>JAMYCR010000015.1:9094634-10344634 GCA_028830335.1 Eucera pruinosa | reverse complement strand
CTCTCGACAAGTCCCACGCTATTCGGGATGGCAGGCTTCTGCTTTGTGCTGGCATTCAGCTCTTTCGGCTTCTTTTATTCCCCCCTTTTCCCTCTAATCCTTTATAGCGAGCTAAATCCCAGCTATCCTCTGATTTTTCGTTCAACCGTGACTTGAAAATAAGTTTTGGGAATCAGGACAATTCCATTCGTTTTGATTATTGAACTAATTATTAGCCCTTCGCGAAAGAAGCTTGCTAAAGTGAAATAAAATAAAGGCTGATTTGAGTAAAAATAGTAAAAATAGATTATTCATTGGTACACCGATTCATTGGTGGTAAGTTTAAATTTATGATATATTACCAAGGTACAAAAATGAATCCATGAATTTATTTTACGATGCGTTTGGGATCAAATTAAAAATATATTATTAAGGGAAGAAAACGAATCGATGAATTTATTTTATGATGCGTAACTATTAGAGAACAACGCTAATTATGTTTAAAGCAAGATAGATACCTGATTTTGTTAATAATAAATATGTATTGACTTTGACAACGAAGGTGGATTATATATATATAATCTTTATTTCGTTATTTATTTATTATTTATATATTATCCATTATATTATTTATAATTCGTACCACGAGTGTGACTCGTTATTGTAGGTCAAGGGGTTAATAAGACAACGTAATCTGTTGTAGGTAATACGAAAAATCAAAGTTAACATTAATTGTAAATTGGAAATCTTAATTTACAATTAAAATCATAAGAAGCGTCTATTGCTGGATACTTTACCCTACACTTAATAAAACGCGACATTTTTTCCCCGCCCTATGCTAGGAATATTACCTAGAACCTTAATTTACAATTAAAATAATAATAAGCGTCGATTACTGGATACTTTACCCTACACCTAATAAAAAGTAATCCCTTTTTCCGCCCTACGTTAAGAATATCAGAAGTATTTCGTACTTCGTGAGCGAAGAGTTAAAGTCGAAGCAACAGTGCAACGAAACGCCGACGTATCTCCAAACCTCGATCGTTCATGTGTCGCGTAACTCGACCGAGGGATGCTCGATATTTTCCAGTAGAACGTAGCGACGTCGAATTAATCAGAAACTTGACGGAAGAGGAGACCAACGGCGCAACGTTGGATGCATCGATCCCGGTGCCTCGCGAGTTCCATTCGAAGCGGACAGGAATTGCGATGACTGCCCGTGGGAAAATGTAGCGAAGTCGATCGATCAATTCCCAATGACGTGGATGCACGTTTCTCCAGCGACGAAACGGACACGCACACACGAGGACGAATCCTCGGGGGACGAACGTGGAGAAACGAAAAGAAGCTCTTCTGAAAGAAGAAGCATCGAAGAATCCGTGGAGTAAAAGGGTCTAGTAGTGGAAGAACGGGAATGGCAACCGGGGGAAAAATACGAGGGAAACAGATCGCTAAACAAATAGGAACGGCGAGTGACGGATTGAAAGGAGAAATTGATGTGTAGTAGGAAACCGAGGGGCTGAAGGGATAAATAAAACACCGAGACTCTCGAACACTCGTTGGGAAAAGCTGAACGATCTGCGGTGGATCTTTTGCTCCTACGTTGTGACGAAGAATCTTGTTCATGACAATTGAAAATAGTATTTAGGTATTGGAATTCGTACCCTTATCGATAGTTAACGTGATATGGCTTTCGAACCGATTATGTACTTTTGGCATTCAAAGTATTGGGAATTATAAGCTTTGGGAATTCAAAGCATTGAAAGTTCTAAGCTTTGGAAATTTAAAGCATTGAGAATGCTAAGCTTTGGGAATTCAAAGCGTTGAGTATTTGAATCTTTGGGAATTCACAGCATTGAGAATTCTAAGCTTTAAGAATTCAAAGCATTGAGAATTCTAAGCTTTGGGAATTCAAAGCATTGAAAGTTCTAAGCTTTGGAAATTTAAAGCATTGAGAATGCTAAGCTTTGGAAATTTAAAGCATTGAGAATGCTAAGCTTTGGGAATTCAAAACGTTGAGTATTTGAATCTTTGGGAATTCACAGCATTGAGAATTTTAAGCTTTAAGAATTCAAAGCATTGAGAATTCTAAGCTTTGGGAATTCAAAGCATTGGAAGTTCTAAGCTTTGGAAATTTAAAGCATTGAGAATGCTAAGCTTTGGGAATTCACAGCATTGGGAATTCTAAGCTTTGGGAATTCAAAGTATTGAGTATTAGAAGTTTTAGGAATTCAAAGCATTGGCAATTCTAAGCTTGGCAATTCAAAGCATTGAGTATTGGAATCTTTGGGAATTCGAAGCATTGAGAATTCTAAGCTTTGAAAATTAAAAATACTGAGTATTAGAAGCTTTGGAAATTTAAGTCATTGAGAATTCTAAGCTTTGGGAATTCAAAGCATGGAGAATTGGAAGCTTTAGAAATTCAAGCATTAAGAATTAGAAGCCTTGGAAATTCAAAGCACTGAGAATTCTAAGCTTTGGTAATTCAAAACATTGAAAATTAGAAGCTTTGGGAATTCAAAGCATTAACCTTTTAGCTCCTGTACGCCAATATACTGGCCTTCCGCTAGTTCATCTCTTAGAACGATACGCCATTATAGTGGCTCAGTTTATATCGTTCTAAAAGCCGTGTACATATTTCGTGGGATATGAAAATGTCTTTGTATATTTCCATTTGCACTTCTCGTTTCACAATGTTATAATTTATTCAGTTGCACGTTTATACTAACACAAACATGAGTAAAGGTATAATATAATAGAAATCACGAAACACCGATAGTAACGTCTTTACAGCATCATGATTAATTTTGCCCTAGTTAATGGTTAAGAATTCGAAGCTTTGAAAATTCAACGCAATTTTGCCATATTCGATTATGTTCTACGATTATACATTTCGAAGTATAAGACGGTAACCAGTGCAAGAAATATATATTCGATTCGAAATAATCGACGAAGAACAATATCGTACGTTTTGCACAGGTTGCAGAATGATGGCTAGCATTATTCGATCATTTGCAAAGGGCAGACGATGCGCGCAGGTACATACCTAAGATCCATAGCAGATCTTCGGATGTACTCGTGCACGTTCTCGTATATCTGTACGAGAAGAGGACGAGCGGCAACGCGTCAAGGCTTTAATGGGATTCTATTTACGGGGTTCGTGCCCCGGCTAGGCAAACACTCGGTCCTCCTGCTCCTCTTCACCTTCTTCTCTTCTCTACTCCCTCGAATGTTCCAGCGTGTCTGCTTCTTGCCACCGCAGTGCTTCGCTACTCCCTCTCTCTCTCTCTCCACCTCTTTCACTCTTTCCAACGATGCACGCGAGCCTATCTTCCTTCCCTCTACTCTTTCGGGTTTTCCAGTTTAGAGGGTGCCACTTCGCGTTACAACCGCCTCCAGACTTCCTCTTTTCCCGGCTTCTGAACGCTTTCCTAATTCCTCCGAAGCCTCGGGCTTGCGGCCAGCCTTGCCTCCAACCTTTTTCCTCTATCGTTATTTTCTTACGTCTGCTGGTCTTGCTCGGCTACTATTTTTATATTACGTCGCGCACGAATCGTACGATTTTTGTTTAACTCTGCTCAGACGTAGGTATGAATTAATTAAGCAGCTTTTATTGGGCGACGATTTTTCAGGAAGAATTTCACTTTACGTTTCTTCAGGACTCCGTTTAGGCTACATTTCTTTAGCATCAGTTTCCGGTATGTTTGTTTCGTTAGACGAATTCTCAGTAGGTTTCCCAGTTTCGTTTCGATGGTACACGATCGTGCCAACGTTTTGCTTCGAAATGACAGCGCCATCGAAACGCGATACAGCTTGCTATGCAGGCACCTAGTGTGGCTTGGCGTTGTTCGCAGTGTTCTGGGATCGTTCCTCGTAGGCGTTTCACGGCTGTATTGTTTCCCGAGGTCGAGGCGTCTGCTTCTAACGTTAAAGCGTTACTTCCGAACGAACGGGTTTACGCATCGCAGACGCCTCTTACCTGGATGCTCTCGCGGCGTTCGCGCAATAACGCCAGTTTCCGCGACAATGACGAACGAGACGTGCCTCGACGCCTGCAAATTGACTCCACCAGCTGGGTAAAATCCTCCTTCCACCATTCTCCTCCGTCCCTCTAAACCATGTGTGTTTTACCTATCTTTGTATCCGCAATTTTAGTCCCACGGTTTAGCTTTTAGATAGCTGCAACGGTGAATCGATGAGGCGAAGATTAATTCGCTTTGCGGCGAAGTTGACGAGGTTATCGAGAATTTTGTAAGTTTTCGAGTAGTTCAAGAGTTAATGGATTCGTATTCGAAGGCTTAGAAATGAGAAAAGTTTCGGAAATCCAAAGGTTTCGAATTCTAAAGGATTAGAAATGCTATGCTTGCTATGCTTGCTTTAAATAGCAAGCATAGCAAGTTTACGCATCGTATAATTTATGTTATATGATAGAACGATGGGGTAAAGTTACTATTAGGTTTTCGTTAAGTAGTCAAAAATTTAGATACGTAATGAAACGAAATCCCCACTAATAGTCCCTTGAAAAAGCAACAAATGTCTATCTATGTATCTATCTAGAAATCCCAAAGCTTGGAAATTTAAAGACTAGAAAATACTCTAGGAAATACTTAGAAATGTCGATGCTTGAGAAATTTGAAGGCTTGCAAATTTAAAAGCTTGGAAATGCAAAGGCTTAGAAACTTCAGTGTTTGGAAATTCCAAGTCTTAAAAATCCCTTAAAAATCCAAAAGCACAGAAACTTCGAATGCTCGAAAATCCAAAAGCATAGAAACTTCGAATGCTCGAAAATCCAAAAGCTCGCCAATTCTAAAGCTTCCAAATCTCAAAACCCATTAAACCTAAAACTCAACAAAATTGCGTCACTTAAAATTACCAAACTTTCCACTTCCAAGGTCTACAAAGTGAACTCCTAAATCCGCATTAAACGCGTCGAATCGAATGGTGTAAAATCCTCCACATTTCCGATAATCCGCGGTAGATCCGAGTTTAAATTTATTCAACCTGCCGATTCTCTCGCAGTTTTGCCCCATCACGCGTCGAAGTTTGGAATTCGCCGAATGTCGATTTCGGGGGCTACGTCGAATTTTGCCCCGGGGCCAACGGAAGGAATTGCGAGGAATTCGACACGATTTCGGCTGGCGATGTAACGACAGTATTTCCGATTGCAGGATGCGAATCGGCGCGTCGCGTGGCAAGTTCGCAATTGGCGAAGCTTGGGCGTCGCTACGATCCGCCCCGGGACTCCCCGTGATCGATTACCGCGAAGCCTGGCGTTTCGCTATGCCTCCGCAATCTTGTCCACGTTCCACTCGATCCAATTTAGGAAACATTCTCATGGAACCTCCTCTTTCTTGCTTCTCCTTATTCTAACGAAAAGCGTCGCGCGAGCTTCCTTCGCGAGATGCTTTCGATCGACGATTAACCCTCTGACGATTTCGCGTGAATTTAATTTAACCCTTCGCGTCGGATGTTTAACCTGGATACTGATTGTGGCATCTGTGCTTAGATTGATCCACTGATATCGTCCTTTTCTTATTTATACATGTGAGTCCGCCGCGTAACAGCTAATCGCGACTCAGCCAGTCCATGTTAGAGCGTTGTCCAGCAAGCACGTGCCTAAGCCATTTGTGAATAATATATATTAAAAGAATTTATTTAACCGTACTCTGCAACCAACACTTTGCACTCGGTTGGCGCTACATGGTATTATACAGGATTAACTTGATCTACTTCGATGGTTGGATTGAATATAATTCTCAAAATCGCCATATTCAATATAGTTCTTAACCCTTTGAAGCACAAGACTTTTTTTTGTAATTTTAAGATTTGTAAGCGAGTTTAAACAGATTCCACGATGCAAATTGGGTACGAAAAGTAGGTGGGACATTTTCCATAGCACTGTGCTTCAAATAGTTAACGTAACCATTCTAAATCATAATTTTTTTATTTTTTACACGATCGGTATTTCAGTGCAAAATTCACGATGTTTCGTATAAACGAGTGATTTATCTTGAACTTAATTAACGATACAGCTAAGGACAAACGAACGTTTCAAATTGTATTTTGCAAGAAGTTGACCAATAAACTACGTGGCGTACCGATACGCTTACGATTGTCAGTGGGTTAAGGTAGGGGAGGACTGTGTTCCCCGCAACAATTTCCAATGCATTTCCAGGGAATAACAAAAAGGTAGATTATGGTATTAAGGTATTAAGGCAACGTTTGCCGATACACGTTACGAGGGCAATATCGATGCTCTGTGGCCTGATACCGTAGGAGACGGTGCACCGATATCGGATCGTTCCAAGACAAACAAGAACTCCTTTTATCCCCTTTCACCCCGCCGCGTCTTCCTTTCTGCTCGATGAATGCCGAGGAAATGTAATTTGCCTTCGATTCAACCGCTGATTTCCAAGAGCTTTTAACCGGAATGCTCCCTGCTATTGATATTTCTACCGACGCCAAATATTATGCGTCGATCGAGAGCCTCCATTACTATTTAGACCGAGGTCGTACACAGCTTCGTTCGTAAGTAGCCGCACTTTGCTTCGTTTGTAACAACAACGCGTTAAACATTAGTAGATCTTGTAAAGTAATGAATAAACTCTTGCCTGCTAAAAAATTACGAGTTACACAATGTGAGTATAATTGTGTTCTATTAAATGCGTATTCTGTTAAATAAACAAATAATCACAACAATATTGCAATAATTTCGGACACATAGAAGTACATTAAGCAAACAAATCTACCGGTTAGCGTAAAAACGGTTGGTTGTAGATGTATTAATAAATTATAAGAGAAGAAAAATTAAGCGATACTCTTGCTTTGCTATGGTATACACAAAATTCGTCGCAAACTTTTCCTTCGACCCAATACTAAAAGTCTATTTATATTAAAAAACTAGGTGCATAAATGAATTAATATAAAAAGCGCCACAACGATGGCAAAGATATGGAAGGTGTTGCAGTAGAAATTTCCCGAGTTTCTCCGCACACTGCGCCAGGAAAAAATCTACTTTAGCCCGGAGCGATTCGCGTTGTGTTGCGTCGCTTTTTCGCGTTTCGCCGAAAAATCTGCAAAGATATTCGACGGAACGGCGCGTCGCGTCGGTAGAATCGAAAAGAATGGATCCTTTCCCTCGCGTCGCCGAAGGCGAGAAATTTATTCAGCCGGATAAGTCTCCTTACCCGATAAGGGTGCATTTTTGAAATTGTAATAGCCGTTCCGCGTATTCTGCCAACGCGAGAACAAGTCGTTGCCGAATAGGAAAGACTGCTATCCCTCCCGGAATAGAAACGAACGATTTTGCAAGATTCAATTCACCTTTTCTCTCCCTCCCTTCCTCCTGTCCCTCCCCACGATTTCCTCTGGGTCGTCGACGCGACGCGATGTTTTGAATTTGCCAGCCAAAGAGGGAGCGAAGTTTTAGAGACCGTCGACCTCTCTCGCTTTGCAAAAAAATCTAATTCGAGAGGCTAAAAGTGCACCGCTCGTGCAAGAGACTCGAAGATAGGGCGGGGAGAAAGAGGCGCGAAATAAAGTAAGAAAGGAACACGCTCGAGCGTTTCTTATTGCGGTAAATTGCAAAGAGTGTTTCTTCTACCAACGAATCACAGTTCCGCCCACTGGCGGGCTCTCGTTGTGTGAACTTGAACGGTGTGAACGCGGCTTTAAAGCTGGAAACGCCGCGACGCGCCTTTTCCTATTCTTTGCCCCGGCTACGTTTAAATTAGAAATACCTTAGCGGCAGGCTGGTGGCCGACTCCCTCGGCACACTGTTGCAACACCTCGATGTGGAAACCTTGTGAAACTCGATCGCCACTCTAATCAATTAGCTTTGGTCAATAATCGATCTTTTCGATGGCTAAATATATATTACTGCTCGCGCGGAGGTTAGAATCTTCAAGTGTTTGGAACATGAAACCTGTGAATCGTTTTCGCGTGAACGATTTACTAAGTTTTTGAATCAGCAAATAGGTGAGAGCGAAAAGTATACAATTCTCAATCGTTCAAAGTACACGTATAGAATGATCTAATTAATGAAACTTGTGACTATAATAACGCAACCAATGTTGTTGCAACAATTTTATTAATCAAAATAAGCTGGTAGTTTCTTATGAATATCGGAAACGTCATTGGATCGTCTAATTTTTTAATATTTCTATGGTTGCAACATTGGATAAGTCACGTGTTTGCACTTTCGAGATATTGCAGCTGGAAGTTATTCGTACAATTGTTAAATATTATTGCATGTGTTAAATTAGTGATTTGCGGATGGATATCGTAAGTAGCCGCTACTTTTTTTGATTAATTAGATTCATATCATCGATAGTTATTGTTGTTAATAGTTGGACAAGAATTAAGTCATGCCCTCAAAAGGGTTAATTTCCACCCCTTAAAAATTACATAGCCATATATATAAATTCGCTAAATTTTATTTTATTCCTTTACCATTCCACTAGGTATTGTATTTTATTTATTTCACATTACAACAATACCAAGTGGTTCTTAATTCTTGATTTCTAAATCGAATTAAAATAATAACCAATCCTATAATTATACCAAGTAGTTATTAATTCGTAGTTTTAAAATCAAACTAAAGTAACGAATAATTTCATAATTTCTTTCGCGGCGAAGCTAACTCGAACTAAGGTTAATAATTGAACAAAAACACGCTAATTATTATCTTATTCCGTTCGCAAATGATTACAACGTATAAAGTACAATTTTGTAATAATTCCGACCAATGTCGTTCCACTTTGCAAACCACAAATTTATTCTACAATTTGGTGCTCGAAGCGACGCGAAGCACGCGTAAAGTCCAATCAAAGGGTTAGCAGAAAAAAAAATAGAGGCTCTTTTAAGCTACTTACGCGCATTGACGCGCGAAGCACGAGTCACGATTCTTCAGAGTATCGCTTTATTACAGAGCCGTCGCGATTTAAGGGGTCGAGTAGCGGTAGCGGAAGTCTCTAAGTAAATGCGGTCCCGTGTAACGTTTTCAGATTCAAGTGCCATTAACCCCCACCATGGATCGAGTAAGGGTTCGCGCGATTGAAAGTACGTTTTTTTTATTTTCTTTCTTTTCGCCTTCTCTTTCACTGCTTTGGTAAATTCTCCCCCTCCCCCCTCCCAGCACTCCCGCTTTCATTCCACGGGTTACTTATTCTATTACGTGTACAAATTAACCGTTTTGCGTACGGAGAATAATAATCAGTCTGCGGAAGTTTATGCAGCGAGTATGGAAAATATGCGCAAAATTTATGCAAGGCAAATATTAATAATACATATTTTAGAGGGATGAAAAGACTCGTGCAATTGTGCTGAATTAATACATTCTGTTACTATTGTTATTATGTACGGGTCAAAAAACATTTTCGTGGTTTTTTGATCCATATATAATAACAATATATACATATATATATTGTTATATTTATATATTATTATTGTTATATATATATAAATTAATTCAGTGATTAGTCGTAGGAAGCTAAGAATTGTTGGACGCTGCTAAAAGTAGAAACAAAACTAAAGAAATGTAAAACGAAAAGAAGTTGAAACATGACATTAAGACTTTGAGTGTTATTTGAATATCTTGAATATGACACATAGAGTTTATAAATTCGTATCATTTGAAACAGTGAAGAGTTGATATAAACTATTTGCTCAACATGAATTTAGTTACATTGTAATGATTAATAGTAACATTATATCTATTATTATATTATGATGAGAATATTATGTTTAATACTATATTATGATAATAATATTATATTTAATACTATATTATGATAATAATATTATATTTAATACTATGTTATAATAATAGTATTATATTTAATATTATATTACATTATATACGTCAATGATAAAATAAATCCAGAAATGCATCGACTTTCTAAAATTAATTGGCACTCGAAGAATTACCCGTTGCTAGACCTGATAGAAATGTACTCAGTACTAAAATTATAGTACTGAAATATTCATACGATTAGTCCTAAAATAGTACTAGAATTATACAAAATTATACGTATGTTTTTTTAACAAATGATGAAGCAATGTATCGGTACAAATTTGATTGGATTACTCGTTACAGTAATTTAGTACAAACGAAATAAAATAGTGCATCCGATGATAGAGAAAAATGTTACTACTAGACCGTGCATTTTTAACGTAAGCTCATATTTTAATTAATACTGTTTTTGTATCACGCGTCCGTGAGATTAAAGAACGACATTAGTTATGATTAAACACGATGCTACGCTACAGTTATCGCTACATAATATCCGAGTCTTTATACTCTTTCCGCGTTAATATAAATTCCGCTCATCTATGCGCTAAGAACGCTTTTAATTTTTAAACGCCGTAGGGAAAGAGTTAATCGCAGTAACGCGCGATAAATATTCCTTTAGTTCTCCCCATTTTCCCCTTGCGAGTTCCTTAATCCGACGTTTATAAGAATCCGCGTAATCGGAATTAACGAGCTGCCTACTTTATTTCTAGCCCGATAAAATTATTTCGCGGCCAGCGAGCCAATTGTCCAGGAATTAATGAAAATCGATGCAGGCGCGCTGCGATGTCTGATCAAAGTCTGGTCATTTCTACTTCCTTTACGGGACTCTCGAGCGAGGAACAACGAACGTTTCGCCAGAGTGTTTCCCAAAACCTTTTCGAATCATGGCGCAGCTCAACGTCCTAAAGATTTTTTACATCACATCGTAGACTAAAACGTTTGTTAGAGTAAAGAACAATGGTGATATTTTTATGTAAAACCAAATTTGTAACACGTCCGAGTTTTCATTTGTACGTTTAATATATGCCACAAACATGTGTGCATTATTGAGACTCCGTTTCGTTTAAATAATTACGTAAACAAATAATTCGTTAGCGGGTTATTTTTCCACTGTTACGTCTCCGTTTAATAACGGGGAAATAAATATTAACAGTGGAACCGGCAATTAAATTCGCAGTTTAATTGAATTGAAAACTCATTTCTACATAAATGTAATGCGGCGAAAATTATATAAACCTATGACGATGCAATTTCGACGTAATTTTCTAGAAATAAAATGAATAAACGGTGTTTATTTATTTATTAACCGGGTGAGAGAACTCTTTATTATGCAAATGAACGAACTGAAGACGATAAGTAGCAAAATATTGCAATACGATATAATAAACCAAATAAAATAATATAACAGGAATACAAATGCATCGTATAAAATGAAAACATAGAAGAATAGGTAGAAATGTGAGTCGCCCATTTTATTTTTTAACCTAGGAAGTAGCAGAATAGTTGTAAACGAACAAAATTACAGATCAAAAGCAAGATGAAAAGTAAACGAGATCTACTCTTGATTAAACAGAATACAGAGAAAATTTCGTCCAAAGGTTTCATGAAAGCTGAAAATATTCAAGAATTTACTAAGCTGTTTGACGTTAATAAAGATGCAATTTAGGCAACTATAGTGACCATATAAAATACGCGTAATGTTCTTGAAGTAAAATTCGGTGTCTGAAAGAAGTTGCATGCACAGTTTAAAATTTCTCCCGTATTAATTTCAATTCTATTGGATATTTCTTCAATCATCCATCGTTTCAATTTCTTCGACGCGAATAAAGCACACTCTTAATCGGGAATAGTTCTAACGTTGATGGGAATGAATTTCTACAACACACAATTCTGACAAAAGCAGCCTAGTTAAATGCAATAAAATGCAAATGCACGAAACTTTGCGTGTTCAAGATAATGCTTCAATCGAATTTCCGCGTGTATTGTAATTCGCGAGAACGCGTATACACCGCGAGGAGATCCGAAGAGAATTCTATTAAATAACGTCAAAGATCGAGCGGCAAGGAGGTTAAGAGTTGGAGGGAACACAGTCGCTGAGAGAAAGCTCGAAATCGTTGGGATGATTAAAAGCGTTCGCTGAAAGGAAAAATGTAGATCGTCTCTAATTAATCGCGAGTCGAGAGATTCCGACTTTTCTCTCTCTCTCTCTCTCCTTCTCTGTTCTTCCTTTGTGAAACGCAATCGATCGAAGCGCAACGGTGAAAAAATTAACGTGTTAATTTTTTTCCACACCGAGTGTCCCGATTTTTTATCGTTTCACCCTTCGACCTACTTCGAATACCTTTGGTCTAACGTTGATTGAAGTCACTTTAACACTTCAGTCGCGACCTCTACGCATCGTGTATTGACTCCCAATTGCTTGCATGGGGGGACACCGAGTGATTGTTTAGAGTAGAACACGAATAAAGTATAACACGACGATTATGCGACACGATTTCCCTTTAACTACTTGCGTCACGAATTTCTCAGTAGCTGTCAGCGAAAGCTATTGGCTACTCTAATACTGTGATACGAAATATTAAAGTGTCGTATGGTATTTTTATTTCCTATGGTAATTACAACAATTGTAACGAAGTTTAAGACTCTTTGCAGACGGAGAATAAGTAATGCTTAACACTGGAACGATTAAAGTATACGACTTATTTGTGCCGAATAAATTTGCAAAGCTTGTGCGGTTGAAGTACAATAAATATTCAGTTATATTTTGCACGGAAAACCAGGGGGTATTCTAAAAACTGCATCGTTACAAATTTATATCATTTTTGTGGTAAACTTGTGACCAGCCATTTCGACTGCCTTGGTCGTTCTACAATTTTCGTTTTGAACACGAAGCCTTCGAATTTCAAGCCATCAAATTCCCAGGACTTTGAAATATTTACTAACGACATTAACTTAAATGTTTTGCGTTAAAGATGAAGATAAAAAACCAAAGATGATTAAACGCCTATTTGTCGACAATCATTCGTAAAGGATTAAAGGTTGTAAATTGATATTTGGTATAAATATGACAAACATTATTTCTGCTGTGTCTATCATTAATCATTGTATTAATTTATGTATACACCAAAGGTATATAATAATAATAATAATAATTTGCGACAAGAGTTTAACTCGTGGTTTTCAAGGCAACGGGTTAACGGTTCGAGAATTCCAGGATTAGCGGTTGAAGAAGAGATTGATGAAGCAAATTTGGCGAAGATGGTATTTCGGATCGACCGAATTAATTTAAAGACGCGGAAATCTAAATCCTGCAGCTCAACATTGTAGACTAACAATAGGGAATATCTGGTAGGATAAATTTGATCAACTAATTGGACCTCGATTTTCAAAACGGAGATCTTTCTGCTAAAAGAAATATCAAATTTTAAGGGAGAACTTTAGAAATGCTTGACTTCGTATCTTGAAAGTATACAGAGTAAAATATCCAGTCATCCATACTTTTTATGATTTTAATTATAAATTAGGGTTCAAGGATAAGTGGGCAAACACTTATGCATCCGATTATTTTGCATACGCTATTAATTCGCGTAATCGACGTTGCGCTGCGACGCTTCTTTTTCAAGAAACTCATCAAATTATATTATCAATGTCAAATCCAGTGTTTTGCCCTTATGCAACACCTTGCCCTTAAAATAACGAGTCACGCTCGTTCTATGAATTACGGAACACATCGAACAAAAACGTCTATTATTCTGTATGCAATTTAACTTGAACCATAATTTTAACTTTATACCGTAAGATTGGATATGATTAAATAAAAATTGCCGGCAATATTCAAATGATTGATGTTCGTAACGTGATATAAAATGAAGTATTCGAGAAACGCTAGCTTAAGTATGTAGTAAAACAATCGTAGGGCAAATGGTTAATAAACGAAGCAAAAGGAGAACTTTACAGAAAGCTGTGTGTGTGTTTGTGTGCGTGTTGCGGCGTGGAATTTTAGGAATGAGAAAACGCGCGACACGTTAGGTCCCCTTGTCACACAGAAGCTTCACGGATTCTGGCTCGTTAATTTCGTCTCGACCGGCCATCCACTTTAACCGAGTGCACTTTGCGTCGTTGTTGACGACTCTAGCGTTGCACAAAGGAAGCCACGGCGAAACGATGCCGCGGCCTTTGATCGTCCACGATTCACGCACCGATTCGCCGCGGTTGTCCCCTTGCACCATTCTCCCGATTCATTTCATCAACGGCTCTCTCTTTCTCTCTCTCTCTCTTTCTCTTCGAGTCAGTCGAGAATTGGGCAAAAGACTAGTTTCGGGTGAAGCTGCAACTTTAAATTAAGATTCCTTCGAATAGACGTGGTGGAAAAGGTATGAAGAACTCGATACATTGGCTAATTAATAGACTGTGGATTTTGATGCATTTACGGGAGATTTAAGTGGGCAAAAAAGTGAGCGATACGAAATATCAAAATGCAAAGAACACTTTACAATATTTGGAAGGTGAAACGGATTAGTATTCAGCGTATGTTTTTTTATTAGCATTTTTAAAATCACGAATATGCGGACAGATTTGCAGTGGAGTGATTTAATTATTATGAATGCTTCGATATTATTACGTTCAAGATTGCTTCGAATTAAAATCCGTGATAGAAAATATACGGAGAATTTCAATAGTGTTTGTGATCAATATACTGGGAATTTTTATACGTTTATGGGAAAGTTTAACGAGGAGAAAGGCATAAAATGCACGTAATATGCAAAAATATATCAAAAACTCATTGTAAAGTACAAATTATTGTATTTTAAGGGTAAAACAACTCTCCATCTAGGATCCACTTCTTCGACTCTGTTAATAAAGTCATGAATTTTCATAAAAATTCGCAGTCTACTTATCACTTACTAAATTCGAACAAAAGTAAAAATGTATTCTTTTTTATTAATCAGATTGAAACTGAATATAAAATGCAAAATACACTTTATAATATTGAAGGGTTAACCAATCAACATTTAACATCTACTTCCTTATATTTAATTAGAATTTGAGGTAATAATTTGGAAGATTTATTAATGGACATTTAATTCAATTCATTACATAATAAGTAAAAAATATACTGTCGTAGTCAAAAGGTTAATATTATACAATCAGTGTCCATAAATCTAGCGTTAACCGGAAGGTTTTATTAACGTATATTTAATTGAATTCATTATATAATATATAAAAGAATATATCGCCACAGTCGGAAGATTAATATTATACAATCAGCGTTAACCAAATAACCTATTAATCGTTTTATCAACTGAATTTTTATTTTACAATAATCCAATTCGCCTACTGTAATCCGATTTGCCTCGATTTCCCGTATATCGTTACGTTATTAATAAAATAGTCGAATAAATATGCAGCAGCCATAAGTCAGCTCGAACGCAAGATTGCTGATTTTTGAAAAGAATTTCTTACAAGGAATTGACATCGACTCGAGTGAAATTCAGCGTAAGGGATTCTTTTCCGGCGGATTTTCCCCGGTCTCATTAAACTTCCGCTTGGTATGTAGTTTCGTACGCGGACATCAGACAACCGATGTCGAGATTAATCCATAAGGAACGAGGTTATCAAGAAAGACAAAGAAGCCGCGGGGAAAGAAGCCCCGCAGCCGCGTAATGTAATAAGTTCCAGTCTAAGAGGAAAGCCTCTAATGCGTCGCGACGCCCAGGAAACTCGCGAACGAACAAAGGCGGACCAATTATCGTTTCATTAAATAACAACCGTGCCTTTGTCTGGTACGTGCTAACAACCGTGACAAGTTTGCGGATTTTAGGGCGCCGATATGAACTTTAACCCCCTTGCCACACGATTACTTTATTATTCACTCGAATTAGCTTTGGTTAATTACTATTTTTATATCGTGCCACGGAGAAACAGTTTGAATATCGTAGGCAATTTTTGTTTAATAACCTCCAATCTTGTAATACAAAGTTGAATTAAATTTCATCCACGACAGTAGACGTTTTTTTTATTGGATCTGTATTGTAATTTATAGAACAAGTCACGCTTGTATATATTGTGCTCTGAACGTAATAAGGATGCACCATATTTGCGATAAACGTTAAGTTTAACTGGAACGATAATTTTTGTTCGTAAGGTTAATGATTATTATCAAGTGTAAGTCAGGTGTAATAGTTCAGTGTTTTGCGTGCAATAGAATATTACAATAATAAATAGCTAAGCGTACAAAGTATGATACTCGAAAAATTAGTAGGGCAAAAATAATACAATTCAGGGTTTAATGTTACAATGCTGAAAAGGCAAAATGGATTTCACTCTAATATTTCTCGATGAAATTTTCAAGCTCTCGAACCCCAAACTATGAAGTTTCCGAATCTTTGGATTTCCAAGTCTTCGAGTTTCCAAGCTTTCGGATTTGTAACTCTTCGAATTTCCAAGCTTCTGAATTTCGGAGCCTTCGAATTTCCAATCCTTTTTAATTGTCAAGCCTTTACATTTCCAAGCTTTAAAATTTGCCAGCCATCAAATTTCCAAGCTTTAAAATTTGCAAGCCCTCAAATTTCCAAGCTTCAAAATTTGCAAGCCTACAAATTTCCAAGCTTTAAAATTTACAAGCCATCAAATTTGCAAGCTTTAAAATTTGCAAGCCCTCAAATTTCCAAGTTTTAAAATTTCCAAGCTTTGAAATTTGCAAGCCATCAAATTTCCAATCTTTAAAATTTCCAAGCTTTAAAATTTGCAAGCCTACAAATTTCCAAGCTTTAAAATGTGCAAGCCCTCAAATTTCCAAGCTTTAAAATTTGCAAGCCCTCAAATTTCCAAGCTTTAAAATTTGCAAGCCCTCAATTTTCCAAGCTTTAAAATTTGCAAGCCCTCAAATTTCCAAGCTTTAAAATTTGCAAGCCTACAAATTTCCAAGCTTTAAAATTTCTAAGCCTACAAATTTCCAAGCTTTAAAATTTGCAAGCCCTCAAATTTCCAAGCTTTAAAATTTGCAAGCCCTCAATTTTCCAAGCTTTAAAATTTGCAAGCCCTCAAATTTCCAAGTTTTAAAATTTGCAAGCCTACAAATTTCCAAGCATACAAATTTCCAAGCATACAAATTTCCAAGCTTTAAAATTTGCAAGCCTACAAATTTCCAAGCTTTAAAATTTGCAAGCCCTCAAATTTTCAAGCTTCAAAATTTGCAAGCCTACAAATTTCCAAGCTTCAAAATTTGCAAGCCTATAAATTTCCAAGCTTTAAAATTTCCAAGCCTACAAATTTCCAAGCTTTAAAATTTGCAAGCCCTCAAATTTCCAAGTTTTAAAATTTGCAAGCCTACAAATTTCCAAGCTTTAAAATTTGCAAGCCCTCAAATTTCCAAGTTTTAAAATTTGCAAGCCTACAAATTTCCAAGCTTTAAAATTCGCAAGCCTACAAATTTGCAAGCTTTAAAATTTGCAAGCCTACAAATTTCCAAGCTTTAAAATTTCCAATCCATCAAATTTCCAAGCTTTAATATTTGCAAACTTTAAAATTTGCAAGCCCTCAAATTTCCAAGTTTTAATATTTGCAAGCCTACAAATTTGCAAGCTTCAAAATTTGCAAGCCTACAAATTTCCAAGCTTCAAAATTTGCAAGCCTATAAATTTGCAAGCTTCAAAATTTCCAAGCCTACAAAATTCCAAGCTTTAAAATTTGCAAGCCTACAAATTTCCAAACTTTTGGATTTTCGTGTCTTCGAATTGCTGTTTAAACTCTGCCTCGCGATACTAGTACGTCTTGTTCTTTCGAAACGAGGAACGGTATTCCCTGGTTTTAGACTCGGTTACTATTGCCAGAACACGGGCACGTGAACACGAAGCACGGGGATGCAAAGTTCGGACGTCGATCGTTTAATCGACGTTGGACGAGATTAGCGAGCGACGGTGTTAATGCGCGTCGCCATTAAGCGCGTACTTAACGCTGCGTGTGAACAAGTAAACGGAGAGAACGTCCAGTCTAGTTGAACGATAGAGAACGAAATAGTGCTGGGACGTTGAAATTGATTTATACTCTTATTATTTACGTGCACATTATTTCGCCTACGTACGGTAAACATTGATAACATGGAACACCTGTTTTTTAATAGCTTGCCAAAAATACAGAAGTTTGTCTTGTCTAATAAAACTAACGCAATTAAACGAAGAATCAAATACATAATCATATCTGAATCGATATCTGAGTCGATAGAAATAAATAAAACCTTAAAGCTTAACTATCGTGAAGTCGTGTTATCAATTTATGTACCTATATTCTTTTACAAACAAGCGAATGAATTATAATCATACTTTCAAAATTAATTCAATTTCAATCGGTAGATAAACTGATATTTATGAAATGGTATCTCCTTAAATATATGAAACATTAATGTACATACAGACTTTTCCAACTCACTGCGAATCCTTACAAAGATCGTCAATCAACTAATCACCGTAACAAAAGTGTAAATTGATATCTACCAACGTAGCAAATTAATCTGCTAAACTTCGAATCCCCATTTTAGCGTTGCAAATCCGTTTATCTCTCCTAACTCGGCCAGCTTATCCAAAATTTAGAATTTCGCTCGGGAATGCATCCACCGAAAATTACAATTCATAGCTGGATGGTGTTCCACGCACACATAAACACAAACACGCGCGCACACACACTCACATACAGCCTTTTTCAATAATCCTAGACTATGCCGAGGTCGTAGATCAGCAAGTGGAGCAGGCGAGCATAAGAGTTTCTTAGCACGTTTCCTGGCGTCGCGCTTCGAAGCCGGCCGCAGGAAGCGTGTACCGGAGAAATTAGTTGGTGCACGTGATTACCCGTGAAGGCACGCAGCCTGCTGCCGGAAACTACCCCAGGGAAGAGACACGATCGCCGGCTCGGTGTCTCGCCATGCTAAACGATAAGGGGTCGGCCCGGGAAACGCTGCATTGTTAAAATGCGATCAGCCTGCAAATATGCGGCTATCTCCTATGTCAAAATTGCATCGGGCGAGTCTGGCCATCGTGGCTAATCGCAATAGGGGTAAATTCAGTCGAGAAGTAACAAGATGGCGAAGGGATCACTAATTTAACCCTTTGCACCGTGTTCGCTATTGCGATTGGAATGTTAACTTTCTAGTTTTTTTTTGCGATTATTCAGCTTTATCGATGTTTATTATTTATTCGACTGTAGCCTTAATTCTTGGAAAATGTTTAATTGTTCCGAGGGAATTGGACTTTCTACTTGTTTCTTATTTCTCTACTTATTTGGCACGATTTAGTTTTATTTGTATTTATTGTTTATTCAACTGCAAACTTTTTGGTTGGAATATGTTTTACGGTTCTGAGGAAATTGGACTTCAATACAAAAATTGGCGACTTAAAGTTGTTAGAAAAGATATTGATTAGAATTCCTTTGTATTTGTCTTGACACTAGGAGATATTAATTAAAATTTCGAAGTTATTCTTTTTCAATATTTGCGGATCGCAGACTCCGAATTTTCCAAGTCTTCCACATTCTAATGCTTAAGAATTCCGAATAGTAAAATTTCAAACGCTCGCAAATTCGAGAATCTTCGAGCTGCAATATTTAACACCTCAAAATTTCCAATCCTCAAATGATTAAAATTCCACACACTCGAGAATTCTAAAATTACACAAATACAATTCAAACACAATTGACAATTGTAACCTAACAGATCCTCTTTAAGATGCTAGAATAGTTTTCGAATTTCACAATATAATACTCTATTCATAGATATAATTTCAATTTATAACGTGTCACTATAAATAGGTAATAAGGTTCGTGTCACGTACGGTTGCTTCGAAGAACGGCATAAATGAGGGCCACGTTTAACGAAAACATGAATTGACAGGAGCAATTGGAATTATTTGGGATGACGAATGTATTGGTTAAGGAGTTTAGTCGCAAGACACTCGAGGCATCATCCAAAAGCCACCCCTCTCGTTACCATTGTAAACGGCAGCCCCGTCCCCGTTAGTCGGAGTGTTTATTTAGCTTAACACTTGCTAATGCTTCCCCCGTGGCATTTCACGAGCTGTTTATACTCCGGCTAGTCGAAGAGGGAAGCAGAGGGTGGAAAGAAGGGAAACGGTGTTGTTCCAGTTTCGCTGTTACGAAATTTCCCCCGTAACCGTTCGATTCCGAACGTTCCCGGTAATTGGAATGGAAAAGAATTAGGACAGAATAATGGCACCCTTGTACTTGGCATTCCTACGTATTTCCATAAACGCACACACGCGAACACACGGACGTGGAGAATTCTCTCGATAATCCGCTGGCAGAATTGGAAAGTAGAAAACTGCGACCTTTTCTTCGAATACAGTAGAACTTCGTTTATGCAGGGTGCCTTGCTTAAGAAGGCTACTCAATTCACTTCTTTAGCTGCGATGGTGCAACAAATATTCGATGTGCAATTTAAATTGTATTAAAGGATGAATTTCCTGTGAGAAGCATTTTTATTACGAGTAATACGAAGGATAATTATGCGGCCTGTTTTATTTGCATTCGGTCACAAAAATATTTCCTCACCATTGTTTCGTTTATGTTCTATTACTTGCGCGTGAAATTATGAAACTGGCGTAAGTAGAAACATTGGAAAATTTTTCGTTACATTAATTTATACCGCAAAAATATGGCAACTTTTTCCTTTTCTTCTCATTCGACTTACATCACTTTCACAGTTACCGTAATAAATAAAAAGTTGTTGCATTTTTGTTACATAAAATCATTATCTATAACGTGATACGTATCATCTGTGTTGGAATAATATTACTTAGCAGATGCAAAAATGTATGTTTACGTTGAGAAGCACTGCTTATTAAACAACAGGCGTAGCTCAGTCACTGAAGCCGATGGTCCTTTAACCGTACCAGACCGAAGGGTCTGGTGCAATAAACATATGGAAGGCCCGGGGCCGTCTTTTCTAAATATCAACGCCAGTTTTCCACGCGTATTTTCAAGAGCGTTCGAAGTATTCATTCCTTGCTCTTTCGCAGCTGAGTAAAGACGTATTCCTCTAGCCTTTGAAATAAAATAAAATCACTCCGTTAAAATTAAAATCGAGTATTCTTACTCAACTCACAACCCCAATATTCCATCAATCTGTAATTAATTCGTAGCGATGTAATATAGTCCCGTTGATGATTCGATGGACTCGCGTGAGCTAAGTTCTACCGTGTTTCGTTTGCATCGCGAGAAGAGCAAAAGTTTTCGAAGGCGCAGCTCGAGGAGACGCGCGAGAAAGCGAGGTCAAACAAATAATACGATCTAGAAGGAGGGAGCAGCCTAATAATAGTTCGGGTCCACGCTACCGGTTGTAATCTACGGGAAACCGAAATAGAAAGGCCGAAAAGGAGAAGCGCGAAAGAGGAGCGTGCAGCGAGGAAAGTGCATCGAAACAGGATAAAATTACAGACCCTTTCTATTCATCGTCGATTGAGTTTCCCATTCTTCCCATCGAGCCAAGCCAAACTTCTTCCAACTTCCACTGGGGTGGCGCGAAAAGTAGCTCCGATCGATTGTATCGATAATCGAACACGGCGAATGCAACTTGTCACGCGTGTGCGATAAATGTGACGCAACTTGAGACAGAAAAATGCAGTAACTTCTCGAGTTACCACCATTCGCACTTACTATGAAAAAGTTTCATAAAAAAATTTTAAAAATGTATCAATTTTTTTTATAGTTTTCGTCAAATATATGTATATCATGTACATGTATA
Source organism: Eucera pruinosa (assembly GCA_028830335.1). Lineage (NCBI taxonomy): Eukaryota > Metazoa > Arthropoda > Insecta > Hymenoptera > Apidae > Eucera > Eucera pruinosa. The sequence goes on along the minus strand of JAMYCR010000015.1, from coordinate 10,323,113 downwards.
ATTATTTACTTATACGTAGTTAACGATTAGAAATCAGAACGAAAAGCTATTAATTTCGATGTACATATGTCTGTTATAATTATATTATTTATTTTCGTATGAAATTCGACTTACGACCATTTCGATTTACGTCTGAAGTTGCGAAACCGAATCCCTACGTAAGTCGAGAAGTGACTGTATTAGGTAATGAAGGAAGTTCGCGCCATTTCTCGAACTACATGGTGGCTACTTTATTTTTCTTCCAATTGAAGGGGAGGGTTTGAATTTAACTACAAGTTGGCGTAAAAAATTTCTGCAAATCCATAGAAGGAGTTAAGGTATGCAATTTTTAGGTATCATGAACGTACATTAATTTCCTAACTTAGCATTGTAAAACCAATATCCGAAGGTTCATTTTAATAGCAGTCTAACGTCTTACTGTTTTATTCTTCGAGTTAATTTATTAATTAATAAACATGCCGCACAATAGCAATCGCCCAGCAGTCAAATGTTTAAGTTTCTCTATTACCCGATATAAACTAGCAGTGTTGCATTCTGTTTTTAAAATATTCCATCATTTCTCGTACAAAATACGACCAAAGATTTATCCGCACCTCAGTGGCACATCTTTTGCACCTCGAGCGTCGATCATTTTTATTCCTTTGCCACGTGCAAGTAGTTCTGGCGTTAAACGCGCGAGACCGCGTAACAAAAGCTTCGCTGCTCGTGTTTCCGGAGACTTTCGTTACGTTGCACGAAAAATTCTCCGTAATTGGAGAATCTAAGCAGACGTCAAACTGCTGCAGGACATCGGTAGTCTGGACTAGTCTCTCGGTATTCACCGGAGAATAGCCCGCGGCTGAAAAACGAGGGTCACTGGCCACTCAAATGCTACTACAATTGTCGAGCGACGCGCTCTGCTCTCGGGAGCCGCGTGTCTGTTGCCAGAAATTTTCGGGCTACTATTTCCTCCTCTTGGCTCTTAAAGTCGACGCGTGGCCTCTCTCTCTTTCTCTGTCTGTGTGTGTGTGTGTGTGTGTCTGTTTGCCGAGCGTTTGCCAGAAGAGAAAGCAGAGGTTCGATCCTAGCAGCCGTGGAAACTCGTGTCGGCGTTTACACGTCGCCAAACTTTGCATTTCCACGCGCAATCATCTCGAGCCGCGACCTAGCACTTTGGGTAAGACGAAATTTTACCAAGGCGATTAAATTTTTCATTAAATAGCGAGAGTTTACACTCTTGCTACGAATTATGACACGGATTCAACAAGAAAGCTTTAAGCTGTTATTCAGGATAAAATGGAACACGAGCGCGAATTTTGGGTGTGTGTTACGAGATTGGAGGTTATTAAAGAGATATTGTTTATAATATTTAAAGGATTTGACACGATATAAAGATATACCGATGAACTTTCGCTAGGTTGAATAGCTAATAAAATAATTGTAAGACAAGGGGTTAAATATATTGTTGTATTCCGCTGAGGTTGTCAGGTTATTATATACAATAAGTTACAACGTCGAGCGAAATAAAGACGAAGTTTAACGTATACCAGAGTGTATTCGCGTTTTACAAGTGTAGTTGCGCGTCCTAAGACGGTCCAGACTGTTCTGGCGTGTCAAGGGAAAAACTGTGATTTTGGAGACTCGGAAAATAGAGAGGTAGGGGTTATCTTGGGTTCGATGATCAGTAAGGGATGAGGTAGCAGGATCGAGGTTCGGAGGTGACTAACTAGGATGAAATCATCAGCTATCGAAGGATTTTGGAATGTTTGCTGCTGGGGTTTGGTTTATCGTGTTTGAAGGAGGATGAGAAGGCCGCGTTGTCTTAACTAAAAATAATATAGTACTAATGATTACGTTGGCATACAACAATATAAAGGTTTGGCATCTAGAATTGTACGGTGATTAATAAAATCCCAGTCACGAGTCCACAAAATTTAGAAGCCATCGTTTCACAGTCCTAATTTGATTTAAGTGAGATTCTAATGAAACCGCGCGCAATATTCAATTACAAATGATAGCGAGGATAATAATAGTAGATTGTGGGTAAGGATAACGTCATTGATAACGATAACGCGTATACACATTATTACAGATTTGTAGTTTAGAGATCAATTATGTCGAAAACAATCGCGTATCGTGATAGCGTAAATGATCCACTTACTGTCACTGTTCCTAAAACCGCCACTTGAATTCGTTTATTTAATAGCAAAGTAATGCACAAAGAATCGTAAACAAATTTTTATACTAAATTTGGACTTCGGTTCACGTAACAACGCATAGACATTGTATATTCGTTTGCACTTGATATTTTTAAATAAATATTGGGAGGTAAATGTGTTGGATTCCGTGTAAATGAATCGAGTTCAACTATTAGTCGCGAAGAGGTTTATTCGAGGTATATGATCGCTGGACAGAGTGTCCTCGAGACGGTTTACAGTTACGCGTGGTTGCTTAAAAACTGAATTTTTGTGGCCTGCTCCGGAAATATATATAAAGCAGGAGTATTTTGCAAGGGAGCCGGGGAAGCGATAGAGTGGAACTAGGTAAGAGTCTAAGGGTCTAAGGTTCGTAGGATAATGCACTGGATGACTAAAGGTCGTAGGATGATGCATAGGATGAGTAAGGGTATCTGTGAAGGGACATTGCGCTGAATGATATCTAGTTGTCAACTTGTACATATTCACAGTAAGATAATCGGGTGGGTATCCAACAAATGTACTATTGATCATTGAAACGCGACCAATATAATTATACAGTATGGAACGTGTCGTAATTCAGTACGTCGATGCGTTTACTATATCTTATATCTGTTACGCAAACCGACGCGTTAATATATGTAAAGATTGTTTTTATTAAATGAAAAGTTTTCAAGTGACAGTACGAAGGACATTGGACTTTGTTGTACATTTTCAATTACGTAGTAATGAACTTATTATATCGAACATATAGAAAAGTGTTCACAAGTAAAGGAGATGTTAAACAAGAAACTAGACTGGAACTAGGAAGAAACTAGAACGGACCTTTATGTTAAATACGTTCAAAACTAGTTAAATAAAGTTACGCGATAAAGTGGCAGCAATTGGTACATTTACCCTATCTACTTACAATTAAACCCGTCACAATTAAACGTCTTAAAAGCGTTGCTGTCTTATTCTACTCCAAAACTAGTGATGTCACGTTGCGATACTATAATACTAAGAGACCCAAGCAGCTCTTGAATGATTCTACACGAGAACGAACGCTAAGCCTAATCTATGCTTCGTCGATGCTAAGACGAATTCACTATCCTTGAAACAATAAATCGCCGGTACGATGTCCGCGCCGCTCGCCGCGCTACTCTTGGCAAATACACGAACCGGAAACTTGTTTACACCGTCGACAAGTGTTTATAGGCCGCGAGGTACGCGCGTTTCCGAGGCCGCTGAAATTCATTCGCCTAGAGAGAGAGAGAGAGAGAGAAGGGGAGGTAGAGAAAAAAAAAGGAAATTTCGCGGACCATTTTCCAAGAGAGGAACACGCAATTTTTCCCAACGCTCGCGCGAGCTTTTCGTGTTGTCCGGCTATCGATCCACGGGTAAATAATGTACACCGCTTTGTTCCCCACGGTTGGACGGCACGTATTTCTATCGTAACCGTTACCAGCTCCAACTTTCGTCGAAATGACCGTCGCTTCTTTTGAGAAACTTTTACATCCGGGGGATGAACGGGGCCGCATCTGCGAGCAACGCTTTCTACCCTTGCTACTTCCGCCGATATCAAAGGCTCTCACGGTGAAATTGGACCCCCTTTTTTCCCAGAAAACTATACTATACCACGAGGTAGAGAAGAATGCAGTTGGGAGAAATTTACAGCCGACAATTAACCCTTTGCACTCTGTTGGCGCCTCTACGGCGACACACATAAATTTTCTCGTAATTCAAGATTTAAGATTTTAGTTCATTTCTAATAATTCAATTTCTATTTCTTTCGAAACAAAGCAAATTAACGATTACTCTTCCCATTCCCGAAGTACGGAATAACACTAAATTTTCATATGAGCCAGGAAAAGAGTATTCGAGTTACCGGTAGATTATATTATTAAAATAGTTTTCGAGTGCAAAGGGTTAACCCCTTCTCTTGCATTACAATAAGCAGCCACACTCGGTTTATGAATAGTGGCTGTAGAGTTGACAGAAATGGACACTGCTGATGTGGAAATTTAATTTGGACGATCATTTCGCCTTTGTACTTATAATATTGGGGGTTGTTAAATAAATATTGCCCATAATATTCGAATAATTTGTACGTAGTATAACGAAACGTGATATAATTTGGATTATTCTTACGCTAAATATAATGGAAGAAGTGTTAAAGTGCATTAGACAAATATCATTAAATATAATATAGTAATATAATGTAATAAACACAATTAATATTATAAAAGAATATTTTTTTAAAGAGGAAGGCTTTGAACAGGATTTTTCTGAAAATTGAATTTCTCAAATTGGTGGGTAGCACGACTCAAAAGTAATATTATATATAAATAATATATGTAAATAATTGAATTATTCACTTGTTAGGAATTAAGACGAATAAAAGACCGGTAAATTTAAGCTTACAATTCGGCAATACCGGCATATTTTGAATGTTACGGAAACATATGAAGTAAAATAAAGATTTAAAGTACCGTTTTGTCTACTGTTTGAATTATCATTGGCAATATAGTGAAGCAAAAGGCTGATTTATAAGGATTTGTACGATTTATACGAAAAGCCTATTAATATATAAATAAAGCCCGTAAATAATGCGTTAAATTCTTCATTGTATGAAGCTACAGGATTCATAATATTCGGTATCTCAACTATGTTTATTGCACAATTGAAGTAAAAATATTGTGCAAGAATCATTTCTTTGTTTTTTAGAGCCCCGTACTATCATTAATTTTGCACTTTTTTTAAGGTAGATTTAGATTCATACGATGCGTAGTTCTGTTACCGAAAATACACCGTTTGACCGTTTGCTCTAAATCAAAGTATAAAAATGCTAGTCCATAGAGAACAACGTTTATTTATTACTTTGCAAAAAGCCGATAAATTGGGACCGAAACAAATTGTTATGCCTCGAAACGTTAAAGAATATATATATATATATGGGAAATGGCGAAAAGTTCCATTAAAGTTTTACGTTCTAAAAGAATGAACAAAAATCACTTCGACTTTAGTGTTCAAGCCTCAGAAAATCAGTTGTATTTCAATATTCACCGAGTTCACTAGTAATAACGTGACGTAAAAGAAGCATACGCCAACTTACCATCTTTCACAGTGCAAAATATAAATCGTATAGATTTACGTTTTAACATGAATATGTTTTAGGGATGGGGGGTCGCCCGGTGAAAAAGTGAAATGCGTTACGAAATTTGACTGAGGACATTTTTCTTCTGTGCTGCTGGGATGATGTCATTATTTCTTATCTATATAAGGTTAATCCGACGCTGAGCGCTCAGTATCGATTTGACTCTTGAGTGAGAACAATGGATGAAATTAATCATGAATATGTTTTAGGGATGGGGGGTCGCCAGGTGAAAAAGTGAAATGCGTTACGAAATTTGACTGAGGACATTTTAAAAGAGAAGAAAACATTCATGTACTTGTTATTTGAGAGCAGAGCTCATCAGATCAGTTTTTCTTTCTCTTGTCAGAAATTCCTTAATTTCTAAAGCATCTTTTATATTCGTATCAGAAACACGTTACTTTACATTCGTACATTCGCAGCGACTAAAATTACCCCGAAACAATATTAATTCCTTTTTATTCATTTCTACGTCTGCGTACAAAGAAAATTCTAGAATCTATACGTCAAAGAGTAAATTTCGAACGAAAACGCGCGCAACATTCAATTATAAATGATAGCGAGGATAATAATAGCAGATGGTGGGTAAGGATAACGTCATTGGTAGCGATAACGCGTTTCTCGCGTCATTTCTCAAGTGAGATATTATCAGGCTCGGACTGGCGCGCTATTCCCTGTTATCATCCACTTTGTGAAAGCCTTTGCACTGCCCTTTGAGATCTTTATCTTTCCCCCCCTCTCGATAAAACGTTGTTTATTTTTCTGCAAATTACCACCGGCTAAATTGCTCTTTTTTTACGTCCATTAAATCCTGCCGCGCGTCACGCATCCAATCGCCTCTGTTCATTGACACGAAGAAGAGCCTCGAAATCTCCTTCCTGGAATCTTCCGTGTCTATTTTCGTGTCCTTCGACGCCGCGTCACCAGTTTCTCGCACCACGAATTACGTAAACGTTCTTCCGTTTACGTCGACGGTCCTCCAGTGATTCCAGATGGAGCGACTTCCCTGTTCGCGGATACAATTTTTCCGTTATCAAACGCGAACGTACGAGGATCGGTTGGATGTAGAATTTCGCGAACTATGAAAGCCCATTGGTTGGTGGAATTTTCGCAACGCGAAGAGGAAATCGCTGGTTTGCGAGAGCCACCTGCTGTGTGAACGCATTCAACTGCTTTCTATCGCGGTGTACCTATTCACCTCTTAATAAATTGCTGCCAGCTATCTATTGCATCTGCGGTAAATAGCAAATAGAGCGAATTCCCTTATTGTTGGTTCAAATGTGGGATATTTAAAGCGTAGAGCTTATTAACACCTTGGCTTACGATGACGAATTATCACTCGTTGGCACGAATATTATTTATTAAAAATAAGGTCATATTTGCGTTATATATGGACCGTTTATTTTGAAAGTGGTGTGTAAGTCCATTTTTGAAAAAAAATGAGATATCACGTAATTCATGCTTAATTTAATGTAAATTTTGTATGTATAACTAGTCCGTGTTTAATTTCTTAAAAAATGTCCATGTTTTGTACAATTTAAAATTGGTCGGTAAATGAAATTGCATAATCATCGATTTTGAAAGTGGTGTAAGTCCATTTGCAGACCGTAAGTATACATCATTTTAGTAAAATACGCCTAAAAGAAATTTATATAACCAAATTACATATTGATGAAACAGTAGAAACATTGCCAGACTTAATATAATTTGCCTTCATTTTTTAATTAACAGATATGTTAACCTTTAATTTTCTCGAAACAAGAGAAAATGGACTTACACCACTTTCAAAATAAACGGTCCATATAGTATCTTATAGTGGCTTATATGGTGTCATTTTTATCCTGGCTATAGTTTCACTACAGATGATTAAATATGGTTAAATACAAATTATGTAGAGTACTTGGATGTTTCGAATAAATATAAGCATTATGGTCTGTTATAACTTATATAATTATAGTAGTTAAAACTTATGTAAGTATAGTAGTTAAAATATTGTAAGGCAAAGGGGTTAAATGTTGCACTGTGTCAGAAATGGTGCAGAAGTACGATTGAAGATTAAATAAAGTTGCACAGATGATATACTACCCCTGTCATAAAGTTTTCGACAAAACGTGAGAACGTGGAACTAACCAAGAACGCTAATTTAAGTTAGTTAGGAAGATTTAATAAATATAATGCGATATAAATGAGGAAACGAAAAGAATAGAAATAATCGTTAACTGTAAATAAAATAAAACCTTCGTCAAAGTCAGTATGAAACTGAGAAGCATTTATAGAATTAGCAATTAACACGTCATATATAACGTGCAAGAAAATCATCATAAATAAAAGAGACGTTAGCTGTTGTTGCGCTGCAAACCGAAACGATTATCGGGTTAAGTAACTTCTGAAATAATGAAACGAAGTTGCGCGATAAAGCTTGAGGCGGCTCTAATTGGGACATCTACCCCATGTATACATAATACATACGTATAAAATATTTTATTATCCGTCGCTTAGTCTTTTCCTCTTTTCTGTATTCATATTACAGCATAGTAGACATTCTTCGGATTGAATTCTTGAAATTTCCCGTGACGGGATAGCATTGACGACAGCCTTGGATTTAAGGGTAGACAGGAAAGAGCATTGGCAATAAATTGGAAGAGGATCCGGTCGCGTGCAAAGCAGGGCGAGTTCATTATACGAAAAGAATGTTCAACGGACGCCGTGACAAAGCTGGAATTCGCTTTCTTGCCCTGTGACATGGCTCGTTAAACGCTTCGAAGCATTCTTTCAGCGGCGTTTCGCGCACCCTCCTCGCCCCGCGACCTTTCTGTCCCTAGCGATAAGTTTTATATCCGTCGGCGGCTCGAAAAATCCAGCCAGTCGGCCCGGAAGCGAAAGTTCACCGACCAGGAGTCTTCCACCATTTGTCTTCCGCCACCCTTGCCTCCGTGCACCCTTCTGAAAACTCTCAAAACCTCTCTCAACCTTGCTTCTTTCCTTCTTGCGTTCGGTCCACTGCTTCTGGCTGTTTCTTATTGTTACAGGTCGAATTATCTTTATTCTTATATTATCGCTATTCTAATGTAAGACAACTGTAGTGATTATATTCTTATATTATCTTATATTGTCACTGTTTTAATATAAGACTAATTATATGAATAATTATCATATATTATCACTGTTTTAATATAAGACTAATATAGGATAATATTCTTATATTACCTCAAATTATTGCTAATCTAATATAAGACAAATATAAAATAATTCTATATTTTATTATAATATAATAATATAATATAATTTTTAATATAATAATTCTATAATTATTCTTATATTTTTTTATTGACGTTGATTGTACATGAATATGTACTGTACTGTACTGTACATATTCGCAAGATAACTTTCTTGAACCGCGTGCGAGATGGGATTGATTTTAAAGCGTTCCGAGTACGAAAAGAGTTAACTTACAGAGTGTCGCGTGTCTCTGCGAAATCATGCAATCTTTGCTCACATTTAATATTCATTTGCTCGAAAGAAGAAAGTTTCGCTACCTTCGCGTTGTTACATTTTTTATTAGCAATTTTAAAGGACTCGGCGTCTCGGACTTTTAGCGGCGTTAAATATTTTAAGGATCGTTAGCTACGTGAAAGATTAAAGACTCGCGATTCGTGCCCCTCCCTCCCTCCGCCCTCTTGCACCGTCAATCTCACTGATTCGATTGGAGAGAAGAAAGCTTCATCGAATTAACTGCCTCGAACTTTATAGACCGCGGCAAAATGAAAAGCGATATTGCACGTATCGCGAGTCTGGCGAGAGGAATTTATTGCTTCGGACCGGGAGTTGGAAATAGTTATAATATCGATTTCTATCCTTCAAATAGTTGGAACGGAAAAAATGTTACAATTAGACCGTGGATTTTAGTGTATTTTAGGGGAAATTTAAACGAATAAAGAGGCACAAAATGCGCGTATTACGTTAAGCAATAAGTTCTCGTTGAAGCGGTTGCAAAATCAAATGTCTTTGATATTAAAAGCTTGAGAATTCAAACGCTTGAAAAATTTTAAAATCCAGAAAAATTGGTAGGCTTGCAAATCCACAAACTTGAAAATTAAACGGCTCGAATCTTGATGGGTTGGAATTTCGAAAACTTGAAAATTCGAAAGTGAAGATTTGTACCTGATCTTCATGCATGTTTCTTAAATATCCAGTTTTGAGTTTTCGTAAAATTATCCTACCTACTAACGAGGTTTTAGGATCAATTAAATTGTTCTCAAACCATCGAAAGTGTTTAGAAAGTGTTCTCGGTGAATCTCTTTACAATTGTCCGAACGATTCCTCTTCTTTCCTCGGCGAGAATACATTTGCGAAATAGTGGTGGCTGACTTGTCGTTTTAAAGGACACGGAAGGGTGGTTTCTAGAAGGGGTGACCGCAGTATTTGCGAGGCGCCACCGGAAACCGCAACACCCCGGACTGCCTGTTATTCCTAATTCCCTTTGTTTCGTATCGTCCGAAGCATCATCCGAAATAAACGTCGAAGAGGTGTGGTATTTATGTCGTCCAACTGTTTCCAAACGAGGTACAGTCAAAAGGAAACGAGGCGACTTTACGCGAAGAGCTACGACTACTCTCGGCGTAGAATTATGCTCGCCAGAAGAAAGTGTCCCTTGTCCGCCACTAATCGATGTCTCGTGAAAACGAAACCGGAATAAAGGCTGGAATAAAGGTCTGCGGATCCGGTATTGCGCCATCTCGTTAACTCGCGTGCTCTGACGCCTTGGCGCCGGCTGCAATTAAAACGAAAAACACCGGCAAGAAATTGCGCATCCTTCTTTCCGACTCCCTCGCGTAATTTTCCTCCTCCAAGGTAATGGAAAGAAGTTGCTCCTCGGGCAACCTTCGCAATTTCTCGCGCTTAAGAGTTTCGTCTTTCATGCTTCTTACTCTTCGCTGGTTAATTGTCAACCTCTGATTAACAAGTCCTTATTTTCCTCGAAAAGTATCAGAGCGCTCTGTCGTTATTAGACTCTCTCTCTCTTTGCGGATTATTTTATGCGAATTCTTCGTAAACAAAGATGAAAAGGTGGAAGGTGAATATCGTGTTAGGTTGCTTTTAGGTAAGGACTGTTAGGAAAGTTTGTATTGGTTTGTTCGAAATGGGATATTATATATAGGTAATAAACTGTGTTTTTGTTTAATATTCGATAAGCTATGGTTTGTTAATTTTTACGGTAAGGAAATAGAGTATATGTACATATATATAGAGGTACAATCAGATTATATAGTGTGGTAATGCTAATAATAATAAAATTAGCTAGTAATAATAATAAAATCCGAAAGAATATTAATAAAGTATTATTATTATTATTGTATTAAGTTGTTGCATATGAAATGACCGATTTTAGGTAGCTTAAATTATTGTAGTCATTAATTAATTAATTGTAACATCAGATGACATTTACTGTGCACAAATATAAAGCTTGGAGCTTGTTGAATTTAATACTACTGATAGATCGTTAATTGTTTTAAGAGGGAATAGCAAATAGTGAAATAAAATAAACTACGCGTGCAAGTGAAATTCGACTGTTTTTCATAAAATGCTATTTAAGATTAAAATTAAGTTAGAATTCTACAAAAGTTCTCTTATTGTTAATATTATTTACGAATGGAAAGATATAAATTGTGAATGGTCAATTGAACGTTAATTTGAAAGATTTTATACTAGAATATAAGCCATGAAAATGTATCTCATAGCTATTGACAATGATAAGCTAAACATTTTTCTCGAATCCAATATTCATTGATATTTTTAAACCACTGTACAGAAATAAGTAGTGCAATTTTTTAATTGATTAATGATTGGACCACTTAAGCTACGTAATATTCATCATATTCATTACACCTAAACTTCTCAAACTTTGTAATCGACACAATTCAGCGTCCAAATATTTACAAACGAGACTGTATAACATTCTACAGAAACGAATAAGCGAATAAGTACAGCAATTTCTCAATTTTTCATTCAAATCACCGTAAATCAAGCTAAACGTCCGAACGTGTTTGGACAGCGAAAACAAAATTAGCTCCGCGCATCGAAGACACCAAATTACGCGCGGTAATTGGCATCGATTTCTTATCCACTTAAATTTTTTTCTTTCGCCGCGACAAAAAGAATTCAATCGTTATACGAAGGGGTGCGACGTTGGAGTCTCTATTTGCCTCGCGTTGGAAAATCGAGACTCGATCGCCTGTCGATCGTTTCAACCCTCGTTATTCTTCGAACGTACACACATTTCGCGCCACTGTCAAAATAAAAGAGTACAAAATCGAAATCGAGGGAGGGGGGGGGCAGCTTTTGCGTCGTATTCGATTCATTTATTTCGAAGGCGGGTTTGCCGCGCGCCGCATCGATTAAACGTCGCCGGATTGCACGCTATACACCGGCCCTTTTTTTCATTTCGTCGCCGTTGTCGATACTCGTTAACAACGACAAATCTACTTACGAAGTTAATCCGAAGCGTCGTTCGCGAGCAGATATCAGCCTCTCGTAATTGTACAATAATTCGCCCGCAATTTTTCATCCGGCAATTTACGAGCGGCTGTGTCCGCTTATAAAAAAAAAATAGACGAGGAGAACACGAAAGAGAACGGAGAGGAAGGGTAGGGAGGGAGGGGGATGGGAAAAAAACAGAGGCGAAAAAGAAGGGTTGAAAAAGAGAGCTGAGGGGAGCGCGAGGTTGGCGCGCATAACTGTAGCGCGACGTTCGATAAATTGCCCCCGGCTTCTTTTTAGTCTGCCGCGATATTTTATTTACCAGCAAAATGTATCTCTGTGAACGCGAGCGCGCGCGCACGTGCCGGCAAAGCCGCTGCTATCGGTTTAAACTTGCACCTTTTTTTTTTTTCCCCGCGACCTCGCGAATCACGACCGCAGAGAAGTCGGCGATTTTATTTTTCCTCCGGCTCGCATAATTATCCAAGTATTCGCGAATTACACTTAACTGTTATATTATAGGTTGTAACGACGAGGATTCGATATGTGGAACAATTTTTGATGGATCTGGAGTAAAGGGTACAGTGGCACGTCGATAACTCGAACCTCTATAAATAGAAACGAAACCACGCACTTTGACTGCAATTATTTACCATGTAGATGTATTATTCCAATTACTGTCAGTGTCCCTATAAACGATAGTTGAAATTTAATAGCAAAGTAATGTATGAAGAATCGTGAGTACGGAGATTTTGATACTAAATTTGAACTTCAATTTACGTGACAACACGTAGACATTGTATATTCGTTTATACTTAATATTTAGAAGGAAATATTAGGAGGTAAATATACTGTTGAGCGCATTAACATAAACATCGGAAAATGGATATTTTATGTGCATTAACCTAATACAGTAATGAAATTTGGTCGCTTTTAACCGGCGAACCGGAGAAAAATTAAAGCGTTAAAGGGTTAACGGATCTTTAGCAGCGCAGTTGAGAATATCCTGAGGGTGTTTCGCACCCTCTCGCATTTACGACAGCTCTGTAGCTGCAAGTTGGATATGTACGAGCGGACGCGAGTAACAAACGAGGAACGAGTCCAGACCGTTCCGTTCGGGAAAAGTTGGCCGGATTTTACGGTTAGTAGGCAAGTTTGTGAATTACCGAGAACAAATCGGCCAACTTTTAGCCCGGCCGTCGTTCTCCCGCTAACGATTTCGACTACTTGCCCGATTCGTGGTCGCCAACGGTCTTCAATCGTCTAGAATCCGATTTACGATGATCGAATTATTATAATCGTTTCGAAATTATCGCTACTTCGATGCATAAATCAATACATTTAAGAAAAATATTGTCGCATTCCTCGAAGTTTTCTCTATAAAATAAGCTTTCCCTTACTTTCGTACGACTATCTAATAACGTATAATATAATAATTTGCATATCCATGTTGCACTCGTTGAGGGATAGTTTATGCTGTACCACGTATGTGTTGGAAAATCTATAACAAAATTTCTCGACTTTTAGTGGGCCGATTTCGATGCTCCTTGGCTTAAATTAAAGGGGAAAGTCACGAGAATACTATCCTACAGTTTTTTGCAACTAGCCCTTGCAGTTCATTTGTTATAAACAAATATATCACGCAGATTGTATACGTTATTAGATAGTCGTATCAAAGTAAAGGAAAGCTCATTTTATAGAGAAAGCAACAAGGAATACGGATAGTATTTTATAAACTTTACGCTCCAAGTTGTATTATACCCAACATAATTATCGAAGCACAAATAACGTTAGAATATAAGAAATAAACTTGTACCGCCTTTATACTTCGTCATTTTATCGCACCGCAAAAGGATTAATATTAATTCCCGTTTAAATTCCAATTTTCCGGATCTCGCGCAAAACCCCCCAAAAAATTCGGAACTCAAAATCCACGCCTGATAAAAGCTCCGTGAAAGAGGAGGATGAATCGATACGAAACGTTGGTCGAAGGAGGGGAAAAAAAAACGAACCAGTGGACGCGGCGAATTAATTGGTTAAAGTCTAGGAATCCAACGAGAAGGGATAAAAAAAAGAGGGACGATTTTCGGTCGATTGATCGCGATTAAATATTTGTGGGGGGGGGGGGTGGATAATCAGGTGTGCACGGTTGATCGACTGTAGCGCGATGGCCTCGGAGGTTAACCGGAAGTGCGCAGTGCGGTCGACAGAGCCGAGGCGGTGCGTGAAGCGAACGGACAAAGGTGCAAACGCACAGAGTCATCCTGTGGACGCGAGTCCCGCATTAATCGTTTCGCAAAGGGCCGGACGAGCAAGCGCAGCGTGAAACCACGCGATATGGAATCTTCCGGCGCGATGAGAATTATGACAGCACCCGGAAGCTGGTCGATTGCGAAAATTGTCCGCCGATAGAAACCGAGGCTTCGTAAGCAGGCCTCTTTTGATAACTGTTACGGTATCGATTCCGGTTCTTAACTCTTTACCCTACGATTATTTCATTATATACTTAACCCCTTGTCACACTCGTGGCACGAATTATAAATAGTTTTATCAAACGTAAATTCTGTTTGCGATACAGTGTCACTTTTATCCTAGTTTTAGTTTCACTTCAAAAGATTAAGTGTATCACTAAATGTAAATCGCGTAGAATATTTGAATATTCTGAAGAAATATGAAAAGTGTGATCTGTTGATGACAATTTATATACACTTACCGAGAAAAGTTAAGAAACAAAGTAATCACTTACGTATTTTTGTGTATTCGTTCGCTTCTAAGATTCACAGCTTAGAATTTGCAATAGCGTAAAAATATAGTATTAGATACATCGATAAACAATAAGTTCTTCTACTTTTAATTCAAATCCGTGTACAGTGTTGCCTTGGATATTGGCCGAGGTTCGGGTAAAACGAATGTGGCCAAATTTGAAGGGAGGTAGATCTTTCAGGAAATCCTGTCTCCTTGTTCATAGAGAGCGAGTGAGAGAGAGATACACAGTAGGGCTCATCGACATTTCACGGTAGGTGTAAAAACATTGTACAGTGCAGAGATGACTTGTTGGCGAGCGTCCTACAAGCTGAACAGCACAGGGGCAAGGGGAGCTGGTCACTCGCTCCGCCCATTAGCCAGTAGAAAATCTTTCTTCCGAATTCTTAGATGCTACACGCATAGTAGTAGGTCCTTCATATTCGCTAAGGATTCGCGAGAGCGGACCCTGCCAGGTAGCTTCTTCAAGATTTCCCCACATCCTCGCGAGAAAAAAAATTAGGTTTACGCCAATGTGATTCAGTTGTAGTTCCAAGTCGTCCTATCTCACTTTACCTCGACGTGTTTTGTTTCGCATCCTTTGTCACGCAGTAGACTTGTACTCGTGACCGATTCAGCCAATGAATATAATACGTGTGACTGAAGGTGTCGCTAATATGCGACAGCCAATCGGCTTGCTTCGCCATCAAGTGATCACTGCACTGTACTTGGTCACCAGGACAGTTCCGAAGCCAGTTCCAAGAATTGGTGGGGATAGCGACCGGCCAATATCCAAGGCAGTACTGTGGATATGGTCGGAGGCCCACTGCACGAAACCAGTTAGAAAACCTGGTGGGGATAGCGACCGACTAATATCCAAGGCAAAATCCCGGCCAATATCCAAGGCAATACTGTATCTCAAAAGATAGCGACGACATAAAGCTTCGCGAGCACGTACCACGTTTCTTAACTTTTGCCAATAAGTGCGAGTACAGTAGTCCAAACATTGTAAGGCAAGAAGTTAAGCTAACGTTAATCGATTCATGATTACACTCGTATTTTGCAGTCGCTCAACTTGAAGACACTCGAAACGCGGAGAGTTATACGTAGCCTAGTTTCAGCGTACAACATCCTTAATAGCATAAGCCAATGCCCCGATATTCTCGCGCACGTCAAATTATTCGTGTCTCCTCGGAATTTGCGGAATTGTCCTTTGCTCCTATAATTGCTATCTCCTCGATTCTAAAACGGTTCTAGAATCGGGTTCCTGTATTGATCTTTTTATAATTGATAGCACTAAAATATTAGAATCGTAATATTAGAACCAATATGCTGAGAAATTTCAGTTCCTGATAATAATTATTCGGAATAAAAGTTGTTCGTAACTGTTTCGAATAGAATCTTTATGTAACAAATTGAAACAGTTGTTTTTCAGATCCTTTTCAAGTCCTATTTAATTTACAATGAAAATATTCATAAAGTTACGAACAATTATCTAGACAGTAATTAAAAATGTCTAGAATAGAGCAGTATTACATAGAAGTCAAATTCTACACGATAATTATATTCTACTCAAAATTGAATCACTCGAGACGAAAATTTGAGCATTTTGATACTTCTAACTGCAGCGCGATTTATTAGGGAAAAGCTTCTAGACAATCCGCCTGCAATCGATTATCAACTTATTTTTAAACGTATCATAGATTCTTCCAGTTGAAATTCACGGAAAAGAAAACTCTGTGGCACCTGTCAATCTGTGTTACGATACCAATATATTCTAAAAGCAGTTTTCTGTAGGTGCGAATAAACTCTCGACGCTAAAAAGAAATTTATTAGAGTTTTAAGATCGTGGAGGCGTTAGTCATAATGGGACGCAATCGAAACAGTCGATTTGAATATCGACGTTGGACAGACGGCATGCAAATCATCTGTGCCGATATTTTTATTTACTTTGACGGATAAAGAAAACCCATTTTTGCATATGATAATATTTTGTCGTGGTAAGAGAGATAGCTTAGAGCGTCGTACAATAAAATCGGGTGAGTTTCCTCTTTTCCTATGATTAATTTAAGCGCTTAAATTTGACAGTGATCAACAATGAAAACAAGAATACTAACGAAAGACAGTAATGCTAATTTTACCCTTTACAATGGTGTATTATACGATTATAACTAGATAAACCAGAAAAATTGGGGCTAAATTTAAAATAGCAAAAGCTGTGATTATTTTTGCACAAACCTAATAATTAGACTGAGCAAGTTTATACAAATGCATGGTTTAGAGAAATGCATGAAACAAGTGAAACTTTGACAGAAATATGTTTCATCATTTTAAGATCTTACAAATATATTTTTGTAACAATACATTTATAAAACTTTCCTATAATAACTGCAAACACTTATAATAAAAAAAACACCTATAATAACAACGAATACTTCCATGTTTCCCATATAATTTCCCTTTACTTCTTCTCAAATTGGTATTTACAGTTTGCTCGAAAAATAGACTAATTAACAGCAATTATATTTAAGATTAACTAAGTATCTAATTCAAATTAAACTAAATAAATTGGTACACTTAACCCCTTGCGCTACGATTATTTTATTACTCGCGTACGCTAGCGTTAACTAATCACTGATTTCTTATTATGTTACGTGCAAATTATTTGAATATTACGGGCAATTTTTTTTAGCAATCCCCACTATTATAATACTGAAATTATATGCTGATACAAAGTATCAGCTTATAAAAAATAAAAACACTAATACAAAGCTGAAATTATCGTTCGAATTACATTTTCTCGTCAACAGTATCCATTTTTATAAAATCTACACCGCAATTCGTAGAACGAGTGTGACTCGCTATTGTAGTGCAAGGGGTTAATATATTGCGTATTCTTCGCATATATTTCGCAGTCTGCTAATAATATATTCATAAAACCTTCCTATACCTAGTAACCGTTCATATACTTTCACGTTACTTACATTACCGGCCAAAGATTTGGAATCACACTCTCAGGGTTACATCTACGCGCAATCCTCTAAAAATCTTTGTATTAATTCAAATTTAATATTGTAGAGATTAAGAACAATTTCCTTTGCATTCACAGATGTTCGATTGGGTACATCTAAGTTCTCTTATCTTTGAATTCTTAGACCATTTAAAATACGTAACGACTCCAAATTTTTGGCCTGCAGTTTATATACACATACTGACAAAAGTTAAGAAACGAAGTAATCATTTCCATATTTTTGTGTACTCTTTATTTTTGCGAGGTATATAGATTAGAATCGAAAATAGGATAACTTATTGTTTATCGGCATACGTAATGTATATATAATATATCTATTCTAAGCTATTTATTTCAAAAGTTGAAAAATATACAGAAATTTGCAAATGATCACATTGTTTCGTAACTTTCGTCAGTAAGTGTTATTCTCTTTACTCAGTTAAAATCGTTAGCTCAAATATCCACCATGCAACTACTCCAAAATTTCAACTTCCCTAATTTTGATCACAATTTCGTTCCTGCAGACGTCGTTCAGCAAAAATACCATCACAGTCGCCCATCTTCGGCAATACGCGTCCGCCTCGGCAAAAAGGGGGAAGCAAATTCTGTGTGTTTGTAGTGGGAAACGTTGGGGAGAGGGGGTAGACAATCAATTATGGAAGAGGTCGAAAGCAAGAGGGTCGGTCGCATGCTTAACACAGGGTTGGGCCTCGTCACAAGCCGCCGGTGCACCGCGGGAACTATGAATCAAGCAAGCGGCGTGGGCGGTTGCCGCAACCCCCTTTTCGAGGCCACGTTGCAGGTCGAATCCGCCGCCATGGCGTCAGCCCGGGGGCAACGTGGCAACGCGCTATTTGTTATTTTGCTCTTTCGGCGACGCGTTCATTAATCAACCTCCGCCGCTCTCTTTGCAGGTCGCTCAGCATGTTTCATCCCCCGTAGCGGCCCGTGACATGCCACCTGACACAGACTTTCGCCTCGTTTTTCTTTTCCTTTTCTTTTTTACTCCCTTTCTCAGCGAGTCGCCGTTTTCTAATCGATCGACGGACTCTCTATATTCCGATGATTCGCAATTGCACGGTGTCGATTGCCGACGAGAAGCTTCTTGATATTGTGTCGTTCTACCGTCTCCTTTAAATATCTTCGCGCGCCTTTAACCCCTTTGAACGTGTCGGAGGCGATAAAAGATTGCAGGTAAGGTAAAAAGGAAAGAAAGAGAGGAAGGAGGAGGAGGTGGAGGAGGAAGAGGTGGATTCTTGGCGATTGAAAACGTTTAATCGTCGCTTCGCATTCAATAGCGTTGCTTTCCACTCTGAAAGCATTAAACTTTGTCGTGCATCCTCTCCCCTCCTTTCGCGCCACTTTCAGTGGCTGGAGTATTTCCTTTTGTCCTCGGGATCGGATCGATGGACAACTGGCAAATGAATCGGGGAAAATACATCTCTGGAAACACCGGCGAATATAGCCGAAGATGAAAGACCGAGCTCCGTTTCGATTCTGTTTCGCCTGGAAACATTCAATCGTCTCGATGTTAATATTATCGGTATTCCTCGTCTCCCTCCGTTTTGCCTCGCGAAGACCTTCTTCGATTCTCTGAACACTTTCAATATTGTGAAACGGTTATCGAGCGCGGTTACATTCTTCCGAATCGAATTTCTACGGCATCATCCGTTCCAACAGAATTTTAATTCACTGGAGACGACGCGGAAAGGTTTTCGTATTTGGTGTTGGGATAAGGTTCGGACGAATTTGAAGTATAATCAACCCTTTCGCTACTGGCAATTTGGAATTAAAGATTAAACGCGTAGATGATGATAACGTTTATTAATTTAAAAATGATATAAGTATAATTAGTTAGATGCTCCACGTAACTAATTGTATCGTAATATTGCCGTACGAATGATTGCAGAAATTACATTGCGTTGTAGAAGAAATATACTGTACTTCCATAGTAGCGAAAGGGTTAACAAACATTCAAGTGATTCAAATATTCTTAAAATAGTACAATTTTATGTGGCTATCATAAGTTTGCGACCAAAGTATAATTCCATTTCAGTTTAAATTAAGCACATTAACAACATTCTTTTTGTATACGATGTGATAAGATAATGTTTTGTAGACTGTAATACGTAATACATTTATGTCACAGGCCTTTATTCCTAAGTATTTTTAATATTCGTAATATAACGATATAATTTGGCCGGAAACTGTTGGCAGCCATTGTATATAGACTTCTAAAAATTAGGCGATTATTTGTTAAAAGCGTACGTTTCTTTATATAGTAAAATACTATTTGCGTTTTAGATCACGCGACGATGTCACACGATAATTGATCGTATAGACTATTCAAATAATAGTTCAACTCGTAAACAATTATTAGAGTACATTTTTTAAATAGAATACATACAATTTAGTCGGTTTGTTTCCAACTAAAACCACAATTTTATTCTAACTCAAACTATAGTCATCGTAACAAACAAACAAAAAATAAACAATGTTCCCAGAGTATCACAAAGTGTTACAAAATTGTTATAGAGAGTTATCTTAAAAAATATCGCTTCGCCATAAGAGTTCAAAGGGTTAAACAAATGTTGCACAAGAAAACAGCTACAAACGAAAATCTTACAAGAATTTATCCTCTTGTATGCACGAGAATTTTCCTAATACGATTACATTTTCCCATATGTACGTCTGTCGTTTCCTTAAGTATTGACTTCAGTCACGACGCGTATATACGTCAGCGAACCGCTTAAGGGGTTAAAGTCCCGCGACGCGGGGAATGTTTCGCTGAAAGGATTCCAGCGAAACAGGGCAATTTTTCTTGCTTCGTTTGGTGACGTTTCAGCCCCGTCATCGGCAGCTTGCAACCGCGACAATTGTGCCGCAATTTCAGCATAAATTCACGGGGTTTCGGTGAAGAGGGGGAGGGGGGAGAGGGCCTCGATCGAGTTCTCCCGCGAGTGCCATTTAAATTTGAATTTCGCCGTCAGTTCGCACACGGCTAATCGTTAAATGACGTTTCGCAGTGAGGACCGCACGCGGCAGCCTCCGGCAACAAGGGAATACCGTGAATATCCACCTTTCGCCCCTTTCCATCGCTTCGTTTCTCCTCTTGCTCGTTTTACGTCCATCCCCCCCTTCCCTCTATCTCCCTTCGGTTTTTCAGCCCGGCGCCAGCACGTCTCTAACGCGCACATACGTAACCGGTTAATAACGAATAGACTGGCTAGCGGCGGCGGCCTGCGTTAGAGCTGGCTTTCGACCGCTTTCAGCTAGACGCGTAAAAGCACTTTAACCATGGGAATTAATATCCCCCGCGACTTAATCCTACTAGAGACCGCACGACAGTTCTGCTTTTTCAAATAGCACTTCGCCGGTGGGATATAAAATATTTTGGGGAGGACTTGTGAAATATTTCTAAGATTCACGCTTTGGGTATTTGAAGTGTTGGAAATGTGGTGTAAATATGGGATAAGGTTTAAGTATGGACTGGTTAAGGTTTAAGGATTGTTACTTTAAATTTGTGGTTCGTAGTCAATATTTATTATACTTTTGTGCAACGTATTTCAATTCTACGTTAGAAAGCTGAGGCGTTGTAGATGTACATCGATATGTAAACGATTAGATATTCTAAATAGGTTAGGTAATAAACGATAAAATACAAAAAGGTAGCCTATATTTGGGCCACTTCCACTATCGAGCGCGTAAGTAGTACGAGTTTAGCTTTGGTCAGACCGTAGCATACAGACGCTCCGTATATAGTCGTACTATTTCGCTTAAGTCTGGTTGGTTCCAGAGTAGCAGATGTAAGTCCAGATAAACGTACAATATGTATGAAGGTATGTACTTCTACATACGTAGGAGTATGTACAGTGCGGGCCATAATTATTCGAACGACTTTAAAAGTTCGTGGACAATCCTACTAATTCAGAAACTTGAAAATTTGAAGGTTTGTAAATATAACGGCATAGAATTCGAAAGCCTATAAGTTTAAAACATTCAGAATTTACAGACATGGTTATTTCGATGCGTTGGAATTTTAAACGCTTAGGAATTCGACCGCTTGGAAATCCAAAAGCTTGAAAGTTCAAAGGCTTACAAATTTAATAGCCTGGGCTTCGAAAGTTTAAAGTTTCGAGCGTTTGAAAATTTCAAAGCTTGTAAATTGAATGGCTTGGAATTCGAAAGCTAGAAAATCCAAATCCCTTAAAATTTAAATGTTTGCAATTTGAAAAGATAGAAAATTCAGAGTTTTAGAAATTCAAATGCTTCAAACTTCCGAAGCTTGGAAATATGATGGTTTGGAATTCGAAAGTTTCACAATTCAAATGCACGGGGATCCGAAAGCTCGCAAAGGGCTTGGAAATCTCCAATAATTCAAACTCAGACGAGTCAAGTAGGACGGCGACGAACATAGAAATGGAATAGGATCACAGCAGTGAGGCGACTCGGATAGGGTGATAATGGTCAAAGAAGAAGAATAGAACCGCAGTGGTCGGACAAGTCGGATGGGTCGGGAATGGTCTAAGAAGTAGAATAGGACCGCAGTGGTTAGATAAATTGAATAAGGAAGCCATGGTCAACAAGTAGAACGAGGGCCAGAGTGGTCAGACGAATCGAAGAGGACGGGAATGCTCAAAGCAGTAGAATACTAGCGCAATGATCAGACTAATAGAATCGGACTGCGGCAACCCGTTTAAGTAGAATAGGGTCGCAATGGTCAGACAATCGATTCAATGCAATTTTATTTAAATTAACCCTTTGAACATGAAACCTTTCTTAATAGTATTATAGAACAGCAATTTCAATTCACTTTTGTGACCCTAACGAAAACTGAATGCTCTGTGTATTTCGAAAAGGGGAAATTTGGTTTCGTTTCAACGAAATGAAAATTAAATTGGCGAAAATAAAATGGAAAAGACTGAAACTTTAACAACGAAGTGCAAAGGGTTAGAAATGTTACGTTGCTGCAAAAATAATTGCAGTTTGTGTTATTCGCAACGCATTATTTTTCTTGTTGGCTGGCAAAATCTAGAGTATCTGCATAAGGTATTTATACGATGTTGTATTTACTTTGATATTAAGGTATTCATTAATTAGGCCCAATTTTGATACGTTTCCTATAATTTAATGGTACCCTTGTGTGATTATAAAAATTTACTACCTTGGAAATGAGATGTACAATTAAACAAGCACTGAAACAAGTCTGAAAATATAATTCTATACAAATACTTTTTACAGCCACTCTTATGTCCAACATTTATAAAACTTGAGATATATCCTTATGCGAAGCATGAAACGAATTTTCTTGTCTTTCGAGGTACACATTTATATTATCCAACTGTTGCCCGTAAATATAATAAAAAAAAGTCAACGAAACGTGAATTTTCGTTTCCCCTTCGGGAATGTATTAAAATATTCCTCAACCATTTCCACTTAAAGTCGGACGAGATCGATTCGAGGTTGAAATCTCGTACGGAAATGGCGAAGTCGCGTGCCGCGCGTTGCAACATTAACCATCAAATCTGAGGGTTTCCTAGTCTGAGAGATATGCGAGGGAGTCAGACGAGAAGGATTCGTCGGCGACGTTATTCCGAAGGACCGTGCGTGGCAAATAGGAAACGTATTAAGTGCCCGCTGGCGTTCTCGCTACGAGAACGTCGTGGATAATTCGTGCATCGCGTTTCGAGTCCCCGGGGAATCCTGTAATTACGTCGAGCCAGTCAAAACACACCGCTTACCATGGGAATTTCGCAAATGGATTTAAAAAATAGCGAAACACCCCCGGCAAAATTGTGGACTGGGTTTTCTATACAGATTTAACCCTTTACACTCGAAGTACTGCTCGCAAACAGCGCTAAAGTTTGACGTTCTACTCGAATTGTGACTCTCAGACGACAACGATATACTGCGTTGAAGATCAAACGATACATTTATTATTCGTGTAGAACGAGTAACTTCGATTTATTTAACCCTTTGCACTCCTTAATTTTTTTATTTTTTACCTACCAACAACTCAGATTTAAAGATTTGGACGTTTTAAATGATTACAAATTAAGAGTTAAATTATTTTAAATTAGACACAAGATTTGAACATTTGACATTATTTTAGAAGTTGCGTTGTACAATGTCGAGCCTAGTTCGATATTGGACTTCGTGTAAGAAATGGGATGTCAAGCAACACTCGACATAGGAATGGTAAAGGTTAATATTCGAGAATAACGAATAACTTCGATATATTTAATATTCGTGAACAACGAATAATATATTTAGTTTCATTCAATATTACGTAGTAATTCGTGGATTCATTCCAGAAGGGAAAAAAGTAAGAAGAAAGCCTATTAATCGATGAAATCATTTTCCAGAAAGCTGAACAATAGAATTGAATACAATTTCCAAGACCGTAGGGGGGATTAAAATAAAAACGCCATAAAAATTCGACGGTCCGGTTAAGCGAAAGCTTAACCAGCAAAGGGAAAAAGGAGATAACAAATTTCCCATTTGCATTGACGATTGCAAACGGCTACGGGGTGTTGATATTAATCCGGAAGCTGTAAATCGAAAATTCGTGGAAGGTGGTTGCCGATTGGGAGGCGCACTCGCTTATACCGATAATTCCGCACCCCATTTCTCTGTAACCAATCGCGGCGAATTCTGTTGATTAATTGCTACATTAATTGCGGTAAGTTAGTTCTACGTCGAGAGCAACGTTACTGTGTATTATCGCGATGCAAAGCTACGGAAGGATAGGCAAAGTTTTCGAAACGAAGATCACAAAGGATCAGAGCAAAGAACAAAGGAAGAAGCAAGGACTCGATCATCCATTTTTTTATCTTTTAGGGTAAATGTCCCAATTACTGGTACTTTAAGCGTATCGCGCAAGATGCATAGTAAATTGCCTTTACTGAATTATGACAATTCTCTTCTTTATTAATTTTCAAATTCTCCCTTAGAGAATGAAATTCAGTGTATTATATATATGTATTATATATTATATATATATATAATACACTGAATTTCATTCTCTAAGGGAGAATTTGAAAATTAATCGCTAATTAATCTAGTGGATGTACAAATTAATTTGGTGTCTGTAATTTATAAAATCTTACTAATTTCTAGCAGTCAAAGCTGACACTTTTCTTAAAGAGAAAATTTGTAAATTAAAAAGGACATGGAAAAAAATAACGTGGAAAAAAAAGATTCTTTTGAATACTAAAACTTGCAATTAATATATATATATATATATATATATATATATATATATATATATATCCAATATATTAATTGGAAGTTTTAGTATTCAAAAGAATCTTTTTTTTCCACGTTATTTTTTTCCACTTCCTTTTTAATTTACAAATATTTTCTTTAAAAGAGAAAAGTGTCAGCTTTGAATGCTAGAAATTGGTAAGATTTTATAAATTACAGACACCAAATTAATTTCTACATCCACTAGATTAATTATCGATTTTTACGTTTAAAACAATCTTTGCTATTCGTAGTAATTTTTCCCCTCCCTTTTTAATTTACCAATTTTCACATCGAGAAAAGTGTTGGCTTCGTATGTTAAAAATAATTACAACTTCATAAACTGCAGACACCGAATTGATTTATCCAGTATTGATCGTAATAATTGAAATATATAATATAACAATTAATACTAATAATTTATCCTACGTATTTTACCCAGGTTTATATTTTTAATTAAACTGCCATACGAATGCAGCCTAAATTAATGTTACGAATTAGCGTTTCCCTCTAATCGTAATAACGTACATTTTAATCTTGCATATTTTAAGTAACAGATAAAATTCTTCGTGTCTAGCGTATATTCCGCGCTGAAAAAGACTGGCGAAAGAAGGTTGGAATTAGAATCATCGGCGAGACTTTATACGGCCGTTGGATGGCGTTATCGCGATAACAAAGAATAGAGGGTCAAAAAGCTTCGAACTTCAAGAAGCCGAAGAAGCTTTCGCCGAAGCTTCCTGGGTTGGCTTTTGCTCTTTATACGATTATTAGAGAATCCCTGGGTAACGAGAAGCAAGCGTGTGCACGAGTCGTTACAAGCTAAGGCAAAGAACCCGCAGCAGCAGCCACCCCGTTATTATTATTCTCTGCGGCCTGTGGCATAATGGAACGCGGCGTTTTCATTGAACGTGTTCGTCGTCGTGTTCGACCGAGAAGTCCGACATTTTCCACGGCGAATAATGCCGGGCTAAAGGAAACTTTTTCGTTTCGTGAAACCGCCGAACGGAAACGTTGGCCCCGTTTTTAATTATTTATTTCTATTTGGCGCAGACAATTAGGGCATCGCTGCTTTCGATTATTTTATCGTTGGATTTTGAGGATTCTCGTGCATTCATGGGAAAGTTGGATATTACATACATTTGGGAAGGCGATAATATGCAAGAAAATACGGGATTTCCTGAAAATAATTATGGGGTCGCAATTTTTGGATAATTCTATTAGATTAGGGATTTTTATGGATTTATTGGAAAATTGAATATGCTACATATTGGAGGGAGAATGTAATGTGTAACAATTTAAGGAAAGCGAATAATATGCAAGAAAATACGGGATTTCTTGAAAATAATTATGGGATCGCAATTTTTGGATAATTCTATTAGATTAGGGATTTTTATGGATTTATTGGACATTTGAATATGCTACATATTGGAGGGAGAATGTAATGTGTAACAATTTAAGGAAAGCGAATAATATGCAAGAAAATACGAGATTTCTTGAAAATAATTATGGTACCGCAATTTTTGGATAATTCTATTAGATTACGGATTTTTATGGATTTATTGGAAAATTGAATATGCTACATATGGAAGGGAGAATGTAATGTGTAACAATTTAAGGGAAGCGAATAATATGCAAGAAAATGTGAAATGCCCAGGAAATAATTAAGGAATAGCAGCTTTGGACAATTCTATAATTAGATCGTGGAATTTTATGCATTTACGGGAAAGTTGAATATACAATAAACATAAAATAGCATATAATATGAAAGGAAATATAAAATACCCAGAAAATAATTAGGGAATTGCAATTTTGAACAATTTTACAATTAAATTGTGGATTCTTATGCATTTATGGGAAATTTTAATATGCGACAAATATAAGAAAGCGTATAATGTAAAGGAAAATATAAATTTATCCAGAAAATAATTTATCCAGGGAATTGCAACTTTAGACAATTCTATAGATAGATTGAAGATATTCATGCATATATGGGAAATTTGAATATGCAAAATATATGATAAAGCATATGATACGAATGAAAATATAAAATACCCAGAAAGTAATTAGGGAATCGCAATTTTGGACAATTCTACTAATTCACTAGACACTAAATTACAAGGAAGATCAAATAATCTTGAAATTGGTGATTCTTATAACTACATAATAATGAAACTACTGATTAATTGTTGAAAAGAAGTGCATGAAATCATGCAAGAATGATTTTGATCCAATGTACACGTGTAACAGTTTGAAAAATCTACTAATGCTTGGCGTTGTTACTTGAAGCAACGATATTTGATACGTACCAGCCTAATAATTTCCGCCTTTGCTAACGCAATTATGTAAGATATAAATGACTCACAGTCTGTAGTTGAACTCACCGGTTGTAGTTATTTTCTAGCGGCTCGGTCGGTTTTCAAAGTCGTTGTTACTCGATAATCCGGAACGTTGATTCCCAATAGTCTCCGTGGAAATACAACGCTTTGACGGAATCAATAGTTCCGGAGTATCCTGTTCCGAAAGGGAAGCTGCCGTATACACCATTCCTCAAAGCGACTGGCGCTACTTCCGGTATTTTTCATTTCAACGGCCAGCCATCTGAAAAGGAAAAAGAATGCTTTTTATTCTTCTCCCTCGGAGGATTCTACCTTTTCTGGAGTCCCTGAAAAGAGTCAAGTATTTGCAGTTCTACCGAGGAAACGGGGAAAACTTCTCAGTGAATATACTCGTTTCCAAAGCGACTCCCTGAGTTTCCGATACAATTTTACCGAATAGACAGAAACAGAAAATTATTAGCCGCGCGAACATCAAACAATTTACAAACGCACACATAGAGAGATAGACACACATATGCGTATGAACATGTATATTTGTATATTTGTACATTTGTACGTTTGTATATTTGTCTACTTTTAGTTTTGTATATTTCTATATATGTATACTATTTGTACATTTGCACATTTGCACATTCATTCATTTGTATATTTGTGCATTTATTCATTTGTACATTTGTGCATTTATTCTTTTGTACATTTGTGCATTTGTACATTTGTACATTTTTATATATTTATACATTTGTGCATTTGTACATTTCTGCATTTGTACATTTGTACGTTTCTACATTTGTACATTTATACATTTGTACATTTATACATTTGTGCATTTGTACATTTGTGCATTTGTACATTTGTACGTTTGTGCATTTGCACATTTCTACATTTGTACATTTGTATATTTGTGCATTTGTACATTTGTGCATTTGTGCATTTGTACATTTGTGCATTTGTGCATTTGTACATTTGTACATTTGCACATTTATTCATTTGTACATTTGTGCATTTGTACATTAGTACATTTGTATATTTGTACATTTGTACATTTGCACATTTATTCATTTGTACATTTGTACATTTGTACATTTGTACATTTGTACATTTGTACATTTATTCATTTGTACATTTGTGCATTTATTCATTTGCACATTTGTGCATTTGTACATTTGTGCATTTGTACATTTGCACATTTGTATATTTGCACATTTGTACATTTGTACATTTATACATTTGTGCATTTGTACATTTGTGCATTTGTGCATTTGTACATTTGTACATTTGTGCATTTCTGCATTTGTACATTTGTGCATTTCTGCATTTGTACATTAGTACATTTGTATATTTGTACATTTGTGCATTTATTCTTTTGTACATTTGTGCATTTGTACATTTGTACATTTGTATATTTGTATATTTGTACATTTGTACATTTGTACATTTGTGCATTTATTCATTGGTACATTAGTGCATTTGTACATTTGTACATTTGTACATTTGTACATTTGTACATTTATTCATTTGTACATTTGTGCATTTATTCATTTGCACATTTGTGCATTTATACATTTGTGCATTTGTACATTTGCACATTTGTACATTTGTACATTTGTACATTTATACATTTGTGCATTTGTACATTTATGCATTTGTGCATTTGTGCATTTGTACATTTGTACATTTGCACATTTGTACATTTATTCATTTGTACATTTGTGCATTTATTCATTTGCACATTTGTGCATTTGTATATTTGTGCATTTGTACATTTGCACATTTGTACATTTGTACATTTATACATTTGTGCATTTGTACATTTGTGCATTTGTACATTTGTACATTTGCACATTTATTCATTTGTACATTTGTGCATTTCTGCATTTGTACATTAGTACATTTGTATATTTGTACATTTGTGCATTTGTACATTTGTATATTTGTACATTTGTGCATTTATTCATTTGTACATTAGTGCATTTGTACATTTTTCCATTTGTACATTTGTACATTTGTGCATTTGTACATTTATTCATTTATACATTTGTGCATTTGTGCATTTGTATATTTATACATTTGTACATTTATATATTTGTACATTTGCACATTTATTCATTTGTACATTTGTGCATTTATTCATTTGTACATTTGTGCATTTGTACATTTATACATTTGTACATTTGTGCATTTGTGCATTTGTGCATTTGTACATTTGTACATTTTTATATTTGTACATTTGTGCATTTGTACATTTATACATTTGAATACTCATATATTTGTATACTCGTATATATGTGTACTCGTAGACTTGTATATTCATATATTCGTGTACACATATGCTTGTATATTCGTATATTTGTATACTCGTATATTTGTATATTTTGCTATTAATCTATGTGTCTATTTGTATACTAGTGTCTGTATATGAGCATGATTGTTTCCCGGAGCTCTCGGTGGCGAGAAGTATGGCTCTCGAAAAGTTTATTAAAACTCCGGTAGGATTTCGCCGGAAGTTTCGCCCCGGAACTTCGAGACACGTAGTTGGACGGAAAGTTGGAAAGTGGCCGCTTTAAGAATTCTCTTTCAACGGGGCAGATTTAGCCGTTGCGAAATTCATTACGCGTCAGAATTTCCCACGAACCTTCTCTCCACTCGTTCGCAACTTTCGCCGATAATTGCCTTTCAAATATTCCCCGTCATCGTTTAGCAACAGTTGTCCGCAAATGCTGCGCTAATATTATCAACAACACCTCTTAACCCGTTGCCTTAGATATTTTTCGACGTTACAAATTATTCATATGAAACGTTAGCTATTTTCTACTTCAAAAACTGTGTCGAATGCAAATCATTCAAATATTATACGTAATCTGTACTTGGCAATCTTCAATGTTACAAGATAGATAGATAGATAATAAAAAGTACTAAAGTAATGTGGAAGACAGAATGTCGTGTGAATGTTTGGACCAGAGCGATTGCTGAGCGAACGGTGTTATATTTGGGTAAGATTGGCTGAGGCGTGAATGAGAAGTGTTTGGGATAGAGCGATTGAGTTGACGTGTGGTCGAAGAGTGCGTAGTCGCGCTAGGTTTCGTGTGAACGTGACTGTTTGGGTTCTACGAATGTCTGAGACGAGTGAGAGAAGCAGAGAGAGATAAGGAGAAAGAAGGAATGCGTGCAAGGGTAGAGAATGCGTGGGTGAGGGAGTCGAGAAAAAGAGTCGAGTGCGAGAGGACGTTGCGAGTGCAGAGCGAGAGTTTTTCCTGTGAGATTGTGCGAACTCAGTATTAGTAATAAACTAGCAATTATTGCAAAGGCTGAGTTTCTTTTTTTCTTTCCCTTCTCGCACCTTACAACAACACACGAGGGATTTACTTTAAAATAATCCCTACAGTAATAAAGATATTTATTACTTTTTGAAATGACTACAAGTGTATTCCGTTTCTTTACATATTTAAATTTTTGACTACTTATTTATTTCTTATTATTATCGGGCGAAAGGAACCATTTAATTTACAATAACAATAGAAAGATTAGTAGAGATTAAGTTAAAAAGGGTAGAAAAAATCGCAATTCGAATAACGAAGATTATTTTGAATACTAAAATTGCCAATTAACGTGTATTGACTGCAGAAATTAATTTAATCTCTGCATCTATAAATCCTTAATGATTTTATTCGCCTAAAAGCGAACTCTCTTCTCGAAAAGAGAAATCGTAACTTAAAAACAGGCAAGTTGATCAACGATTAAAATACTTGGTACAAAAACCTGTAATTTTTAATGTTCGATACCTTCTGATATCAACAAAAAAGCTTCAGAACTTGTTACCTTTTTACGTTGCACCCGCGTTTATCATTTTCCTGTAATAATGAAACTAAATGAATAATGAATCTAGATTTCGCGATCAAAGGGGTGTCGAATTAATTAACAGACCCAATGTTACTGTTCTCAAACAGAATAATACGACTAACGAATATAATATGTGTGATTTCAGTGAGGGAGGTTACGTTGTCCGAACTCAGGGACTCAAGAGCGAGGTTACGGGAAAGGGTTAAGCTAGTATGCCGAACGAGGGGTTCGCCACCTCCCAGGGTGCACTGGCTTAAAGACGGGATACCGCTGCACCCCCGAAGAGGCCTCAGGATTCAACACAAACGGTAAGTTTGCAACAATTCTGCTAAAACCAACTGTGAAACGCTCGATATTTATGTAGAAAATACCGCAGCGATACGCGAGAGTAAAATACTAGTTGGCGGTAAAAAAAAAAAGAAGCAAGAAAAATACCGAAGGCTTTTAAAAAAAACTATAATCTACAAGAGTTTCGCGTGCATGTGAAATATTATGCGCCGAGTTAACGACGTGTCGCGATCCTGTGCGAAACTGTTCATTTGCGGTACAAAGGCAGAGGGTAAAACTGGTCCTTTAACCCTTTCGTTACTGAAGCTATTTCGTTACTTTCGTTACTAAACTATCGCTGAACGTTTCTTTTTCTTCAATTTGATAGATTGCCCTCTCAAGTTAGATCAATAGTATGAGCAGATATTGATATCCATTCAAATATACTTAAATTTGAAACCTTTATATGCGTAAAATTATTTATGCATATTTTTATTAGATTCATTTTATGCACTTTGTTAAATTTTTCAATATTTACCCTTTACTGGGTAATCGGTCACTCGATCTAGCACATTTTAACTATTTGCATTATT
The DNA here is from genome assembly GCA_028830335.1 of Eucera pruinosa. Lineage (NCBI taxonomy): Eukaryota > Metazoa > Arthropoda > Insecta > Hymenoptera > Apidae > Eucera > Eucera pruinosa. The sequence goes on along the minus strand of JAMYCR010000015.1, from coordinate 10,291,299 downwards.
AACATTTGTTATTTTATACCCATCTTGCATAGTGGAATTTTTTTAAACCCACTTACAAATGTTAAAATAAATAAAAATCTATTGCCATAAAGAATTAAATAATGAATAAATTGATGTTCTCGAATTCGTCGAAACTCGTATATTTTTCATTATATATTATATATTTACTATATATTTGTATAGTATATATTTTATTATATATATATATATATTATATTATATTATATTATTTTAGTATATTTGAAATTTAGAAGTGTACGTAAATTTCTGCGACCGACTGTGCAATAAGAAACGCAATAGTGCTTCGATATTAAGCATAAAAAGAACCAAGTATAGTGATCTCGAGCTGGCAATAATAACCAAGAATAATCGTGAAAAGAGGCTAAGAGGGCAGTTTTAAACGAGGCTATCGTAGCACGAAGAAAATCAATGTTATGACAACAAACATTCTCGGTAAAGCGTAATCTGTTAATGTTACGCGTACATGTGCAAACTTCCCCAGTCGTTATTCTTTTAATTTTCCCCCTTTATTTATGTTTCGCTATTTTATGGAAACGCAAACTCGCGTCGCCGTTCAACTTCGCCGTAGCGAAAGGGTTAATGGTTACACGGAAACTTCGAACAGGGAAGAGAGAACATTGCGTTAAAGTTGCAGGTTTTCACGAAGCATTTATAACGAACCGAGTAACGTACGACAAATTCGCCTGTTCGCGGGCTAATTCGCGATTAACCAAAGTCGTTTCGTGTTTGGCACCGATTTCGAACAACGAGTCGCGAACTTTCGCCGCTCGTTTTCTCATCGTTCTTCATCGTTCCCCCCTCCACCTATGCCGAGCGGATTCAAACGGGGAGCTTCTAATATCGTTGCCAAGAATAATACTCGCGTGTGACATCGATTTACCTCGGTGGTGGTCGCGTGCCTTCGAGCAGTCGATCGCAACCACATAATCGCCATTATTACACTCGATTTCTTTTATTGCTACTGTGTCGCGGCCGCCCTTTTAATCGTTTCGCTTGAACACGCTCCAAAATCTTTCAGTCTTTGCGAGGAATCCATGTAAAATTAGGAAAGCGCAGAGAAAGATCGAGAAAAGTATTGCGTCCTTATATTTAACCCTTTGACTGCGGCGCGATGTTTGTACGATTCGATAATCGAAAATACGCATACAGTTTATGTGCGTGCGAAACAGTTAAGGCAGATGTCGTAATTACCGTCAGTATCCTTATAATTGTCGCTTATATAATGAGTTAATTGTTGATTAATTGAAAACGTACAACAAAATTCAATGTCTCCCTTTCTGTCGCTTGAAAGGTTCTCATTTAACTAGAAACACGTTTTATATATATTATCATGTCACTTTGTGTAACGGATATGAGGCGTATAGTAAACATATTAGCTTCATTGAGTTATAACACGTCCCATACTTTATAATTACATTGGTCACGTTTCAACGTTCAACGGCACATTTGCTTTCGAATATTCATTTCGATATATTCAGCGTAAACGAATATACAATGTCTATGCGTTATTGCGTAAACGGAAGTCCAAATTTAGTATAGAAAATTTGTTTGCTTACGATTCTTCGTACATTACTTTCCTATTAAATAAACGAATTCAAGTGTCGGTTATAGAAACAGTGACAGTAATTGGGTCGTTTACCCTAGTTAAAAAAAGTTACGCGCCAAGCTTCAAGTGGCAGTAATTGGTACATCTACCCTATATCACTTATAGTGAAAAGTGAAGTTGCAACTTTATCACGCTAAAGTTTCCACCGCCATTCAAAAGCATGGATTTCGATAATTATAAACCAGCACTTATTAAGAATAAATATGAGAATAACCATAAGTATTATGCGGATGTTTATGCAAATGCCTAATTCGATAGGCAATGAATGATGAGCAATTGCACCGTTATCGCTGTGAAGCGCGGTTATAGCAACATTGACAGTAATTGGGTCGTTTACCCTAGTTAAACAAAGTTACGCGCCAAGCTTCAAGTGGCAGTAATTGGTACATCTACCCTATATCACTTATAGTGAAAAGTGAAGTTGCAACTTTATCACGCTAAAGTTTCCACCGCCATTCAAAAGCATGGATTTCGATAATTATAAACCAGCACTTATTAAGAATAAATATGAGAATAGCCATAAGTATGATGCGAATGTTTATGCGAATGCCTAATTCGATAGGCAATGAATGATGAGCAATTGCACCGTTATCGTTGTGAAGCCCGGTTATAGAAACATTGACAATAATTGGGACATTTACCCTATATCACAATATACTGTAATAGTAATATACTACTATATATAATACTTCGTATAACGACGAAGTGTGCCAATGATACTTGACAGCATTTCAAACGAATCGCGAACGAACTTATTACTCGACCCAACGCGGCGAATAATGTTTGTAAAAGCGAGCAGAAGGCACGCGTCGCGGGTATTAAGGCGATTGGCAGTTTGTAAATCTCCAGCGTGGCTCCGCGAGGGTTTAGCACGGCCCTGCGTAATAATTTCAGACGGCCTTTCGGCCAGATTTACTATCCACGGTGGAACGATTATAGCGAGAGAGCCGGCCGGCCCTCTTCACTGATGACTCAACTGTTGGCAAGACTCTCCTTTCTGCTGCTACTCTTTAAAGATGACGTATTCGTGTGCAAACGAGGTGCACGCGTGTGGGTGCGACTTCACGCTGGCCCGGCGCGAGCATATTGTAATGGAAACCGGTGGCGCGTTTCTTTTTCTCCACGTGCAAAGGAAAGCCTCCGGTTTTCAGACTTTTCTTCATTTTTCCCCACTTTCACCGCGTAATAACGCATAAGCATCGCGCACCGTTTCTTTCTGCGACTCTCCCTCGCAAACTGTAAACTCGCGATATTGTAAACTGTTTGCCTTTGAGAAGCCGCGCTCCGTTAAAGAAGGGCCCGCTCGCGTTTGAAGCTGCCGCGTCGGGGAAAATGAAATGCGACGTATTTTCGGTTATCAAAGCTGGCGAGATTCGCGCGGGGAACGTTTAATGGGCAGGTGTAATTACTCGCGAGTTCGATGCGAAAGTGGCACCTCGCGCGAGCGTATGCCAGAGTTTAAGGCGGTGGAATTTTAAACGGATGCTTTTTGCGAGTAGAGGACTGAAAAAGTGGATTTCGCGTATCTTTGGGGGACAAAGGAGACGCGACGCAACAGAGCAAATCGGCGAGAGTGAAAAAAAGAAATGGAAGATGGCGAAATGGGAGGGAGGCAAAATTCGTGACTGTTTTTTTAGTGACAACCACTGTTTGGTTAAATGACGCCACTATTGTTGAATGATCTTCGCAAAATAGTATAAAAATTTCGATTTTATTCCACTGTTGACAGCAAAACCACGTGAGCCCTGTGTGGTATTTATTTATTTAAAAAAATACAAAAGCTTCCACCATTTCGAATGTATTAATCTATTCGTTAATTGAAATTGGATACATTCCAACAAATTGATTCTGTTTTCCTACTTATTTATAAAATAATCCACATAAATACGCGATTCAATTTTGCGAAATTCTACGTACCACTGTAAGTGATTAAAAAATCGACGTATTCTGAATTCTTGTAGATTCGACGGGAAAATCTTTCTGGATATGGTTCGGTTGTTCCTTTCTTTAATCACATCAGAGGATACGAGGCGAGTTTTAGCGCGAAACGCAGAGGGTTTAGACAGGCTGCAAGGCAGAGGGGCCATAAAGTCATAAAAGAAAAATCTCACGGCGAAGCTTCAGCTTCGGATGTCGTTGGTGTAGCGTCGTGTGTACTCCGTCGTAATTTTCAATTACTGTCCACGGCACGGAAGCCCGTTTGTTCCGCTCCAAGTACGGGTCCTCCGTCGTAAAATCGAACGTGTCGTACCTGCTGCAAGCTTCGCGTCGCGTAAAATCGCCGCACGCCATCTCCTAAGCTTGCGTAATCGCCAACGACGTCGACGCTGTGGTAGAGAGACACGTCGCATCCTAGAAATCGGCAAGCTTTTGAATCTTACGATCTCGGATCGAGCAAATGCGAGCAGAATGGGATCGCGAGATTCCACGAAACGCGTAGATAGAAAGAGAGAGAGAGAGAGAGTGCGCATTGAATGTGGGGGGCCGTCTTTGACCAGCGAGAGAAACTTTGATGTCGCGGGTAATAGAATCTATTTCTCCCTGTTAGCCCGTTTCTTTGGCGAGGCAAGAAATTTCGCCTGGAAACACCGATAGAAAGCTCGATGTTGCGCAAGGAGTAGGCAAAAAGGAGACGGAGGGGGAGGGGAAAAGGGCGAGTCCTGAAAGGAGTCCCGACGTTGCCTCGCGACATTAATTTTCCACGAGCATTCAATTAACTTGAAAGCACCCGACGCGGTTCAGAATTACGCGTCAATCGAATTAAGCAATAAACAAGTTTGCGTGGAAACCGTGACGCTTGCACCACGCGAGACTACCTGCCTGGCCCTTTCAAAAAGGGGAAGTCGCGCAGAGCTTCGAGAATCGGTTCTTTTTATATCGCTGATTAAACGCGAGGCACTCCGTAGCTCTTGCAACTATTAAAAGAAAACAGACTTCGGCTAATGGAGAAAGCATTCTGCGATAAATTTTTTTGTTTTGTTTTTGTAAGGGGAAAGAGGTTTTTCTTTGATATTAGGTTGCTAGGATATAGCGAAACGTGACCCAGGAGACGTTGATTAATATTCAGCACGAGCATCTGCACGTCAAAATTAATCCGGAAGGGTATTTGGTGGAGATATTGCGAACGACTGATGCGAAACAGCTCGGCAAATTAATATTAACCCTTTTAGTACGGGCACCAGATGCATGGAGAACAAAAATAGGGTAAATAATTGGAGAATGTTTAACCTATTTGCATTGACAAGTATTTTTATCGGCGATTTTAATTTGAATTTACGAAATAAAATACCGCCGTACTAGTTGACGACTGAATAACAATTAAAGAGGTACTTTGCTGGTATTGCACTAAAAACTCTGAGTTTATTTACTTATCACTGCTCGTGAGAGACTCTCAGATCGTCTTACATTCGATAATAAATGAATATTGCTGAGATTATTCCGCTGTCGGACGCAAATGGGTTAACCCTTTAAAAATAAAGAAACTGGATTACTATTGTTAAACTTTCTGACCATATCTATAAATCATGAGCAAAATTAAAGGATCAAAAGATTTGTATGGAAAAATTGCCGATCTTTGAACTGCTATAATTTTGTAAGAAAAATATCGTACGACGATCAACTTGGGCTTATTTTAAAGCTTGACATTTTTACTTTCAGAGAAGGGAACACAAACGTTTTGCAAAAATTTTCTTGCGTGAAAGAGTAGAGCGAAAAGCGATTTGTAAACGATGTCCACTTTTTAAGGAAAGATATAATTTCATTGACCACTACTGTATATTGAATTATTCGTTGATTCGTTTAAATAAATTATTTCGTAATTCTCTTCATTGTTCAAATATTGGTATTTTTAACCCATTCAGTTGTGTGGTCATACATATAAGTACACAGTTGATATTAAATACTGTATATAGAAAGCTTGTTAATTCAAATCTTCTACAATATGAATCAATTTATACAAAACAATAAATATATATATAGATATATAATTTTGAATCAGTATAATGATTAGTAGGAGTAACTGTATTGATATTTATTGGGATATGGGGTTAAATTAATTAAAATACGGTTTATTCTATATGCTATGATTTTATTTAGTAACGAGAAAGGACGTCTTAACGTTACGAAGATCGAGCTAAAAGTGAGGGCTTTTCTCAAGCACGTAGAAAATGTGACGCCCAATTCAGAAGGAAAATAACAGCCTGAGTCTGCAACGTGTCTGTCACACAGGCCCTTAGACACATGGGCCAGAGGCCCATAACTCTGGTAATAGAGTTAAGGTTTTCCTTTATTACAGACCCAGTGTCTCTCAACACAAAGTTTATTTTTGCGTTAGAATAAAATAATAATCCAACAATATTAAAGAATTTATGCGTTATCTAAAAAGTTCTGAAGTGACACAATTTCCCTGGCTTCCAGTTAAAAATTAATATTGGATGAACGACTCGATTGTGCCCAAATTTATATCAGCGCAGGATTCGCGTCGTTTCAAATTGTCCCGCGGAACTGCAAGTATCAACGATTAATTAAACAACAGAATTTCCATTAAAATTTGTAGAAATTTCATTAATGCCGATGCTTGCAACCGGTAATTATTTCTAAACGAATTTGTTGCCCGTAAGGAAAATAAGAATAAAATAAAATAAATCCTAAATAAGCTCTCGAGCGGAAATAATTAAATGCGCGCGATTCTATAATCTACATAACTAAATTGTCCAGTTTAATAAGCGGTTCATATGTGTCGAAAAGATTCGCGTCGTTTCAAACTTGTCCCGCAGAACTGCAAGGGTTAACAATTAATCAAGCGAGAGAATTTGCGTTGAAATTTGATCAATGCCGACGTTTGCGACCAGCAATTATTCCCAAATTATCACGTTCGTGTGTCGCTGTTACAACGTCGTGTTCCTGGGCGTTTATTATCCGGCCGGCAGTAGTTATCTCGCTAATTTGTCATCCGTAAGTACCGCGGGGGTGAGCCGGCTGACAAAAGTGCACCGTCGCGTAAGAGCCCTTATCGAGAGTGCTTCCCGCGACGTTCTTTGCGCACCCTCGTCCCCGTAAATTAACGAGTAAATGTTATAATTGCGAGGCGTGTTCAAATAACCAAAATCTCGCTAGCTTTCGCGTTACGCAAACACCGCGAATTTAATACCAAAGCTACCCGACAAATTGTAGCGCACCTATTTGTAAGAAAAAGATTAACTTCGCGCTAAAATCGCCGAGATAATTAAAATTACTCGGGTGCAATTTTGTTATAAAAATCGTGGGTGTAAATTAACGTGATCACATTTTATAGGCAATCTCAATTGTTGGATTTTGTTTCACGAACATATCCGAATGTTTTGTAACCCTTTTTGAGTGCTAAGTAATTTTGGGAAGACGGCGCATTTCTGAATTTATTTTATGAATAACTTGTACGTATGGTTTTAAGTATCAATATCGTTATATTTATGAATCACTACAATGATTCTAAATTCATGCTTGGCTAATGTTTTCTATTAATTCTTTATAACTTTAAATGACTCGAATTTGTTAACTAAACGTATTATATTAAAAATCTGTCGTATAGGATTTAAATTGACACTTTCATCTTTAACATTTTAATTAATATCGGCATTTCTAGTGACAATTCCAATTTGCATATGCCATATTTGATTATTGAAAACCTTTATCGAAGCTTTCTATTTTAATTCAATTAATTATAGCTTCGCTAATAATGTAAATTTATAAATAAATATATGAAATAAAATAGCAGTCAAAGGGATGAGTAACAATCCTGAGCAAAAAATTTCCTAATAAACCCAAAGAAATATATTCAAGTGTCTCCATAACAATTCGCTGGCTCGCAATGAAAAGGATATATAAAAGATGAATAAAAGCGACGATACTTTCGAGCCAATCTAATATTTCGCCGGAAACGATCGCGAACTCGACAGAATTACTCAACCTTCGAGCTTTTCTATATCGCTATCGAATTTGCATCAATCCTACCCTAACGCCGGGCCAGTGAGCAATATCTGACGTAGCATGCGAGCTATTACGTGATTGCAGACTCGCAAAACGCGTTTCAGCTCCCGCTTTTCCACGAATCTATCCTCCAACCACGCGACGTCCTTTAAAACACAGTTCGAAAAGAATCGACGGATAAGCAAGTCGTAGGAGAATCTTGGCAATTAATCCTTTTGCTACGACAGACTTCAATACATACTGCGCGTGATCTACGACGATCGACGCTGTGAATAATAACATTTTTCGACAATATGTATTTTTTCAAAAGTATACGGAGTCATAACACATTTTGAATCACAACTAGCTTACATCTGATAGAAGCAACGAGTTTCGCAATAATTCTGATATAATTTTTTCTGAGCGTCCATTAGCTAATTAGCTAATCATTAGTTTCCAAAAACGTGAAACGAACGCCTAAAAGCGCCAACATTTTGTAGTAAGTAATATATGGTAATCGTCTATAGGCGGCAACAGTATTCAAAGGTTTAATCACACAACTCCCTCCACCGAGGAGCAGAAGTAACCCCAACTCGATCGCAATCGAGCAAGATTAAAGCAACTTTACCTTTTCATCGAACCGTACACCTTGAGTAATTGAAGACAAGTCTTAACTTTTACTTACGACTGTAATGATACGATAGGATACAGATTCTTCGCGACCGAGACTAGCCGAAGGAAAGGATCGACAGGCGAGTGTTGGGAAGACGAAAAATGAATGAAAAGATCGTTGCGCTGGAGAAGTCGACTAGTACGGTGCGAAACGAGCTGTTCCGCGCCATCAAAATCGGCGAAAGTTTGATGATAGTGTTGAGGATAGTACGGCAGGTGATTGCGCAGCCACGATAAGCCACCCATAAAGGCCGTCCTTAAACGAGATTAGACCGCGAGGAAGTCCGCGGGGGCTGCCGGTTTTACGACTCGTCTCGAGTTATCGAACCGTCCGAGCAGTTTTCGTAGCCATCCAGACTGATTCCATATCCGCCCGCGCGCGGCTATAAATTCATTTATGGCCATCGATTCGATTCCATTATATATCAGTGGGGCTGATTTCCTGATTACTTCCGGTGAAAAGCGAACCACGTGGTTGTTCGAGTATATTGTTGCCCAGACGCGAGTGCATCCAGACAGTTTATACTTGCAACTTTTTAACAAGCGTAACTTGTTGTACGTTCCGCGGGAGTGTTTAAAACAATATGGGTTTTATAGTCGGGGGGATCGTAATGTTTCGCCCGGTGAAATTGGAAAATAATTCAGCGACATATACGAAATTTACGGCACGCTCGATAGTAGCACGCGTCAAGGGTGCGTTGCAAAAATAGTCGAAATAATAATGGCAATCAAACATTGTTGTTTATTATTATTATTCCGGATGGTATTATCACGGTGTCTTCGTAGAGTGATCGTAAATAAAAAATACGAATCGGAAATGCGACTTTCGGAAAGCTAATTATTTGTTGAAGTTCTCATGCGACTTATAGTAACTATATTTTTATAGTTAATTTTATAATTATAAAGGCCTTTCTTAAACTGAACTTGAACAGCTAAATTAAGGTACAGTCAGATCTAATCGTTGGATATTTAACACTTTATTTATCTCTTGTTATCGTTTTGTTCGAATACGAAAAACTAGTATAACTTTATGGTGCTAAACAACATTATTTATTTCCTTTATTATCTGCACTCGTTTCAGACAATAATAATGTAAGATTGTTCAGAAACAAAGTAGATGTAAGAAGTAAAACACAGTCAATTTTTATATATATATAATAAAGATAAACTTTGAAGGTGTACCTTATAATCATTTAAAAGAAGCGATCAACGATAATGAATTAAAAATTTTACTTGAATCGGATATTCATCAATGTGTACGAGTTGTTGTATACAAATTAGAAGTGTTTCCTTTAATTAAATAGTTATCGCGAAATTTTAAGCTACATAAAATTGGCCATTTCATATGCAACGACCTAATATCTTATATTTTACATACATTTTTGCTTTATATTATTATTCCCCACATCTAATATACCTATTCATTTCCTACCACTATTAATATATCTACTATGCCTACTTCTAGATATATCCTTACAAACCTATATACCTATTTCATTATATACCTTATAATATCCCTACTAATCCAATCAATTTATAGGCATTTCAAATAAATCGACTAACAGGCTTCCATTAACTAAAGTGTTAAAAACAATTTTAATGTCCCCGCAAACATTCCCTTCGTCCCAATATAATACCCATTCTTTACCGATGCGGAACCGATAATACGTAACGCCAATCAAACGGAAATTAAGCGAGGGAGGGGGGGGGGGCGCAGAGGAAATTAATATTGCGGAATAATTTGCAACCGTAAAAAGGGACGATTGTAAGTAGAGTAAATGGTTGTGTAACGGTGGCGCATTTGGTTTGAAAGGGGGGTTTGGGGGGGGGGCGTACGAGTGCATGCTCGCATTTCTCCGAGTTTTCCACTCACAAATCTCCCCGACGACCATTGAACGTGCCTCTTACCTCCGAAGCGGAACCACCCCCGGAAGGTCTTAACCCAGCCAGCAACCGTTCGTTGGTCGTTACACCGAAACCGTTCGTACTAGCTTCGCTTGTACGTGCTACCAGACCAGGAAAGATTGCCGGCAATAAAATGTTAATAGGTTAACGAGCGGCAACCGGATCCTCTTGGGGACTCCGCAAACAGAGCGCGTTATTGCCGCGCGAACTCTCCCCCCTTTTTCTCTATGCTGACTCACCTTCGCCTTGTAAACCCGTTGCCTAATGAAAATTAATAAATCAGCGGAAACCGCGCCCCAGGAGTCACCCCCCTTTGCTGAATCACATGGCAAACTCTTTTTACGTAATGCACGCGGCTGTGCTGATTGAATATGAAATTATTCGCTTGCTTGAAAATTCTAACGAAATTTCACCACTTTTGTTGCACGAGTTCGTATCGTCGGAATGAAGCTGAGGATAATTGGATCTGAATTATTAGAACATTTGGAATACCAATAGTTAATGAAAGGTTTTGAAGCGAAGGAGAGAAGTTTGAAAGATTCCAAACTGATAAGAGACGATGCTTCGAAACGAACTATGGTATCGATTATAATTATTCGAACGATAGAAATAGTCGATCATTTTCTTCAACTTTGTTGTAAATATTAAGTTCATCTCCTATACTATTGTTGGCGTGAATGGCACTTACTTTGATTTTAACACGTTACTGTTAATTCTAATTCAGTGTTTAACCCGTGCAACTGTTCCACCGTAAGAAGAACAAATGCTAAAGCGTTTGGTGTTTCGCATGGCGGTCAGGTTCGTTAGCGAAGATCAAAGGCGTAATTACAGCGGATAACATCGGGAGCGTAGTTTTTTTCAAGCGTGGTGCATTTGCCTCATATTTATCCGGTTTATTCAAGCAAGTGTTGAAACTCGCCTCCATTCCAAGAGCCACAAAGCTTTTCGCCTAGGCGGTGGGATTGTGTTTTACGTTCCAATTCACGCGGATTCATTTACATCCGAATGAATAATGGGCCAACGACGACGCGGCACTCTTCGGCCTACTACTAATTAATTTCGCGACCTATCGATTATTCTTTTGTTGGCCAGTTAGGATACGCCCCTGATTTCGCCGTCCTTTGCTTCATCGATTTCCTTGTATCAGCGGTGTGTCCGAAAAAGCGTAACATAACCAAGCTTTTGTTGCCGTTAATCAGAAAAGGACCGAGCTCCAAGGACCTCTCGATATGTACGTTTCACTCGATAAACGAACTCGAGAACGCTTCAAACGATTCCTCGTGCTTTTAACGTTAATCTGTGCGATGCGATGGAATCCATTCCTCGATTAAGCTTTGTAAACTCTCTTCAGGCGGATCTTGGTTCGTGGTCGATGCTTGCGACAGGTAATTCCTCCTTGGAATTCATCCTATTAACCCTTTGCTGTCCTACGCGGAGTCTAACTCGACGTTGCGTTTGTTTAAAGTTAGTTTTATTTCGACACCACTCGATAATAATAAGGATACATTAATATATTAGGTACTGTAGCAATAGAGACAATACATAGTAGAATTTTAAGAAAAACAGTGCGAGTGACGAACACAAAATGTGCGGAATATCGACCACGAACGTGCAAAGTCGCGCGGCGGTCCCTCATCAGGGTCTGGCTTCGCCGCGCGGCAGTATTAAAAGGGCCCGCGCCCTGGCTAAAACGGTCAATCCTTCAGGAACATCCCTAACATGCAGACGCTTAGCCCACCACGGTTTTGTCGGCCCACGTTAAGGATAAGCCTCGAGTCATCCGCACCAAACTACCTTCCTTGGGGCAGACGAGTTACGCTACGCGTTTCAACGGCTCCCCATATACAGTGCAGTGATCACTTGATGGCGAGGCAAGCCGATTGGCTGTCGCATATTAGCGACACCTTCAGTCACACGTATTATATTCATTGGCTGAATCGGTCACGAGTGCAAGTCTACTGCGTGACAAAGGATGCGAAACAAAACACGTCGAGGTAAAGTGAGATAGGACGACTTGGAACTACAACTGAATCACATTGGCGTAAACCTAATTTTCTTTTCTCGCGAGGATGTGGGGAAATCTTCAAGAAGATACCTGGCAGGGTCCGCTCTCGCGAATCCTTAGCGAATATGAAGGACCTACTACTATGCATGTAGCATCCAAGAATTCGGAAGAAACATTTTCTACTGGCTAATGGGCGGAGCGAGCGACCAGCTCCCCTTGCCCCTGTGCCGTTCAGCTTGTAGGACGCTCGCCAACAAGTCATCACTGCACTGTACCTGGTGACTAGCAGACGGTTCTGCCAAGAACTCGGCTCTTCTCACCTTCCTTGTACCGGGATATAGCAGACAGCTCCCATACGGCAGCTCGGCTCTATTCCCTGGCTCCTTTCTGTTCCTACACCTCTCGATCCCGCCAAACGTCCTCTTCCAGAACTCACTCCCACTCCCCAATCCCTTAAAAACGTCCCCGTACCTCCCTACGACGGACTCGACCACTCCACCCCCTCCCGGCCGTGCCACGGATCGTACCCTCGAACCTTTGCACGCCACAGTACATAAATTATTCGCTGGCTTATTGCAAAATTTAGCGTGTATTCGTGGAAAGTCAAATATAATTTTGGCGCACGAAACGGTGTCCATTATTTCATCTTCGTTGTACGTTACTTATTTCATTTCAATAATATTGGCGACGGTTTTAAGTTAATGAAATCTTCCAAACTTGACAGGTAAAGACAGCGAATTCATTTGTACATCTAATGAATGTTTTGTTGTATTAGTGAGATACTAATATAATGAAGTAATGAGAAATTATGTGATATCATTTAATAGTGACTACTCGATTATGAGATAATATTTATGCTTAAACAAATGGGATATGGGTGCACAAATATCCTCGCTATCCGATAAATCGAGAAAATATAAATACGAAATTTTGCCGCGCTTCTTTTCGATATATTAGGTGGGCATATATGAAACGTTTTTTTTCCAAAGTTTAAGATTAGTTCTGATCTGTTTGTTGACGCAAAATCCAAAAGAATTAGACATCTCGAAAGTGGCGATATTGCAACGAAATTGGATAAAAATATACGGTACCGAGAAATGTATAATTAGAACCGAAAAAGTATACGATGCTTAAACATTGAAATACATTAGCAGTTTTATTAATTTCTATTTTAATAAATGAAATTTAATACAAAAGAACGGAATTGTTCTGTTGTTCAACCACTTTTGTCTTTCTATTAACATTGGATCAACGACATTTCATATATGCACCAACCTAACAATTCCAAGACGCGTGTCTGACTAAGCACGGTGCTATACTACTAGTTCTCTGCCGCCTTACGTGGAACTCTTTAAATCTCTCAGTTTCTTTAAGCTGTTACACCGTGAAAATAGCTGCAGATTCTTCGGCAGTTTCGCACGTATCGACCAAGTGTCATTAAGAAGTTGCAGAAATCGAATTTCACGAGTTAAGAGTAGCTAGGCGTCGGGTGGTGATCAATTTTCGCCGAAGGTAGAAAAAGGATCGAAAATGGCTAGGTGGAGGTAGGGCAAACAAAGCGGCAAAGTCAACAGGATTTTTAACAGGCAATTTAGAGTTCGCGGGGGGGCCATTATCCCGGGGAAGCGGGGATTTTTATGCGCGCGGCGCTTCGTTACACTTTTCAACGGCGAGATCCTCGAAAGCGTGGCAATCATAAAGTTTATCCCGGTCGCCTGGGCGTCAAGTAGCTTCGCTTTTACCCCCCCAAAGCCTCCTCCCTCCGAGCCTCTTGCCGATTTGCATACGCTCGCAAACTATCTCGCCATTTTTGCCGATAAATATATTTTCCGGCCGCCGGAGTTTAGCCCGGATCAGCAGACGGCCGAATGCAGATTTACGTAAAATAGCATCACCCTATTCTCCCGTCTTCGTCTGTTTTCAATTTTGATTAAGCTTCCCGGGGAGTTATTAAAACCGGCGGGGGAACTTTTATAATAATGCAGAGGGAAAGCTTCGCCGTCGAATTCCCTGCCGTGTTTCAATTTTACAGCACGCGATTTCACGCGTCTCTCCCGCGTCGACCTTTTATTTTAACGGCGGCAGGGCACCGAGAAAGAATCCAGGCAGCTCTCCAACGGGGTTCACAAAAGGTGCAGCCTTCGAGGGCAGCTTTTCAAGGCAGTATCTCAGCTTCACGGTGCACGATTCCAGAAACGCGTACGAATACGGCCAGCCCGTGTATATAATTTACGCGAGGCCGGACAGACGAGGGATGGACAGAGTTATTCGCCCGTACCCGGGCTACTCCGCGCTTATTCTTTCAACCGGCGGCAGATTTTCATTGAAATACCGCCGCACACCGTTGCAACACGGCACCAGCTTCGAGAGCACCGGCCGTTTTTACGGCTGACAGCCGCCACTTTTTCTCACCCGCGCATAATCTCTGCCTCCTAGCGATTCGAACTGTGTCTCCTTTAACTTTCATACGCTCTCCTGTCGAGCTTCGATTCTGTTCGATTTTATTCGAGGGCTTGTTCAGCGGAAAAGTGGTGTAAGTTTAGGTTTTTGACTAATTTGCGTAAGTATACGAGATGGTAACTGAGATGCGTGATTATACATATATATATATGGGAAAGTAACGTAAGTATACTTTATTGCTATTGGAAAATTGGATATATATATATATTACAATACAGTAATATATATGATATATATGTATAATATACAGTACAATACGTATTATATATTGTATATACAATACAATACGTATTATATATTGTATATACAATACAATATGTATTATATATTGTATATACAATACAATACGTATTATATATTATATATACAATACAATACGTATTATACATTGCATACAGAATACAGTACATATTATATATTGTATATAGAATACAGTACGTATTATATATTGTATATACAATACAGTACATATTATATATTGTATATAGAATACAGTACGTATTATATATTGTATATACAATACAATACGTATTATATATTGTATATACAACACAATACGTATTATACATTGCATATACAACACAATACGTATTATACATTGCATATACAATACAATACGTATTATAAATTGTATATACAACACAATACGTATTATACATTGCATATAGAATACAATACGTATTATATATTGTACATACAATGCAATACGTATTATATATTGTATATACAATACAATACGTATTATATAGTGTATATACAATACAATACGTATTATATATTGTATATACAATACAATACGTATTACATAGTGTATATACAATACAATACGTATTACAAATACGTATTATATATTGTATATACAATACAATACGTATTATATATTATATATACAATACAATACGTATTATACATTGCATACAGAATACAGTACATATTATATATTGTATATAGAATACAGTACGTATTATATATTGTATATACAATACAATACGTATTATATATTGTACATACAATGCAACACGTATTATATATTGTATATACAATACAATACGTATTATATATTGTATATATAATACTGTATATTGTGTATGTAATATATATTGTAAATACATACACATCTAATATATATACATACAATATACTCCCCTAAAATTGTTATTAATATTAATAAACATGCGATTAATACAATTTTCCTTGCCAAACAACGTACGATGATTATCCTGCGAAACTAGGATCTGATTACCAACAGAATAAATGTATAAATTATTGTCACTTTAAGCTTATCGCGTAACTTTATTTAACTATTTCAGAAATTATTCCCATTAGTAATAGATTAGAATTTATCAGAAAATCTGTAGAGGCGTTGGCACAGCTAAACAGCGTCACTTTATCGAGTGAAATGCGAAGCACGCGAGCGTATAAGCGAGTGTAGAGAAGAGTTCTCGTCTTGGCGCGCACGTGAACACACAAAGGAAATAAAGTGCGTATTGTGCCAATTTCGCGCGGATGCGCGGTATAAAACGGTGCCAGTTTTCCACTTCCCCTCGGCTCCCTTTTTCCTCGCGACAACTGACAGGTAACTTTTGAACGAGCCCGGAATATGAGTGCAGTAAAAATACTCGCGGGAGGTGTGCAACGCGACGAACAAACGGCGACTCCGCGCCGCCTATTATTCCGCGAATCTGCGCTTCCGTGTGAACGTCTCTTGTAAGCGCGAAATTTTCTGCCGAGTGGCCAGCCTTTTGGAACCACTTCTCCGGGGAAATGCTAAAACGTTGCGTGGAGAATGTATGCAGAGGTACGACTAGCTTAGCTACGTGAATCGCGCTGCTTTTTGTGTTTTATCTTCTAGAAAATACCACGTGAAACCAAATTGGAAATTGCTTGCGAATTTAAGGATTATTAAAGCGCTTTTAGGCAAATTTTTTGCGATTCGCGCGCGGCGATAAACGCGGGCACTTTTTTGCAGATTTATTTCACGGACGCTTCAAGGATTGCATTGAATTTTTTGAAGATTGTTTTAATCCTTTAATCGCAGGTGTATCTTTGAGAACTTGTGCTTTTGAAACGTAGAACATGACAAAGCTAATATATGTCGATAAATGAATCTTAGTTAATCATTTGTTATACAATAACGAGCTACACCCGTGATGAATATTGTAACTCAAATAAAATGATGACACACTGTATCTCTGGTAAAATTTTGATTCAATCGCAAGTTCTGTTTCAATACGCAAAATAGAGGGTTATCGAGTCCAAATTAATTCTAATATTTGACTGCCCTATATTTGACACAGTATTAACCCTTTCGCTACTATAGACGTATATATTCGTCTTCAAGAATTGGTCTGACATTTGTTAAAAGTATACTTATATCTTTCCTGTTACACAATATAATATCTAGTATCATTCGTGCATAAATATTAATGTATAATTAGTTATGTAGAGTGTAGGTAATATAATTGGTTTTTCAGAAATAAACTTCCATATATTATAATAAAAGGTTTTACAACGGGTAATCACGCGGCAAGGTCCAGCAAAGAAACGAAACTGAACATTGCCACAGTCGCGTTTGCAAGGGAAGCAGCAGAAAACAAATGACTGCAACAAACACGTTTCCATGACGACGTGATTTCTGGCGTGCCCACGCTGGCCCGTATAGCGTTGAGTCGTTGTGTATTTCAACATAGAGTATCAAAATATTTCCACGTATATTATTTCCATATTAATAAATGGCTACTGTGGAGCTGTAGAGAGGGGATAGGATAGGGAAAAGGAAGGGTGTTGCGTTTCGTCCTGGGCCTGCTAGTGGACTCATCAGTGCGGCTACATAGCAGGCCCTGCCTTAGACGTTGGGATATTGGAAGGAAAGTTAAAGGCGGTATATATACGGACGAGGTAGTTGGAGCGAGTACTTTCGAGAAAGTCCTATTTCGTATGTCCCTCTAGTGGTGGGTACAGGAGAGCCGCCACACTACTATTACCCACGCTTTTAGTTTTCAGTTCCAAGGTGCTGGTAACGAAAGAGTTAAAGTAATAACTGGCTAATGTTACAACATATAATCCCTGAAAAGTTCGTAGACATTTTTATTTAATACCCTTTGTGGCGGCTCTCCTACACCTACCACTAGAGGGACCTACGAAATAGGACTTTCTCGAAAGTACTCGCTCCAACTACCTCGTCCATATATATACCGCCTTTAACCTTCCTTCCAATATCCCAACGTCTAAGGCAGGGCCTGCTAGGTAGCCTTACCGATGAGTCCACTAGCAGGCCCAGGACGAAACGCAACACCCTTCCTCTTTCCTATCCTATCCCCTCTCTACAGCGCCACACCCTTCAACCTCCTAACATAAAGCTAAAATTACAGTTCAAACTGAATTCCATCCTCAGTAATATTCACCATTCTATATTTTATACATCGAGTGTGACTCGTTATCGTAGGACAATGGGTTAACTAACGCTAGCATAAGTAGATAATAAAATAATCGTAGGACAAGGGGTTAAACTTTTATCCGCTGGTAATTGAATTTCTTATCGCGCGCAATATTTGTGCCCAACGTTACAGCAACTCTGGGCATAGTTTATGCTCTTTGAAGTGGAACAAAAGGTTCGGTTGAACTGGAGGTTAGGAGAGAGAGAGGTTGATTTAAGGAATTCTCTGCAACTTGCTAAAGGTCGAAATTGCCGGTAACCCAGGGGTGGATTCGCGGTTCAGCGGTGCCATTCATTAAAAAAATTCTTCTCCCAAAGGTAGGGAGGGCACTTTAAGGGCGGCTCTTTTGGCGAGCGTCTGCCCGGTCACTGCCAGGGGATTACTGCGGCTGAAAAAGCGCGGAACAATCGCTCGCGTGGGAGGGCGGTGAATCGCGGTACCGGAGAAAAAGACGAAAAGGGAAAGGAGAAAAGAAAGAGAGGAAAAAAAAGAATATCGTAGCCGGTGAGTCGAGAGCACAGGCAAACTGGCAAAGGAAAAAGAAACTCGTTGCCTGCCAGGAGGAACGGAATTAACGAATAAACGAGCGGCCCGCTAGCGCGTGTACCGTGCTTGCAGCAGCATCTCCGCTACCGGATGAAACAAACGTACTTTCGTGGATAACTATGACCGACCGGCGGAGCTTCTGGTAACTTTGGTCGTGTCCTGGACCGCGGCCAAACGCGATTAAGTCGCCGCACTCTTACTTCGAGGGGGAGAGGGAGAGAGAGAGAAAAGAAAGCAAGAAAGACGGAGAGGATGGGTTGAGATGTTGGAAAGAGGCCGATACCTGAGAGATCTGCAAGGTGTTCCCCCCCTTTGCTCCCCCTCTACTCCTCTGACCTCTCTTCCGTGTTCAGGAGTCGTTGTTGCAATTGCAACGCCGCTTGGATGTTGTCCAATGACAGTGGCATATCGGCCAGTTTACCCCGGCGGAAATCCCCCACGTGGAAAACGAGGTTGGACTCGCGAACGCGACGAGGGTAAAAGCCGAACACACACGGAGAGGCTTTTTGATGGCGGAGAAGAAGGAAGGGGTTGAAGTGGAAATGGTGGGGAGAGGGAAAGACGAAATCAACTGGCGATTTTCCACGATTGATCCGCAATGGGGCAGGGTTAACTTACTACTGCGGTACCTATCGGCTCGAATCAAATATTTATAGATTCCTTGGAGGGGAAAATGTATCGGTTGACCGATCGGTCGAGCGTGCTGCAAATGCGCGAGAGGCTGGTGTAGATGGTACCACGTACTGCCACTTTAAGGTTATTGCGTAACTTTGTTTAACTATTTTGGAACGTCGTTAACATAAAGATCGTTCCAGTTTGGAAAATAATATTGTTCAAAGTTTCTTTTATTTATGAACATTATTTTTATACGGTCAATATAATAAATTCATTACTACGTAATTGAAAATGTAGAACAAGGTCCAATGTCTTTCGTACTGTCACTTGAAAACCTGTCATTTAAATAGAAACATGTTTTTACATATATTAACGTGTCACTTTGTGTAACAGATATAAGATAATATAAGAAGTAGTAAACGTATCGCCTTACTGAATTATCACACGTTCCATACTTTATAATTATATTGGTCACGTTTTAATGTTCAATAGCACGTTTACCTCCTAGTATTTCTTTATAAATATTAAGTGTACACGAATATAGAATGTTTATGCGTTGTTACGTAAACCGAAGATCGAGTTTAGTATTAAAATTTGTGTACTTACGATTCTTTATATATTACGTTGCTATTAAATAAACGAATTCAAGTGGCAGTTATAGGAACAATGACAATACGTGGGTCATTTACCCGAATGCTCTGGGAATCAGGTCGAAATCAAGAGCTTCTCTGGTGCGATTGTATCGTTAACACGTTCGCGGATGCGAATGCTACAGCATTCGTTTTCATCGTGATGCAAAATTACGTGAATGTTGTAACGTTCAAATTTATAAACAACATTATTGTGCGTTCAATTTTATATAGCGTTAATTTTTGGAAATTATTACGGACGATTAAAGTATACTTATTTGTATTTAGGAATAAACGTGATAGATATTTGCAAAGCGCAATAAATCTACATTAATATTTCGTACAAAAAATCACGAAATATTCTAGAAAATGCACCGTTGCAAGTTTACATAATTTTTATGGCAAATTCGTAACCAGTCATTTTAACTGGTTTGGTAGTTTTAGTATTAAGCACTTCAATGTAATGGCTAACTGGTTAATCCGTGTATTTTTGCAGCTCATCAACCCTTTGCACTCGAGGACTTCGAATCGATACTATTTAAAATTCTTTACAAACTCGAGAAATTCGGTATTGACCCATTACTATTTACACGCAAAGATTTCCATATCCTATTTTACGTCGATTCCGAGTATCGGAAAGAAAAACATATCGACAAGACTGTCACGCGTGTTACTAGTAAGCAAGAGACGTGCGACAAGGTAGCAATATAAAATTTATCTACGGTTTGTGAGGGATTAAAATGACGCATCCTGGTACATATAAATACAGGGATGAAAAAAGAAAACCACTTCGCAGAATTAATCATTAAAGGAAATTAATAGATAAGTTGCACGGAAAACGAGTAACAATTACAAGACATGACAAAAGGAAAGACTAAAACATTCGCCTACATTTAATACGTGCACCAACTTAATATAACCCGCTCCTAGTAATTAGTTCAGATTAATTAAGAATATGTCCACTGTTCTCTCAGCAAGGGTTACACTCATTGTCAGAAGTTGCTTACAATGGAGAAAAATTTCGTTGAAAAGGGCCACGACGTTGGCATAGTGAAAACACGAGGTTTGCCCATGGGATGGCGTCTGGAGACAGAGTCGAATGGATTGTCTACGCCTTTGTGCACGGCAAATTAATAATTAATTAAAACCGATGGGCATCCGTGGACAAAGTGGGAGCTTGTCAAAACGCGCAGCGGCAGTCGGGAGACGGTTCGTTGTTCCGCGAAAACCTGCAGCTCTTTCCGGTGAAAGGAAACCTCCATTTTTCGCCGTGGTTCTTCCTTTGTGGCAATTTATTTGATTACGACGGTAGTTTGCGGAAAGGTGGAAGCTAGTCGAATTAGCAATTAATTAGAAGCGAGGGAATAAATACGATGCACTTGGCGACGCAGACAGGTCTGGCGACTCTTTCCATTTACCCTTTCACCCCTCCCCTCTTGTGTCTTTTGCGTTTCGCTGTTTTACGCGGTTAATTGGCTACGCGAGACCTCGTCTCGCTTGCCAACGGGAATCGATAACATTGTTTATCTGGCGCTTTCGTTCTCTTTTTTTTTTGTTTTTATCGCAACAAATGGAGCATCGGGAAAGCGGGGGTTGTAACCTCGTCGACTCGGGAATTCGGGGACGCGTTTTACGTAACAGACGCGGAAAAATACGACCGCAGGATCGAATGTATCGCGTGGAATATCGGTTTTGGCGCATTGAATTCCGCGACAGCAACAGCAACAATGTCGGGAGAAAAATCGATTGTTCCGGCGGGAGTCGAGAGGGCACGGCCTTGCACGGTCGAGAAAATCCACAGCCAGACGGGGAGACATTGTGAATCAAATTACCGGGCCGTCGGCCAACTGTAACGCGTTAGTTTATAATTTAACAATTTCGCCGGGACGCCGCGGTCGAGAACGATCGCGATGAGTGCGAGCCGTGATTACGACGTGCTTCGTTATACGCGAACACGTCGCGACACTTTCATCCACCCCCTTCCTTCCGCGTCTACCCTTTGCTCTGTTCGATAATTTTCGGCAACTCGTAACTTTGACTTTAACTGCTGTATTATTATTATTATTATTATTATTATTATTATATATTTGTACAGGGATTTTATTTAAACGAACGGGAGACTATTGTTGCATTTTGGAGGTATTTTTAATGACGATTACTTTATATGTGTGAGTAGTTTAAATACGAGTAAATCGTATTAAAGAAGATGTATTTTAAATATGATTAAATTAGCGAAAGGATAATCCTGAATCCAAATTTCACTCGTATTGTGTTTCAAATGATTTGTCTAACTTTAATTTTAGTCGCCGTGTTATTATCTTTGATCACTATTTGTATTCAATGGACTACTAGCTTCATGTTGCATTTTGGTAGTATTTTTAATCATCACTTTATGTTTGTAGGTGTTTTAAATATAATTAGATCATAATGAAACATGATGTATATTAAATGTGATTAAATCATAATGAAAGATGATGTATTTTAAATATGACTAAATTATAAAAGAATAGTTCTGAACCCGAATTTGATTCTTATTGTGTTCGAACTGATTTCTTTACCTTTAATTTTAGTCGTTATATTATTATATTTGTTCGTGACTTTTATTCAATGGACCATTAGTTTCTTGTTGCATTTTGGTACCATTTTTAATGATTACTTTATATGAGTACGTCTTTTAAATATAATTAAGTCACAATGAAAGATGGCGTATTTTAAATATGCTGAATTTGGAAGATTGGGCATTAATAAATACAAACTATGCATAATAATTCAGTAGCTTGCATTTGCTACAAAAATTAAAGTCAAAATTAGCTTACGGTCCAATGAATACGCTTCGAAAACTTTGTACGGCAATGGGTTAATATAATAAATACCTTTGTAAAATTTCGCAATCGGCACAAAAATTCACAGCCGTATATTTCTCTAATTTTTCCCGCAATCTTCAATTGGGTTTCGCGCAACGAGTCGCGTATTTTCTTTCTATTTTCCGCCAATATTTTCGCGAGAAAATTCCTGCAGAATTTTCCTCCGATAAAGGAAGAGGAACCGAAGAAGAGGTAGGGGCAAAGCATGAAAGGCACGAAAGAGCCACGGGAGGATATAAATTTACCGCGGCCTAAGGTTCTTACTCACGCATTTCTAAGCGATGTCTCGGACCGAAGTCACCCCCAAACCCTCCCCGCTGCTTTTTCGCGCGCGTGTCCGTATTTATTTAGATTCGCGACAAGGTCCAGCATCTCCGTTGATGACTCACAGGCCGGCGCGAGGCCGAGAAAGAGGCGCAAGGGACACGAAAACCGAGAGAAATTCTCATCCGCGGAGGAGAGAGAGAGAGGCGAGATTTCAGTAGCGCTTGCCAACACTCTGCTTAGATTTAAATCGGTCCATTTGAAGAGAGAAATCCCTTCTCTCCCTCCTCCAGAAATACTCCGCCCGTAACCGAACTTCGAAAGCGAGCTCTCCCCCTTCCGTCGGAACTATTAAAAAATTCCCTTAAGAAGGCAAACGATCCGGCGGGGGAAACTTTTATAAGAGCATCAAGTATTTCGAAGGCGTTAAGTAACGCGCGAAAGGGTAAGAAAACATTTTTGCAATGCTGAGATGAGGAGGAGGAGATGGAGGAGGAGGGGGAGTTCTAAAATTATTGATGCCGATGGAAGAAGGTCGAGAGGGCTCTCTCCGGGCTGTTTCAAGAGGAAACCTTGCAAAAGATCCATCGGAAGATCGGTGGGTGGAGGGACTCGAAAGCTGCTTTTGTCTTGGAGGGATTCGACGGCGATACTTTGAAGTTGGAACCATCGGCTCCTAAAACTGCTTTGTAACTTAATATCTCTTCCTATATATATATATACATATTGTGTGTATATGTCTTTGGCCGTGGAAATTTCGATCAAATTAATATCGTTGACCATCACGCGCACCGCTTACGCGTCCCTTCGTCCTCGCAAAGGATAAAGAAGACCTGCGAATCCAGGACACGCGAGAGAACAAAGAGCGACGAAAAAGAAAATAAAGAAACGGGTCGAAAGATCGCGAAACTAAATTTCGTGGTAAATGGGAGAGACAGAGTCTTCTCTGGTGGAGTTGAAGGGGGGGGGAAAAAAGGCGGAAGTGGTTGCCGCGCGAGGAGGTTTGCGAAGTGAGAAGCTTCCTAGCCGAGGCGGAAGTCGAAGGTTGGAAAGAAGAGGAAACAAAGAAGAAAGATGGTGTAAGGGAGGTGAAGAGGAGCGGAAGCGAAGGTGGCTCTTGACGAATCAGGGCGTAACCGCGATATATAGAGAGCAGTGGTAGACTTGTGCCACGAGCAGAGACGTTTCGCGAAGAGGCCCTGCAAGGCGGCTCGATGGTTAGGCGAGATTAGGTTTGCCTGGATAGAGAAGCTCGAAAGCTCTCCAGAGGACTTTGCTAGAGGTTGGCCACTTCATTCTCGCTAAGAACTACACCAGATCGGCTTCCTTTCTTCGACGCTGCCCCGAATGCTCCACCTTCGAACTTTCTAGCCACCTTTTGTTCCGATATCTCGAACGGTTTGACCCTTTTGCCGGGCCTCCTTAGAACCTTTTCTACACGGTGATTCGTGGATCGAGATTCGTCGATGACGCGTATTCGAGCATTCTTTAACCATTCGCAACGGAAGTAGTGATTAAAATATGGGCTACTATTTTTATTTTAGCGTTCATTGACTAACTTGTTGAAGGTACACAATGGTTCGCATATTAACCCTTTGACTTTGTTAGGTAGTAAGTGGTAGATATTATGCTTTGGTTGCGAGAAAAATACATTGTATTGTTTGTTAAATTTCAGTTCGAATTCTACTCGTGATTTCAATTTGTTGGGTTCCGTATTGTAAGTATAAATTGAACATGATATTTTAGTGTTTTGCATTCGTCGCACTGTTAAAGTAATAAATAGTTAACGTTACTGTTCATATTCTTTGAGAAATTCGTATGGCAAAGGGTTACTGTATATCTATCAACGTGTTAGCTTTTTTTAATTAATAAAATTCAATTTTGACCACGTCACAGTATCAACTGTACCAATAAACATTATTTATCGTTATTGCACATTCTGAATTAAACCACAAGTTGCCATCGAAAACCAGAAAAGGGAGATGTAATTATATTCTAAGTATAAACTATACGTTTACCCGTTTTCCTATTAAAAGAGTAGTGGTTTTCTACGGAAAGAGTGGTAGATTATTCATTGGTGCGCCTATTAATTTCATAGTGAATTTCGCGGCGCAGAAATAGAAAGGAGATCTTCGTCGTTCATTGAGTACCTTAAAGAGCGCCTCGAATGTATTAACGTAAAGGGGAAAGCATCGTAGATTTAGACGGGATCAGAGTACAAGTGACTCGAAACAAAGCAAAAGTAATTCCGGCTTATATAGAGAAGTGGAACGGTCGCGGATGTACGACAAGCGGATGCTACGGAAACGACAAGTGATTAATATGAAAACAGGCGGAATAATATCGCAGTTTATTTTCCGGTCGAACGGAACGCAAAGGGCACGAATAGCAATAACACGATCCTAAGGTCCCTTTGAACGCGAAAGCTTCGGAAGCTGCACGTGGATGAAGACTGAAAATGGTGGCTGAAAAATGCATAGAGAAAAGAACACGCGAAACGGCAACGGGGATCCACATTGAAAACGTTGTTTCCACGAAATATTTGCCTTCAAAGAGGCGAACGCTGTGACTCCCCGCGATAAAGGGACGAGCGATTGTGCAAGCCGCCGGAAAGGGAATTCAAGATTAAAGCTACCGGAAGTTGGCGTAACACAAAGAACTTGAACGCTATTATTGAAAGAATATTGTGACGGTAGTAAAAGCGAAAACCGCGAGAGGGAAATGAAAGAATGCCGAATCTCACAATCGTTGAGTAAATTGATCCAGTAAATTGCCAATGAAACAACGTTTGGTGATCTTTAACACTTTGAATGCAACGTGTTTCAATTTTGGGGCATGGATTTATTTGTTCGAATATGGAGAAACCTCGGATAAATGGCCCACGTAATGTCACTGATCTTATAACTGCTACTTTAATTCGTTTACTTAATAGAAAAGTAAAACGTATAAAGAATCGTAAGTAAATAAATTTTCATACTAAACTTGGACTTCGGTTTACGTAACAACACATAGACATTGTATATTCGTGTACGCTTAATACTTATAAATAAATATTGGGAGGCAAATGTGCAGATGAACATTAAAACGTGACTAATATAATCATAAAGTATGAGACGTGTTATAGTAAGGCGCGACGTTAACTATATATCTTATATCTGTTACACAAACTGACTCGTTAATACATTTAAAACGTGTTTCTATTTAAATGACAAGTTTTCAAGTGACAGTACGAAGGACACTGGACTTTGTTGTACATTTTCATTACGTAGTAATGAATTTATTATATTGGACATACGTATAAAAGAAATGTTCATAAATGAAAGAGCGGTTGAACAATATTATACTCCAAACTGGAACGATCTTTACGTTAGATACGTTCTAAAATAGTTAAATAAAGCTACGCTATAACCTTAAAGCGTCGGTGATTGGTACATCTACCCTATCTCGTAGAGGTTCGAATTTATTAGGTTGTCCAAAAAGTTTCTTTCCGTGTTTTCGGCGTCGTTAAGTATAATGGTGTTGCGAGGCTGCCAAAAAGTGGCATCGAGGCCATTTTGAAGGATACAAAAAGGTAAAATTACAATGATTTCGCACTATTAAATAAATTGCACGGCGCATCAAATTTTCTGCACTTAATATTTAGTAAGAGAAGGGAAGGAACTTTTGGGACAATACTTGTAATATACTTGATCCCATCTCTAGCGCGCACAGATCGAGAGATCGTTTTTTTTTTTTTTTTTTTTGGTGTCTCTCGCGACGATCTGGACATCGAAAATAATATCCGTCCGACGACGCGATAAATTATGGAAGCGAGACGAATAGAGCGTGTCGCTCGCGCGAAACAGTTTAGTCTGGTATCGCGGCCATTGATTTATCCTAGTTTTATTTTAACCGGACATCATAACAGTTATAAGAGAAATTTGTTAACCCGTTCACCGAGTCCGTTGCCTAATCGGAATATTTTTAGAGAAGGAAGGGTCATCATTTATCAGGCTAGACGTCCCAATTGCTGTCAGTGTCCCTAGCATCGTCACTTTAATTATTTTATTTAATAGCAAAGTAATGAGTGAAGAATCGTAAGTAAACAAATTTTTGTACCAAATTTCGACTTCGATTTAAGTAACAACATACAGATATTGCGTATTCGTTTGCACTTAATATTTGAAGATAAATATTAGGAGGCAAGTGTGCTGTTGATCATTAAAACGTGACCAATGTAATTGTAAAGTATGGGACGTGTTATAATTCAATAAAGATGATACGTTTACTGTATATCTTATATCTGTTACACAAACTGAATTTCAAATTATGTAAAACGTGTTCATATTTAAATAAAAACTTTTCACGTGTCAGTAATAGGGACATTGGACTTTGTTGTATATTTTCAATTAACTGGCATTCAATTCGTTATATTCAACATATAAAAAAATGCTCATAAATAAAAGAGGCGTTGAACAATATTATGATCCAAAGCTGGAACAATTTTTAATTTAAATGATCTCTAAAATAATCAAATGAAGTTGCGCGATATGCTTAAATTTGCAATAATTGGTAAGTACATCTACCGTAGTTGCAGTGGCGAATCGATGAAATGAAAACTAATTCGCTTTGCGATGAAATCGATGAGATAATTGAGAATCGTGTAAGTTTTCGAGTACTTCGAAATTTGTTGAATTCGAATTTGCATCCACCATATTATTGCTCGTGAGTTCTCGAAATTAACTCAAATTCGTAAGCCCATATTGAACTAGATCCCTTGGTCACCGTTACACGCGTGTTTCACGGACGACTATCATCCGAGGAAAAAGAAGACGTAGTCGGCGTCGCGTTGGTGAAAAGCAACCGCAGCTCAGCTTTCTCTTGTTTGTTCTCCTCTACTTGCCCACTTCTTCGTTCCCGGTGACTCTTGAATGGCGGCGGCAGTGCCATTGATGGGTCACAGTATTTATAACCGGAGCGAACGTGCGAAGCTTTTGACTACCTGCCGCTTAAACGGAATCCTCCTCTGCTCCTCGATATTTCGCCCGGGCTTGCGCTTTCAGAGCCAAACTGTCCGGCGAAAAAACGTCGGACGCCATAAATCCGACCTGTTTCCCATCGTATGGCTCTCTCTTCTTTATCCGAAAAGGAGAGCCCCCCTTTTCCCGTCGCTAGCTGACAGCTTTCGCCAACGAGTCTCAAAAGACTCCGGCGATCTTCTTCAAAGAGCTTATCCGTGAAGCGGTGCGAATTTTACTAGAGAACGAACTTCGTCGCGATCTGATTCCCCGAGAGAAGTTTCTGACGAACGTGGGACACTTGGAGATCATCGTAGGATGTTTTAACGTGGTTTGCACGCGCGCGCGCGCGCGCACACACACACGGCAAACTTGTCGAAATTCCCGCGTGGGACAGGTGAAATTCCGCGCGATATGCCGGGAGGAAAATCTGTGAGGCTTAACGAGCTGCCACGAGGAGAATCTCGACGGAATCGGGACTATTTCTCAGCAGTCCACCGGGATTCCCGTGGCGGTTGAGTTTTCCTACTGTTCGAGGATTCTGTCTGGCCTTCCTAGACGTTCGCTGATCTCTGAAACTCGCCGGAATTACGGCGTCGTTAACGCGGCGACCCTCGTCTAATGTTCCCTGCTGGATTAAAATTACAACGCTGGAAAGTTGAACGGCCAGTCGAATTACGTTGCGTTACGTTGCACGATTTTTGGTAATGGATAGGTGACTATATTTTTTAATGAAATATAAGCAGAGGGCGGTAGAATTTAAATTTGGGAATCAGTAATAATTAGATTGTGCATTTTTATGCAAATTCGTATCTCGAGAAGCATAATTAAAGGTATGAAACTTTAATAGAAATGTTTCGCTCGTTAAATGTAACAACGTATACTTTAGATATTTTGTAATAATAATACTTTGTTGGTTTCCTTTCGGATTAATAGCGTTCCGCTTCATTACCACTTGTAACATAATCTTATTATACGTTTGTGTACATGTACATATCGCAGTCTATTTCTTTATCCTAAAATTAACAAACCATAGCTAGTAACCTCTATGAAATACCATATGTTAAACAAAAAACACACATTATAACCTATATATAATATCCTATTTCAGATAAGCAAATACATATAATTCCTTACTTATGTTATCGACCATTTCTATCGTACAATTAGAATAAATTACTTCTATACATCTATCCATTTAATATTTTTAGTTGTTTTATCGGGAAGATATACTTATTAACATTACGCAAATTGAATTTGATTTAGCGATACTCTTACAATGCTTATTCGAATATACTTTTGCGATAGATAATTCGGCACCTTTCCGGATAACCCAATAGCAGCACCAAACTCCCCGTTTTGAAAAGTTCGAAGGGTAGAAGAGCGGCGTGATTTTGGGCGAGGGAAGAGAGAGAATCAGGAAGAAAATGCGAGAAGATGACCGAAGCGCGAAAACGCGCTCCAAACGCTACGGCACTGAGCTGTCCGGACTAAAATTAGAAGGTACGCTGGGAGTCTCGTCGTCGGGGACTACCGAGAAGCGTCGCGTTGTCTGGCCATCGTTATTCGTATCTCGCTAACGTAACTGATTCGTTAAATCAGCCGCCGGTGACTTCCAGACGACACACCGACGTAATTCGATACCGGGACGCTTGACGAAAGTCGACCGAAATTGTTGCCCGTTCGAGCGACGATCGCCGCACAGAGGAGGGCTGCGTCACCGGGGCGAAAGGAATTTGCGTCAACCATAAGTCAGACGACGCGTTCCTTCCTCGCAATTTTCTACGCCTCGATACTTACGATCGCATCCACGCCACGCTAAATTCTCCGCAATTCTTTCTCTCTCTCCCTCTCCCCCCTCTCTTTCTTTACTATTTTCGTATTCGTGATAATACTGTTGGTATTTTCAATTGTCAAATGCCAAAATACGAGAATGAAAAGAGTATTCGGTGTAATAACCGAATAATAAATTCTATCAGCATCAAGTTATAACTTCGAATCGCTTGTGAAATTCCATTGATTTTTTTAATGATTCCTTTAATTCGTTTAAACACTCTGTGGCTATTTGCGATTTTCTTTCAATTTTCTTTACATCTCTGCTCACGTATATGTAATATGTAGGATGAGGCGAAATTGATTAAAAGGCAACGTTATTATGAGATTATTTTGTAAATGGTTCTTTTATTGTTGAAATAATTAAGTCTCGAACAAATAAGCGTTAATATAAGCATACAAATTGCACATCAAGTACACGTCTAAAGTTTGAAAAATATGAAACATAATGAGTGGAAGTGTTTGATCAATTTCGCGAGTCACTGTATTTTCATTATTTTTCATTATTTTATTGTCGCGTATTTCTTTATACTGTTACCGCTTTATTCTATACACTGTCTACCTAACAAATGATTTAACCCATTGGTACTTAATAAATAATGACTATTATTCAATTCAGGAATATTTGCCTATCTTCCAAACTTACTTAACCCTTAGCATTCGAGAGCATTCCAAAAACTAATTCATTTTAGCGACTTAATGTTGCCTTTCGATTGCAAAGGGTTAGGTTGACATAATTCGCAACATTCAAAGACTCGTAAAACCTATGTACGAAGTACGAAGTCAATTTTCAAACTCTGTCCGCAACTTCCAACCAAATGTCTCGATAAATTTTCCTACATCTAGTCTACGCTGTCTAGGAAGTCTCGATTCTTCCGATTCGCGACAACGTAAAACGGGGTGGAGGTTGGGATCTTAGCTGACAATAGAGAAGAAAGCGTTATCGAGCGACCCGGAAAGGTTTGTGTGTATACGGATGTCCGCGATACAAAACGCGAAAGCTTCTCGATACAATCGGGTTGGCCGGAAGAATTTCGTGGAACAACGGTGTGCCGCAGAGAAGAACAAGGAATGGTAAGGGAGTAAGGGGACGACGCGCGGTCGTGGAAAGAAAAACGGCGATGGAGGGCGGAAAGAGAGCAGGCCGCGCCGTTCAACCGGCAGAAGCATTAACGCAGCGAGCCAACCGGCCAAAAGAAAACCATTAACTGCTTCTACGGGATGGAAGAAAAACAGAAGGGGCCATAGGAGGGATGGAAGGGGCGAAGAAAGCGGAACGCGTTTCCCTCTTGCTCCCATTTCGACGTGTATCTCTTTTTCACCCCGGTGCTTGGCTGCTTCGTGCACGACATGCCGTTTCCATTACAAGACTGATAGTCCTCGGCCATTCGTAGCGACGCGGACCTTTCGCCATTAGGAATCCATTCTGCACCGTTGGTCAATCGGATCGCCGTATTCACGGGAAACTTCTGATTCCCAGAGAACGACGCGAGAACTCGACTTTCAAAGCCGTCGCGCTTCGCCTGATACTCGTGAATGCCGCCGACTAAACTGTGTTATGCTATCTTGGGACGTTTCTCTGGATCTTCTGCAAACATTCCTTCAAAGGGAAATCTGTGTGCGCGCGCGCGCGCGCGGCGTTTCGGTGGTGTCCCTTCTTGTGATTGCCTTTCGAATGAACACAGAATGGGGAGGGGTACAGTGGCTACGAATGCTATTTGCACTGTACTAATTTTTGTACATACGCGCTACATAATTGGACCTAAGTGCATTATGTTTTCTGTTGTTTAATCGGCGCAAATTCGTTTAATTGGTTCAGAAGTTATTTAATCGAATAATCGTTCCGGTTTGGAGCTCGACATTATGATGATTATTTTGTACGTTAAATACAGTTGTATTGATTACTAATTCATTGGAAATATGCAACAAAGCCCAATGACCCTCGTATTGTTATTTGGACAGTTGTCATTTCAATGGAAATGATCCTTACATGTATTAGCACGTCAGT
Organism: Eucera pruinosa; assembly: GCA_028830335.1. Taxonomy (NCBI): domain Eukaryota; kingdom Metazoa; phylum Arthropoda; class Insecta; order Hymenoptera; family Apidae; genus Eucera; species Eucera pruinosa. The sequence goes on along the minus strand of JAMYCR010000015.1, from coordinate 10,259,494 downwards.
TTGTATAACAGATAGAGGGTAAAATCATTGCATTTACGGTATCATAAAAATTGCCATACTTTCTATTTACGATACATTAGTCGCGTTTTTATGCTCAAACAATACAATTCACCTTCTAATATCTTTTTTTAAATATTAAATATAAACATATACGCAACGTCCATGTGTTGTTACGTAAAAATGTTGTTAAATAAAAATTATAATACTGCAAGTATTTATACTTTTACTATACATTTACTGTACGTTTTACTACAAATATCAATCTGCATTCGAAGTCAAACGGTTAATAATCTATAACTATTACTGGTCTATTAATTAAACGGAGTATCTAAATATTTACACGCAAAATGATTTCCATCTCATTTAAATAATATCCCAAGTCCAGGCAACGAGATGCATTTTAATCGGCGGGCATCTCGCAGCGAACGGGTTAAAGACTGCACTTAGAAATTATCAATATTAGCTATTCCGCGAAATTTTACATATTCAGAGTTTTAATCTAGCGAGAGTAGAAGGAGCGGCGAAAATTAGACGCGCAACGAAGCGTGCAGGCCGGCCATTATCTCGGACGCTGGGCTACGAGAGCTTAGCGTAGTCGAAATAAGCCACGGAGAACGGGCAGATGCGTAATTCATATTAATCGCTGGACAGAATAGGTCGCCCGAACGAGTTTTGATAACGCCGCGGGCAGGGATGTGGCAGAAGAAGACCTCGCGCGACAGTCTAAATCCGGCGGAACGTTAATAAACGAAAGGCGCGCCGTGGGACGTGTCGCGGAAATGAATTTCTCTACCAGAGTCTGGCAATAATTGCACCAGAGACTCGCGTAACATAGCGCGCAACCATCCACGTGTCCTTCTCGCTTCTATCATTGACAGTCACGAGTTTTCTTGAATCAAGAAATTAGCTGGGAATTCGTAAGCAAGAGGATTTGGAAACTTTGAAGTGTTTTTGGGGAATAAAGCGTAGGAAAATCGAAGTTTTCGCAGAGTTCAAGAAGAAATATCGGTCATTAGCCACAAGTTGGAAAACTTGAGGTGACGTAGTAACGTTAATACTGCTGAATGGCAAGATGTAGTAGCTGCCGTAAGTTTTCGGCCACACTATAATTTTATTTGAATTTAAATTGCACAGCAATCAAATTCTTTTCGGAAGGAATTTAATAAGATGATTTGTAAGCACCGTACTATGAGCCTTTGGTCCATCATCTTACGATAAATCATCATCTTATGATAAATCTTCATCGTGTTATTAACATAAGAACGTTACACTTTGCCCAGAAACTTAAAGCAACCATCCTCTAACGTTTTATAATACATTCGCCGTTATTTGTTTCATAGAATTGGCTTTAACATGCTTTACATTAACACATTCGAAACGTCGAATAAAATAATTTGTTCCGACCACGAAAAATGAATACCTTGAGAGATTCGGTGTTAAGAAGGGCAAAATTGGAGCTATTTCGCGATCAGCGATGAAATACATCAAGAGAAACGAGGCGCTTGCCGTTAGGCGAAGAAAAGCAACACGGAAGGATACTTTAACATAATTTGTACGGCGATACATAGGAAACGAGACCATTGTAAATCAGGATGAGACGCGTTATTGAAACGTTAACGGGTGAAGTTACGGGCATTCTTAGCGCGTTCGCACTTATCTAGAAGAGTCGAAGGAGGAGGGCTGCATTCACTTAGGATGATCGTAAAATCCATTCTTAAAGCTGGCCAAGCTGAGCTTTCGAGTTACCGCCTAATCTTACCGCCGGTGGCACCACTTTGCGGAATATCGGAGTACCCCATAATCGAAAGCCTCCCGAAGACCTCCTTTTGAAAGTTACTGGTGAACCCGACAGCCTCGCCGTCTTTGGCAACGGTTCTTCCGCAACAGGCAAAGACACGGAAGCTCCACCGTAATTTCCGCTAATGTTAACAACGTTTTCAGGAAATTAACCACCCGAAATCTATCTCGCGAGTTTCTCTAATCACCCACCAACTTTCACAATAGCTTCCCCCCCTCTCTCTTTCCGTTGCACACAAATCCTAATTTCCCATCGTAATTATCGTATAGAAACGAAACTTTGTTAAACAATGTATTAACGAGATTTCTGAACAACCTGTTATCGTATCGGACAGTTTCGTCGGTTTAGTTCTTGAAGAATTTTCGTGGTATAATAAATCGTGCTGTAGATGCATTTTATCTTATCAAAGATGTGTTAAAGGTGATAAGCAGGGTGAATGTTTGATAATATGGAACAGATGGTTTTAAAACCTTGCAAAGAATAGAGGAATTTATGTCGTATAATAAAATTAACGCGATGGGATGAGGAAATTAATACATAATCATATTGAGTTACTTAAGTGTGGTAGAATTCAAACGATTTGAAGTTCAATAACTACTTATCCTAAGATGGTGATGAACAAGATCACGATAATGATGACGATGATGAGAGGGAATGTTTATCTTACGGTGAAATATACAGAAATAATTAAAATGGGGAAATATGAACACAATGTGTTCAACACAAAAATGTTAAAAAATAAGGGACAAGTGTTTATTTGTCTTTCATAATTGAATAATACCTTGCTTTTTTATAACAATTTTTCTTAGGTTCTCCATATTAGGCACAACTTTTTCAAACTACTAATCTTCGTTTATAATCCGCTTCACTGTTTCATTTAATTTTTGCAAAATCTCTACTATTCCACGTGAAACTAGATGGAGAATAAAAGTCGCCTCTCCAGTGCAAAGGGAAGAACATTAAACGCTCCATTTTATGTACACTTATCCCATCGTAACACTAATTCCACGTTGCAAGCCGACGAGATTTTCCCCCCAACCCAAATAAAAACCAAAAAGTAGCGAAGCTTTCCCACGGCCGGCTTGCAACAAAAAAAAAGCTCGACGTTGCAAAAGTAGGCCCGCCGGTAGATGTAACTTTTGCGCGAGAATTTCCACGATGCCCGGCCTTGGCGATTCGTCTGGCCTGGTCGTTAGAAAATCCCCGCGGATCGATTCCCTTTGGAGAGAGCTGGTGAAAGGGTCTTCTCGGGGTGGCGTCGTGGACCGGGCCGCAAAAACGTAACGAGATGAAAGGAGAGCGCGAAAGACGGACCGTGGTATGAACGAGGTGGAATACATAAATAGAAATCTCGGTTTATCTCTTTCCATCTGCTCCCTCTCTTTCTCGCTCCCCTCCCCCCTCTTCACAGTCGTTCCTCGTCGGTCAGAGATCTCCTCGAAGCGTCTTCTCTCTCTCACGCTGGCATATATACGCGACTACTAAGCGGAGAGTGGCGGTAGTCTAGACGGAGTGTCGATTTTTGCCGCGGCACCAAATTAGAAACCCTTCTCTGCTGGATCCATCGCAGCTTCCACCTCCGTCTGCCCACCCTCCTTCTCCTCCTCTTTTTTTCCTCTCCTTCGTGTCCGTCGCTGCAGACTTTTCCCCTCCCCTCTCTTTCTGTTCTGCCACCCGTCGTTTCTCTCTCTTTCTCTCTCTGTGTATCTCCGTATCTCTTCGTGCATGTGAAATCGCTTAAAGGGGATGAACAGACGAGCCACGCTCACCCTTAGCTCTCCTCCGTGGCCGTGCAAATATTTTCACTCGCCCGGACGAGTCTCTGGCACCTTTCGACCGGCAAGATACTTTCGGCTGGACCCGGCGATGAAAATCTCGTTTTCGAAGATTCTTCGATGCCGTTCGCGGAAGAGGAGTTTCGGTGTTCCTAGGATGCGAACGCGTGGGTTGCGCGTCGCGTTCCATTCGTCTTCAGACGTTTCAATTTGTAGTCAATAGAATTCGGGAAGATAGGAATTGGATGTTTCCATTGGTCGGATGTAAGATTCTACGGCGTGGAAAAGGAGGAAGGAATATATTGGAGGTAGGAACACGCGAGGTTATAAGAGAGACAGAGGAGGTCGAGCAAATTCTCAAGCTGCTGAATGCAAAACATCGCTGATCCCGTATTCATCCCCCTAGATATCGGCCGCGTGCATACATTTATGTAAACACGCGTAGGGGAGCACGAAGAGGAGGATAGGCGAAGGCTAAGGTATCGCATAAAAGGCACATAAAGGTCGACTGTAAAGGGAAAAAGTTGAAGTTAATCCGGGGTGCCCCGGCGCAAATTGTGTTCGCCGCACTGCTCTTCGCTTTCATTACCTTTCGACTTTTCCTCTCCGGCCTGTTTTAGCTTCCACCTGAGAGGGCAATTACCCCATCCCCTCCCCTCTCTTGGCTACGTTTCGGCGATCTCTCAATTCTTTCAAACCCCTTCGATCTGCTCCGCGAGCCGGCGAATTAAAACTTCCCGTTTCGCGAAATCTCGCTCGAATTTCACCCCTCCTCACCCGAACAAGTTCTTCGTTGAAGATTTATTCGATTTGCACCGGTGTCGATTAAAACGCCGATAATGGCCATAAAATTGTAGGGAATTTAACCCTTTGAATACGAAAGGCGTATATATACGCCCCGTAGATTTCGTACAATACAACGTAGATTAATTTCGTAACTTATCATTGCGTAACAATATTTTAATAGGCATTATTTTAAACTTTAGATTATTAATTTCATCGCAACTAATTATTTGGCATGTTTAAACCATTCGTGTATTTTTTATTATCATTGCTTGGAGGGTTAAAGAGATTCGTATTAAAAGGAGGATTTTTATGCTTCCTGATAGTCGTAGAATTATTAAACAACAAACATTGCATGTAAAATTATTCAGTGCAATGATAGCTATACATATATTGGCTTTAAATGTTCCTCGAATATCGCCAAGAATTTTCCGAACCTAATAAATATCAACATGAATTATTGTGTATCTTTTTGCATATTAAATGCATTCTACGTCTTCTTGCCCATTTAAAGTTCCCGTAAGTGTATAAAACTTCGCAATTCAGTAATCAATTACGATAGTATTTCTTTAAGCCAACTTTAAGTCTTGTTCGACTCGGTTTGCACAAATAGACGATCGCCAATAAGTAATAAGTAAAATAAAGTAGATTCATAGAGATGGAGGAGGAAGAAGAGCAAGCAAGCTAGTTTCGTTTAACACGGCGAAGAGATAGAAATTAATAACGGGGGCAGAGAAAACACATCGATTTGACAGCAATTAAGGGATTATTCAGGGGGCATTTACGGCGCAATGGGCACGGAAATTGCGTTTGATTCGATCGCGATTCGCGCGTGTGTTTCGTTAATCATTTCGCAGTTGGCGAATTACTCGAAAGTGGCACTATCCGTTTTACACTATCTCGGTTTCACAATTGCTTCGGCTTGAAAAGCAATTTTAAATGGCAGCTCTCCCTCTAAGCCCACGTCGTGGATTCACGATAGATTACGTCGTCGAATGATACGTCAATTAACCTTGCAAAAGCTTGCACAGAATTCTCAACTATTAGGCTTTCAATCGCTCGTGTGCAGATTTCGTTTCAATTAATTGTTGTGGAAAAATTTAATTCTGCAGATTAAGTAGAATACTGCAATTTGATTGTTGCACGATATAGGAAAATGATTACTATTTTACTATTATAAGTAAAATCACTAATTGCTTTTGGTTACTATGAGTAATTCAGTAACTAAAGAGACAAAATAATAATTTAATTCCAATAATACTGCATAAAGAAGCTGTGAAAAAAATTAGAGATATTTTAATCGGTAGAAGAAACATCTGAGAATTTTATCAGATTTTTTGATCGCAGGAGGGACTATTAAAAATTTCCGAAAAATTAATTTTTTATCGAGCTTACCAAGCCACTAAGTTTATACATTCATAGTTAGTTTCATAGTTATAGTAGAAGTATTTTGCTACCTCAGATTCCTTTCTTAAGCTGAATTCGAACAGCTAAATTAAGGGACATTGAGTTTGAATCGTCTGATATTTAAGCAATATTGTAAAATGCAATGTAAGCACGTTATTCATCGATTACTCGATTTTAAACACAAATCTGTAGATTTTTATGCAAACTCGTATTTTTAGAAGCACAATTAAAGGAATGGGGCTTCGGTAGAGCTTCGCCTTCCAAATGTAACACTACTTGCTTCACTTTTAATAATTTCTGTATTATTGCATGTGATGCACATTTTGTGTCTTCGTGTTCATCTAAATTTCCCATAAACGCATAAAAATCCACAGTCTACTAATAAAGCTACTACGTTATTCCTCAATTTTTTAATCCTTTCACTACGGCAGCTTAAAATACCAAAATGTTTCTAACGCACAGATAATGATAATTTTGATTAATTTAAGAATAGTATAAGGTCAAGTATTTCGATACTTGACTTTACTGATCGAATTATGAAATAATACGAATAACAATTTAAATATCATTGCGATGTAAAGCAAAGTATAATCGTGTTTTAATAAACGATGATCCAGTTTCCGAGGACGTATATATACGTTCTCCATAACGAAAGGGTTTGCTGGCAATGGGTAAATAATAACACGCAAGTCTTTTATATTTTATACTGTTGGATTCCGTGACAATTGACAACACGTAGAAAATAACTCTTAGAGGCTTTATTAACCCCTTGCCCTACTAATTTTTCAGAGACTATATCTAGTAACATTAGCTACTTGCTATTTTAATACTGTGTCGAATACATGACATGGAAATATTGTAATTAACTTGGACTCGATAATCCCCCAGCTTGCATATTGGAACAAAAAATTCCTATTGAAGCTAAACTTTATTATAGACACGGTGTGTTTTCATTTTACTTGACTTATAATATTCACCACGAGTGTAGCTCGTCGTTATACGGCAAAGGGTTAATATGGCTACTGCACTCGACTAGTGAATACCGAAATCTGACGGTTCTAATATTATGCGGGCGTTTAAGTACTGTTGTTGGGGGTTGGTATGGTAAGGACAGTGATCGAAGAAGTGATGTAAGTTACAGTGATGTAATGGTAAGGACAGTGATCGAAGAAGAGGGTGACTAAGGAAAGTTACGGAGTACAGGATGACTAGGAAAGATACGAAATACAGGATGACTAGGAACTGAGATTAGGGTGTTTCTCAGATGCATTTGGTTTAGGATGAGTCTATGGTGTTTACAGTGTGAGTGGTCGTGTTGGTCATCCAACAATGGTGCCTTTATTATAATAGTGCCTTTATTATTTTACTGAGCGGAGGAACGTCTTGACTCTTTCAATACCGAGTAAAAAGTGAGGAGACGCTCAAACCCCAAAAAGGAAATTTCGTATGCACTTAATAAAAGAGAGACTATTCCTGCACCGTGTTTAATACCCTGTCCTTCGCGGACAAACAATCTCAGGCCCTTAGACCTAATAACGTCAGTACGGTTTTCTTACGAAGGCAATAGACAGTGTTTCTCATTGTCAGATTTAGTTTTGAAAAACAATTATTTACTAATAATCCGACAGGGTTAATCGTGTTGCAGAAGTACCTGCACAGTGTTACACGATGGTCGACCATACTTTAAACCACCATTATATATCGATATGCAGCGTATCCGAGGACGAAAACTCGCGTATCCGCATGCGAAAGATTGCGAAAGCGCAAATCGCAAAATTTATTCCCGTAACAGGGAGAGGCTAGCAGCGAGGGTTGGAAATCGAAGATCCATCCTTGAAACTGTATCCTGCTGCGCGGATTCGAGCCTCATGCGGATTTACGATCAAGCTTCTCTTCTCTTCGGTCCGTTAACCTTCCGCTTGGTACGTGGACTGGTTGAATTGCGGCGTAATACAAGGCCATCGGGAACTCCTCTGACAAATGGAAGGAACGAGACAGAGGGCCATCCTAGAACCCTGCTTGAATCGCTTCCAATTTAAGGAGCCATCTCTCGATGGACTCACGTTTTGCCTCGCGATCGGATCATTCCACCTAACCTTCTTCCACGCTTCTATCTAAGCAAGAGCCTCTTCGTGATTTTGCTCCGTTGAATTCGCACGGTATTTGCTTGTCACAGCCGTACCGAGCACAGCGAAAATCATTAGGCTACGATAAATCGAACCGAGGATCGCTTTGATTCGATGGAAAAGAAATCTATTACCTATCCTCTCCGTGTTTGTCGTTGGACGCAATTGAATTCATTTGCGCGCGTATTATTTTCGATCGAACGAAATGTTGACGATCACAGCGGAATTAGAAACGTGGAAATTGAATGGAGATTTGTTTCATTCTTTAACGATCAGTATCGTAACGCGTATTTTTATTTGGGTACTTTGCATAACCAACTAATTCCAAAAGATTCGTTTCGCTCGTATTTGAAGTTGTACTTTTAATGATGAATCGAATGCGGATTTTTATGCATTCGTAGAAAATTTAAGCGTGTAAATATATACATGCGTAAAATAAACGTAATATGCAAAACTCTGCTAAAAATTCGTAATAAAGTGACACTTTATATATTTGAAAGCTAAAACCAATCTGTATCTGCGTTCCATTCTTCCATTTAACTTTATAAAAACATAGATTTGAATAAATATCCGATTATCTTACTTATTTATTAAAGAAGACTAGGATTAAACATTTTATCTTTCCTTTCTCCTCTTTTTCTGTCTCTACTATCTATGTTACTTTCGTTGCGTGGTTGTATCTCGACAAATTCGACCAAAATTCCTAGTAGTAGTATTAGTAGTAATACTCGATTCGTTTTTCACATATGAATACAACGAGATACGTTTCCTTACTTTAATTCTCTCATTCCATTCACATTTCTATTATTATTTTATCTATCTTTCATCCCTTCGTTTGTCCACGCGAACTCGATACTGTAAGAGCTAGAGGCACGAATGCTGGGATAATGGGTTGTCGAAGAGTAGCGATGACGTTGGCCAGGGCCGCCTTCGGCAACCGTGCCATAAATCAAGGAGAAGAGTCCCAACATTCGTAGCTCGCAGGACAGAGCGAGGGCTGTCGCCGGCGCCGTGCGAGACCTGGCCACTTCCACCCCCTCGCAAGGGTGACGCAAGCCAGTCCCAAGCTTGGGACCGAGCGGGGTTTTTCTGAGGAAGAGAGGGGACGGACACCCTATTTTAAGGACGGGGAAACGGAGCGAGAGGGGATTCCCTTTTTGTACGGAGAAGTTTGGTGACGGCGAAGCGCGAAATAAAGCACTTATTTCTTCCGAAATTGTCTAAGTAATCCCGGCCCCTATCCTTACAATACTATCAACCGAACCAGTAAAGCAAAAATATGAACTAAATTACAAGAAAATATCGTACAATACAATAGCAACATAAACAATACACCTATAGCTTAAGTTCCTAATCTACGCTTATGTTCTCACGATCTAGACGAGCAAGCTAATCTAACCTACTGCACCGAAATTCCTATATAACGCTAGAACTACCGACAACTAAGGTGTACTTATTTCTACATACTAACGAAATGAAAACGATAGACGATTGAACAGAATATATGATGCGATTGAAATAAATCGTGACTTGTATCTTATACAGAAAATTATGCAACGTTCCTACAAATGCACCGCTGCAAGTTTATATAATTTTTATAGAAAATTAGCGATCACTCATTTTGTCTGGCTTGGTAATTCTAGTGTTAACAGTTAATACTTCTTCGATTAGCGTAAGTGGCGCCGCGTGTTCTTAAGCAGCTAGGATACGTTTTCACGCGTAACTCGGGAAATTCGTAGATGAAATAAGGAAGGGGGGAGCGAGAGAGGGTTGGTCCCGCATCGATCGTTATCGATATATTTGCGTTAGTACGGAATTCCGGACGGCAGTAATCCGCAGCGTTCGAAAAGTTATTAAATTTCCCGAAGTCTCCGGGGCAAGTTCGAGAGCTCCTCGGCAGAAGTTTCGGCTTCTTCATACGGAAAAACGAGTTTTCCACGGGATAGAGAGAAGTCCAGAGAAATTTCAGGCGGCTCTAAACCTCGCGGAAGCTGCAAGGGTATTCGGATCCCCGGCAGCGCGCAGGCAAAACTTCCTGTTTGCCCAAACTTTGCGGAATCTTCTACCGGGACTAGCGAGGTACCAGAACCTCTCCCACCCCCTCTTCGCGATTCCTGTACTCCATCCGAAAGATAATAAACGAACTAATCCGCTTTCTGGCAACGTTTCCATTCGATATTACACCGTCAATTATCGCGAATCTTGTCCCGATGACGTAGAATTAAACGCGCGATGTTCGCGAATGAAAAACTGGAAAAAGAAACTTGTAAACATTTCACGAGTCCGCTTCCGATCAGTCAAATTAATTAAATCGTAGACCCGTATATTTGTATACAATATTATATAATTATGTAATATAATATAATATATAAATATACATATTGTATAAATATAAAGGAATTGAATTGATGAAAGTTTAACAGAAGAAGGAAATTGAACTGAAATATGTACTCGTATGAGGAGACATAAAATTAATGTTAACAAGCATTGTAAATGTTAAGGATTTAATAGGAAAGCATCAAAGACAAGTCGCATATTAAATGAATTAAGTATAAGAAGTTCTTTTCTTTTTTTTTGTTTAGTTGAATTAAAACTTATTAAGGAAAATTGGAAAGAAATGGTTGAAAATACTTATTTTAAATGCTTCTATTCGACTAATTTGTAACTATCAATGTGAACCTGTTATTTGTGATATATGAACAAATTGCAGTAGAATTCTGATAATTTAGCTCCGCAATTCAAGTTTCTTTTTAATTTCTTTACCATGTTAGTGAGTACTAAGCGATTGCTTCGCAGCATAAACAAATTGATGAGATGATACAGGATTAAGTAAATTTTCAAATAACTGTGTTGACGCTTATTAAAACATGTTAAGTTTAAACTTATGCGCAGCCTTTGCATCCCCCATATTTGAAAGAAGAGTTAAAACGACATTAACTCAGATACATATCTTAAACTCTCGTTTTCCACTTCGTTTCGGTTAAAAAAACGGCAAAAATAAATTAAACATTCGATTGAAGTGAAGCACCCTGCATACATTTTATTTCCCTCGGTAAATCACATTATTATATTAATCATGGTTACTTTTTCTTAATTGCCTTCCTTGCAATGCGATAATGACGATAATGATAATAATAACGATCGCATTACAAGTATAATTAAAAAAATCCAGCATTGTTATTATTTTCCTTCTCATTATTCCTGAATTCGTTGGATTATTGCGATTCTACCGTTCTTATAAATTTTGCATGCAATTATTAGACGCGCTAATTGTAATTAGTGTTATGTTACTTGCCATAGACGGAGATCGAAAGTGGTGATATCCTCCGCGAAGCCTGAGGACAGCGGCAGATACGAGTGCGTGGCTGAGAGTACTTCCGGACATCGGGCCTCACTCGCGGCCCAGCTTCTAGTCGCTCACGATACGAGAATTCCGGAAACCAGTGAGTATTCAGCAATTTCCTGTACACAAACAAAACACTTCTGTTGAAAATCTGCGTGCAACATTTCGAGAAAGCTCGTAACAAACGCGATTCATCTCTATTTTGTTTTTTTCATACTCTAGCATCCTCAACCTTTTCACTATGACTATATAAAGTGGACGTTTTTTATTTTTATTTTTGTCAAAAGTCTACAAAAAAGAAAACATTTGTTGCAAAGGGAAAACAATTCTGAAATGCTAAAAGCAAGATTGTGCTAAATTCAACTTCCTTTTAATAAAATATTCATCATCGTACTTCACAAAGTTATTGTACTTGCAAGTACAGTACAGAGTACTTGTAATAATTACTTGGCTGCGAATTTTTATACGAATTTTAACAAGATTAAAGCAATGAAATATAGGTAGAGGGTTGTTTCATTCCCCAACCGAAAGAATACACGTTTTCCTTCGAATATCTTGACTATCTTGAATATCTCGCCTATTCTTGCATATCATGCGTTATCGTTATAATTATTTATATTTTTAACGTCCTACGAATGCTTCAAAATCCGCACCCTATTAATTACACCGCAGAAGGGAAGCGTTATCGAAATAATGAACTCGCGAAATCCACCCATGCGATTCTGCGAACGAACGAAGGGTTGCTTTTAACCGACCTTCGTTCGACATTCTTTTTACATGACCCGATACAAATCGGCTCGCAAGGTTTATTCATCCACGTGTCCCTTGCATCGATCTCATTAATAAAAACACGGCATCGAAGCCGTTAAAAACGCCGCGGCTGGTTCGTTATTCGAGCGGCGGGAGTCGATCGCCGATAGAGAGAAAACGATGAAAGGAGGAAGCTTTGAGAGCACAAAAAAGAATAGGCGGAACGTTTTGTTCGGCTGGCGGGTGGATTTCCGGCGATCGATCGATCGACCGGTGAACACCTGCCGATACATCGCGGCGACGGCGGCGGCGGCGGCGTTTCAGTTTTCATCCGTTGTTGTCATAACTCCGGTGGTGCGTGCGGCCGCCGCGGAATCGCTATTGAATCGGTGAAAAAATAGCGCTGCACGTTACACGCGTCGCGGGACTCGACTTTACGATACACGTTCCTGCCACCTGCGACATTTCGATGACTCCATTGTCGTCGACAGAATTACCTTTTTTTTCCTTTTTTTTTTTTTTTTTTTTTCATAATGGAAAGGTAGCACGAGAGGGTACAAAAGGTTATAGAAAATCCTTCGAGCGAGCTGCCGTTACGTAAATTACACGCGGAGTAGAAAAAAAAGCGATGCGATAGGATCGAAGCTGGTCAATTAAAAGGATGCGCGAGTTTTATACGGAGTTAAATAAGAATCGATGAGAGATGGAATGGTATTAACTTTCTTTAGTAGAGGATTATTTTTACTTTCTTTCTAAGAGGATTATTGTGGATTCTAGTGAGAAGTTATGGTTTATGGTTAAGAAGGAGGATGATAAATTTTACAGTTCGGTATGTTTATTGACTGTACTTTAAATAGTTTGCATGTTCAATGATTACTATTTTCAACACGTGGAATTTTCAACCCGTGGAATGTTTGACGATTGAAAGTTTCAACGTTTGCAATTTTTAACAATCGCAATTTGCAACGATTGGTATTTGCAATGCTTAGAATTCGCAATGCTTGGAATTTGCAGTGCTTGGAATTGTCAATCCTTGAAATTTCAGCGATTGCAATTTTCTGCGCCTTGAATTTGCAACGCTTAGAATTATCGAATCATAGAATTCACAATGCTTAGAATTTGCAGTGCTTGCAATTTACAACCCTTGAAATTTTTAACGCTTAGAATTTGCAACGCTTAGAATTTGCAACCCTTAGAATATGCAACGCTTAGAATTTTCAACGTTTAAAATTTCCAATGCTTAGAATTTGCAACCCTTAGAATTTCCAATGCTTGCAAATTTCAACGCTTGAATTTTTCAATACTTAGAATATGCTATGCTTAGAATGGGCAGAGCTTGACATTTGCAACTCTTAGGATTTGCAACGCTTGGAATTTACAATGTACAGAATTTGCAACGCTTGCGATTTGCAACGCCTAGAATTTTCAACACTTACAAGAGTTTGCAACGCCCAGAATTTACAACGCTTGGAATTTGGAATGCTTGGAATTTGCAGTGCTTGGAATTTTCAATCCTTGAAATTTCAGCGATTGCGATTTTCAGCGCCTTGAATTTGCAACGCTTAGAATTATCAAATCTTAGAATTCACAATGCTTAGAATTTGCAGTACTTGCAATTTACAACCCTTGAAATTTTTAACGCTTAGAATTTGCAATGCTTAGAATTTGCAACGCTTAGAATTTACAACGCGTAGAATTTGCAGCGTTTGCAATTTAAAACACTTAGAATTTGCCAGCCTTAGAATTTACAACGCGTAGAATTTGCAACGTTTGCAATTTAAAACACTTTGAATTTGCAACCCTTAGAATTTACGACGCATAGAATTTGCAACGTTTGCAATTTAAAACACTTAGAATTTTCAACCCTTAGAATTTCCAATGCTTGCAAATGTCAACGCTTGAATTTTTCAATACTTAGAATGGGCAAAGCTTAAAATTTGCAACTCTTAGGATTTGCAACGCTTGGAATTTACAATGTGCAGAATTTGCAACGCTTGCGATTTGCAACGCCTAGAATTTTCAACACTTACAAGAGTTTGCAACGCCCAGAATTTACAACGCTTGGAATTTGGAATGCTTAGAGTTTGTACTGCTTCCAAATTTCAACGCTTGAATTTTTCAATACTTAGAATGGGCAGAGCTTAAAATTTGCAACTCTTAGGATTTGCAACGCTTGGAATTTACAATGTATAGAATTTGCAACGCTTGCGATTTGCAACGCCTAAAAATTTCAACACTTAGAAGAATTTGCAACGCCCAGAATTTACAACGCTTGGAATTTGGAATGCTTAGAGTTTGTACTGCTTCCAAATTTCAACGCTTGAATTTTTCAATACTTAGAATGGGCAGAGCTTAAAATTTGCAATTCTTAGGATTTGCAACGCTTGGAATTTACAATGTACAGAATTTGCAACGCTTGCAATTTGCAACACCTAGAATTTTCAACACTTAGAAGAGTTTGCAACGCCCAGAATTTACAACGCTTGGAATTTGGATTGCTTAGAGTTTGTACTGCTTCCAAATTTCAACGCTTGAATTTTTCAATACTTAGAATGGGCAGAGCTTAAAATTTGCAATTCTTAGGATTTGCAACGCTTGGAATTTACAATGTACAGAATTTGCAACGCTTGCAATTTGCAACGCCTAGAATTTTCAACACTTAGAAGAGTTTGCAACGCCCAGAATTTACAGCGCTTGGAATTTGGAATGCTTAGAGTTTGTACTGCTTCCAAATTTCAACGCTTGAATTTTTCAATACTTAGAATGGGCAGAGCTTAAAATTTGCAATTCTTAGGATTTGCAACGCTTGGAATTTACAATGTACAGAATTTGCAACGCTTGCAATTTGCAACGCCTAGAATTTTCAACACTTAGAAGAGTTTGCAACGCCCAGAATTTACAACGCTTGGAATTTGGATTGCTTAGAGTTTGTACTGCTTCCAAATTTCAACGCTTGAATTTTTCAATACTTAGAATGGGCAGAGCTTAAAATTTGCAATTCTTAGGATTTGCAACGCTTGGAATTTACAATGTACAGAATTTGCAACGCTTGCAATTTGCAACGCCTAGAATTTTCAACACTTAGAAGAGTTTGCAACGCCCAGAATTTACAACGCTTGGAATTTGGATTGCTTAGAGTTTGTACTGCTTCCAAATTTCAACGCTTGAATTTTTCAATACTTAGAATGGGCAGAGCTTAAAATTTGCAATTCTTAGGATTTGCAACGCTTGGAATTTACAATGTACAGAATTTGCAACGCTTGCAATTTGCAACGCCTAGAATTTTCAACACTTAGAAGAGTTTGCAACGCCCAGAATTTACAACGCTTGGAATTTGGAATGCTTAGAGTTTGTACTGCTTCCAAATTTCAACGCTTGAATTTTTCAATACTTAGAATGGGCAGAGCTTAAAATTTGCAACTCTTAGGATTTGCAACGCTTGGAATTTACAATGTATAGAATTTGCAACGCTTGCGATTTGCAACGCCTAAAAATTTCAACACTTAGAAGAATTTGCAACGCCCAGAATTTACAACGCTTGGAATTTGGAATGCTTAGAGTTTGTACTGCTTCCAAATTTCAACGCTTGAATTTTTCAATACTTAGAATGGGCAGAGCTTAAAATTTGCAATTCTTAGGATTTGCAACGCTTGGAATTTACAATGTACAGAATTTGCAACGCTTGCGATTTGCAACGCCTAGAATTTTCAACACTTAGAAGAGTTTGCAACGCCCAGAATTTACAACGCTTGGAATTTGGAATGCTTAGAGTTTGTACTGCTTCCAAATTTCAACGCTTGAATTTTTCAATACTTAGAATGGGCAGAGCTTAAAATTTGCAATTCTTAGGATTTGCAACGCTTGGAATTTACAATGTACAGAATTTGCAACGCCTAGAATTTTCAACACTTAGAAGAGTTTGCAACGCCCAGAATTTACAACGCTTGGAATTTGGATTGCTTAGAGTTTGTACCGCTTGAAACTTACAACACTTAGAATTTTCAACGCTTGGAAATCTGAACGCTTGGAACTTTCAACGTTTAAACTATGCCACGCTTGGGAATTGCAACGCACAGAGAGTTCGAAACCTTTCGAAACGTACAACGGTTAACATTTTCGAAGTGGATAGTTTACGAAAGATACGAGGTGCGCGAACAAAAATGGCTTTTAGATGCTGGTGTAAAGATGCGACCACTATGTGCATAAACGTCTAAAACACAGTTTCGCATTGGCGCTTATTGATCCGGTAGTCGACTAGACCTCGGCCAAAGCAGAAAGCCACTGTGCGGAACGTTAGTTTATGGGTTTTCATAATACCTGTAACATTTGGTAGACGCTTTTCGCCGGCGTATTTATGCCGGTGGAAAAGTGCATTCGCAGCGAAAACATTTAGACGAGAAAAACGCAAAGCCAGACCGCGGCGAAACTCCGCAATGTAACTCACAATTTAGCTTACAGGGTTGCAATTTTACCAGGTTCGAAGGAATTGTTGCCACGAGGGCAAGAAGAAATTCGTGGCTGAACCGAGTGCGAACCAAAATCCTAATTCAGCGGAGGTCAATTTGCGCCGATGAAATACCCGCAAGATGAACAGACGAAAAGGTTATTCAGGCAAATAGGAAAAGCTTGTTCGTACCGTTTCTTCGTAATCGACATTCGAAGTCTTTAAAATTCAAAAAACGTTTCGAAATTAAAACGACTACAAATTCAAATGCTAATCAAATATTATTTGACTCCGTTCGCAAAGGATTAATTTCGAAACGTTTGAATTTCCGTGCATTCGAATTGCCAAGCTTTCGTTACGTAAAACCGAAGTCCAAATTTAGTGTGAAAATTTGTTCACTTACAAATTCTTTATACATTACTTCGCTATTGAATAAACGAATTCAAGTGGCGATTATAGAAACAGTTACAATACGTGGGTCATTTATGCTAGAGGTTCGACTAGTCCAAGTTCGACTGTGCTAATAGTGAAAAGTAACTATAGGGTCCGTATATCGTACGGATGCGGTGGCTGGCGGGTTAAAGTAGCGAAAGTGAAGATTCGCAAAGTAAAGCGAAACGTGTGGATAGAAGTGGGTCACGGTGGAAGGTAAGTGATAAAGCAAGGATTAAGCACCTGATGCGATAATGCCTGCGCAGTCCGGCGGTCGCAGGAAGGGCGGGAAAGCTTGCGGTTCACCGCCACCATGGGTCTGCGAGCTCGTATGACGGACAAAGGGCGACAATTACAACCCTGCCAGCTACGTCAGGGTTTCATATAGCTCTGAACTGCTGATGGCGGGTCAGCTGGTCGTTTTGGCGTACACGTACCCCTTCGCGTATTCGGCAAGCTCGTAAATCCCGCGACGATGAAATGTTCCGTTCCGCTTCTAACACAGAAATTCTCCGCATTTTCAATTCAACTATACGGGAACGAAATCACCCGCGTATATAAACTCCAAGAATCAACTACACGGGGAAAGTTCAATTGCCAGAATTACACGGATATGTATTTACAAAATTTCTCGTTGCCGGCGGTCTCTCTATTCCCTCTACTGCCGATGGTGGGGAACGTGTTCCGAGAATCGTGTGAAACGTCACGTCAAAAGTAAGTTGCTCTGAATCACCGACCGGTTTTCGTCTCGAAATCTTCATAAGAATTTTCGCAATAGCACGAAAGGATCCCGTTTCCCCCTCCATGCTTCCACACTTCGACAGATGACGTAGCCTTCACCGATACCCAAATATTTAGCGACCACTGAGTACGAGTTTCATCGCTGGATTGCGGATCCTTTAACGTATAGATTAGCTTACATACATACACGTGTATGTGCAAAACCCAAAACCCTAAAATTCCAAAGCTTAATAATTTAAAGCTCCCAAATAACAAACCGTAAAAATTCAAAACTTCTAAACTTCAATATCTAATAATTCAATGTGTCCCCAAATTCCTAATCTTGAAAGTGAATAACCTTGCAACTCCTAAAACTCTAAAACTCCAAAGCTTAACAATTTAAAGCTCCCAAATAACAAACCGTAAAAATTAAAAACTTCTAAACTTCAATATTTAATAATTCAATGTGTCCAAATTCCTAATCTTGAGAATGAAAAACCTTGCAACCCCTAAAACTCTAAAATTCCAAAGCTTAACAATTTAAAGCTCCCAAATAACAAACCGTAAAAATTAAAAACTTCTAAACTTCAATATGTAATAATTCAATGTGTCCAAATTCGTAATCTTGAGAATGAAAAACCTTGCAACTCCTAAAACTCTAAAATTCCAAAGCTTAATAATTTAAAGCTCCTAAATTCCAACTCTTAAGAATCCAAAACTTCTAAACTTCAATATCTAATAATTCAATGTGTCCAAATTCCTAATCTTGAGAATGAAAAACCTTGCAACTCCTAAAACTCTAAAATTCCAAAGCTTAATAATTTAAAGCTCCTAAATTCCAACTCTTAAGAATCCAAAACTTCTAAACTTCAATATCTAATAATTCAATGTGTCCAAATTCCTAATCTTGAGAATGAAAAACCTTGCAACTCCTAAAACTCTAAAATTCCAAAGCTTAATAATTTAAAGCTCCCAAATCCCAACTCTTAAGAATCCAAAACTTCTAAACTTCAATATCTAATAATTCAATGTGTCCAAATTCCTAATCTTGAAAATGAAAAACCTTGCAACTCCTAAAACTCTAAAATTCCAAAGCTTAATAATTTAAAGCTCCCAAATTCCAATCTTTAAGAATCCAAAACTTCTAAACTTCAATATCTAATAATTCAATGTGTCCAAATTCCTAATCTTGAGAATGAAAAACCTTGCAACTCCTAAAACTCTAAAATTCCAAAGCTTAATAATTTAAAGCTCCTAAATTCCAACCTTTAAGAATCCAAAACATCTAAACTTCAATATTTAATAATTCAATGTGTCCAAATTCCTAATCTTGAGAATGAGAAACCTTGCAACTCCTAAAACTCTAAAATTCCAAAGCTTAATAATTCAAAGCTCTCAAATAACAAACCGTAAAAATTCAAAGCTTGTAAATTTCAACCTTTAAAAATGAACGATAAAGATTGTTACGCGTTGCTTTCTTTTATTACATTCACTGCACTCAGAGTTCAATGTTAGATTTTTTTCATACATATAACAAGTTAGGGTTTCGTTGGTATTTTAGACAAAATAGCTTACAGTGGCAGTGGTTGGGCAGATGACAGTACGTGGCTCGTTTATCCCATATAGTGGGGTTGGATTTTAGAATGTTTGTTGTGAGAGTTAAAATGCGTTGGAGTTTACAGTTCCTCAGCTATTGGTCGCAGTTAAATATCAATCGTTTGCGAATGGATGTTGGCAGATTTGAATATTTTCAGGGACAGATTTAAATAGTTTGGGGCAGATTTAAATAATTTGGGGTAAATTTAAATAGTTCGGGGTAGGTTTAAATACTTTGAGGGCAGATTTAAATAGTTTGGGACCGATTTAAATAATTTGGGGTAGATTTAAGTAGTTTGGGGCAGATTTAAATAATTTGGGGGCAGATTTAAATAATTTGGGGGCAGATTTAAATAAAAGGATTTCTAAGGGAATTTAACTTAGGGATGTTAAACTAGAATGTTAAATCTTAACGCTAGATTTACGGAGCTCGTCAATTTGACGAATTTCACGTTTCCAGGATCATAAACATTATTTTTCACCAGTTTACATTGTTTTTAATTTGTATAACGATACGAGCACTTCTAATTCTTCTAATTTCGTATATTTCGATACGGTATACACAATTTTCCTAAAACCTATCAAAATTATACGATCAATTTTCATAAATCAATGTTAAAAAATGATCCACTTAAGGGTTAAATCCGAATAACAATTGCGCCTCGGTGATTCAAGGATCCTAACAATACCGTCATGCAACGTGGCAACTTCTCAACAGAAGCCAACAGAAACCTGG
This sequence comes from Eucera pruinosa, assembly GCA_028830335.1. NCBI lineage: Eukaryota > Metazoa > Arthropoda > Insecta > Hymenoptera > Apidae > Eucera > Eucera pruinosa. The sequence goes on along the minus strand of JAMYCR010000015.1, from coordinate 10,239,584 downwards.
TACCAAAAAAAAAAAAGAAAAAAGGATCGCGTCGTTTCCTCGGTTCTTTTTCCATTTCCATGGACTCTGGAGGGTGTCTCAGTTTCTGGTTCTTTGTTGGTTAGCTACTCGATTGCGGTAACAGATTGCGGTAATGTTTATAAGCCTAGAGTTACTCGAAAGAGTACGCGGGTAGCTAGCTAGACTGCAATAACATTTACCACAAACTTTTACTACGGCTCGAATGTTCCTACCCCCTCCCATCTATTCTCTCTCTTTCCCGGAGTGCTCTCTCCGCCGCACTATGTTCTAACAATTGCCGGTTGCAGTCGCAATGGCACGCTTTACTGCCGCGGAGGTGTAACTTGATACAATAACGCGGGTTCCGCGTCGTTTAGTCGGGAAAGAGGTGACTTACGCCAACCGGTGTTCCACCGCAAAGATCAATGAAATTATGCACCGGAAGCTAGTTTCTCTGTGTTCCAACGAGCCTCCGGAGGAACGCGCCGCATCGGAAGCATTTCCGCGCTTCGGGATTCAATCGTTAGCCTTGTTAGCTACTTCGGTTTATCGATGTATCACGCTTTGATAAGCTTGAACGCAATTTAGGAAGAAGCAGAAATTTGGCAACTGAAGCGAGAGGACAAATGAGACGCTGCATTGGGTTGCACGAAAAGTTCGCGTCGCATTATATTTATATCGTGTCTGTTGGAAATTAAGTTGGTATAATTATGGAGAATTTAAAGTTAAGGAATTGGTATGAGTGAGATGAACGATAGAGTGTGGAAGAGAATGATCAAGAAATAGTCGATCTACTGAGAGCTACGAAAGTAAGATACGCGCGCGTATATAAGTATCGAGAAGCAAAAGAACAAATGGTGTCGAAAGTTAATTTTGTTTATCTCGAGTCTGTCTTTCATTAGTATTCTTTCTTCTGTTCTTTATTGTATTTTCTACAGTCTTAAGTTTAATAAACCATTTGCTGCTACTAATTAAAAGCTCAACAGTATTACGCAATGCTTTTTTTAATAGACAATGATTAGGTATATCGTATTTCGCAATGCTTTTTTAAATATCCAATGATTAGATCTGAATGTACCTTTGTTTAGCAGTCAGAGTTCAGTTTAAGAAAGGCCCATTATAACTACAAAGTTAATTAGAAAAAATATAAACACAGTCGCGTAAAAACTTCCATAAACAATTGGCTTTGATAAATTTGTTTAAAATTCGGTGTTCTGCGGTTCAAAAATCTGAGAAAGTTTCAAAACGTATATGTGAACCGGATGAAGCATCTCCAATTTTTCTTACAACATTTCATGCGACGAATTAAAGAAGATGGAGCTTAAACTATAGATTACGTTTCCGTCTGTAACTACTCTAATAATAGGGCGAAGTAGTTGAAACTTGTCCTAAAATGTTTTACTTTGAAAACCTATTTATCAACGTGTCAAAGGTTGAATTTCATTCAGTGGTACTCTTACAATGTTTATTAGAATAATACCTTTTCGATAGAAAATTCAGCCCGAACTTTCCGTACAAGCCAATAGAATCGTAGTGGAGATCCGTCGTCGAGCAAATCGCGCTAACGCCGACGTTTCGTGCTTAAGTTCCGTGGAAGAAATCCTCGAGCGGTCAAATACCTAAGGTGAGGGGTTGTGCCAGGAAAAAGGGTGGCGTTTCTTTTGTCAGAGTACGAGTGTGCACGCGTCAGCGGGACCACGGAAAGCGTGGAATTGTAAAAACCTAGACACACGTTGCTCCGATGGTTTGACGATTTATTTGCTCGCGCGAGCAATTTTGGCTGCCGCGAATCGTACAACTGATCGGTAATTCGCCAGATTGATAAACGTAGAGATTAAACCTGTATTCAGATGGCAAAACCAGATAGAGGAAGTGATAGAAATATGAGATACCTATTTTATTTTTTAACCTAGAGACTTTCGCAATAAACGAAATTAAAAAATTGCGATGGATAAATATTGGAGAAATTCGCGTGAAATAAACTGCATAAGTGTAAATATTGTGGACCTAATAAGACCTACGAATTGTTGCTGCTTTGAATTGATGCAAAATCGGACTTTTAGAAAGTAGAGTGGTAATATGAGGCAGCATTACTTTTGTGAGAAATAAATTCCTAAACTGCGTTAACTCTTTGAAGCCCAGCGACATGGAAAACGTCCAACCTTCTTCTTATACCAAACTTCATTGATTCTTGATTCTTCTTATAGAAGAAACAAGACGAATATACCAATTAAACGACGATAAAGAAACACGTCTTACTACAGATACTAAAACAAATTGTACTTTTTAAAAATGTACTGCTTTTTCACGGCTCCTGAATCTTTCAAATCGGTGTACTGAAAAATTACGAAAAAACGACGTATAAAGTTTTGCCATTTGACCACAGAAATGACCGATTTAAGATAATAGATAGACGGTGGATCGAGTTGCTTTTGTTTTCAAACAAAAGAAGATTGCGTGCTGGTGAAATTATTGTGTGAACGAATTCGTTGCATCTTAATATATGTATGGAGAAATAAAGTACTACGGTTCTGTCGGTGAAATCACGGCTATAAAAGTGTACGCCACGTACAAATTTAGTTAAAGTATGCCGAATTTATTTCGAACTGTTCATTGATTCGTTTTAGTAAATTATTACGTTTGCTTGTACAGCGGGAATCAATAATGCGGACGATTACCGATGCTCGTGTGCGAGAGTTACAGCAAAAGTGTCGATATTTTTGGAGTGGGACAATTTCTGTGGCCACTTTTGTAGTAACGTACAGTGACTGCAAAAAGTTCTTGCATAATACTAACGTATTTAGCTACTGATTGATTAGGGTGAAATATCAAATAGCAGCCAAAAATTCAAGACCAAGATTTAAGATTTAAGTGGTTTGACTTATTTCGAACCTGATTTAATCCACCCTAGCTATAAGCAAATCATGTATTCAATTCAACTATATATACCGTAAATACGTATTGTAATGTATTGTATTGTACAGTAATGGATAACACACGTGGTCGCTAATGATTTATGAAAGTTAATAAACGTAAAGTACCATAAACGTATATGTATATACGCCTTGAGAAATTGAACTGACATCTGTATATTTTATTTATAATACAATATAATTTCTGGCATCATTCGTACATCAATATTACGGTACAATTGGTTGCGTAAAGTATCCAAATATTTATACCTCTATTATTTGTATATTAATAATGTGGGAGACAGAACGACGCGTGAATGTTTATAAACTGGCGCCTGACTGAAGAGTGTTTGGGACTGAGTGTCTGGGGTTTGGCGTGTGAACGAAGGGTGTGTGGTCGCGCAAGATTTCGGGTGAACGTGACTGACTGGGCCTTACGAATGTCGGAGATGAGTGAGAGAAACCGAGAGACAGAATGAGAGAGAATGAATGCGTGCGAGGGAAGAGAATGCGTGGAAAGCGTGGGTGCGGGAGTTAAAAGAGAGAGTTCAGAGAGACAAGACGTTGCGAGCCGAGAGAGTTGTGTGAGCGAAAGACGTAGTGCGATTATTATTACTTACATTTAATAAACTATTATTTGCCCTTAAAGGACATTTTTTATCTTCCCGTTCCCTAAACAACTCCACGTGGGATTTAATTAAAATAATCCCTACAATAAATGCTACCCAAATCTACGCTCTTAGTTTTTAGTTCCAAGCTACCGGTAGCGAAATGGTTAATCGAATTCCGTATATCATTCACGTCAGAACAAATTTATCCAGTCGCCCAAAAGAACAACTAAACAATAGGGATCCTAATTCAATCGAGTTCAATTAATTCCTATTTAAATAACAAATAAATACGCCGGTGTACAAATACGTTTCGTATTCACTGAACGCGCAAATATACGTATTTTCCGTATGAAACGCATACGTTCGAGCACACTCCGATATTAAGCCATCCGCATCGGGCGCAAAAAAATCCCTGAATATCCCAACGCAAACAACCCTTTCTAAACACCAAAGACTGCTTTCAATAGCGTTCCAAAAGAACCACTTTTTGGATAGATATTTTCATATATATGAATATACGTTGCACCATCGACGAAGCATACGATAGACTATTCATTCTCATATAGAATCATCCTTTTAATGTCACATGCGATACTACTAATTTAGATTAGAATAAGCTAACAGCGTTTTCAAAACGACGAGAATTATAAATAAATACTGCGCGAATTAATTGTTTATGACATACATACGTCTTCTATAATAACGCGTATATGTATTCGGCTACTATCATTCAATCTTCCATAATCCGAATTTAATTTACTTTTACGATACGAACGGTATTATAATTAAGTGAAACGTTTCATTCCAACCTGAAAATCAGAAATTAATACGTATACTGTACGAGTGACTCGTGTGTCAATATCATTGAAAAGGAAAAAGAGGGGGATCATATAATGATATGCTAATGAGATAAACGTCAACAAAGTTAAATACACGGATAGAGGATTAATCCTTTCGCTACTGGCACGTTGCAACAAAAGATTAAAAGCGTGGGTAATGATAACGTTTACTAATATAAAAATGATATATGTGGGTAGAAATATTTGCATATTCTAGGTAACTAATTGTACCGTAATATTGACGTACGAATGATTCGAGAAATTGTATTGCGTTGTTAAGCGAATGGTTGCACGTTGCGATGCCACGGCGGATGATTCGAGCATCGATTCTCCGGAGAAGAGTCGGGAGAAGGAAACTGTAGGAGATGGTGATTATCAGAGACGCCGGCTAATGACTCCAGTTAAATACTGATACGCCGGATAACGATAACGGAACGAAGCGGAGAAAGATCCGGCGCGAGAGGAAGACTTAAGTCCGTTTAATGCTCTCGAAGGTGAAGAGACGAGAAGCAGAGACAATTAGGAGGCGGAGAAGGGGCGACGAAATGACGAAATAGAAACAATTACGAGCGGAAGGTAAACCCTTCTTCCGTGGAGCTTCGCGAATGCTACAGTCGACAGCGATAACCACCCTTCCCCCTCTGCTGCTGCGTTGCTTTTCCAGGTATTGTTTCTTCCTTAAGCGCCTTCTCAGACGTCGTATCGCGGATATAGAGCTCATCGTTTCTACGGAATTAATTAAAAGCGGGGACCAATCAACTCCAGTACTCCCTACCGAATTATTACACGGCCAAAGTCGTTTCGTTCTGCCGCTCGTTTGTTGAATTTTTTTTTCACGGTGCGTCGATCGAGGACAAAATTGTTTATCGTTAATAATGCAATTCGTAAGATAGTATTACAGTTTGTCCGCGCGATACCTAAAGGCGAATTTAGACTTTTCGTTATGCGTTGGCTTTCACAAAGTTTGAAGAACTTGGTTATTCAACAGACGACTATTTTCATCTAATAGCACAATTTTATTGTTCGTTAAAGGTCTTGTAAATGTTTAAAGTCCTTAAGGATTTGTTCTTAAACTTCGTGGTAATGTTCAAAGTAAAGTACTTGTTGATGTTGAAGTCCAAAGTTTGCGTTAAGTAAGGGTTCAGAGTCCTTAAAGTCCGCGTTATAAAATTAAAGTTTAAAGTTCCTTAATGTTCCTATTAACCCTTTGACGTACGAATGAAACACGGAATTAAACGTGCTATTTAATTTGGCTCAACTGAACATTGATTTAAACTTGGAAGCAAAACGGAATTGTATTTCTATTGCTAAATATTATTTAGTAACGTTGAAATACAACATTAACGAACAGTAATTGAGTAACGTTATTGAATAATAGACCAGGTGTCTGGAGTGTAATAATTAAACAGCGGATATTTATGCACTTATAGGAATCTTAATAATGTACAAAATTTTAAAATAAACATAACGTGCAGAAGTTCGCAATATACCTAATGTAAAATGCATTGCCCAATATTTAAAAGGTGCAACTGATCCGTATCTAGATTCCACTTCTTTATTATTTCTACGAATAAATTATCCGTGACGATCATCCAAAGCAAAGAATCATAAATTCGCCTTTAAATGGCGCCTCGTCGGTAAAACAATTGCCACGAGCAATAATTAAAGTTACAGTGTACTTAAGTGAAAACCTACGCGGTAAAAATGAACAGCGCTGTCTCTCAGACTTCGTATAAAAAGTGTTAAAGCTTCCTAACATCATGAAAAAGTCAAAATAGTCCAAGGATCGGCGAACTTTGAACCGAATTGGTGTTAGAGTTTGAAAGAGGATCTAAAGAGGGAAGAAATTGTTGGAAACGCTTGATAAGCGACACGCAAAGTATTCGCCGTAACGAATAAAGTCTCTCAGGGGATGGCTACGTGTTTGCAGCATTGTCTCGACGCAGAAGACCAATGCTGGAAGCTCCAAAACTGTCGCACGATTGCGCAGGATCCGTCGCGACAACGGATAAACAGCCTCGGTGGAATGGACCGCCGCCGTCTGACTATATGTCGCGCATACTACTTGCTCGTACTACTTGCCAACGCGACAACGCATTATACACGCTCGCAAAGATCGAGGTTGCAAAAGAAAAATGGAATCCTCCCCTATTCACCTGGAATTCTCTACCGCGATACTTCACAAGCAACCGTGTTGCACTCTCTTATGATTCCGAAGTACAATCGCGCTCTGGTAAAATTACAAAGCGGTGCGAAATTTAGTAAAATCCAGCGAACGTTTGGTCACGAACATAGTATCAATTTTGTGAGAATTTGATGAATTATAAATCGCTTCGATTGTATCGAAATACTGCGTACAGAGTTTAACGGAAAATTCGCGCATTTGCTATGACATCATTCTATAACGTTTTGCTATAAATTCGCAGTGGTTTGCGACAGAATTTGATAATAATTATCTTCTGCGATTTATTATATTGGCAAATTTATAAAGACGCAAAACAATAAATTGTAAAAAAAACAGGAAGTATACAAAATTATTATTTGTTTAACACATTGCTTTGACGAATTGATATTTTGCAAAATTGTTTAGCCTGTTAAATTCATTATACAAAAGTACGTACGTTCTGTTTTAAACAACATTTCTCTGGGTCAAATCATTTTCAAATTATCGAGAAAAGTGTGTTTTTCTCCGCTATCTTTGAGGGCTCATTTTACTCCCTAGATATGCCCTATAGCAGATATCAAAAAATACGGGTCAAATATTTTTTTAAGAACTATATTATACGCAAGTTTCGTTAAAATTGGCAATATACACTTAAGCGAATGTCCTTCGTTAGTATTATCAGAAACTATCGGGACAATTTATCAAATAATGAATGAAACGAAGTGTCAATTGGTAACTGTTGCACGAGTAACCGTCTGCGGGAATAATATCGCGTGGTAGGTGGAAAGTCTGTGCTTGCGATGCAACAGCAGGGGCGTCCTCGACAAGGGTGTTGTGCGCAATGTTACGAAACTCTGTCGCGAGAGAAATACGCCTCCCATCGCGGCCGTTCGCCTCGACGAGCCCGCCGCGACCCTTCGTCCAAACTATCCGCATCCGGACGTGCATCCTCGCGATACAAACTTCGCGCAACTTGCCAGAACAGCCGCAGTGTCTCGCGAGTAATAATTGCCGTCGAACCACTTATGCTGAATAAATCCATACGCACGCGTTGTTCCGTCTCGCGACACGCTCTAATCAAAACTTTCGTACAACTGGACGAAATGCAAAAGTACAGCGCAAGAAATATAGCGAAAATGGCGCTATAGCTAAAGATATAACTGCGGAGATATAGCTGCGGATGTTTATGCAATTATGGAGGATTTCAATTTGCAAAAGAGCACGCAACGCGTACAATAGGTAAACAGTAAATATTCTAGTAAGGTGCAAAGCATAGTAATTGAAGGGTGAAACTGATCTGTATTTGGGTTCCATTTCCTTAAACCTGTTTATAAAGATACGAATTTGCATAAATATCCGCAGTCTAGGTACAACCTTCAACTGGTGACGTATGTTAAATTGATTCTGCGTAATTATTGTAAATGTTTAGTAATTTGCTATTTCTTTACTCTTTACGCATCCGTTACATCTAATCTACTTTGCACTACACTAGGCTTTGATTATATCACCTAAGTACCATCACTATTGTAGACCGAAACTCGGGGAGGCGATGAAAATATAATCAATTCGTTTAACGTTGCTTTATTCGTTCGACGGGCGATAGACGCAGACAGACCTTTCGTTGACCGACGTACCATTTTATATTTTCCATATCCGAATGGTGGGGAAGAGTCCCGATGGAGAGAGCTAAGGGGTATGTTACCCCTTAGAATTTCCTACTTTCCCGTCAACGATCATTCGGTCTTTCCCGTTACCTACCTGGAACTCGGCAGCCAGCAATAAAAACCAAGGATCGCCTCGACTTTGAAATCACACGCGGAAATAGCGAAATTACAACTATCCCAAATCTTGGGTTCACGCGCTGACCAGCTGAAAAATTAACAAGTACTGGTTCCTTCGGCTTTATTGTTGCTACGGCAGGCTCTCACCCTCTTACATTCGCTACGCGACCATATAATTAAGCCTACGGGTCTACACTATACACCTAAGTAAAATCAAAGTACCAAAGTAATAACACTTTAACACTTATCCTTACACTCGCCGTGTTTATTCCGAATACTTCATTTTCTTCTCTTTGTTTGCCTTGTAATCTATATCCAATTTCAAACCTAATCTTGTTTTTTATCGGGTTTATGCTGTAGTTGTTACTTTTGTGTCTTCGATTGCAAAACAATTATCGTAACGCGTTGTAGGAATTCGCGTTACACGCGAGTCTACCGTCCATAGTTTATTTCCTTTCGAAAACGAATTAGCTGGTCCCATGCTCGACCGTCGCCATAAATAAAGCCTAATATTTAACCGTAAGCCGTTTGCCGCGCCTTCTTCGCATCGGACCGCGCGGTACGCTCGTTCGTTGTGCACATTTTAGGCAAAAAGGGGATGAAACGTTTCCATGGGTGGAATCGAGGCGCGAGCGTGGAATTGTTGGTTAATCGCGAGCTCGTTCCGCGAAGTGGTACTCCGGCGAATTTCAATCGCGCTCGTCGGCCAATTCCGAGCGTAATGCGATGCAGATGCAGAAACCGCGCGCGATTTAGCCGCACGTAGAAACGTGGCAGAACGTGCAGTGACGGTACACACATGGTCCGCAGCTACGTGTGGGACGTGGCGCGAAATTTCGTGCGGTCCCTACAATGGGAATCGACCGAGTGAATAGACGAGACTGTTTGCTGCGCGAGACAGCGCATCCAACGTCATCAATTGCCCTCTCCTATCTCTCTGCGCGTGTTTCTCTTTCGTTTCTTCCGAACGTTTACAATTCTATCTTTTGTACGTTTTACTTAGGGAGGGGGGGAAGCTCTGCGTTTTATCGGAAAGAAACGGTTCCCTGTTGCAAGAACAGACAGGACAAGTATAATGTGAAAGCTTCCGGACTGCGAGAAGGCAACCGGTGTATCAGGGTCTCCGGAGGGTGGCTGCTTTTTCCCCCCCTAACGGCTGCTTCATTTGTATCGCGTCGCTAATTAGCTTTAGGCGCAAAACAACAGTTTAATTATCGGGGCGACTCTCGTTTTTTAACGAGCAGCTAAGAAGAACAGGCGTCGCTCCGTTGTGCTCGCTTATATTTATCGTTGCCTGAACGCGACGGTGTTTCTTCGTCGCTCGAATTTTTCACGGACCAACGATGTGTCGTCTCGTGACCTCTTTATACAGAGTGTTTCACAGGAAGTTGCGTTTATGAAACTAAACGAATGTCTGCCTTCTTTGCGACTTCTCGAAGCGTCTTATAGACAATAATTTAAAATTAGACAATGGTAAGGTAAGACAATTAATTAAAGGAGAAGTGCTTGCTATTAACCTTTATGCACTGTTAATGTAAGTATTATATTAAAACCGTTGCGATCAATAGTAAAGTGGGAAACATTTTTCACCCTAACTTAACTCTTTACGGTTGTATTTCCCGTAGGTATAGTATTATAGTAGTATTTGACGAAATTATTTGTGGCTCACGTGCGCTCGTATCAGTCAATTATTCCCTAAAAGACATTTAAACTTCATCATGTGTTCATCTTTAATATCTTAGGATTCGGGGAATGCTGAGTAATTCGAGCGTGGTACGATAAGATTAGTATTCTTAGTTAATGTGTGCATCATTATTTACATTACATCGCACATATTAAATAAATTGTGCTGATATGATCTTGCTTGCTCATTTAAAGCTGCTATCCTTCATCCATCGAAAGCTACTTGAACTTTTCAATCAGCTACGCGCATTTAAAAATAGCAGCCGGTTAATTTCACCGACTTCTTATGAAACACCCTGTACCTCTATCTTCTCGCAAAAATTGCATCTAGGAGAGGCTATAGTACCGTGTTTCATCACACGCGCGCACGGTGGCTGGCCACCAAACGAAACCAGCAACGGAGAAAAAGTACAAAACGGCCGAATTGTCTACGGCACGCGTGCCGGATGAAAAAAGAAGAAAAAAAACGGAACAGTGGGGGATCCTATTCGTTGATCGACTCGCGGAGAAGAGCTCGAGCCACTCGGTTGGCAATCCAATCGTAGGATCAAAAGGTTCCGCGAAAGCCGCTTGATTCCGCGTCGCCAGAAAGCTCGTTGTTGCTAACGCGAAACGATCCAACAACTACACCGTATACGAGCTTTGAGCGTACGGTAAAAGCATTAACTTGTCTCTTGCTGGACGCCATCAACGCGTTCTTTTTTTTTCGACGCTGCCGCGATAACCGACCGCGCCACGCGTACGCCGAAGTCGTTCAAAGGAATATAGTAGGGTAAAATCTTGTACTATATCTTTGTAAGTGTGAACAATACGTAAGAAATAAAATAGAAGAATCAGAAGAGGAGGAGGGAGGAGACGCAGCTGTTGGAGGAGAAGGAAAAGCAGAGCGAAGTTAGAGGAACACGTAAGACCAAAAGAAAGGAAAGAAGAGAAGCTAAAGATAGTAATTAAGATTAAAAGTTGAGAGCAGTTTAGTAGGAGAAGTAGACGTATAGATATATGTGCGTATATAAGTGGAATAGTATTAGAATAATTGAAATAGGTTAATATGTAGAGTAAGGAAGTGGCGGAAGCCATTCTAAGTCGCAAGGCAAGGATTGTGTAATAATAATAATAATAATAATAATATGTAAGGAATGCTGGCGACGTTCGTTTCTTAAATTATCTTCCACGATCCAAGTTACTTAACTGTTTTGGCAAGAAACGTCTAGCAAGATGACACGCATTCTAAATTTTAAATATTTACATATTCTAGAAGAATAAAAATGACGTGAAAGTTTATAAAATATAAAATTGCGAGTAAGGAGAATTTCTAAGGGACATTTCTTTTGTTTCCACAATACTGGGATGAAGACAAATGGTTTCAGTTTTGTTATTAATAGACTGTGGATTTTTACGCACTTATGGGAAATTTAATTGTGGAAAAAAATACAGGGTACACGTAATATGGCCAAATATAGAAAATATCGAAAGCAAAGCGCATGTATTATTATACTTGGACGATGAAGCAACCATCTAATTAGGTTTCACTTTTCCAATTCCATTTCTATGAATATAAATTAGCATAAAAAATGCGCAGTCTATTTATTAATTTATCATTTCATTAGCTTTGTATTGATATTACTTTGCCGTTAAATAAAATAATCAAAGTCTCGGTTACAGGGACACGATTATTGGGACATCTACCCTAAAGGTTCGCGGCTTATAGCGTATGCAATTTTATACGACGCCAGACGCGGCGGATCTTGTTTCGCGCACCGCAAGATACGTTTCCGTCTGCAGTTTCACCATTCGACGCTTTCGAGAAAGCATACACATCTACACGACGAAACCCACCACCGTTATACACGATGATATCGATCCACATTTGCAAACTCACCTGTCGCACGCTTGTCTTGAATACACTTCGCATAGTTCTGTCGATATACACACACGCGCGCGCGCCACTTTAACGTTAAACTCGTGATAGAAATAAATGATGGACTTTCACGTCACGCGAGCCACTTTGTACTTTGATGTCGACACGAAATTCGAGTACAGTTGTGGATAGCGTATAACATCGTCCGAACCGAAAATCTTATCAACGATAGGATCGAGCAACGAACGCGTTCGTGTTTGCGAGGCTTTTTTTGCAGGCTCCGCAAAAGGGTGGTTCTCTCGTGAAGGCAGGAGAAATCGTCGCCCCGGGGTGTTTCGGATAACAATCGACACAGGGAACGAAACATCATGCCCTTAACGTGGATTTGTTTGCCTCCCTGCTGCGCCCGTGGCTTTTTATTTATCGCCGCCCGTGGATGCGTCTGACCAGTGACGGACCTATTTCACTTGCTGCCAGTGACAGTAACCGCGATACACGCGGCAACGTCGATTAGACGAACGAAATATTATCCGAACAAAGAATCGGTCACGTGTTCGAGCTGTATCTGTAACACGGTTACATTTTCAGATCCCTGGGAAATTTACAAACGATTGCTTTATATTTTACACCGCGTTTTTCTTATTAGGAATAGAGGTGGGCGATTCTTGCAACTATATGCGACAAAGATTGATTCAATGGAAAATCTCTAATATAAGAGTAGTTATAGGCTGAAAGGTAATTTATAGTTTTTGAACTATCACGTGAACTATAAAAATTCTGAAAAAAATTAGAGGTACTTTATTCAGTGGGATACACGTTTGAGAATTTTTTCAACTCTTTTTCACCGCAGAAGTAAACGTTAAAAAATTCCCAATAGCCGATTTTTTACCGAAATTATCAAGCAACCACGTTTATATTTTTATAGTTAGTTTTATAGTTATAGTAGAGGCACTCTGCTACTTTAGATTCCTTTATTTACCCTCTGCCCTACAATAGCGAATTACACTCGGGGTAGAAATTATGGTTTAATTTGCGATAAAGATACATTGTATCTTTTGATAAATTTCAATTTTAATTCTATCTATAATTCCAGTTTGTAAGTCTGACTATTGTAAGCATAAATTACGTACAATATTTCAGTGTTTTTAGTTCGTCGCATTGTTAAAGTAATAAACAGCTGACATTACTCTAATTTTTCTTTGAAAAATTCGTATGACAAGGGGTTAAACTCAGCTTAATCAACTAAATTAAGGAACATCGAGCTCTAATCGTCCAACGTAAAAATAATATTATGAACTGCAATATGAACGTATTGCAGCTCGACTTTATCGAGCGCCATATCATTTTCCCAATCTATTTACCAGTATTATAATCGAAAATTAGCTCGCGCTATTGGATATTTATAGCAAGTATTAAGTGAGAAATTTTCCTTCTACATTATCATCAAAGGCAATATTCGGCTCGTTTTTTTTCTTTTCTGGGGGGCAGTGCGATGGGTTCGTTAATGAAAAACCATCAACGTCGACGCTAATTTGATATTCTATAGGATGCTTTTCAAGAAACAGCAGTCTAACAAATATTGCCCACAGCGAATCGTATTTTCCCGTGCAAAATCTGCGTTGGAAGCGTTAGGCTGCGGGAAATTTCAGGCAAAAGCGTAGCGGGCAACGCGAGAGCCGATGAAATCGTTTCCTACGAAAACTAATTACCGGTGTGTTTATGCGAAAGGCCGCCGAGCAGGGAACCAGCCGAGATATTAAATATTCCCCCGTCGAATCGACCGATGGTACGCGCAATAATTGCGCAAAAATGCAACCGCGAATATCAGTGGGCAAATTCATCGGCTGCACTTTCTTTCGACAGAGTGGAACACAAGTTTATACGTGCGCGCGCGCCAACTATTCGATTGGCTGTGGAAATTTTATTTCGAGGCACGATTCAATTTGCGCCGGTATCTCCACTAAAATAATTGTTCATACGTATCATTGATCAACATCCGATACCGCCGTGAAATTCCCGGGCTATGTATTTAGATTGTTGCGCGTGCAATGGACGAGTTTATATACATAAATAGCTCAACGTTTTCTCGCCATTAATTTATTATTTATTTGTTTATTCAGCAGTTTGCGGATAGAATCCAATTATTTTAACGTGTTACGATACGGTATTAGCTAGCAATCGGCGGACGAATGAATGATAATTGAGGTGTTTTAAATTTAGCAGAGAATTAGGAAAGAAATCAATCGACGCGATTATTTTATCGGCATTAATGGAAATACGATTGACGCAGTTATACTATAATATAAATTTGGAAAAACTTGGGACGGTTTTTCTGTGGAAGTTACATTCAAGTTCGAACTCAAATTGGATTTCTTACTGGATTTTGCAAAGATAACAAGTAACAGTGACAATGTCGTTAAAATCTTTTGCTTATGTTATATCTTGTTAAATTAAATTCCGCGTACTTTAAGAAAGTTTAAATTGCCTGAATTTTGTTATCTAAATTGGCACGAACTTTTCCCGCCACTTAATTGCAAATCGAAAGTAATACTAAATGGTATTTCTCGAGGTTGTACCGAAATTTCAGTAACAGCTCAGAGCTCTAAAATTTGTAATCTTCGGGAACCGATAAATTATTTCGAACACGTTGAAACGAATTTTAACGCGTAATATGCGAGTCACGGAAAATTCCGTCTTTCCGGTTTACGTGTTAATCGCAGGTAATAGAAAATTCTGTTAAGTTTTATTAAAAACCTATTACGATTTTTCGACCACATTTCTATCTATACAAATTCTCTGCTAAAGGATGAAACAAAAGTTAAAAAGGAATCATTTAAATCCAATGTGCATAGGAAGTTACGTAAAAGCGTACGCAAAATCGAGCCACGGTTTAAGCGTTAATCGTTCCAAACTAAAAGTTGACCATTCATCTGCTTTCGACCGAACGACCGAAACTTTCCTAATGTAAACGCAACTTCAGTCTTAAATTTTTGTCCATTACTATAATTGCGTAGCTTCGAGTTGGAAACTTCGAACGCGCAAACTTCACTGCGGAATTATTCTTTCGCGCGATTAGAACACTTCGCCCGTATAATAAGCATGGGGTGACCCGATTAAGACCGGATGGGGTGGAATTGAAAAAAAAGGGGGGGGAGTGGGAGAAACGGAGAGTGACCCGAGTGGTAAACGGGATAATGGTAACAAATTGCGCGTATACCTCGCGCGGTCTTACTCGTCACGAGGCAGCGTTTAAGATAGATTATGGTCATGCAATCAGAGAGAGGTAGGTTGGAGAGCGCGCGAGTTACGCCCTAGGCACACACAAACAAAACAGAATGGAAACATAATGTTTGATTAAACTGTCAGTGTTATCTGGATTTTTCGATCGACAAGAAAGTTGCCTCGAAGACTAATGACTGACCACCGTCACGACACACAATTCCGATTTATTAATGCCGCTCACGTGACACGGACGAAAAAACGCATTACTAAATTACTGGATGATGAATCGACAGGCCACTGTGCGTTATTTAAAGCACGCAGCGCGATCAATACGCGGGAGAGACTTTGCAGCGAATTACCGAGACGGAAGTGGGTTATGCCATTGACGAAGCACAGAATAGGCTATCCATTTTTATTTGAAATCGTCAGGGGGCTACCTGGCCCCCTTACTAACATAAAACAATAGTATTTTGTAAAACGATGGGAATTGTAAATAAATATTGCGCGAACTAATTGTTTCCCATATGATCGATCTATAATAGTTAGATTTATAATAACGTGTATGGAAGTATATCTTCATATGTGCCCATAATTATGAAAGTGGACTAAAAGTCATATATTTCTTGTTTTGAGATATAGAAAACTTTCATAATAAACACTAAATGAATTCCATAGAACGTTGAAGGAACAAGCATTATCCAACGGTTCATTTTTGACAATATCGTAAAAATTACATGGAATTAATTTAGTTTAAAATAGTGTGATGTGCAATAACTGATAAACTCTTTGTTTTTCTTTTTAAATTTTGACTAACACCACTTTCATAATTATGGGCACATATGTACTGGACTTCTATCGTTTAATCTTCTGTAACTCGAATTTCATTTGCTTCTGTTATATGAACAATATTTAATAAATGGATAGAAGGTTACCTGAATCAACTTTGATGGTCGGATTTTCATATAATTCTTAAACGAACCATACCACATGGCAAGCGGCTTAAAAAACCTTTTCTCTTTTTAAACAGTCCGAATCTCGGTTTGCAATTTACGATGTTTCCTGTAAATGGATGTGGTCTATCCTGTACTTAGTCAACGGTTATACTTTGCTCGAGTCGCGTTGATTAACAATAAGCAGAGGATGCTCATTAACACTTTCGGTACGACAGCTTAAAGTTTAAACGCGTTTCGGATACGATAATTAGAGTGATTTTCATTCATTTAGAAATAGCATGCTTGCAAATATTTACCTATCTAGTATTGTCAATTAGAGTGTATTGTATACTAATAATAATCGAAGTTTATTTGTTCGTTTTTCTTCTTTCAGTCAAAAAATTGGATCGTTATTTCGTTACAGCTTAAACAGACTTTTGAAACAAATAAGGTAGCGATTAATGAAATGTATTACATACAACATTTCAACTTCGTAAAGAAACTAAGATAGGACACATTTTAAGATAGCAGACTTGCAATCATATCTATTTCGTATTTCAAAATATATTAACATAAACCACATATTAACTACTTATTGTGGCAAATAAACATAGGATATTTTAAATTAATATTTGAAATGCATTTAGGACAAATAAGTTATATTGTTTTTATATCTATACAAAGTACGTAGAACATTCTAACTTTACTTGAAATCCAAAGCTTTTAGCTTCGCATGATTCTATATATATATATATTGAAAAATGCAAAAAATGCAAGATACGGAAGTTTAACTTCAGATATCGGAGAATAGCGTAGGAAAACTCGAAAGCTGAAACAGAGAAATAGGCGCAACTCGCGTTACCTTCGTAGGTACGTTTCAATCTAGACTGCGCAACGATAAGATAGGGCGCAGATTCAGGTTACGTAGAACTAGCAACACGAGTAGAATATGCGTGGAATAAGCTAGACCGCGTTAAAACTTAGATTAACCCGCAAACTACGCTATGCGCCGCCCCTCGCATTCTAAAGAATTCATACCGCGTACTTAATTATGCTACTCGATTAATTTTAAAATTCCGGCCAAAGGTAGACGTACGCGGTGGCGAGTGTTAAACGAAGGAGACCTAATCTACGCGCCGTAGGATTTAGGTTAGCGGATAGCCCGCAGTAGATTAGCCCGGTGGTAAACCCGACGCGGACGTAACCCCAACTTTTGTTAGACAGGCCACGTTAAAATCCGTTATTTTTCAAAATTCTCATCCCCGCTCGTGCGGTGTTCGCGAATAAGGGCGAGGTCTAAAGAAAGTCAGCCGAGGGCGACGTCGACGTCGGCCCAAATTCTTTGCCTGGCTCTTTCACAAAGTAACCCCTGCGCGCGTCGTGTGTGTCTCTGTAAAGCGGTGCTGCAAGGGAAAAGACATTCGCGGAACTTTGATCGCGAACGGTCGCACGTAGAAAGGTACACGTAAGAAAGTACGCACGGCTGAGTGCCTGGTTAGATGCAGAGAAGTGCATTTCCCTGCAGTAACCCCGGGACGGCACCTGGGGGTGCAATCTTCCTTTTACCTTTCGCGCCGGCATCGTCGAGGCAATCCGCGCAAAAAGATAGAAACTCGCGTCGTCGCGTCGCGGTTCCCACACACGCTTGCAAACCCTTGCAACAGCCTCGATCGTTGTATTCTACGAGCGTTGCATCTACGAATTACCCGAGGGGCGCACACAGGCCCTGTGCGAATGCCGATACGAACCGTTGCGTCGAACGATTTCTCGCGAACGCGCGGTTTCAGTGGAACAACTCCGTGGTCGGACGCCACGCTTCCAGTAGTATAATCGTTGACTAACAATAAGAACAGGGCAGGCCACGCGTTTATAGGAAACGTCGTATGTTTCAAACTGAAATTCCAATTGTATGAAAAATTAGTAGAGGCTTTTATTCATTTATTTATTTACGGGATGTACCGATTAGCCCTTTTCAGTCATCTGTACGCATATTAATTTTTGAAACAAAAAATTGAAATTAATACGGTTAATAAGCACTTCGAAATTTTAACAATTCGATGGTTTGGAATTCGAAAACATGGAAATTCAAAGATTGGGAATTGGAAGGATTGAAAGTTCGAAGACTTGAAATTCGTAGGCTTCGAAATTCAATAACTTGGCATTTGAAAACTTTGAATATTTAAAGTCTTTGAATTTTCAAGCATGGAAATTTAAAGGCTTCTAATTAGAAAATATAAAAATTCAAAGGCGTGGACTTCGAAAGCTTGGAAATTCGAAGGCTTCGAAATTCAAGAACTTGGAATTCGAAAGCTTGAATATCCAAAGACTTGAAATTCGTAGGCTTCGAAATTCAAAGACCTGACATTTGAAAACTTTGAATATTCAAAGTCTTTGAATTTTCAAGCATGGAAATTTAAAGGCTTTTAATTCGAAAATATAAAAATTCAAAGGCTTGAACTTCGAAAGCTTGGAAATTCGAAGGCTTCGAAATTCAAGAACTTGAAATTCGAAAGCTTGAATATCCAAAGACTTGAAATTCGTAGGCTTCGGAATTCAAAGACTTGGCATTCGAAAACTTTGAATATTCAAAGTCTTTGAATTTTCAAGCATGGAAATTGAAAGGCCTTTAATTACAAAATATAAAAATTCAAAGGCTTGTACTTCGAAAGCTTCGAAATTCAAAAACTTGGAATTCGATAGCTTGAATATCCAAAGACTGGGAATTCGAAAGTTTGAAAATTCGAAGACTTGAAATTCAGAAGCTTGGAAATTCGAAGACTTGGACTTCAAGCCCAAAATACTCCCTTTAAGTTTTAGTATGTCCCGTCCGCAAGGGGATAGTATACAATAGTAAATAAATAAAGAAGGCAAGAGGTAACACTGTCGTAAAATTATTTAACAGACATGGTGGCTTTTACGCCACTTGCAATTTAAAATGGTTATTTTAAGAATTGTATTGAATCCGATCGTCAAGGTTAATAAAGTTAATCCTCTACTACTATCATGCGACTTAAAAATTACATGTCCATGTATTTATATTTGTTAATGCATTATTCCATTTTCTTTTCTTTATCGTTATATTGAAGCCGGTTACTTATACAGCCCGTGTTAATTCCTAATTTCCAGATTGAAATGAAACGTTTCTCTTAACCCTTTCGCTACTAAAGACTATATATATATGCGTTGCAAAGAATTAGGCGATCGTTTGGTAAAAACATACGTATTCGTTTTCTATGACACGATACCAATTTATATTAATTCTACCATAATTAATTATACGAAACTACTACTTTTGTAATAACAAAAATAACTCCTACACATGCACTGAGAATATTTTTAACTTGAGAATACCGTAACGAAAGGGTTAATTAGTACACTTAATAGTAGCGAGAAGTTTCACTTTATATTGAATTTCTTTCTCGATTAAGCTTCCCATCTAAGACTTGTAACTTAACCCTTTGCACTCGAATTCTTTCTCGATTAAAGCTCTCAGCAGCTCGGACGTTTTTTGCTTTATCTGGCTACGTAATGTGCGATTTATTTCAAGTTAAAATTTAAGAGGCAAGATATTCTTAACGTTACTTTATTATTAACATAATGCGTACATTTTGCAAAGGATCAGTGAGAGACACGCTTCGAGTACAACGCCAAACTTTGCAAGTGCCTGCGAGACGTACTTCGAGTGGAAAGGGTTAATTTTTCGCACCCTTGCAAATATTGTGGAAGACAGAATGTCGTGTGAATGTTTGGACCAGAGCGATTGCTGAGCGAACGGTGTTGTATTTGGGTAAGATTGGCTGAGACGTGAATGAGAAGTGTTTGGGATAGAGCGATTCAGTTGACGTGTGGTCGAAGAGTGCGTGGTCGCGCTAGGTTTCGTGTGAACGTGACTGTTTGGGTTCTACGAATGTCTGAGACGAGTGAGAGAAGCAGAGAGAGAGAGATAAGGAGAAAGAATGAATGCGTGCAAGGGTTGAGAATGCGTGGGTGAGGGAGTCGAGAAAAAAGGTCGAATGCGAGAGGACGTTGCGAGTGCAGAGCGAGAGTTTTTTCTGTGAGATTGTGCGAACTCAGTATTAGTAATAAACTAGCAATTATTGCAAAGGCTGAGTTTCTTTTTTCTTTCCCTTCTCGCACCTTACAACAACACACGAGGGATTTACTTTAAAATAATCCCTACAATATCGTGCGATTAAACGCTCTATCCGGCAAAGCACGTAGTATATGGCTACTCAGCGTTTCGGAAGTTTGATCATAGTGATCGAGTAGTGGATCCAATCGCGCTTTCCCAGGGACAATGGCTAGTGAGTATTGAATCAACAGCTCGTTTGCTTTATTGAATTCTGACAATATTGCCGAGCACGGTGATAGATAGTCGGCGCGATACACCGGGACGAGCAACTAATGGCTACTCTCAAATTAATAGGGAACGCATTAGAATGTGTAACTCGTCGCGGTATACACGTCGCGCGGAAGTGATTAAAATTGATCCTGCAATCAATCCGCGAACGAGCACCTATCGCGCGAAACCGATTTAATCGCGCTTCGTCCGATTATCTGTGCCCAGAAAACCTTTCATAATCACTCGTGTTCGGCCATCTGGCTAATCGTCCTTCGTTTCCTATAAAATTGACACGTTTCACGAGATCTTTGCGATTCGTTCGCAACGATAAGAGTGGCACGTAAATTCGCTTCAAATATGGGAGAAAAGGGTTAATAATTTACTGTTTCTTTTTTTTTGTTAAACTCAACGTTTACTTTCGACAAAATTAAATAGCTGTTCTGCGTTAAATGTAATCACTGTTGTTTAACGTTTCGTACTTGATTTACACTTGCTTTACAATGTAAAGATCAATTTTTTGATAAAATTAATTCATCGACCCGGTTAAGAAAAGTGGATTACTTATTGGTGCACCTAATATTATTGAAGTAACTGTAGGTTATTACTAAATTGCGGATATTTATGCTTTTATGGGAGATTCAAGTCTGAACAAAATTGTGTAACACACGTAGCATGCAAAATTATACAAAATATCCAAAGTGATCCACACATTGTTACAGATGGGAAACGAATTTCCATTAAAGTTCTATTTCATTAATTATACTTGTACAATGAAAAGAAATCAATCTATAGAGGGTTAACACGAATGCGTTCGATATATTAATTATTATTGAAATTAGAAACAGGTCACCTAATTATTTTTCATATTATGTGCTCGAATAGAAAATTGAAAACATCAAAAAGCACGATCCTGGATTAAAAATGTGTCTTATAAGGGAATTCACTATTTATTATAATTTAAATTGCATATGAAATATTTATTACACTATTGAATAATAATAATAATAATAAGACAATTACGTAGCTTGTATATTGAGTGCAATGATTTCAGTTCTTCCCAAATTTCACCCTAATAAATATGTTCACCCTATTACTAAACATTAACAGCACGCATTTTTGTTGCATCTTCTTAACTTTGTCTATTTTAACGACACACCGTTGAAATCGAATGGGGTACGATAGAATAACCTCGGCTTATGTATTTATGCCACAAGTTCACGCGGATTTTTATGCATTTATGGAAAATTGCACGGAATTCATAGAATATGCAAAAATACGCGAAACCGGATTGAATGTTATTGAAAGGGACGATTGCGACAGTGTCCCGAGACATTTAAACGAGAATGTAGGAGATGCGGAAGATGCGAGTGAGTTTCCGGAAAAACTAGCGGCGAAACAAGGGCGCGGGGCTGTCCTTAAGCG
Organism: Eucera pruinosa; assembly: GCA_028830335.1. NCBI lineage: Eukaryota > Metazoa > Arthropoda > Insecta > Hymenoptera > Apidae > Eucera > Eucera pruinosa. Next base: position 10,217,818 of record JAMYCR010000015.1, on the reverse strand, counting down.
TACAATCGCGTGCATCTGCGTGGTGCTGCCCTTCCGAGCGCATTCATCGGCAAAATGTCGTTTCTCATCGCGCCGTTACATCGTTGAATGAATTCGTGAAAGAATTCGTGCGGCACGGCAGCCGGGGCCCATTGTTTTCCCGGCCCTTTGAATTCCGTTCCAACGGCACGATTTTCGTCCCGTTTCTTATTCCACTCGCTTTTTTCCCCTCCCTCTCTGCTCTTCGTCTTTGACCGTGTTTTCCGCATCGCGAGCCGAGCGTTCTTTGCGACGAGAGAAAGAACATTTGCTCGGCAAAAATTCGCCCCGGGAGTGTTCCACTTTGATTAAGTAGCTTTCGAGCCTCGAAATAACTTCAGAGGACAAAGTGAATCTATTTAGCGGGGACAATTAGTGTCGTGCTAGCGGCGGATGCACCCAACAGCGCCTATAGCTACCGACACACTTTCGAAGATTCATTAATAGAATTAATCGCCTCGTATATATTATTCGATTAGAAAAAAATATTTATGCACAACTCCCTTTTATTTTGTCATTTAATTAGGTCTGTCTGAATTAAATTTGTAACCATTTAATTAGTAGTCTTACGTGAATATACAATTTTCTCGTGGTAGATTGCCTTATAACAGCAAGCTATAATTGCGACGAAAGTTACGATCCAATAATAATAAAACACGCTGCATATATTAATGAATTTTTTCTTATCTTTCTTTGCGACAAATCGAAGAGAATAAAGCTTTAATGTAAAAATACGTTCCGACCTTTAACTACCTTAGCAGCAAGGATAGAAGCTCAAAATTAACTAGAAAAGATTATATTCGACGTACATGTTTTATTAACATGTCATAAAATCACTTTTGTTCAATAGCACTCTTACAACGCTCGTTTGACGATGTAAAATTCGCCAGGCATTAATCGGTCGACCAAATAAATAGATGAAGTCGCGCTGTTTTGCAACGCGTGACAAGTCATTTGCTTAAATCGTATCGTTCGAAATCATCGCGATGGTATATCGCGAATCGATTGCGAGAGAGCGTAGTAACCCCCAGCTGGCCGTCAAAGCGAATTAACCGGAGCGCATTATCTTAGTCCAGAAGGGGTGAAGTTAATGGAAGACAAACAGCCGACCCGTCCTGAACAAGCTTTGCGTGCAGCCGCGCTTTGTTTGCGCGCGAAGTAAGAGAAAAACGGAAGCGACATGGCCAGGACGGGATCCTGCGGGCAACGAGAGGAATTTCGCGTTCAACTGGCCAGCTTCGGACGAGGCTACGTATCTCGCCCGCATATCAACGTCGTCCCCGTGGATTTTCACGGAAATTCGAGTGCGTCTCCGCGAACAAAAGGGGGTTGAAAGCAGCCGGTTGCAGATACAAGACATCTCCCGTCGGAGCCTCCTAACGACCACTGAACGAATCCGCCGGAGAACAGTGCAACGAAAACCTTCTTTTCTCGAAGATAGTATAATCACAGTGGTGGGATGAATTCTTAAGAAACATAGGTACTCGTGCATCCCAATACGTATCGATTCCCGAATACCTTGATATACTATCCAACACGCATAGCTATTCGTAGAAATATAAATATAAGAAATATTATATCTCACGGTAGGATGCTTATGGTCATTCGTTGTTCAAAGTTTTAAAATATTAAACGTTACAATATACGTATGAATTTAATTCAGGTTTGATTCAATGACTTTACAGGTACATAAAATTTACAGTTACGTAGAGTAGCATTTTTACGTATATTTACTTTACGTAACAATTAGTGTCCTATTTATTAAGAACTTGAAATATGAAATATATCGATACATAGATACATAAAGTTTACCACGTTGCCTGTATTCGGTTAAATGACGTAGAACTACGTTTCCCATCGCAAAAGTGTTAATTTTGAAGTCCCGCACCAAAATAGTTAACGAAGCCTTTTGAATCGTACAATCGCGTACAATTCGAGTTTTCCAAGTTTTCTTATTTCATCGCAGGGAAAGTACGCGAGTTTTCGTTGCACGTCGCAGTAGGAAAGAGGTTAAGGACGGATGTTACATCCGTAGCCTTTAATCTGGCGCATTCCGTGGCGGAAGGTGTAAATCGTAGAGTCCATTTTAGAGGAGGCAGAAAAATAAAATGTCGCCTCGCGCCGGCGGGGATCAGAGGGGAGAAAATGATCGTGATAACCCGGCAGAGTGCACGGTGAATTCAAAATTCCAGGCAGAATCGACGGCTACGTTAGCCGGGGTCAGCAATATCGCGGCTTTATTGAATGGTGGACCCCTTCCGCGATACGATTGAATACACACGGAGGATGTCTGAAAAATAATCTAAACCGAATCGTTCGTCGGTACAGATCCCCGATTCGAGTCTCGAGAACGTTCCGGCGAGAGTATTGGCTTGGCTATTCGCGAGTTTCATATCGGAGGTCCATTTTATGCGCTACGCTTTCCTCGTGGAATTCTTGAAAATTTCTGGGAACCTTCGAAGCGAAAATTATCCTATTGTCTGACGGGCAGATTTAGATGCATGGAGAATCGACCGGTTTTGCCAAATAAATTGGGAATCGGCGGATTGCGGATTTTTATGCGTTTATGGAAAAAACCGAAACGCGTAAAGAAATATATAGGATTCGCGCGGTGGTATGCGAAAATATTCAAATACGGCGAATGTAAAATAGTCGTTGTAATATTTAGAGCGCGAGGTGAATTTTTATTTATTTTTATAGGTTTCGTTCCTTTGATGCAACATAGATGATGCAAAAATAATAACTTGCATGAAAATCCATAACAGTCTGTTAATAAAAGGGAATTAGTTTTAAAGGGAATTATTTGGTAGCGGGAAAAAGTTCTTGCGAATTTAATGAACTTAATAAAAACAAAATTTAAACAGTTTGGTTTTAGCAACTCTTTCACATATAATTTCATTTAACGGAATATAAAATAAAGTCACTGTTACGTTTATTTCTTCGCAAGAGCTACAAAAGATTCAATTTCTAAATATACGTCCTTTATTAATTTCGATCCAGTGACCAAAATTTGCATTTCCGTTAACATATTGCCTTACAAATTTTTCGAAGATTATTTAGTAGAACGTTGGCTACTTTCTACCTTAACACCGTGTCAAATACAAATTAGTAAAATATTACACGTAATTTGTACTTATAGTAGTCCTCAGCCTTACAATCTTACAAACGGAAATAGGGTAAATTTAAGTTTACTAATAAATACAGCGGGTTTCTATTGTAATTAGCCCACAGGTTACACCACGAGTCTAACTCGTTGTTATAAGGCAAAGGGTTAATTCACTATCCTCTATATTAGATACTTTCTTAAATTCACCGCGTAATTTCAGACAAAAATTGTTATCCGCTTTGTAAACCATATTATGAACATGTTTTCTGTTTCATTTCTTCCATATCGGTGTGACAATTTTATAGAAATAATTTCAAGTGTTAAATCGCTGCAAATTGCTATAGATTGGTTTATCATAGGCACTGGCTAAATATTTGCCAGCGAAAGTGATTAATTATAAAATAATATGAAAAGGTTTAAAAGAAGAGCGCTGCAAACAAAGCTAAATTTCCTAACCCTTGAAAAGAGACGTATAATGCTTGATATTACATTTGCACATGAACTCCTGCATGGCATTATTGTATGTCGTGAATTCTTAGCTCTATTTCATATAAAATTCTCACCGGCGTCCACTAGAAATAACATCCTTCTTACACAGGAATTTCACCGCACACAATATGGCGAATTTAATCGTATAAATCTCATAATTATAAATGTTAACCTACATAGCGAAGCATTGGATACCTTTTCATCGTTTAATTGTTTTAAACGTCAATTGTTTCAATATTTGCTTGTCTACGACTAAATATTATTGTACATCAAAGGGTTATTCTTTTTCCTTCCCCGTTTATTAAATAAATAAATTTGAAGAACAAATGTTTGTCTGCTAGTGTGCAATAATAGCAGAGAGAGAGAGATTGCAGAAGCGATGAAAGCACAAAGCGCGCGTGCACCAAAGTTAAACGGGCGGGGATAAAAATTCAAAGTCGGAGAATTATGAAACTACGTCTCGAGTTGTTTCGGGAGGGCATAGAGCTCGCTTGTTTCCGTTGATTGAAAGTTCTTCCTGTCGAAAACTCTTGGTAGTTTCCCTTTGTTGCGAAAATCCTCTCTCTGCTAGGATACTCGTTCCTCGGGGGAAGAGGTGCCCTTAAAAAGACTCGCGAGCAGATGGTCTTATCCGCAAGTTCTCGCGATCGCGGGCTACGCGTCTCCCATGAAACTTTAACGAAGCTGCCATGGGATGTTCCATCTATTCCCAAATCTCGCCATTTCTCTGCGGATATTTCTCGAAACATTTCCTCAATTTTCATCTACGTCCCTTTTCGATCCACTTCAAGACTGCCATCCAACGTTTCAAGGAAAACTGATGTCTATTTTGCTTGCTTTCTTTAACACTATAGCTACCGATAATTAAAGGAATTGAAGTATAACGCGATGAAAATAAATCTTTGCTCAATTCCTTAATAAAATATCACGGTAGATTCGCAAAATTATGAAAGCGTGAATTTATACAATTTTTCAGGAGAAATTACGAATGGATCATTTTGATTATCTCGGTAGTTGCAGTGTTAAGTCTCCATTACTTTTAACCCTTTAAAGCTGCGCTTACTATTTTGTACTGACTATAGATTTAACTTCAATAACACAAACTATTCTCGTCTAACTAATTTGTTAATATTCCCTCTTTCATCTTTCACGTTCACTACGGACGAATTATCCGATCATCGTTCACGCTGCGCATCCAAAGTGCAAAGTCTAAATTAGCAATTGCAACTTTCACTCAAGATGTATTATCCAAACCGAAATACCTATATTCGCCTGTTGTCTATTATTACCTATTATCGCATAGATCTTGCCACGCTGCAAATACTCGCCAATCTATATCCAACGTTCAAGGATAAACTTGTACCGTTCGCGAGTTGCAAACCTCAATTATTCCGCCGCGATTCGATCCGAATAAGGGCGAAGGGAAGCATCGGAAAAAGAGAGACGCAGACGGCGAAGTTAATTCCGTTTCCCGGAGCTACGTCGGAGATGTCTCATAAAAGTCGCACGTCGGAAGCGAGCACAACAGGAACAACGTGCCCCGGCACGATCCCGCGACGTGTGTGAGAGAATCTGGTCTGGTCTCCCCTTTCGCGAGTCCTCCTTTTGCACGGTTTGCGAGATCTATTCAATTTACTTTTTCTAGCGGCAGGAAGGAATCTAGTGCAACAAAGGGAAAGAACGTACGTACGGAGGTAGTCGCGGGAGGGTCGCAAGCGTACCAGATGAAGAGGGGAGAGAATGGCAAATGGGGAAGGGAATTTCGCTGGGTAAAGCACACGTGGAGAACCCGTCGACGGTGCTTAAAGCTCGGAGGGTCCTTTGAAACTTTACAATTTCATTCTTCCAGACGTGGACGAGCGCGAAGATTCCGCGCCGGCTCTCGTCCGGATTTTTCTTTTTCTTTTTTTTTTTTTGCCTCTTTTTGGAAGCTGGTAGACTTCGTTCTTCTTTTTTTTCGTCGCCCTCGCCGTCTCAAAGGACATCGGCGTAGTCACGTAACCTGAATCATTTTATCCGGCGCGAAACGTCAACTTAAATCCACTTACGCGATCCCGTAGCGTATTAGCCGAACGTCGTCGTCGGAATACAAAAATTTTCGAGGGTATCTTCGTTCGAGACCAGTTCATTTCGTTGTCCATGTGCATCGATGTTACTGTTAATTGTACCGAATTGTGCTTTCATTAACCTTTTCAAGGATACTGACGCATACGTGTATGTTAGAATTAAAAATGGTAATCACTCTCGTTCAGAGGTTCTGGGGTAAGTGCCGTGGGGTTCATCACGCTCCTCTTACCAGAAGGTACGTCACCTTCCCCACTCCGTGGCCAGATCCTTCGAGAACACCCTTATCGCCCTGCACGCGCCACGCAACACCACGACGTCAGGTCATCGGCCACGAGGCACGGATTCTTCGACGATCCTCAAAAGAATGGCATCGAACTCTAACCATAACATCCGCGACTCTTAGAATTCGTCGCGGTCCTAGCTATCGGTTACCACCGATACTTTACCCGATGACAGACATAGATTCTCGACATCGTCCGCTTAAGACCCTTAAAGCATAAGTCGAAGCCCGAGGGTACAATGACCCTGACACGCGCATCACCCTTGCACACGGGTTGACGCTAACATGTACGTTTTATTTTGCCTTAAGTTCGACCTGGTAACATTAACTTCCAATGGCCACGTATGGTAAATGTGTCACGTGTTGCTACTTTAAGGTTCGCGTATATTTAACTATTTTAGAACGTATTCAGTATAAAGATCGTTCCGGTTTGGAGTATAATATTGTTCAACCGCTCTTTTACTTACGAACATTTTTATTATATGTTCAATATAACAAATTCATTACCAAATAATTGAAGATGTACAACAAAGTCCAATGTCCATCGTACCGTCACTTGAAAACTTTTTTCATTTAAATAGAAACACGTTTTTACATATATTAGCACGTTAGTTTGTGTAACAGATATAAGATATATAGTAAACGTCGCGCCTTATTGAATTATCACACGTTCCATACTTTATAATTATATTGGTCACGTACATTTTCAATTACGTAGTAATGAATTTATTATATTCAACGTATGAAAAAATGTTCATAAGTAAAAGAGCGTGTGGAGCTGTAGAGAGGGGGGATATGATAGGAAAAAGGAAGGGTGTTGCGTTTCGTCCTGGGCCTGCTAGTGGACTCATCAGTGCGGCTACCTAGCAGGCCCTGCCTTAGACACTGTAATATTGAAAGGTTTTTTTTTTATGTCGAGATACTATTGAGGGGGGGGGGGTGTACCGTGCCAGGTAGCTAATGCCACCTTACCGGAGGAACGTGATGGGTTAGGTTGGTATTACCTGCTGCGTGAAGTGTGAACTGCTTGGTGGTAGTGGAGTTAATCTAGAATAAAATTTGCAAAAAACCTAGAACATGATACACTGGGATATTGAAAGAAAGGTTAAAGGCGGTATATATATGAACGAGGTGGTTTGGGCGAGTGCTTTCGAGAAAGTCCTATTTCGTATGTCCCTCTAGTGGTGGGTGCACGAGAGCCGCCACAAGCGGTTGAACAATATTATGCTGCAAACTGGAACGATCTTTATGTCAACTACGTTCTAAAATAGTTGAATAAAGTTACGCGCGAAACTTAAAGTGGCAGTAAATGGTACATCTACCCTATACCATTTTTATATTAATAAATGTTAGAATTATGCTTCTAATCTTTAGTTCCAATATACCAGTAGCGAAAGGGTTAATAAAATTCAATCTAGAGTATGTTACAGTAGTTTCAATTCTATCTACTCTATTGCAGTTGAAATAAAGATTAAGATCAACAGTTCTTGCAGATTTTTCCTAACGCATAGTAGAAATGGGACGGTTTGGATAGTTGACGATGGAAGCGGCGGAACACGAGAGGACGCGTTTTCAGTCGGCGCTAATTTGCATCGACAGTGTTCGAAAATAGGTGCGGACCGGAGTCGGTCCGTAATTAAGTCGGATATAATTGCCCTAATATATCTGTTCGCGATGGTTTGCGGCTCGGTTGGCCGCGCATGCGTACGTTTCACACTGTATTCAACCCAGAGTCGCTCCATTTGCGTTTCCAAATATCGTGTTTCAAACGTGAAACCGATTTTATTGGCTTTCGCGACGCCACTCGCGATTGCCAATCCCCTTATTTGCATCGCGAAATCAATTATCAGCAGAATATTAACACCTTGCCTTACGAATTTTTCTTAAGCTACGCGCGTTACTAAAATCAATTCACTGATACAATTTTGCTCTAGATGAAAAATACCGAAATGTTATATCCGATGTGTATTCGTTACGCTAATTGTTAAAGATCTTTGAGATAAGTTTGTGTATAAAGAAACATGTAAGCACAATAAGAGAAACTATTCGTCTAATTAATTTCGCGACTATTCGTCTGATTAATTTCGTGAATTGCTAATCTAAAATCGGGATAAGGAAACGTTTCGAGGAACGCATTGTTTGCATTATCAGAGACACGACTTTTCATTTTTGTATTAATCGAAGAATAGCTGTCATCGAATTTAATTCTACGCGAAGCATTCCTCTTTCTATACCCGTTCTCAAATGGTTAATTAATCTAAAACGTCTACAAATAAAAATGAGCTAGAAGGAGTAATAAAATTATCGCGGGAAAAAATTCCACTTACAGATCGCGAAAATCTCGTAATATTAACTTCATAACGCGTCAAAAGAATTATCTGTGGAGGTAAAAATATTGCAAAACAATAGGTAACATAAATGTTAAATAAATTGCTGTTCGTATCTCTGTGTTCATCCGTCTGTTTTTCTTTCCTTAATCGCGTACAAATTTTTACAATTCTTTTTCTCGTTTATCGCATATTAAATTTATTAAGCGTCCCTGCGTGTTTTTTTTTCATTTATACGGAACCATTTCGCACCTTCAGAAAGTTAATATTTTTAATCAGATCCGTATTATCGTGTTCAACGGCAACTTTTTGCCACGCTTGAAATTTGTATCATGGTACGATTTTACATATATGAAATCTACGAATCCTTTTTTTGCTCGCCCCGGCGAGCGAAAATACGTATAAATCCGGTTCGCTCGGGAAAACTTCGTTCAATGACTTTTCCCTTTGACGTAACTCTCGTCTGTTCGACGGGTTTCTATGAGATAATAACGTGGCCGTAAATCAAGGTGGTAATTTGGTGTGTCTCGCTTTGTGCCGCGAGCTTGAAACAAGGTTACGATGACTCGTGAAGGGATTTCTCTAACGTGGTTCTATATTCCAAGCGCAAGCACGCGCGCAGAGGAAAAGGGTTCAAAGGAAGTAGGTATTTTTCTTTTTACAGAAAGGCAGATAGAAGGAGCATCGCGTGTGATGTCAACTATTAATCCTGTCGCGGACGCGCGCTTTAAATTTTTATGGAACACCAACACAATTTGAATACGAATAAAGAGACCATATTTCTCGGTATAAAATTCCTGACTTTATTTATTTAATAAACATTCTTCACTATTCAAACTGGGTTTTTCTGCCTTTCGGTGCCTCGAAACAATCCACGTAGGATTTAATTAAAGTAATCCCTGCACTATAATAGATCGATTATATCGGAAACAATTAATTCGCGCAGTATTTATTCACAAATCCTATCGTTTTAAAAATGCTCATATGTTTTACTTTAGTAAGGTGGCCAAGTAGCCCCGATGATTTCATGTAAGAATAAACACAGTCTATTCTATGCTTCGTCAATGATACTGTGGTGGTGTAGAGATAGGGATAGGATAGGAAAAAGGAAGGGTGTTAACGTTTTGTCCTGGGCCTGCTAGTGGACTGATCAGTAAGGCTACCTAGCAGGCCCTGCCTTAGACGTTGGGATATTCGAAGGAAGGTTAAAGGCGGTATATATAGGACGAGGTAGTTGGGGCGAGTACTTTCGAGAAAGCCTATTTCGTATGTCCCTCTAGGGGTAGGTGCAGGAGAGCCGCCACAAGACTATGGCGTAGTGGTTAACGCGATCGATTAGTGACTCGAAGATCTGGGTAGCCTTACTGATGAGTCCACTAGCAGGCCCTGCCTTAGACGTTGGGATATTCGAAGGAAAGTTAAAGGCGGTATTATATATGGACGAGGTAGTTGGAGCGAGTACTTTCGAGAAAGCCTATTTCGTATGTCCCTCTAGTGGTAGGTGCAGGAGAGCCGCCACAATACAATGATACAGTGATACAATAAATACCTCCTCCACTTTGTCATCTTACATTTAGTAAATTAATAATACTACTTATGCATATTTGTTAACACATTACGGTCCTATTTGCGCGAAAACTTTTGCGCGTAACCGAATAAGTAGAAGCAATAAGTAACGACTACAAGGAAAGCTACCGATGTACTGACATAAAACTCCAATAATTGCACGAAGGAATAAAAGAGTAGATACCATGCGTAGGTAAGCGAAAACAATAAGAAAAGGTATTTTCTTATCATTAAATAGCACCATACGCATTAAAAAAGTGTCGTGTTCCAAAACTATGTTTCTTTAAGCACTCATATGTACCTCTTACCTCTTTTAAACGTGTTAATTGCATTGCTCTTTTATTATTTTATTATGTTCCGTTTACTAGGCATTTTCGATGTACGTACTTACGATGTAATGTCTGTACTTTCCTTTATATCACATTATATATATACAGGGTGTCCCATAACTGGTGGTACAAGCGAGTAGGGGGTGATTCTACGTGAAAAATTGAATCGAAAGTTTAGAATCAAATTTTTTCATACGACGCTTTATTTTCGACAAAAATAAGTTTGAATATTTGTCGAGTACGCGTGAACTTGGATCAGCTTCAGTTCGACGGATTTTACTATTTATATATATGTTGTAACGCATATTTACAGGCCGCCGGCATTTCACGAGCAGTCAAGAAAAAACATATTTTTAAACTAAATTGTTAAGTTAAGTTGTATAATATTAGAGAGAAGAGAGAAGAATAATACACGGTAATGCGTTAACACGTTTATTGTAAACTAAAGGGTATCTCATCCGTGAGTATATAAATAATAATAACAATACTTCTATTTTATAAATCCTATATAATCGCGCAAGTGTCACACGCGTGAATCAATGGCTGCCGATCGACGAAACGATGCTCGGCGATTAATCCACGTGCATATATTGTTACACAACCGCGTCGTATAATTGGAAGAATGTTCGCCGTGTGGAACACATCGCCTGGCATAATTCGTTGCGACGAATTTTTTTCCTGGATGTCTCGCGGATTCCGACAGTCCGCAGATTAAAAGTTTCATCATTTGGACGGCTTCCGGGCCCGCGAGCCTCGAGTTTTCGCGGCAATTTTCGTGGCACGCTCGAAGAGCGAACAACTCGTATTTCATACTTGAAATACGAGCGCGCAGAGCAGAGGAGGAAAGGAGGGGAGGGGGGGGGGGGGCAAAGAATCCACAGCGTGTTAACCTTAATTAGCTGGCGCATGTGCAACCAGTTAGCGCGGATAACTGTAATACATTTTTAAACTAATTCCAGTGAAACGCCGTACGCGTTGCATGTGTGTACACAACGAAGTAAACCTGTGTTTCGAATGCGGCGCGATAAAAAGGTACACTTTACAAACATGGCAGTGTGTACGCGTTGACCTTCCGTCAACCGTGCCTGGATCTGCTCTAACCCGCGTCCGCCGACAGCCTTGTTGAAATTGCACGACTGGCGATCAGTGATTTTAAGTCAGCAATTGTTTACGTGAGGATCGATAAGGCGATCAATAACAAAATTTATCGGCTTCTAGTGGACCGATTTCGATGCTCCTTGGCTTAAATTGAAGAGGACAATCCAGAGAATATTATCCTATAGTCTTTTGCAACTAATCCTTGCAGTTCATTTGTTATAAACAAATGCATCGCGCCATGGTAAATTACTCAGACGGTATCTGAAGAAAAATATTAATTTCTCAGCTCCTAGATGTCCCATTTCAATAACCCTTGGCTCAAATTAAAGGGGAAAGTCCAAGGAATACTCTACGTATACTTTTAAAATCTTTCCAAGTATAGTTTTTGAGTAGCTGTACAAAATAGAAAAGATTTGTTTATTACAAATTAACCGCAATGTGTGTCGGCAAATTGGATAGAGGATGACATTTCCACGACCTTCTCTTTTAATTTAAGCCAAGGGGCATTGAAATCGGACGTCTAGGAACCGAGAAATTAATATTTTTCTTCACATACTTTCTGAGTAATCTACGATGACGCGACATATATTTGTTTATAACGAATTAATTACAAGGGCTCGTTGCAAAAGGCTACAGAGTAATATTTCTGGGACCTTTCCCTTTAGTTTAAGCCAAGGGGCATTGAAATCGGACATCTGGAAGCTGAGAAATGAATATTTTTCTTCGGATACTGTCTGAGTAATCTACCATGGTGCGATACATTTGTTTATAACAAATTAACTAAAATGGTTGGTTGCAAAAGACTGTAGGATAATATTCTTATGACTTCCCCCTTTAGTTCAAGCCAAGGGGCATTGAAATCGGACATCTGGGAACTGAGAAATGAATATTTTTCTTCGGATACTGTCTGAGTAATCTACCATGGTGCGATACATTTGTTTATAACAAATGAACTAAAATGGTTGGTTGCAAAAGACTGTAGGATAATATTCTTATGACTTCCCCCTTTAGTTCAAGCCAAGGGGTATTCAAATCGGTCATCTGGGAGCTGAGAAATGAATATTTTTCTTCGGATACTGTCTGAGTAATCTGCCATGGTGCGATACATTTGTTTATAACAAATGAACTAAAATGGTTGGTTGCAAAAGACTGTAGGATAATATTCTTATGACTTCCATCTTTAGTTCAAGCCAAGGGGCATCGAAATCGGACGTCTAAGAGCCGAGAAATTAATATTTTTCGGTTGTCGAAAAGTTAAACGCGTACAAAAAAAAAACAAAAAAAAAAACGCTGTTCAAACGCGTGTTCGGCGAGCGGTCAGGACGATCGAAAAGCGGGAAAAGGACGGTCGATGGAAAACACTCGAGGGCCGATTCAAAAAGCTCTGTATCGATGTCAAAAATTCCGGCACGAGGGCCGTAAACACGTCGAAAAGTGACGTATCAGCGGGTAGAATCGCGCGCGACGCGAAACAGCTGGGCCGGGGCTATCTAAATGCACCCGCGACACCGATTGATGTTACATCGACAGAGATAATGGTGTCCAAACAATGTTGCACGCGTCAAAAGCGGTGGACGTTAAAACTGTTTGTTGTCGAGAACGCTTTGCCCGGCTATTCCCGTCGCTAATGAGACAATTTCATTCGCCAGGGAAATTCGAGTACACCGGGCAAACCCTGCTCGTCGCCAGAACGCTATACGTCGACGGATAACCGATCCAGAAACACCGACAGTGTAAATATCGCTGCGTTAATTTACGAGATTTCACGTTAGGAAGATTCCATTAGAGCGGGAATTTTTAATCGGTTTGATATAGAAGAACAATGAGGATCGCAATAATAATTGGAGGAAGATTGAAAATGCTAAAGTTGCAGAGATTTTTGTGCATATATATTCAAAGTAAATTATTTTCCATCACAATTGGCTTAACCCAGACCACGAATGACCTCCCAGTAGGTCATTGTATTCGCCTTGAAATACTCTATCAGAATGTATGTAAAAAACCCTACCGTTCCATTTAAAAAAACAGAGATGACCTTCATATCTCCTTGACGCCTCCACCTATCAGAAAACTAGTAACATCGGATGATCAGCCCCTCGATACCAAATAATTTTTACCTGATGAATTTTTTCCTATCACCAATAGCAGCCAAGTTATTCAGGTGGCCTGTTTTAAGTGCCTCACCCTGTATAGGGGATTTATAGTAGAGTTTATAGTTACTGTTTACAATATTAAACTAAGGTAAACGACCCACGTACTGTCACTGTCCTTCCTATAACTGCAACTTCAATTCGTTTATTTAACCCTTTGCGGACGAGTGTTGGCAAATAGCCGCCCAAACATTTTCGATTTCCTGGATAAACGTCGATTTTCGAAGGAAGAAATCAGGATTAGTGACGCTACTACACGCTTTCAATAATAATTGGGCGAATATTCGTAATTCTGTCCGTTACGAATTCGTAACCGAGTGCAAATTTATTAAGCATTACTTTTCCTCGTTCGCAAAGGGTTAATAGCAAAGTAGTGTATAAAGAATCGTAAGTAAACAAATTTTCATACTAAATTTGGACTTCGGTTTACGTGACAAAAGCTTGGCAATTCGAATGCACGGAAATTAACCCTTTGCGAACGGAGTCAAATAATATTTGATTAATCTTCGTTCAATTATTAACCCTTTAAGGACAAGACTTTGAAGAATTCTTATCTAATTATTTATAGCAGCAACTACCGATGATATTAAAGACTTACTTTGGAAAGAAACTTTCTTGCTTGAAAAAATTGAATGTATAAAAAGATCAAGAAAAATTCAGCGGCTATTTGCGACATCCGTCTGCAAAGGGTTAAAACAATTAGAGGTCGAAAACCATTAAAATTCAAAGTTCCAAAGACCCAAAACCTTCCAAGTCCAAAGCTCCAAATTCTTAAGGCTTGGATATGTAAAAGCTTGCAAGTTCAAATACTTAAAAATGAAAAAGCTTGGAGATTCAAACCATCAGCAACTCGAACGCATGAGAATCGAAGAAAGAAAATCGCGACGCGCCTTAACCCTTTACCCAATTAATTTTCCAGTTGCAGAGAAGTTTAAGTTAAATATCTACTGCTTTAACACAGTGTCAAATATAAACCAGCGATATGCTACGCATAATTTCCATTCCATAAACATTAATCTTAAAGTTTCATAATCTACTTAGAGTTAAAATTACAATTTATTAGAAATGCACCGTGTAATTGTTGTACATTATAAGTGAAAATCTGCTTCACGAGCTGTACTCGTCATTATAAGACAAAGGGTTAAAGCGATAGCAGGAAAGCAGCAAGTTATTTCCTCCCGAAGGAATTTGTTGAAGCTTCAGCCGGCGGTCGAAGGATCGATGCCTTAATAAATGGCTGCTGTCCGTGGTTGGGATTATTTGGTCACGAAATCCTTTGGAATCGCTTTGGAATTCTCGTCGCGAGAGCAGATTTTACAGTACGGGGTATCGCGAGGCGATATTGGAATCGAAAGGTGGCGCGAAATTTCAGAATACAAACTAGTAGCCAGAGAATCCGAAGGATCGTCTGGATTCGCGGCATCCGCGATCCGGCTGATAAGCTTCGCCACTTTTCACGCGTACAACTTTCAGTTTGCCCCTTTTTCATTGAATTCCAACGCACGAAGTCGCCGTCGCCGAAAAACGGGGGGGGGGGGGGGGAGGGAAGAACGAATTGAAACGCGCGTTGCCGAGGCGAATCGATATAGCCGCGATTCAAACTCGATCCTCGCCCTCATCTAAACTTTTCCTACTCTTCTTTTCTCGCCGTTGTTAACCCTGTTTCGCGCGGCGAACTTCCGCAAGATTGCTACACGATGTTTCGCGCTGTGAAGAGGCGGCCCGGTTGCAGCTCGGAACGAGATCAAAGTTTCGCCATTCGGCGGATGGCTTTGGAAAAATAACGCTAGGGTAGCCTTCAATTAACTCGAGATCCGAGCACTGGTAATTTTCGGTAATTCGCAGACGGGAGCACTCTCGTAGATAAAAACTACTTACGGTGGTAAGGAAATATGGAAATCTTCCACGTTCAACCCTTCTTTGCGAATTAGAGGCGTCGCGGTGGCGTTGTACAAATTTAAACTACGCGTACCTTTATATTATTCGTTGATGTAATTATTTATGAATTTGTGGAATTATTTATTAGAGCAGAGGACAGGAATGTGAAATAGCCGTTTTATTCGTTGACCTAGGAGCTCTCGGAATAGTTGTAAACGAGAAAGACGAATTTCATGAGAAATGTGATGTAAAAACTTAAATATTGTCCACCTTGTAAGAACTTTTGAATTTTCTTCTTTTCTCGAATTAACGCGAAATCTCGTCGAAATTTAGATACTGTAAAACAATTCATTAACTCGTATACAGTGGATCAAAAAAGTTCCCATAAACCTGACTGCAGTTCTTTAATTCGTTTATTATCATAATACAATGTATGTATAAACATATGTTCGCAATAATGATGCACAAAATCCGAAAAACAGTTCGCGATAAAAGAATCGATACATTATATTTCTTTCACATTTCAATATCGTATAATTATACAACAGTTTATGCGAATAATATGAAGCATGCTAATATTGAAATATTTTCCGCGTATTAGGTCCCTAGACAATTGTGTCCATAATTATGAAAGTGGTCTAAGCCATATATTCCTTGTTTCGAAATATAGACCACTTTCATAATTAACACTAAATGAATTCCATATAATGTTGAACGAACAAGTTCATTTTTGACAGTATCGTAAAAATGACATCGAATTAATTTAGTTTAAAATAATGTGATGTGAAATATGTAGGGATTATTTTAAAGTAAATCCCTCGTGTGTTGTTGTAAGGTGCGAGAAGGGAAAGAAAAAAGAAACTCAGCCTTTGCAATAATTGCTAGTTTATTACTAATACTGTTAACGCACAATCTCACAGAAAAAACTCTCGCTCTGCACTCGCAACGTCCTCTCGCACTCGATTCTTTTTCTCGACTCCCTCGCCCACGCATTCTCTACCCTTGCACGCATTCATTCTTTCTCCTTATCTCTCTCTGCTTCTCTCACTCGTCTCAGACATTCGTAGAACCCAAACAGTCACGTTCACACGAAACCTAGCGCGACCACGCACTCTTCGACCACACGTCAACTCAATCGCTCTATCCCAAACACTTCTCATTCACGCCTCAGCCAATCTTACCCAAATACAACACCGTTCGCTCAGCAATCGCTCTGGTTCAAACATTCACACGACATTCTGTCTTCCACAAATAACTGATAAACTCATTTCTCTTTAAATTTTCACTTAGACCATTTTCATAATTATAAGCACAATTCTTGAATAGAGACCACGTCGTAAATCTGAAACCTGAAGAAGTTGTCCAACCTTTGATCCCTAACAACAAGAGATTCCGTCTGTTGCCAAAACACGCTCAGCACTTGGACAATCCCAGCCAATAAAAAGATTCAAATTTCCAATCGAATCGTTCGCGCGGCGATAAAGAAGAAAAAGAAATTAATCAGGCTCGTGTGGCGAAATGTCTTCAACTCGTTAAGGACTTAACGAGAAGAAACGCGTTGGATGGTCGGGAAAAGCAGCGGAGAGGGGTTGAAAAAGCGCGAGAGAGGATAAAGCCCGGTACGAGCTGCTCGAGAGCTTTTCGAAGTTGGAACTGCGCTCGGTAATACCGGGCCGGCCGAATGGTCGAGTACTAATCCGACTGTAATAATGGTGTACTCGCTCGCGAGCTCATCGCGCGAACGCGCTCTCTCCTCTCTGTACCGTTTCGCTATTACTTCGCTCTGGCCGGCTCCGTCCGCTTTCAAACTCATTATACGATTTTTAATACATTGCACACGCGTCCCGTTCCTCCGCGTTTCGGCCGCCTCTCCTTTTGCGCGAATATCCAAAGTACCTTCTTTTTTTTTTTCTACCCCCTCCCCGGGGATTCATGCCCGTGTCTTCTGTCGCGGATCACGAAATTATCACAGACGCCGCTTTGAAGTTGAAAAATCATCGCCCGGCTTAATATTCGCAAAAGAGAGAGATAGAGGAGAGAAGGGGGGGGGGGGAGGGAGAGCGAGGAAGTCTGGAAAATTCTGGTACATCGTTAGAACAGATGAGCAGATGCGCGGTACGGAATGATTAATCGGTGTTTACGGAGCAAGATAGTAGCTCGGTTCATAATGCATTACAGTTTGAACAACGGCAAACGACAGTGAGGAATTACGGCTGCGGTATTACGCGTTCCCTGAGATATTTCTGCGGCAAAAGGGAGCAAGACACACGGTCACTGTGTTCGTTTCTCTGTATTCAAACCTGGGAATTGCTCTGCGCGCACTCGATCCAAAAACTGGGTTAACCTATTCGCGTTCGTATTTTTGCGCGATCTAGCGAACAAACCGAACGAATATTACGGCGTAAATTAGTTACGTCGAGATATTGTATCGCGTTCTCTGCGATTTTAATGGTTAACTCATTGACGCAGTCATTTTTCTGTAATTCACGTCGACCAAATTGGACGAATTTTGCTTTTTGCAATTTCGTAAAGCTTGCGATAGCATTAACCCTCTGTTGCATCAATTTTTATGTCGAATTGAAATATATATATACATATGGCAGTTGTTCTATTTAGTTGTTAATATAGTGATGAAATAAATAACGAAATATTGATATAAAATATTATTTATTGTATTTTATAACTGCTCCTGAATGGGAACTTCGTATGTATTTAATTTTCAGTGGTTCTTAAATCGTTAACCTTTTGACTGCGGCGCAATATTAGAATAATCGTCAGCACTACGAAGAATTGGTATCATTATTATAGAAATTCACTTCCATACTTTATATCTACGAAATAATTAACGTGAATGTAAAATAGTAAAATGTTACATTACTGTCATAATGTGTGGGTAGAATAATAGTGTTTCCTCTCTTAGACGATTAGACAATTTGATATATTTATTATTAGAGACTAAATTTAATGATTTAACACATATATTATGACTATCTCTATCTCGCTCTTTAGTTCTCTCGTTCTCACTCTAGACTCGCTCTCTCACTCAGTGTACTCTCTCTACTGGTTCGGTAACTACTGACTCTTTTTCAAACATTCATCATAATAACGTACACAATAGATCGGACTCTCACTCATCTCATTTTCACCATAGACTATACAGATCTGGACAAAACATTCATACTCATTTAACATCATTCATACATCTACATATAAAACCAACACTCACATAATGAACCTTCAAATATTGTTCTATAGTACTAAATTAGAAAATTAATTTATGTTGTGTTACATAAAATCTTTCACAGTCAAAGGGTTAAACTATGGAATATTTGAAATTAAGTTTCCCATTGGTAAAATTGGAAGGGTATTACTTTTTACAAGCTTTCATTAACCAATAGTATTCCCAATTTAAACCCACACATAAGTGCAATATTTAAAGGATGATTAAAAAAAAAGCTGCGTTTTTTATTCGATTACTTTAACTGTTACGTTTCAACGAAAAGCCGATGAAAATTGGACATTACCTAAAATATTCCATCACTGTAATTTCCTTGAAATCTTTGTAGAATTTTATCAACGACGAGAAATTAAATACTTCCAAAAACTATCAAACGTAAAAAAGAACCTTCGTTTTGCGATATCCATAAAACGCCATAAAACGTTAGTTACGCGTTTCTTGGGTAACGCAGTATCGTTTGATTTTCACGGTTCGCGTTAAAAGGGCGGGTCTAAGTGGAAAGAAAGAGGAAAAGAGGATGTTTTAAGCTGTTCATAAATCCAGCCGTTTCTCGCGGCCACGGGTTTCCTCCTTAGCAGCCGTTCCATTTGCATACCAAAGACTAATCCACGGCCGAGAGCCGATTGAAATGAAAATGCACGGTCTCGCCTTGACCATCCACCCTACGCGAATATCATTTTCTTCCGCTGGCGAACAAAGCTTTAGCGACGCGCGATTTATTCGAGGATACGAGCGTAAAGAGCAACTACGAAAAGGAACGAAGAAAGAAAGAATAAAGGGAAGCTCCTACGCGAAATTTACTACTTAACTGTATGTAAAAATCGCGACTATTGTTGCATGCGCATACAAAAGTTTCCATCGCGCATATGTTCGCCGTAATTGAAACGAAGCCGCCGTAATAATACCCACCATAATTGGACAAACGTGAACGTGAATTGATTTCGTTCATCGAAATTTAATCGAACGTAAATTGCGTACAAAAGTTTCCGCCGCATTTGAATGAATCGCTACAGAAAAATTCGATTCAGTCAGCCTGAAACGAAACTTGCGAAAATAGCGTAGATTAATCGGAGTTCTGTTATTCCACGGTTACACGAAATGTAAAAAATTCAGATGGAAGTAAAGTGAATTTCGAAATGGATTCTGTACGAACTACCCGAGGAAACTATTTTCGAAAGGATCTCTCTTTACTTTTCGCTATTAAATTCGCACAAATATGAATTTCCTTCTGTTCGAAACTATATATTCATTGTGAGAGGAAAAAATGGGTAGGTATATCACGACAATCCTAATTATAAAAGATGGCAGGAGATATTTTGATTCAATGATAGGAGGCAATTTATAAATTATTAACCTTTTCGTTAATAAAATTGTTAAGAATACGCAAGTTATAATACGTTTTATTCATATAGAAATGGAATGCGTATCAAAATTTAGATACCACAATTGCGTAATTAATTACAATTTAATACATATGAATGATAATTGAAATTGCAGTACTATAAATAGTTGGCTTTCACGCGTATTCCACGGCGAAAAGGTTAACAAAGAAAACTAATAATGAAACAATGGAAAATTTAGCGTATTTCTAGTATTTTTGCATCAGTGTTAGAAATTACCCAATTAGATGTAGACGTACCAATACGCCATTGGTGGGAATTGCGCAATTAGATTTTCACATATCAATACGTCATTGATTGCGAATAGGTTGAGAAATTCATTCATTTCCCAATAATTGGATCACTTACCCTAAATCAAATTTATTCCTTATTTTTTATTCGTTATTTAAATTGAAAGTTACCTAATACTTCAGAATGTTATTAACCTGTTAATCGGGAAATTTCTTAGTCATAATCTTCATTATACACTGAATTTAAAATTAATACAAAGGAATTGACATTGGTTGGGGAAATTTTAATCGTTGCGAGTGTAAATATAAAGTAACGCACTTTTTGCGTTACTTTATATGCTTTGGAAAGTTACGAATTTTTGCGAAAATAAAGTATTGCTTTTAAAAGTTCGATAGTTAACTCGTCGTCCTCGAGTAAAGGGTTAAAGAATGATTTTTCTGTGTTGCAGCGACGGCAGCCTGGCCAAGGCAGGAGCAGCCGTGTCCGATAGCAGGAGACTTTTGCATGAACGGTGGTACCTGCCTGTTTTTCGAGACCGTCGGTGAACCAGCATGCAGGTAAGCGAGCATCGATTTGCTTTCCCTTCTAACATAATTAACCCTTTCACAGTTTAATACGAGATAGACCCGGATAAGTCGTGTAACGTGTCGCTCTAAATTCGGTATCTTAATCCTTAAGTAGTATACTAGGATCATTAATGAGCCCGGAATTAAATTGCTACCTAATTCAACAATAAAAGTTTAATTCCTCACGTTTCTGTTATTTTACAGAGTACCTAAAAGCAAAAGAGTCGTAAAGCTTCGTCTAGTGCCAGATTTATAAATTAATTTTGCATATTTAATTGGGGATCTACAATGACACCTTATACTACTTACTTTCCTGGAAAGTACTATACCAATTAATGATTCAATTATATTACACATTACATTATTATTAAAATGTGTTGTATACAAATACAGTTGGTCACAAGTGTATCCGGCTATTTTACGTCTTCGACAATTTTTATTTAACGTTATACGCCAATAAAGAAAAGAATAAATTGACATTTATTTTCGAGATTAACGAGAGGGTTATCTTAATAAAATTATAAAGCACTATATACTGTAGTATGAATAAACCATAAATTGCTAAAGTTTCTCATATATATATATATATATATATATATATATATAATACATTTGAGTTGTATATATAATATAATATATATAATACATTTAAGATGTATGTATGATAGAATATATATAATACATTTAAGATATATCTATATACATGTATATATGATATAATATATGTAATACAATTGAGATGAATACATAATATAATATAATATATAATACATTTGAGACCACCTGTAGTTGAAATTAAATCTTTCTCCTATTTGCCAATTAAAACAATCAAAACGTTACTCGTCATTTTATTACACTGCGAAAGGGTTAACCACCGTCGCGTCTTCATTTACTATTCCTCACACTGAACGTGACGAACAATCCGAAAAATTGTCCCATCCATCGATGTATTCCGCTAACCGTAAAATTTAATCGGCAAATAAACAAATCACGTAGCGATCGGAAACACGCTGTCAAGGACGACACACCGCTCGAAAATATTGAAACAAACTGCGGCGGCTCTATTCGCGCGCGTGTTCTTCTCTCTTCCGTGTTCACGGAAACGGCGGCGATACCCAGCCAACCGAAATTGAGTTTCGCTTCTTGTTATCCTCTTTTCTACCACCGGCTCAGAGGATGAGATTGGAAGAGGTCGGGAAGAGGAGGTTTCCCAGGCATGTTTGTTGCCGATTTTACCAGACACGTCGAGTCTACTGACCTTTCGACCACTGCTCCCCCTCCCCCCCCTTT
Source organism: Eucera pruinosa (assembly GCA_028830335.1). Classification (NCBI taxonomy): domain Eukaryota; kingdom Metazoa; phylum Arthropoda; class Insecta; order Hymenoptera; family Apidae; genus Eucera; species Eucera pruinosa. Next base: position 10,195,785 of record JAMYCR010000015.1, on the reverse strand, counting down.
CTTCGTTGCACTCCAATCGCAGTTGAACCTTTCTTTTGTAACAGGAGATAGGGTGGCAAGGTGGTAACTTCGCTCTGCTGTTCGCCATCCATTAAAGAGAGCGCCTTACCCTCGTTTCTCTTATATTCTATTCTCCACAGCTTCCATGTCCTTTTATTCCCTTTTATTTATCGACCCTCTTCTTCCTCTATGGTCCCGGTGATCGACGCAAAGAGTGCTCTTCCGAGGCGAGGGACTATCGCTAATCAAACGGTTTGCGGTAGAACAGCGGTCCGCCATCGAAATTTCAATTATTTACTACTTAGTTCTATCCCCTTGTTCTACTCTCCGGCGTTTCTACCATTTATGGTTGAATTCTACGGATTAGTACGCCTTTGTTCGAAGGCGATTTTATCGATCGAATGGTGAAAGCTTGGGAAATAACTGGAAAAGACTCGTCCCTCTTTATCGCATTCGTTCAGGTGGTTTATTCCACGCTATGTTTCTATCGTTTATGATTGAATTCTAGGAAGTAGTACGAGAGTCGATTGAAACGTTCGCGGCCTCGGAAAAAGGGGTTGACTTTGCTTAAATTTTGTTTAAACGTCTTGAAGTTGCATGTTATTTATGCATAACCTGTATGATTTATAGGTATACATTATTATATTATATTTATTATATTATTGGATACATTGATTTTGTTCCATCGTATAGTTCATCGGAAAATTTAGTTTAAAATTTTACCACCTCATCCTGCTTTTATTTGTTTTTATCTGTTTCCAAAATAGAAAGAATTTCGTGGTGGCCGACTATTTTTGTCAGACGAACTGATAGCTACAGTAAACAGCTATTTTGGCGACTTTCAAGAAACGGGTTTTAAAAATAGCACAAAAGCATTAGAGCATCACTGGATGACGTGCAGTGAAGTAGATTACATTGAAAAATATTGTAGAACCAATTTAAGACTCAAAATAGTACGTTCTTATTTTTCAGCCACGAACATTTCAAGTAATCCTCGTAACTGAAAATTAAATTCTCTCATAATTTCATTCGCCTCTTCGTTTCCTTTCTCTTATATACGAAAAAAGAATCGACTAATAATTTGGACCCCATAAAAATGCTCGAAGCAACAGATATTAAAAAAGGCAAACGGAGTTATGAAATACATCACGAACGTCTTCGTAGCGAAACCACTGAAACGCAAAGGGTTAAGTTATGTGGTTGCATCAGCGACGAACACTCCAAAAAAGAAAAAAAAAAAAGAAAGAAAAATGTAAGAGTTGCACGAGCTTTAGACGCGACGGGTGCGTTCATACTAGCGAAAGGTATTAAGTGAAAGAATGGAGGCAACATACTTGAATCACTTTTCATAAAAAAATTCCTTTCAGCCAAGACCATGAAGAGGGAAGGTTTTTCTACGCGCGTTTTACACCTTTCACTCGGAACAAAATTTCACAACCTCGTCCGAAAATTTCCTCCCTTCTTTGGGGCCGAAAATTAAATTTCCCCGAGTGATCCGCTCTCATCGAGCCGAACGATCGGCTATAGGTTTAATTAAAAAAGTTCCCCGGCACCGGATGATCGGTGATAGTTCCGTGAAATTAGCCAGTCGATCAATCGCTGAACGCGAAGGAGAACACGTTGCGTGGGTTCTCGCCGTGAATTACTTCTGTCCGGCGTTAAAAATCACAAAAGGAGGCAGAGGGGGGGGGGGGGGAGTTGGTCAATATGAAAGCAAACACACTCTCGCAACGTTTCCCTGGATTCCAGCAAACACTCGACTCGTTAATTTGAACCGGAATAGGGAGGGTAGGGGAAAAACGCGAGACGCGAGACGCGAGAGCATCAGATGATCCTGTACACGTATTATTCCAACGATGTGGCCAACTTTTCCACCGTTTCACCATCGTTTGCGTTCAACGAAACTGGCAACAGGGCGCGCGACGAGCATTCTCAGATAGTTTCCGCCGCGAACCGTGGAGAAAAACTCTCGACGACAACGGTCCTTTTGTCGGGGTGCTTTGACGTTGATTAGCCGCTCGTTAAATAAATTCGGAGGACGAGCTGATCCGCGAATAAAACCCCTGGCCTGGGAAAGGTCCTGGGAAAATGGTGAACGCGTGGAAAGAGGTTGCAAAGGGAAACACTGTGGTCTATGGACGGCTCTGCCGAGCACTGCCATCGGTTGACGAGGGTTTATTGGCTTTATCGAGGAATCAGGGCGTCCCCGGAGAAACACCGTACGAGAAGGAGAGAAAAAAAAGGAAACAACCGACCGGGAAAGAATGGACAATGGACAAATGAGCGTACGCCAAGCATTGTCTACTCGCATGCAACTAGAGAGACGTGGTACGTGTACATAGAACGCGGTACGTGCTACGACAGAAAATGAGCTGCAACGCTGATTAAGCGAATACTATAAATAGTTACGCGAATTAAAATTGTTCTACTGGGGCTTAATGAAATATAAAAGAAATAGGGTAGATACGAATCAGTGAATGAACGTTAAATGCTAACAAGCGAAAGTAAAATAAGTAACCGAAAGAAGGAAATGTTTGAATTTTGAGTTGTACTAATTACTTACTTCATGTTCAACGTACGCATTGCATACGGTGAATTTTCTATGAATAAACGTTTGATTAATGTTTGTTATAAGGTAAATCGTTAACAGTCTTTTAATATTCAATATAATGCAACGGAAATGTGTGTATATAATTAGTATAAAAATTAGTTTGACATCAAATTTATCGTATTCAACTTATTGCTTTAATCTGCTATCGTAGACAAATAAAAAAATGCTGTATTTTATTACTGTCCATTCACTGGTGCATCAATATTTTTAGATTTATAACAATTAAATTGTACTTCTTATTTCTTTTAGATTCTTCCGATTATGAAATTTCCTAGTAGTCATAGAATCGACAAAAAGCATGGAAAATTACTCAATAAAACGACAAGCACTTCCACAATGCTATTAAACGATTTTCGAGCATCGTCACGAACTTTCCGAACAACCTAACGCAATACTAATCCCTGATCCCAATCATTTCCGAAGTGTCTTACAATTCCGTGGAGGGATTCGATACTTGATCACAGAGGGCCAGAGACTAGTTAATAAATCGGAGGAGGAACTATAGCGGCGTTTTCCCTTGCATGAATTTCTTTCGGTTGTTCCAAATAAATCACGGCCGTGGGTATCTCGGGAATCCTCGATTTATGGATTTCCAGTGACTCGTCTTTTCGCGGAATAAATTTCCCCTCGCGACCCTGATCCCGATAAACTCGCCATAACCTGGTACCAAAATCACCAGGAAAAGGTGCCACACAAGGATCGAGAAAGCTAGTCTGCGTAGAGTTCTCCTAAAAAAAAAAAAAAAAAATAGCTAGGATCCAGCGATCTTCTCCGTCGATTCGCGAAACTCTGGTACGCCGAGGGGTATGGGAAGGTTCGATGACCCAGTTTAAAGGGTCGTAGCGCAAAATTCCAACGCGTAGAATGGGTGTGTCGCGAAGCGAGCATCCAGTTTATCGCAGCTGGGTCCCATCGCGGCACCCCTTCCAATCACCGGCGATCCCTCAGCCTCGCGGCACTTCACCAAAATACACGGCAAATGCAAAGCTTTCGCGTTCACCCCGGATCACCCCCAGATCGGGGGGGGGAGGCTCGTAAATCTCCCTGCTCGAGACACTTCATCCCGCAAGCCTCGATCCATTCAATTCCCGCATCCACCTGTGCAACCTGTGATTCCACAGCCCTAGACTCGATATTCGTATACCGGAGGACGCATTCTTTTCGGTTTCACCTTCATTTATTTTACGGCGAAGGCTCTCCCTTACCGGCTCGTTCGCGTGATACAAGTTTTCGAGTGATTCAGTGTAAATGATCTCTACTCTAAAGGTAAAACAATTGATTCAACGAGCGACTAGGGTAGACTAGGGTAGACGTCTACGATTCCTGTTTATCAAATTGTCTCGTGTAACGTATGACGAATAAAATTCAATTATAATCGGTTACAATGTACATCGAGTATGTTATTCAAAACCTGTTATAGAATTCTGATTTCTAAGGTTCGATTCTTTATAATATCGAAGTACTTATAAGTATGTATTCGAAACCTATGTGTACATATTTTAAGGTTCGATACCGATTTATATAGAATGAATACAGTTCAAGTAGAATTACTAAAATAGGGTAGATGTCCCAATAACCATGCTTTAATATGTATGCAAAGTATACGAAACTTTAATTACTTTATTTAATAGCAAAATAATGTATGAATAATCATAAATCGTGTATTATGCCGAATTAGTGTAATCGCGAAGACTGGAAGTGTTTAGCCTTAAATCGTTAAGTAGCCACTGCTATTTTATAAGCAGAACTTCAATATACATTCTAAAATGCGTGATAGTAATTGGGAACTTTTAACCAATAGTGTACGCGTTTCTCTGGCGGTATTATCGCGACACGTGCGTCGATAAAATATTTGAAATGCGTATTTCTGTCAGGGATATATATATATATATATATATATATATATATATATATATATGGGACAGCGTTTTGGAGGGGAAAATTCGGCGGCAGGGATCGCCGACGGTAATTCGACAGAGGCGAAAAGCTGACGCGCGACGATAACACCGTTCGCGGCAGATAAGGCAGATAAAAAAGCGGAATATTAAAGCGGAACGACCAGTTTCCCCCTGTCTGGCAAGAGCTGCCAGGCCGGAAGGAAGGAAGGACGCGAAGAAAGAGCGAAAAGAGGCTGGAAAAAAGGAAGGGCGAAAGCACCCTCTAATATCCAGTGCTTCGCGTTGCCGACCTCTCGGGCTCGCTTTTTTTCTCCGTCAAGCCGTTTCCGCATAACCCTGGCCCATATACGCGATCCTCGTCCCACGTACGCACAAAAGCTGTCGCACAAAGGAAACCGACGGCGTGCAGCTGCCGCTGCTACTCGCCGCGACACTCTCGTCGCGAATGCCAACTCTTCCTTTTTAGGTGCTCATTATTTTAACGGAGACGCCCGAGCTTTTATATCTACTACGAAAATGTAAACTCACCCCGTCGGAGTGGCCTTAGGTGTGAAAATCTTCGATACGATGCTACGTGCACGGAAATATCTGCGCGTTCCTTGGTTCCGGCATCCGAAACAAGTTTTAGGGGAGAATTAGAATGGATAGGGGTTGCGAAGAAGATTTATCGCGTTACTTACGATAGACACGGAGTTTCGAAATGTTAAAGCGAGAATTAAGTTAATTAGAGAAATGTTGGAGATGTATAAATACTTGGCATTGCACTTAGAAAAATTGAGATTTTCTATTCGGTAAAGTGGCTTCTATTTGGATAGAATTGAAATTTTCTATTCGGTATAGTGGCTTCTATTTGGATAGAATTGAAATTTTCTATTCGGCAAAGTGGCTTCTATTTGGATAGAATTGAAATTTTCTATTCGGTAAAGTGGCTTCTATTTGGATAGAATTGAAATTTTCCATTTGGACTACAGCTTCTATTTGGGATAAATTAAAATATTCTATTTGGAAAATGGTTTCTATTTGGGAAAAAATAGAGACTTAATATTTGGAAAAATGGCTTATATTTGGGAAAATTTGATATCTTTTATTTGGAAAAGAAAATAGGAAAGGGCTACGCACCATAATTATGCAGGGTGAGTCACTTAACTTGACTGCTTTAACCCTTTGAGTGCAAAGTAATATTAAGAAATCAATAGTATTTCTGGATTTATTTTATAAATTACATGCATACACATATAATGACTACGAAAAGTATTCGCACATACATCAATATTTCAACGAGATGATTTGTTATGAATTAATAGCGAATTTTCCTGCATATCATGACAAATTTAAAGCTGCAAGAAAGTGTCGAATGCATGTAATATGCAAATTATACAAAATATCCAAACTATAATAAAAATTACCACATTTGGAAGGTGAAGCAACCACTAATTTTGCTCTCCTATTTCTTCAAACTTATTTATAGAAGTACAAATTTACATAAAAATCCACAGTCTAATAACGAGTATTTTACTTTATACGTATATTTTATGCACGTTTACGTGTTACGTGTATTTGGTGCATCTTTAGCGTAACTAAATTCCCTATACATAGATGCATCAAAATCCGTAGTCTAGTTATTGGGTAACATTTATTGTGTTCGAAGATTACGTAACCATTTTTCCCCATTTGCGAAGTAGGTCGATTTATTAAAGATTTGCCAGGCAATTCTTTTGTCTTCGGGATCAATGCGATGAAAGAGGGCCGCGCGTTCGCGTTCGCGCAGCGCACAGCTTCAAGGTGAGGAAAAGAGGTGATGCGACTGATTTGCCTAGCTCCGCTGCATTGTACGAAACGGGACAAAAGTCCTGTCTGACTAAAAGCACAGCTGCAAGGTTAAAATAATGGATGGACACGCTTGCCAGCCGTACAAAGCGTGCATTTTTGGCGTTTTACTTAGCCCACATTTTTCACGTGCAACGGAGAAAAAGAGGAGAGATTGAGTGAGTGTTGTCGCATCTAATACGACGCTGTTGTTTCGCATTAACGCGACAGTTTATGACGCGTCTCTTGCCGCCCCTAAAACAGGGCTTTGTCTCGCGTTTTCTCACGCGTGAAAGCTTCAGACGATCGGATGCAATTAGAAACATTTGCCGTTGGTTGGGAAAAATCGAAGGTAAAACCCTTAATGGAACTCGAAACTTCGCTTAGCGACGCGAGATAAATACTTGGACATTTAAATTGAATCTTCGAATAAGGGAAACTTTGATGATAAGAGCACATTTTTCATTCTATCGTACGATACAAATGGAGTGTTAAAAAATGATACTGCAGATATCGATAGATAGCATGCCTGTAGAATTCGCATTTCTAAATTTTCTTATAGCGTACATTCATCCCTATTTTCTATTATTTCTAAAATCGTTTACTTGTAAATTTAGAAATCATTTTAATATATTAGGGTGTCCCATAAGTTTCTTCCGCGCCACGCTATGAATGACTCTGACTGGTTATGTTTATATAAACATGCAGGCTTATCTCTTAGCCGCTTATGGCATCGGTTTCAGTCGTCCCAGAGCTCTTTCAAAGTACGTTTCATTGGTAACAAAGTCTCCTTTAAAATTTTTTCTGCACCGTTCAATATGGAGAGCCAAAAGAAGCATTTGCGGCATGTTATGCTTCATTGCTTTAAAAAAGGCAATAGTGCAAAGGACACTGCAGACGAGATTTGCACCGTTTACGGGAGTGGTGCTACGACTACTAGCACCGTCCGCAATTGGTTCAAGAAATTTAGGGCTGGAAATTTCGAGTTGAAAGATGAAGACCGCAGCGGCCGCCCAGCAACGACGGACACGGACCTTATCAAGACTGTGCTCGCTGAAAATCCGCGATATAGTGTGCGTGAGATAGAGGATGCCACTAACATTCCCAAAACAACGGTACATAAGCATTTGATCAAGATGGGAAAATGCGAATCGTTACCAAGTTTGGGTTCCGCACCTATTGTCGGAGACCGGCCTTATGAACCGCATCTCTACGTGCGATTTGCTTCTTCAGCGACACGAAAGAAATCCTTTCTTAAAAAGTCTTGTGACTGGAGACGAGACCTGGATTTTGTACGAAAATGTGCATCGAAAACGCACTTGGTCTAAGGAAAATAGACCTTCAACTGTTGCGAAGCCTGGACTTCATCCGAAGAAGGTTCTTTTGTGCATTTGGTGGGACTGGAAAGGTGCAGTGTACTATGAGCTCCTTCCTCAAGGTGAAACGATCAATGCTAGCAAATATTGCAATCAACTTGATCAATTGAAAGCCGCCATAGCAGAAAAACGGCCAGAATTGGCGAACCGACGTGGCGTCGTTTTCCATCACGATAACGCAAGACCGCATGTTGCGTTGGCCGTAAGGCAAAAATTATTAGAGTTTGATTGGGACGTTCTACCACATCCTCCGTACTCCCCAGACCTTGCTCCGTCCGATTATTACTTGTTCCTCTCCTTAAAAAATTCTCTTCGTGGTAAATCTTTCAAATCCATAAGCGAAATAAAAACGCACCTAGATGAATATTTTGCAAGTAAGATTCAACAATTTTGGAAAGAGGGTATAATGAGGCTTCCTGAGAGATGGAAGAAGGTTATAGAACAGAACGGTTCATATATAACGTAATAAATAAACTTTAAACAACAAATATCGTGTATTCATTTCGCATAAAAAAAAGGGAAGAAACTTATGGGACAACCTAATACTTAACCATCGGTATATCATTTTTCAATCTTTCTGCGGTATTTGAAGGATTCCTCTCTTGCAGAATTCTTGAGATTTGAACCAAAAAGCACGAGAAAAACAAGGCGTATATATAATATTTTACAACTTAATATTTCATTCAGAAATAATTCAGATGATCGGATGCAATTAGAAACATTTTTACCACTGGCGGAAAAAAAAATCGAAGGTAAAACCCTTAATGGAACTCGAAATTTCGCTTAGCGACGCAAGAGAAATATTTGCACGTTTAAATTGAAGTTTTCGTTTGAATCTCATGTAGGCGTTAAATTAAAACCGGCGGCTTCTGATGCCGAATCTTTTTTCCTTTGCCGAACAGATTCCGTTGAAAAGGTTCGTTAATAAAGGCGATGGAAATTATGGAACGAGATGGGCGTCTCTTTTCTGGAAAATAACTCCGAAAGATTGAGTCTCAAAATAAGAGAAGTGGAACAAAATTCCTCTCCGATTCGAATCTTCCACCATCTATTCATTTTTAACCCTTTGATAAATACATTACCATTTCATATTGACAGACTGAAGCACAATGGTATTCATTATTTGACTGATTTCCTTACAGAGCATATTTTATTTGAAATAAGATAAGAAATAATCGTTTGAAGTAATCAGATTATTTCAAATGCTTCATTATTTTTCGTTCACAAATAACAGACATAGAAAACTAATTTTCTTTAACGTTCAGTTGAAATAAATTATTTTCAAATAACTTTGTATTCGAATAATCTTTTATTTCAGTTGCTTCGTTCAAATAAAATTAATAATAAATTAAAATTGAAATTAATATGAATACAGAAAACTAACTTCATTTTGTGTTCAATTTAAATAAATAATTTTGTTTACTGAACTATCTTCTGTTTCAACTACTTCACTCAAATAATGTGACATAAGTATTGTTTAATTAAATGGAACTGAAATTAATAAGAATATAGGAAACTAACTTTATTTTGTATTCGGTTCAAACCGAATGATTTTGAAATGATCTCTTATTTAAATAATGTTTTATTTCAGTTACTTAAAAATAATTTAACAGCTCGACTTGAATAGTTTAACCTAAGAATTGTTATATATCATTAATACGAATGAATAAGGAAATATTGATCGCTGGATATGCGCCATTTTGGAATTCCTGACTTTAATTATTAGTTTAAAGGAGAACGGTTCGCGTTACACGGAACCGAACACAATGGAAGGATTAATTTTCCCCTGCATAATAATCTCGCGAAATCAAAAATCGCGAATCGGCAAACGAGCCGCGAAACACGGCCAATGAAGTCGCAGCAAAAAATACACCAACATTGGCGAAAAATTAATTGAACGAGTGGCGATTATTAGCGGTTGGAAATTCGATTAATCGAGCGACCGCGACGTGGTCTCAGCATTTTTGTTCCAAATTCCGCGGGATTGTAATCACGTGCCCGGGCCACATAACGAAAGAAAAATGAAACGTGTAATAAGGGAATCACGCGAATTTAGCTTGCTTCGCGAAAGCGCAATGAGGGGTGGTTTTCGGTAAACGAGCTCGCGTCAGAATTATAGCAACGAGGAGCAACTAGACGGATTCCTTGACGACCGCAAGACGTAACACGGAGCTAGGTATTCAGGGACATTTAACATTCAGACGGTTCAAAACCGATCGACGATTAGTTTGGCATAGTTCGAACTACCGGAATGCGATCGCCATTCCTTTCTCCGAGCGTGACTTCAACGAAAACCTAATCTTTAAATTCACCCTCTTGTAAAAGGCATTCGCGTATTTAACCCTTTGCGCACGGAACGTTATAATATTCGACGATTTTTTTCGCCCGCTCATTGAATTTATATTCGGCGAATTATATAAGGATACAAATTTACAAAATTAAAAGGATAAATGGCTTAAATTGATTAGTAAATATCAGTACTAGACACACGCACAATATTTGGCCAACTTTTTTTACGACTGCTTACGTAGCATGTAATTTAACGAGTCTTTTTTATTAATGAATTAAAATGGTTATTTGTGATGAACCACGTTAAAGAAGAAGATATTAGTTGCAATATAGATATGTATTTACGTATTATAATAAAATAATGAAAACTTCGGTGTTCAGCATCATGAATAATCGGAATATTTAAGCAATTCTTTATGGAAGTCCAAATTTAACGAATACGTCATGAAACTGATATTAGAAGAAGAGTATGTGAATAAAGAAATAGGTACTATATCTACATACATTTATATATACATAGGTACTGTTGAAACTGGTATTAGAAGAAGATTATATAAATAGAGAAATACTTGGACATTGATTTGCAAAATTTAAGATTAATAACTTTTCATTGGACAGATTGTCAGAAAGAAGATTAAACAATCGCGAAATTGGTGATTTTCGTAAATATATAATAATGAAACTAGAGTATAATTATTATATATAAATAGGGGTATAATAAGATTATATTGTGTGGTAATGAAACCGAATACTTGTAATCGTAAAAGAAACCAATAAAGTGTTATTATAATAATGAAACTATTTAATTACCAGAACGAAACGTACAGAACTATGTAAAATTACTTAACAAAAATACATGCGTACAGTTTTGAAGAATTCACTTGCTATACTTGCTTTTTGCTTTAAAAAAAAACTACATTTCACATGCGCCAACCTACTAGGTAATAAAATAATCTTACAGCAAGGGTGTCAAGTATTAATAAAAGAATAATGGCAACGAATCACCCAATGTATCCCCGATTTCGAATATATTAACCCTAGAACTCCCAAAGCAGTCAAAATGACTGGTTAGAAACTTATCATAAAAATTACATAAATTTGCAGCGGTTCATTTCTTCAAGATATCCCGTCGTTTTCTGTACAACATATAAACGAAGATTTATTGTACTTCAGTGGCATGCACTTTACAAATGTCCACCATTGTTATTCCCTTGTTATAAATGCGTATACTTTAATCGTCGGTAATTCTAGCGTTAAACCTAGTCGCAGACGGAAGAGTAGACTATTACACTTTTTCCAGCACAGCGTTTAACCGAAGAATAGCTCTGGTCTGCCGCGATCACCTAAAGTGCGGAAAATACGAGGTGCGCGACCCCAATTTTCCCCACGTACTGGCTGAGAAACCGCTAGCTTATTGTCTATTCGGGTGCACTGAGTGCCGACTAAATTCAACGTGTCTCCCGTAGACGGTTTACTACGGTAGAAACGATCAGACTCCGCATTCCCCGTGCGGAGAAGCCCCGAGACGATGCGGAGGATGAGGGGAAGCAGCTATGCACTTCCGGAGAACCGCGGAACGCGACGCTTTGGCCGAAGGAACGGTTAAACGGGCGCGAACACCGCCCATTCGTAGCTTTTCGGTACTTCGCGCGTTCGTAATCGAGTGCTCGCTAGCTAGCGAGCGAGAGCAAGAGAGCTAGGAGAACGCCTCGAAATGCGAAGCTCCGCGGCAGCCCTTTCAACCCCTATTTACAATGCAACGGCCTCCGTAATTTACCATGGGGGAGCATAGGACGCGAACCGATAAACGCGTCCTTGTATTGCCTCCCTCGCCTGACAAATACACAACGCATAGGTTGCCTCGTAATACGCCGGCAATCGCGAAACCGTTACACCTCGTATCGAAACATCAAGGTCTGCCAACCATTTCGCCGTCTCAATTAGCCCTTCGATATTTCATAACGCGTTCCCGACGCAGTCGCGTTAGATTAGGGTTCGTATGAAACGTTTCACCCCGTGGGATGCTTTCGTTGCGAAGCTGTTGCTATCTATGAATACTCGTAGAGATATTTTAGAAACACGTTGAAGGTTATACACGTGCACGTTAACGGTTTAGTAAATAATTTTGCGCGTAGTACCTTGGTATCTATTGTTTGATTTTAGGATTATCAGAAAGTTTCGTAATTCCCCTTTTTGAAAAGCTCGCACTGTTTGCAAGTTAGTAATTCTTCTAGGTTTTTTATTTATTCAATTTCTGGTGTCAAACGTTACGGTAAATGATAATGAAAGAATATTTTAGACGATAATTAGCACGTTTTGATACGTTATTATTAAAATATTTAGTTGTTTAGTGCTGTCGAATGGAAAAAGTTGCCGTTGTTTTTAGTTATGTATTGTCCATTAACTATTAGATTTAGTGTGACCCAAATAGAAAGAGTATTTGTTCAGACTAAGAATGCTAATATTTAACTAAAGTTTGTAAGAAATAGTCGCTGTCCAATTCATCGACTGCACGACAAAATTTGATATTACCAAAAAGCTTTACGAACTTTCATACATCAAGTTCTTTATTGTTCTGTGTCGAAAGTAACAAATTCGACGCCATGAATTTGAATTTTTTATTAATATTGAGCTTCCTGCTAATCTTCCTATTAATTGAAAACTAATATTATAGATATTGGAAGTAATTTTCTTCGCCTTCACAAATTGTCGATTGAAGAATTTTCTAATGTAACTCATCTCTAATTATCCTCTTCTTTTTTTCATCATTACTGTCCCTAAAATACTTATCCTGCTTCCATACATTTGATCAGTAATGTATACCGCAAGAAACGACATATTTCCATACGCATGAAACTAGTATTTCGAAGATGTTAATTTCTCCGCCAAACGAAAGCAATTAACCGCGTGCTCGTTGACATAATTTTGCTGCTCGTTACGAATGGGAAACGCCAATATCGTTGCGTATCCCTTGTGGACGATGGATATCGTAAAAATAACAACGGCAATAACGATGATAATAATAATAATAACGGAGAGGCTGGATAAGCAACGCGTACAAGCACGCCGGTAATTATGAAAATTTTCTATATAGAAACGCCGGTATAAACAGCGGCAACACGCGTGCGGAACATCCTTGCGCACGAGTATGAGCCCAGCTATCGTTGCTCGCATCGAACGCGTAAATATAATTATTCACGTGACACGGTGTTGCGAGTGCTAGGAAACGCAGCTTGTCTGGAAATCGAGCTTTCGTGCCTCGGCCGGCATAAATTTCTCTTACGTCTGAGATATAAAAAATATTACCGCTGCAAGAAAGCAGGTTTATCGTTGCGGAACACAGAGACGATGGATTCGCAAAGCCACGGGTAGAAGTCTGATTTCTCAAGCAGTTCGTTCTTCTCTGCTGCGAAACCTATTCACGCAATAACCTTTTCTTCTTTGCTACGCGACTTTTTTGCCGCTTTATTTTTTGAGAATTCATCGAAACTCAATCGACAGGGGAAAAGTGGTAAGCTTCGAGCGTTCAAAGTACGCTAAGCTTTGTGTCGAGCTTCTGAAAAGCTTGCGACTCGGATGGGGGGAAAAAAGTAGGATCGCGAAAACGTGAGATCAGCGTGACATCTGGTGAGCACCGGCGGCGTTTTCTTTGTACCTCTTCGGATGAACCTCGTTAAAGGTGAATCGAGTCCCTCGTGAAATCTTAAGAGACTCCGGCTGGTCTTCTGCTTCGCGCAACCTAATAATTCATCCTAGGGGCTCCTACGTATTTCCGGGGTTAGAGTAACGATGGGTTTTCCAGTCTCTCTATCTTCGAGTAATTTTTAAACGTCGCGAAAATTTCTTTCGAAATTCATCGAATCCGAAAAGCTTCCTTCCATGTTGATGGCAATTTTTCTGATACAGGTATGTTGAATATGACGTATTAATTGTTGATTAATTGAAAATGCACGACGAAGACCAATGTCCTTATCGCTGCCACTTGAAAAGTTGTCGCTTTAATGGAAATGCTTCTTACGTATGCATATTATCAATTCAGTTTGCGTAACAGATATAAGATGAATAGTTAAATTATCGGGTTTAGTGCATTATGATAATTCTCGTATTTTTTTTCTTCGCACATTGTTTCGCTGTTAAATAAAATAATTAAAGTGACAGGTATTGGTAACGCGTTTAAAGTGAATGCCAGTAATACAAGTTTCATTTGTTTCTAACTTTAATCTTGAATGTAATTAGAAGCGAAAGTTAGTATCATGAAGGGAAAGCGTTTAGTAATACGAATTAAAATAATTACCATATCAACGTGATAATCATTAGCCATGAATTATTATTTTGAAAGTAACAGGTGAAATATCCGCAACATATATTAACGAATTTCTTAAACTTTCGCTAACAAATCTCGCTAATTCGTTAAGAGAATATTGCATTTATATGTTACAACGGTGCATTAGTACAATAACACATACATTTAAATTTAATAGAAGCACCTTAAACTTGCAACAAAATTAATCTTTTCATTACAAAACTATAATTTTGCAGAGTACACCATGGTTATCCGTTTATTGGAATATTTGCCCATTTTCATATTTTCGTTAATACAAACACGTCTATCATAATTCAGACATTTATCTGTTTTAATTCCCGGCAACGTATTAGGTAGCTTTCAAATGCAACCAAAAATTGCTATCTTCTATAATGCTTTTGCACATTAAATCCAAAGAATCTTTGCCACTATTCCTCACCACGTTTCCCAATTCCACTGATTTTTATGTTACGGCAGTAACATACATTATCGTAAGTATCGTAGAAAAGTTAAACAACTACATTCGTTAATAAAACGTGTATTCTATCGAAGCAAGTAAAATCTTGTTCGCCGTATCTTAGAGCACATTAAGTGTACGTTTAACTTCTCCGAACGTGGAATAATATTTTTCTGAATTATTTTGTTGAGGGGGAGGGGGGCATGGCAATCACCCCCACCGGAATGCAGCGCTGGTTTTGAAGCTCTAGAAGGGCTCTTTTCAATCTTTACGCCGTAGGTTGGTTCGGCGAAAGGCAGGGTTTTGCGGGACCAAAGGGTGGCTTATGAATGGGCAATTAATCCACGAAAACCGCCGGCGCGTCGTCCTCGGTGCTTGCGTGCTCCGTTACGCCGCTAAGCCACCTAAAATCCAGCCGTCCGCCCGCCACGGTACACTGTATTATTCAAAGAGTACCGCTTTACTCTCTCTGATAATGATTTATTTAGTCCGGGCGAGCGCAAATACGGAGGCGAACATTAGCCGCAACTAAGCCCAGCATCCCCCGTATATCCTTTTCAAAGGACTCGCCGGGTTATCCTCGCGACTCTTAATGACGTTATGCGATACACTTGGCCGAAGCTTCGGTAAGATTCGGTCCAGCATAGCGGCAGTATTGAATTTTCCCTTTGTACAGTTCGCGCAAATTCATCACGCGTCGTTTTGCCACGCGATATTCCGAGGGAAACGCGAAAGCGATGCATTTGTAGCCTCGTTTCAATGCACGGTTCAATGGAGATGAAATTAATAAAAGCGCCAAATTGCAGGGCAGTGGTTCCCCTTTCGCGGGCTTCGAAACAGTCCAACAACACGCCAACTCGTGACATATAATTAAACTATCATCTCCATATTCATGCCAGCCAAAGCAAACTTCCATACTCATCCATATACATTGCTAAACAGTTGTCGGTCACCTATTTGCATTTAGGTTACAGTCTTCATTAACCGGCCCGGTGCTCTCACATTAAAACGCAAAAATTTTATGATTCTCTATTTTCTCTCTCTCTCTTTCCTCCTCCTTTTTTTCACCTGTGGTAAATTTCTTCGCCGTTGCATCGTGCTCGCGATGTCGTTGACTTTTAAAAAATTCACGCGGATCACGCTAACCGCATTGATATCGACTTCCTTCGGCCGTTGCGCCACGGAAGCACCCATTCACTCCGTATTACGTAGCTCTACGCTTTATCACACAACCTCCGTAATCTTTGAATTAAAATATCTCCTAAGCTGATGACGATCTTTCGACGTAGATTACTTATCTTTAGCGCTATTTTTACGCCTTCCGCTACGAACAGTGAGAGTGGAAAATAAGCGTATGTCTCGCAAAAAAGAAATTGATGGAGAAATTATAGGATAATTAATGTTTGATTGTAATATTAATTGCAGCGAATAAATAAGTATTGTGTAATGATAATATAATTATAGTACCACTTGTACAGAATGTATTGTAAGGTAATTTCGGTACAATTTACGGTAAATGAATTATACCGTCATTGTATTTTGGATATTTTGTGTAATTCTGCATTTCATGCTGTTTAAACTGAGAATCAAAAGCGAGTATACAACCCACGAAAACGAAATTATAGTACTGATGATAGTAGAAATAAAATTACAGCGTAATTGTAGTATTATTGTGTAGCAAATGAATAAATGTTGTAAAATAGTAACAGAATTTTAGTATCACTTAGTGAAATAAATTACAGTATAATTATGATGTAATTTACATTGGACAAATTATACTAAACGGAGCACGTGCTTGCGATATTTATAACAAAATTTCATTTATCACCTTTAAGTTCCTTTGGAGTTTTTATAATCACTGTACCAAATACAAATGCTGTATAATATTAAGTGTATCAATAAGTAATTCACAATTTTTTTTTATAAATATAGTTTAAATTTGAAATATGCGACCCAGATACAACGATCGGTTAATGAATTTATTTCATCAAATAATCAATCTCCCATTTTTGTAAGAATCTTTAAGACAAGTATTTTATTGTGAATTTGACAAAAAACGTGGAATATTCATTAGTACACCTAATATTTTAATACATTATTTCGTACCTTGCACAGTACTGGAATAGATAATTGCTTTTGCTATCACGTACGGCTAAAAAAACATTCCTAAGGAACGGGTTAAACAATATCGTTAAAAAAAAATAGAATTCACTAGTGTAAATTGCCTAAAACACGATTGCAATTGGAATGAAACGCCGCGTCAAAACGCATCGAAACTCTATTTCGGCAAAAACTATCCCCTTTATTCAACTTTCACCTATCCCCTAAAACTATTCGATATCCAATATCTTTTCTCCAAATATCGAAACACTCTTCGGGTATGATCACCTATTTCGATGGTACTCGAATGTATCCATTTAAATGGAGCACGCCGTTCCACCTACTACGTGCATATAACATTTTAAAAGAGACTCAGCGGCATCGATGTGGAAAGAGAGAGAGAGAGAAAGGGAGAAAGAGAGGAATAAAAGAAACGTCTGCCGAGGCAAATCGAAACGTCAGCAGAGAATGACGTTTGAGTAACCCACTCGATGTTCCCCTAACCCAATCCACTTAGCCGATTCGAGAGTCCGCGAAGAAATTCCCGGCGACACGTGGAAAATTCCAACGCGTGTCGGCGACACTCGCCGGAATCGGCTTTGCGGAAACGCTATGTGCCAGACGCTATGGAAAATCGTTGGTTGGGAAGGACGTCGTCGTCGAAAACGCGCAACCAATACGATAACGCATTTTGACACGTAAAACTTCGGCAAATCGCTACTCGCGGCTTTTCACGGCAACGACGACGACGACGACGACGTCTACGAAGACGACGACGAAAATATACGCTGAGTATGGGCGAAGAAGAGGTCTGCTGGTGCGGCAAGGGGCGAGGAAAGAGAGTTACGCCCCTGTCTGAACGTGTCTCCTCGCGAAGACAAAATAGAGCCCCGTCTCGCCCCCCAGACACCCAACGTCCCGACGCTGTTTCTGCTTTCGTGCGAAATCTTTCTCGCCGCTGCTTTTTCCAGACGCGCGAGCACGCTAGACAAGACAGTGCCGCTCGCCGTGTCAAAACTACGCCCAAGGCTTTCCAACAGATACGCGAATAAAGTGTCCCCCATATCTCAATATTCTTCCCCCCTCCCCCCTCCTCCACTTCTTCCGCGGATTTCCATTTCGATCTGTGCTCCACTTTAAACCGTTCGCGTTGAACGCTTTTGATATCCATCATTGGACGAGATGACACGATTTGGACGGAATGTTACCGTCGAATTAAATCTTCTCCTTTCGGTAAGGAGACGTGTGATGAGTGACCTATTATTTGATTTCAAAGTATTTAAAATATGCAAAATATTAAAATTAAAGAAGACTTTATTTCTGTTCATGAAGAAATGAATTTGCATAGAGATGCACAATCTAATAAAAAATTACAAGTCCTACAAATGTTTGGCAATAATATAGCGTGCAAAACTTCTAGTAATATTTTATATTAATCTACTAATGAAATATAACCTGTACCTTGCTAATACAGCTACAGTACTGGACAAAATTATGGCAACTTTAAAGAAGTAATTATCTACAGAATAATTCCTTTAGAATTTTCTTTATTGGTAGAACAATACCACATTTCTCTTAATTAATATTAACCCTTTACCTTACAATAACGAGTTACACTCGTTGTAGAAATTATGCTCTGGTTGCGATACAAATATATTGTATTTTTTAATAAATTTCAATTCTAATTCTATCGATAATTTCAATTGATGAGGTTGAGTATTACAAGCATAAATTACGTACAAGGTTTTAGTGTTCTGCATTCATCCCACTATTAAAGTAACAAATAGCGAACGTTACTGTGTGTATATTATTTGAAAAAATCGTATGACAAAGGGTTAAAAAATGATACACTGTCCTTATCTACTAACCTTCTTATCTACTACTAACCGTCCTTATCTACTAACCTTATCTACTAACCAAACTATTTATTAATCGATTCATGTAAAATATTGGCACGTTCAACGCGTTATACTTTCATCCAGTACAGTATACAACTGCTTACTTTAAAACCGTACTGTTCCTATCATTTCTCGCGTTTTCTCCACCTTTCTTAACCAATAGTGTATTGTTTAATTCCGACGGAGGAACTGTTCCCTGTCGGAGAGGATAATTTTTGCCGCGAAACGAGAACGGACGAATTGTAGGAGGGAAATTTTATTGCGTGGCAGGAGAGAAAAGGAAAAGAACGGCTGAGCGACATTACGGCGCGTATTGATTTCCCTGCGAGGGAGAAAAATAAATAACATAACCGGCAGGACGAAATTAAAGCGCAGCAGTGAGAGGGGTCGCGTTCGCGTCAATGATTTCGCCGGGTATACGGGGGCGAATTTGCATGGAGAACGTTTCGCTCGGCGAGGCCAGAGAGACAAACCCGTGGCGTCGGTGTCTCGCGTTACAAGCCTGTGCGACGAGGCGCTCGTCTTCTTCGCGACGAGAAAATAAAACCGACCTCTCGTCGCTCGCACGGAAGCTCGGATCAAGCTTTTTTTCTCTCCCGCCGCGCAGTAGCACGGCAGACAAGACGGTACC
Organism: Eucera pruinosa; assembly: GCA_028830335.1. Classification (NCBI taxonomy): domain Eukaryota; kingdom Metazoa; phylum Arthropoda; class Insecta; order Hymenoptera; family Apidae; genus Eucera; species Eucera pruinosa. Next base: position 10,176,416 of record JAMYCR010000015.1, on the reverse strand, counting down.
GTGGCTAGCCAAAACATTCGAGACTTGATCGCGAGCCAAAAATCTCATCGCACCGCCAAAAAGATACACCTGGAGCCTGGGGCCAAGAAAAAGAGCCAAACGATTCTATTTTTCTGCATTCACCCTCTTACCACGATGTTTCACCTATTCTTGTTATCGATTCAGCGAGCGATTATTAGGTGTAACGATGAATAATTCAACTTTTTCTGATTCGTCATCCATCTTCGTTGCTTTAATACAGGTTGACTTCTCAGGATAAAATACGTCATTGTATATTTCAAACGAAACCATGAATGGCCACCAACGAACGAAACAGGGGATGGTGTTATATTCTAAGTGTAAATTATAGGCTTTACATTGTTTCTATTAACCCTTTCGTTACGGAGGGCATGTATATAAGCTCTTAAAAATTGGGCAATCGTTTATTAAAAATATATGTGTCCGTTTTCTGCAACACGGTATTACTTTTACTATAATTTATACTTGTCTTATCATAATTAGGGTAGATGTGCCAATTACTGTCGCTTTAAGTTTATCGCGCAACTTCATTGAATTATTTTAGAAGTTGTTTAACTTAATAATCGTTCCGGTTTCGAGCACAACATTAGTTAACGTCTCTTTTATTTATGATGATTTTTTTGTATGTTAAATATGATGCATTAATTACCAATTCATTGAAAGTATATAACAAAGTCCAATGTCCCTCGTACTGTCATTTGAAAAGTTGCCACTTAAATGGAAGTGATCCTTACATATATTAGCACTTCAGTTTGTATGAAAGATAGAAGATAAACCGTAAACGCATCACCTTTACTGTATTATACAAATTTCCATACTTTCTACTTACACTAGTAGCGTTCTTACATATGCAATTATATATTATTTCCATCTAAGTCCCTACCTTCCTATAGAAGTTACAACTTACAATTTACAATTATTTTATTCAATCCACTCAATTGCCCATTGTACTCTAACATCCGTATTCTTTACAATCTTCTTTCAACCTATTCCGCTCCTTTTTAAATCTCGCTTATTCTTTCGCTTTCTTCTCTTGTTTGGCCCTTAACATACATCGGTTCGTAATATTAACGTGCACACAAATTAGTGGTACAAAAGGGGGTTAGCAGGAAATATTCCAAGTGGAAGGATTTAAGTAACCGTGGCGTGTATTTTGCAACGGCTCCGCTAGCTAGTCGAAAATATTAGCTTTTGTCGATGCGAAACGACAACCGTGCATAGTAGAGATCATTGAACGCTGTGTCCCGTGGCATCTGCCAGAGGAATTTATGATAATGGAATATCGAGCCGCCGCGTTTCGAGGAAAATACGCTCACAAAGGGCTCGAGTGTGCGTTAACGCGCGATTCTGATGGCCGACCTTTGAATTTATTAAAATTCATGCGAAACGCGGCATGGTTGAGGAACGTCGCAATATCATCGATATTAATAAAAGTTAGCCGAGCAAAGAGAACCGGTAGATTCGATAAAAACGGGCTTGCAAATATTATCAGCGAATAATGGACTGTCTGGCTGTACTTTTTAAAGAGGAATATGGTCGATTTCGAGAGACCCTCGGCTTTCGCGTTAACCCTTTTCACTGCGCTGCAATATTCGCATGAACGTCGTAGCTATAAAGCATTGGTGTAATAAAAAAAATGCGAATAAATTGGATGCACCAATTACTGTAACTTCAAGCTTATCGCGTAAGTTTATTTAAATTATTGAACCTAAAAATCGTTCCAGTTTGGAGCATAATATTGTTCAATCGCTCTCCTATTTATGAATATTTTTTTATACGTTGAATATAACGAATTAATTATTACGTAATTGAAAATATAGAATAAAGTCCAATGTCCTTATTATGACCACTTGAAAACTTTTCATTTAAATAGAAACAATTTTTACATACGTTAGCACGTCAGTTTGAATAACAGATATAAGATGTATAGTAAACGTATCACATTTATTGAATTATGACACGTCTCATATTTTATAATTACATTGGTCACGTTTTAACGTTCAACACCACATTTACATCCAAATATTTATTTTTAAATATTAAGCGTACATGAGTATACAATGTCTATGTGCTATTACGTAAACAAGGGTCCAAATTTAGTATAAAAATTTGTTTACTTAAGTTTCTTCGTACATTATTTCGCTGTTAGAGAAAATGATTAAAGTGTCGGTTAATAGCGACACTGACACCAATTGGGACATCCACCCTATATATCATGACTTAAATAACTTAAATTTGTATAATTTATCGCCACCTAAACATAAACATAAATATAAACTTGACTTCAGAATAATAAATATGAAACATAATATAACACTAATTACAACCCAATATTCGTATCAAAAATTGATATCCGTAGAATAATAATAATAATAGTAAATAAATGAATAATAAAGGCACCGAATTAATTCGCAACCTTAATATTTCTATTCAGCAATGGCAAAGCAGTCGATAAAGGGCTGTGTCGAGAAAGTCGAGAAAGAATAATTATTACGTTTAGAAGCGTCTCTCTTCTTTTTATCCCCGAATTCGAGCTTAGCAATTTAATTAAGAGTTACACGAAGAGAAGGTGGGAGAGTTGTACACGGGATGGTATTTTCCCCAGAGGCGCGAAACTCCTCGAAAAAGTCTCGAAAAAAATGGAGCACAGGCGCGTCGAAAGCTTCGCCGAGCTTTCGCCCGGTCTTTGTTCAGAAGCGGAAAATACGGCCACTGACCGAACGTTACTAATCCGTCGGATTATCGTCGAACGATCGCTTTCTTCGCGCTTGATTTATGCTGGCGTGCTCGCCGCTAAAGGTAGATTTACACCTCGTGAAGTTTAAAAGCACCTCCACCCTACAGAGTTGTCTCTTGGGGTAGATTATATCGATGTCGAATTACGCGAGCTCTCTATTCCCCCCAGCTTTGCCGCTCGGCGAACGGTGAAAAGGGGACAGGAATAGGGATCGGAAAGTTACCGATTTTTCCCGTTCGCACGGACGAAGTACAGGACAGGTACCTATCATCGTACGGGACTTGGTCTGAAATATTATTGACCTAACGAATCAAACGTTTCGGAAGAACGCTGTCTCAAAGAGAATTTAACACTTCTAATGCACTTTAACACTTTGTGGACGGAACAGAATAATGGTGAATATATTTTCGCTCAATTATTAACCCTTTGTAAATGGAACTTAACGAATACTCGTCTGATTATTGACAATAATGTCTACTAATGATATTAGTTGCAATTTTTTGATTTATATATCGATACATGTCCGGAAAGCTAGAATCGATTGAGCGACTATTCGCACGCATCGTTCGCAAAGGGTTAATGTGCAAAATGTAAAAGCATACACAGATGCTGTGAATTTTATGCAATCGAAATGGTAAGAATGATAATCGTAATTTGGTCTCAAGACCTTTGGAATGTGTGAGAAAAAGACACATTGGATGATAAGTCCATTCTGTAGCTCGTCTGCGAATTTTGTTACCGGTATTTATCGATAACAGATATTGGTAATAAACAAATATTTTATTGGCCTTTGACTCAGTACAATATACGCGCACTAAAAAATGTAACATAAAAGTATTCTTCATAAATGTTTCGTTATGATAAAAACAGAATTACACGAGGAACGCGAATAAAATTTTCAATTCATAACTGTTAATTAATGCGTATATGCAAAGAGTACACCCAAAAGAAAATAATCGTATCGATTTTGTGTAATTTTAATTTATTAAAATGATTTTTAAAAATAAGATATTAAAAATAATTCGATACGCTGCTTCTGTATATTTTAAGATAAAAATATGGTACGTGATGTAAAATTATAATTCTACATCATTCGTATCAATGTTCACATATTTCATTTTATTCATATTTCATGAATAAGGCTTTGAATATACTTTTTTCTACACAAATATATAGAATTGTATGGTGTATTACGGTGAATGGAAAATTCGTGTTGTTTATTCGGTCTAAGTGAGAAACTAGAGAGACTTTCTCTTCTTTAGGAATAAATATATATTATTATTTATTTTTATACATTCCCCAACAATTTCTAATCATATTTATAGTAGTTTCACCGTTTCATCCCCATTCTTTTCCAATCGAAAAACTGTTCAAAACGATTCTGTTTTACTGTCTAACAAGGAATGTAAACGCTTCTAAACTATTTTAATACATAAACCGTAAAAGCAAACGTAAAAGTTATTCATATTGTACAAAAATCGAAAAGGCAAAAGTGAAATTGGTAATAAAAACCGTGTGTCAGAAACGTACACTGAATGACAGGTCTATTCTGTATCTTGTCCGTGATGCACGTAACTTTCGATTATCGATATTACCGACAATCATTACCGATAATACCGAAACGCAATGATTCTCAACAAAACCGATAATACCGGTAACGCAATCACCGGTAATGCAATCCCTAGACAGGAAAAATATTTTCCGCATCGCGGAGAAAAAGCTTTTTAGCGAACGATTAAAACGCAGATAGCCCCGCATATTCTCCTTATTCTCCGATATTATATGTAATGAGTTCCCCTCCGTGGAATGGAATACTATTCCACTTTTCTGCTCCGGCTAGAAGCAAGAGAAAATCGGCCGGGATCTTATCTCTACGTAACGCGTGATCTAAGGAAGCTTCCCGTGCTCTCGGCTCCTCTCAAAGAGACTATTTCACCATCCGCTCCTAACTAAAAAGCTAAAGTATAAAAGGAAGCCGTGTTTAGGAAAAACCGGCATCATCGTTAAAGAACGCGCCGGGATGGACGCGGAATATGCTGAGATGGTGTTTTTTTTTTTTTTTTCGCCGGGCGAATATAAGCACGGAGTTTCGCAGGGTGGGTGATTCGATCGATCGAGAGTCTAAAAGGGCGGATCTTTACTTTCGACGAACGATTGTTTCGCCGGCAAGAAAACAGTATCCACGACAGAGAGGACACGCAGTAGGGAGCGAATAAATTTTTTTCAAGCGACAGAGAGTAACGCAAAACGGAAAGAGGGTTGCTGGCTTCCGACAGGGACGAAACGTTGCGACCCTTTTGCTAGCCAAAATATATACAGTTGGCGCTGCCATAAGTTTTCGACCTGGATAGGGTAGATGTACCACGTACTGCCACTTTATGTCTATCGCGTAACTTTGGTTAATTGTTTTAGAAATTATTGAACCTAAAAATTCCACTTCCAATTTTAGTATAAGGATAATAATTTTAGTATAAGAGTATAATATTGTTGTACATCGAGGATATTTATGAACATTTTTGTTATATGTTGAATATAGTGAATTAATTACTAACTCATTGAAAATGTAACACAAAGTACAATGTTCCTATTACTGTCACTTGAAAAGTTCTCATTTAAATAGAAACACGTTTTTACATGTATTAGAAATTAAGTTTGGGTAACAGATATAAGATGTATAGTAAACGTATCGCCTTTACTGAATTATGACACGTTACATATCTTATAATTACTCTGGTCACTTTTTAATGTTCAACAGCATAGTTACCTCCTAATATTTATTTTTAAATATTAAGTGTAAATTAATATACAATGTCTATGTACTGTTACGTAAACCGAAGTCCAAATTTAGTATGAAAATTTGTTTACTTACGATTCTTTATACATTACTTTGCTATTAAATAAACGAATTGAAGTGGCAGTTATAGGAACACTGACAGTACGTGGGACATTTACCCTAGCTGATGCTACAAGTAGTATTGTATCACTATATAGTCACCTTAACCTAGTCACCTAACTTGCCTTACAACAACGAGTTAAACTCGTCATGTTACTTATCACCTAATTCCTGGATAAAAACACGCCGTATTTTTTACTAAACTTTAATTAACTTCAGTTCAATTTATAAGATTGAAGATCGAAGATTACTAACAATAACTACAAATTAAGTATAATATTTCAGCGTTTCGCATTCGACTTGGTGTTATACTAGAAAATAACTAATATTCTGGTGGATAATCTAAAATAATATAATAATATAATAAAACAATAAAATTTCTAAGGCAACGTGTTAATGAAACTAGCTTTTTAAATGAGCTCATAACGTCACTGATAGAAACAACGCAAATGCGAAACGACGTGAATTGGAAGGACGCAAGTCGAGGTACTATTGTGCATAAATTTGCATAATCTCTCTATTGCGGCTCTATTGCGAAATTTATAGACGAATTACAGCCGACTAACGGAGACAACGGAGAGAAAAAAGTATATATACAAAGGTAGACGAAACAAATCTGCTGGACCTGATAAAAAGCGAAACGACCGGATGCTCTATCCGCGACCCCTACTACTTGATTTTTTTTCTTTCGATCATTCGAAATGCTGAAATCCGATAAAGGTAACCGAGACAACACGCGCGGGTTTTACGTTCCCGGGGCGCTTACGAATATTATTTTTGGATTCAATTTTTGAGCGAAGCTCGACGGTCGTAAATTTAACCCGAAAAGGATTCGCGTAACCGCGTCTGGCTCTCCCTGGTCTACAAAAACCGTCCAGATCGAACAAAATCGTGGCTGCGGAGCCACGCGGTATTTATATCTCGGGCGTCGCGCGGATGGGAATTTATTAGCGCACCGAGACACGTACTACGCACTACAGAGGTCGAAAAATTAAAAACAATTCCGCCGTAAATTTCCAAGCGCGATCATCGTGCAATTAAATCTACCTTAGCAGCGAATCCCTCGGTCGCGTTGGATTTATCGGATCTCGCGGGCACGCCGAAACTTTGCCTCGAAAAAATTCAACCGAGCGGGGGATAAAAAGCCGGGAAACGTTGGGAATGGATGAGGATTCGCAAAGGTAGGCGAAACGCTGGCAAGACGACGGCAACTTAATTAATTAAGGTGAATCGCTACGGATTGTTGGCGCGTTTTACACTCGCCAAGCTGACTAATAGCTCCGCTGATTAATACGTTCTGCAGATGTTACGCAGCGACGTAAACATTAAGACTATAACCGGCTTAGCGATTGAATTATCACGGACAAGCTGCCGAAGTATTAAATCGTGCAATCCCTCCCCCCCGTGTTGCCATTCGCCTATCTAGATTGGCTTTGAATAACAACTCCCTTCGGCGTTATGAATTATGCATGCGCGTTGCAAATCAAAACCAGATCGAAAAGAGATTCACTCGGCAATCGAAACGGCTTCGAAACTTTTGCCATTGGTGGGAAACAAGTTTTTGCGAAGAGTGAAACTTTTGGCTGGATTTTAAATGCTAATTCCACGATCGACTGATAACTTCGACAAACAACAGCATCAACATCAACCCTTATATAAATACTGACTCACATCCTATCGGATGGTTAATTAAATTATATTCGATGGGTTCATTAAAATCGATGCATCTCTCTTATTATCGTTCGAATGGACGTATTGGGTTCGCTCGTAAATAGCTTCCGCTTCGCGCAGAAGTGCCTTCTGTTCTTTTGCAAAAATTCTGGTAATACTTTTTACGATTCCATTGTGCAATGGTTTTTTTGATAAGGTAACTAAATTTACGATAGAGCGTAAATTAAAATTAAAGCTATATAAGAGAACATTGCATTAGGTGTGCAAATTAATTCAGCGCACTTATGTTTAAAGTCTTGAAGATTTTATTTACTTAAAATCAGCATATTTTGCAGGATGGATATTGAATAATGGAATTTGTATTTGTAACATCAAAATTGTATTTGACTTTCCATAAATACATATTGAATTTCGTGAAAAGGCACTGAATTAATTTGTACATCTAATATTTGAAATAGTTCACCCAATTAAATTTTGTTTATCTATTACGTAACATACGTATGTACATTCTTGTGGCTTTGATAAAGTTAAAAGAGAACACGAAGATGAATTATGGAAAAGTGGTTAGTGACAAGGGGAAGTGTATACTGACCCGATTAAACTTAAATCGCGATCAAAAATACAAGATTGATTAGAATTCAGATTTACGTTAACAATAGATTCTAAATCCTAGATCAATCTTACTTAATAATAGTTCAAATAATTACTAATAGGAAACCATAAAGGAAGAAAAAGGAAGAAGTTATTTATTACTTATTTCGGAGGAAGCATAAGCAAACAGTAATTAGTGGAAGCGTGGAATGGAGAATCACGATAAACAAGAGAGTGAATTTGATCAATATCTCGAGGATCACAAGAGGATAACTTTAGGATGGAAATGTTGATCCAGCGATCGGTGGCGAATCTCGTATGGGTGAAATGGGTAAGGAAGGTTATATGGGAGAGCCAGCGAGGTTGGAAAAGTTAGTTTCGGTGACATATGTGGCCAACACACGTAGAGGCGGAAGTTGAACCAGGATCGGCTAGGACCAACCCCGCTGCGGGCTGCGTGACATTTCCACCCCGTAACTACCTCGAACCGTCGTTTAAGGAAATAGAGCTGTCCGACGCAAGCACGCCTCTCGCCGCGGCAATCCCCTTTCAACATGTGCCAATAAATGGTAATCGCCGCAAAAGATGCGCGCCCGGCCCTCTTAACAACCCATCTCATATGTCTAGATTTAGGGTACAAATTTGCTTATTACTTTGGCTAGCCAAAACTTCAATTTCGTAATAACATTTTCTAATCTCAATTTACATTTGAACCTTGATATTTAGATGGTATATCTGAACTTGATCGATTAAACTTGGATATTTAATTTTGAGGATTTGAATTAGAATAGATGAATTTGATTGTCTGAAATTGAATATGCGAACACGAACATTTCAAATTCATTATTTGAATTTGATTGAACGAATTGGAAGACTTGAACACTTAAACGTTTAATTTTGAATATTTGAATTGGAATATCTAAATTGGAATACATGAATTTCATTATCTGAACCTAGATATGCGTGCCTAAATATTTGAGATTGATTATTAGCATTTAAATATTTAAATCTGTTCATTCGAACCTGAGTATTTAATGTTGAATATTTAAATTTGAATATCTGAATTGGAATACTTGAATTTTATTATCTGAACTCGAATACATGCGCCTGAATACTTAAGTTCGATTATCTGAATTTGAATATATGAATTTAATTGTCTAAACGTGAATACTTGAACTTGAATATTCGAATTACAGTCTCTGGGTTGGAATACTTGAAGCTGAATGTTTAAACGTGACTGAGCTAGCCTGAATATTTAAATTTAATTATCCGAAGCTGAATAATTAAATCTGATTACCTAAACTTAAATACTTGGCCCTGAACATTTACGTTTGTTTAACCGAATTAGAATATCAAAATCGGAGTACTTGGCGTGGCTCATTTAATCTTGAATATTTGATCCTAAATATTCCAATCCGATTATCCGAACTTATACACCATGCCATCACCTTACCAATTTGCATATCAATTTTTAAACACCGAATGGAAACTTTCATACGGCTACTCCCTGTCTGCCTCTCTCTATAGATTTAAAGTAATCATGAAAAATATCGGCTGTTTATTTTCCCCGGCGTCGCGCACCGAATGCATACACGTGCACGTGAAAATTGTCTATTTAAAATGCGAAAAGGTCAGCGGGCAGTTTGAATTTTAATATCGCTTTGCGCGAGCGGAAGCAAATTAACTGGAATCAGGATTGCGCCCGATAGACGCGTACAAGTCGGCCATTGATCGGGGAAACGAATAATAATGAGGGGAACTCGACGTGGCCTCATCCACGAGGGTAATAAACGGAAACTTAATCAAACGACTCGACGCAGCCCGTGGATCAATCCGATTGAAGTGCTTTTCTATGTAGCCGTATACATATATATATAGTGTGTGTTCCGTGGCCGCCGATTTTTCAACGCGGATTTCCCGGCCTGGATTTCGATCAGTCACGGTTAGCCATTCAGAGTAATTAATCGGTTGCCTGATGCGGCATTTTCGGGCCCTTTCCCCCGCGCCAACTTCCATATAAATATTACGGAAATCGCGGGACGATTCTCTGACCTGCCTCTACCGCAAATTTGTATAGCGCCGGTAAATTCGTGAAACAGCGTGTGACGCGCGATTCGTAGCCGCGGTTACGCTCGCTGTTTCGCGTCATCGATGGCCCCGATTAAATAATTATTATTAATTACGGCCGTCCACATGGAACGCGAGCAACCGACAGATATCGAATGCCGATTTAATTCACCGCGTCTAATCTTGACACCATTTATTTCCCGTGGCCAGGATATCGTTGCGCGCGACACGTTCGAACGAGTAGCGGCAAGTTTCATACAGACACTCGAGTGTGTCTCGTGCAAATTAATTCAGCCCGAACACACCGGAATACAGAGACCAGGCGCAATTACGTTGCTCGCACCGATTCTTGAAGGTTTACTCGGGACCGGTCGTAGAGCTTCCACGTGAAATTCGGCCGTTTCGCTTAATTAAACGCTTCCCTAATTAATTAGAGAAAGATCGAGGACCGTTCGACGGCCAGACGCCGCCGGGAGGACACTCGCGCGGATCGTAAGTCTGCGCTCGTAAAATTTTCACCCCCCATCCCCCATCGGACTTTATGCTTCGGCCTTATTTCTCCGCCGACCGCTGGCACGCTGCTTTTATTCGCTCGACGTACATACACACTCACACAAATATACGGAATTTTTCCGGTTCGTCGCTTTATTGAATGCGCACACCGAAGGCGAAGTTCCAGCAAACTTTCCAACGACGATATTTTAAGCCGAACGAAAAAATCCATCCCTCCCCGCCATTTCCACTTTCTCTATGACAGGATTTAAACACGCGTAAATCTTGCTCTATGCCTGCCTACTTTGCGAGCTGTTTAATTTTCTGCTTAATTAAGAGAATCGATAGGAACGAACAAAAATGTGGGAGGGTGCGTTGATAATTATTCGTTTATGATATTGAAGCAATGAAAGGCTTAGACTGAGTTTACATACGGGGAAAAATATTAAAGTAAAATATACGTTAATGTCTTGAAATAAATATAAGAAAGTTCTTTCAAACATATGTAAATTTAAGTTTCAACTTCTATGACAATTATATTTCTTTTATTCGGAAGTATAAAACTTTCCTAAAGAAAAATTGATGCGATCGAATTGAATAGAATTTCGAAGACTGCAGGTGGGTTAAAATATAGAGTTGTACTACTGGTATAACCCACATTTTCACAATAATATGCAATTGCTTAACTGCTTATGCACGATAATATAAATACCGATTAATAGCGAATAGAATCTTCTTTCCCCGCTTTACTCGCCCATCAATGAACCCAATCCATCCCAGGAAAGTGAAATCTACTGCCAACTCGGTATCCAGAATCCAGTTTCGCGGTGGTGATGTTCCGTTCGTGCGAATTTCAGCCAATTCCAGGCTCGCTCGACTCATTTCGCTGAGAACGGTTGATACGCCGACTTCCTCTAGTCTAAGTCTCTGCGCTCTGCTAGAGGAAGATCCGCTGGCATTCGAGCGTTTTCCTAGTGACCACTGCTAATAGGCAACGCGGCGCAACGATGGAAAATGATCGAGGATGAACAGCTCTAACCGACGTCCCAATTTCCCAGACAGTAACCTGTCCCGCCAGCTGGCACCCTTCGGGACATCAGGCTTTTCCCTCGTGACCCACCAGCCTTTCCCTCCCTTAAACCATCCCACAAGCATCCCTTCCTCTTCGTCCAGCCATCCTTCCCCATATACCACGTCCGAGGGTTATGGTTCGGCATAAATCTACTTATAACGGCCGGCAACTATTCGTCGACGCTGGACTATTTCACGAGCTTCTCCGTGACATAAACGCGCGACGTAAATCGTACCTCTTCGGGGGATTGTCTACCAGGGAATACTCTATCTAGTATCATCGGCGAAGCATACGGCTGTACATTCTTATCGTGGAATCGTTCGTTAACGTTTTAATGTCACGTAATGCGACGTTTAATAATTTAGACTAGAATAACACACCAATGTCTTTAAAACGATAGGAATTATATATAAATATCGCGATATGCAAATTGCCTTCGACGTAATTGATCGTGTATAAGATTCAGTGTGGATAAAAGTATATTACTTCGTACGTATTGCAATTTTATTATTTAATCCAATATAACCCGAACTTAATTCACTTTCACGATGGCATTATAGAACGTTAACTGTACCAACTTTAATGGGTCTAATTGAATATAATTCTTGAAGTGATCATTCTAAATTATAAGAGGCGTAAAATGAGTCCTCTGCTTTTTTACGCGACTGGAATTTCAGTTTGAAATTTATGATGTTTTCCATAAATGAGTGATCTATCCTACAGTTAGTCAATGCTAGTGTCTTTGCGTTCCCAAATATCATTTTTCTTTGCTCTCTCTTTTTCTTGGTCCTCCTTCTACAGCTTTTTCGGGGATTAGTACTACCTTAGTACCATTCTTCTCTCAATTAAGCGTCTCATCGCAATTGAGAGACGAAATTGCTTCAACGTTCTCGTTAATGTAATTATAATTCAGGGTCCGGAGTTCCGGTGTTATGAATTCCCGTAGACCCGGGCAGATCGGTCTCTTTGAGCAGGAAATTTCGAGTGGTCCCGGACAGCTGTCGACCGAGGAAACTTGGCGCTAATTACTCGGACTACGATTAACCCTCTGATCGCAATATATCACGGAGACGAGGAGGGTGGTCTGCTGAAAGACACCGGATTAAGGGTAACGAATCGATCCTTTCAGCTTCTCCATCGTTTATCAAATCGAGGAATCATTCACTTCGCGACTTCGTTTGTTTCTTTGGCAATCAATGAACTCTACGTTTCCAATTGGTAACCGTTCGATCATTATATACAGAGTTGTTATCGAAACGGAATTTGGGGGGAATGTTGGTTAATTGTTATTACATTGCGAATCTTTATGCGTTTACGGGAAACATAAATGTTTAGATATACAAAAATGTACGAAATATTTAAAATGGAATAGAAATCAGAATATTTGATTGGAGAAGCTACTTTAGAACTACTTTAGAACTAGTTTCGCTTCTTTAATCTTGTGCGGATGGTACACGGACTTTAGTATCCTTTTATGATTAGTATAACGCGATTAATAATTATTTAGAATAGAAGGAACTATTTATCGGCGATCACGGAACGCGTAGTTAGTCTCAATATTTTATAAACGCTACACTAAATTGGTAGTATAGCTCAGTAAATTTTTTGTAGTAAAACAATCTCTCCTACTTGCATGAATGGAATAGCAGAGCAGAAAAGTGTTAAAGAAAAAAATTCAATGGTATATTTTCAAACTGTTCCTGAGTATGCCTAGTAATTTGTTGTATTCCTTAAAAGTATGTAGGATTTTTAAAAGAAAATGTAACTTTACGCATTGTTCCCTCAAAATGAACATTTCGTTACTTTAGACCAGTATTGCATTCAGCCCCTCAATTATTATTAACCCATCGATTAAAGACAAATTACCATATGAGCACAATCTATGGCACAAACGAGGTAAAGGATAGACTTCTTACGGAATCTTATGGGATTTCGCGTCACGCGGATTAAAATACTAATAACCTAAAAAAATCAAAGTTTTCAAACGAATATCCTTCGTTTAATTGTTTGACAAAGAACGTAAACACTTCTAATGTATTCTAATATACAAGATGTAAAAGCAAACGTTACAATTATACATTTCAAACAATTGAAAAGATAAAAATGAAAATAGTAAAGGGATCTCGAGACCCCAAAATCATGCGACAGAACGACACATTGGACGATAGGTCTATTCCGTGCCTCGCCTGTGTCTATGGTTTCCCCTTTCCGAAAATCTCCTCAACCGTGTCTTTCGATTTCACCCCATTCCAATTTCGGTCCTCCATCAATCCCCACGGAAGATTCGTTCGCTAGGTATCACGATCTGGCATAATCCAGGGGATCGTAGAGGCATTATATTTATGTATACGCCAGTTTGTAATTGGATGCCTCGGAGGAATAGCTGTAGCGGAAGGGGGAAAGGTCGAGGGGAAGGGTGGCGGGTTCTGCTAGCTTTGCCCTGTTGGTATGCCAAGAGGGTAGAATACGTATGCGCCTCGGTGGAACCGCCATACGACCAAGCAAGTAACCCAGTTTCTCTGCTACGTAACGGCATAGGGTGCGCAGGGCTACCCGTCGTGGGGTGCCAGGGGGAAGTTAGCCCTGCCAGAGAGTGTTTCGAAATAAAGTGCGGTACATTATAGCCGGGGAGCCATCCTGCACACGTTTAGAGGCGCGCGAGATAGACGCGCATGCGTTACTCGAATAATTTCAAAGAGAAACACGCAGACAGACGGGCCGAGAAATGGGCAAAGGGATAGGAAGGGTGGGGGGGGGGGGAAGCGGGACAGAAGGTGATAAAAAAGGTGATGGAACGAGGAAGATAGAGAGCATGCCAAGAGGAAAGAACACGTAGGGCGAGCAAAAGTGGGGTTTGAACAGCGAGAGAAAGGAGGGGTACCCCCGCCCCTTTAAAGTGTTATCTTTGAAATTGCGTTCCGCGGGAGCGTTATTAAATTAAGTAAACCGCAAAAAAGTTTCTTTTCGAGTTGCCGGGCGTATACGGGATGGTACAGGGCTCCCGGTGTAGTTACAGACTGGCCAGCCTCACTCGCGTAGCATATATGGGAATTAATACCAGAGGAAAACCACCACCCTCTTTCATCCCTTCCTGTTTCTGCACACAGCCAACCGACATCGACTTTCTAAACCCGCCCTAGACGCGACCACCGGGTATAAAAAGGTACTTTTAATTTTGCGATCGTAATATACGAAGCTAGTACAGCGTCCGAGCATCGCGCCGTGGTTAAGACTCCGCCGTTCGACCGTTGCATAGCATTCGACGCAAATGTAAAATGTTCCTTCCGGAAGCTACCGTGGATCTCTCGATAAGTAAAGAGACGAACGATTGTTGTTTCAACCCCTTGCACTCGGAAGCTTTTTCGAGAACGTTGCGTTCTGTGAACTTGGTGATTAAAAATCGAATTTTAGATGCAAATATTGTAATTACTTGCTTGCTATGGGTACGAAGTATTATATTATTGTACGCACATCGACGTATTAATATAAATGTACATTTTGTAGCATTTTAATGAGTGACTCAGATTCCATAAGCAGGCGAATATCGATCAAAACCGGATACATAAAATTACAGGTTTATAACTTGCTAATTTACGAAACGAATTATGTAATTCGAAATGTATTTATTAAAGGCATTTATTGCGAACAGAAAACAAGTAAAATGTAATTGAAAATTTTAAGTGGACTAGAAAAATACTGGAATTGTTGTGAATGCACTTCAGACGTTTTTTCGACGTAACACCGGCTAATAGTTTTGTATATATACGTCGATATAAATCCTATATTTTGATTTACTTTTTCGCGCCATTTCAACATCAAGGAAATATACAAAACTAAAATACATAAAACTTAACCCTCGCCTGAGTTTATATTGTGTAATCACTAATAAACTCTTTACGTCACCTTATTTACACATCAACCAAACAATATTAATTCCTTTACATATTTTTCTATACTCCTTTCCAAAGAATATTATTTTTGAATTTGTATAAATTAAACATTTTGATCGCGGTGATAACTTTTGCGTACGCAGCGTTCTCACATTGTACAATTTCAGCCTGTATACTAAAAACGGACCGCGATTAAACCCATTCAAACAGATAGCTGCGTAAATAGATAAATGATTTGAATTAAAGCTTTTGTCTCTTTATGTGTACTTATCCAATGACCGTAGGTATCTTTTGAACTTACCAGCGCGGCTGGACACGCAACGAAAGCTTTCAAAAGAGAATTCTTTTGCGCCGGTTAATGATCAAAAAATTCAACGAATCCGTGGGCACTGTAACTGACGGGCCATTAATTACTAACGTAGCAAGGGAAAACGACGTAACGAGAACTCGATATTACACGAGCCACGCCCAATTAACCGGATAATAAAATCTAGAATCTCGCGTTAATAAAGAGATCCGCGGGATCTCTCCGACTATTACTTCAAGCTTTCGCGTAACATC
Organism: Eucera pruinosa; assembly: GCA_028830335.1. Taxonomy (NCBI): domain Eukaryota; kingdom Metazoa; phylum Arthropoda; class Insecta; order Hymenoptera; family Apidae; genus Eucera; species Eucera pruinosa. The sequence continues at coordinate 10,160,424 of JAMYCR010000015.1, read as the reverse complement.
TTCGCTAATTAGCCGAGGGAAAAGATCCCGATGAATTTATGCTGGCTGCACCCCAGAAAGTTACCCCTTTCGCACAGAGGCGACGCGGTAAGAAAAAGCTGGCGACTTTCGGGAAACTTCGCGAGCAATTTTCCTCTAATAAAGGACGTCCTTAAAGCGATTGACTCTTGCAAAGAGTCTGCTTTGATACTCGTCCTTTCCAACTTTTTATTCGCCAAAGTTTGACACTTTCGGAAACTCGTCCGTGGAAAAGGGTTTCGATGTCGACTAACCCCTCCCCTCGGTGGGGAAAAAAGGAACAAGAGCGGTGGTCGTAGCGTTATCAAAGGCGCGAAAACAATGAGGTGCCCACGCCCTCAGACGAAAGCTATCGATCCCTTCGCAACCGCTACAATTGATCTTGTTTCTTCTTTTAGAGAAAGAACGCGAATTGATGTTCCCTTTAACCTGTTTTTTCGCTGCGGCAAATTTAAATACCGATCGCATGCGACGCTTGCGAGTTGCGAAACTTTTTTATCTTTTAACTGGAGAATTGCGGAAACCATTGCGTTTTTTTATCAACGCGTTTGCCAGGGATCTATGTAATAATTCTTTTCACTACTATTTTTTTCCTCCATATAGATTGTGCTATTTTAAAAAGTTCCAGAATACTACGAATAAAATGTTGCGTTAACGCAACCTTGTTTTCTAATGGGTTAACGAATGATTGCGCGATATTTTAAGGCGTATCTATATGTCTTTAACAGCAGTAGGGTTAATCAAATTTTGGGGACAAAATAACGAGAAAAATTGGCAATATTGGGACGTAAAGTAACAAAATTTGAATAATCGTGAATTTGTCATTGAATAACACTTGTGTCCTAAATTCAATGGCATCAGTAAATTGTACAACCATTCATTCAAAGTCTCCATATATTTTTCTATAGTACGCTACGGTATTTTGTCAATTAATGCAACAATACCGTACTATAATTAATCACGTGGAACAGCTAAACACTTATATTTAGTCTACTTTTATATTAATTAAAGAAACTCTTCTTTATGCTTTGAGTTCTCAATTTGAAGCTGCAGTAACGAAAGTGTTAATCATCCCAAGGCGACTATTTTTAGTGCCCGTAGACGTCGTCAACGGTAAAAGGGTTAATTTGCCCATTTATCGGCATGCACGCCACCCTTTATTAGTTCTAACGTTGCTTCTCATTAAATCAACCTTAATTCAGAGCAGCGCTATCAATTATCAAAGATCGAAATTAAGATACGCGCAAATAAATTCGGTTTGAGTTTTGAGAGAGCAATTTTCTTTCTTTTTTTATCGGGCCGACGGTTAACGAGGAACTTTAATTCGCTATATTTTTTTTTTTTACGGGGCGCCAGGAGAGAGTATAAATATTCTAACACGCACCTGTAAACGTACTCGTCGCGGAAGTGTTATGGCGCGAGGGTACACCACGCTATCGCGAGTTTACGCTCAACCGAGAAATCGTGTTCCCATAAAACCTGTCATCCGGAAAAATCAGATTTTAACGACTGTCGCCGATGTTGTGTGCGCGCGCCCTGTGAAAAATATTTTTTGTTTACACCGGATACGACAGCCGGTCAAAAATATTAATTAACGCAACACAACCCCCTCCATTTCCCTTTCCCATTTCCTATTCTCCCAATATAAACACGCTCTCTCTCTCTCTCTCTCTCTCTCTCTCTCCCTCTCTCTCTCTCTCTCTCTCTCTCTCTCTCTCTCGTTATTTTAATGAAACTTTCGAATAATTTCGACGCGAAAAATTGCTCCACGGCAGGAGATTGTAATTTCCCGTGGCGCTTGCGAGAGAAAGCTCAGAGGCTGCAAAGATTATGTCTTCGCAAGCACTCCTGTAGAGGCTTCAGAATCAACAACGATAATGGCACTTTCCCAGACGGAAGGTGAAATTTCAACGAGAGGAAAGGATAGTTACGGTGGCGCTCGTAATTATTCGAACCATAGAGATTTTATACCTGATTTCTATTGCGTTATACAGCGTGTCTCGCTTAACTCTTTCAGGCACAAGATTACTTTTTTTCTTATTATAAAATTTATCAGCGGGTTTAAAAACATCCCAGTATCGAAATTGCGTACGTGTAGAAGAGAAAGTGGGCCATTTTCCATATCGCTGTGCTTCCAAGAATTAACCCTTTGCGGACGATGAATAATATCACTTAAAAGAGTATTTTGGTTTTGAATTCCAAGCCTCTAAATTTCCAAGCTTTCGATTTCCAGACCGTCAAATTACCAAAACTTTAAAGCGTTTATTAACGATTTTAATTTAAATTTCTTGCTTTAATAATAGACGTGCGTCCGCAAAACCCAAAAAATGATCAGGCGGCTATTTGCAGACACTCGTCCGCAAAGGGTTAAAAGAGGCCAGCCGATTGTTTCTGTATCGGCGATATTTCCTACGCAATTAAAATTACGTTAACCCTGCAGCAATCTTCATGATTCTATTCAATTCAATCGTGTAACTTTTCTCTTTAGAAATGCTTTAAAATTCTACCTCTTGCTAATTATCTTATTAATTTAAAGTTAATATTTTTGGCTACTACTACGTTGATGCATACAAAATATTTTTGTAATGTAAAGAGGTCGAGCGTAAGTAAATTTAGTATTTAGTTCAAATAATATTTCGATTGATCCTTGCGTCTCTGTTCTCGCGTCATGTAATAACCGATAACACTTATTTTATATCTTTTTTCATTACTCTCGGATATCTTGTACGAATCTCATTCGATGTAAAATTTAGTTACTAGTCCGTAAAATAAAGATTATTGTTATTGTAAGCTAAAATCAGGAAAGGGAGATAAACATTACGGGAGTTTATAACAGTCGGCATGGGTAACGGTCGAGCCGACCGGAACGGTGACCAGGTTTATGAGGGGGTCGAATTCTTAGTGACTTGAGGAAGGAAATTTTGGCCACCTCATAGATCCTGGCACCTGCGGAAAATTACGGGGGAACGGCTCCTAGGGGAGGGTGCCCCACCATAGTTCAAGGCCGTAGGCGGGTTAAAAAAATCCACTGATTGGTGGAGAGGAAGAACGTCCGCCTTGCGAAGGACGCTTTAAAAAGACGGATACGCGAAAAATAAGTTAGTGGTAAGACAGATGTAAGATAGAAGCAGGACAGCTGTAAACCAGACGAATAGCGTTAAATAGATATAATTCTTTTATTTAGGGACTGTGTAGATCTGGCTTGTGTAAAACCCACGATCATCTCCGAATCCTACACGCCCATCCGCATCCTTTGGCCATTATCTTCCTACATTATCATTATTTTCCCTTAGAATAATCAACCCTGACGTTCACGGTTCACCGGTTACAATTTCGCAACATATATAAACGTAACTGGAACGTAAATTATCGGAGCGAAATCCATGAACTTCTGAAGTCACTGGGTTAATTACGACCGGTAGCATAAATGCTTCGCGTGAATGGAGCCACCGATTCGCCGCGAATTTGTTCAACGCGTAAAAGAGTAGCCGCAGCAGATGAACACGCATGATTACGATAAATCTCAATGGAAAGCCAGTTACGCGTGTGTGTGCGCGCTTGTGTTCGGAAACGGGGCAAAGTTACCGGCGAACGTTAATGGGTTCAAGTGAATGGTACAGTAAATAGCACTATCTCCTGTTTCAGGTTTGTCCAACGGTAAATCTACCGCCAAGTATATTTAGTTGCACGGTCCTCGTAAATTCGCGGCGGGCAATGGTGCGCGGTTAGAATAACAGAAAAAAAGAAAAATAAAGGAGTCGCGGCGAAAGGAGAAAAAAAAAAAAGATAAAGTAGACAAAGTCGCGACGCCGATCGTCCGCGACGTAAAAATCGCGCGAGGATGGGAAAATGTTTATTATAAAATGTTGTTCCGCGAGCGGGGGATAAATAATGCGGCCGAATGGGCGCTATTTCGCGGGTATTTATCGCGTTAACGGCCCTCAGCATATGTCCCCTGTCACTTTTTTTAATACGTTTTAAACGCGCACCGACGTACGACAAACTCTCCGCAGACAGCCCTCTCAAAGAAACTCTTCTCCCGGCCCATCCCCTCTTCTCATTGCAGACGCTTCTAGAGCAGCGTTTCTCAATCTTTTTTTTGCTTATGGCCCCTCCCTTTTCCACCGTTGCATTCTCTAAGTCAAGTCCCCCTTACTCTTTCTTTTCTTCTCATTTCTTTTCTTTTATATCCGTCAAAAATTTGTCAGCGTCTCGAATAATAATTGGTAATCGCACGAGTCACGGGACGTTTGGTATTCTCTGGCCGTTTTCACATTATTCTATGTATATAGGTATATATTATATATAGATTATATATCTTACGACGCTATCTTTTGTTTCGATTATCACGTGTAATTTCCAAGAAAAATCGAAAGTCTCCGATTTATAAAGATACTCGTGTATTTAGCGTTACGATGCAAATGAGTTAATAACTTATCCACGCCTATAAAATATAGTTAAGCTTTTGCGAACGAGTGTCTGCAAATAGGCACCTAATCATTTTTTGGTTTCGGGACGCGCGTAAATTTGTACAGCGAAAAATTTAAATTAACCCTTTGCGGACGAGAAGTAATGAAACTTGTGGAAGTACTTAAGTTTTGAATTCTGCGACTTTGAGTTTTCAGACTTTTGACTTTCAAACCATTTAATTGCCAACGATTTAAAGTATTTATTATAGATTTTAAGTATTCATTGCATTATGTTTTGTGCTTTAAAAGACGACATGGGTTCTGAAAGCCAAAAAATGATTAGGCGACTATTTGTCGACACTCGTCCGCAAATGGTTAACATCGTTAATAAACGCTTGATTTGGAATTTAAAAGCTTGACATGCAAAACCAAAATACTCCCTTAAGAGTAATTATTCCTCGTCCGCAAAGAGTTAATTAAACAAAATAAACGTGGCCTAGTCTTGAAGTTTTCGACGCCCCAATTCTTCCGTTTCTTTGCACGGTCCCAAAAATGCTGCGTTGGGCCCATTATAGAGCCATAAGGACCCCGTTGAGAATCTCTATTTTAGAGGCTTTACCTATGCTCGCGATTTCGCGAAACAAAAACGCGCCGCTTCAAATTTGTCCGCGACAAAAATATTCTTTATCGCAGCGCTTAGTCCAGGCGATGGTAAAGGTGCTGCCCTTGATTTCCCCCAGGAACGTATCAATGGAACAACGTATTCCTGGACCCACTGTGTCTTCTCTCGCGTGTACCATTTCTCCTCGAAATAGACGCGGAATGTTTCTCCAATTGGCGAATGTTCCGCCGCCAAGGTAAAACGAAAGAGGAGAGAGCAAAACCTTTGCTTTCTCCCGGATGGAATTTTATATTCCAACGGAATAAACGTAAAATGGGTTTAACAGCCGGGCGAATATTTGTGATTCTACGCTGCTGATGATCCTGGGCTTCTGGCTTGCGAACGAGTGCCGCAAACGACACGTCTACCACACCACAGCATTCGTACGTCTCGTCGCGGTTAGTTAACCGTGCTATAAATACCACCACGTCGGCATAACATTATTTTTCCAAAGAAACATCTTGGACACATCGTACTCTGCTCGGCATCTCTCTTTTCTCCCTCCGTCTCTCTCTCTCTCTCTCTCTCTCTCTCTTGGATCTCTAAAATTTGTCCCGAAATTGCGCAAACATTTCCATTCCCGTTCCAAACACGAAGGATTTCATCAACTGGGCGATACAATTAGGAAAAGGATAATTATTTCATGGGAAAATACGTGGAAATTGCAGAACAAACGTTTTGCATACGAAGAAGGTTTATTTTAGAGAAAAGAAACGACAGAGATGATCCGTCGCATATGCGTGCACTTACTATAAGTTTACGCATACTTTACAGTCACTCGTGAAAATCTTCGTGCACACTTAAACATTCGAATATTTAAAAGAACACGCTTGTTTTCAATTTTAGCGTCCATTAGTTTAATTGGCAGTTAAAATTATGTGGATTTTTTTAAACAATGGCAACGTTCCATTCGTGTGTTTGTAAGAAACATGCTGAACATTCAATCTTACAAAAATCCACGCATGTTTGCGATAGGTATATTAATTAAATTGCACAAGGTTTGCGATTAAATTTACGTTTCCATTTTTCTGGAACACCAAAATTTTATATCACAATGTAAAAAGTAGACAGAATCTTTCGTATTATATCACAATTATTATAGTAATTTTGTGAAACTCTATGAAAATTCGATTTGAACATATTTCTGATAAGAAAACCACAGAAAATGTTTCCAATACCTAATAAATTTTCGATGTATTTCTTCGTAACCCTAAGAATCGCCTGCTTCTAATTGTACCATCATTACTGAAACATGTAACTTGCACTAAAATCATTGCCAACTGCCCGTTATTCGTGACTTCTCATAATCTAATTTTCACAACCTATTTTATTTCATTCTTACAATATCGCAATCTTTTGCCACATCCAGTATATTAAGACCACGCATTATACATCCAGTTTTCTCATTTCAGATCCAATATCTAGGATTACGTCCATGGTGAATGATTATTGTACAACTATCGATCATTTTTGGTGTTTATATTCTCGCGTGCCGAAATCAAATTCGAAATTTACTGTAAAGACCGCGCATTGTATACTCTAATGTAAACTAATAGGTTATCCCGTTTATCGATTAAATTAAATCGAATTTAATCAAGGTTTACTTTACCCGTAAAATCAATATATATATATATATATAATTTAATCTAATCCACCGATAACGGAATAGAACGGAGAACCTTATTAATTCTGTATCGCAATTTTTAATTCCAGATGCGCGGAAGGCTTCACGGGTCTGCGGTGCGAGACGAAGGACGTCAGCAGCACCGGAAGTGTGTACAACCGGCGTAGGGCGCCATTTTCCTGCAAGCTGGGACTCTCGACCTCGTACTACTGCTAGCGATAATCGCGCGGGGCCCTTCCATTCTGAGTAGACCCATTTCTAAACGGTGAACTCGGTGTACTCGGTATAAATCGGTCGAAACGAAAAAAAAAAAGAAAAAAAAGGAAAGAAAAAACAAAGCCTCTCGAGCCCACGAGAATCTTGTCGTGAGAGGGCCAACGCGCGACCAAAAATAACGAACGACGAGGCGAAATACAATATTAATAACGATCGATCTGATATGATCGAGATACCTGCGAACCGGAAACGCAGCAAAATACACGACGCGAAGAGACTTTTTCAGCAGGGGTATTATTAAAAATGAACGACGAACGTGTTTGCGCGGATTTTTTTTTTTAGAGAACCGTTGTTTTCGGGCATTAGAACGAGTCCTCTGTATCGTAGGAACAGGTTCCAAAATCTATTTCTCTATTTTTGGCAACCGGGCATTCGTACCTTCTTCTTTCTCTTCTTCTACTTCTACGAGCGCATATTAGAGATCTCTATATTTCACGTGTATACGAATACACGTGCACGCGTGTAATTAAACATACCGAGGCTCTTCGATCCGTGCAGGAATTTAATTACACGGGTACACGTGTGTTCCCGTTGCACGTGTACTTCAATTACACGTGTATTTTTTTTTATTCTGATTTCTACAGTCGTTGTTCAGTGGTAAATTTATCCGTACCACCTTAATTTGCCAAATGTTATTTCGCGACCCGCAGAAAATAGAATGGAGAAGTTAACAAATTTTAACGAGAAAGTTGTAACAAATTGATATTAGTTTGAAAATGATCGCTCGCCTCTGAATAAATGCACGTGTAATAGAAATACACGTGTACCCGTGTGATTATTATGTTACACGGATTTTTAATTCTTCGATAAACGTTACACGTGTATTTTAATACACGTTTGCGACCGGGACCTCTAGTACATACAGTGGCTTAATGAAAGTATTCGAATGCTATAATATAAAGAAATTCCCCTAATCTACAAGCCTGCTTTTAATTAAAGCATACTGGATTGCGTATAAAACTATTTTTTTGTCTACAACATTAAAATATCTTTGAGGGGGTGAAATGAAGTTCCGAAAATTCAATATTTTTTCATTATTTTAATACATTTTTCCTGTAACTTTTTCACATTAGAGTGATAGAGTACTAAAAACTGAACTTTTTTTATTGAAGAATGTTTGCTCTATTTCGCATCGTTGCAAAGTTATAAAGAAAATGGAATTCGTTGCAAACTTTCCAATCATAAGAAATCAGCTGAAATCATTGTTCCTTGGTTTTTCAAATGCAACTTCGTAATGACGCAAAATAGAGCAAAACTTTTGGTATAAAAAATGTTCAGCTCTAACTACTCTATCGTTCTGTTGCAAAAGAATCCCAAAAGAAATTGCATTCAAAAAATGAAAAACATTGAAACCTTCGAAACTTGATTTCACCTTCTTAAAGAAATTTCCTGTGGACAAAAAATTGCTCCATATATGCATTGTTAAGCTCTACGTGCACACAAACCTTCGTTAAAATCAGACTTACAGGTTAGGGGAATTTTCTTATGATATAGCGTTCGAATATTTTCATTAGCCACTGTATCTTCTTTATTTCGTTCTACTTCTTCTCCCCCCTCGATTCTTCCTCTTTTACCCGCCTACTTTTACTTCTCTATTAGAAAATATCGCGTTCACGTGCCTCGCACGCGTCTCTATAGAAATTTTCGCGAGAAAAAGATCGAGAGTGCATGAATACACAGAGTGTCCCAAGTTTTTTCCGCAAAACTTTATCAATATGTTCTGTGATTGTAAATAAACAGGAAACGTTATACGAACATACGTCGTTTGATGGCGCGTTGAAAAATTACGACAAAAATATGAAATACGAGGGCAAATGTAATACAAGAAAAAAATTAGTTGACGACTAATGTAATCATTAATTATTAATGCTCCATTTTAAAGCTCGTTCATTATTCTTTTGTCGGTATAATGGCGATAATAAGTTGAATTTGTTACATTGTGAAATTCACTTTGATTTCACTTTATTTAACCACTTGCGCTGGTAATTATTCAGAGAGTATCTATGATAAATCCATCTATAACAATTTGCAGCGATTTGACACTTGAATTAATGCATAAAACGTATTCGTGACAATTCTTAATTCACTGATTATTTTATTCATTTGCGAAATTTCACAGTTTTCAGTCGACTTAATAATTACTGATCGACGTGTATAATGCGTTATTCCAGTGTAAGTGGTTAATCGAATAAGTCCACTAATCACACTGCCATTATTTTATTATTTGTCGTCTGGTATGACTCTAGCATAATGCTATTTTTATAGAAACCGAAATAACTTTCAAATTTACCAACGGATCATTAGAATCATTTTCCCATCGATGCAATATTTGTACCGTAACTTTTCAACGAAGCTTCAAACGACCAATATTTACGCAACATTTTCTGCTCGCTTACAGTTGCAAACTATACGTACAAAGTTTTGCGACTAAAATCTGGGACGCCCTGTACGCGTGTGTGTCTGCCTGTCTGCCTCAGTGTGAAAGAAAAACGAGAGGGTGCGCAGGGGAGAAAAGAGTTATGGCGGATTCTTGGCTGTCCCGAAACCCCTTCAGTTTCATATCGGGAAAGCAGAAGAGAGCGTTCGAGTGACGCTCGTGATTCACAAGTGGTGCTTGACCTTGAAAAGATCCGTGAACCAGCCCCGAGAACCGGGGATGAAAAGAGAGAGGAGAGAAAAAAAAAAGGGAAGCAGAAGAGCATCTTTCGGATCGAAGGTCGCACTTTTCGGAATCTCCACTTCGGAGAACAATACCAAAGAGCCCAGGGTCTCGATAAAGGAAATCATCGTCTAGATTGATACTAGCTCCACGTTCTATGCATATTGCAAATCCCCTGCAAGTGTTAAACGAAATGGTGGATATATCTCGTGCATCCATTTCCGGGCGGCGGGGTGAGCAATCTCGAGATGCGTCCAAGTATTTCGCAATCTGCCAGATTGTAACGTAATCTCGAGATCGGAAGTTCAAGAAGAAGGAGAGAGGAGCTCTCGGAAGCATAGCGATACGTGATTCTAAGTCGCGTGCTTAACAACGACGCAACCCCGTCGCTGCTCGTTCTCGGCTCCCTTTCCTTGCGGAAGGAAACACGCGTCGTGTTCGAGAGGAGAGAGAGAGAGAGAGGAGGAGATGTTTCGCGTTTGGTCGTTGTTGGAAAATGTGGGCCGCGCGCGCGGTGCGTGTACAATTCTATAAAGTTGCGAAGAAGAGTGGCGAATGAAAAATAAACGTAGCAACGACGAATATATAGTTGAACGTCTGGGCGAAAGTTTCTTCGTATTTTGGTCGCGGACAAAATTCGAGAGGAACACGCTTGCCGTTTCGCTCGCGCGGATCGATTGTGTCGCCGGAATAAATATCGTAATTCACTTGTCGCCGGCGAGATTTTTATCGTCCCGTCCTCTCGCCCGAAATTTTCCAGCAACGATTGATAAGGGCCGCGGTAACCTCTTTACGAAACAACGTAAAAATAACCGCGTTGCCGAGCGACACGAGGGAAATTGGCCGGTCGAAACACGAAAGAGAGAAAGAGAAAAAGAGAGAGAGAGAGAGAGCGAGTGAGAGAATGAGAGACCACTAGGCAAACAAACGATTTTATGTAAAATATGATAATGTAATACGCGTTAGACTAGCTAAAGCAGAGACTTAAGGTAGTTAAAGAAAAATAGAGAGCGTGAGAAAGGGAGAGAACGTGAAAAAGAGCGAGAGGAAGAGAGAAAGAGAGATAGAGAGAGAGAGAGAGAAAGCGAAGAAAAAATATCGCCACGATTAGGAAATGAGCACGCACACAAACACAAACACACACACACACAAACACACACACACACAAACACACACACACACGTACACGTTTTTTAATCGAGAACTTTCCGAATCAGACTTTTCTCACTCGAGTCCCCAAATTTTATTCTATCCGCTTTTAAGAGGCATTCTTTCACCAGCAATCTTCCTTTTTCGACGCCATGGTATTTTGCGCGATCCATCGTAAACTTCGCGTACTTTCTGACGACCACTGAGAAAGATAGTGGAGCATTTCGGACGTTTTTTGGGAGGATTCGACGGCGAATCGATCTGTTCTGGAATTCTCGACGTGTTACAGCTTCGCGAGAGGAGAGAAAAAGAAAAAAAAAAAATAAGATTTGGAAAGAAAATGGGAAGGGGGGGGGCGTGTGGGATGCGCGCTGTGCTCCAGCAGTCTCGGGACCCTATTTATGTTTTATATTATATTATATATATTATATATAAATATGTGTATAAACATTTTTAATTTATTTATTTAATTCATTAATTTTATTGATTTACGATTAAACGTCATCTCCATCTCGGCAACCGCCTTTGTTTTTAATCTTTACGTTCACCTTTTTTTGCGTTACTTTCTCTTGTTCTGTTCTTTCGATCCCCGGAGTTCTGTAAACTCTGTTACTGCGGGTTAACCCTCGAGCAGTCTTTCGCTTCACTTGTTTCTACAAGTTAATGGCCTTTTGAACGAAAGTAAGCGGCAACGTGTGTATGAAACTCGAACGTTTGACTTTATAACGCACGGACGAATCGTGAAAATGATTACTATAAAATACAAAATATAAGATATTGAAATTACAAAAGAATACACGAGTTATTAACTCTGAACGAGTTTTGCGCTATAGCGAGGATTCAAATGCGTATTTCCATAGCGCTCAATCAAACGTTTACGTTTCTAGTTGGACAGTTTTTTTACGAAGCACACAAATTTACAGAACGTTACTGTAACGCGACGCACAATTTTTCACCCACTTACAGCCATCCGACAGAGAAAAAGTTTCGAACAAATGTTGAACGGTATCGGGTGTACAATACGTGTGAATAAAACAAATTTCTATAGCAGGTTGTTTTCATAGCGAAATCGAGGTTATCTTGGATTAAACAAATGGGAACGCATAATTTTGTTTTTCACCATACTATAGAGAACATCGAGACAAATTCGAAATGCATATTACACGATATTTCTATTATCTTGTTACTCTATTTACAGCAGTCGAAATGCGAAACATTTAGCTTCAAACATTGGACGTAAGAAAAATACACTTCATTTCATTGCATGCTGGAAATGCATTTCGCCTTCGGCAGCGCAATATTCTGCTCCTTCAAAGAAGTTTGAATGCGTTCTTGTAATTGAACTTCTTGTTTCCACTGCTGCATACGGAGTAACCCGTTAATAAAAATATCGCGCAACATATCGAATTTTGATCTACAAAATCACCTTTATATTTATTGTTAAGCAAAAGAAAAACAAAAGCACGTTATAGTTTTATCTATAAACGCGTTAGTTTTATGGGCAACTAAAAAAAAACGCGATGGGTGAAAAGAAAGACCCAAAGACTGCTCGAGGGTTAAACGTTAAGTTCGCAAAGGTAGGTGTTCTTACGAATTTCTTTCTTTTGTTATCCGTCGACCCCGTTTGCGCGCAGCGAACTCGCAACAAGCTAAATGGACGAGGATCGCACCGATTAAGTCCCGCGATCTCCAAGTTTTCGACAATGGCGCTGAATCTCGTTGCGAGACAAAGGCAAGGTAAATGCACCGGGCACGCGAAACGACCGATTCGAGACAAAAGATTCTTCGAGAAGAAAGTTCATAGACGGATTGAAGCGGCGCGGCGCGTGGAGGGGAGGGAGTCCGCTTCGCGTCGCGACGAAAGAACCCTCGAAGAAAACCAATAGAAATTTTCATAGCTAGCAAAAGGGTTTCTTTCTGCCGCCTTTACTCTCTTATTGCGTTCCAGCGAGTCGTTTCGAGACAAGTCACTTCTCTTCCGCTCGTGCAAATAGCTTTTTCGCCCCCCTCCCATCTACCCCACGCGTTCCGCGTTGCACGGGGTGAGAGGCGATAAACAACGAAGGACGCGGCCCGACGAGTTACGTTTTCATTTCGAAAACATTCGAAGGACTACAATCAGAAGGACCGACTCGATGCACGAGGACAACGTGGACACGAAATAATAAAAAAAAAAGAGAAAAAACACGAAACAATTCGCTGGAAGCAATGTGTGCGTGGGCACACGATTCGAACCGATGTATTCCGCAAGCGGATCCGTCGTAAAAAGCCGTCGCGTCGCCGGTAAAGTCCATAAAACTTCAACCGTACGACCGCATCGATCCTCGTAACCGGGGCTCCTCTTAATCGAACTTCGTGCCTCGGAACTTCCCTTCGGATTGAGGGTCAATGGCCGTACTATTGACACGGAAACTTATCGAGAATGGACGATCGCGAGTTTCGTTTCACTGAAGAGAGAGAGAGAGAGAGAGAGAGAGAGAGAGAGAGAGAGAGAGAGAGAGAGAGAGAGAGAGAGAGAGAGAGAGAGAGAGAGAGAGAGCGAAAGAGAGTGACACGCGACGAAGGGAAAGGGTCCATGTGAAAATTTCACCCTGTAAACCTCGGGCCAACGAAAAGTTTCCGCTTCGAGTTGAGGCAAGCCAACCTGTTACTCCGAGGAAAATTCGTTTAAAAGTACGATAATTCATGGATAAGTTGGCCGGGCCAACGAACGATAAATTAATGTACAGGCGGTCTGGCAGCCGTTCCAAAATAGAAACGATTTACTGGGTTACTCCATGTGAAATATAATCGAGTACTCGCGGCAGACGTGGCCTGTTTAAATTTAATACGAATCCACGGTAAAAGAAGAGCCTTTCTCCGGCGAGGGTATAATCCGTTCCATCGATTCGGACAGTTTTAATCGACGGGAGATTTCATTTCGAAGGTGGTGCTCGGGTGAAACTTGGCTTCTCGAATGCAGTGGGGTATCTTGTAACTAGACTGTGGATATTTATGCATTTATGAGAAAGTTAACCCCTTCGTGTACGAATTTTTCAGAGACTATATCTTGTAACATTAGCTAGCTATTGCTTTAACCGTTTGCGGACGAGCGTCGACAAATAGTCGTCTAATCATTTTTTGGCTTTCCGAACCCATGTCGACTTTTAAAGCACGGAACTTAAAGCAATGAATACTTAACGTAATAATAAACATTTGAAATCGTTGGAAATTAAATGGTTTCGAACTCAACAGCGTGAAAACTCAAAGTCGTGGAATTCAAAACTAAAGTACTCTCACAAGTGTTATTACTTCTCGTCCGCAAAGGGTTAATATTGCGTCAGATATAGGACATTGAAATATTAGAATTAATTTGGACTCGGTAATCCCCTATCTTGCATATTGAAACAGAAATTGAAACTGAAACTGAACTTTATTATAGATACAGTATGTAGTATAGCTTGTCATTATATGACAAGGGGTTAAATATGAAAAAAACTACAAAATGCAAAGATATACAAAGTATTTGAAGTAAAATACACCATGTAGTATTTAAGAGATGAAATCAATCTCTATTAACAGTCCATTTCCCTATTTTTCTTTGTTAATGCTAATTGCACTAAGATTCGTAGTCTACTTATAACGAACTAATTCGTTCTAAAACCTTGTTCATTATATCTAGACGCAGGTATTTATGCAACGTGCTATTTTTAGAAATAAGAGTAAAGAAATGGAACCTAAATAAGTTGTTTCACTCTCCAAATATAGTAACCTGTGCTTTATTTTGAATATTTAATATAATTTTCCATATCACGTGCGTTCTGCATTTTTTTCTCATAGTCAAATTTCCCGTAAATGCAATAAAAATTCGCAGTCTAATTATAGCATCTGTTCATTATATCATATGTTAGGTACTGGAAAAAGTTCGTGTGGCTTTTCTATCAGAAATATATTAAAAAGGAATTTTTCGATAAATTGCGTCCTTTGTATCACTTGGATTTATCGAAAGAAAATATTCGTTTGCCATAGGGTATTCTACTGTAATAGAAATTATCCAACTGAAAAATGTAGGGTGTTAAAGGTTTTTCGTATTGTCCGAATTTCACCGTTCGGTTTTCGTTGCCCGGCTGAAAATACATACATGAAACATCGTATACCTGTTTTCGTTGTATTCAGCTAAAACAACAAGGACGGATATACGATTGGAATATTTATTTTCAACCGGATAACGAAAACCGGACGGCGAAAACCGGATAATGTGAAAGCGCTCTAACATTCACGTTCAGTGACACAAGTGGTTATGGTGTCGGATTAATCAGACAGTCTTTATCTTTCTCCGTCTACGATTAATACGTCAAGCTGACGCGCATACTGTGGCTACAAAAAGTATTTGCACACCACTGTATTTATTTTTGTACTCGACTACTAACTGATTACACTCGAATACATTAACTTTTAATAACATTAAATCTCTGATGCGATCCAGTGTCGTAGAAATGAAATATTGAACACGATTAACGTACGTGACTTCGAAAAATTAGTCTGCGTGTAAATATTAAGTTATTGCAAAAATTCTGCCTGTTATATTCTGAACAAATTTTATTCTTGAAGAATCCTCATACGTTCGTGAAACTATAGAGTTTTTCACACTATAACCGTTTTCAATTCATTGAAAAGCTACATAGTTTCGTCTTCTCAAATGTTTTTGCATCTATTAAGAAAGGAAGAGTGTTTTAAACTGCACTAATAATGAGTTCGAGGGTTTAGAAAAATTTGTTCGATGGTAAACCAACAAAAGTATACTGCACAAGTTCTATCATAGGATGTATAGTACTATACACACAGTATCCCATATAAATCTCCACTTAATTATCTTTTGAATCTTTAATCGTAACCATTTAACATAAATTTCACATGAATACATTGTGAGATTAGATTTTACATTATTAATACAAAATGTTGAAGATAATTAGTGGCCTTAGTTTCAGTAAGACATTAACTACTCATAATGTGTATACAAGAAGAGTAGAACTTATGCAACAACTTAATACTTTTAGTAGCCACTCGAAAAAAACTACAGATTTAAATCAGGAGGTTTGAAAGCAAAATGTTCTTTGCTTTGTAACCATTTTAAAAAATGAATCTTTAACTTACGTTGAATACTTTTAGTTGTATTTAGAGGACCACAAATTTGCATACACATCCACAATCTGTCGATAGCTTTGCTAAACACGATTGCTTAATCCGTTGACTGCGAAAAGCATACATATATATGATTTAAACGTGTACGAATATTTTTATGTAAGTAAACCGAAGAAAACTAGATTTTGTGTAATGCAAAATAAATCAGTTCTCTAATTTACCATTACGTAACGATATTTGGAACTTTATTTTAATAGCAAAGCAACGTTTTATTATTCCACGCTGTGGATTAACGTCTGACGATTAAATCGCGTCGCAGTCAAAGGGTTAAAAAGATAGACGAACGTGTAGCGTGTGCCACAGGCAGAAAATGATTTTATTTAAAAGCAAATTGGTCGCGGTTAGATTTTATTTTCAGGCGCGATCTTTATCGCGCGTCGGCTTTATTTCTGGCGGAGCTTATTTTTCTCGCGTTTCCCTCCGCCACGACCGCCTCTGCTCTGTTTGCGATGCCGATTTTCGTGAAAAACACCGCTAACGTTTCGCGGCGGAGCGAAATAAAACGTATGAATATCTACCAGTTGGAGCTGTATTAAACCTGTCTGATGCATGTACCCGAAGAGAAATTGCTTCTTACGCGACCGCTGGCCTCGCCCGGAAATTCATTCGCTTTTCGCCCCCTCTTCCCCCTCTCACCCACCCGAAACTTCGCTTTTTCGCCGCGCGAACAAAAGACCGTGAAAACTGGCGACAAGTGTTGCGCCACCGGAAAACACCAAGCAATTGTGCGTTTGTCGTTCGCCTGATCGGTACAAGGAAAAATTCAGCCACGTTTCAAGGATGAACTTTCTCAAACGCTGCGCCGCTGCGATGATTAATCGCGGCGCTAATTATCGAGAAGGGATCCATCACGGTCTCTGGCTGTGGGAAAATAATGAACCGGTAAACTCGCGGGAAAGCAAAACAACTCGTATCCAGGGGAAAATAGGACACGGGGAACAACAACACCGCTCGTTAATTATCGCCTGGAGATTACTCTTTCTCCGATTAGTATGTTTCGCGGATCGGGCAATACAGGAGGGGGGGGGGGGAAATACAAATATAGAACACGGAAGATAGGATAACTTCGTTAAGCGTCCTGACGGCACCAAAATTCGTGCGTCAACGTGTCCTCCTGTGCGCGCTTCCCAAGGGATATCCGGGCGTTGACGTCCTCCTGATTTCGCGCGCGCTGAGTACGTGATTTCGAGGCTGTCCGCCAATCACACATCGAGGCACATGAATGTGCCCGTTGGTCATGTGTGCCTGTTTAATTAGAGGCTTAGGTAGCTCGCAAACGCGTGATCATTATACTGTTGGATAGACGCGGAGAGTTCCCAATTAACTAACTTTTTACGGTGCACCGTGCAAAGTTTTATCTTTTGGGTATTTCTACCCTTAACCACTGCCGCTGAGTCTGACAAACTATAATACACGCGATAGGTTTCTATAGAGTATTATACTATAGTTTCTCTATTAGAGAAACCAGAGAGCTTTGTAGGCCTTTTAAATTTTCGTTACGTAATCATTAGATTACGAATCTTTATGCAAGTTCACGTTTTTATTAATGATATTAAAGAAACGAAATCTAAATGAGGGGTTGCTCCGCCCTTAACCCTTTGAAGCACAGTGGTATGGAAAATGTCCTAAATTCTTTTTATATCCAACTTGCACGATGGAATCTTTTTAAACCCACTTGCAAATTTTATAATTACAAAAAATAAAGTCTTGTGCCTCAAAGGGTTAACTCTTTATGGCCCAAGTTACGTTGACGAAATTACAAACTTGCGATTATCATGTTTTACGATATTTTGTTGTCAATCGCGTTTCGAGGCCCTCTAAACCATACGCGCTATACCTGTGCACCTGTTGCACCTGCTTAGTTACATCGCTGCTTAAATTGTACAAACGTTACGAAGCCGCAGCAAGGAATAACAAGCCGCAAAACGAGAGAAAACAAGAGGAGGATTCAGGAAAAATTCCGAGCTCCCTCCGATAAGAGATTTGCTAAACAATTTGTGGAAACTTTGCAGGATTGGAAGAATTGTTCCAATACATACACGGACAGAGGCGCGCGATGTCTGGGAATTCTCACGATAACCAGTTGCGGTATGTCGCGCAGAAATCATGTCTCCGAACCACTACAGAGACAACGATCATTGTTGCAAGGGAAAAGATAAAACTGGAAGATAGAACCGAGGATGGTACAATAGTCGGCGAGCAACGTTGGAAAAATTGCGAGAAGCTGGTTGCGCCCGCTCGGGGAAACGAAGTTCGGCTTTATTGGAAAAACAGCGGGGGATTCTTCTCGCAATACCGATGGCGAATCGGTAGCTCGCCTTTAAATTGGATTCCAAATATTCCCGAGATATTTTCACCTTATCTATTGGAATACGAAGCTCAGCCCCAAATCGCGTCATTATTTCTCATCGCCTAACCCCTTTTCTCTTCCGCCTTCCGGATTAATAGAACGAATCATGTTGGAAACAAAAAAAGAAAAAAAATGAAAAGAGAAAATGAAGGATAATCCTGCTTAAACCCTTAGAGGATCGGCGTGACCCATATATAGGCTACTTAAGTAGGCACATATTTAACCCTTTATGCGTTTTACTTAACCCTTTCGCTACGGAAGGACGTGTATTCAAAAATTGAACAATCGTTTGTTAAATGTGTACATATATTTTTTTCTATAACGCAATACAATTTCTATTATCGTTATTATATGCTGATTAAAGTGTAACGATACAAAGTATTCAAATACTTGGAATCATACTAGTCCCATACTCATAAGAAACTAACTTCATTTAAGTCCCATAGCGAAAGAGTTAATTTTGAACAGTGTGCTCCTGTGTGCTTAGTTATTTTTAAACGATGACGAGTAAACTCAATGAAAGCAGGATAAGGGCACTTGCCATAAAATTGATACGACTTATAACAATATGTCGCAGAATTTTTTTAGCGGACGAGATGCACATTTAGAAATTCAGTCACAGTTTCGCTCATCGCGTTAGTATTAAAGAATTTTCAAAATATACTATTTCCCTTCTCGGCTCTGCATTGCTTTTTATCGTAAATTATATTCGACCCACCATGATTTTTTCGTTTTACGGGCCGCGGCTGAAAAAGTTTGCCGACCCCTGCTTTGAAATAGAAAAACAAAAATGCAAGAGACCCGAGTGAAAGATCGGTATTGTTAATGGTAGGCAGGCGATTAATGCGACAAATTCGTATTGCGTTTGCTTGTACATTAGCCCGGCTGGTAATGCAAACTAAAATCACGACCAGTAACGACTAGGTGGTCTGCATAAATACTGTGGACTAATCAATTGCGTCGAATCACAGAGAATTTTCAATGTGCGGAGGTCCTGCCCCCCCCCCCCCCCCCTCTCCTCGCTCGTGTATTCCGCAAGCGGACACAGAAAAGGGTGGAGTGCAAAGGGGTGGCTGCATTGTCGCGGTAAATCGGTAAAAGGGAATTGATTGCTCTCCTCGTTGCCTCTGCCACCCTTCCCCCGAGACTTCGATAATCGAAATTTAACAGTGTCGTCGGCGAATCGACGATAAGGGGCGCCAAAAAATACACCAGTCAACTATTAAATTGGCAAAACTATGGCGAATGACCCGCGTACTGTCACTGTTCCTATAACTGCCAATTGAATTCGTTTATTTAGTAGCAAAGTAACGTGTAAAGAATCGTGAGTAAACAAGTTGTCATACTAAATTTCGACTTCGGTTTACGTAACAACGCATAGACATTGTACATTCGCGTACACTTAATATTTGTAAATAAATATTAGGAAGGTAAATGTGTTGTTGAACGTTAAAACGTGACCGATATGATTATAAAGTATGGAACGTGTCGTAATTCAGTAAGGCGCGACGTTTACTATACGTCTTTTATCTGTCACGCAAACTGACGCGTTAATATATGTAAAACGTGTTTCTATTTAAATGAAAAGTTTTCAAGTGACAGTACGAAGGACATTGGACTTTGTTGTACATTTTCAATTGCGTAGTAATGAATTTATTATATTGAACATATAAAGAAAATGTTCATAAATAAAAGAGCGGTTGAACAATATTATGCTCCAAACTGGAACGATCTTTATGTTGGATACGTTCTAAAATAGTTAAATAAAGTTACGCGCGAACCTTAAAGTGGTAGTACGTGGTACGTCTACCCTATTGGGTTTAGTCAGGGCCGAATTAACCGATATTGCATTGATTTTTACGCAATCGATTAATTTTTACGAAAATATCTAGGCTACACTCTTATTAACCCTTTCGCTACGAAGAACGTATATATACGCTCTCGTGAATGGGCAATCATTTATTAAAAGCATACGTATATCTTTATTATAACTTAGAATTAATAGTATTTCTATTATTGTTCAGTAATTATTCAAAATATTCAGATATTTATACTCGTACCGTTTCCATATTCATAAAAATTGCCCTCATCTATGAATCGAGAATGCTTTCATTTATTAAGTGCCGTAGCGAAAGGGTTAAACAGACAATACAGAAAATTGGAACAATAGAAACGAATTCGAAGAAGAATACGAATGTAACGTAACCCAATTTAATATTTCGCTAACTTCTCCATATTCTGTTATTAAAATCCGCCGGCGGTCAAAAGGACTAATCCGACCGATGAATTCGTGGTTTGATTAAACTTTTCCCAGAAACTTCAGCTCCGTTTGATCAAAGTATACTCTACACTTTAACAAATGGGAAGGTGATTTTTGGTGGTTCTGGTTATGAACGCGATATGAAATTCGATGCAAACGCAGCCAGGCAGCTGCCGGCTGCAGAGGATCAAACTGTGTCGCGGCCGGTCCCTGGAAATTTCGTAGAGGGAAAACAAAGCTCCCTATTTAGGTATGATTTAATTAACGGGCAAGCCGTGGGCGCACAATAGCGGATGCGCGAGCATAGGCGTGCTTCCCAGGCATCGTTCATCGCTCGTAGGATTAATTCTCGCTCGACAATCGGCCTTCCACGAATCCCGAGGGTGGCCGAGCCAGCAAAGTCACGAAGGGTTGAAACGAAAGAGGAAAGTGATCGGTCTCTCCCCGAGGCTCTTCATTAACGCCTTAATTAGAGGCGAATTCGAGCGATCGTATCCGAACTGGATGCATCCCTCTCATTAGTCTCGGTGTATTAACGCGACATTCCTACGGTCTGTCACACGCGTCCCTATCTCTCTACGTATTCTACGTCATATTAGGTTTCTGCTGGCGCCAGCATTCACGATTCGTTCGCTAACCGTCGTCCAACTCAGGGTTTCTCAAACTTTTTTGGCTTATCGGCTCGCTTCTCGACCGCGATTTAACTTTCGGCCTTGGCTTTTGGCTCGCTTCTTTCTTCGTATCGGTTAAAAGTTTGAATTTACGAAAAGTGTGCATAGGTGATTGGATTATACCATCGACGAAGCACAGGATAGAATATTCATTCTCATATCTTGGTAGCGTTATTATTTTAAAGGTACGTTTTCACGTGATACTGAGTCATGACTTTTGACTGTCACGATTGTGAGATGTTATGACTTTGATCGCCGTGAAAACTAAAAATTGGCATTGCCATGATTTAATGTCAGCCAGTGTCGTCACGTCGTAATGGTAACAAGTATCGCGATGACTTTTAATGTCACGTTAAGACGCACCTTAATATCGCATGCTACATTATTAGTTTAGAGCAGAATAAAACATCAGCGTTTTTAAAGCGATGGGAATTTTAATTAAATATTGCAATGATCAATTGATTTTGATATAGTCGATCTTTAAAAATCCAAATCTATAATAATGCATGTATATATACGTTTTGAAAAATTCTGAGATGAGGACTTAATTTTATATTTATATTAAAGAGCGTCACACGTGTGAAATAAAACCATTTATTGTGCTAACCACAATACCTTGGTAAATTAAACGCAAATATTACGACAAATATCTAATTTAAATCGAAATAATACAGTTTTACTTAGACCAATTTGGCGATTAAAAAAAATATATATAAGTACTCCGAAAAGTATCACTTACTTCCGAATGTTAATAATGAAAAGACGCTTCTCTGTTTTGTACTGCTTCAATTATTCACAATTTTTTTAATAAGTTTGGTCCAAATCTAACTAGGCACGTTTAAGATGTTTATACATATAAATAAGTGGTATATCCTGTAGTTAGTCAATGGTCCAACGTACGACGACAAAAATTACAACGTTTGCGCGCGAGAGAGAAAAAAAAAAGCGCTGGACGATATTCGCTTGGGATATAAAATATAATTACATCGCTATTATCCGCGGCGCGACAATTACTAAGAGTTAATTTCGCAACGGAGAAGTTCGCAGCAGCATTTCAAAACTCAGGCTACCTCCAAGTTTGTTCGCGAACTGCAACATTGCACCTTGTTATTCGTAGTACCGGCTGTATTTGCATTAACACGGTTGACGTATGGAGCGCGTGAGAACCAACAGCACACCTCCAGCTCGCTAAGAGCCCCGCAAGCTAACGATGCTTTGATAGTAAACGCTCGGGAGAAAGATCGCTCAAAAATAGCTGCAGAATTTTGCACACAATTTTAACAACAGATACAACAATAACCGGCATGATTCTACGAAGTTATCTGCCGAAGAATATTTGTCGAAACGCACATAACACAACGTGTAAGCTATTCGTCTAATTAATTTCGAGGTTTAGTAACCCCTTAGCGACGAGCTACATACGGTGTACGGACTCTAGTTTCTTTTCATCAAAACTATTAACCCTTTCGCATCATATCATATTTCGCGTCATAGCGTTATTTTTAAGCTATTTACGATGTTTTAGATTAATTTTTATCTGCGTGTAATAAACGGTCCTCTGTATTATTTATGTGCCCTTTTCAAACGAATTACAGAATGATGTTTGGAGAAATTGTATAGCATACTGTTAAAAAATAGAAGCATTTTCTTGATCGCAATTAAACATCCTCGAAAGAATGTTCTTGAAGAAGATATTATATGCAAAAAATGCAAAGTGACACTTGATTTGTCAAAATATTTTGAAACGTATCATACGCTGTAAAACTATTAATTGTTTTCTATATTTTTATTCTTCTATAAGAAAGAACTTAAGAATTTTACTGTATTTTAATCATTTCGTATAAGTGAATTCAATTCTTAACGATAGAATGTAGAATTATTTTTCATATACGGAACTTTAAACAAAATTCTCCATGAGCACCGCAATTATGAAATTTGGAAAGATGCGAAGGGATTAATAATTATTTAGAACGGAAAGTCAAAGGGTTAAAGAAGCGAATTGTCGTTCTTTTGTTAATGGCAAGATAGATATGGCGAAATTTAATTCTACCAAATCGAGTTTTGCCTCTCGGGAGTCTTCGTCAAAGGAGAAAGCGGTGCACTCAAAGGAATCACCGTATTCGCGATGTTATCAAATTTTTCGCCTAGGCGAATTACATTTAACCGTGTTTCTGTCGAGGCCACGACGAATCGCCGGGCGCTGTCTCGATTTGAAAAATTAGCCGAGCGGCAGAAATTTCGCGAAGCTCACCTGCTCACCCTGGATTACGAACAAAATTGACGTTGCACCCGCGTTGCTAATAATTCATCAACGATCGATGCCCCCTAAATCGTGTGCCGGGCAAAAAGCACATGCGGCGAAAATTCACGAATACAAAAGAAAGGCTCGGTGATTTTAATTTTGAAAGCCCCGAAAGCCCGAGTGCCGTGGATTAATTAGTTTCCCTTTATTTTTTTTGGGGAACAAAGGCCGGCGCAAATAACTATTGCCAGTGCAATGTTTTTATAATTCAAAACACGCAACGTTTTCATTTCTTTTTTTTTTTTTTTCCAGAGTCATCGACACTGCGACTTTTTTCGGCGCGGCTCTGATCGCTAAAAAAAATATCAACTGCTATTTTTCCAACGATTCTCAGGGGGCGAACGAAAAACGTGCGCGATTATTTGGGAACAGGAGGCAATCGTTTGACCGAGGCGATTCTCCGCTATTTTCAATCGAAACCACGATTTTCGGGTCTCGGGGAAAAATAATCGGGAAACGGAAACGGGAAACCGGTCCCGGGGAATCGGTGTACGGATTCATCCCGAATGTGACTAGAAATTTCGCGAGCAGTTGTTGCACGGGAAACAGGTGCACGATGGCAAAGAAACGATCGTTGAAGACGAGAGAGGACAGATGGAAAGCGATTGTTTTAACGTTCGAGGAACCTTGAAGAGATCGCGAACGGTTCTTAATTCCAATCTGTCGCGCGTGTTATTGGGAGAACCCTATTAATAGCGAGACGCTTGTCCAACCGAAGGAGAACGGTTCGATGACTTCCCGTCCTTCGTTCGCCGCACTAAAAACAAATTTTCGCGAACGACATTTTTGGAAACGATTGAAGGTAAAGATGCGCGGAGAACTCGAAAATATCGAGTGGGGTTGGGTGGAAAATTTATTGGGATGTAATATTAACCCTTTGCGGACGAGTGTCGGCAGATAGCCGCCTAAACTCTCAATTTTCTGGGTAAATGTCGATTTTCAAAACAAGAAATTTGTGACACTAATAGAACCGGCATAATAAATATAAGAAACTAGTGATACTAATAAGCACTTTTGATAATAATTGGGCGAAAATTGGTTAAGTATTATTAAGTTCTGTCTCTGATTAATTCATAACTGAATGGAAATTTGTTAAGTGTTATTTTTTTCTCGTCCGCAAAGGGTTAATGCCTTCGGTTTTCTTAGGGCGTTTTTTTGAGTCCCACAAAAATTACAAGAAAGAAATGCTTCAGTTACCAAAAAATGGGAAGAAGATCATTGGTCAATGCAACTCGTGCATAATTGATTGAATTCTGAATTTAATAAGTAGAGGATTTTAAAGATACTAATGAAATAGAAGGTGGCTATAACGAGCATTCATATTGATGATTTCCTGTTTCTTTTCTATCGTAGAAAATATAATTTTTTGAGGTGGATTTTTAGCTTTATTGTTCTTCCTCGAAACCATTATGATTGAGGATCATTAACCCTTTGCCTTACAATTAATTTATTAATTACTTATGTTAGCGTTAGCTGATCACTGCTTTCATATCGTGTAACGAACAAATCGCTTGAACGTTGTAGGAAATTTTTATTTTTTAACCTTCGATCTTATAATACAACGCTAAAATTAGAGTTCAAATTAAGTCTGATGCTTACTAATAAACGTTTCTGATGAATTGGTGCTATAATTTATAAAACGAGTGTGACTCGTTATTGTAGGGCCAGGGTTTAAAAAATACATAAATGAATATAAAAATGACTAGATCTTTGATCACGCGAGTGCTATCTTTCTATTCGAACTTCAAGCTTTCGTTTGAATTTAGAAGCTGAATGTTGCTTTAAATTTTCGTTCCAATTTCGAATTGTTCGAACTTCCAATAGATTAACCAAACTATGCATTAGATTATAAATACCAACTTAATAAAGACTGATAGAATATAAAGACTAACTACCAATAGACTAACTAAACCTGTACACTTGTATAGGTTTTCCGATATTTTCGGTCTCTCGTGCATCTCTAATTAAAACAGCTTTTTGGACAACTGTAGCGACGCTGAAGGGTTGCAGTGCGATTGCAAGGATTTGTTAAACGAACACGAAGAGCGCGTATTATTCAGCGATCGATAGACGCAAACAGGACCACGCGAAATATGGGATAAAAATTGTTGAACTCGTGCAGCGGCTTTTAGAGTCCGTGATTGAAAGGATACAACGTGTTAGCTTGTTACGTTGTTGCGCGTTATTAGCGCGTGAAAATTCGGAGAAATTAAATTTACGAAGAACGGAAAAGAGCTTTTGCCAACCGGATTTTCGAAACATCCGTAGAATTTTTGGATTTGCAAATGCATGGAAAGTACCGTTCATAACTATTCGGACATTTGACGCAGTCGGACTGAAACGTTTGTATCTCTGGATATATCGTAAAGATTTCCAAATATAATCAACACGAGACAATGCTATTGACTATAAATACATATCTTAAAGATTTAATTTAACATTAACGAATTAAGTTTAAAGATACTTGGAATCACGGCTTGTGCAAGACTAGTCGAACTTCAGTTACTACTTTTTTATTTATACTAATCGACGTTAAATATTGTTTTCATTCATTACGATTAACTTCATAGGATCATGTAAAATAAAGACAGTAATAGAAATTACATTTTAAACGAATAATACTTACGAATAGGGGTAGCAAAAATGCAGAAACATCGATATATCGATACCATCAATGTTCATAGACACATCGATAACAAAACATCGATATTTAATATTTCTTTTTGTTAACGTTTAAAATAGGCGGGTTTCATGAATTTCAAAAGTTTGATCTGAAGCTATTAATTTTAATATTTCGTTTATTTATACCAATATTCATTATGAAAGAAAGATTGCTGGCCACAAAACAGCAGACTGCATGACTAGGCCTACAAAGTTAATAAATTTTAAATAAAAAATACACAATTAAGCTGTGTTTCATTTACTGTAAAGATACAGAGTTGAGCTTCCGATATTCAAAATAAGCCACCACTTTTTAGCTTCGATACCATCGATTGCCTAGCTATTGATGATTTCGATAGTGTCTATTACCTAACATTGATGATTTCCAAAGTATCGATTTCCAAATATCGATGGTAAACACATCGATATACCGAAAGAAAACATCGGTATTCTCAAAAAATCTATACACCGTTACCATCTCTACTTACGATACACGCATCATGTATTTCCAATCATCTAAAGGTGTCCAAATACTTATGAACGGTAGTATACTCACAAAAGGCCGTGCGTTTAATATGCGAACGAATAGAGAGGCTTTCGCGGGGCTTCACGTGCCACTGACGAGATTATGCCGCACGTCGGCCGTGACCACACGGATGTTCGCATAATCGAACGAGGGAGGGACTCGTGTGTGTTGGTCAGCAAGTTAGTTGGGATGCAAATCTTCGCTGGTTTTGCATTTCGTCATCGGCGTGACATCGGCGCCGATGCAAGAGAGCGTTACGCATCGCGATCGTTGGTTCACCCAGGTTGGGGGACCCACGAAGGGCACCGACACCCTTTGTGCGCGTCCGCGTTCGCATCGATAAGAGTGAGCCGCCCAAAGCTGAACCACCGCGACAAGCGAAACAACGGCGCGACGCGACGGGGGGCTGGGGGGAAGAAAAAAAACGAGAGGCAAAAAATACCGGGCGAGAGACTGTTAAAGCGCAATTACGCGGGCAGAACGGCGAAAAAAGGAGCAACAAGTAGCGGGAAAAAATATCGCCGCGTAACGTGCCGTTGCGAAAAACGCGAGACCGCCAGAGGGGCAGTAATTGCGCGACCAAGAGTGGAGATGAGGAGAGGCAACCCCGAAACGAAATAATTCTCGGGGCGGAAAACAAAGGGGTGGCTGGCAGAAAATCCGAAATACGAGTAGGAAGTACCGTTAGCCCTGGACAATCGCGGAAAGCAAGGCAAATGGGATGTAAATCTTGGTTCGCTTTGCATTATGTCATTCCGGTGCAGAGGTGAAACGGTCGTAAAGCGCGGGAGGGAGAAGAGCGCAGCCGCAGGATTATGCGAGAGAGCGGCGCCCGGCTTTTACGAGCGACGTCCTCGCGTGAAAATCCGGCTGCAGGCTAGCCGGTTATGCGAACATTCGACGACGAACCGAAGCGTTACGAGGCCGGATCGTTCACCCGAGGATCATGATACGTCGACGACGCGACGCGATGCCACCAAAGCGAACAAACAACCGATTTCTCACTCCCCCAGCCTTCCGGGACACATACAACCTCTGCCATTCTCGCTCTTATTACCCAGCGATAAATATCAAATCCTACGCGAATCTGTTTTCGTTATGTAAGAGCGGAATCGTATGGGCAAAATCGCGTGGTTAATGGCTTATTATAGCAAGTCGCGTTGCTTAATTATTTAGCAGTACAATAGAATGATACTACTTCGTCAACTTACTCCTTAACGTTCTGGTTTTTACTGCATAATCTAGTTTTCTTTATATTTAGTGTACCAGTAAGTAATCCACTATTTTTTATTTTTTAACAAATACACAGACAAATCTCGATAACTCGAATCTAAAGCAGATAGTTAAAATCCTCGAGTTATGGAGCTTTCAAGTTATCGAAGTTATCGAGTAAGGAAGTTTAGCGTACCAAAATTGAAATTACAAGAGCTACAAACACGGTAAGCTTTGCTTTATGTTTCCCAGTATTCGCTAAAAGTTTGACTTCTGCAACTAAACTTCGACTTGTAGAAATCTAGTCATTCTAAATTCTAGTTGCAAAGGTAAAAGGTACGTTTGAATATGCGGTGAATAATTCGAGTTCAAGTGAGTTGTATTTCGATTTATAGACGTTTGCAAGTTATCGAGATTCGACTGAATGTGAAGTATGCTACCCAGTTCATTTGATCAAATAATGAGTCCTCCATTTTAGCAGGAACTTTTAAGACACGTATTTTATTGTGTTCAAAATAAATACTCAATTTTGCAAAAGAAGCGGAACCATGGATTATTCACTGGTACGCTAAATAATCCACTGGATTATTCACTGGTACACCAAATAATCCACTGGATTATTAATAAGTTAATACGTTGAGCGTCGCATCGAAGTTATTAGTTTATCCGTTCTCATGCCTTTCTATTCGTGTTATATGGGCCAACGATGGTCCAACTTGTATTGCTGTGGTTATTATATATACACCTTCCATAGATGTCTTTCACTATTAACCGATATCCGTTCCTTATGTCAATTTGAAACATCGTTCACCTGACAGGTTACATTATTTTGCCATTTTTAAAACACTATCCGCGTCGCGTCGCGTCGCTTACGAAACATTGCATTAAAGGATCAAAGGAATAGTTTGAAGAAATTCATCTTCGAGAATGATGAGAATTCTTTGGAAAAAAGATCTGCTAAACTATACCCCCAAATCTTAATTCAAATCAATACATCCACTATCCAAACGAATATAGATAGATAGATAGATATTTTTTGCTCTCCCAAGTATTTTGACATATTTACCATTTGACTACTTAACTAATACCTAATAGTAACTTAGTCTACCCTATCACTCTACTATATAAGATAAACTATACGATACAAAAATATAAAAACATACCAAATGAATATTACATACAACATTATTCAATAATATCAAGCGTATTCATTATTCTGCATTTGCTTTGGATTCTTCAAATATCTCTACGAACTTTCCGTACGACCTAATAGAAAAACTAAAGCCCCGTGTGTTTTTTCCGTATGCGTTTTGCATATGCCGGTTTACCGGTAATAATTTCGCGGAATATGTAAGATCTACGTACACACATAGGTTTTATATTTACTGCAGGGCCATCGATTCGATTCGCGTTTTACACCGAGCCGTTACCCTCGAAAATACGAATACTGGAATGGCGGAATACTGGAAAAGGTTCCATCTGTAGTCCTCCAAATATTTCCAAGGCGAGAAACACCTCAGCCTCGGCCTCGACAATTCGATTTTTCAAACGTTCGATAGACACTTCCGAGTTGCAACAAAACGCGCCTAGAATGTCGTGCGCCGAATTGTTTCGATAAATTTTTCCTGCGCTCCTCTCGACGAGATCTAACGGCGACTTTAAGCCCGGGCGGATCGCTAAAGAAGGTATTTTATATTTATCGCCGAGCAGTAACGTCGATTCCCGTTTTATACATGGGATCGTTCCTGCAGAATGCGAACGGATCTCTTTGCTACTTCATCGCGGGATCAAAACGACTTGGCCTATATTTTCCCGGCGAATACTCGTAGGATAGATGCGCCAATGAACGAACGCTTAAGGGAAGCGTTAAAGATCGAATTTCAAGGATTAATAAATAATTCACGAGTATTCCAATGATTCTAAACCAGATTCTACAATGTCTAAACTTTCATAAAAGATATACGAAAGTACGTAAAAGAAACAGGAAGCGTAACGAATAAAATTAAGGATCCAAAAATATTGAATTTATCAGTGAATGGACGAGAGTAAAATATAGTAACACATTTCTATTTGAAATTGTGTACAATAAACTTAATCTTTAAAATGACCTCATTATTGTACCACTATCTTTTACAGAGTTACAGTACTTTAAAGATTGATAACGTTTATACTTATGTTCATGTGTTAAAAGTTTCTTTTAATTCTACGCTTATTTTTGCAATACGATTCGTCGTGTGCAGGTAAAAGTCATTCGATACGAAGTAAAGAATTAGTACGAATAAAAACTTAACCCCTTGGCTTACAATAGCGAGTCACACTCTCAGATTTATTAAATATAAGTTCAGTTTGCGATACAATGTTATTTTTATTTTAACTCTAGTTTCACTTTAGAAGATTAACCCCTTGCCTTATAATAACGAGTCACACTCGTGCTATATATTGTGCTCTAGACCCAATAACAGTGCACCGTATTTGCAATAATCTTCGATTTTAACCGCAACAATAATTTCAGTTCGTAAGGTTAACGATTATCAAGTACGAGTTACATATAACAGTTCAGTGCTGTGCATGCAATAGAATGTTATGATAATAAATAGTTAATGCTACAAAGTACGATCCTTAGAAAATCCGTAGGTCAAGGGGTTAAGGATCACTAAATACAACTCGTGTAAAATATTTGAATGTTTTGATCAAATGTGAGAACTATGATCTGTTAATGACAGCTTAGTAATAAAAAAAAATTGTAGGACAAGGGGTTAATAATTTATTTTACTCGTTTCTGTATAATTCAATGTCCCATTCATTGACGTGTATGTTCATTTACTGGTGCATCTAGCCTATTTTCAAATATCGAAACTAATAACTAACCATACGTGAAACTTGGAACGCGAGGCGAGGAATCGGTAGGAAATCGTTACTCGAGCGCGAAGTTTCATGGCTTTAACCCATTGACGCCGCGCAACGGGAAACAAAAGAACCGAATTTCATATTCCACTACCTCGATTCTACATTGATAATTCATGAATGGATTGCGGATGTTTATGCAAATCTACAAGTTTAAAAACAGAGATAAAGAAGCGGAATCTAAATACGGATCGGTTCCATCCCTCCTGATACCCGCTGATGATATTAAAATAATGCTATTTTAATTAATTATAATGTCCTTTCATCCGAGCGAACGAAATTCATTAATTATACAGAGTATCTAAATAATTATACGGACGATATTTCTATATTAATAAATACTGAAGTCATTCGAGTACCGGGAATGCTTTTAATTTTAAGGTACCATAACGAAAAGGTTACATTTCCCATAAATGCATAAGCATCCGCTAATTTTGTTGTAATTTCCTACCTTAACGCCTGTCTTACTGACGACATAGGTAAATCCAAAGTGGTGAAATTGCGTATCGTGTGACGTCATCCTGAATGTTGATCTCGCAGGGTGTTATGGTCGCCAGCTTTCCATCCAGTCTCGTTGTTATAACACCATACAACCATCGGAACACTATAAAATCGTGTATAGTACATATATTTATCACGCTATGGTAATAGTTCACAATTAACGCAAGTGCAAGCGACCGAAAAACACGAAAAATCGGAAAAATACGACGCCACGCGATAAGGCAGTGGCTAAGATGGCCGCTCAAGACGCCATGCACTGACACGATTCAAATTTCGATATTTAAAGTACACTGATTCGATCAGAGAGGCTAATACTTGCGAGATCGTAAAAAGGGGAACAATATTACACTGGGGGAAATCGAATAATTCGACTAATTTAGTCCAGTATTGCGTCGAAATTACTTTAAATTAGCCGATCGCGGTGTCTCGTTATCATGGTCGTGCCTCTGAAGGCCAACTGACTCGCGAACCACAACACGAACACGGGCGAGGGTATCCGAAATCGTTTCTAAGAATCCCGAGAAGTTTACCTTCGTATATAAGCCTATAAACACTGAAACTTTCCATTGTCGGCTAGAAAATATCTAAATTAAATTTTAAAGGGTAATTTGGAATATTTGGACCAACGATTAGGCTTAAATTTTTCACGTGATTAGTATAATATAGCCCGTACAATATTCTAAAGGCATATAGAGCACAGTGGTTGATTTTTTTGTACATATTTTGAACATGTCTATATGTCGCATTTTAAAAAATTGCTACTATTCGTGAGCCAACGTTACATTAAATTCATGATATATGTACGCACTGTTGCTAATAACTATTCGAACGGTTTTAAAAATCAGTTGAGCATTGCTTCCATAATTTAGAGATTATTTACCAGTATACTGTGGATTCATGGGAAGTTTAAATATACAAAAAAATATAGAATGCATGTAATATTGAACGATCAACAAAATATTCGAAATAAACTACATATTGTTATACTTAAAGGGTGGAACAGCCCTCTGCTTAGATTACACTTTTGTAATTTCATTAACAAACGCATGAATTTACATAAATATCTACAGGCTACTTACAAGTGACTTATGTACAAAGATTGTACTATTCGTTCGCGACAAGAAGGAACGAAAGTGTTTACATTCCCGTTCTACGTACAATCTACTAGCCTCCCTACACGCACATGCCGTGTTCGCTATTAACCGAAGACGTTAAATATCGGCAGTGATTTAATAACGAAGACGACGTGTGGTGATAGGGAAGACGGTGGACCATATCTACAGTGAGGATGTAAAAACTCGTCTGCCTTCTTTTCGTGGACGAACAGTGCTTGAACCTCCAAATCTTGTTACGAAACGATAAGCTCGAAAATGTTGCATTATAGAAAATCAAAGTTATACAAAGTCGAAGAGTTAACGCATCGCGCATAATGCATATAAAAATTCAACGCGCAACGTGATAATAGTAAACGGCCCTGCGTAAATATAGACGTTCATTCAGAAACGTATCCATTGTGCAGGCGGGTAGCGCAGGAATTCGAACAAATTGTTGCCAGTGCACTTCACTTAGCAAAACCGTCAAAGGGGCGGTTACAACAATGCACGCATCGGTGCAGATATAGAGCGGGGAACGATGATGGATCCGGTCGGGGAACAAAAGGAACGAATTAAAGCACGGGCGCGATGGAAGGTCAGTAAATTAAAATGTATGGAGAGAGAGAGAGAACGTATCGACAAGCGTGAACGACGGCGATGAAACAACGATAACTGGGTGATTGCGGCGTACAGGACGTGGCCGCGTATTACCGGCCGCGATCAAACGTAACGATTAAATCGAAATTAATACATACATTGAAGTGGGGAAGTTCGATTGCGCGTGAAGGTACTTTCCCGGCGAATCGGTCAAATTTCCCACGATTCCCAGCCACCCGAAGGATTCTTGTTACTCTTTTGTTTTCCTATCAATCTCTGTCCGTTTTCTCTCCGGCTGAAAAATTCTGTTACAAAATTCAAACCGAGCCCCGGCGTGGTATTCATCGAATAGGGAATACGTTGAAACCGCCCGGAATACGCAAATCTGAAAGACTTAAGCGCGACATTTTTTCCGCTTTCACACGGCTTGTTTTCAATCCCGGCGGCTTTTCAAATTGCAAAAAACTGTCATCTGCAATGCGCCGCAGTGAAGGCTGACATAAAAACGTCTGGTCATTTCACGGCTTGTTAAAATGGATCAGCGCTAACAATGATAATATTTGCCGTTATCGATGAATTTTCAAGTTCTCGCTCACCTCGCTTCCAATCCCACCGTACGCGACAGAGCTTAACCCCGTAACGTCCAAATTTCGTTTAATTTAATTTTGAATTAATCTCTACGGGTGAAATCCATTAGCGTAGAAGTAATTTTAATTTTTGTAACTAAATTATAGTTAGGCGATCTTACATAACTGGTTCTTGAATTTAGAAATAGAGATACCGAATAAATCTAAAGACACGCTGTGGTTATTTGCTATGGAACTTATACTATTTATCCGATCGGAGGAAATGAAACGAGTAACATATGAGCCTCTCAAAAGCCAAACTAATTAACTCCACTTTTCTTAACCCTTTCGCTATCAGCACCTTGAAATTGAAAACTAAAAGCGCAGGGAAGAATAGCATTTATTAGTATGGAAATAATATAGGTACAAATATATGGATACTCTACATAACCTGAAGATGTACCTTAATATTGATGTACGAATGATACCAGAGAAATTGTATCGTGCAACAAGAAAACTATAACTATACTTTTAACAAATGTTAGACCAATTCTTGAAGACGTATATATACGTCCACGGTAGCGAAAGTATTAAATATCTAAATCTGATTATCCAAGTGCATAATTAGTGTTGAACGTCGCAAAAATTAATTTAGCTTATTTCAGGTAGTTGATCAGTTTGCCTTCTGAATTTATATTGAACAGGATGAAAGGACAGGATAAACCTAACATACCAAACCAACATAACAAGATAGTGATCAACTAACGCTAGCACAAGTGGGTAATAAAATAATCGCAGGGCAAGGGGTTAATAAAAAAAAGCCTTTGTTTCGTTTACTAATAACGAAAATAATATTATGCCTGAATTGGTCCCAACCATTATTATCGATGTTTAAGCGACACCTAAGGTGAAAAGCGAAACAAGACTTCAAGATTCACGGTCACAAGGGGCTCTGGTGTGTTCTCCGTGTGATCTTCGTTATCCGGGTCGACGCTTCAATTGTTAATCGGCCTCTCGCGAGGGTGTGCTTCGACCTTCATGCTCGTAGCTACGAACCACATTCCATCCCGTAACCAGTATAGCCCCAGCCATAGCGCCGCAAGCACGATCCAGAGAGCGCTTTATGGCTTTCATTAAAGCTCACGGAGCCGGTATAAGGACATATGTCCCCGGGGGGAATGGCGCACGGTTATAAGGAGGTCCCGGAACACACCGGTTCATAGACGCGGTCGCAGAATTTCTCGTTCGCAAGCGTACGCAATGTTTACACGAGCGAACGGCCGCCGCCGACGCTTTCGCCGGCAATGAATCCGCATTACGACGACGCCCGACGCATTAAACTATAACGACTGCCAGGATATTCGACGGGCCATAGTCTGCCAACTGGACACCATACGTGCCCCATCGCTTTCTTGTCATCTACAATTTCAGATTTGACGGATGCTTTTAATGGCCGCGCACACGCACACAGTTCACGATCGACGCCGCGAGCATTTGTATTACGAATTTCACATCGCACGGAGGCACCATCGAATTACGATGTCGGATTTGGGATAACGCGAAAGAGATAAGCTTGGTTTGTCCGCGTGGACGAGCGTACGTAAAGTTTACAATGAAGGTCTATCAAAAATAATTTGCTAAGCTGTTTTATACCCGATTATCTTAACCCTTACAGTGTAAACGATGTTTAATTCACATTATACCAGTTTTCAATCCTATCGCAATAAGATCAATGCGTCACGCGTGTGTAACACAAGTAGCAAACGTATTAAAGCTCCTATAAATTGCACTAATAGCAGATGCCAAGGTCCTTCGTTAGAATCTTTAGATCTCCGACGATCCAAATGAATCGAGATGAGTCGCGAAGCTCCGACAGTAGAATCGAGAGGATTATTGAATCGAAAGAATTGGAGAATCGAAAGGCAGCTGCGAATGAGATCGCGAAAGGAAGAAACGGGTTGGGAAAGCACGATCCACGTGTACGTGCCGGGAAGTACAATTTAAAAATTGACCCTGGAAGCAGTCCCGTTGGCCTCGATCAAGCATCGACGAGCCATTGACGAATTCACCCCGGGAGAACGGGGCAGCATCTAGCCTGGTTGCTCGGGTCAACGATAATACGATAGAGTTACGTGGCCACGGTATATACCTTGGCCACCCCATTATATCGGTCTGGAACCCTTTGGGAAATTGTCTATGGCGCCGGGCTGGGCCTCGATCAACCGTGAAATGTAGTCTGATACGTATTACCGTGGCGAGGCTATCGTCCCGTTATGCACTTGGATACGTTGCCGGGCGATCGAGCCAGCAGCTCAACAAACCGAGATCTCGATCTTGGGGATCGCGGTGGGATCCCGGTCAGATCGCAGCAAACTGACCACCGCGGCGAGTAATTTTTGGGTTAATTGGAATCGGTTAACCCCTCAACGACGCAGCAGTTACCCGTCTCGCTTGTGCAAATTTGGGAGATTTACGAATTTTAACCCTTTCGTACTCCTCATAAGAAATTGGGATCCATACAGCGTATGGAGGTCGCCGTTAAAGGGTTAATCCATGGATTGGGACGAGCTTATGCTACCAGTGTGCACCGCGAACGCAGCTTAACCCTTTCACAGTGTAATGAAATGACGAGGATTAGAGGAAAAGGCAATAAAAGGCATAGAAGATATTTGTTACCCTTACGGTAACGTTTTTCACACTTATATTGCTCGATACAAAAGATACGTTATCTTAGCTACTTATATGCAACACGTTTCAATAGTAATGTTAAGTATAATATATTAGGTGTACCTATGAGTAATCCACTTCTATTATTAGATTCAGCCATTAGTTTTAATAAAAACAAATACTAATACGGTTCGAAATACACTGCTGGTGCATTGTAATATTTTACATCTTTGTTTGCAAGCTTAATTGTTGGATTAATTAAATTCAACGACGTACTTAAAAATAGTGGATTTCTCGCCGGTGTACCTAATAATTTAAATTATCATATCCGGCCACTTATCCGAGTCTGTCCCGTACTAAGCTGCGAAAGGGTTAATTCCCGACGAGTACGCCCCAATGAAACTAATGTATCGTTGCATCTGGATTCGCGGGAAATTACTTTCAAGCGATTAGGCTACGAGGAGCCATAATATTGTTGCTCGAAACGTCGAAGGCGCTTTCGAGGGGGATTTTGAGAACAGTACGCGTCGTTAAAGCGATTCCCGAGGGTCGTGGCAACTTCACCGAAATTTATCGCTTGTAGAGAGGGAGCGGACTGTCTGGAAACGGACCGTTTACCGGCGACCTCTGGTCAAATCACCGACATTACTGACAAGTTATCGTCTAGAATATTTTCGAAATATCGTTCGTTTGCTCTTCGCGATCCTCGCCAACGAGTGAAAGAGAACTCGCGCGAAAAAGTACGAGAAGCGAAAGGAGGCGAAAACGTTTTTCTTTCTCGCCGCGAAAGAGTCTCCATACGAAATCATC
The DNA here is from genome assembly GCA_028830335.1 of Eucera pruinosa. Lineage (NCBI taxonomy): Eukaryota > Metazoa > Arthropoda > Insecta > Hymenoptera > Apidae > Eucera > Eucera pruinosa. The sequence continues at coordinate 10,123,326 of JAMYCR010000015.1, read as the reverse complement.
CTTGGAGGTTTATCAGGGATGCAGCATCTTTCAGCGGACCCATATAACGGTGTTATACCAGCGTTAAGAGAGATAGGTGAAGCGAGAATGATTCACGAGCGACGGAAATAGAACTATGACCGTTTCTCGACCCCGTGCTAGCTCTCGTGCTCTTCTCGAGGGTCCACCAAGAGCCCTGAAGAGCCCGTAAGACGACCGCCGGTGTAGTACGAGGCCGGACCACTCCCGCTTTCAAAAACGCTAGCGCTTCCCACATGAATTTAACCGCGTTCGCGTTTTCTCACTCAAGCATTAGCTTCCCCGATTCCATCCTTCGATTCACAATTCACACGCTTACGATCGTGCGAATAACACGTTCAATGCGAGCTGCAATCGCGAGTCTTGGATTTTGGAAGCTTGGAAATTCGAAGATTTGGTGATTCGAGGGATTAGAAATCCAAAAGCTTGGAAATTTGGAGGCTTTGTATTCGAAAGCTTACTTGGAAGTTCAAAGCCTACAAATTCGAAGACTGGGAAATCGAAAAGCTTAGAAATTCAATGGCTTGGAATTTGAAAGCTTAGATACTCGAAAACTTTCAAATCCAAAAGCTTAGAAATTCAATGGCTTGGAATTCGAAAGCTTAGAAATCCAAAGCGTAGAAATTCGAAGACTTGGAAACCCAAACGCTTAGAAATTCAATGGCTTAGAATTCGAAGACTTTGAAGTTTGAAGCTTAGAAACTCGAAGACTTCAAAATCCAAAAGCTTAGGAATTCAAAGACTGGCAAATTCAAAAGCTTAAAAGTTCAATGACTTGGAATTGGAAAGCATAGACCTTTGCTTAGCTTACAATATACTGCTCCAATTTGATTAGCTTCACGAAAGAATCAATAGTTTCGCTAGAACTCAGCCACGCCCGTAGTTTTAGAACCACATCAGCATTGAACGTGTTAACCCCTTGCCATAAAACCACGTGACGTAGATTATAAACAAAACGAAGCAAATACCTACTTGCAATATTTATAATAAAATTTAATTTACTCCCGTTAATTTTCTTTGGAATTTTCATGTTTACTATAGCGAATACGAATATTTTAATAACAATAATTTAATATTTCGTATCTGATACAATGTTGAAGTAGGTAATAGCTTTCACTGCCACGTAGTGATGGGACAAATTCAGAGACATACTTATGAATGCCAATACGTATCAATTCTCGAATACCCTGAAATGGTATCAAACGAGTATCAAAATAATTTGTAGGTGGTATTGATAAAATATGTTTGATGACGTCTCATGCAGTATCGATCCAAAACAATTACATAGTACTCGTGGAGATATCAATGAGACAAAGGAAAGTGTATATCAGTGATGATCAAACTGCGGTACGCAGACCGCATATGACTTGCTGTAATTGTTTAACTAATTTCAATAGCCAAAATGAAATAATTTTCTAATTAACATCAACATAAATTTACGAATTAATTTGCGAAAAGATCGGCGAATTTCAAGATAAATAATAAGTATGATAGAAATGACATAATCGACAGTAGAGGATAAAAGGTTGATCATCACTGGCTTATGTTATTACATTTCACGATACAGATTTTGTTCGAATCGTATTTAGACCTTCGCAATTATATTCAAATAAACATCAAACGTAATATAATTGATACGTATCGGTACGATGATTACGCGTTTCAATAAATATCGGATCGTTTGCAAACGTATCGTACATGTGATTAATACGCAAATATCAATTCTAAACATAAACGTGGTTAGTCCCATCACTACTAAAACGTATGTACAGCTACTGAAATATTCGTAGGGCAAGGGGTTAAAACGATTTTTGAATCGAAGGAACAAGAAATCGGCGAAGCATCCATTACCACCGATCATTCAATAAAAAGGGGAATTAATGGAATCGTGTTTCTGTTCTGCTCGCTAACTCAAGATATGGATAAATTCTCTTCGTTCGCCGAGGACGTGACGCTCGCCCGCTTCTAGCGCATCTAGCGGCACTGTCAAGGTAAATTAACGATTAACAATCTCAATTCTTAGCTAATCGCTTTCGATCGATCTTCGCTAACCGTACACGAAACAAATCAATTATTATTGTGTACACCGCTTAATGTTACTAATAATCTTCAATCGAACTGCCGTCGAATTACACATGGATAGAGTCGTACGCGTGTCACGCGAGCGTCATAAAGCGAAAAATCGTTGCCGGTTGTGTGGGTGACGAACAACAGGGCAGAATATTAAACGTCGCCCGGGCAAATTTATCGGGAAGCGCGTTATCGAAGCCATCTATCCAGGTAATTCGCGGGCACAGCTACGCGACAAAGACTAACCATCGATCTTCCTGACATTGTTGTGCTTGCAGCTTGCACATCGGGACATTCATCGTGTTTTGTTTTGTTGTAGCCTCACCCTCAATCCTTCCCAATACTCGTTCAGGTTCCTACATACGCGTCCTCGTCTTCTCCGCTCTCCTCGGGCTCTCCACGTGCGATATTTCCATTCCCCAACCCGAAACGTCTCGAGCTTTCGCGACCTCCTACTCCTCCTCCTCCTCCTTACCATCCCTCCTTACCCCCTCGTTTCCTACATCTTACACTTCCTCCTGTTCGCCGTTGCCTCGTTTCCAGCCCGCAACCAACACCTGGCCACGCCGTCGATTCTCAGAGGTAAGTTTGTCACGCCCTCGGCGCTTCACTGATTTTTTACCCACCGTAAAGAATATTTTATTCGTTTATTCGTTTATTCGAACGGGATAAACCTATTAGTGTTTGCCCATTCGACGTTTGGACATGATACATTATCTACCGGTTAAGTCAAGTTTTACATCCTTCAGTAATACAAGTTGAATTTGATTGTCGCGCAGAAATATACGATGTAGAGTAAAACTTAAAACATCGTTTTGTTCGCTGGTTGAATTATTGTTAACAATATAAGCAACGAAAAGCCGATTTATAATAGGCTATCGGTGCATGTAACTGTGGTTGTCGAGAAAAAGTCCATTAATCGGCTTTCGGTAGATAATGTGTTGAGAGTGAAAGGGTTAAACATGTACTTAATACCTTTTTCAATTTAATTCCCAAAAATTGGTAACTGATGTTTGCAGTAAAATATCACTTTAAGTCACGACGAATTTATTTCTCGAAGATGGCTGAACGTATTAGTTTAGGTTTGTTATTGCTAAGCATTTCTCTATAGCCATCTTTATTTCTTTTTCCTGTCTCTCCGTTTATCTTGTGAAGAAACTAATTGCTAGACTGCGGATTTTGATGCAATTATTGGAAATTTAAGGGAAATTTATATTATATCAAATTTAAATTATATAAAATATCCAAAGTATAGTAAAAAATATGATGCTCAGAGGGTAAAGCATTTCCCAATTTAGGTCCTATTTCTTTAAGGGAAACACCACGCATACGACTTATAGAAACGCGTCAATCTCCTAAAACTACTTAGCGCTCCAAGAATTAACCCATTCACTGCCATACAAATTTCGAGCGTCTTGCCCTGGGCGCCAAGATTTTATTTTAAAGAAAACATGGAATTTCATAAAATCTAATAATATATAGTCGCAGATAAAGTAAAGTAGCATAGTATTAGTATAGTTTGGTACATGGAATAGTATTATTCCAGTGACCAATTGCAATCAATCAAAACTTGTAGCGCAAGCTACGAGATATCTCGTAGTTGGCAGTGAATGGGTTAAACTTGTTTATAAACATACGAATTTACCCAAAAATCCGTAGTCTACCAATTACGTGCATCGTACAAAATATTGATCACCTCTTGCTACGCGATTGCTCGTTTCTCTTTCCGCGGATTAACGCAGCGTCTCAATCGACTAGGGTTCGCGACGTTCACATTTTTCCTTCGCGTCGATGATTCTCCGGTACGTTGCCGCGACTCGGTAGAAGTAATTCGTAGATTAATAAACGCGGAACCCGATGTAATATCCCCGGTACTCCCTGGAGTCCTTAGATAGCGCGCGGCGCAGGGGTGGAATGGTCGTTTTGCGAAAAGGAACGCCGGTGAAAAAGGAGAAAGGGGGCGGGGAACGCAGCGAAAAGAGTGCCCTGGGATATGAGCTCCGCGATATCTGCGCCGGAGCTCTTTGCTAACTCGCGGCAACCTTTGCACCGAGGAAAAAACCTCTCCCGGAAAGGGGGGAAAAAAAAAAAAAAAAAAAAGAAGCGAAATCCCGAAACGCAAGCGAACCAGAAGAGCTTCGCGAAAAGGGAGAAAGAACTCTCGCGGACTGGCAACGATCGTCCAAAGAAAATCGCTGCTAAATTCTTCGTGTCTGGAAATGAGCACCAGAATGTTTACACGTTCCCCTTTGCGCGCGTACTCGGTCAGAATAATTTAATTTTGTTAAATTCCGCAGAACCTGCAATCTTTTTGCAAAATACAGCGCGATGCGCAACTAAACGCAAGAGGTACAAGAGGCAAGAAGATTGGGTAAACGTTGGTAATATGGAACGCCTTATTTGAAAATCTTGACAAGAATATAGGAATTTAACCTTTTTAATCGAATCAACGCGATGGGATAAAGAAATTAATGTATAATCGTATTTAATTACTTGCAGACATGAAAGAAATAGTGTTTCAAGTAATCGATAGAAATTTAGACGTTTAAAATACTATTTCAATTAATTATTTACTTTGCTACAATAGAAATTACTGGTTTCAATAAACGTATTTATCTCTGTGGCATGAAATAAATTTTGGAATATTATTTCACATGAACAAGAGTATTTCATCAGTTATTTCTAATACTTTTCCGAATATTTTTGCCCAGATCTGATTACTTACGTGTGATGCAATTGAAGTGACTTGAAATTTTAGTGAAACACCTCAAAAATTTGCGAAGAAAACTCAAACTGCATTTTTTATCATTTGTATCTTACTTTGTAATATTTTCTGCATTTTCTTAATTTCGTTTGCATTCCGCATCTTTTTACATATTTAAATTTCCCATAAATTACACAAAAATCTGCAGTCTATCTATAACTTAGCCTCACTAAAATACATAAATGTTTGAGTTAATTTAATTATTGAGGTTTTACACAGTTCCGTATCATCTACGTTTACCTTAATTCTACGCGAAGAAACAAATAACGAAAAAAAAACAAATGTATATCAATATTTGTCACTTTGAAATATCATTTTGGAGGGAAATGAAATTTGAAAATTCGATAAACGTGCACGCGTTTCGATGTTCTTAATTGACGAATCACATCGTACGCTGGCCCCTGCTAATAATTTATAAGTTAATTGAATAGATGTTCATTCTGTTTTACTCTGCACTCTCAATTATAGAATACAATAAATGAGAATAGCGCGCGATGCAATTCGTCAAAGAGAAACAACAACGCAAACCCACGCATATCTCATGAATATCCAAACTCCATTCTCTCCAACAAAAACGAAGATTAATATAATACATTCTTTGTTGTTTGTGCATGCAATCAAACAAAGTGCTCGTCGTGTGCACAGATATATTAACCCTTTCGCTACGACTTCTTGGAACTCAACATTGAAACCATGGATAAGGAACAGTTTCTATTAAATATGAAAATAGGATAAATACGGAGGCAGATTTAAATTCGCGTTGCTTTAAGGTATTATATTTTAGCCGCTCTCAACTAAATGCTCATTTTAGTTGAAATAATGCAGTGTCTATACATATAAAAAGTAATGAATGCATATAAAATCTGCCTCTGAATAAATATAATTATTCAGATGCTTCGTATTATTAATTATGATTCTAATTTTATTGTACAGATGAAAATAGATACAGTAATCTACTATAGAGAAATAATACGTATATTCTTAATTATGATTATAATTTTTCAAATTTTGAAAACGTGTATATGCGCATAGCGAAAGGGTTAACAAATACGCTACCGTTTATAAATCATTGGACACTTTTTACTTTTCAATACAACATTTGTTGGATTAGACTTTTAGTAACATTTTAAAAAGACAATACCAAGGGCGTAGTCTTTTTGTACTACAAGACTTATTTTTACCTAAATTTCTTTTAATTCTCGTAAAGAGAAATATGAATACTGTTTGAGTATTATAAACATTTTTATTTAGATATCGTATATTGTACCAAAAAAAGTAGGTAATTAACATAAAATTAAAATTTATTTTGGTCTAACATTTCTAGACTAAAACAAAACTCTGTCTACGTCCTTAGAAAACATCATTTAGTACCTTTTCTGTCGTAAATATTTAGGAAACTATAGATTCATTTTTTAGCCATAGCATCAATTTTTCTACATCCTAAATTTCGTAAGCATCCAATCAATTATAAACGTCACAACGCTTAAGTCCCTATTAAAGTTCTTTGTACGTACTACTCGTGGCAAAAAGTTATTGGCGATTATGGGACGCATAGCTATCCTGTATGTTTTACAAATAGTGAACTAAAGTAGTATCACAACGTGGTAAAATCGAAATAGAAAAATCTTATCTGTCTGCGCGAGAGGAACAGAAAATCCGCGTCGTTTTCGAATGGTTAAGGGGGGTTAAATTTGAATGGGGGAATAATCCAAATAATTGTCATACGGTGTCAGCTACTTGCATCGACCATGGAGATTTATACGTAACACGGTGTGCGCAACGTGTGCAAGATACGCGTCCTTAACGCCACCATAATGGACTTGCAAACTATTCAACGTGTGGTTACCCGGCTAACTTAGTACGGTTTCAAAGCCGATGCTCGCCAACTATAGGACACTTCCGAGTTACGAATCTGAAGATGGTACAAGTGCTGACTATCGCATATTAGGGAAACTCCTGTTGGAGAAACTCGTTAGTCGCGCAACTTCTCTGCTTAAGAATAAACGCTCGCGAGCAAAGGATTAACGACAATTAAAATTGTTCGAACGAAAGCAGCGGCCAGATGGCGAAGCTGGCAAAGCTGGCAAAGCTGGCTTTAGCCCGATGTTATTTGTTAATGGTGTGAATAAAGGCGCGTTTCGCGCCTCGGCCATTCTTTGACGATCGAAATCAATTACGGTGGACAAATTGTAACGAGCGTCCTTCGAAGCGAACCGCGAGATAAAAATTAAATTTCCCATTTCCATTGGCGGCCGCGTTTCACGCCGAACACGCGAACGGCAATTATTTTTTAATCGTCGCCGAGTGTAATCGCGTATTAATACGCGAATGCGGTCCCTCGATAATTGCGCGAGAACACATCGGTAAACCGTGAAATCATTTCGGTTGGCAGTGGTAACAAGAACGAAACTCGACGACTTCAACGTTCATAGATAAACCTAATGGCCTGCGCTAATTAGAAGCAAAGACCATTATCGGCCCTCCGCAGCTGGCAAAAACAAATTTCTCTGTCACATCTATTATTCTGCTTGTTCATAACTACCGCGACTCTGCTAATGCGAATATCCCCGAATATAAACTCCATTCGAAACCTAACCCCGAATTAAACTCGCTCGGTTCTATCCATTAAACTCTTCTTCGCTATTTCAAGATGTCTAACGAGAGAGAATTCGAGAAGTGGGGGAAACCAGGGTAAGCCGGCACCGAGGTAATCGTTGTAAATGATTGGAATTTCTGTTTTTTCACCTTTTATTAACAATTTAAGAATTTATTCCGAGGAATCGGTAAAACGGTCTAATTGTTACTTATCGCGAACCACGCAAGAGATTTGCACGCGTAGAGAGAAGCATACGATCTATGTTCTGGCTTAATCATTTGCTACTTAGTCCAGAGTTATCTCTCGCTCGTTCGCCGAACTTTCGGCGTCAGTTTCCCCGGGGAACTTGGCGAACCCGATGTCCCCGGATAAACTTAATAGAACCGGACTAATTAGGCCGGAAAGTCCGGGGAGCAGAGGAATCATCGATGTCTTTCGCAACCCGCGAATAATTTCTATGGCCACTTACTGCCACAGGAGAGCCCCAGGAGATGAAGCGACTCGCCGACCAAAGTCATCCACGCGCATCCCGCATCCTGGACCGTCGACAGTTCGACAACGTCTAGTCTGCTCGAATTCGCATCGAGGAGCATACTTTTCCGGCTGAACGGAAGTCCTAACACGAAGCGGAAGCTACGACTAGCAGCATCGATCTTTTCTCCCGCTGATCGTACTGAACGAGGTAAGGATTCGTTTTCTTTGAGATCGCACAAAGAGAAACGGAAGGAGTAATTTGCAACGAGGCGGAATAAAATATAGATTCAAATTTGCATAAATATCCGCGGACTATTATTGTATATTTAATCGGTTCCTGAGGGCAAATTCGTCTGCTACAAGCTTTTTGTTCGGTAATAAAAAAACGTAATACAGGAAAAATTAAAGGAGTACCATTGAGGCGAGTAAAGGGATGATATTTGCATATACGTTCTACATTTAATCTTCTTTCTAGGATAAATTAATTTACTATGAGCCTAGAGGTACGTTGAAAGCAATCGAAGGGTTGAAATTTAAAGAAACTTTAACAGTATATCTATTGTTGCATATTTAATCTTCTTCCGCGGACAAATCAATTTATTATGAGTAGACTGTGAATTGTTGTGCAAATTTATATGTTTACATATAGAATTTAAAAAAATGGAACATCAATAGATTTGTTCCACCTTCTGAGTAACATAATATGTCCTTCGCTGTGTGCACTTTGTATATTTTTGCACACTACGCGCAAGCTGAACATTTCTATATACCTAAATTTTCAATAAATGCATAAAAATCGACAGCCTAGTTATACGCCTTTTATATTGAGCAATAAAAAGGAAATGAACGAAGTACAGTTTGAGACGCCTAAAGGGTTAAAATGGGATGTCTATTCGGTATCAAAGAGAAGAGGCTAAACTAGCATCGGCTAAGTCGATTCCATTAGCCACCTTAAGCCACTTATTTGTCGAAGCAACAGAGGGGTTCTGTTATACCGAATGTCCAAATATACGAGGGTGAGTCGAGATAAGGATGATAGGAGATGAAGGGAGACAAACAGGGTGAACGAAGGAAGTTCACCCTATGTGGATGAAGCAAACGGGGGGTTACGAAGGATCCTTCTGAGCGATGCTTTATCCATAACACAAAGGGGAAAGCAGAGTAACAACCGCGTGGAAACAACACCGCGGAAGAGAAGAAAGTTCCGGGGAAAACAGAGGAGGAGAGCTTGCCTTCCGCTTCGTTCGAAATGAGAAATTGCCGGAGGTCTTGCCAGAATAAATGGATCAACGCCTACCTCCTCGTACTTTCCTTTTAACTGTTGAATATTTGATTGACCAGACACGGCAAGATCACCGTGGAACCGTTAATTTGCCATGCAGCTTAATTTCTTCGAGTTCGAGTTTACCTTGCCCGCGGTGGCGACAAATTGCCGCCAAAGAACAACCATCCACGAAACATAGACTATTCATTCTCGTATATAATCATCCACTTACCATTTTAATGTCGCACGCGACGTTACGAGTTTAGAGTGAAATAAGACAGAAGCGCTTTTAACTCATTTCCAACCGATGACGTACTAATATACTAAAAGTTAAAGTGGTCCTTTTGGATAATAATGTAAGATTATAATTATGGTTACATTTGTAATGTGATTGTTTCGAGCTAGATTATTTTGCGCGGTTCGTCGATAATGCGATAAAATATTTCTTTTACGTTCAAGATTATTTATTTCATTTCACTGTATTTTATTATCAATATATATCACTAAACGGCATAGCAATGAGATACTCGAGGCGAACATAATAATAGCTTACATCTCAACTAAGTGAGTTAATTTGTTGGATTCATTCACTTTTTACAAATTGAACTAATTTACGCGACATAGCCACGGTTGCGAGTGGGTTAACGATTGAATAGATTCAAGATACTCGAATCGAAATTCGTGCCAGAATCGGGCATCAAAGAATCGATTTAAAAAACTCGATTCAGAGTCGAGCATCTCTACTCGCGACCCGAATCCAAAGACGGAACTCCTTCTAATCGATCGAAATTTCTTTTTCAGAGCATCGTCGAGTGGTTCGACATCGTCCAATAGGAAGAAGAACGGAGGATCTCGAAGAACAAAGGACGCCATCGAATAGAAACACCACGGTTTCGTGTTCACGGATGAAAAAAGGGTCGCAGTTGAATTCGACGTTCGAAAAACAACAGGGCAGACAAATTCCACCCCTTCCTCCTGTCTCTCTCTCTCTTTCTCTCTTTTCTTTCTCTTGATGGCGGGTCGAAAATGTCAGAAACACGATAAACCGTGGACGGACTGCAATTCCAGTAAAAATATCGTAGCCAAATCAAATTTAAGTCCCATGTGTGTAAACTGCATTCGACAGGATATGCTTTTTTTCCGTCGGCCGGGGTTATTCCAGCAGCTTTAATTTTATCCCCTCGGGGATCGCTATTCCGCTCGTCGATCATTTACGCGTATCGAAAATGAAAACCCGCCCGCAAATCTGTACGCGTGCGTATTGATTTTCCTTCCATACGTTGGCCCCGCAAGAAAACGGCGTCATCGACGTTGCTTTCCTACCGCAGAATCTTCTGTAATCTTTCTTGAAAGCGACTCGCAAATCCGTGTTTTCCATTCTCCACTTTCTCGAGCGTCTCGTCGCTTGGAAGATTTACACCGTGCAAAAGGGAGAGACAAAAAAAGGGGGGGGAGGAAAAGAGAGGGAGGAAGAGAAAAAGAAACAGGGAAGGCGTCGTAAACCTTATCCGCAAGCACGTGCGGATCGTTAGAACACCACGTGGATGCGACGATTCCGTTTTATGGGATTGCAGGAAGAAGGACTCGACCTGGACCTGGATCCCTGATCTTGTAATAGGATTTCCGGGATCAACGAGTCTTCCTACGCGACAATGCCTTCGAGGCAGCGACGTAATTGTACGAACTGACGTGTAGTTGAACAATTTCCGAAACTTTTTCACCCAGCCGGGTTCTTTCCAAATTACCAATTCACCCGAATTTTCGTCAAACTTTGCGTTCGTTTGCTTCTAAACGAGATAGACTGAGAATCATAATGGTGTAAGTCAGTTCACTACTATTATTCGTAAAATGACAATTTCTTGCGTTTATTATCATACGAGAAAGGTGAATTTTTCTTTTCGTAATTATTAGAATACGTACAGGTAGTCACAAAATTGAGAAAACTACGATACACTCTTGTATAACACGATTGATACGTTACGCATTGTATGAAATAGTGTTGTAGGAAATTGTGTTATAAGCATTTTTCTCCTTTAACACGAATAATGTAAATAATGTTTAGGATGTCCAATTTTGTTTTCCGTACTTTCCTTATTCAGATAGTAAAATGTCTTCGTATAAGAAGCACATATAGCAAATTGAAACAGGAAGATGACTTTATTCAATTCTGTTATGTGCATAATATGTTATATGCCCGACTAAAGTAAACGAGAAAATTAATAGCTTAATTGACAATAAAACCAAACGAATGATGACCTTAGGGGTTGCAAAACATAGCTAACTCCAATTCTAAATATTTTCACTTGCACCACTATGCTTCTCAATTCTCCGAACAAAACTATATACGATTGAATAATCCACTAACTGATTTAATAAGGAAAAGGTAAAAGCTATAGTTTATACTTAAAACATAATGCCACCCCTTTTTTATTTATTCGAATACAACATGCCCAACTCCGACTCATAGCTTCGTCCAAAGTTTTTAACCTGAACAATCAATCAATACTGCAGTAACGAAGATGGCAAATTAGAAAAAGGTGGATTATTCATTGGTACACCTGTAATATTGAATATTGCGATTGATTCGTAAAGGAAACTGCCTCGAAGGCGGGTGTTTCGAATGTGGAGTAAACCGACAGGATGAAAAGACGCTCCTCGGGTTTTCGAGCGATAGTTCGTCGAAGCGTGCATTCAGACATGTCCAGGACGCTCTTGTACAAAGTATTCCTTGTATCCCCTTCGAGCAGCGTGTGTGTGTGTGGTGCGTCGAGTACCGATTGATCGGGACGCGCAACACGAGTGTGTCGCCTGTGTCTGTTCTTCGGCGAGAAAATCGAAGAATCGAATTGGTCGGCAAAGTCATTCAGGGCTCCACTTTGCGAGGGTGGATTCGCAGGTGGGGGATTGTCGTGTCGCGTTATTACGCCGAGGCGGAAGAAATCAGGCGGCACTTTAATTAACGGAGCTCGCGGCGAGCATCGTCGTAAGAATTGTTACGTCTCGACAGCGAAACAAGTAATTGCATTTTCGCTGCACCGTCGCCGAATCGTAATATCGGCCTCGATTGCCCTAGCCGAAACAATCGCCGACGGAGAAACGAAATAGAAGCGAAGTGTAACGGTGGAAAGCAAGGAGCACGTTGATAATAATCAAGGCGCGAGAAGCGATAACGTCGAACTATACTTGTTTAAGGAGAAAACGATTCCGAAGCATTGTTCGTTTATATGCCACCGCTTCAAGGCAGAGCTATGACATATATCAGAAGAGGTGAATTTGTACGAATTGGTCGATATTAACGGACTCATGCTCATGAAAGGGGTGAGAAAGTGGCATAGGTGACGGTGAAAAACAACGAAAAGTAAAACAGTGAATCGTAAGGTGCAGCTCCACTGAGGCAGCAACGAACAACATTTTGTTGCTGCATGTTCCAAAAGGTTTCCAACTAACTGTACTTATGGAAACCTTTTGTCCACACTGGAGCAAAGCGATCCAATTTGTTTACGTTGCGAATGGAAGTAAGCAACAAGCGGCGACATCGTCAATAACAGAAACATGAAGAAATTACAGCAACGACTATTTCAAGCAATACGAAACGGTAACAAAATGTTGTTCACTGTTGTTGCTTCAGTGCATCTGCGCCTATAGATAACGTCGAGCTTGAGGAACCAGTTTTAGGAAGTAGTAGAGACATATAAACGGGGAAACTCGGTGACATACGAGCGGACAATACTACATTTCTCGCGACGTTGCTCGACTCGAACGAAACTCTTGGCACAAATAAAGACGCACGGTGTTCCGCGTTTCCATCGATCGGGAAACACACGCACGCTTACTTTTTACATTTTAGAGCTATAAAGGATTACGTATAGATAGTTGTCGAACGAGCGAACAGTGTTCCAGTGTTCTTCTTACGTGAAAAGGAGAAGTACCATTCTAGCGATTAACCAGAGACTTTGAGAAGAGATGAAAATCGTGGTAGCGTATGATGTCCGTGCAAGCTTACTAGTGCCGCCGTGCTTTTTCGTTACGAATTCATTTCGTCGCTCGTACCTATCGAACGATTTGTATGAAAGTCATCGTGAGTCATCGATGGCTCGCCGTTCCGTCCGGTGTCGAACGCATCACCTTTTTCCAAAATTCTATTAGTTTGTAACGCGAATTTTCCTTAATACTGGATCCACGCTCGGCGGAACTATTCGCGAACAGTTGTAAACTCTGAGTTGACGAACAGGCCCTTTGATAGTGCATTTAGACCAACCGAGTAAATCTCCGTAAAATTCGTGCTCGTTTAGCGCAAACGATCATCGAATAAAACTGACGGGTACGAACATGGAACAAGAGCGGGAGTATTCGTTTGCGTTCAACGAGTATCTGCTCATAAACTCGTTTATACAGGGAAACCCCGCTCGTTGCATTAAACGGGACCGAAAAATGCGTGCAAAAATCAAGGTAACCAATTATATGGTCTGTCCAACGTTTTCTCACTACGAATTTAGTAAACTATCATAGATCATATCTTAATCTCATGCAACGATCATCGTCATTCGATCCACCATTAATGAATGAGATTTTCCTGCAATGATCCAGGTTCCACTGCACCAAAAGAACTTTTGCGCAATGAACGCGAACGAATGTTCGCGGAGATAAAACGCTCAGTTTTAATTCAACACTCGTGGCGACATTCGTATAGCAATCGACGAATGTTTGTGTTACTTAGATTTTGCTGAAGCGAGGAAGAACGAGCATCCGCTTGGTTGGTCTAAACGCACCAAAACTGTCCACACTGCAAAACTGTTCGCGAGCCGAGTACGGACCCAACATAACACGTAACTTCAATCTTTCAACAGATGAGAATTACTCGAGTATCTCTACTACACGTTCGATAAGTCCTAATTCCTTCTTACCGAATTATAATTAATATTAGAAAAAGAAGAAGAAGAATACGACATAGTTGGCACCGAAACGGAAGGACGAGCCCAATCATAGCGAACAAAAGAAGAATGTATTTTATGATATTTTACGCATAAAAGGATCGTAAATCGAATAATAGCGATTAGTCCAAGGTAAAATTAAGTAGAGGTGTATAAATGAGAAGGTGTGCATAGCGTTCGCGAGGGCTGAGAAATGAAACGCGTCGATTTTGTGGAAAAAAAGAAATCAGAGCAAAAGAGGGCCGCGCGTATGATTGTACCAACGACGATGATAGTTAATTACTAATTACCGATATACGATCGTCATTAATCGTCAGCCCCGTGATCGTCCTGTGCCAGGATCGCGTGAAACGGAAATGCGACCAATAATCTACTTCCGGTGTTTCGTTTTATCTGTGTTTTCTTACGGAAGCGAACGAAACATCGATTAATCCGCGAGCATCGCCCTAACAACACTAGAGCGCTACTGTAAAATATTGTATATTATTTCGCCGTTATTTATTTTTCAATGTTTTTACTAGGAGACGCGTTTTTACGATACTCGAGAGAATTATCGCGTTATATAGAAACACGACACTGATCCGCAGCGCACTGTACATTCGGTCTAATCGAATCCATCCGCGCCGACACGTATGCATAAAAATTCGACGCGAACAGATACCAGTCGGACAGCTTTCCAACGAATTCGCTGCAATATTTATTGCCATATTTTATTTTCACAACATTTTTTTGTAATTGGCAATAAATTACCGACTTCATAAAGAGTATACGAACTGGATGTACGAACTGAAACATCGATACGTCAGCTACCAGTTTGCCAAACTTATTATGTTTCAATAATAGTAATCCATTTCCGGGCATGAGCCCTCTGAAGCAATAATTACACATTAATAGATAGAGAACGTTATATTAAATTGTTCGGAAAGTTCGTGGCGGTTCCGATACTACTAGGTTTTGTTGTTTAATTACAGGGATTGAAAGGAGATTATTTTTTGCAAACTTCTGTTAAACAATGATATTTTTCATTTGAACAAAAACTATTCATGAGTGGACCACTTAAATGAGATAATATCTCCTAGATTTAATTAAAACGAAAGACAACGTTTTTATGAAACAACACGAGATGTCTCACTTTAATAAAGAAGTGGCAAGTTTTACACGTTGCCTGGATATTCAATTATCAACATTCATTCTAACGTTTATAAAACTTTATTGACGAATAAATACTAAATACAGTAGAAGGCTGGGAAAATTACTTGCAAGAATTCATTTCTGAGAAAGGTGAAAACGTTTTAAGGAGATAGGATTACGAAACTTCCTGGTAGTCATAGAATTGCCAAGAAAAAAACTCTGCATGCAAAATTATTCAACAAAATTTCCTTTAAGCGTTCCTCAAAGATCGCCACGTACTTTCCGTCTGATAAATATTTTTTTGCATCGAAGTCTCGCGCGTTCGTGTCGGTGCGACAAAATTCGATCAGATTCAGTACACTTACGACCAACGATCCCCAATTTCGAGCACCTTTCATTTTAAACCCCTCAAAAAGGTAAATCAAAGTCGGCGAGGATAATGCAATGATTTTACAGCAGAGATGGGCAAGATTTTATTCTGAAATCGGATGACGAATAGAAATACGCAACATTTCACTTGTCATTGTAGAATAAATATCTTTTCGAATAGGAAATTATTCGAATGAAAAGTTACTCGTATAAAATTCATTCGAAAATTTATTCGGCTAAGAAATTCTCTACGTTATACTATATTATATTGTACCGAACGTGAAACATTTCTTCAAAGTTTCATCTCGAAACCGCATCGTATTGATTTTTACGATTAACTTTTGTTGAATCACAAGTTGAATTAAAATATCGGTTGCTTTCAGGTAAATTTATTCGAATAATTAATACCAAATTATGCGAATAGATTATCGTTATTAATTCGAATAGAGGATAATTTGTTACGGATAATAAATAATTATTCTGCTGATAAGATATCTGACTGAACGGAATTTATTTGGATAATTATCTTGGATAGATATTTATTCGAAACGATACGAATAATGCCCAACTCTCTGTTTCGCAGTGGCCGCGGATCAGCCGGATTAGAATGTTTATAAACTTCAACGTATTTCCAGCAGCTTTTGCAGTGTGTAAAACTATCCGGAATGGAAACCGAAGCAAATCTAGTCTAGGCGAGATTTAAGAGCGTACAGCTTGCGCGTTAAAAATTATTACGGACGTGCCGTCCGCCCTCGAAAATGATCGGACGTGATCGTAAGCCGTGGATGCAAGCAAGCTTGCCTTGTTCTCGAAAGTTAAGTAATGTTAGTTTTGAAAGAGAGGGCCGACCGAACGATTCGTTTTGTACGATGCGTGACAGCGAACGATTTACCGTTCCGCGATAGACTAATAGCGAACGAAGTGCACTATGGATCGTAAGGCTAACTCCTAGCAGCACGAAGTACTAACGAGTTAATAGCGAAATTTAAGGGAGAAACGAAAAAAGCTGCAATTATTAAACGAAGCATAAGCCGCTGTTGATGTTTCCTAAAAAAAAAGTAAAAAAAAAAAAGAAATGGTCTTCGATTTCATTCGAAGAGGTCGGGTACGATAGGTACCAAACAAAAAAAAAACAAAAAAACAAAAACGAGAGAATGTTACGAGACCAAATACCGAAATACCAATTACGCGATATCGCGAAATGAAAAAGTAAAACCCGACGGAATAGTTTACGTAAGGCACGAGATTTGTATTGAATTTCATTTCGAATGGCACACCAAAAAGAGTGTACGGTTCGAATCCGTCGCGACACACCTAATTAAAAAAAAAAAAAAAAAAATGCCTAGTCAAGAACGCGTGTACGTGCTCCTCCCTAAAAGACACATTGTAAGTACGGTTTTTCGTTCCGCGTTTTTCGTTTCGAGATTCGTGTGTTAACTGTAACATTCTTTACCAAGAGTGACATCGAAAAAAAAAAAAAAAAAAGACGAAGAAAGAGGAAGAAAAGCAAGAAGTATTCGATAAATTTGGAGCACCCGTACACTTAAGAATATTTATGTAATGCTAACGATGTTACTTGCGATTTGGTATATGACACAAACGTCAGACACGAAAAATATTTTATTCTAGTCGTATCTTTCATGCTTTGCCAAGTAAAATAATATAATTCCTGTGTTAAGTGTAATAGTCAATTATGTTTTAATAAAATCTGCCAAGATTCTTGTCAACCCTTTGTTTCTTCTTTCACTAACCAGCGATTATTAATACTTCTAATAGGTTCCCCAAAATTTTGATTTAAAAATTGTAGAATTCTAGAAATAGGTGCATAAACTAAACTGGTCGAAAATGCGTAGCAATTTCAGCCGCGATTAGTGGGTATAAAAATACGGGAGCAGAATCAAGGAAAAATATGCCAATACAAGGAGAAACAGGAGCTCGGAATGTGAAGAGAACTATTGGAATCAAAGACTTTCCAGAGAATAAGCCAACCAACTACCAAAATTATGTCAAAATATATATTCATATAAAAAACACGTTTTAGACAATATTATTAATCGGTACATATGTTCAAACCCTTAAAAACAACACGACCACTTATACTTATAGACTCATTTTCGTAGAAAGCAAAATTTAAATAGCAGTCTTTAATATTAAATATTGCTAAGATGTTGAAAAAAGACATACGACGCGCGATATGTACATTTCAACCAACGACGCTAAAATATATGAATCTAAACATTTTTATAGCTAACTATAGTTTCCATTTTATGAATAGAAGTAGAAAATGATCTTAACTGTACTTCCTGACTATTCGCGATAAATACAGGCTGTGTTTCATCCCATTCTTTTGGAATACCACAGTCAGGCACTGTATAAGTCAAGATATCAAAAGAGCATAAGCAATCCAGTAGGGGAAGAAAACTTACAGTACCTGAAACATAAAAGAGCAGACATGGATCGTAAAGTTTCTTTCATGCAAGAGTACTCTAATCAAAAGAATAGTTGGAAGCAGATATGTATTGGGATTGGAATGCACCAAAATGTGTTTTAGAGAATTTCTTTTTTAAATATTATAGCAGAATATTATTAAACAATTTATCAGCTGTTTTTACACTACGAAATTTATATTATAAATATATTTTATACTATGCATCTAATACATGTTTAATATATTTTAAGCTATACATTTAATACATTTTTAGTACATTTTAAGCTATATATTTAATATATTTTTAATATTCTTTTATTTTGTACTTTCAAAATTCTTATTGAATACCTATGAATAAATACTGAACAATATTCTTATTTTTGAGTTACTCATTTCTGTAGCTAAAAAAAACATAAGTAATTACTTTGTTTCATTTTAATACTCCATATTAACCTTTTAAAGACATAGTGTTTTGATGCAAAATTTTGCACCTTTTTGCAGTCAATCTACATTGTTGAATTCTACTTTTTAACATTGTAGTTATGAAAGGGAATTCCAGGTAATTGAATGATAATTCTTTTATCATTATTTCTTGTTCCACATATAGAAATCTTTCCATAAGTGGCACTGCTTCAGGATTGCTCAAAAGTCACTTATAGAGATGTATGACTACTATGCATCCTCCACAAGAAGGCACAGAGTGTTTACATCCCTACCCTTGCTGCAGTCCGCTGATTGACCTATTGAACACAGGCAGTGATCACTATTGGCTAAAGATGCTTATGCATGTAAACACCCTGTGCCTTCTTGTGGTAGACAGATAATACATATGTAAACAAAAGAAAATTGGTTCTACAGACTAACAAAGAAAGTAATATAGGACTCTTTGTTGTTCTAACTCTGCCTACTGAGTAAAGATAAACAACTGCCAATAATAAAATAGTTATAAACTGCCACTTATGGAAAGATTCCTATACATTCTACAGTCTTATAAAGTTCCAAGACAATGTAAATGAAATGTTGTGTTAATGCAATGTTGGTCCTTAATGAATTAAGTTAAATTCAGTAAGCGTTCCATTACCATTTTATTTAGGAACAAACCATCATTTGAGAGCATAAGTTACCTGTGATCTGACGTATGACTTCACGAATCTCCTTCTGGATAAGTTTCACATCCTTTGTACCAACATCAGGAAGAGCATTGGTTGTGTTGTCACATGTACCATTGGAGGTTTGACCTTCGTAATCGACCTTAAAATCCCACTTTTCCAATACTTCTTTGGTATTCACGTTCGTTATGACGAGCGTTACTTTTTGTACTTTGCGTTGCGTGAGCCATTCTTGTATCTGGCCGAGTACGGTGTCCAAAAATCCTTTGATCTTTTCGTCCGTCGACATTAAAACGAACAAGCCAAAATGTTCGGCAGGTTCGAACGTTTCCGGCGGATAAATGCCTCTTTGGTATAAAATACTATTCACGCCATAAACTGCAACCGAAAGAAGATATTACGAGCCAAATAACGGACTGCATATCGAGTCGCAAGTAAATGCTGTGATATATATTGAAAGATCACTGAAAGTACGATTAACTTACGAAGATACTCTTTGACTAATTGTGCGGAGCCTTTTAATGTAATACACTTTGTTTTCTGCTGAGTATCTGTCATAATTTTTTAATAACTACCGCGAAACACAATTATATGTAATCTAAATTTCCGCTTAAAATGGTGCCACTTTATGGGTTACAAAGAAGCCGGTTTATTATTTTAAAAACACCCAATACGCGGCCCAGTTAACGATATTTCACCAATCACAAAATAGAGGCAAACTTATTGGTTTTCGGAATGTACACAAAATAAACGAATAAGTTGATATGATCGCGAATTATAACGGAAAATATCGCGCGCGACGCTTTAAACTAAAGATTAATGGTTAATTAAGCGATTATGAAATATTGTTAATGCATCACAATTGAAAATAAATTTAGAAAAATGAAAAAGACGCACATTAATCGAAACTTGACTCACAAAAATGCGTTCCGCAAATGAGGAAAAATGATAGCTATTGCAAAAGAATAACGCATCTAGGTTCGAGATGTAGTTCATGGACAAAATCGTAAGTTAACGAAACTTCCGTTGGAACTAGAGATAGGATTTGAAACGCATTGAACTGCTTCGAATATAGACATTGTATATCAACCAATAAATTCGAATCATTTCAAGCATTATTTGAAGTCTAAAACTTGTAGAAATTTGGTCCAAATTATTGAGAACTCTTATTAATGTTATTTCATTTTCCCTTTTCCATTCCCAACATTCACAATTCGTAACATATAATATTAAACCAACAGCAAATGATTCGTTTATAACAATTATTAATCCTTAGCTTTCAGATTTAAATAAATAAATAGGGTAATATAATATATAAAGCAGATAACATTAGTTATAACGTAGACATGTGTGTATTATAATAAAATTGTGAAAACTTCAGTCACTGACGAAGTATAGTTTCAGTATTTAAGATCATGAATAATCGGAATATTTAAGCGATTCTTTATAAAAGATCAAACTTATTAAATATAATACGAAAACTACAGAAATTGGGATTTGAAGAAGATTATAATTCAACTTTGATATGCAAAATTAAAAATTAATAATTTTTCACAGGACAGAAAATCAAGAAGATCATACAATCCTAAATTGGTAATTTTTACAAATGTATAATAATGAAATTAGCTAATTGCTGGAGGAAATCATGTAGAATTCTGTCTAGATTATATTAAATAAATATATGTATAGTATTTTAAAGAACTTACTTGTATTTTGGAGTTTTACTTTGAAAAATTAACATTTCCGTGTACGCACTTTCCAACTTCATGCGCAGTATTGTGCAGCTTCCTTCACAGTGTTCACTTTCCGAACGCATGTGCAGAAAAAATTTAGATCGTAAAGATGGGTGGAGTTTCGTCTCTGTATGAATACTCTGTGGTTCATGCTCGACTATAGCGCCATTTACATGAAGACGGAAGGTGTACGGCTTTCGTGCGTCCAATTGCGGCTAATTTTTCAAGCTCTTTACACGCGTCCATCATGGCATCCGCTGAAGAACTGAATATCTCCGCCCTTGTGTACGATTATTTATTAAAGACGGACGCGTCGCTGGCAAAGGTTTTTCAAAAGAAAACGAAAGCGGTAAGGTTACAAGGAGTTTCCATGTATATACGTCGGTTCATCGATTTTCGGGATGCCGATGCCCATGCGGTGTAACAAGTACCGCCATTCAGCCGTACCACGTGGGAAAGAATATTTTCGATACTTTATATTTCAATTTCATCTTCGAATTAAATTTCATCGCCGTTACCGTTATTCATTGAACGCATGCTAATTAATATTACTTTGTGTATCTTATTTCTCCCAATCATCGTAAGCAATTGTAATCGCGATAATAGCTTCGTTCAAATTCGTTTATTTGGCTTGCAGCCCGCGTTGCCCAAAGGTGCGCCAACGATTCAAGAGGTACTTCAATGCTTCCAAAAAACGTCTACGAAAAAATTAAATGTAAAAGCACAAGCTACTAAGGATAGTAGTTCGGATTCGAGTTCTGAGAGTGAAGAGGAAGTACCAAAGAAGGTTTCACAAATAAATGGTAAAGCTGCAGCTAATGCTATGGCCAACAACAAGAAAAAGGAATCTTCAGAGGACAGTTCCAGTGAGGATGAAAAGCCAGCACCAAAAGTATCCGCAAAACCTAAGACTGTTGCAAAAGTATCAGCCAAAGCAGCACCAGTAAAGAAACAAAAAAGTTCAGATGAAAGTTCTTCAGAAGAGGAAGAAACACCAAAAGCAATATCCACACCTAAACCAGCTCCAGTATCTAAAGCACAGGAATCTTCAGATGACTCTGATTCTGACAGCGAAAAAGAATCTAAAACAAAGATAAGTGCAAAGCCAGCTGCAACAGCTTTGTCAAAAGCTGCAGCCAATAAGAAAAAATCCTCCAGTGAAGACAGCAGTGATAGTGAAGAGGAAAGTCCAGTTAAACCAGTATTGAAGAAACCAGTCCCTGCTGTACCTGCAGCAAAAGCACCAGCCAAAAAAGCAGACTCTTCCAGTGATGATTCTGATGATTCTTCAGAGGAAGAGACAGCCAAACCTCAACCACCAGTTAAAGCTAAGCCAGCTCCAGCCCCTGCAAAGATCACCAAAAAGCAGGAATCTTCCAGTGATGATTCTGATGATTCTTCTGATGATGAAACTGGTCCAAAAACACTGGTTGCAAAGCCAGCTGCTAAGCCTGTGCAGGAAAAGAAGAAATCAGTAAAAGGCATTCAGCAAAAGAAGGAAGCAGAGGCTCCACAGAAGAAAGAAGCAGTAAAGTCTGGAAAGCAAGGAAAAGGATTACCAACTAAGCCAACGGTTACATTCACACAGGAGAAATCATCCAGTGAAGATGAACCACCAGCTAAAAAAGTTGCCCTTCCATCAACACCAATGCCATCAAAGAAAGTTTTAACTAAGAAAGGAAAATCCTCTTCCAGTGGAGACAGCAGCGAGGAAGCGACACCAGCTAAGAAACCTGCTCCTCAACAAGCAGCCAAAAAAGTAGCTGCTAAAAAGGAAGAGTCTTCTTCCAGTGAAGATAGCAGTGATGAGGAAGAAACCCCAGCCAAAAAATCTGTTCCAGCTAAAGTAGCAGCACCAGTTAAAGTTGTTGCAGCTAAGAAAGAAGAATCCTCTAGCGAAGATTCCGACGATTCTGATGAAGATCTAAAGCCAGCTGCAAAAGCAGCAGTAGCAGTAAAACCTGCAGCAAAGAAAGAGGAATCCAGTTCCGAAGATTCGGATGAATCCGCAGATGAAAAGCCAGTCAAAAAAGCACCAGCAAACACACCTGCAAAACCAGTAACAACAAAAGCCAATGCTAAAAAAGAATCGTCTAGCGAAGATTCCGATTCGGATTCGTCGGAAAGTGATTCTGACAAGGTAGAAGAAGAGAAGGTGGCTGTTCAGAAAGTACCATCTAAAGCAGAGAAAAGGAAACGTTCAGCAGAACCAGAGGAAGATGAAGACAGTGCAGAAAAGCCTGCTGCAAAAGCTCAAAAGAACAACTACAGTAATTTCGTGAAAGCGAGTAATAGCTTTAATGGTGATAAGGTAATTATAATCACCTCATATAGATTTATTTAAAAGAAAGAAAAAAAAACTTTTATTCACGAAATTTTGTGTTTAGCGGGAAAAAAATACTCCATTTCGTCGTGTAAAGGACGATGCAGTAGAATTGAACCCCAAATTGGCAAACAATTCTTTTGATGCAAAGGTAAATGCTTGGAAACATCAGAGAGTCACAGGTCACTCGCCGTTTTGCATAAGCTTGAGACCATGTTTCCGTGCATTCACCAACCCAGAGATCGGCAATCTTTTTGCAAAAACGTTGAATGCACTATCTTATAACCAAGGGCACTGTATCTACAAACGAGTAATCGAGATTATTCCGCGTTCTCTCGAGATATTTCGATGTAATGTAGTGGTTCTTACCTATTTCGAAATCACGAGCTACTTTTGATTGAAGGAAAATTTTGTAGAACACTAGAATCATTATGTCTAGATATTTCACAACAAAAATAAGCATCTAAGTATAGTAGTGGTGTCATACACAGGACCCTAAAATGCGGCCCTCGAGCTGATGCCTAATACAAATGTTACGAATTTTATTATGACATTTGGTAATAATATCGAGAATAAATACATTTCTCAACGTATTATTTTTTAATTTTTGCAAATGCAGTAAAAGAATTTAAATGAGCTTGTTTCAGAACTAAAATTTGTTTGAGACACCTTTTTTGTAAGACGAGCAGACTTCCAAAGGCCGCATTTGGTGGCCCGTATTCATATACGAGTTTGCCACCACCGTAAATCAATAACAAATATGTACCCATAAATATTCTTTACATTGTCGTGACTTTTACAATTTCGCGGAACCCTAGTTAAAAACCACTGATCTAACGTAATAAAAAATTCGATGATTGCTCAACGGTCGAACGTTTGGCACACGCGGGCGCCTAAGTGCCGCGAATTGCCGACCACTGCACTAAGCCCATTTATTTAAAACAAAGAAAAAAGAATAAAACAGCCAAACAGAATGTGTGTGAATGTGTATGGAAAACGGCCATTGACCTGTGTTTCCCTTTTGTTTTAGGAGGACGATCAGGAAGAGGGTGGTTTTAAGAAATATGGAGGAAGGGGTGGTGGATTCGGTGGAGGCAGGGGGGGAGGTTTCGGTCGCGGAGGTTTCAGGGGTGGTCGTGGTGGTGATAGAGGAGGTCGCGGAGGTGGTGATAGGGGAGGTAGAGGAGGTCGTGGAGGTGGTGGCGATAGAGGAGGTAGAGGAGGTTTTAGGGGTGGTCGTGGTAATTTTAGAGGCGGTTTCGACAATAGGAAATCGTGGGGCGGAAACGATAGGGGGGATCAAGAAGGGGGTAAATCTGAGGGAGGATTTAGGAGATCATGGGGTAACAACGATGGCGAAAGGGGCGGTGGTCGTGGCGGATTCAGAGGGGGAAGGGGCAGTTTCGACAAAAAGAAATCATTCGATACTAGCGGGTCGCAACAGAATAAAAAGATAACGTTTGACGATTGATGATAAAAGTTAATATATAAAGGTGAGGGGTAGTCGGATCGAAGTGGTGAAGTATTGAACTATTGAAATGGTGGTTAAGAGAGATGGTAAGTAAAGATATGATTTTCTTTCCAACAGAAAGGTGCTCGTGGCTCGTGGGGAGAGAAAGCGAACCAAGACCTCAAATTCACGAGAGGAAAGTCGTTTCGTCACGAAAAGACGAAGAAAAAACGTGGTAGCTACCGCGGCGGTCAAATAGATACTAGCGTTAATTCTATTAAATTCGAGGATTGATTATACAACTGTAAAATATTAATGAACACGTTTTAATATTGTTAACTTATAGATTTAGTTATTAAACGGATTTAAGAATTGCTAGGGACCTCCGCGTTCCTAATGGCTCCTTAATTACTAAGATTCTAGGTTAGTATTTTTACAATCACGACTTTGATCGCTATTGTAACGCAGTTATCGCGAAATTACGTGGACTAAATGGAGACCTTTGCTATTACGTTGAAGTTATCGTGTTTTCGATTCGACGGTACGTAAAATTATTTCCACGTAGTTTTGGTTTAAAAATTGGTATCTATAAGACTGCAATTTGAATGTGTCCATCGGAAATATCTACCACTATTTTCATACGAGAAGTACAGCTGACGGATGCTACTTCGATACTGACTAGCTACTGTATTGTAAATTAATGAATGTTATCTATTGCAATATGTAACATATTCCGTAACTTTATCGTTTCTAGAATTAATAGGAAGTTCAGCAGATATCATTTGTATACGCTGCCATCGCGAAATTCGGGTAGAAAATGTCTCTTGAATGGTTTCCACTATTATGTCGATTATATCCACAAAGAAAGGATCTTTGGTCTTTTCCTCTATAGAGCAGCGTTTAGAGTTTAATGAAAACGCGTTTTGACATTGCTTTTTATATAATTAGCAGTAAGACTATAAACATGCATTGACGTTTCTCTTTGATAATAGAAATATGAAATTAAAACTGATTAAACTCCTTCAAGTGACAGAATTTTTATACGAACGCGCAAAGAGAATTTATTAGACTTGATTGCGACTAGTCGAATAAAAATAACAATACCAATAAATTAAAACTAATTTCGGGCACACAAAATCTGTTGTACTTTTTCATTGTTAATTTAAAAATACATATATCTTGTACATTATCGTGAAACAACTATAAAAACAATGTACTACCAACTATTACTGTATTCATTCAATTCCTTTACCTTTAAATCCTCTCAATAATATTATTAATTATTAATCTATAATTGAAGAGTTAATGACAAAAGCACTTGTGTCGGTGATTATGAAAGTGGAGTAAGTAAAAAATTTCAAACAATTGAATTTGTCGTTTATTTTGCATTACATTAATTTATATCACAAGTATATTCCTTATTGAAATTAAAAATGATATTATATACATATTAAAATGATTGAAATCATATGTTCCTTATTCCATATTAAAATTATATATTCGTGATTCCTTGTCATATTAAATATAAGGTTTCTTGCCTCTTTTTTTTTTTATTAATGTACCACTTTCATAATTACCGGCACAGTTGTCAATGTTTGTCTTTTTTTAGAAAAGCAAAAAGGTACTCTATAATCTTCAATTTTTATTCAACAAAATTTAATTCTTTTAACCAAGTGTTCGTAATGTTGTACAATTGCTGTGCATGTTGTCTCTAATTATACCACAAAAGAATTGTACCCAATTAAGTCATAAATAGACTGCGGATCTTTATACAAATTTATAATATATTTTTATTAATCCTTTCATTGTTACGTTCGCACGTAGTACGGTCATATCAAAAAGTATAAATTGTTAAATCAGCCACAACACGTGGGTAGTAAAAAGTGTGTGGGTACTAAGAGATGGATTTCAAAATTTATAATAAAAAATAGTATATAATTTATAAGTCCTTTTTCTAACAAATTTTATGATATTTGGAACCGCTTACAATTGTAGCGCACTTTCATTTTAACCCATTAAGGACTGATTCGGAAGAAGGAATAAAAATGAAGAAATTATATTATACAGAGCTCTGTGTTTTTTTCGCGAACACATTCGTAAAAAACAGAGTTCGACGTGAATTAGCTAAAAAAAAATTGGAAATGAAATGCCGCGTCAAAGTATTGTTAAATAAAATAATTACATAAGAAGGAAGCTTAGCTTGCTTAAGTTTTTTAATACAAATCCTCACGAACTTGTTTCGCCACCTGATAAAATTAATAAGTGCCAATTTTTCCAAAAATCCGCAGTCTAGCTACTAGTACTTGCTAAACTTTGAAAGTAGTGGAACTTCGAGAATAGTAATGATAATTTTGACAAGGGTCGTCTCCCTTACAAACCCTTCGATCACCACTGCCAGAGCTTTGTAAGTAAAAGAATTGTAAAAAGTGCACTGCATGCAGTGATTTACCTTTTGGCGGAACGCAGGGGAAAAAGTGGGGCGTTCCCGGTTACCCTCTTTCGTTTCCTCTTCAACTTTTTTTCTCCAATAAGAGGAAAAAAAGTTTCGAGGTAGAATAGGGGCCGATATTCCTCGTCTCATCCCCTCTTTCTCCCCGGCTCTACCAGAGCACAGAGAGCGGTTACTTACGATTCTACAGTCAACCTCTGGACATCCACCTGTGAGGACGGAGGTGTTCGACCCCACGACATCCGGTGTGGTGACATGAAAAGTGTTTAAGGAACTCGTGTGCCCTTGTTTTAATCCAGTTCCTTTTTATTCCTGAATCGTCTCGACCGATTCATGTAACGCGTTGCCGATCAAACGGACCGAGAAAAGGATTCAAACGCACAGTGTTTAGAGATGCTCTTCTTCCTCACGGTGAGTCGAAATGAATGAAACGGATAGTAATTACAAGTTCTCATCACAACGCTATGTTCAAACTTTCATAACGTTAAATTCAATCATTCCTCGATGTTGCCTAATGTTTCATTCAAGTAGTGATCTTCACTTTGCTCCAAAATATTTTAACACCTTCGCCACGGATAACGCACCTTTGCGTAAACTAAAAAAATTACCAGTTACTATTAACGATGCGTTTTTGCGTCAAATGGAAAATAACATTTCTTCCAGATGCGAAGGTGTTAATAATGCGATCTAACAGCATAGGTAACCCTCTTATAACACGGTTTTACTCTAACACGGTCTGAGAATTAGGGAAATCCTTGTATAACACGAAACGTGATAAGAACTTTTAAGAACAAAAGATATCTCATTTGAAATTTTTCATTCGAGCGCGTATGTCGTACCAGGTTTGCCTGCAGAATTTTTGGCGAAGATATCAGATGTACCAATAAATGGAGGACTCAGAAACCGATCAATCTAAGTTAATTTTTCATAAAAAATGAATCATTCTTTAGTACCAAAATTTTCATGTGACGTAACAATTTGAACATTATGTTTAATTTTCACGAACAAAAACTGTGTTTTCTATATTGACCATAGAATTACTTGCAAGCAGTTTAAGCGAGTTATATGTATAGACATAAATATGTCGTCATATTCGTGTTACAGAAGTACATACTTTCTAATTAAAACTCATACCTATGTTAAATGATAATAAAAGTTAATATTCATTGCAACCCATTTTCCATATAATCGATTATTTCCGTTCGCATATTTCATGACTTAGATTGATTGACTTCTGAGCCCTCCAAATGGTTCACTATTTCTTTAAGAAGTAAGAAATATAATTTACGTATAAATTATTATTGTTGAGATCATCTTATAGGCTCGTTTAGTACATAAACTCATCGATTTTAACAAAAATAAGTAAGTCGATATTACAATACTGAAGGTTCAAAATCAGGAAAAGGTGGATTATCTATTGGTACACCTAACATGTAAAAATCTCAAATCTTAACATTGCACAACGAAGTGCAAAGGGCTAAAGTAGATCTCAAAATGAACGAAAGTACATCTCAGCATCGCGAGATTTAAATTTACGTGCCTCCCGGTTTCATACCTTCAATTAGAATTCCGTGCTGGAAATTCTAATACCGGAAGCTTACGAGTAAACCAAGAAAATCAAATTTAAGGTCGTTGAATAAAAGAGCGACACGTGCATCGCTGCAACGGATGCACGTAAATCTTTCGGAGCTGAGAAAATTGAGACTAAGTCGAGGAAATATTCCGAGCAGGTACGAGAGAACATAGCGGGGTATCTGAAAAGTGATTATCGTAGTCGAGTTCAAGTACTACGGACGCTGAGATTCCTCGAACCTTTATTATCCAGGGCGAACAACGTTTAGGTGGTACGCCTTGAACTGGCTTTTTCCTCAGTTATACCTTCTACAAAATTGCGTTCCGATCTTTTTCATTACTTCCTCGCCTCCTCCAATTACCTCACCGTGTTCTCCATAGTTCAAACTCGCTACATTTTAACGCTTAATGTTAACGCCCAAGCGTATGAGTGTCACAAGAAAGTTTCGACTGTAATAGTGTAATATCTTTGTCTAAAATCTTTGTGTAATAGTGGATTATTGTTATCAGTAGACTCCGGATGTTTATGCAAATGCATATTTTTATAGAGAACAAATAGATCGACAGAACCTGGACAGAAATGTGTTTTACAATTATAGAATTCTAAAAATGTACCTTTTCTTTGCTTTGCACTTTTTGCATAATACATATGCTTTTATGTTTTATGTTTAAAAACGTATGCAATATGTTATTTGCTCTGCATATATATGCGTATACATACACTTGTATTAAATACATGTCTAGTGATTGCGGAGAAAAAATTAAGAATACAGTGATTGCTGTTGTAGAAGAAAATACAGGGCTAACGAAATTAATACAGATTTCAAATATTTTAAACAATGAATTTGTACAAGATCAAAGAAATCTGCTGGAGTAAATATAAGTATACGCGCTGCTTATGTCGTGTAACGTGGAGCGATCATTTTCCACATATAAATTTTTACAGATACGAGTCGTCAATTAACACCATCCAATTTGGAAAACAATGCTTATCATTCATCGTAAACGATACGTCGCGATAATTGGAAAATGTATTATTACTATCGTATATTTTCCCTGTATATTAGCATATTTTTGTGCATAAATGTCAAATGTTTCTTGCATATTTATCATGCATAAACATTCGGAGTCCAGTTATCAATAATTTGCGTTTCTGTCCCGTCTTTATCCTAGCTTCCTCTATTTTAGTGCTATGCCATTAAAATAGAAAAAAGCACAGTACAACATTCTGAAATTATAAATTTGTGTTATAATACTTGATCACTTTATTCGGTATATTGAAGAAATTTGAATCTTAAGGATAATGATAATTCTTCGAATATGAGATTGCGATACTTACTGGATATTAAGTGGTTGCATATGAAATGAACGATTTTATGTAGCTCAACGTTTTATATTCATTACTTAATTAAACGTAACACCAAATACCATTTCCTGTACATAGATATAAAGCTTGGTGCTCGTTTAATTTATAACTATTAATAGATTGTTAAATGTTTAAAAAAGGAATGGCAAATAATGAAACAAAAGCGAATGAATGTTCTCTTTAGAATGTTCTTCAATCTTAAAGTTTAGCTACAATGCTGTAAAAGTTCTCTTATTAATAATATTATTTACGCACAAGGAGATATAATTTGTCAATTATGAAGAATTCAACGTTAACGTGAAAAATTGTCTACTGAAAGTACAAATCTTGAAAATATACCTTATAATCACATTGACAATGATAAACCATCAATTTTACTCGAATCTGATATTCATTTACGTGTTCGGGCTACTGTACAAAAATTATAAGTGCATTTTTTAATGAATTATTAACTGGAGCATTTTAAGCGACATAAAATCGGCCATTTCATATGTAACAACCTAATAATTTGCATACATGGTTTGCGCTATGTCACGTGAAAGGGATAATGAGAGACCCTGACAATGGAATCTGCGCGCGCGAATGCGAGATACGAGGCTGAAGTGCAGGAATTTCGAGCTACGTAACAAGTCTCTGACAGTTACAATAATGTATTCATGAAACGAAGCACCGAAATGATTGTACCGTTAACACAGAGACCAAGGATGAGTAAACTCGTGTACACGATAAAGAGCAACCGAAGCGAGAGGAAAGAACGTTTTGGACGATTCATCTTTACCGTTAGAATCAACCGCATGACGCGTTTCATGGTCCACGCGGAATCTGCTGCCGACTACCGGAAGCACAGTTTTTCTTACATTTTTTTCACCGTTCATCGACTCTATTTCATCTACCAATTTCAGTATTACAGTAGAACGTAGATTGTCCGAATTTCGATTATGCGAAACGTCGATTATCCAAATATGCAACAGTGGATAAAGGAAAGTTTAAAATTGAGAATTGTGTATACGAGAGTAAATAACTTCCATACTAGACATTTTGTATCACTATTCTTATTAGTATTTTAAAGAAGTGACGTATAGTCGAACGAATCAAAATTTGAGTTAAAGAACAAACAGAGAACACGAAAATGGATAGCCTAAATCATTAGACTGCAAATTATACTTCCTTTTTGTAAATTTGTACAGGTTTTCCATATCATTCGCCTTTTAATCTTTCTTTTGTCCGCGATTGTATGTATTCCTTTATATAAAAACCATCCACACTTAAAAATTGATCAATTTCCAGTCAATATATCACATGATCAAGAATTTGATTCTTTCAGATCGATTATACGAAAAACCTATTATTATCAGAACAGATTCGTCCCATAATTGATTGCTCCTCTCTTCTGAAGCAAATAAACTTCTATGCACCTGATTCACGCTCTCTAGAAATTGTGTTAATTTTCCCTCCGTCTCTTTACATATTTTCAAGAACCAATTGCGTGGGTTTTCTAGCTAACATTAATTCTTAGCGTTGCAAACATGTCCACTTTTTTGTCGCTTAGTCATATTTATCCGTTACATAATCACGGTACAAAAAAAGGTTAATGCGCGTTTACAAATAAATAACAATAACAATTTCATTATTTATTTATTATACATAATCCTAGACTCGTGGCTTAGGATAACTCCGGTTTACATTTTCTATCAGGTTATACGTGTATTTCCAAAATTTACGTTTAACAGTCTCACTGTTAATAGCGAAGATCGAATAATAATAATTCGGATAATCGGCGTTTTACCGTATTGTACATACATCCGAACGCTCCAACTTCCTCGAAGCTGTTCTCGCAGCTCTAGTTAGAAAAGAAGCTTCGCTTGAATTCGACCGACGCGACGGTTTCCACGATCGGAGATAGCCTGTTAATTATTCTCGCGACGGGTTAGCACGTTAACAGTACTCTCCCGACGGCTACTGGGAAAAAGCCCTCTAACGACGTGAGAAGCTGCGGCTTGAATAATTGTTCCTGTTAATCCTAAATTACGGCGAATGCGCGAACCCATGCGAGACCTCGATATCTCAAGTTCAACTGATTCTCACGTGCGCCTCTCGTCTACCTCGGATCGGGTCGGTCTTTTTCGCAAGGATCGCCGTTATATAATCCTCCGAGATGTAGCCACGATAGTAGTATCCCATAGTTACTTATCCGAACGTCTTTATTGTGCGATCAATATCTTGCGTCAATTACACGCCGTGTCCGTCTTCTTTTGAACACACTCGCGTTGATGCACCGTGACTCGCGCGAAAACACGGCTCCTCTAAAAAAAAAAAAGGCGGAACTAACTAGCCGACAGAGTTACGCTAAGCTTCTTTTGTCGAAGCTTTTTTAACTCGGCGAGCTTTTAACACTTCAGCTTTTAATTTACTAGTTTTTAACCCTTTCGTTACTACGAATGTCAGGTAAACGTAGGTAATATGGAACAGCAAGCAAAATATTGATAATTGAATAGCAAATTTTACTTAGAACCGTGTATATGGGTTGCTTATAAAGTATAATGGATTATAGGGACAAGAAAGCGTCAATCAAATAATCCATTATTGGAAAAGAAACGTTTTTCTCTTTTGTGCGATTCTTCTGTACCTTCTTGCTTCTATGTCAACAATTCTGTGATTCACTATAGTTATAACTTCGAGTTGTAGCGGCAGCGACGAGAAATGTTTGATTTATAGAGGTAAACTTTGACTCGTAGAGATTTATCTACTCTAAATTTGAGTTGCAGAGGTAAAAATGTACACTGGTTAAGATAAGTATATGTTCACCACCGTATCTTTACATTTAAATACTGCTAAATCCTTTCGCTACGAAGGACGTATATATACGTCATGAAAACTTGGCCAATCATTTGTTGAAATTCTTCTATACTCTTTTCTTAAATCACAATAATAAGTCTATTATTGTTAGTCTATATCGCACCTTAATTGATAGTACAAAATATCTAAATACTTGCATGCATATCATTCTTAAAATAATAAAACGTATCCTTATCTATGCATCAGAAATGGTTTTCAATTTTAAGGTGCCGCAGGGAATGGGTTAATCAGAATGAATTGTGATAAATTTCCTAATGTTTAATAATACTTTATGTGACCACATTTATGTTCAATGATAACAAATTCGGTATACTTACATCTAACGAAGTGCTACTCAAATGCATACTTTTTGCAGTCACTGTATATAAACACGTGGCAAATAATTCGAGTTAAAGTAAGTTTTATTTCGATTTATAGAGGTTTTCGCGAACGAACAAAATTTTCGTCTCATAATGTTTCGAGTTATCAAGGTTAGATTGTGCATTTAAAAAATTCTAAACAAAATCTAGAAGCAGTCAGCATAATCGATTTGTCATCTTCGTCAAGCTGTTTCCTATCAGTAGACGGCGTTTAGGATATTCCTGACATTACGTATAACTGTTCGTTACGTTTCCTGCGGTGTAAGAAGAAAGAATGCCAAAAGTGGACTTCCTGATACATAAAACAGATGCGCGATACAAGTCACGGCCATTGACCAGCCTTGAGTGCCATTAATGATTTTCTTCCTTTCCTTTTCCCACGCGCGATTTATCGGTTTGCCAAACGTCAAAACTGCAATTTTTTGTTCGTTTTCTTTTCCCTCTAATTAAGTTCTGTCGATCATGGAATACACGGGTACTCTAGAAGTAGATCAAACATAGACGTTTTTTTCCCAATAAGATTTGTAAGGCATTTGAAATTGTGCATCGAACATTAATTTAACCACTTCGGGTTGCTTTCACTCGTGTTCGATCGACGATGAGGAACACGTAGCGGAAGTAGTATGGTCCCGTCAACCTAGAAACCCCAAACTCTATATTCGTATCGATTACGAACGCTCGTTAATTGCTATTCTTAATTGCACGCGGTCGTCACTCTCTCGCGTGGTCGTCAGGATTTTCATCGTTCGCGAAGCTCGAAAGGGAAAAAGGCTCGTCTCTTTAACTTCGAGATTTTTCGCGCTACCAGCCCGTGAAATGGAACCCAGTCCATCTATTCGCGCAAACGATTATCACTACACTGCAGATTTTTCTGCAAATTCGTACTTTTTCTATAATTAAAAATATAGAGCCTTAATCTTGCAGCGATCATCGAGGTTTTATTGAATTCATTCGCATCGTTTCATCTTTCGGCGTGCTTTATAATTCGGCGAAAAAGAGCCATAAAAGTGAAAGATTCCAATTTTTAAATGCCGCAGCGAAATGGTTAATTATTCAAAGTGCACAGGCACGGAACTTTCTTCGATGAATTTTTACGCGACGAAATCCCACACGGTCCGGTGTCATTTACTTTTGCTCTTGACCTCGTGCGAACTCGGGTTCCAAGACCGCGCTTACACCTTCTTCGTCGCGGTGACAAGGTGTTCTCTCTCGTGTAAGTAAGTACGAGCTCCGGTGAACCAAGTCCAGCGCCAGTCGCGTTTGTTTTATTCATGAGTTGTTGCTCACCAATGTAATTAGCTCTCATTATAATATACGCGTCTTTGAACCACAACTCTCGATACGCTAACTCCTCCTGTTCCACGCTTTCACGCTGTACACGCAACAATTGTCATTATAATTCATCCAGCCTAGTTCTTCGATTAAAATGGCCCGCAGCTTTCAAATCAATTAGCGATTCCGGATTAGTCAAGTGTGGCATTTTAGTGCTTTTTGCTCGTGCAATTTTATATCGTAGCATTGGTTCTGTAATTTCTATGATAATGGTAATGGCTAGAGAATGGTAGTCACTGATAACGACTACGGTTCAATTATGTTCGAACTTAAACTTAAAGTTGGCTCTCTTGCAACGAAGAAGAACCATAACAGATCTCGCGCATCTGTTTAAATTAATTAATGGTGAGAGCAAATGTTCAAAGCTTCTAGGGTTAATAAATTTATATGCACGAGAAGTTTTAGATCCCTTTGGAATTCCTGCCTAAACGCAACGCTTCATTGTTGGTCAACTCAGACCCTGTAAACCGCATTTGTTGCACTGTTCTGAACTTTGCCAGTAGCATTACCACCCCTTGCACTACAATAAATAGTCACGCTCGTTCTATGAATTATGGTGCAGATTTGGCAAAAATCGATACTGCTGACGAGAAAACTTAATTTGAATGATAATTTCAGCTTTGTATTATAACATTGGCGATTATTAAATAAAAAATACGTAAGTAATAAAACAATCGTAGCGCAAAGGGTTAACACAGTTGCTGCGGTCTGCAACGAAGGAATCTTTTTCAACCAAACGACCATTGCACTAAAATTGCTGCAATATTCTTTTTTTATTGAATTTTCATCTATATTAAATCTTTCCCTAAGTTATTATGACGCGTCTTCTTTCACTAACGTACGGAACAAATATTAATCCTTTCGCTACTAAAGACGTATATGTACGTCCTGAAAAACTGGGCAATCGTTTGCAAAAAATATACGTATTCGTTTTCTGTAACACGATACCAATATTACTGTAATTCATACTTTATCCATCATAATTAATTATCCTAAATATGCAAATATTTATAGCCGCGCTGCTTTTGTAACAATAAAAATAATCCCCATCTGTGAATTAATAATGTTTTCATTTTTAGAATTCGGTAGCGAAAGGGTTAACAATGAAACGCGAAACAAACAAAATGGCGTCATCCGCAGCGAATGTGTTAAAAGATCTCTGTATAAATTGTTGTAATAAGCGTCTCTTTACGTATTTAGTTATATTATTGTTCCTATACACATCTATCATTACATCCTTAAGATTTCTTTCTATCGTAAGTCTTAAGTTCATCGTTACTAATGGGGATATTCGCCCGCAAAATAAATGAATAAATAATTTCAGATGTCCAGGTACCTCGGTCTGATTCTCGTTATCACGTTATGCGCCCACGTGTACGGTGGCAAAAAATGCGTGGGGAACGGGTTAGGCTTGAAATACGTGTGGGGAGATGCGCTCACGGATCCAGCTGACTGTATAGGCCCAAATAACATGCAGTATCCCCAGTAAGTGTTCCCATATAAGGATTTCCAATGGAATCTCAAAGACGTTTACTCGCGATACCGTTATCAAAACTAATGACCGCCGTAGAGCCGCGATATCGAGGAGTTACAAGAATCTGTGGGCGGGTAGTCGAATGGCAAGGACTCATCAAGCAAGAACAATCGACCCCGATGTAACCAGGCAAGCGCTTCTGCACAATTACAAGATCGCTCACGGAGATTACTCGATCGCGGAATCCACGCGAAACGGTAAGTCCTTAAAATGGAAATAGAATACAGTGGGGTATCGTGTAACGAATTAATTCTAGTTCTAAAAGCTCGTTTGTTGCAGTACAGCGTTTCTCAATATTTTCTCTATGCTATAGAAAATATGATACCGCGGTTTAAATGTTCGTAATATAGAAATTTTAAAAGACTGATTGGCTGGAATCATATTGTAACGCGTAAATGAGAAGAATTATATATTTTTAACATTTAATATGTTTCTATTCAGAGCCGATTAGACGAATTTCGATTTGCAAGAAATACTGCAATTTCATATATAATTATGGAAAAATGTAAGATTAATGATTTTAAATAGGAAAAGCCGCTTCTAAAGTATACAAATTAATAAAATAGTTTGAGTTATATTTGAATAAAATGATACAGGTATCATTTCGCGTCAAATTAAAAATTTAACGCGCTCCAATATTGGTTGAGAGACGCTATTGTAATATGCATTAAAATAAATATATACTTACTTATATATTTAGGGTTAGTAGATTGCAAGCACACGACTTAATTTTGATAGAAAGTACAAAAACGTAAGTAAAAATATACGATCGATTGTATTTCCCCACATTTGTTATAGTATTTTAATTTAATGAGAAAACATTGTTTCCTATAGCTGACTGTCTGTTATAAATCTCTTTGTTGTAACGACGTTCGTATAGGATAGAACTTAATGTGTAATAGAAAGCATAGAAAGGAAACGAATACTTTTCTTCTATTAGAAGTACATATTATAGAAACAGTGAAATTTGTAAAATTCTGCTTGTAATTCTGTGAAGAAAATTACGGATAAATTCGAAACGCGTTTGCTATTTGCCTCGAAGAATAGTTTAACGGATCGAGCGGAGGACGTGGCTCGCTTGGAAACACGCGGAAGACGAACTTGTCTCTCTTGTTCGAAGCGCAACAGTAGTCGAGCCGGTTACCTGAATCACGAATAATTACGAGCTATAACCTACATCCTCGTCGAACCTCTTTAATTTATTTATCCTGCGCCCCTAAGCTACTTCCAAATATGGTTGTATACAGGGTGCTTCAGCAATAATGATAGGACAGGTATTAGATAAATAGATAGATAGATAGATGGATATATATATATATATATATATATATATATATATATATATGAAATATATATAAATAAATAAATATATATATATATGAAACTAAATTATTATTCATTTTTTGTGTATTGTATATTTTCAGGTTGCGATTTAAAGTTTAATGCATAAGTAGCTTACGAATTTTCGAAGTTGCTTTATGTTCTAAATAAAGCCTCGTGTGTACAAATTTTATTCTACAATTTCTGTAAAAAATCATACTTTTTTTTTGCGATTGTACCATGATTGCTGAGGTGTCCTGTATAATAGCACATGGTATATAAGAGCATGAGCAGTTTGCAGACACCGTGTTGGCGTTTATTAATTCATAATTATTGCAATCCCTTCTCCGGGTTATTATGAAGCGTTTCACGAGGTTATTACACTTAATAATATGCAAACACTCTATTCCCATGCACTGTGCACCGCTGTTTACCCGAATATACGTTCTTGGAAGTTCTTTCATAAAAAGCCCTATTTCCTTTGAATTCATGCGACTTCTTTACGATACCGTTGCGTTTACGTGATAAGAAGCTACACCTGCAAAGTGTGCGCTTGTGTTACTTTAGCATTACCGGGTGTCTGCAAAGGTTACACAGTTTTGCGATCGTTCACGAAGCAAGTTTACTACGGTCGACTTTAACCATCGAACGGTTGGAAATCTACGAAAATCGGAACGACCGGTTACACGATTCACTGGCACTTGGCAGCCTTGAATTATGCAGCTGTCCTTATGACACGAAAACCCGCTTCCAACCAAGTACTTACGAACACCCGCTGTACGTTTTCGACTTACCTATTAAATTCGTTTGAAATTCGTAAGTAGGGCTCAGCGTATGGTCCAGATTTTTTGATTATCCGGATAAAATAATCCGGATAGTTCGGATAACAGTAAGAAAAGAAGCAAAATACGCAGAACCACGGATTTAGCTTAAATCTGCTGCGTTATTATTGGATTGCGTATGTTTATGCAATTGCAGGAAATTTAAAATTGCACAAGGCTGCAAAATACACACAGTATGGAAAAATATATAAAATATGTAAAGGAAACCGCGCATCGTTATATTTAGAAGGCGAAACGAATTTTTACTCAAGCCTTTTTTAAGTCTCTTTAATTGTGCTTGTAAAAATGTGGCGACTAATTATGTAAATCCAACTGATATTCGAATATCGTGATTTTTTCTCAAAAAATTCGAATATTTGACATCCGGGTTACGAATGACTCATGACGTCATTAGCCGGATATTCGGATATTCGATTTGTCCGGATAGTCGTAGCACTGCTCCAATAAGATCGCGATTATCCTTCGTGCAAGCGCGGAAAAAATGAATTAACCTGTGTTGGGGAGACCATCGATTCTTGGTCGTTTAGATAATGGCTCGTTGGTACAAGAGGACGGTAATAAGGCACCGTGTTATCCGGCCAATACAGTTATCGCTCGTTCTGCTCATAACGGGACACCGGCGACCCACTCGTCGTTTCGAACGAGCCGACGGAATTCCAAAGAAAGGGCGCCAATCTCGTGAACGAGTTAACTCCTTCTCTTCCATCTTTTCTCTATTTTTTTTTTGTTTTCTTTCTTCTTATTTTAATCAATTTTTAAAATTCCTCCTAATGTAATTGCTTGGATACAGGTTTTGCAAATCGATCATTTTCTAGGTCAAACGAGACTAGTAAGACTGGTTGAGAACTCCTTTTAGCTAAATATCATGGAAATTATTGCCTGTTTTATATGGGACGACGCGTGTTTGTTTGCAGGCAGAGCATTTTCCCCGAAGGAGACATGCGGCTCGCCAGCAAGATTATGCAAAACGAGGTACAACACCACGGCGCCAATGTACGGAGTCAGCTTAACCAGCGGCCAACCTGTGACGATCGTGCAAAAGTTCCCTGATCTTCTGCAGCAAGTCGTATTCGAAGTTTGCGAGTGAGTAACACGCGCTAATTCATATCCCTTCGTAACTCGTTTATCTGCCGACATATATCTGCATATCAAGAGGCCAGAGGCTCGATCGTTATCCACTGTTACTTTCTTAGCACGTCGGATCGTGATCTGTAAATACACCGCGACGTGATTCCAATTGAAATTCATCGAGACCTACTGCTAAGCTCGCGTCGAACTCGAATGTGGCACAGTGGGCCGAACTGGTCGGAGCCTACTTTTCAGGCCTTTTTGGACCGGTATTTCACTCGTGCGATTATCCAGGCATGATGTGTCGTAGCTTCGAGCAAATTGCCAAGAATCTTTAAGAACCTTTAATGCCTCTCTGACTCATTCTTTTTGTCGCCGCTGGAATCTTCTACTAATTGAGGAAACAGAACGCGAAGCTGTCGTTAGATTACAGATGTGTACGCACTTATGAGAAATTTAGTTGCACAAAAAATTACAACGTGAACGTAATATGCAAAAATATATCAAATCTTCACAGGAACGCACACGTTATTATGCACGTTTGGACGATGAAAATCAATTTTGTTCGTTAGGTGTTCCGGTTAGTTTTAAGGAATTTCTTGCAAACAAGCATGTTTATTATAGAGAAACGTTAAATTATATTTTATTCGACATATTTCCTGTCACCACCTATAACTTTTCCCCACTTTTCTAGCAAAATAAATGAATTCCGCTATACAAAAAATGTTCGTCCTTCAAAGTGATCCATCTTTCGAATCAAAGCAATAAAGTAATTAACTTTCATGTCCCATTTTCGCTCGCAATAAAAAGTGTAATTATATCTACAAATGCACGGTACACGTGTTGAATTATTCCTCTTTTGCTCTTTCCCTTCCTTCTTTGGTTTATTATTACCATTGTTATTACTATTACCTTATTATTATCATCGTTAGTATTACTGTTCCAACACTTGCTATTTTGTTATATCTGTTTTATTTTACCCTGTCTTATTACTTACTCTACTATGTAAATTCTTACGTCTACTTGCATGGGAATTGCTTATCAAACTATTCTTTCTGTAACAAAGAGTATTTTCCGTAAATAGTAAATGTAAGTAAATGAGTATATAGTAAATGAAGTAAACAAATATTATTATTATTAACGCTATTATCTATATTGAGTCCTGAAAAGTATCCGGAACACCTAATATGTTCCATTTCCCTAGCTTCGTTCTTAACCCTTTGCACTCCGCTGGCACCATTACAGCGACACTCGTAAATTTTCTCAAAAATCCTAGTTCGTAAGTTTCTTATTTGCGCCCATCCAATTTTCTCCATTTCTATCAAAGCGACGCAAATTAAAGACAGATTTTCTCCTATTCAAAATAACACTTTAAGTTCTCATTTTAACTTATCTAAAAGTGTATCCAGTGGTGAATCATTCCGTTTAAGACTCCCTGGAGTGCAGAGGGTTAAAATGACTAATTTGCATGAAAATCCGAAGCCTATGCGTAATTGCTTCGGAATAAGCTTCTCAAGTTGGCGCATTGTTGCAGGTCGAAAGAGTGCGACGTGGTGCACGGCGAGTGCACGCAGACGTACGTGCCGTATCTGTTTCTGGTGATTCCCCTGGGGCCGGTGACCTTGACCGGTCAAGATTACGTTCTGGTTGAGAGTGGTTGCGTGTGCAAGCCGAGAAATTCGGCGAGCGCCATTGCGGAGCCTCCGGCGGTCCCAAGCTTTTAAACGTTCGTCGAACCCGAGGGATCGGCATCGAGCACACCTCCGCGCCGAAGGATACAGCTCGAAAGCCTTGTCGAACTCGATGCATCGGTGGAAGGTGACCCCAAGCTCGTACAACCTCGCCGAGGAACCTAGTAACCTCTTTGACGGAGCAGAGAATGCTGAAACCAGTATTGAAGTCGCTAGAAAATTGATTTCTCGGGAGAAATCTGCGATATGAACGATTTCTGCGACGCAGCGCTCCGCTCTTCCGCGTGGATCAATCTACCGTGGTTTTTCCACGGATTTCGCATCCGCGTCACGATTTTCCATGAGGAACACGTTTCTAGCTGAAGACTCCTCCTCGTTGCGATCACGAATTTCCTCGCGAAATTCTTGGTAGCTTCGGATGAACGTAGACAATTTAGGCGTCGATGAAGACTCTTCTAGAATCGCGGCAAGGATCCGGTCATACACGTGATAGAATTCGCTGATCCGCAAACTGTCTTGCGAAATGGTTGAGAGAAATTTTCGGCAATTAGCCGTGTTTTAGAATACCACAGGGACTTATACCGAAATGTAAAATACCAGTATAATTACCTATACCTTTTCGGCATTTTTTTTTCAAGATTTTTCTAAGCAGAGATCTAAAGTCGGTACTATTTTTTTATCGTAACTATGTTGCAAGTGTCGAACCTGAACCGATAGTTGTAACAGAAATTACAATCAATCGGTAGCACTTTTATAATTTCAAAATGGAACATTGGAACAATAAAATTAAATATTGCGTTCCGTCTTATGCTCTAATGCCACATTTGTTCATCGGCTATAGCATACGCTATAGTATGTGACAACGTAAGAAAAAGAAAACTAAATTCCACGTTTAGTTTACCTTAAACTAGAGTGGAATAACAAAGTTAGTGATAGAGGATGCGTGGAATATAAACGATCGAAGATCAGTCTCCACGTTCGATGACGAGACCGGCCCATTTCGCACGTCTGCTCGCATAAAAATTCTTCGTCCTCGTTGCCTTTTGCCTTTTTCGTTAGTCAAACATGCACACTCAAGTAATGCATACACAGTATCTACAACTTGCTCTCGCTATTGTCGCATAGCTGACGGATAGACATCGTATGAACGCTCTAATTCAATTCCATATACTTCCACGTATTCAACGTCATTAAACGGACGTGTCTTATACATTTCATGAGCGGATATCCGAAACAGGCACTTGTGAAAACGCCCAAAAACTTTGTTAGACTGACATTTTTCACAATCAGAATACTGGAATAATAACGATATTTATTTCGATGTTTGGTATTGTTAGGCGTACCAATAAGTAATTCACTATTTCTGTAATAAGTTCAACGTACAGTTTAAATTAAAGAAATAGGCAAAAATGAATTGATGCGTTTATTTTATAATATTAAATAAGAATATCAGTTACATTTAAGACAGGATAGATACTTGATCTTATTGAAAATAAATATTTAATTCGACAACAAAAGTGGATTATTCATTGGGTACACCTAATGCAACGATATCGGTATTTCGGTAATAATTTTGCTGTCATAATACCGGTAATTATGTCCCTGATTGAAAGAAACGTGGGCAATTAGGCGTGTTTCACGATCCAGTGGCGTGGTTCCTTCGTCCACTAATGGTGTAGAAAAAAAAAGGGGAATTAAATCGGAAGAAGTTATTTGAACGTGAAAAAACGAATCGGAGCAGCGGCAGCCGTTTCGCGGAATCCGGTCTCGGAATCCGATCGAGTTCACTAGACCTGCTCCGTGAGCCGGTTTCGAGCAGGTGTATAGAGCGGCTTGTTAGACAGAGCTTCGCGTCGAGAAGTATCGAGATTCCTTCGAAAGGTATCATAAAGTTATATCATTTGCCTGGTCCGCGTCGTAACGAGGCGGAAACGTTTGTTAATGCGTTCTCCGACTTCTTCGAGCGCCCCTCCGCATCACAACCGTACCCGTTCTGTTTCGTTTGTCCCAAGGTAATCCTTTGCAATTCATTCTCTTCGCAATTGAGATTACATTAGC
Organism: Eucera pruinosa; assembly: GCA_028830335.1. NCBI lineage: Eukaryota > Metazoa > Arthropoda > Insecta > Hymenoptera > Apidae > Eucera > Eucera pruinosa. The sequence continues at coordinate 10,080,219 of JAMYCR010000015.1, read as the reverse complement.
GCAAAACGCCGGCGATTAATTGGTTGCGGCCGGTCGTTAAGCGAAGGAAAGTTCCGGCTTGCACACTCTTCTTCTTTTTGCATTAAAAATCCTCGAACGCGTTCATTAAGAACAGAATCTCTCGTCATTGTGCGTAACGTGGAATATAATTCCATTCCATTTGGTGAATGGTGGAAAACGCGAAGAATGGTGATTCTTACAGAGAGAAAAGAACAGCCTGAAAGGATCGTTCTTATTCCCATATTCGAGTCGGTTGAATCGTAACCGAGACACGCCACTGGCCCGCTTATGCTTCTCAGAACCGGACTCTGGAAGCTCGCGTCGGAATCGTACCGACAAACAGGATGGACGTGCAGTCGCAGTACGAATGGACCGTACCATGAATTCCGATGAGTATAATGTACCGTTAGCCGCTTTGCGGGACCCTTCACTTCCATTTACTTCACTTGCTTATTTCATAGATCAGATCCATGAAGCGCCCAAAACGTAATCCTGCCATTCATTCATGCCGCACCGCTTAACACTCATTCACTCTTACCAGTCAATTTGACTCGATACAAACAAAAAAAAAACGGACATTAAACATTTGGTGCATCAATAAGTAATCCACGATTTTTAAACGGATCAATTAGTTTGTATTATCGAATGATAAAGCATTCTTCCGAGCAGGAATATACCATAAATGGCTTGAAAAATCTTGTGAAACATTACAGAATAACAGCAATTACATTTGAAATAGAATAGGAGTTTGATTTTTTTTAAAGTAGAGATTGAATTTAATAAAAAAAGTGAGTTACTCATTGGTACACCTAATAATATGGAAAATATATGGGAAGATTAAATAAATCTGATATGAAGTATGTTTTTTATTTGCGGAGAAGCATTTTGCACTTCAAAAACTTTACTATTTATAGTTGGTTCTATATTATCAGGATTGAGCAAAAACTTTTTAGTATAATACGATATTGTACTGTTGCATGAGTTGCACATCGTTTTATCGGAGATAACTTCGTTCTGATTAATCATTTTTGTATCAAATAATCGCACACTCTGTTATGCAATATTCTTCTTTAAATCATGTTGTCGCAATAGTAATGGATATTCGGAAAGAATAAATATGCAAGGAATGCGTGAGTAATATTTCGTGTAACATATTCGCTAGTAGCAATGAATTACTATTCATAGTATTAATTATTCATAACGCCTCCTCTTATATTTCATCGGGAATTAATTTTCTACGGTATTTTTGTTACTTTTGTATTTGTTTCGATTTTCCGAATGATTTATTAATCGTACAGGAATTCTGTTGATAGTTTGCGGATCAGTTGTAGGTAACAGGAAATACGAGTATGAATTCGCATGTCAACGTTCTGTGCCAGTGCCGTACGGGGAAAGTGATAAATAATGAAACGCCGGAATGTTACACGTGCAACGAACGATTATTTTATATCGCATGTCATCCTTTGTATCTATAGTTGTAATATGCAAGTATATATTTATAATTTATTACTAGAAGATGGTGTATTATATAAAACAATGTCTCCTTCCTACTCGATCAATCCTTTTTTTTTATCCCTTATTGTTAGAAATAGAAGAAGTTAGAATGCTAGAAATATTTATTGCATCGCTCTCACATTTACATGGCACGCATATTTTTCATAGCGATATGATTATAAAATGATTCTTTCTCATTTTTTGCATTCGGAGAAGCACAATGATTGATTCTATGTCAATCGTGCAGACAAACTTTTTATGAGGTACTACTGATGGCGAAACTATTATAATTTTGAACGGAAGCGTAATTTTCGCACTAAAAAAATTTGTACACGTTGCTCAAACATTGATAAATAAAACCACATAGTTTTAAATCGATGCGTTTATTAGTTTTATTGAAAAAAAAATCGAAAGATTCCTCTAATAGTCCAATTTTAATAAATTTAATGAATTTAAAATCCATTGCAATCGAAATAAAATTGCTGTAGAATATTTGAGAATAATATTGTTTATTTTTCGTTCGTTTCTAACTTGAAAAAATATTGCTCTTTATCAGCGCGACACTAATGATTTCTTTGGAGGATTTTAAATAAAAGGAAGCGCAAAATAAAAGTTATCAATGCACGGTACTGTTCTGAAGTACCGATTGTGAGAAAAATCAGAGGCACGCAATGCTTTCTTTCTGTCCTACAATTTTTGGAGTTACCTGACTCCTTTACAATTTTCATGGTACAAGCAACGTTATCGATTCAAATTTATTATACATTAATTTAAAAAAGCAAGGTGTCCCCAAGTTAACTGGACTTGAAAATCGCGCAATATTTGTAGGATGCGCGCGCAACTAAAAAAGCGCGGGATTTCCTGGATGCGCGCTCAACTCTGAATGCGCACGCAGTCTGCCGTGTATAGTGCACTGGAATGCATCGTGGGGAGATTTGCTCTGTCTAATTCAGGTAAAATTAACGATTTTTATCCACAATTCTTGTTAAAAGTATACAAAAGTCGTAGACGATAAGCTCAGAGACACTTTCATATAAAAACATATCATGAACAATCGTTTTTATACAGAAAATCTTTTCGAACAAATCTCGTGTCTCGTAGATTGCTGCATTTGTATCCTACGTCTAATCAGTTTTGTTCTATTTCCATTATATCTTTCCATTAGTACTAAAATTCGGTAAATGTTTTTAAGTACAGTTATGGGGTTAGATAAGTTGCTAAACTATGTTACATTTAAGTATACAGTTATACATTTTAAGTAATAATTTTCGTGCATAAAATTGCATAGACTTGTACAACATGCATGAACTTGCCGCTATAATCGATTGTCGTCGTCATGTTTAACTATCGAATCGACAATCGATCTTGTTCGTTTAGTACCCGCATTTTTTGAACAAGTAGCGTTTAGTTAGATCACGAGATTTTTAACTTTTGCGACAGTGCGATTTACTCTATTTTATAAATTACACTCATGGAAATTTTCTGTGTAATGTTTAATTCGGAATGTCGTGTAATTGATGCGACGCAAACGATCACGTCATTTGACCGAGCTTGTTAGTGTTAATTGTCGGTAGTTGTAGTGTTAGTTTTCTACGGTGAATATTTCAGCAATGCAAAACTAGAGTCCAAAAATTGCGCCGAACGAATCCGAATCTTGACGAGTTTCGCGGTCGTGTGACGCCAAAGCTAAAGTTCCCCCACTCTCGAAATTTCCGAAGAGCCACGCGGTGAATCAGTCTTCTCTCGGCAAGGGTCAAGAACGCACGTGTATATATTATCGGGTGCGTACTCTTTACACTCACCACGTGGTAATTTCCCTACTACTCAAGCATTGTTTTTGCTCTAACAATCGCGTCCTTTCATTAACACATATTTTACTAATAGTATCTTTAATATTCCGCTCATTAATTGAATAGCTTTTGCAATAATTGGGTTCCCTATTTCTTATTTAGTTACCTTTATTTACTTTACGCGAGATTAATTAATAATTTATTAAACAATAAGTGATTCTCTTCTAATAGATTTGTTTTAAATTATAATTTTTATTTTGTTTCAGATACTTGAGTAATTGAGGGATAAAACAAAGCACAGAGGTTACACAGATGCAAAATAAGAACGCTGCGATGATTAATGACTGGTCCTCACGAATTTCGTAAGAATTATGGTAAAATTCAATTTGTTGTAACATTGGTAGACGTGTGTATACATGTTCATAAAGTTTTGGTTTCAATATTAATAAGTAATATTTGCTACTTAATTAATTTTTCAAAATTCATAGTTTATTCATATTTTTTTTGCAAATACCAAAATCAAACGGAAAAAGTAGACTCGTTTATTTCTTTTATCTTCTTTTATTTCCTTTTATTTTTTGTATTTTCTTGTACTTAATTTATTTTTTTAAGAATCTTTATCTTTAAACACGTTATCTTGTTCTTTATCTTTCTTAGTTCGAAATCGCTACCTTACTAATTTTCAAGTGACGAATTTGCCTCATAAATGTGAAAATGTTAAAAATTTTGAATATTAAAACGATGTTTGATTTTTCGCGAACAAACATTAATTCTTATAAAATCCTGAAGCTTAAAAATTAATTTATACACTTAATATTTCTTTTATTAGAATTCTCAACAGATTAATAATTTATAGTAGAGCCATTAGATTATATTACGATGTATTAAATTAAATTGAACGAAAAATCGGAATAGCTTTTATAGTTTGCTGCGTTTCGGTCGTGACTTGTTTTGTAGCGTAGTCTGTTGACTTAAAAAAAACTTTGGGTTTTGCCACGACGCAAGCAAAAACAACGCGATCGCGCGCGGTGTATCACTCGAGTATGTTTACATTTCGATCTTTAATTTTCACGAGCAGTTCTGAGAATTTGTGACTCGCGACCGTGTTTACATTTAGGCTTGAGAATTTCTATAGCGGACATTCATAGTACAGGTTTTGCCTTTTACGTATAGCTTCCATTAAATTTGTAATATTCTTACATTATATGTAACAGTACAATTCCATTAAACTTGCAATATTCTTACATTATACGTAACAATACAATTCTATTACATTTGCAATATTCTTATATTATATGAAACAATATTATATCAGAATATTATACAATATACGTACATATCTTTTTATAATACATATACACATATACGTAACATAAAGATACAGTATTTTTCATAACAAATGCTCGATAAGAAAAAGGAGGAGTGATAATAAAAAGAGGTTGTTTCATTTCTTACCTACTCTACCCTACCCTTTCCTTCTAATTAAGTTGTTCTTTCAGAGAATTTGTGACCGCGCGCAATGCGGTTATAGAGTCAGTGCTTGTTTCGAAAATATATTTGATTCTTTTAAGAGCACAGCTGCTCTAATTAAATTTAACTGTAACGATCAATCGCGGAAGTGGAGTCAGTGTTTGCTCGCCGAATATAATTAACACGATTGCCGTAGTCTTTTATTTTTCGTATTTTTTTTTTCTTCTTTTTTAAATACTCATATCCGGTATTAGAGTCACGCTTCGGCTGTTGGCAGACGATCTCGCTGGGCTTCTGAAGCTCGCACTGTAAGTATCTGTTCATCTCACTTTAATTTTCAATAACTAATAAATGTAGAAGCTATTAAAATTTTTTAAAGTTTCACTTCGCTATTCCCTTTATCGAAATAAAAAGTAGAGTCGTTTCGAGATTTAAAATTTGCTAAACATTCGATTTTCTTGATCTGAAACGTGCCACATAATTAATAAGTGACAACTTTAGGAATAAATTATAATCTTTTCCCTTCCTTTTTTCTGTTACAGGTCTTCCACAGATCTTCTTGTCCTCGGGACCAGAGGACATGGCATCATAGCTTCACGGCTTCGCAACATCATTTTCATGGTTTTATGTCCTCAAGGCTTCACGACTTCACGACTTCACGGCCTCGCTTGACGACGATGACAGCAGGTTTTCATCCGCCTGGCTGCAGCAGATGACAGCGTAGTCTTCTAATGGTGAGTCGCATGCATTTTGAATCCCTCCGGTCACTCACGCATGCCGAGGACGAAAGGTCCGAATCGGCACGGGTGACTGGTTGTATACGTAGATTTTGCCAAAACGAACACAGTGACCACGGGTATACATTATACCCGTGATCATTTCATATGTATGTGTATTTTGTGCGTTAGATGAGGCTAGGTCTTCTTGTGCTCGCGATTTTAAATGCTGCAGTATAATAATGACAAATTTGAGTTAATAGTAGAGTCGATTAATACGAATATCGTTTTAAATGTTTTTGCAATTAAAAGTAAAGTCAGTGGAAGTTCCACGCGAAATATTAAAGTCGAATATCTGTCGGAACAAATGCATGAAATAATTTTATAGAATGATTACATTTGAGTAGTTTGCAGTTTGCAGTTTGTAGCGATGAAGTCGGATACCATCCGACTTCGTTCATTACTTTGATAATTATATTTCTTGCACAATCGCAATGAGAATGTGTCTTATTATGCATATAGGTATAAGTACTTATATAAATGTATGAATTATTTTTTATTATACTGCATTGCTCGAGTCACGCGTATCGAAAGTATTAAATAATACGATCTTTCAATTTTTATACTAGCTTCCATGCACGTAAAGATATATAAATAGTAAATTTCCAGTTTCTCTCATAAAAATAATGCTAAATAAAATGCGCAAGAAGACGATTCGCGATGGGTAGATTTCTAAATCAAAGTAGTAAACTTTAACGCAATGTTAATGTTAAAGTTAATACGCTTTGATAATGGAGTCGCCCAAGGTATTGCAATTAGAATTTCAATTTAGAGTCACTTGCTATATTGTATTATCCTTCATTTAAACTTATAATCGCTTGCTATATTTTCTTATTCTCAATTTCACGTTAGAGTCTTGCTTAACATTATTACAGAGTTTCAAGTTAGTGTCACTTGTTTCACTTTATTACTGAGATTCGAGTTAGAATCACTTGTTTCACTTTATTACAGAGAGTCAAGTTACAGTCACTTGTTTCACTTTATTACTGAGATTCGAGTTAGAGTCACTTGTTTTATTTTGCTGCTCTACGACTTAAATTCAGTTGTCATTGTTCGATAAATGGATCACCTTTTCTCAATTAAATTAGTAGAGTCATATTGTCTTAGAGTAAAAGAGAAAGTAGAGTCACAGCCTGTTAGTCGATCATATGTACTAATAACTTTTTTTAGATAGGATTTTCAGCGTCTCTTCGTGCCTTTCTGCCAGGATCTCGCTCACGTGCCCAGGTGCTACTTGAGCGGGTGAGAGGCACGTGGCACGATGTATATTGTTCATATTTTCATATTTGATATTTGCGTGGCGACTGGCTATGGTTTAGTGTATCGTGCGCGACGTAATATCCACATATGTGTGTATGTGCGTTAGGCTGTGGAATTGCGTCGTTTCGATTCCGATTTTAATATTACCCTCGCTCAATTTACTTTCTTCCAATCGCGGTACCAAAATCTGTAATATATCGTAAAATGGTACATCGTAAATATATTTGTCAACTTCGATATCGAAGTGTTATGTAGATACCATATTAAGTATGCGATACCACGAATGTTCGAAGTATCGTCTAACGTAACGAGATGTCCGCTATTTGAATCGCGCAGTATATAATAATACGTATTAGTACGCAATGGTCGCTATCCATAGACAGTCGATTTCAGTATTTGGTATGTATTTTAGAGTGCGTATGAGTCGTTATGTTGAGCTCGGGTGTCGGAGGCGTCCCGGGACGTTCTCTCTAGTGTAGGCTTTTGCACCCGGGCGGTACGTGTGAAAATCCTCTGGGTGGGGGGTGGGGTGTATGAGTGTGTTTGTGTGCCTGTTTGCCATTTCGTAAATATAGCGCTAGGTAGGTAGGTAGCATACTTTCTGGAATGAATGTTAATTATAAGTAGGTAGGGCCGGACAGGTTGACACATGGTCTCGGGGCAGGCGCGTTGGGGGGGCGCGTGTCAACCTGTTTCAGGAAATCTGATTTGAACATCGACGGCGAAGCCATTCTGAATCGGAAAATGCCGTTCACTTCCGGCTTCGCCAATGTCGATCTTTCGAATCCCCCCGCGGTCGCGGTCGCGTTTGGCATCCGAAACGAACGAACTCGAGGTTCGGCCCGCTTGCACGAGCAAAGATTCTTGCAATCTTTAATCGTCGGTGCGCCTTCAGTCTTCCGCGTTAAACAGTTTTCTTTCACCTTTATAAGTTACTCTTTAGTTCCGATTAGAGAGAACCTCGAGCATAGATTTAAGTTTCAGCGGGCATTGCGCCCGAAGAAAAGAAGGGGCCCGACAAAATGTCACGAAGAGGGCAGCAACAAATGGCTATCTATTTTTTCTTTATTTAAGAAAGAATTGACGGTCATTAACTATGTATCTATTGTTGTTATATCGTCACTGTGTTCGTTGTTAGTCTTGCATGCGTAGAAATGTCAAGTTTTCGTTGGGCAAATCGCGGTCTTTCGATTAGCATTGCGAGAAATAAATTACGGGTTGAATTAGCGTTGCGTAAAAAGAAAATCGAGTGCTGTTCGACTTTAGAGTTGCGAATGAATTTTACGGTTCTCTTATTAGCGTTGCGAAGAAATTATTACTGCGTTTGATTTAGCGTTGCGAATTATAGAGTATCGCGATTGCCTTTGGTATCTTTTAATACTAATCCCCATAGTTTGTGTGTAATATTGTAGTATCTCTGTTTAGACTTACTCGTCTCAATTAGAAGCATATTCATTTATACGTAATTTTGTAGTATTGCCTGTGCTAAGTATCGCGATTATTTAAAGTAGCTATTCTAGTATAAAAATAGCAGCTTCAAATGAATTAATTAATAAAGCTAGCGTTGCGATAGTGCCCCATCGCGATTGTTTAGTTTCCCCCACTAGTGTTGCGTTAATAAATGACCGTGTTTCCAAGTAGTGTTGCGATTATGATAAAAAGCCCAATGATCTTCCACTGAGATAGTGGAAGCCAGTTCCTGTGTTCCTGATACTTCAGCAGCAGCTATGGAAGCTGCATCTCCGTAATTAGTGTTGCGTATTGAAAAACAATAGGTGCATTGATTAGTAATTATTAGCGTTGCGTTGCAGGATCAATAAAATATCCTAACATGGGCGTTTTCGCGAATTTGCTATTTCTTTTCTATTTAAAGTAAAGTTTAATAAAGTGAATTAGTATATTTAGTATAATGAAGCACCTCTCGCGATTGATTTGTAGAATGTTGCAATTTGATAAATAGATTTGGTATATTAGTGTTGCGAAAAAGGAATAACGTTCCACTCACGGATTCTTGATCGGGTTTATAACGAGTGGATAATTATTATTATTGCTGGGTGGCTCTTTTGGCTACTCGATTCATGTTTATTTAGCGCCCTTTGTGGCTGCTCCAATTTCATATTATGTGTTGTTTGTTTCTACAATTGTGTTATTTTTTTTCTATTGTTGTGTTGATTGTCGAGCATTTGTTATAGAAAAATACCGTCGATAAATACTGTTGAGTATGGAATTTGAGTAATAGTTTGCAGAGTAAAATTACAGTTAAACTTTTCAGTAGTAGTTCAGAATATAAATAAAAGTCAAATAGAAGTAGTTAAATATTTCAGTAGTAGTTCAGAATATAAATAGAAATTACATAGAAGTAGTTAAATATTTCAGTAGTAGTTCAGAATATAAATAAAAGTTAAATAGAAGTAGTTAAATATTTCAGTAGTAGTTCAGAATATAAATAGAAATTACATAGAAGTAGTTAAATATTTCAGTAGTAGTTCAGAATATAAATAAAAGTCAAATAGAAGTAGTTAAATATTTCAGTAGTAGTTCAGAATATAAATAGGAGTCACATAGAAGTAGTTAAACATTTATGTAGTAATTGAGAATAGAAATAAAAATTAAACAGGAAAATACAGAATAATGCAAGTTGAGTAGAATGTTAATTTATTTGGAAGTTCAATAAGAGTTGGGTGAATAATTCTAGAGTCCTTAACTATACTATGAGTGTTCATTATTGGAATTACCTTTTAAAATTCGCGATCGTTTTTTCCTTTGTTTCATAGTAGAGATAATTTTCACAAATTTTCGGAATCTGCCTAGTGTAAATTAAAGTTCATTCACGATTACCGTTCATTTTGAATAAGAAAAATGTTTTATGGTTACAATTCGGTTCGTCGTGTTAATAGCCAAAGATACATTCTAAGTTTTCACGTACTCGTTTTGTATCTATAAAAATAAAATAGAATAAATTACAGTAAAATATATTTAACTACTTCGATTTCGAGTTCTTCTGAAAATCTTAAATAATTTTAATACGTTTCATGGTTTAGTAGTAGGCATAAGTCACACGATGCTATCTCTTCCTTTTTCATTTTAATATTCAAACAAAATTTCCACTTTTTGGTTCACTTCGAATAATAAGTCTAATTATTATAGAGTGATTTTCTATTTTAGTAGAGTCATTAGTAGGATTTTTCCATGTCTAATCTGCTTTCTTTTCAGCGTACTAATCTGTTAAGTAAGTTTCTTACAGGTTGGCTAGTTTACTGGTAATATTCGTTCACGGAAACAATTAGATGCACTAACTGTTGTTAATAAGTAACAACAATACATATTTACAAATAAATACAATGTACAAAAATATGTAACGAAGATTTGTGGTATAACAGAGACCTGTATCACCGACGAGATGATTCTCTTTACCAACTCGCATGATTGGATTGAACGTAGTTCTTAAATTCACCGCCTTGCTTTGTTATGCGATCGGTATTTCAGTGCACGTAGCACAAAGTCCTGAAAGATCAAAGATCTATGATCTATACTTCATCTATAATTTAGAAACTGTAATTACAGATTATAGACGAAGTGCTTACTTGTATTGAATCCAATTATCGAAGTTGGTAAATTCATCAGTCCTTCATGTAACATATTCAATATAATTATTAGGTTAATGTGTTTGTTATATTAGCGGAAATTAAAAAAAAGTTTTCCTTATTTAAAATATTCTTGGATGCATGTATAAGCGTGTTATGCCCGTCACAAAAGTCAAAGCATAGCTCTATCCAAATGTTTTCGATCGAAGTACTTCAGAAACAATATTAATAATGAGATAAAAATGTTTCTATTTTTAAATAGTCGTATATGTGGTAGTAGTAGTATATGTAACAAAATATGACGTCATCGTCTAAAATAGGTGATTAATATATTAACCGATATATTGCAGGTGGGTTGAAGACATGGTTCGCTAAGTATTCGGAGATTTCAATGCCTGATAAAGAAACGTTGACTCGCAAGCAATCCCAGGCATTGAAATCATTTAGCTTCTCGTATAATTAGACGCCTGTTGAATGAATCGTTAGAATATATTGGAACAATCGTATATACAAATAAGATACACGCATAATTCTACTTCTTCTTTTTGTCACCTGTACAGTGAGTCACAAAATTATTGCCGCAAAGCAAAGGTTTAACAGAAACGTAAAAACTAAGGCGATAATAAAGTAATTTCCTATATTTCTTATTTCCGCATACATCATTCGTATTTTAAGCTAATAAATCTATTAAACGGAGCAACAAAATTATGATTTACAGTCGTGAAAGAACAAAGCGTCACAATGAACGATCGATTTTATTGGCACATGTTCTGAAGATTTAACAATTCATACATAATTAGTATCTTTTGGGGTGTTTTTTCAATCTAATATTTTTTTCAAATTCTATTACGTTTCTGAAATAATCTTCGATATTCGCATATCCTTCTTTGAATTTATTTTCTAGGTCAACCTTATCAGTAACCAAAAGTCTCTAAAAGTCGAATGCTTCGCGTATAAATTCCACAATTTTGATAAACAAAAAGTCTACAAACTTATCTTACTCTTTCCTTGCTTTTCCGTATCATCGATGATCTTTTACGCGTGCCAATAATTTTGTGACTCACTGTAAATATGCTACCTGAGACGATTGTGATTCCGACAGGTGCCACCACCTTGCGGAATAATTTGCGTGATTCCAGTTACTAAATTTCAGTGGTGTATTAAAACGAAACAAATGTAACATTAATAAAAAAAAAAAAAAGTCTTCCCAATATTCGACCCGGTGTTTAATTTTTCTTTTTACCCCGTTTCGCGTGCCGTATGTTAATCAAACGTTATGATCTCGACGATTTTGATCGGATCGGACGATTGGAATGGTAAAACGGAAGTGTAGGGTCCGAGCACGAGTAGATACACGCTGATATTCATTACAATCGTGTGCTCCAACGGTCTCGGAAAGCGATTGTGTGCAGTTGCGAGGAAGGAAGGGGCTTTTCGTGTTAGTTCAGTGAGCTAACGCACGTCGAAGAATACTCGTCGAGAATGGTGCAATCCGGAAATCTTCGACGTCCAAAAATGGCGTTTCTCGTGTAGCCGCACTGTAACGCGTGTTTTGAATTTGTCAACGAGTGGAGCGAGAAAGATTTTGCGAAAAGGATAACACGCGACCAAGATACAGCGTCGGAGGAACGGTTTCGTGAAATTCCCTGTTCAGAGGAGGCTGCTTTACAGAACAACGACGTAAATATCAGTTCGCATGGAAAAACATTCTTATTATGCCTTGGATTTCGCGAGTGAGCGCATAATAGAATTCGCATTTAGAAGTATTCGTTCGCAACGTGATCAAACGTCCCTCTTAATTCATCGGGATTTTTACGTACTTTCGCACGATCCTAGTTTTGGGCATTTTTTGAATAATCCTAAACCAAATCGCGCTCTTTCAACGAACATTCCGATTGGTCCATTCGATGATTATCGACCAATCGACGGAATATTCGGGTAAAATTTGCAAATTGTACAGGCCGTCGTGTAATTGATGGTACAACCGGCAATTTGGTAATTCTACGTGATAAAACAGAGCACAAATTTGGAGTAAAATTTGTTCATTCGCGAGGCTTCGTTTTCAGTTTCCAGGAAATGGAATTTAAATAGTTATTTAACACGCACAAATTGGTTGACTATTTTTTCTATTAAATCAGCGTAATTATACTAGTTCACCGTAAATTACATTTACTGTATTCGATAATTGAAGGTTCGCAATAATACAACTGGCAAAGTTGTAATGAAAATAATTTCTTCCAAAGATTAGAAAATTTGAACGATTGTTTCGACTGAATCGCATTACAAACCCATTATAATGGTCGAATAGCTTTTATTTTGAATAGATTCATTTTGCTTGATTTTATAATTTATCAAGTTTATTCAAAATTTAGTATTTCATTATATCCTGTATATTAGATTTTTACAATTAAAATCTCCATTCAATTGAATCGAACTCCATTTGATTTAATCGAAGGTAAATCGGAATTGGTTACTGAATTTAATATCGAGTATTGTAGAAGGTTTAAAGTCGATTTGGAAATTGTAGAGCGTTTCAATTCGATCGCGAATGATGCTAAACAAATACGCGAATCGATAATGACAATTTTTGGAAAGATAAATGCGGTGAAAGTGCAAGAAAAAGAATTGAATTTCGTGCACGCAGCATCGTACATAGATCGAAGTGCGTAATGTATATATATATATATATCTGTACCCTATTGAAGTTTCCCACGAAACAGTGAAAGAACGTATCTTTTTGTACAGTGGAATACAGTTACTATAATCACGGATAATGTCATCACTCGGCTATTGTTATCATATGATCAATTGGTTCCGAAACATTCTACATAACATTAGTTAAAAATAATTCGCTTACTATAATGCAACTGCGGTTATTCAGTTGCAATAATTACAATTTGGAATAAACGTTAAAAATTCTTAGTCTACGTACTAAATTCCTTTTCTTCAATATTTACTTCCAACTGAAGCATTCTTTGATCTTTCACATAACTGCATGGCAAGAATTATTAAAAGATACGTAAATATTTGCATAGATGTTATGCTGAAGCGATTTCTTTACCTTTACACAATGAAAATTGTTTATCCTCTGTGTAACGTTATCAGTCGGTTATTATAAAAAAATCGTAAGTCTCAAAATGATCATAATAAGCAGATTCCACCGTCGTTCTACGTTTAATCAGTTTTTCGTGGTATTCTTATTTTGTTAACAATTTGTGAATTTTATCCAAGAACGAATCAAAGAAATCCGTGGAAGTTTGCGTGCGTGCTTCGATATAATGTACAATTTTTACGCAATTACGCAAGCTTCACCGGTCGGACAAGGTTTTGAGAGAACAGTGATGTCATAACGTAGTGTATCGCAACGAAGCAGTGTCTGTAGCACGTGCAGTTGATGTATATTATGATGTCACATTAATATCTTAACGATACACTCCGATCACACCCGTTAATAGTTTAATTTTCTCAAAGAAACTTTTGTGGAACATCTTTCGTAGATAAGAGTGCAAAGAAAAACAACTATAATGATACTTCTACGCTTTCTTCTTTCCTTTCTCTCAGTTGTTTGAAAGATTTAATGATATTCGAACGAAGCGACGAAGCGCTAGATTTCCATTTTACAAGATGCATGTAAAGTGATTAAAAAAACGTACTCGCATGTTATTGAGTTTATCTAGGCATTTAAGTAGTAATTAATTAGACCCAAATGCATTAAATCTCGTATCATTAACCTTTTACCATTACAATAACTAGTCACAATCGTTCGGTGAATTATATGGCGTAGATTCGATAAAACTGGATACTATTGACGGTGAAATTTAATTTCAATCCTAATTGAAGCTTTGTATTATGAGATTGGGAATTATTCAATTAAAATTGCCCGTGATATTCAAATAATTTGTACGTAACGTGACATGAAAGCAGTGATTAGTTAACGTTAGCATACGCACACTTCCGTTCATAAATCATTGGATATTTTTTATCATTTAACGAACTACTTGTTGGATTAAATTTTTAGCGACATCTTAACCCTTTGGGGACGGAACAAAATAATATTTCACGAAATTTTGCTCGATTATTAACCCTTTGAGGACAGAACTTAAAGAATTCTTGTCTAATTATTTATTGCAACGACTATGATGATATTGAATTGAAGTTCTCGCCTTAAATATTGTTATGTATTGAGAAAATCGTAAAGAATTGTGCGGCTATTTGCAACACACGTCCGCAAAGGGTTAAAAAGTTATTATCTCTGAAGTTTAATTCTCTGTCTGTTGTAAATAATTAGCGAATAGTGGCTTTACTATGTAATAGTAGCATAAATTTCTCTGCATTCTAAGTTTAGTAAGTGTCGAACGAATTATGAACGGAAGTGTAGATAATAACATAATCGTAACACAAGCAATTACACAATACGGTTATTTGATCGTAAAAATGTAGCATCACAGAAGCGAAATTTAGAAGCTAATAAAAAGTTGTGGAATGTGCTAATATTTTTGCAGTCACTGTGTATATTGGATGCACCTATATAGGATGCTAAATAGGGACATAGTAGGTAATGCCTATGCAGATACTTTCACTGTAAGACATTTTTTAATGAACTAATATTCTCGAGAAACAAGAGTACCCACCGTGCGATTCATTAGATTATTTCCGTGAGAAATTGACAAATTATTCTGTTGTTTTTAAGAAAGTTAGGTGGTTGCGTTACGGTTTATAATTCTACTGGTCTTCTGCCTCAAATATACAGGGTATCCCGTATTTTAACGGCCAAATTTCGTTAACATACTCTTTGGGTCTAAATAAGAAAAAAAATGTTATACAAACATACGCGGTTTAGAAAATTATTCAAAATTTACGATAGAAATGTTAGATAGCAATGAAATAGTAATAATACGATACAATGTAGCAATTTACGAAGAGATTAGATAAAGATAAACTAAATGTAAATGTTTACATACATAATACATTAAGAAATTCACGCGATGAATTAATACAAAGACTTAATAATGCATTCAGTAGAATAAAAAAGGATTGAGATGAAATTCGTATGGTAATAAATTTGATTTTTAATTGCTGCATATATACATATACGTGTTGATATTGCTCTCCCAATAATGATAGAGATTTTAAGAGGCGACGTTAATCAATCTTAAAAAATTGTTAAAAGTATCGTAACATTTTTGATAACCTCGGATAATAAATATTTACCCGCTTAGATAAAAGTAGATTAAGTGTAAAATATATCGCAGTACTATTTCATTATTATTTCACATTTGTATTCCAACTTTTGAATAAAGTAGTTCTAAGCGACACATGTTTATATGTGCTGGCAATTATGAAAGCGGTGTGTAAGTCAAAACATAAAAGGAAAGAAAAAGCCTCTATATTTTTTGTGATACAAATCAGTGTAACGTAAAACAGGTTATAAATTCAATTTGTTTCAATTCTTGACTTACGCTACTTTCATTGTCATTTAGACTCGAAGAATACGTTGATCAACAATAAGTTTGGCCGTTAAAATCTAGGACATCCTGTGTATGGCGTCGTGCAAATGCCTCTGAATTATTTCTATAGTGTTTAATGTTAAAAAAAAAATAGGAAAGAAAATGGAATCGACGGAACAATTGAGACCGGAAGAATTGGTGGGTCTGGTAGCCCGATCTGCCGAAGGTACAGCAGCGAAAGGAATGCCTATCAAAGGACACGAAGATCTCTGGGTAGAAATTCAAGCGAACACCTTTCGAAATTGGGTGAACGAACACTTGAAACACGCGATCGATGTTGCCGATGGTCCCGTGATCGATCTCGTTGAAGATTTTCGAGACGGCACGCGACTTTGCGCTCTCGTCGAGGTGCTTACCAAACGACGATTGCCTCGATGGAATCCAAGGCCCGCTAATCAACATCATCATTTGGAAAATGTTTCAACGGCTCTTCAGGCTATCGAGGCGGACGGTGTAAAACTCGTCAATATTGGTCAGTCAAATCTCTCGTCATTAGATTGATTACCAGACTGCGGATTTTTATGCATTCATGGGGAAATTAAATACGCGAGCAAGTATACAATATACGTAGTGTGCAAGAATACGTAAAATACTCGAATTAACCCTTTGCACTCGAAGGCTTTTCTATTGTAGAAAACTCTAGCAGCTGGACGTCGGTTTATTAGAAAATTGATCATTTTTTAAACAAACATATATGTATATCAACGACTATGATTGTTGTATTTTAATATCTAATGTATTTATATGTATTACGCGAAATGTAATATTGTATTTCAAGTCTTGTAATCTTCCGTAGCAGTATCTAAATCAATTTAACTATTAATTTCTGTCATTCTAATTTTTTGACCATTTGAATCAATCATTTATAGTTACTATACGATTCTTTTACGGTGTTACTTCACATTGGATGAAGAGTATTATCATTAGATATTAATCAAATCCTCTCATATTTAGATTGCAGATGTTTATGCAAATTCGCATCTCTAAAAACGCGTAAACTTGTGATTTTTATACGTTTACGAACAATTTAAATATGCAAAAAGCATACGCTACGTAAAATACGTAAAAGTATATAAAATAATACAAAGTGAAATGCATATTATAACAGTTGGAAGATAAAATCAATCTGTATTTGGGTTTTAACTGTTGACTGATATTACTAAAAATATGAACATGCATAAAGATCCGCGGACTACTAATTATAATATAGAATGCGTAATTATAATATGTGGGTATTCGACTTGGGATATTTTGTAGGTTTTTATACGTTATGTTGCATTCCGTTCTTTTTCGCATATCTACATTTTCCATAAATGCATAAAATTCCGCAAGTTGTACTCATCGCATTGCCCGCTTGCTTGTTTATAAAGTATAATAAAGTTATGTCAAGTATGCGATTACTCTAATAGGAAGCGTATCACGTCATCTATTACACGATTTTCTTCCACGCTATTTCTATACCTCGGATGGACGATTTCTACGTCGTTAATTATGCGGACATTTTCTTCGATTCGATTCGATTTGGATTTAATTTTATCGGTGACGCAGCCTTCATAATTCAGTCACCAAGAAGCTTCGCGTATTCAATTAAAATCAAAGATCCAAGATAACAGTTATTTGAAAGATTTTTCCAAAGGAAAAACATTAAGTAAGAATTAATTTTCATCTATTTGGAAGTTAATCATCATTAAAATATAAATAAATCAATAAATATTTAATCTTGAACTATTATAATTGATTACAATTTTTATTCGGTTTATCCATTATCGATGATCGAAATTTTATTTTGCTGACCGCTTAACAATGTCGAAGATGAACATTTTTTCGGGTTACATTCGATCGTTATCATTTGTTATTAATATTAGTGGTAATAATATTCATCGATAGCGTAAAATTAATTATAGAAGCTGTATATATCTATACAATGTATAATATACATACATATTTACCCCCTATATTAATGAATGGCAACAAAAATAAAATTCTAGTCATTGATAATAGTTAATATTACCGATACCCAGAAAAATTTTTAATTATTTGTATGTAATGGTTATTCGTAACCAAAATTATTTAATTAGAGATATTAACTCTTAGATAATAACTTTTAAAATTTGTCTTCTAACAATTATAATGTCTAATTGAACGATTCAAAATGACACATATATCTTCGATATTTATTATATCGCACAAAAGTAGAAGCTTTCCTGGTAACCAGCGATAAAATATATGCTGGTTGTCCGACTCGCGCGCACCATGAGTCACTCGGCGATAAACATAATAATTAAATGTAGACTATCATTGCAAATGTATTTATTGTAATAGAAGTTTATCCTGATTATATCTAGACGCATCGCATTTATCAATCGAAATTTACCAGATCGCGAGATTACAAGGCTATAAATATTCATAGCGATGGGTAATTAGCGAGCAACACAACGATACAGTTACTTTTCGAAATAATAAATACAGTTGTGACGTGGATATTGCTTAGAAATCAAACTCCGAGGTCGTTGCCTTTCTGGTGGTCTGTCGGCGCCTACGAGACCATAGCCTAGAACCATTACAATTATACTGTCATGTATCTCCAGCAACTAATTTAATTTCTAGCGCGTGAGTGCTATACACCTCTGCAAGATATATGCATATATCAGGCAAACTTTTGTAACTGTAATACTTTAACGATACCTACAATTATGAAAGCAATAGTCCTTTATAAGCAACGCGGCCCTTCATAAAAAGTAAACCAAATCACTTTTAACTGCCTCGTAGCAGATAATAAAGGCTTTCAAATGGAACACGAAATAAGGCAAATAATTTTAATCTTAAGCTCGTTATTCACAGGTAACGTAGATATCGTTAATGGAAATTTGAAACTGATCCTTGGTCTGATATGGTCGCTCATTGTAAGATACCAAATAGGCAAGTCCAAGTTCCCTCCAAGGAAACTCATGCTCGCATGGCTCAAGGTCAGTATACGTAATTGTACGAGTAACCTTGCCGCATCGAAGCTATATATTATATATAAGTATAAGAAACTAATTTTTATACTAGATATTCCGCGAGTCGTAACACGGGGGACCCTCGATTTGCATGGTAGATTGGTTACTCAAAGGTACCGCGTGTAATTCGAATCTACAGTCAGTTACAGAAGTCAACATGCATATTACAAATTTTTAACTTTAATATATTTTAAGACATGTTTTAGAACAATCAGAGTATGGTGAAAATCCGTAAAATATAAAATTACAAACGAATAAGGTTCCTAGAACACAGCGAGAAATTTGGATTAGTATTACTAGTAGACACTTTTGTTAATAATTAGACGAAAATTCATTAACCCTTTGCCTTGTAACGAGTTACACGCCTGGTGCAAACTATAGTCTAACTGCAATAAGAACAGAGTGTACTGTTTCCTAGGTTTCATTTTAATGGTAATTATAGTTTCAATTTGTAAGATTGAAGACAATATTATTATACAAATTACGTATAATATTTTAGTGTTTTGCTTTCGACACAGTGTTAAAGTTGAAATTAGTGTTTGAAATATTTGTAGAGCAAGGGGTTAAGTATTATTAAGTCCAATGGACTTACAATTGAGCAAAAATTCGTTAAGTATTATTTGGTCCCGTTCGCAAAGAGTTGAACCGCAACCATGTATATTGAGGGTTTAAAACATAAATTGGAACAATTGTCATTGCGTGTAACGAGCACTTCCTAAAGCGAGTCGTTTTATCGTTCTACTTTACAGGCAGTCTTGCCAGAATGTAGAGTCAATAACTTCACCACAGATTGGAATTCCGGCGTATATTTGAGCGCATTACTCGATTATTGCCAACCAGGCCTATTTTCTCATTGGCGTCGGCTCGATTCCAACGACAGGTATATAATCGAAAAACGGGGAGATCTTTTTCAGAATACCTTGACGCCTTAAAAGTCAACGATTCCATAAGGAATTTAATGTTTACAGCGTGTTCAATTGCCGAAAAGCTATGGAGATTTCAAAACGCGAATTCGATATACCTATGGTACTGGAACCAGAGTACCTTGCATCTCCATATTTAGACGAACTATCGGGAATGACCTACTTGTCGTACTTCATGAAGGAAGGTTCGCCGGGTTTTCACTCGACGTTACGATGGGTAAACTCGCAATTACCTCATCATCCAGTACAAAACTTCACAGTGAGTAAATACTTGTTATTCCGGCACGAGATCCTACCGCCAACATTCTTCTCCAAGTTCGAATCGATTTTTACAGACCGATTGGAACGACGGCAGAGCTTTGTGCAGCATTGTTAGAAATTTGGGCGGACCTGCTCCGGGTTACGATAAAATCAATACCGATCCTTCCGCATGGGAACATAATATACAAATGGGTAAATATTAAAGATGTGCGGAATCCGGTCTGGGAAAAATGGGAATTTTCTCGGAATTAGGATTGGAACGGGAATTTTTCTCGAGATTAGAACGCGATCACGGTCGAAACGGGAGTTTTTCTCAGATTTCAAGACGGGATTCCGAAAGTTTCGGGATTTCTGGAAATATCGGTGGCTCTTGAAAATCTCCACGATTTTCGACCTTTTCAGGATTCTTGATAGTTACGAAAATTACGAGAATCCAAAGGCCATTTCGGTACTCCTTTTGTTAAATAGTTACACGAATTTTGGATTTGAGGGAGAATCTGAGATTCTTTTTGAAAAGATTAGGGATTCCTGGATATTTTCAGGATCGTGCACAGACCTATTTTATTTACTAAACATTTATATGCGATTCATTTTTAAGTATTTAAGTATTGAAGTACTTAGAACGCACTGATTCATACGATCTTTCGCAAGGTATCGACGGAGGAAAGAAATTAGGTGTGGAGCCTATTCTCAAGGCAAAAGACATGGCCGACCAGAATGTAGAACATTTAGGCGTTATGGCTTATGCAGCGTATTTTCAATGGGTAAAGCCTCGCCCTCAAGCAAGCAAACAAATCGTTGTCCACATCGATAGCACTTCCGCTAGAGTGCAACAACCGGTTAGCTGGTTAATTGCTACCTGACAACTTATTCCCTTCCCCCACCATTTTTAAACGTAGCATAGATAAAATTTCGTAATTATTATTTCTAGGCACATTTCAAATTAGAAATTCTTACCAAAGAAGTAAATACGAGGGAAGTACGCGGTGAGGTAATAAGTCCAAGCGGACGGGTAGAATGTAGGCTTACGTGGAACGGAATTCACGGAAAAGGGACTTTTGTACCTACGGAAGTTGGAATGCATAAGGTTCGATTATTCAAGAGACTCGATATACGGCGATTCACAAAATTGATCGAATAATACCGCTGTTATACGATTACTTTGTATATAGTTGTCTTAGGATAATCGAGTCTAGAAACTTCGTTTAGAAACTCCGTACATAAACTCCTGTAAACATGAGTCTCGCCAACTACTTTTTATACGTCGTTTTCATATAATCTTTTTTTCTCGTTTTATTGTTAATTTTGTTTCATACGTTTCTGTATACCTTATATCGTATTTCTATTATCTCCTGTACACTAATAGGGATTTACCCCGTTTAATGATTAAATAGTAATAATAATAATAAGTTAGAACAAAGTTAGTACAAGAACTTAAATTGTACAATAAGTATGGCCCCAAAATTTTATAGCTGGCGGTTAAATTTCGTTAAATAAGAAATGTAATGTATAGAAGTATTCGATCAATCTCGTGAGTCACTTTATCTTACTCTTCCGTTGATGACTCAATAAATAATCTCTATTACTGTTCGCATTACAGTTAATGGTATATAACGACGGAGAATTAGTAGATGGATGTCCCTATTATTTCAGAGTTTTACCTCCCTTAACAAAAATTAAGTCACCCGGTATGGATCCGTGTGCTATCGGATCTATCGTTGAAGTTCTAGTCAACAGTTACGGTAAGAATTATACTTGACCTTTTTTAAAGTCTCTACCGTTGCATCGTTCCATTCGCAATTTTTTTAGACTTCGTAAAATTGTAGAATTTAAGTGGAAGAATGAATAGTATAATAATAGATGATCCCCGGAATGCTCTTCGGCAATTAGAATGTTAAAATTAAGTAATATAAATTGAATGAAGGAATTGAAAATGAAATGTTGCATTAATCATTTGACTGCGACGCGATATTAGAGTGATCGTCGCCGCTACGTGGAATAGGTATAATTAGAAATATAATTTATAGTTAAATTAATAGTTAAATACTATAGTTTACATCTAAAAAATAGTTAAGGTGAAATGTAAAATAATAAACTGTTACAATGCTGTTAAAATGAACCTTCAGATATTCATATATAATGGTAAATTAGAAAATGAATTTATATTTCATACGACTTTCGCAGTCAAAGGGTTAAATAATGGTGGTCCTTAAAGAGTTGAACGAGTAAAATGAATTGAATAAATATATGAAATTGGTCAGATTATCGAAACAAACTATATGTAGGAACTAGTCATGATGGCATTGATGTAACTGCGTGGTCCCCAACTGGAAGGTCCCTGTCGTGCCCTGTTAAAGAAAACGACGGAGTACACACTGCCACCTTTCAACCCGACGAGACAGGAGAATGGAGTATCGCGATAACTCATAAAGGAAATCACATACAAGGTGGACCATTTACGTGCTTCGTATTTGATCCTAATGGAATCAAGGTACGTCGCTTCCTATATATTTTCTCGTTTATTCCGATGAACATCTCCGTTATTCGAGAAATATTTACAGCTATTAGACACAGAGGGTGCTTTGCCCGGACAGCCGTTTTCGTTTACCGTCGATGCAACCGGAACCGGAGGTCTTGGCGACGTAATCATAGATTTAGTACACGATAAGCAGTCCGTTTCATTCCGAATGGAAGATTTCGGGCACATGCAATACCGCGTTTCATTCGTACCGACGGACGCTGGGAAATACAGAGTCTACGTATACTTTAATGGTTCCGACGTTCGAGGTTCTCCATTTTCCATCCGAGTGGGAACTCAAAAGGGATCGAGAAAGTCGAAAGAATCTAGCCACGAGAGGGTTAAATTATCCTCATTGGAGAGACGAATGAATGGTTTGAATGTTTCCGCTGGAACCGAACGATCGAGTCCCGTGCAACAGAAGAATTATTCTTCTCCGTCTTCGTATAAATTGTCGAGCCCTACTCAACACGTACGCGAATATTCTCCCGCGCGCCAGACTACCTCTGTCTACAACACAACGAATAATTACTCGATGGAGAATTCTACTTCGACGTACCATGCATCCACTTCGTTCAATCATGCTCGATCTCCGAATCATAGTCACAGTCCTGTTTCGCGGAACCTTCATAGCCCGTCCACGATCAAAGACACGAAAGAAATTTATTCTACCGCTACTACGTACAGTCAATCGAGATCTCCTACCGTACAAAGTCCTACCTGCATGAAAGAATCTAAAGACGTTTATACATCGAACCCAATGAGTAGATCTCGGTCTCCAACTACGCATGGACCGAGATATTCGCCGGTCATTAAGGAATCTCGAGAGATTTATAGTTCGGGATCTCTGAAGAGAACTCGATCACCGAATCCAAGTCCAATGTCGTCGTATCGTAGTGCAACTCAAAGTCCCGTTAACAGAAGCTTCAGTCCGAGGAATAACGATAGAGACAACAGTTTCAGGAAAGATTCCACGGATAATGGAACTGTGGACACGAGTAGCAACGTTAGAGTGTCGTCGATGGTCAGCGGGACTTCCAGACGCGATTCATGGGACGCCATTGAGAAAACGAAATCTTTACTGTCTTACGGCAGCTTAGAATCCCTCGCGAATTTAACTAATAATTCTGCGACGGCCGAAAATACAACCAACTCGAGTTACTTTAATAACAATTATAAAAATACTCAAAGTTACGCTTCGAAGAATACTTCGCACGTTCATAACAGTTCGACCAATTTCACGTCCACTCAGAAAGTTTCAACTTCGGAGTACAATACGTCTCAGAAGTACAACCATGAAAATCATAATACTCGCGCTCAGACGCATGGGATTCTTAAAAATAAGAACAATAATTATTACAAAAGTACGGATACCACGGATGGAATTCACGATCGATATAATAATGGAATTTCTGGTTCATCGGCGCAAAATAAGAAACATGAACTTGTAACCGGAAGTGCACTTGAAGCTTTACCGCTTCACAGACCAGCGTCCTTTACTATCGATCAAAGTATAGATCCAAGCAAAGTCAGCGTTACCGTTTCCGGTAAGCTTTTTCTTCTTCTTCATTGCACTGAATTTCTAATGCACTTACACTGTGCTAACTCTAATACATTAATCACGGACAACGCATTTTCAATACAATTTCTGTAATTTCAGGTCCAAACGGTAAAATAATTCCGCTGCAAAAATCGACTCTTCGGGGTTTGACGTACACGATAATCGCCGAAGAAGTTGGCGAACATATCATTCAAATACTGGTGAACGACCAACACATTCAGAGTTCTCCTTTCAGGTTCGTAGTTAATGTAATTTTGATGGAATTTTTATGGCTGCGGATTTATGGAAAGATCCCTTCGTCTGCACAGTGTTAACCTCAGCCTATTTTTTACTCTTCCAAAAAAATGTAAGAATATTCTTACGATTTCTTCGTACTCTTCGAGTAAAATCCGCTGTAGCGAAAGGGTTAAAGTACAAATGATTGTATTTTGGAAGTGGAACAACCCTCAATTTATTTGCATCAAAATCCGCAGTTTTCATTATCAATTATAATTACCGATAAAGATACAAGCTGCTTGTAAATTTGACATTGAATCGTTTATTCCATTTATTTCAGATCGCAAGCGTACAATGCTCGCGCTATCCAAATTGGGAACATTCCGAATGGCGTTGTTAATCAACCAGTAGAATTCGAAAGTATGTATCTAAAGACTTATACAGATTATTGTATTGGGTTGGAAAAAAAGTTCGCCGCGGTTTTCAAACAAAACTTAATGATAAAATTCGTGTAGTTGTACATAATTTTATTCTACTATATATTAGGCGTGCCAATAAGTAGTCCAATATTTGTTAATGGATCGGCAAAATATCATCAAATGATCAATTTTTCTTACAAGCGCAAATTCATAACTTGTCCGAAAAATGCAACAAAATACAATAGAACAATAACAACCACATTTAAGACAGAGTAGATATTTCATTTCGCTAAAAATGAATGCCGAACTACATTAAAAAGTTATTAATTGGTACACTTAATATTTGCTACCTTGTTGTACTACTTTTGGTTATCTATTTGGTAACTTAAAGATTCCATCCTTCCACAAATTTACCTCTTTTTAAACCTGGATCGTCACACTGTTTTTTTAGACCTTCAACGGCACTCTGGAATCTTTGATATTTCGCGTGATTTTTTTTAATTGATTTCAATCGTGTAGAAAACATATAAAAGTTTACTGACATACTTTCAAGTATGTACTTCAGGCTTATAGAATTTGATGTTCAAAAAAAGTTAAAGGAAATTTTTATTTGCCATTCTTTCACAGTATACATAGTAATTTAGAAAACTCTGCTGGGGTTATGAATAAGCCTAGAATGTCTTTCCAGGGTTAATTAATAAACTGACCTGGTTTTTGCAAGCTAATACCATTGACGAAAGCACAGGATAGACTATTCATTCTTGTATAGAATCACCCAACCCCCTTACCATTTTAGTGTCACATGCGACATTACTAGTTTAGAGTAGAATAAATAGCATCTTTTAAAACGTTGGAAATTGTAACTAAATATTGCGATAATCAATTGTTTTCAACATAATTGATCTCTAAAATCCAAATCTATAATAATGTGGATATATACCGGTGGACAAAATTATGACACCTTGACAATTTTTTAGATTAGGGCTTAATTTTATATTCTCAATGCATATCCATAATATTCAATTTAGATAAAAATAATACAATTTTACTCGGACAAAATTATAAAACATTATCTTTGGTAATTAAGAAGATACACACGACTAATCAAAAGTATCACTTTTTTCGAACGTTAATAATGAGTAGACTCCCCTTTATTTTGTATTACTTCATTCATTCGATTTGGTAAACTCTTGTACATTTTTTGTTTACCACGTATGCAATTTATGATGTTTTGTATAAATGGGTGGTTTATCCTGTAGTTAGTCAATGCTAGTACATTCACTTATCATCGACCAGTGAAAAACGAACTTCCTTTCCAAGGCAATACAATAAAGGATATTAGAACAAATTTATACCGTTGCGGGTTTTTAATACTTACTTACAGTCGACGGATCCAAAGCCGGATCTGGAAATCTAGAGATCCTTGTGAATGGGGGTCACGTAACTAGCTTTGTCAGAACACTAGGTAGCCAACGATTTCTGGCATCGTTCGTACCCCACGAAGCTGTTGTACACCTCGTAGAAATGACTTTTAACGGCGAAGTTGTCCCCGGTAAGTTTCCTTTTATTTTCTTTTCACCTCGATTTTAATTACTATTATACGACGGCAATTTGTTTGCATCGCGAATATTCGAAAATATTCAACGGAAATAAATGTTTATAATGTGATTTATTTTATTGACTTTTACGGGCTTGCAGCCCTTTTATATCGAATGAAATTAACACTAGATTTACGGACACTGGTTTTATAATATTAAGCCGATATAGTATATTAAACAGATTTCCGGAAAATTGGGCATTACAAGATTGAGATAGAAAAAATGTTGAATTTGGATAATTATTCATATCGTTACACTAATTAAGGCCACTATAAATTGCATAAAAATAATATTTATAATTCCTATATCTTTAAGGATGAAATCCAAAATCTGTCAAATTGACAGATTCCGTAAATCAAGTGTTAACATAAATGATCCCAAAACACTTATAAAGATAGATATCTAACATAATATGAGAGGCTTTGAAAGAATGATTTTTTTCGCCAAAAAAATTTAAGTCCTCGTAATTCTAGTAATAAAGTTTCGCGCTTCTACATTTGTCCTATTAAAATTAGTACTGAACAGATCTGTGCTACGCAAAATTCTTGTGTCATAGCGCTTTAAAATTGATTAGTTTAAGAATTGGTGGGCAGTCAATTGATACGCGAGCAATGATAACAGCATTATTTCCGCTTATTGAGCAAACAATTTTCCTATCAATCTCCTTTCGCGAATCGGGCTTATTGTTAGTGAAAGTAATTCGCCAGTTCACTTATACACTTTCGCAAACAATTTTAGATAAGAGCATGTACCGTTTAGTTATTCCTTCCCTAAACAATGATTTCAATTTTGAAAAGCAAGTGTATTTAGTAAAGTTACGCAATTCGTGCGTATGGAGATATTTGCCGAAAATATTTTTATAGTTCCTGGGAATATCATTCTAGTAGTGTTTATTATTTCACGCGGTTGGAAATATTTGTAGGCTTCGAGTTTGTATGAAAATTGCACTTCGCTATTTGCATATGGGTTGCATTATTTCACCTTTTCATCTATGAGTATGAATTGCGTACTGTTGGAGTCAACAGGTCATTGATCAGGTCATTGACTTGCGATTTCACGCATCCACGTGATGTTCCACTGACACATATACGACGTTATCGTTACCTTTCTTTCGCTAATTTTTTTTTCCTTTCATTTACCTAACGAAACATAATTGCTAATATGTTCATTTAAATAGTCCTTCGATTTTTCTCGTGCAATTCCTTATTTGGATATTTCGAAAATTATATTGCCCGATAATTTTAATACGACCGTTCATTTTGAAAGTGATGGAAGTCAATTTTTGGAAAAAATAGAGAAACCAGAAGATTTATATATTTTATAGCGTGAACCATTTATGTATCAACAATTTACATTTGTGTATTAGAATTTTTGGGTAGTTTGTATCAATTGAAATTTCGCTTATGAATAAAATGGCTTAAGTGTTTATATTGCAAATGGTTTAAGTCATCCAGGCCTGTGAAAAAAATATATCAGCTTAGTCGATTGTCAAAAATACAATTCGATTAATTAACTTACACCTGTTTGAGTTCATACATGCATGCACAAGCTACGTAGACCGTAGCAGGATTTTTCAGTAGAGGCAAACGGAAACCTTTAATATTAGGTCATCCCATAAATACTGTCGTTCAGTGACCTAATTTTAGCTATTAATATTTACATTTGCTTTTAATCGTCGATTTATTAAACGTTGATTTTTATGATTTCTCCGATTTCTCGAGAGATTTTTGGATTTCTTCAACAAATTTTGAATACGCCTATTTAAAGAAATCTTACAAACGACATTACTTATGAGATAATCTAATCTCTCAAACCGGAAGTAAATGGACTTACAACACTTTCAAAATAAACGGTCCGTATATTGAACATAAGCAATCGAAAATGGGACTTCGCGTAAATGACACATTTTTAATAGCAATTCGGTAATTCCTTGACACTGTCGCGTGACACATTATTTATTACCACGAAATTATGAAAGTAAAACTCAAAGGTATTTATGCTACGCCACTGCGCATCTACCAAGAATATTATTTAGATGCTACGTCGAGGAGTGCATTCTGCAATCCTGATTACACACTGCACGTGGCCTACAATACCGCAAAGAAATTCGCTGAAACACTATTCCGTTCTTGAATTGTGCCGAATGCAAACACTTGATTACCGACTTTCAAAATAGAATATAATTAACTTTCGAAAATCGGAGAAAATTAAATATTTGGCTTCAGGGGGGATTCTCGTGTAACACCATTAAAATTAAATGGCTTTTCTAAACTAAAAGTTATATTGTACTAGAATTGTGGGCACATAAAGAGAGACCCTTAAATTGTACGCAAAAAATTGTTTAGTCGAATTCCTGTTATTTTTTATTAAATAGTGATCGAGTCTTGTAATTGTCTTCAATAATATTTACTACTAACCAGAAGTTTGTAATCGGCATGCATTTTAAACAACACATAAATTACAAATATGAGAAATATATAATAATGTGTCAGCCTAGAAAAGGTTACAGTCACAAAATTGTGGACATAAGGGAAATTATTACTAATACTCGGAATGTTATTTTTTAATTAATAAGAAAATTCGGTAAAGGACGCATATGGGTTCAAATTACAAAGTGCTTTTCAAACTTTGGACCGGAAGTATAGTCATAATTGGCGGGCAGTGTAACATCCATGGTAGACATCAGAGAGCAAGAAATCCAAAATTTTAAAAACTGAAACGTTAATGTTAATGCTTTCTCGGCAGCATTTACCGATCAAAACTCGTATGATATTCATACATTATTGGCTGAAAAGGAATATCATAGAGACCGTAGGTGTGGTCACTAAAGTCTTTGTATGCCTGTAGACGTATACATATTTGGTTACGAACGATAGTCGGGCCCTGCCTACATAGAAGTAAACGTAATCCAAGTAACTGCATATACGGCGCTACATATTAATTGCAATTTTCACATAACGCCCAGATTCGATTCCCCTATGTAATTAATCATACCGAACGATGTAAATAACAATTATCGTTACACAACGCGAAATGCCATTCATAGTAACGTGGGTATTAATTCCTTTTTCTTTTTTACTTACAACACGCTTTGATATAATTTTCAATCATAGTAATGCACGTGATATCGTTTCATGAGACAAAATACGATTGATAGTAACGCAGGGATTATTTTTGTTTCCTTTTTTTTTTTTTTTTATTTATTAAATACTTTGATACAATTTTCAATAATAGTAATGTGCGTACGTAATTATAATCTAGTTTTTGTCCTCGATCGTATGCAAGGCCAACCATGCCCTGCACCGTTATTATTTATCAAGGTAGAAATGTTTGCGGTTGTTTCGATTCCGAGACACCATGCAGAATAACTCACGGCTCGGCGACACGAGGAATGCATTTTTATTTACTTCAATTTCTCTATTTTAGTTGCTTTCGTCTCCGCATTCTTTTCCAATACTTTAATTTCATTTCGATCGGAACTCTTATTCCTTAACTCTTGCTCTCGGAATATTTTCAAAGAATTAGGTCGTTGCATAATTTCTGTTGTAGGTATTTCTTATTAATATTTTCAACATTTCGTAATAGTCGCTAAACTAATTAAAACAGAACTTGTGTTGTGTTCTTTGTTTACTATTGCGTAATGTGTTTATAATTTTATATGTCTTCGCAAAATTCTGGTAGTTTAAATTTTACCTAAAAATACGACAGTAATTATGCAACGATTTAATGTTTGGATCAATTGTGCCGCTCATTTGCCAATCAACTAACTCCACAAAACGAAAAGTAGAGGCATTGATCAAGTAGATACACGTCCTCTTTTAAAATTGAAATTCAATAAACAAAATATTATATCCTATGTGTATTCTGCAATTTTTTGCACATTCGAATTTCTTATAAATGGATAAAAAATTGCAGTCTAATAATTACTATTACATCGATAGATGCAAGTAACATACATAGATACACAAAATATTCAATGTAAAGTACAAATTATGATCTTTAGAGGCTGAAACAAATTTGTGACTCACTTTTTTAACGTTATTTACCCCTGCTGCAGTTTTTGAAATTCTATTCAACTCAGTCATATCCTTTTTTTCGGCATAAAAAGAGAAACACAAATTTATAAATATTAGCAACAATTCTTTTACAGTTGTTTCAAGATTAGGAAATGTTATAAATGAATGAGGACATGATTGGTTCGGAAATGACTCGAGCGACACAGTAGAGTTAAAAAAATACGAATTTACATAAACGTCCGCAATCTACGCATTATTCGCATTTCCAAGTATGAAGAAGTATTGGGTTGTAACATATATTCGTTCTATTCTTATTTAATGCTTCTTAAATCATTTATTTCCAAATTCAAAAATAAATTTAATTAATTAAGCCTGTGTGTGTTTTTGATCAATCATCTTTTCTGATCTTTATAGCAGCTGAAAAGTTCCGATCATATAGAATTCTTAGAACTTTAAAAACTTTTTGGGAAAACGGGACAAATATATTGCATCTAAGCTACAAAAGTAACACAACTCAAAAAAGTACATTTTTCAGAGGAAGCCAAAAAGTGTTAGTGAGCTTATGAACAAATTGCTTACTAAACCTTTCCTTAAACCTTCAAATCCCTCTTTTTCGAGTTATACTAGTTTTAATGTTCTTCTGAATCATGTAAAGTAGAATTATTTTGTATTATGCCACTTTAATCTAATTTTAAGCTTTAATTCATACAATTTTTACTAACTCAAAAATCGGATTTTTGTGTTGTGACACTTTTGTGGCCTATTGCGATATAGTACAACCTAATAATATTCTCGTAACGCGTGTAAAATTCGTACGTGCAAGTGAAGTGCAAATTACCGTAACGCTCGATCAGAATACATATTAACCATGAAAATTTCGATTATGTATTAATTACGTCACCGCAGAAAAATCTGTGCATTTATAAGGTGAGAACTGATACGTCATGATGTTCACGTAACATTGTTGCTTTCGTATAATAGGGCAGTAGTATAAGTGAACATGTAATGGGTTCAATTGATTTCAATTTGCCGTGTTGCATCAGTGATACGCTTCATTTATTACGATGCATCAGATTTAAAAATAATTTACTTGATCTTCTGAAATCTATTTTATAAACTATACCGAAAAGAATGAATAACAGTTCGGTGAGAAGTTTTTGAACATTTTTGGAACATGTTTTCTTCCGTACGACCCGTTATGTTGGGGAATGCAGCGATTCATGAACCATAGTCTCTTCAATTTAACTCTCGTCGTTAAGAATGTAGCGCAAAGCGATTCGGTATGAAAAGAAAGAAAGAAAAAAAAAAGAATCATCGACTTAACGATATCAACGGCGTAGACCAACATTATGTAAAAAGTATCACGCATCTTTCAATTCTTTAAATACATATTCGAGTACTGCATTCTGACCTTCGTTTAGTGTAGTGGATCTAGCGGCATAATAAAACGATTACTAAACACAATCGCCGCGATGCATGCAGCAAGATTCCACTTTATTTTTTATTATTTAGCCCGCGCGACAATCATTCATCGCCGCGCTAACTACAGAGTCACATTTTTCCCTTTTGGCGTGTTACATTAATTTCGCGTGGAGCGCAAACAGGTGAGGTTTCTATTTGCTGGCGACCTCAAAGTATCGAAATACGCAGATCAGGTATCCTGTGAACGTGTACACTATAGCCGGTCGAACGAGCAAGAAGCGGATGGGAGAACATAGTCGTATCGCGTTCTTTTAAAGCCCCGCTCTGAGTTAGACGCAGAATAAATTCTCGATAAAAACAGTGCTCTTTCTGAATGAAAAATCATCCGTTAACAGAGGAGTAATTGAAAATAGTTAATGAAAAGTAAAGGTGGAGGGGGAAAATGTGAAAGAAAATTGTGGAACGTAAAAGAAAGAAAGCACGGCCCTGGTTTTGGGCCTGAACAGCAAGCCACAGTAGTGGCAGTGGCAGCTACGCTTGTCCCGTCGCTCGACTCGTTTGAGTCTGTAGTGAATCGCGATCTGCTGACGTTTCTTCATCAAGAAACTAAAGCTATAAAATTGTTCGGTTTTCTCGATCGTTCGATCGTCAATATTCTGCTCGTTTTGTTTGTACAGTTTTTTTTTTTTTTAAATTATATCGAAATGGGTTTGCAGAGAAATGGTTCACGATTACCGTTTAGTAAAGATCGGATAACCATAATCGAATTAGTGCGCGTACGACTGTGAAAACACCCAATATCTGTTCGTACTTATGGCCGAGATCGAAGTGTATTCCATAATGGAACCTTATTATTGACCGATTGGTTCCGATTCGCGTGTTTCATTTCCCGTTCCGACGTTCTGGTACATTTGTAACGTAATTAAATTCTACATTTTTCCTTCAAGGTTTTTAGGCTTTTTCAGGTTTACTAGTTCGAAATTAAAGGTGGTAAAGGTAATTGGATTTTCTGTGTCTTCGTAGGATTACGGCAAATGTCAATTTTTTCCGTTCCCGCGGTAATTGTAAGAGCTAGGTATTTTCTCCTACGCTTTGCGCGTGTTCCATTAATTTGCGAAGGTTAGAAAGCATCTGATTAGAAATATGTTGTACTTCCGGAAAATTTAAATTTGATTCGAAGCAACTCAAACACACAAATCGTAAACATTAAGTATACCAATAAGTGGTCTATTAATTCATTCATTAAATAGTTTACATTCAAATTATTACTCCACTCCTTTTCTCGTTCATTAAGTTTAACTTATGGTTTCATTTAAAATATAAACTGATCGATTTTAATCTGACAAATCAATCGATATACACTGTGCTAATGCAAATGGCAAAAACAATGCTAAATATTTATTGGTACACTTACCTAATAAATTTCTTTAACATTTCAAACAAATTGCTGTTTTATACTGAAAATGACTCTTTAACACTAGAACTACCAGCAATTATTAAGGTGATTAAAATGATAGAATGTCTGCAAGAAAAATAAATCTTTATTCATACTGTTTACAGAAAATTTCCGAAAATATTAAAAAATGTACTGCTGTAAGTTTATACAATTTGTGTAAGAAATTGCAGATGATTTTGACTACCTTGGTAGTTCTAATGTTAAAGATTGTTATACTATAAGAAATAATTGTACATTCAATTAAAAACCTCCATTTGTGTTTCAATACAATTAATATTTGGTAATTACAAATTAACAGGGTCACCCTGGCGTGTGGGCATTATGCCAGCCCCAAAAATGTCTGTAATTGGGGACTCCATAAGATTGGTCCCTGCTGGTAGCCCAGCACTTTTTGAGCTTTCTGCTCTTGGCTTTAACAGTAGTGAAATTGATGTACAAATAATAAGTAAGTGTTCAGAATCAATTACAGTAGACTCCCACTTAAACCAGTATTTGGCCAAATTTTTGTTAAGATAAAACCATTGACCAAGAGGAAAATTATTAAAACTGCAATGAAATACATGCCACCTAATTATCTTTCATATTATGTACTTGTGCAGAAAGTTGAGAACTTAAGAAAAATGATCTTGGAATAAAAATACTTCTCATAAGGAATTCATTCTCTAATAGAATTTAAATTATGTATGAAATATTTGTTGCATTATTTCAATTAAAACAGACAATTGGGTGGCCTGTTTTAATAATTAGTAATAAATTGTAATTCACTTACAATTGATGTATTATTTATAAAAAGCTGATATGCATTGCCTAATAGAATGATATTATATAAGTTATGTCTATTTTTTATAATATGTACGCGTAAACAATTACTTTTTTTGGATTAATATTAATATGTTAATATTATAGTATTTATATAATACATAATATTAATATATTTGTGGATTAACTAGTCATTCATTTATCTGGCAAAAGGTTTAGTTTCATAAAAGCTGGTTAAGCAAGAGTCTACTATGCATATATTTTACTGTAACTCATACATTAAATCTTTATTACAAAAATGTAATAATTATTTGTAGCCCCTTCTAAAAGACATATACCAGCAAGAATTGAAGAAGAGTCAGGGAGGCCAGGAGAGTTTCACGTTGAATTCACTCCAGTAGAAGTAGGCAGTCATCTTGTAGAAGTAACCATCGCTGGACAAAAGCTACCGGCAGGACCACTAGTTGCTAAGGTGTATAACAGCAGCTTGATTCAGGTTACCGATGTACCCAGTGCTGTTGTAGGACATGCCTGCCAATTTAGAGGTAATCCCAGATGACAAGAAAGGAAAAAGAAGAAAAAGAGATGAATACAGATTTAAATTTGAATCTTTGTTAATCTTATAGTTGATGCCAGTGCTGCTGGAGAGGGACAACTTGAAATTTCTATAAACGAAGGTGAAGTGCCCAATCACGTTCAAGTAGTAGGAGGAGGTCGTTGTCTTGTATCTTTCACACCAGAAATTGCTAAACCTCATTACATTGACATAAAATTCAATGGGGAAGCAGTGAAAGGCTGCCCCTTTATTTGTAATGTGTCTGACACCAGTAGAGTAACATTAAGTTTAAATCACCTGGAATTAATTCCTGTGGACCAACCTGCCAGCTTTCATATGGGAGTTGATGGCAGTGGCAGTGCAGAGCTTGCAGTTTCTGTAAGAGGTCAGTAAGAATATTATTAGGTGTACAAATTAATTTGCTGCCTTTATGTTTAAAGTCTTGATGATTTTATTCACTTATAATCATTGTGCACCTAATACATGTTCCAGTTCCATAATACCAGAAAGCTTGTATAATATAAGGAAAATATCTTTTTTAGGACCAAGTAGCGAATTGCCTGTAAAAGTAACAGGAGACATAAAAAGTGGTTTCACTGCAGAATTTATTCCAAGAGATGTTGGTGTCCATTCAATTAGCGTGGAATATAATGGACACCCTGTAAATGGCACACCATTTTTAGCTAAGGCATTTAATGCAGACAAAGTATTAATAGGCCCTGTAGCTAGGGGTAGTGTTGGTCAGCCAACACATTTTACTGGTATGATAGAAGATATTTAAAAAATACCTCATACTTAACACGTTCGCGGACGGCTACTGCATTTTGTTTCTTTGATTTCCATAGAACAATGGAAAAAGTTACGAATAAAATGAGGCAGTATTTTTATACAGTAGTTTTTTCTTTACGTGAATATATTAACAAACATTAAAATTAAGTTTGTAGTACAAATTGAGACCGTTCGCGAACGTGTTAATCTTCAATTATTTCTTAAAGATTTATTCTAAAATTCTCGTTATCTTTGGTAGTCGATGCAAGTCAAGCTGGTGAAGGAAATTTAGAAATAACGATATCGGCTCGCAGTCAGAATATACCTACTCAAGTCACGCCACAGGGAAACGCTCGGTTTTCAGTTAGTTTCGTACCATTCGAGGCGTGCGAGCACATAATTAATATAGCCTTTAACAAACGAACAGTACCAGGTTGTCCGATTGTAACGCGGGTAGGTGGTGATAGTCATGTAACAGTGAGTGGGCAGGCATTAAGCAGTGCTGGATTAGGACGACAAAGTTATCTTACCGTCAGTAATGTTGCCGGTAGCTTGGAAGATTTAGAAGTTAACGTTGAAGGTATGCCTATACTTTTCTGTCCACTATTATCGACATTTTGTTACTGTACTTGTACATTAATGTGTATGTCGCATGTGTACCTTTCAATTCAAAGTCGTATCACTACTGTTAACGCACAAATGTCACAATCCTCACGACATTATACTTTCCGTTCAATGATCTTTTTTCGATTGAGTGTTACCAAATTTTTGCTACTGATGCACTACGGTTTTGCCGACAACCGAAAGTATATATAAGCACCTTCTATATGTTTTATTTATCACGTTCATAATAAATTGCAAATGTTTTGTTGTTATATTTATCCAGTAATATTTGTCTGTGATAAATTTTGTCTGTTTAATTATGGGTGGAAACTTGCACTTCTACCTCTTTGTTTGTTCGTTTGTCCTGTTAATCTCTAGCTTGAGAGCAATTCTCTCTCTGTTGCAGGTCGGCCAGCTTTCAGACTACGACATTACTAGACTTCTCAAAACAAAACTAATCTCATTTTTATCTTAATAATGGATTATATCAAATAACTGGTGGTGGGTTTCTAACTTGACATTTTTCTAAAACTTTTGCATAGAGATATAGTTTCTCGTTGTTCTCATTGTTCTTTTGCCACTGGTTACCACCTTAGAGTATTATAAAAAGGAGTCGGTTCTACTTTGATACGCGATTGTATTAAAGCGGTGACTAACATTTCGCAATTCTATTCGTAACTGCTGCTAAATCAAAGTAAAACGTATATTAAACGCGTGACAGCCATCTTTACGGTGCTATATATACCTTAATAATTTTATCTTTATCCTTTAAGCATTATTGCACACAATTATAGATTTTG
The DNA here is from genome assembly GCA_028830335.1 of Eucera pruinosa. Taxonomy (NCBI): domain Eukaryota; kingdom Metazoa; phylum Arthropoda; class Insecta; order Hymenoptera; family Apidae; genus Eucera; species Eucera pruinosa. The sequence goes on along the minus strand of JAMYCR010000015.1, from coordinate 10,043,463 downwards.
AATTTGAGAGTTCATGTAATTGCTATATCGAATGTGCCAATATTACCCTTTATTCAAGTAGTACGTAGTTAGTTGTAACAGATCAATCTCTAGTGGTTCCCGTATATCGTATCTTCATACATTTTGCTTGAGTTACTTTCTCATATAACTTCGACATGTAACACGTAGCGATATTAACAAACATCTAATTTGAAATTAATTACTGATACAAGCATACACTAATGCTTCATTAAATTTATAGTTACGCATATCTAGAGGGTCAGTATGTATGTACATACGCGTAGCGCTTTTTTTAAATTAGACATTGCTTCTTATTATTATTATTATTAAAAATCATAACATAAAGAAAGAGAGAACTTGATGAACTCGCGTAAAACCCCTACTGTTCACTTTTGGTGTCCTTGTGATCCACCCTAGTAGTTGGCTGACTAAATTGTATTAAACAACTAACCGGCGGACTTGATAGGACCCAATGGACAGGCCGTACCCGCGCAAGTCACTGACAACAAAGATACAACGTGCAGCGTAGCATTTACGCCAAGAGCAGTCGGAGAACATAGAATTTCGGTAAGCCATCGGAATGTTCCCGTGATTGGTAGTCCGTTTAGCTGCAAAGTATACGATGTGACTGCCATCAAAGTGAAGGATGCTAAACACGGTGTCATTGGAATGCCTGTAACTTTCTTAGGTACTTAACTTTTGTTAAGATCATTTTTTTTTTAAATACATCGTACGTGTGTGCACAAATTTTTGGTGTGCTCTTTTTCCATTCTCTTCTTTCATCTTTTCCTGTTTCGCAGTTGAAACTAGTCAGGCAGGGCCGGGAAATTTGGAAGTGACCGTAAACGGTGGACGTGTACCTACATCGGCTCAAGCCCAAGGTCCGCATACGTATGCGATATCGTTCACACCTCGGGAGCCAATTATACATACTGTGGATTTACGATTTAACGGAGAGGATGTACCTGGTAGTCCCTTCAGTTGTCAGGTAGAATACTATTTCTTTTACATGCTATAAGTTTTTATTAACATATTACTGATTGATGGGCGAGTTGCTGCATCATCAATGGAGAAGATTTCACATTTAAAAAAGTTCTCACTATACTGTGGATTTTTATTTATTTATAGAAGATTAAAATACAGTGGTTGTAAAAAGTATTTGTACATACATGGATTTTTCAACGATCCACTTTTTAATCAAGTTTTATATATTTCATTTGCCTAGCAGTAAATTTTTATAGTAAGATAATAGTACCATTAAATGATAGTAAAGCTAATATACTCTGCCCTAATTAATTAGTATTTAATTACCAAAATAAATACAGTGGTGTGCAAGTACTTTTTGTAGCCACTGTATGTAAAAAAGATACAGAGTGCAAATGATATTGAAAAATACAGAAAATATTGAAAGTAAAGTACAAATTATAGTACATTCGTTAGAAGGTGAAACAATTCCCTATTTAGATCACACTTCTTTAATTTTACATGTAAAGATTTGAATTTGCATAAAGATCCACAGATTAGTTGTTATATCGTATTTGCGAAAAATGCGCGGTGAGCGTATACTTAGGCATTAAGCTCGCCGTCGAGAATGCGTTAAGAATAATTATGTTTTTGCAAAACATTAGGTGAGCGACACGGCAAAAGTGATAGTAACCGAAGGTCTTGAGAAAGTATCGGTAAATCGCCTGACAACATTTACAATAGAAGCGGATTCTTCTTTGGGAACGCCTATTGTGGAGGTTCTCTCTCCAACCAGAGAAAGTTTACCCGTTCATGTTAAGCAGAACGGGCATGGATCTTACACTGCGGGATTCACACCTAAAGATGTTGGTATGTGAATGAATTAAGAACGATAGCAATCATAGGAATGTATTAAAAAAAAAGGTATGCTGAAATTACAGGTGATCATAGCGTTGAGGTAAAGATAAATGGATCGCACGTGGAAAGTAGCCCGTTCTTAGTAAAAGCTTACAATGCTGATAAAGTAAAAGTAACAGATATTAATAGCGGTGTCGTTGGCAAACCAGTATTCTTCAGCAGTAAGTGATCACATTTTTTTTTTTTTTTATTTATTGTTAGACTACGGATCTTTATGCAAGTTCATATTTTTATAAAGAAAACTAAAGAAATGGGATTTAGATTGGGGGTTGTTTCACCCTCCAAATACTATACTTTGTATTTTACTTACAGTATTTCCAACGTTTCTGAATACTATTTGAAATTTGTAACTTTTTATACATTTAAATTTTCCATAAATGTATACATAAAAATTCGCAGTCTATTTATCATACTTATTTATTCTATTCATTTATGTATGTTTTATTTGCAGTCAATGCTAGTCAAGCAGGTGCTGGTAATCTTGAAATTATTGTTGCTGTAAATGGTAAAAATGTACCGAATTATGTACAAAGCGAAGGAAACGCAAAGTTCAGAGTTAATTTTAAACCACAAGAGCCCGCTGTACACAGTCTTAGTGTTCGCTTTAACGGAGAACCTGTTCCAGGTACCTAACAAATTCCATAAAGAGTATATTTCAGAACTATACATTTTAAGCTTAACTATTTTCTTTTTAGGTTCACCGTTCAGTTGTAAAGTAGTTGGCGCAGGTCAAGCTGTAATTACAGGTCACAATCTCAAAATGGGAGCTGTGAAACAGTTAATGTCCTTTATAGTGGATCCACAAGCTCCTTCGACGAATTGCGACATAATCGTGACACCCCCATCAAATATATCCCTTCCCATTACGATAGAGCCTGTGGATGGAAAATATAACGTTAGCTTCGTACCTATGGAAGTCGGCAGACATAATATCAGCATATTAGTGGACAGTGAACACGTGAAAGGCTCTCCTTTCGCGTGCAATATTTATGACGTTACAAAGGTAATTTATTTTAGAGTCATAAAACAGTTTTCCTAGGCTCCATGCAGACGACCGGCATTTTACTGCACGATTCTTTGTTTTTCCTTATTTTTTCTAATTGAAAACAACGAAGACAGTACTAAAGCTTCCTTAACGACTTATTTAATTAAAAATCATTTTATTAGATCCACGTATCGGGTCTTACGGAGGCATTATTAGGTCAAGCTACAACATTTACTGTCGATGCTGCTGAGGCTGGTGAAGGTACGTTGGAATTAGTAGTGAGCACAGAGAATAATACCGTTAAAGCCGAAGTAGTTGCCTGTGCTCGTGGATTATACGACGTAACGTTCGTTCCCCAAACTACTAGTACTCATTATGTTAATATTAGTTTTAACGACGACAATGTACCAGGTATGTAATTTAAATTTTCGTTTTATTTTCATTAGACATTAACTAATATTCATAACATATCAATAACGATATTATTATTGTTCGTCAGGGAGTCCGTTTAAATGTCCAGTGGTTAATACATTGTTGGATGGACCGTCGATGATTCGCGTTGGAAATACAGCGTATATGGATTTAGAAATGCCAGGATTAGAAGGGCCTGTATCTGCGGAAGTTACAGGTAATTATAAGTCCTTCAAGTCCCTATTACTTTTGTACGATAATGCATTTTGTAACGTAAAAACTATAAATTTAATATAGGCCCTGATGGTATAATTATTCCATGCACATTGACGAAGCTGTCACCTAATTTATATCGAGTAGAAATTCGAACGCGACATGTGGGAACTTACAGCGTAATGTTCAGCGATGGTCATAAGATAATTAGTTCTCAGACTCTTCAAGCTTTCGATCCTGGAAAAGTAACGATTAAAGATGTGTCGGATGTGGTTTGTCATCGACCGGGAACTATTATCGGTATTTAATAATATTTTACATATTATTAAATTCTATATAATTTAAATAGTTCTCCGAAATCTCATCTAAATAATTATTACAATTTTTTTTCTATAGTGTCTATACCAAAAGAAGCCGGACCTGGAAAATTAAATGTAAATGTACGTGCAGCTGGGGCTGACGTTGATAGTGTAATCAGAGAAGGAGACAGTGGTCATCATGAAATAATATTCCATCCGACGCGTGCAGCTCCCCATAAGGTCCACATAAAATATAACGAAGTTCACATATCGGGTATATTTACTGCACTGATAATTATTATTTTTATTATTTCATTACTTTCTTTTTATTTTACCGTCTATTTATATCGCTCACCGTATGATTTCATCTTAGGAAGCCCTTTGGATGTAACGGTTCGTGGCCCTACTGGAGGAAGAGAAGTAACCGCGACAGGATTAGGGCTATATCAGTCGTGCGTTAACAAGGTGACTTCATTCACTATCGAAACCTTAGGTCGCCCTGGGAAAGAGTTTGATGTTGTAATCAGCGGACCCCAAGGAAACGCAGTTCCAGTTCGGTGTTATCAACATCGAGATGGAAACTTGCTCGCAGAGTTTACAACAAATACTGTTGGTTCGTAATTTGAAAATACTTCAAGTATTATTATTCTGTTTAATAATTAAAATAATATCAGTTTAATTACGTAACTAATATCATTGGATTTAATAATTAAAATATTCCATCCCAGGAACATATAAGATCGATGTTCTACAAGGTACGAAACCAGTTTTGGGTTCACCTTTCTTTTGTCAAGCTTTCGATGTTTCCAAAGTAAAGCTGCAAGAGCTGGGTCCAATGATAGTATCTGTGCACGACCATATCGCTTTTAAAAGTACGTACATTGGAACAAGACTTGTTGTAAAATAATTTTCAATCACAATTCCAATTATTGTAAATCGTTACAGTCATGAAGACAGATGCTGGAATGGCAGATTTGGACGTAGTCGCAACCAGTCCATTAGGCCAAGAACTTCCTTTACAAGTCACTCCACTTAACGACGGTGCTGAGATGGTTGAATTTTCTCCCAGTGTTCCAGGCACATACCTGATTAACATCACGTACGGTAAGATCTACTTGTATGTTATCTTAAGACATAGAAATCTTATGACAAGTGTTATTTTTATTATATTTTTGTACGCAGGCGGATGCCCTATACCTGGTAGCCCATTAACGTGTACAGTTGACGCAGCTGGACAAGCTCGAGCAAAAGGAGAAGGTTTATTAAGCGGCCATGTAGATAAAACGGCGCATTTTATTGTTACTGGCACCAGAAGTCCTCCTGCGGTTCAGGTATCTACAGTGGTTACAAAAACTACTTGTACATACTTACATTAATATTGAGCAACAGTTATTTCAAATCACAAATAAATTCAATTCGCTACTAACGAATAACAAATAAATCCACTTTATTCTTTACCTTCTTATTTATTAAGATTATTCGTGAATCGAAACATTTGAGGAATGTGGTTTGTATGGCCGCTCCTATAAGTAACACTGCGACGGATGATGATGAATAAATGAATAAGGAATAACAATGAACGAATATTTTCGTTCGTTATTCGAATAAAAATTTATTCTATTATGTTTTATTAAATTTCATTGATACTTTTGGGTAGGTGGATGGTCCGGATAGCGTTTCGAAAGCGATTATCGAAGCTGGAGCTAATCCAGGTACTTGGAACGTGTCCTATGTTCCAACGGAAGTCGGAGTGTTCGATATCAGAGTTGTTTCCGCTGGACAACAGCTTCCGGGATCTCCTTGGCATCCAAAAATTATAGATACTCGAAATCTTCGCGTAATCGGTAAATAATGGTATTAATTTAACAAAAATATAGTGGTTGGAAATATATTTCCTTTTTCCTAAGGCGGTTGGTCGGCTGTATGCGATGAACTTGGAAGGTTGAAGTTACATCCGTCGAATAAAATTAGTTTCGACACTGCCGAAGCTGGACCTGGAGAACTTACTGGAAAAATAGGAGATCATGCATTATCTTTCGAAATGACTTCGAATAATAGACTGAAACTTATCGCACCGCAATTAAACGGCGGGGAACATCGTTTAGAAATATTATTTAATGGAACACCGTTTCCAGGTGCTCCAAAACTAGCAGTTGTTCAAGACTTAGAGGTATTTAACTAAACGAGATTAAGTTCATGTTGTAACTTGCGAATTTTTATGCATGGGAAATTTTTTTGCAAAACTTCGATACGCAGCAGGATAAAGAAACGATATACAAAAATATATGAAACATTCAAAATACAGTGTCAGTTAGAATATTCGGAACGCGAAACAAATTTCTATTTAAGTTCCACTCCATTAACTGCGTTTAGAAAAATTTGAATTTGCATAAAAATCCACGGTTTAGTTGTAACTCCATAAAATTAATGTTATAATAAAACAGAGAATTAAAATAACATCTTTTATTGTTTACAGCCACCTATACAAGATTCAAGTCGAGTATTGCTCAGAGGAAGAGGGCTAACATCAGCCAAATGCGGAGAAGAAGTTAGTTTCACGATAGACGGATCTCAAGCTGGTACAGGAACGCCAAAAGTCCAACTTTTTTCACCAACCAGCGAGCTCAATGTAATGTTACAACATTTAGGTAAACATCTCGTTGTTATTTCTTATAACAATAATAAATTTTCAATACATTATATTTTCTTACTTAAATTATGAATCTATATGCAGGAGACAGCGTTTATCGAGCAAGTTACGTACCGTTAACTCCTGATCCCCTTTTAATGACCGTATCTTGGAATGGAAGACAATTAAAAGGGTGTCCTTTGCAAATAAACGTAACAAGTGCGGCTGATGCATCGCGGGTTATTTGCTCAGGAGATGGACTGAAGCATGGTATAGTCGGGCAGGAAATCAGGAGTTTTATTGATACGAGACGCGCAGGTCCTGGTAAGTATCATAGCTCGACAACAGAACTCCTTAAACTGAGTTACGAAGACCGGCAACTTACGTTTCTCAGTCAACTACTGAAATATTAATAAATAAAGATAATTACGAAAACCAGTTCGATTTAAAACAGTCCAATGTTTTAATTATTTATTTATTTATTTTATATATCTACTTATATATGTGATATGAACAATTTTAGGCGAATTAACAGCACATTGCGTTGGCCCCCATAAAGTGGCTTACTGTGAATTATATGATCACGGTGATGCAACGTTCACGTTAAATGTAAAGCCTCAAGAAAGTGGACGTCACGCGTTAACGATCAAATACGCCGGAGAACATGTTCCAGGTTCTCCGTTTACGTTACGTGTTTCTGGAGCTCCAGATGCTTCAAAGGTAATTTGCGATGTACAGGTTACTTCAATAAAAAATGTCTTTATTTCGATACTGAACAATTTTTAACGATAGGTTCGAGTTTACGGGCCAGGAATCGAGCACGGGGTATTAGCAACGTTTCAATCACGTTTTATTTGCGATACTCGCGGAGCCGGAGCCGGTCAGCTCACTGTGCGAGTTCGTGGCCCGAAAGGAGCGTTCAGAGTAGAAATGCAGAGAGAAACTCAAAAGGATCGTATAATACTTTGCAGATATGATCCAACGGAACCAGGCGATTATAGAGTCGAAGTTCGTTGGGCTGGTGTTCTTGTACCTGGTTCTCCGTTTCCCGTTAAAATCGTCGACACGCAAGATGAATTATTAATGTTAACACAGGTAAAGTTACGATAATAAGTATTTAAAATATATTATAATCATTAATAAAGGTTGCGGATTCTTTTCGCACACTGTGCGAAATTGCAAAATTTACTAGTTTGAGAATTTCAGTTTCATATAAATGCGTAAAGGTTCGCAGTATGAAAAAATATATTCGTGTTTGTTTTAGAGTGGAGATAATTATTCAACGGGACATCATACTATTGCCTCTTGGCGTGGATCACAAGCTATATTGTAAGAACATTACATATAAAGTTGTTATTATTTTGTATGGACTAATAATATATTTTCATAATATATATATATAATGATACTATAACTTATCTAAAATGTTTGCAATAAAACGAATATTTTGACAAATCTCTTTTTACAACTTTATTTTGCGTTTTTTTGAGTACAACAAAGAACAATATTTACTGTACATCACGGAATAAAAGTCCTCAATAGGAATAGCAACAATTATTTTACATACAAAGATACAATGCATTTTATGAAAAACAGGTAAACGCATTACGGTTTCTTTTTCTTGTCCAACTTACTCAGTTCTCTGAATATATGTTTCTTCAATTCTTTTTGCTTTTTCAATTTCCGTGCTTCCGTAGCGACGATCTGAGCGTTATACGCCCTCAATCTTTGCTCAGTAGCTTTTTCAAGTTTCTTTTGTTTGTGAGAGTAATTAGTTTTAATCATTTTTATGAGCCTCGCTACGTTTGCTTCTTGTGGTTCGCGTACCACCGCTATTCTGCCATTTTTGAAGTGTGGTTTGTATTTATTAGTTGGCCTGTTTTTCGTAGAAGGAGCAGGCGTTAATTTCGGTTTATCCCGATACGGAAGTTCTTTCTGTAAGCTTCGAGGAATAGACAAAGGTTTGAAAACTTTCACCGGTCTCTCGATAGCCGTGTACATCGAATCTTTATTAGCAGGCATACGTATATTCTTTTCCCTCTTTAATTGGCCCGTGGTTTTCATTCCCTGCCAACAATTCTTTTCTTCGGGAGGCAATAAAAGCGACGTGACCGGATTATAGAATTTCGGAACGTCAACTTTGTACCAAGTGCGACAGAAAACGATATCGCTCAATAATATTTTATCTTCGAACGTCGCACGGAAACATCCTTCCGGTTTTGACTCGGCTTTCTTTATTTGACCGCGAATACCAGACACAGTTTTTATTCTAGCGCCTTCGAATTTCGCCACTTCCAACGCCGTGTTGAACATGTCTTTAATAAAAGCCGTTTTCTTATAAATCTTCATTGGAACGCCGGTGAGCTTCAATTTTTTCATAATCTGTGTACTTTTATCCATTTCTACGATAGAACCTGTCGCCGCTATTCTAAAACCTGGAACCCTAGTTGCAACATCTTGAACCGCCAAAACTCCTGTACTTTGCGGAGTAATCGGGCCCCAAAAATGCGCCATACAAGCAATGTGTTCCGGAGTATACTTCAGCATCCTATTTTTTAAATTGTCCTCTAATTTCGAGAAAATCGGTAACGTCTGAAATCTTCGCCAACCTACGGAAAGAATCAGCGGATTTTTGCTTTTTAGGATTTTTGGGTACCATCGATGCTTTTTTACTCTTGTTTGAACGTATCCTATGTTCTCTTCGCCGTGTAAAAGTCCTCCGATGATCAACGGATACGTGGGATCCAGATTGGTAACAAGTTCGCACGGAACAGTTTCGATTTCAACTCGAACGTACATTCCCGGACGATAGCCTTCCAATTGCACTCTCATGTTATCGTCTATTCCTTCGAATTCCGATTTATTCAGATTCGCCTGTTTCTCTACTTCCAGTTTCAATTCGTCGTAATAACTTTTAGCTTCCCCATTATCATACTCCAAGTCGAATTGTTCCTTCAATTTTCTCTTCTTTTCTAGAAGCTGCCTCGTTTCTTCCATTTCGTCCGAAGTCACCTCTTTCGGTACTTTCGATTCGTGTTTCTCGCCAGTTTCCAAGTCTTCGAAATCTCCGTACAATTCCTCGTCGTTTATATCGTCTAATTTTAACAATTCTTCCGCGTCTTCCGATTCTTTCCATTTTCCAGTTACGAAACGATTCACTACGAGTACTTTGTTGTCTTCTTCCAACCAATCTCGTCGAGTTTCAGGGAAAAATATGGATTCTTCTTGATTCTGCAATTCTCGTTCTTGGATCTTCTGTTTTTCCCGTTCTTGAACCACACGGAAAATACCACCTATTTCGTCAGCTTCGCCATCTTTTTTCTCTTCGTCTTCTTTTGCATCCGTGTAACTTCTGTCGAATACTCCATAAACGATTTTCATGAGATTCTTGTTGTTTAATTGACGATTTTCAAACGCCTTTTTGGCTTTCTCGGCTAAATTAAATTTCCATTTTAAGTCGTCTTCAATTTCTTCTTCTTCTTCTTCATTATCTTCGATCTCTTCATCTTCGCCCGCGTTATTCATTTCGTCGTTTTCATCTTCCTCGTCTTTCTTTTCCTCATCTTCTTCCCCGGAAGTTTCTTGCTTGAAATCTGTCTCTTCTAAATCATCCATTTGTAATCCATCTCGCGAATCTCCGTCGCTAAATTCGTCGAAACTTTCGCTGTCGCTGTCTGCTTTCTCCTGTCCCTTATCCAAACTCGAATCTTTTAATTGCTTCAGCGCTTCTGTTATCTTATTTTTTATCGCGATGTCCGATTCCTTGCTTAGAGAATGGTAAATTTCTATATTATTCTGCGTTTTTGAAGTATTATCCTCTTTTACATTTAAAGAGGTTTCCTTTATGCTATCAGACATATCGTTATCTTCCGAATTGAAATTAGTCGACAGACTTCTTTTCTTTTTAACATTTTCGAGCTGAGAGACTTTCTTTTTCCTTTTGATACTTTTCTTTTTGCGCTTCTTTTCAAAATCGTCATCATCGTCGTCGTCCGAATATTTTACTTCTGTTTCCATTTTATCTTCTTCCTTCATATCCTCTTGTTCTTCTTCTTGATCACATTCTTTAATGTGTTCTTCGTTATCCGTATCTTCATCGTCACTGTCATCCGAGACACTGGAAGATTTTGCTAAGGATTCCGAATCCGGGAATAAAACCTTCCTCCTAACTCTACCATTATCGATTACCGTTTCTCCCATATAACTATCGAGATTTTCGCTCACGTCTTGCGACTTTATTGGAGCGGCGTTACTGAACAATTGCAACTCGCTGTGTTGCAATTTTTGATCTAATGTTTCTTGGGTCTCCATTAGAGCTCCAACTAAACCTGTGTCTTCTTCTTTGTGCGAATGACTTCCACCCAATTCGACGTAAACGGCGTCTTTATCATAGACTATACCTCCAACACCAGAGAAAGGTGCATAAATTAATCGTTCTTTTTCTACTAATGCGCGCTTTTTTAGTTCTTCTGGTAGGGGACATGGATCCGGCAGGAAACTGATATCTTTAATTTTCAAGTCTCCACAGCCAGGAATATGTATGGATGTTTCCTTGTTCAAAGGAATTCCTCTCACATACCTGTTAATATTAAAGTAAAGTTGGCATTAAAAATTTGTAATAAAGATTAACAATTTTTTGATCCCTTAATTTTGTTCATGAGTGTATTTAGTTTTATACATACCCATATAAACTGATTGTTCTGTCGGATTTTGGATTTTGCCTAATTAATTCTGGAGATGTTAAATCCTCCACTCTGTCAGCAAGAATATAGGGATGCATTGTACGCCAAGTTAGTGGTCTAAACTTCATTACAGATATAAATCTAGCCAAATTTTTAATCTCTGTACGCAAATATTCCCCATGAACCAATCCAGATAAATAAAATAATTTTGCTCCAGAATAAACCTCAGTCCAAAATCTTTGCTTCAATGTCTTCTTGGTCCTCCTTAGTTGCTTAGCATTTTTTATTAAGTCCAAATGGGTTAAAACACCCATAACTCTAGGCATACCATGAACCTGGCAAATGTTTAAGAATTCAAATATTTCCATTTCGAAACCAAAAGATGCATCCACTAGGAGCAGCACCAAGTCTGCTACTTTGGCAATATCTATCATGCTGTTTATGTCATTGTTGCACTCCATGAAAGTTATTCTTTTCCTCTTGCCAGAAACAACCGTAACTGGACCAAGAATATTGGTCAATGGTTGTCTTACATAGCTCTTGATGAGACATTGAATTACCAAAGATTTGCCCACTTTTGGGGGACCAACGATTGCAACTAAAACAGGGGGTGGTTCTAGGGGAGTTCTATCAACCAAAGGGATGTGCTGTTTCTTTGTTTCTATATCCTGTTTCCGTCTGAATCGTCTCTCGGCTTTGATCGCGGAATTAAATGTAAACGCTTTTGGATTTTTCTGTTTATCCGTAAGCTCCTGAACATTATGATTCTTGGCTTTTTTCTTTTCCGCTTTGCGACCGGCATTGCGTTCCCTATGAGTTTTATGGGTAATCGTGTTCTCCGATTCGTTCGTCATTTTTAGTTTATTGTACGATCTTTGATTTACAATTAGATCACGTATAAAATATTACGTCAATAATACATTTCTATATAAGTAATTGTTCTCCTTATCGTTAAGGTTATATTATTATGATACGTTTCGAGCGTATATTTCACGCGTGTACAAAATGTTCAATGAATGAAGATACTTGAACATTTTAACGATAAGTAGTATTATAAATTACGATACAATATTCGGTGTATAAACTGTGTTACAATTCGAAAACTTTCACCACGTGTTTCACCCATAAAAAATGACATTTAACTATTAATGAAGACCATGAGGACTGATATCTTTCCACGCATTGCAACAATGTTGAAGGAGTTACAAATTGTATGAAATCAATACGCATTAACGCGCGAAATTATGTATCGCTAATACAAAAAGTAACAGCAATAATTATGTAGAAATTTATTTATAATAAGAAATATTTCTTTACGATTAGCAACTTGTGCTTTTTCAATAGTAACTTATTTTACCGTTAGATGGATATAGCGTTGCCTTTTTCTTAGCGATGGGACATAGAACTTGGAACGCTTCGAATCGCTTTGAATCTATAAAATGGCGAAGAGTTCGAATCACTTTGGATATAATTCGAAGCCAAAAAGTCTTGATCGTCTTGAAAGTCTTGATAATCGTGGAAGTCTTGAGAATTTTCATAACTTCTCAAAGCTTTATGGGAATTCAATGTTTTAAAAACATTAATAAATGTTACAGTATGCGTGTAATATCATTAACACAAAATATGAAAGAAAATCTGAAAAGTTAGAATTATTAATATAACGTGTAGTATATATTAAAACATTCAATATAAATTATGCTAAAATAAAATAACGATTTGTATCAAATTTTTAAGACGATCAAGACTTCTAAGATTTTCGGAACTTCCAAGATGATAAAGACTTATAAGAGTTTTAGGTGTCGAATAATGTTTGAAATGATTCGAATTTATGGCTTTATACACGATATGCATTCAAAACGATTCAAAGCTTTTGTGAGTTGAATAATATCTACCTTAAAAATGATCTATTAAGACCATATATATTTGCTCATTAGTCCAATAAGCCTAAAGATCTAAATAAATAAATTTCTTAATGAAAAAATATATAACGAATATTTCATATAAATTATAGTCTCAAAATTTCTCGTGGATATAATTACATCGATTGAAAATGTTAAGCTAGGAATCGCAACGAGAAGTAAATTACATAGATTGAATCGAAGTATCATCAACGTGATTCGCAAACTCCCTCGAGACCAACCGATACTACGTAGACTTCGATTGAAAAGTCATCAATCAAACGTATCTTAATTCGCACAATGGTCGGTGATGTTGTAAAATTTGGAGGCATGATCGATCATTATTGAATGGTCGTTGGGCGACCAGGCTAGTTAACGAAACCCAATCTCGTATCGTTCTACGAGTATAAAAATGAAGAAATCGAAGCGATGACGTATCAGAGGCGTGAAGTCGATACACAGTGCGGTTATGTGGCTGTTCCGGTTCGCCGAATCCGTTCCTCGTGACAACTGTCACCTTTGAAAATCACGGGCAAAAAAATTGTTTAATATATGAGTGCGGTTCCGCGACGGTTTGCGTGCCACTTGTTTTCGATTGAGACGCCGCGAACCGCAGCGAATCGCTATGACGATTGGGGGTGATTTTTAAATGGGGATGTAATTTTAGGGTACGCGTATTCTCAGTCCACTTCGCAAACGTACATATATATATATTCATTTGAATCGTACGAGTTTTCAGGGGTAACCGCGCCATCCCTAGCCTACATCGTTGTACCTCTTGAAAACGTACAGCTTCATTTTTTTTTTTTTTTTTCGTTTGTAATTCAATGGAGATTTTTAATGGACATGGGAAATATGGGAAAGCGAGTAGAAATCAGGATAGAGGCACGAAGAGTGCGATGGGCGTGTAATTCGAGTTAGACAGCAGTTAATGGGCAATTCGATTAATCGCGTAGGGCAAACCATGGTGTGGCACAGATGGCATGGAATGATTCCATGAGTCGACGGATTTTCAAACTTTGGAAACTTGGAAAGCTCTTCATCGGAACGAAAGGAATATATAACTTTTCATAGTACCAAGAGGAACAAGTATGAAAGGAAAAAGAAGGAAAAACACCTACTGAACATACACTTACTGTAGATCAACGTGTAAAAGTTAACTTTCCCATAACACGGTTAATCCTTTAAGTGGATTAGAATTAAAAGGGATTATTACAGAAATTTTCCTGCGTCGAGATTGTATTTAAAAAAATAAATTTATTCGAATGATACAAACGTGGTGTGGAATTTCAATATACAATAATTTGGATTGTTTTGCGGAAACTTCAACCGAAATTGAAGTTAATGCACAAATTGGATCGTTGGGTTATCAAGTATAATGACATAGCAGTAAATATAGAAAAATATAAAGTATAAATTTATAAAAATAGTGTATAAAATACAGAATAAGGATTGCCAAAGTTTATTAAGTCGTGCTATATGGGAATTGTTTTATAAGAATGTCCTATTAAATGAGAATTGTTGCAATTTTCGTATCTTGTTTTCAAAATATATATAATTTTGGTGCCTTTTTGATTGCAAATAATTTTTACGTCTTCAACTAGTAAAATGGGCACAGTCCAGAGGAAGGATGGACTCGGGATCGAAATGATGTACGACAAGTATTTATCGCGCTGAACTGACCATCGTAACACGATCGCCAATAAATTCGCGCGAATCCATGGAGACCTCGGAACGTGATCGCCGATAAATTCATATTTCTGATTGTTCGGCGAAACAGCACCAACAAATCGTAAAGTAGCTGGCCACGCGATTATAGCGATGCATACAGACGGGCATATGCGCGCGCGTAGCTCCGAACTCAAGTATTCCGAACAATATCTACCAATTATCGGACGATTGTGTCGCGGTGCCAACTGTCAACGTCAATGGTCAACCGGCGGATTGGGGGAGGGAGTGACCACCAAATGAATCGATACGCAAGTCCGTCACCCTACGTTCCGATCGAATTCCGAACCTTTGTTTTCGCAAGAAAGATCGCGCCGGACACAAGAGTGGGCCGGTCGATTTTACTTAGCCGCGAACCCGCTTAATTTTATGCGTGTTTACTTTGCATTTTGGTGTTTGTCCAGGAGATGGACCATTGGACATATCCACTCGACATCTTCATGCACCGTATTCGGATCGGAATTATGAATATAAATATTTGTAGAACGAACCGATTCTTACGGAGCCGTTTCTACTAGTTTCGTGTGTGTCGATAAACTCGTGCGATCCTCGTGACAAAAGTTAAGGCACACGCGCGTACGCGAGCAACGAGATTCGCAGCACGCGACTTGACGTGCGCGCGAGTCGCGTGCAGACCGGAAGCGGCAGGCGGATA
Source organism: Eucera pruinosa (assembly GCA_028830335.1). NCBI lineage: Eukaryota > Metazoa > Arthropoda > Insecta > Hymenoptera > Apidae > Eucera > Eucera pruinosa. The sequence continues at coordinate 10,028,082 of JAMYCR010000015.1, read as the reverse complement.
CTCCCATCAGTGAATAACGCGAGTTACCGCGCCGGAACTGGTCCACCCCTGTGTCAGTTTCTTTGGAACGCCGCTGTTGTTCAACTCCGAAGCATTTATCGTTTGAATGCCGGACAGCGCGATTGCGTTCCTCTTGTTCAGTGCTTAAAAGTAAAGTAAAATTGACTGCACGCTCGAATTTCGTCGATTTCGAAATTATTAAACACAACAGTTTCACTACTCTTGTACTCATAGAAATGTCGCAATCTCAATAAATCCTACGTGACAATACTCACTACTTGTAAGCAGAAAAGCAACGGAACAACACCGCTTGGCATTTTTTAACGTAAAATTAGATGAAATTTAAAAAAAACGTGATGGATATTTCCAAAGCCCTGAGGCACTCAAACAGTTAACCCTTTCACTGTTGATTCAACTGACAATAAGCTGCAATTGCAGACGGTTTTAAGTAATATGAAACTTAGAAAATAAAGTTTACCAATGCTACGCGTTTACACAGCAACATACGCATTTACATTACAGACTTCGGGATCCAAGAGCCGAGTGAAATTTCGGTTTCCTGAAAAATCAACGATTGGGTGGTAGTCAGCCGGGACAAAAAGTTAACGACGAACGATTAGTCGGATTTGTTCCCACAGCCGGCCACCACGCCGATAATCGTGCGAGCGCGTGTGCCGTACGATTGCTGCGTGAGAACGGCTTATCGTGATCGCACCCTCGCTTAAAGCAAGCCACCCTCCGGATTTCGGTAAGCGATCATTCGCGAGTATTGGCAATCGTGGGAGACATCTTGAGAATTATACTATCGACTGTGCATTATCAAAGAACGAAGAACATCGCGCATGATCTTAACACATAGGACACACAATCGGCCAGATCTTTCTCAATGTAATAGTAATATTGACCCATTTTTGTCACTTTATAGCGACGGACACGTATGAACTATTGGGCTGTGACATAAATTCATTCTGTTTTACATGGAGATTTTTTTAATCGCAACAATTCTACAACACAAGACTTCGACTATTAGAAAAATACAAGGAAGGTTATTGATCAAAATGCTACATAAACATTTGACTAAACTTACTTTTAAATTTGCAAGAAACAATTTTAAGAAGTTTAATTAAACGAGGCAATAATATTTAAAACACTTCGAATTTGACGTTTAAGTGATTCAATTTGGATTAAATAACAGATTGAGATGAAACTCCTGACGAATAAGAGGGCTATATCACAAGTCATTGCTACATTGAGACTGGAATGTGATAAGATATCAGGAGATGTAATGACACTACCAAGTATTTCATGTACAGAAACGCTATATACGAGATATCTCGTGATCCGTGTGCATTGTGTTAACGAAGAATAATCGTAGTGGCGCCACGACAGTAGATTTTGCAAAATCTTCGAGATATGGGCGATGAGGATGGGGGAAGCGCAGCGTGCGACCAGCTAAGCGCCACGAGCGTTCCCACGAAAATCGCCCTCTTTGATCACCGCTTTGCTCCCCCTTGGTGACTCGTTTTCTCCGCTCCCTTAGTGAAATGAGGGGTTCTCTTGAACGAGCGAGCGGTCGGTTTTCACCTTGCGATCGAGCAGCGAAACAGAGAAGTTGCCCCCACTCCGAGGAGGCGAGGCGCACCTAGTCCCCACCATCGGGGCCGGAGACGAAACGGGGCACGCGGTCGTGTGTCGTCCCCGGGTCCTCCCGCACACGACATACGTCGGCCGCCACGCGACCAGTGCACACGCCTGCGAGTGCACCGCGTTTCGCAGCACCGTCTAAACTCATCGCGAGCTTTCTTCACGCTGGTACACGCGACCGCGAACCTCCTCGGGAAGCCGCGACACGTGAGCTCGATCAACTTCCGACAACGAACACTGATAAACGAGATCGTTGCTCCTTTCGACGGATCTCCGGCTCCGTTCCTACGCCGTCTTCCCGTTTTCTTGGTTCTCCAAGGAATTACGTTGTTCACCGGTGCTCCGTTATGACTGTGTTTACCAGTTTGTGACAAACGAATATCGCGCCGAAGTATCCCTCGAATTGAACTTCATTTTTACATCGATTACAAGAACAATAATTGTGCTCGTTGAACTTTGAAGTTAATCGAATTGGTGACTTATCGCGAAGAAAATGTGGAGAGTAGTGGTTGCGCGACCGGATGAGAACAGCACGTTGCTGTCGTCGGAGATAGCCTCCGGTCCGGTTGGTCCCAGTCACATTTCTGGTCTTTCCGGTCCACCTTCGGGGCATCACCATCATCATCACTGGGGTTATCCACCGCCGCCTCATCCATCTTATCAGCCCCAGCATCCCGATGCATCTCGCCATCAACATGATCCCCGTTCGTCTCACGATCTCAGGCATCCGGCCAACAACGATCTCAGACCCCAGGAGCTCAGGCAAGAAATGCAGAGGCCGGATTTGAGACATCCAGCAGAAATGCAACGACACCAACCACAGGAATTGCACAGGCCCGATATGGGAAGGCATCATCAGGATTTGCCGGGAATGAGGCCAGACATGGCCACGGAAATTAGATCTAGTCACGAATTTTCCGATCTCAAGATTGACGTCGCGGACATTAGGAACGAAGAAAACGGGCAACAACAGCAACAGCAACAGCAAACGTCGCAGCAGACTCAAGCGCATCAGCAGAGGAATCTGAAGAGAACTATGAGCGATTCTGACTGCGACGACGTCTTCTCGGAGGAGAGCGGCAAAGAACCGTAAGTTACAGTCGAACATACTTATGAACATAATTGAGGACCTATCCGGAAAAAGGGATTTGCGAGACAAGATGGGGAATCAAGTAAATTGCGTTAGAAGTTCACGAGTAACGCAAGTGTAGTCATACAAGATTCAACAATAAATACTGTCGTTTCAATATATACCAATTTCAATTAGTATAGCATTGAAACAAAATTTCGCGGGAATATTTATAAACATGTAACGATAAATAAAAAACAAATTACTTGTTGTTTAATCTTTTTCCAAATATTTATCGTCGTTTCAAGCATAAGAAATTTGATTTAACGAAGAACATTGTACAGCAGAATATGTAGTTAAATTATTATTAACTCGATTGAAAGTATCTTTTCTGAGGAGGCATAACAACTGGGCATATCTTAGTAGCAGCGAATGTACCTAATTAATACCCGACTAACAACATATGTCCAATTTCTTTCGAATGGCGCTGTAATTAAAATTTCATTGTTCGCCGACGAGGAAAGGGTCAGTCTGGAATGTCCGTTACTATGAATCACATTCTCGTCGAATCTCACACGTCGAATCCATCATTCCAAAAATATCATCCATACCGCCAGACTAACCCTTTCGTTTTGTTTTCGCTTTTCTCGATACAGCTGTAATTCGCCGGGAGGTGATTCCTGTCAGCACGCGTCACGAAAGCGAAGGAGAGGGATGATCGAAAAGAAACGTCGCGACAGAATAAACGCGTCCCTTGGCGAGCTACGGAGATTGGTACCTGCAGCAGCGAGAGACCCCCACAGCGGTAAATTGGAAAAGGCAGAGATCTTGCAGCTCACCGTGGAGCACCTCCGAACGCTCCGAAACAAAGGTAAACAACGTAGGATCGTTTTCTCGAATCATTCATCGAGACAGAACGAAACCCTAGAACAGAGATCGGCAAACTTTTCACTACAAAGGGCACCCTAGTCTGGCTTACAATAAAGGGCATCATACCTTAATTTTGTTAAAGGAAAAATTATAAGTTTCACTCTTCAGCGATAGTCTCCAAATATTATTTAGGACAGTATAACCATTCATTCGTGACTATGAGAAGGCGAATCATTTATTATACTTTCAATTATATAATATTTCAGTAACCCTTTGAGTGCCATGTAAATTTAGGAATGCAGCTCGTCTCTAGATTTATTTTCGGAATCTTTGATATCAATATCGTCAACTTTATTAATCGTTACGATGCTTCTAAATTCATACTTACCCTTAATGGATATTTTGTGCTAGTTAATCACAGTTTTAAAAGGCTCGAATTTTTCAACTCTATATATCATTTGCAAAATTAATCGTACGTTATGCGACCATAGCACTGAAAGGGTTCCACGTCATTTTGGAATATGTAAATCTGCCCCATTCGTAAAACAGAAAACTGTGTCGTCGTTGAGGGATTAAAATAAACTTAATACGTATTTATTTTAAATTATACCCACCGACTCAATTTTGAAGATTGATTGACGCGTGCACGTAAAACGCTTCGCGGTCATACGAGTGCCCGCGAACTTCTTGTTGCCGATCTCTGCTCTAGAACGTTTCCTGATTCCTTTCCTCGGTCACGTTACGTTTCCTCCTCGTGAATCGACCATCGAAACAGGACCTTTTCGTACCGGAAGACACCTGTTGACCGTACGTCGCGGCACGGCACGGCTTTGCAAAGCTTCATCGTAATCGTGTGACTCTCCAACCGAATAACCATCTGTCGCTCCCTGCGTTAAAGCTCGTGAAAACGATCGCGATCCTTTACATAAACGTATAATCGAAATCGAGGAACTCTCGGAAGCGGTAGAAAAGCACGAAAGAGAACAACGCGATCAGAGGTGGATTAAGCGAGTGTCGAACCTAGAAGTCCCGAGATCGAAAAGAGGCCGTAGATTTGAAGTGAGACAAAACTCAGAGACCGCTGTTCAAACTTCAATGTTTGTAACCTGGGGACCTAAAAGTGTTTTACGACAGGGGCCTCCACTCTATTAACCCTTTAACGCTGAAGCTAGTGCGTGACACGGGTTCATCGATCTTATGTTTCTTTGTAGAATTATTATTAATAATGTATGTGATTATGAATGGGGAGTATTAGAGTCTTCAGCCAGTTTACAGCCAATCTTCCGTTTCCCTACATTTTATTTAATATCTCTCGCCACTCATAAGTTATAGCTACTGGCAATGACTGGAAGAATTTGTATTAATAATGTATGTTTCTGTTCGATTTTGCTCCTACCACTTTCTACATTCGTAAACGTACTCCTTATAACTGTTGAAAATGTAGGAAGCACAACACAATATCCTCAAACTATTCATCTATGAAATGAATTTTGGTCACTTCCGACACAAACACTGAAGAATAATACGAGCGTTAAGGGGTTAAATCCTTCCGTGAACGCGATCGAATGGTATTTCCGCGATTCAAAAAGAATATATGTACCGCTAGGGAACAAGATATCCTTGGAGAAGAGCAGGTGCTACAGCCGAATTGGAGATCCTGTGGGAAGCACGGGAAGTCAACGACTCTTCCGAAATAGTGTTCCCGGTTCCCACGATTGGTGGCGAGTTGGGTAGTAGTGGGGTGTCCCGCGTGGCACCCTACGTGAAGGAGGCACCGAGTTGCCCACGACCGGGGCAGATGTCGAACCCTGTGGGAAACTGACTCCCGTTTTATATCTATGCTTATGCATACACACGCACATGCCCTTACCTTATCGATGTCTATCGATCAACAATCGGACCTTACCTCTCTCTCTCTTGTTCTTTGCATACGCATTTTGATTAAGCAACTTTGCAACACGTCACTTTCAATTAAAGGTGTGCTTGGTTAACCCCTTGTGCTACGATTATCTTATTACTTACATATGCTAGCATTAGCTGGTCATGGATTTCATATCGTGTCACGTATATACGAATCATTGGAACGTTATAGGCAATATTTGTTTAATTATTTCCAATTTTAATTATTTCCAAAATGTATAATACACAGGCAAAATAGTTTTCCATCCCCAATGCTAAGTTGAATTTGTAGTATAATTCATAACACGAGTGTGACTCGTTGTTTCAGAGCGAGGGATTAATGGACTGCAATTTCGAATAAAACCTGCTAAGTTAATAGACTTGTGACGTTAGAAAAGGTAGCCGCGTTCCCTTAATTGTTTGCCAATCATTCGATTGCAATTGCATAACAACAAACAACGTGTATAGCGGTGAGATTACAGTCTCAGTCTCTGTGCAAAGATCTAGAGTTGTACTACTATGCGGTGCGTGAAGCGCGCATATGCCATGATCTATGGGGGTCTAAATGGTTCCCACGCTACCTGCTGTATGTCCCATTCCTGTTGTACACAATATGCTGCCGGCTGCCGGCTGCCGAAGCCACCGAACAACCTCGCTTATACCTTTTTCCTTCGTTCACACTTGCTTATTCTTCGCACTCTGTCACCTCCTTCAATTTCCTCTCGAATTCCAGGTCTCTCGTAATTAACTCCTTGCCCTACAATTATTTTATTACCTACGTATGATACCGTTAGACGGCCACTGCTTTCGTATCATGACCATTTTTATTTAACCCTCTATAAGCCCACGCAACTTAAAGGTTACATAATCATTTATCTCATTTGCATATTACTGCATTACTGCATTTTGTTCTTTTTTTTTATCTTTGTATTATAATACCAAATAGTTATACAGTAATTATTAATACTAGAATTACCGACGATTAAGATAAACTTAATTACATAAAAGAGATTTAAAGCAATAGATATTTCAAGAAGTATAGAATGCAATGGAAATAAATCTTTATTCCATTTTCTTTAACATCGTGACGATTTGCAAGAAACGCATTGCTGTAGATTTATATGATTTAAAGAAGTAAATCAAATTGGGCTTATAGAGGGTCAACAACCCCCAATCTTACAGGACAAAGCTAAGATTGGAGTTCAAATTAAATCTTACCCTCGGTAGTTTTTGTTGAATCTGCGTCGTAAATCACAGAACAGGTGTGACTGGTCGTAGGAACAGGGATTACATTGCTGTTTCTTATTTTACAGGTCCAGAAGGATATGACAGTACGAAACTGGCAATGGACTATCACGCGGTAGGATGGGGTGAATGCGCCGCTGAAGTCGGCCGCTATTTGGTCACGATGGAAGGTCTCGACGAGCGAGATCCTCTGAGGTTACGTCTTCTCTCGCACCTTCAAAGTTTCCATCGCGAGCATCCTCCGTCCGCGGTAGCTTCCAGTGTTCCTCCGACGACTACTTTAACGTCGACCTCGTCGAGTAGCAGCTACGAGCCAGGAAGCACCGTTCTTCCACCGTCTACCGGAATGCCAGCTGGAACGGGAACTATGCCACCCCTTCTGGGTGGAACCGCTCTCGGATGGGGCCAGTATCCAGGACAGTATCCTCAACAGCAACACGGCAAACCTTACAGGCCATGGGGTGCAGAACTGGCTTATTGAGATAGTATCTATTTTTAGACCAGCAACTTACTTTTTGCAACAATTTGCGACTCGCATATGCGAATCGTTTCCTTTGTTGTCGCCCAGTTTAGCCTTTTGTCGATTCTACCAAGGAGAGAGAGAGAGAGAGAGAGAGTGGGAGAGAGAGAGAGAGAGAGAGAGAGAGAGAGAATCAGCGAAACAAGAACGTTTCGTTGACGAGCTAGTTTTTGTACGTCTGATACCAATATGATAGTCATGCGAGTACCTAATAATTAGACTGTGAATTTTTATGCATTTATGGGAATCTTAACGCTAGAACTACCAAGACAGCTTACAAATTTACCGTAAATATTATATAAAGCGACGGTGCATTTCCTACGATATTTCACGCTTTTCTGTATGAAATATAAATGAAGATTTATTGTACTTCAATCACATGGACTTTGCAAATTGTCTACCATTTTTATTTCTTCGAAGCAAATTGGTATAATTTAGTCGTGGGTTGTTCTAACGTTAAATAAGCAGAAAAGGTGCAGAACGCGCGAAAATGTAGAAATATCCGAAGCAAAGTACGCGTTATAATATTTAGGGAGGGAAACAAATTTATCTTCTTGTTCCTCTTCTTCGATTAATTTCCAGTTTACAAAAGTACAATCTGCATAATGATCCGCGGTCTAACTAATAACGGATGAAAAAGATATTATTTATTATTCGAATCGTGAAGCTTCGCGATCGATGGACGAAACGTTGTACAGTTTGTATATATAAATGCATTAATGTAAATAACAGAATGCGATCGCGATCGCTTGTATACTTTTGTATCTTTATACATACGTCTCCGTTTTTTTACTCTTCCTTTCTATTTATTGTTCCTTTTGTAACGAACATAGTTTGGTCGTCGGTAAACGAAACATTGACAAAGAACCAAACCAAACGATCGAACGCGTGAAACAAGTGCCATTAAACGTATGGTTGCATACGTTCCGTGTAAAAAGCGTTGAAATATTTTTGCCCCAACGCTTTGCAATAAAATAACGATAACCAAACAAACGATATCGCTCTATTCTCGGCCCTCATCTCTCACCACTTAACCCCTTTCTTCCCTAGAACCCGGATTCGCCATACATTCTCACGCATAGCGTCTCTAATGACAAAGTCCGCCAACTATTCTTATGCAAAAGCTCACTTTGCAGCTTGCCGTGCTAAACTATTCGCCGCAACGAGAAACAGTGCGAGCGACATAGGGTGCCGGTCGAATAGCGGGATCCGAACCAGTTTTGTAACTCGTTAAAATCTTTCATAAATAATACATCCGCAAAACGGGAAATTCGCGTAAGCATTGCGTCGGCGCGAACAATTAGCCGCGCCTCTGCTTTTTGCAAAATATTCCAAATCCACGGGGAGTAAACTAATTGTCAAAAAAGAAGAATAGTGCGCGGGCACGTGGCCATTGTTCGTAACGTCCCGCGTTGAATCATTGCCGCCTCTTCGCACCCTTAATTTTCCTCCCTCTTCTTGCCAAACGTTGCAAACGCGACGTCGCGTCGCGTCGTCCATTATTGCGTAAAATAAAAGGTTCGGAAGTGTTCATCGATTACTACACTGCCCTCCTAAGTTCAAATATCCTATCTAGTATTCCGAGACATTCGAGACAGAAAATTGAAGTTTAATGATTTTCTCGTCTTTTAGTTAAAAAATTGAATCGCTATAATAGCCTAAATCATTTTTGCATTATTAACGGAGCAATTAGTTAAACGCTTTACATGCGACATTTTAACTGTGGAAAGAAATTAAAATAGGACATTTTAATATAGCAAAAACTTGAAGTTGTATCTATTTTATACTTTTAAATATACAACTGAAACATTACAAACTATTAATATAAATCAATTGTACAGTTAGAATTATTTAAGTTAGTAAACGATACATAGAAATAATATCACCCGAAATGCAGTTAGGACAAATGAATTATATTGTTTCTACATCTCCACAAGGTACAACTTAGGATTTTCTAGTTTTACTTAAAAGGTAGAAAACGCGTTAAACTTCATATAATTCTATATACTTTGAAAAATGAAAGAATGCGAGATCAGACATTTTAACTTAGAAAGGCAGTGTACTACTTACATTCGTTAGTCGTGACTCGTACTACTTTATGCAGTAAGTTTGTTCGATCGTTGCTAACGTTTCGGCGTTTCGATCGATGGGTAAACGCTTGTACTTTTTTGATCGTTGATTATAGAAATATATATATATACACATACATTTGCCTTCCATATTAATGAATGGCAACCAAAATAAAATTCTAGTCACTGATAATAGTTATCAGTAACCGCAATAAAATTCCAGTCATTTATATTGGTTATCGGTAACCAGAAAAAATTCTGATCATCTATAATGATTATTCGTAACGAAAATTGTTTAATTAGAGATATTAACTCTTATACCATAAGTTTTAAAATTTATCATATAATAGTTATGATGTCTGATTAAAAGACAGTGGCGCGTGTTGGTTATTGCTAACGATCGGAAAGTCGTGAAGGAAACATTGGTCATAAGGGTTATAGAAGCTACAAACAATCATCGATAAAACTATTTTATTTATGACATTCGTATCCGTTTAAAAAGTCACAGCCTCATCGGACATACTTACAATAAAATATCGAGACCCGTTCGTATATCGCAATATCTATATACACGCGCACCATACCATCATACATATATACATTCACATGATTTCGTATATACATCTACGTATACATATACATATATTATGTACGCATATGTACAGCTGCTATACATAAAACGATGGCCGTCGAAGCATTCTCGTATTCACACAAACGCGATTACGGAAAATTCCCGACATAAATAAACTCGTGGTTGATCGAACGTGCAACTCTAAGCACTTTTAGTCTACCTAAACAATGCAGTTCCTAATGATTAACCCTTTGCACTTCGAAACGTTTTTAACAGCACGATGTATTGTTAATTGCAAGTAACTTTTGCAACTATTCTGTGAAAAACTTAAAGCATTAGTCCTACCGAAAACAGGCCACTTAATTAGTTTTTAAATTTGTGGTGAGACAAAAAATTCTGCAAAAACCTAAGTGGAATCGAAAATTGAATAGCTTGCAAATTCATAGTTTCTGAACCATTTTTTGCAAGTATTTTAAGATTCTTTATATTTTGTATGAATAACTACGTATAATATAGAAAATAATTAGATGGTTTGCTTTGTGTTAATTTGTCTGACTTTAAAAGAAACGAAGATTAAATTGGCGAAAAGAAAATTGTTCATAATTTTATAAATATTTTAATTTTAAATGCTATTAGGGTTTCTTTTTGCGACTCTATTTCTTTCGAACTACTCAATTCGATTTATCCAAGCATTTGACACCATTAGTCGCAATAGTAGCGCCAACGGGATGCGCAAAGGGTTAAACCTATTATAAGGCTACGATGTTTGTGTGCATACGAATATATCTTATCGAAGGATCAAGGTAAATTCATCTATTGCACCTGACTCGCCAACACCTTGCTCATTGGAAATTTTACAATTGCACCATCGATCGCTACCCTCTAGGCGAACATAATCTGACTATCGTTGTGAGATCAAAATAAATAAGTGTTTGCGACAAGACTAATCTACTAATCTACGTACTCGTTGTTCGGAAGACCGACAGCTAAAAAGAACCATATCTCTCTTTGTCGACGTTTACACAAGAGAAAACGAAGCATTCAAATCGAATCACATAAACACTCGCGCTCGTTCAAGAATACGTATTACACATACTTAGACGTTCGTTGTGCTGTACCGACTATAAAGGCGTAATTTCACTGAGGCAACAGTAAGCAACATGTAATATACCACATGTTACCCAGTGCCTTTTGTTTCGAGCTTAATCTTGCCGAAATTGATCGAAAGTCAACTCGTAGGCAAAAGAAATTAATGTACGGCACGCTATATTATTTCGCGCTACTTTCGCGTCATTTTATATCGCGTGCGTCATTGCCGCATGCTACATGTTACCTCTAAGAAATCTTTTAAATAAAGTGGCATAAAGCGACACGTAGCATAGTTTAAGACTATAACCACTTTAAGTATTGCAAGAGAAATTTTGCGAATGTTCTTTGTCACCTCAAAACAGGGGATAATGAACATGTGGCATTATGACAGGTGACTTAAGAGTTGCCTTAGTAGAATTACGTCTTAAGAAACAATTAGGCCGAAGCATAAATTCGTGACGCTAACTTTGATGCTGAATGATAATGAGGTGTCACTGGGAGATGCAGAATACTCAAACAATTATACATTATTAATAATTGGACTGCGGATCTTTATGCATCTGTGGGAAATTTACTTGTGCGAAAAAAATGCAGGAGTCACGTAATATACAAAAATACATAAACTATACAAAAAATAGAACACATTGTTATATCTAGGGGTTGAAACTAATTTCTATCTGGATTCCATTTCTCTCGCCTAGCTTTTAAAAATATGAAATTGCATAAAAATCCGCTATCTATTAACCCTTTCGCCACAGCAGATTTTAATTAAAAGATATGCAGAAGTCGTCAAAATACTGAATTGCAGTGCGTTAAATCCACAATTTTCTTCCAGTTCTTTCCTATTCTTTAGATAACAAAGAATTCCAAGTGTTTCAAGACGCCAGTAGTGTTTTTAATTACCAAAATAAATCGGTAAAAATAATCAATAAAAGGGGTTAATGATAAAAAAAAGAAACAAGAAAGAAAAGGGAAATAAGGAGGCGAAGCGATACGAACTTACGCGTTTGCCCAATATAATACTCATCTAACGTTAATCGATCGTGTACATATCGGATATAGTTTAACTTTCGTTAAAATATAGCTCGAAAAATAAGTGAACGTACTATTATTTTTTGGAACGGATTATAGAGGATCATCCCCGCAATTTTTGTGTCTCTTTTAACTCTCCAGAGCTGGTTCACCACCATTGTCGATTTCCTTATAAAACAGACGCATATCGAGATGAAAAGATCGTACTTGAATTACAAGCATGGTCGTGTGTCAGTATCAGAGAAACAATGAAAAATAATTGTAAGGATAATAGATATTCGTTGTAACGCCGCGTGTGCGTTAGATCATCATCTCGTTCTCTATGTTCTCGTTCCGCTGGTTCTCCTCGTACTCGTCGCAGTAGCAACACATCGAGACGCAGTCCTCGGAATTGTCGGCCACGTACGTCGTATACGTGTCGATGCTTTTCGCGTCCAAAGACGGCAAAGACCAGGAGAGAGACTCTGTCTCGAACTCCGGTATGGCCGAGTGCCAGGAGGTCAAGTTTTGTGACTTTTGCGCCTTGCGGTTCTTCGTCGACAGTTTCTTGATGGCCTGTAAAACGAAGCAACAGTCTTCGTTATACTCCCCCCCCTATTATTCTGTGCCTTCTTTTTAAGCTAACAGAGAAGCGATTCCTTCGAAACTGCGGTTAAATCTTTCATTAGTATGAACGCGTATGGACGTCTAGCGAAAACTATCGGTGTGAAATATGGACGCATATATGCGTTTGAGGATTACATTATACGCAAGACACAAATGAAAATTATTAGTGTTTGAGATGAAACCGAAAACAAAAGTAGTCATTTAATAAACTATAGTAGCATATTAACCCTTTGCACTCGGTTGGCTCCGCTATAGAGACACGCGTAAATTTCATCGAAAAGTAAGGTTTAAGTTTTTTTAATCCTATTTTCGTCCATTCAATTTTCACTCCTTGGAAGTCAAAGCAAATTTCTTTTTTTTCGAAATACATAACACATTAAGTTCTTACAAGAGTCAGAAAAGTGTATTGAATTTACCGTTATATTATATTATTAAAAAAGGTTTCGAGTGCTAAGGGTTAAGTAGTAATTTAATTAATAAAGACAAATAGTAATTTAATTTCACGTTGTATAATTAATCGGTAGCTGAATAAAGAACGCGGAATGAGAAAGTATTCCCACAATTAAAGGGTTAACACGAATTCCCAAGTCCGTCAAAACGACAGGTCGTTAATTTGCCATAAAAATTGTATTAGGTCATCCCATAGGTTTGTACCGCGATATGCTAATACTACATTTCGTAATATTTTTTAAATATTTGACAGTTAAGGTTGTTTGACTCGTAATGTACCAGTTCAAGTTTGGTTTAATAAAAATGTTTAAGATAGCAGTATGCCCCAACTATCACTGTAATACTGACTATAGAAACATAAACACAGTCGCTTGAAAACTTCAATAAAAGATTGGCATTTATGAATTTTTTAACAATCGTTTCGGCTGCCATAATTCTCAAACATGTATTCCACTGACTAAAGGATTCGCAATTTACTTATAACTTTTCATGCGATAGAATAAAAGAAAACAAACTTAAACTGTAAATCACGTTTTGGTCTAAAACCACCCTTATGGTAAGGATACGGAATTGAAACTTGGCAGACAGGATTTTCTTTGAAAGACCTATCGATTAATAGATCATGAATTCAATTAGATTTGAAATTACTTTTACGTTTATACTTCAATTTATTAACGTAACTTTATATTTCGTAACATATTTCAATTCAAATTCCATAAACAGGATAGACCGAGACGAATCTGATCGAAATAAAAATTCGATAAAACAATTGATAGGCTATTGAGTTAAGTGCATGAGAGAAGGATGAGGTTGTCGCATATTATGAAATGGTCGAGTTTATGTAGTTCAACGTTTTGTAGTCATTAATGAATTAAAAGTAACATCAAATCACATTTACTATACACAAATATAAAGCTTGGATTTCGCTGGATCTAACACCATTAATAGATCGTTAATTGTTTTAAAAAGGAATAGCAAATAATGAAATAAAGTGAACTATGCATACAAGTCAAATTCGAATGTTCTTCTTAAAATGTTCTTTAACATTTTTGGGTCACATAAAATCGTATGCAACGACCTAATATGAATAATGAAAATGCTCGTTTCTATGGCGATGTAATAAATATGAATATTGAGAGAAAACTTCAAATGTAATTGCTGCGATACGATAACCAGAGTTTTAAAGTGGAAAACATTACACATTTGAATGCAACTTGTACGATATGCGGTAGTGGGTATATGTACGTACTTTAATATCAAAGCACATGTTCGCGAGAGTCGAGGAACGGTTAAACGAATCAATGTTGAGCAAGGCCAAAATTACGTTGACAAAAATGACGTAAAGCCTCAAGTAAAGAGAAACACACGTCTTGTAAGAATGAAAATGTTTGACGAATATACAATTAATCGAAATAGCAGAAGCATATCGTTGACTAGATTAACGATGCAATACGCGAGCCCAAAAAATTGGGTCGACCGATGCGCCAGAAACGTGCGTGGCATGCATGCAACAAAGCTGAAAAGGATAATTTTCATTGTCTTACCCTTAGCAGCCTACGACCAGATTTGCTCAGCAATTTCCTCAACATATCGACGCGGAACCTCACCGATTTCGTATTTCGACGGTATCCGTGTTTTCTTTTGATTGGAACGAAAATTGAATGCGACACAGAATTGATTTTTGAGCAGTGCGAACCCTCGCCGTGCCAACAACGACTCGGATCGATGCGCACACCTCAGTGTCACGCGATCAAATACCGCTCCGAGCCGGTACACCGTCCTATTTATCACTTCGCCTGGCCCGATCTTATCGTACCACGCTGTACGAACCACCCTTCTCCCACTCAAACACTCGTCGTGTACTACTTCCGAGTGGAGTCGCATTTGTGAGTACAGGGGGCTTCATAAATGAATCGAGAAGGGAGAACGAGGTACTTTGCTATTTGCCATACTTTCCGCCCCTAAGGTATACACGAAATCTTTTGCCCTCTAAGTACTTAAAAATTACTTTCCATATTACGTACCGTGAGAGAAAATTCTAAAATATATTCAGTTATTCGAAAAATTCGCGTAACGTTTGCGATAACGTAGACATTAAGTTTTGTTGTATATTGTAGGATTGGAGGAAAATCATTTTTTATGAATTTTTTATAAATAGTGAAATCTGTATGAATTCCTCGAGTTACTCAAAAGAAAGCGCAACTCTTTTTGAATATGGCAATGCTGGGAAAAGAAATTATTAAACCAAATGGGAGAAAAGATTATTGGTGTTTTTGAGGCGCATAATTAATCTCTATTTTTGTTCAAATAGTAAACTAAATCCAGAGCTGGGTTAAATACTATTTGTATTAAAAAATAGTAAAGAAATATTTTATTCTAGACCATACATGTACTTTTAAAAATAAAATATTTCATCTTCTAGCATAGATTATCTAAACAAAATATATTATTTTATATTATGGATTCCAAAATTTTGCTTCCTATTTGAAATACTATATTATTTAGGTTGTAAAGAATTTATTATATAACATAATGTTTGGAATATTTTATTTGCAAATTTTACCCAGCTCTGACCCCGTCACTGAGGTGTTAAAGAAGTTTCAAGTACAAAGGGTTGAAACAAAGAAGGCAACTTTAAGTATGTGAATGCCTACATGAAGAATCGTCATTCACCGCGAAGTTCGGAAGTGAAAGAAATGGAGAGAAGAAAAGAAAGATAAAGAGGAAGAGAAAGGGAGAAAGAAAGAGTGAAGTTCATTGAAAAATCGGAGCGTGATAGGCGCGTGGCGCGGTCGCGCGTACGCATGCGTGTACGTAAAACTAGACGCAGTACTATAGTACGCACTACGCACGTGCGCAGCGTAACGCGTGTGAGCGAAGCTGTTCTCACGCGACGACACGCGACCGTCATCTCCCCAATGCATGTCGCCACGTGCCACCTCGATGCCCACGGAAAACTCATAATTGTCATAACATTCAAGTTGCGCTCGCTTGCCCAGAGAAACGCCAATATCGACTACTCGATTTACGAGAGTACTTTCCTTTCTTAATCTGCGTCACGTTCACTGCGGTAAATACCCATTTCCCTTACCTTTTTGCGTACGCCCTTTCCAAATGTCATTTCGCGTAACATCCGCGTTCACCTCTTTTAATTTCCGAACGAAAGCGTTCGTAATATTTGGATTATTGGGGCATTGATCAGTTTTACGATTGTATCATTCTCTGAGAAGGATAATTGGGTAATTGGACACAGCAGAGCTTGCAAGCTTTTCTAAAATGTCGTCACACAAACGACGTCAGCAATGTACCATTGAACCGATGACGTCAACGAGATAACCTGCGCCTCGCGTTATCCTTATCTACTCCACTGTTATATGTATATCATGTGCATATCTACACATACATATATACGTACGATTCATATATTATTATCCACGAAATTTAATAAAAATAATGAGAACGAAATGAAAATAATTACGAGGTTTGATCAAAAAGTTCATTTGAAAAAGTATATCTTTATTCATCAGTATTTATGTTGCTTTCTCTAATGTCATCTTCAGTGAACTATACACATTTATCCCAAACCATTTTTCAGTTTTCAAACCATTTCTAGAATACATTTTCTGGTGTAGTCTTCAGTTCACTTAGCGATGTTGTTTCATTTGTTCACTAATCGCATAATTTCGTTTATTCTTGGGAAGAGAAATATGGCATAAGATGTTATACTTGATGAATACAATGGTTAGTGAATTGTTGCGTTATCGTCGAGCAATTTAGAAAATCGCCGAATACACTAAAACACTCCTTGCTTAATTATACCTATGAAATCTAAACTACGAATCCAATATGACCAAAAATTTAGAAAGACATAAAAAAGACAAATGTAACATCACAATATAATCATTTTATAATCGGACGTTTCTATCGTGAGGAATTGAAAAATCGCACGAACCTTTTGATCAAACCTCGTCAATGAAATTTAATAAAAATAATAAGGTCGAAATAAAAGGAAATATTGGGGCATAAAAGTGCATGACGCATCAGTCTACCTCCCTGCCTTGCCAGTTTTTAATCTTCGTATATTCGAACAGGCAAAGTAACCAAATCAGCTTGGCACGTGCCAAATGTTTCCGACAGTGGTGTAACCACTCGTTTTTTTCGCTTCGATGACCCGTCAAGCTATACTTTGATTCGGTCGAACTGAGCAATGCGAGACCAAAGAATATTACTATTTCTAAAAAAAAAAAAAAGAAAATAAAGGGAAGATGCAATAATTGGGAAAAAGAAACGAAGACAAGAAAAGATGGAAAAGAAACTAGCAATTTTGATTAAATATGGAAGCGTCTAATAATTTTTAGAGGAAACAATAGCCGATGGCGATGGAGTAACGAGCGGCGCGTGCCGTGTCACGTGTCCCCTAACGCTCGCTCAAACATTATGTATGAGGTGGCGGGCGCAAAATAAGTCTCGCCTAATTGCGACTACCGTTCCATTAGAGATTAAACTTCAAACGAGGCTCGGTCAGATTCGCTCAGTTAATTAAGACGATTCACCGAAGTGTAACGCATCGTCTTTGTATCCACTTCGTTTGGATAGAAAAGATTTAAAAGTGGATACTTCGTATCCCAGGATCGTGTCTAATTGCCAAAAATCAAGAATACTTATAGTGGCTAAAAAAAAGTATTCATACACTGAATACACTTCTGAATACTTTTGGCAATATCTTTTTCTATGCAAGTATAAATTAAATCCCTGATATGTGAGACTCTCAAAAACTAAACTGATTAACTCCACTTTTCTTAAACACCTAACTTTGATCACCTAAGTGCACAATTAGTGTTGAATTTCATAAAAATTAATTTAACTCAATTTAACTAGTCGATCAGTTTGATTTCTGAATGAATCGTGTCTTGAATACATTTAAGGACCATAGGAAAAAAACTTGATAAATCCATTTTTTAAATGGGTGTATGGGAAGACAACGAGTCCATGTGAAACAGGAGGTATATAAGTCTGTGATCTCTACCATTTGCAATTGGTAGCTACAATTTTATAGATTATTGATGTACAAACACGTTTTAACTAGCCTTTGCTCCCAAAAACATATTTTTAGTATAAATTAAGGGTTCGTAGTGTATCGATACCTTTTTCAGTCACCATATTTTTCGGTACGGATTCGTCTTCCTCCATACTGAAATCAATCGAATGAAGTTTCTTGTTGTTTATGAAAATTCATGGATGAACGTGCATCTCGGACGATAGGGACGGAAATACTATTTGTTGATCCAATAAGGGTCAAAAGTCGGACTAACGAGATTGTTTAACTGCTAACTTTAATACGTTACGCAAATTCAAAAGAGCCGTTCCTAATCTCTGACACTTCTTTTCACCGTGTCACGTATTGCTCAAGTCCTATTACGTCAATTCGTCGTCTCGCAAATATTTATAAACCCGCGATCGAGGTCGTCGCCACGTATCGATTTGTAATAAAACTGCAAAACCGAAGAAATAGAAAAAAAGGGAATCGGCGTTAATCGTTCGTAGTTGGAAGGGTGAGTTGCGTGGGAAACATTGCCAGTCATATCTCACACGCCGCATTTCACCCATTCAATACCCTTCCCAATATCAATACAGTATCTTTAAATAACAAAAATAAATATTGTACTTTTATTCAACTGTATTACAATACTTGTTACACCAAGCTTAGAAAAGTTCCGTACAAATGATGATAATCAAACTAAAATAATATATAAGCCTTAAGGCAGGGACACACTATTGTCACATGATAAATCACATGATAAATCATTTGACAATCGTAGAGTGAGAGAAAGTAATGGCAACGGCAACACAAATTATTTTTATTATCTCTTTCTCTCACTCTACGATTGTCAACCGAAATTATACGATTTCATGTGACGTGACAAAAATGTTCTCCTCCTTTTAGTACCGTTCTGATATAAAACAAACTAGATTAACATGTTCACAGTCTCTTGACCCATAACACTCTTGCATCGTTTTCCTAGACGTACATGTTAGCAAGATTGCGAACGTGTTAATAATTCTCCTTAACTCGGTAAGGACCTGTTTTGACGCAGCATTTCATTTGCAATTTTCTCCAACCAATGAATATCGCTAAATTCCCTTTTTTACAAATGTATTTACAAAGAGACATTCCAGGGCTCTATAAATAATTTTTTCACTAACATTTCTTTTTCCACATAAGTTGTACAATTTTACAAAGTTTGAGGAAGCTGCAAGTAAAATGTTGCGTTAGCGCATCGTTGATGCCTGATGAGTTAAAAGTAACAACATAAATGCAATGTATCACTAAGATTTGGTAAAAACATTTGACAAGAATGTCATACAGTCTACCGTAATAAGTGTTCGTCCATTTTTTGATTCGGTATATTATGAAATCTATATGAAACGTAAATAAAAAAACGCAGAAGTTAATCTTTATTAATATAAAATGAGCCAATACAGTTAGAAATTGTTCATTTCAATGTATTTTTATTTATTGTTATTAGTCCGCAGATTTTTGTAGAATTTCATTTCATTATCCGAATATTTTGTCCATCTCTGTACTCTGTACAAGCTAAATGAAATAGATAGACGAACACTTATGCGTTCGACTCTATATTTTAATTTTGGATCGTTCCCACAATAGCAAATAATACTGCTTCAAGAGTCAAGAATAGGTTCCTGTAATTTTTCCGGGCTATATGGTATAGTCCTTTCGTTTCCCGGTAATATCATTGGCACTGTTTTAGCGCGAAGTTCGTACGGGAAGAAATCGTGAGCAAACTGATAAAAATCATGTCGCGTATGAATAATACCGAGTCGCGCCATTTCTCTCATCAACAGGTGCAATTCGTTCTTGTACTTCAAGTACGACTTGTGTTTCATAATTAATTTCGTCACATTCGACATTTGAACCACAAACTTCTCAGAAACTGCTTTCGTATCTAATTTGTACTTCGGTTCTATACACTTCCACAAGTAATGGTAAAGACGATCGGTGATCCATTTCTGTGGACGAGAAAGTCGGGCAATACTGTACACTACACCATTCATTATATACGCCTTAGTAACCTTTTTCGACGGACGTGGCTTCTTCGATTTTTGTATACTTTTCTTAATTTCGTTCATTCTCTTTTCCCTCGCACGTAATATTTCTTCGTTCTTTTCCCTGTCCATTTTCATGCGAGCCATTTCCACTTCCTTCAATTTCTCTAGTTTTCTCTTGATTTCATCCGCTTTTTGCGGATCGCTAAGAACCTGCGCTGCTGGTAGCACTCCGTCCATTTTGAAGAAATTAGTAATGCTTTTTTGACCCTTCAGAATGTTACTTCCCGATTTTACACTTGTCTTGACCAATGATGACATTAAATCTTTAGCTTTATTATGATGCCCTGTTTCTTTTTGCACACCAGACGTCCTCTTACTTACAGTTACGCCAGTATCAGTTTTCCTTGTATTATTTTCCACTTCGTCCTCGCGTAAACCGATTAAGCTTCTGTTTTCTTCCTCTTCGCTTTCGCTATCCTCTGTCATTAAACGATCATTTTGCGTGCCACTATTTCCTGCGTTATCAATCGCATCCATTTCATCGGCGGACGTCGAAACCGATGGCATTTGCAATCTGATCGAATCGCTTTTTTGCGTTTTCTCCTCACTTTCAGCTTCCTCCGGTTCAGATTCGTCTGTATTCAACAATTCGAATCTTTCTGCAGTTTTAGCGAAACTTTCGCTAGGCTTTTTCAGAATACTTTCTCTTATCGTTTTCTCATGTTGCGGCTGAGATTTTTCGAAGCGATTACCTTGACTTCCAGCAACACTCTTAGCTACTGCTTCTCCATTTTCTATTTGTAAAATACGTGGTAAGGTTCGAAGTTTATCCGATCTATTTAAAAGACTACTTGAAAGTCTTTCTACAACTACTGAAACTGATTCTTTTTGCAGCCGGCTCTGAGTTCTACTATCTTGTTTCGGAGTAATTTCAGTTTCTTCCGAATCAGAGTCACTCATAACCCACGCAACGGAACGTCTTTGCGATTTGCTCAGACGATCGCTTTGCCTTCTCGAACCATCTTGGATTTTGGTTGATTCAGTCTTCTTTGCACCAGTTGAAATTGATTCTTTTTGTGCCTTATTCCGACTTTTGCTATCTCGTTTCACAGTACGTTCCATTTCTTCCGATTTAGAATCCTTTCTACTCCGTGCAGTGGAATATTCTTGTGATTTGCTCAAACGATCGCTTTGCATTTTTACATCACTTTGATCTTTTATTGATTCAGTCTTTTTTGTAGTAACTGAAATTGATTTCTTTTGCATCCTGACTCGATTTCTGCTATCTCGTTTCGAAGTAATTTCAGTTTCTTCCGGTTTAAACACGAACATAGATTCTGCAAGGGAACGTACCGGCAACTTGCTTAAACGGTCACTGTGCCTTCTCGAATCACTTTGATTCTTGGCTGATTCGGTCTTCTCTACAACAGCCGAAGTTGATTCATTCTGCATCCGGCTCTGACTTCTGCTATCGCGTTTTGTAGTACTTTCATCTTCTTTCAACTTAGACTCACTTCTAGTCTGTGCAATGATAGGTTCTTGTGATTCGCTTAACCGACCTCTTGGCCTTTTCAGAGTATCTTGATTCTTAGGCGATTTAGCCTCCTCCGTAACAGGCGAAACTCGTTCTTCCTGCGTTCTGCTTCGACTTCTATTTCGTTTCGATGTAATTTCAGGTTCTTTCGATATAGATTTACTTCTAGTCCGTGCAATGGTAGACTCTTGTGATTTTCTCAAACGATCGCTTTGTCCCTCTGAATTATCTTGCTTTTTAGTTGATTGAATCTTCTCTGTAATAGGTAAAGCTACTTCGTTTTGCACCCTGCTCTGACTTCTATGTTGTTCCAGTGTAATTTCAGTATCCTCCAGTCCAGACTGACTTATAATTTGTACAAGGGAAC
This sequence comes from Eucera pruinosa, assembly GCA_028830335.1. Taxonomy (NCBI): domain Eukaryota; kingdom Metazoa; phylum Arthropoda; class Insecta; order Hymenoptera; family Apidae; genus Eucera; species Eucera pruinosa. Next base: position 10,006,049 of record JAMYCR010000015.1, on the reverse strand, counting down.
GTTTTTGCGATTTGCTCAAATGATCGATTTGCCTTTTTGGAGTATCTAGATCCTTAATCGTTTCAGTCCCATTTACAACTGGTGTAACCGATTCTTCCTGTATTTTGTTCTGACTTTTATCTCGTTTCGGAGCAATTTCAGTGTTTTCCGAATCAGATTCACTCATACTCCACGTAATGGAACGTCCTTGCGATTTGCTCAGACGATCGCTTTGCTTCTTTGAATCATCTTGGTTTTTGATTGATTCAGTCTTTTCTGCAGTAACTGAAACTGATTTCTTTTGCACCCTCACCCGATTTCTGCTATCTCGTTTCGAAGTAATTTCAGTTTCTTCCGGTTCAAACACGAACATAGATTCCGCAAGGGAACGTACCGGCAACTTGCTTAAACGGTCACTGTGCCTTTTCGAATTACTATGGTTCCTGGATGATTCCGTCTTCTCTACGACAGCTGAAACTGATTCTTTTTGCAACTGGTTCTCACTTCTGCTACCTCGTTTTGAAGTACTTTCAATTTCTTCCGGTTCAGACTCGCTCGTAGTCTCAAAAATGGAAAGTATTTGCGACTTGCTCAGACGACCGTCTTGTCTCTTCGAACTATCTTGGCTTTTTATTACTTCAGCCTCCTCTACAACAGCTGAAACTGATTCTTTCTGTGCCCTGCTCTGACTTTTGCTATTTCGTTTCGCAGTACTTTTAATCTCTTCCGGTTCAGACTCGCGCACAGTCCGTGCAGACAAACGCTTCTGCGTTCTGCTCAAACGATCACTTTGTTTTTTCGGATTATCTTGATTTTTGATTGCTTCAGGCTCCTCTGCAACAGCTGAAACTGATTCTTTCTGTGCCCTGCTCTGACTTTTGCTATTTCGTTTCGCAGTACTTTTAATCTCTTCCGGTTCAGACTCGCTCACATTCTGTGCAGACAAACGCTTTTGCGTCTTGCTCAAACGATCACTTTGTTTTTTCGGGTTATCTTGATCTTTGATTGCTTCAGGCTCCTCTGCAACAGCTGAAACTGATTCTTTCTGTGCCCTGTTCTGACTTTTGCTATTTCGTTTCGCAGTACTTTTAATCTCTTCCGGTTCAGACTCGCTCACATTCTGTGCAGACAAACGCTTTTGCGTCTTGCTCAAACGATCACTTTGTTTTTTCGGGTTATCTTGATTTTTGATTGCTTCAGGTTCCTCTGCAACGGCTGAAACTGATTCTTTCTGTGCTCTGCTCTGACTTTTGCTATTTCGTTTCGCAGTACTTTTAATCTCTTCCGGTTCAGACTCGCTCACATTCTGTGCAGACAAACGCTTTTGCGTCTTGCTCAAACGATCACTTTGTTTTTTCGGGTTATCTTGATTTTTGATTGCTTCAGGTTCCTCTGCAACGGCTGAAACTGATTCTTTCTGTGCTCTGCTCTGACTTTTGCTATTTCGTTTCGCAGTACTTTTAATCTCTTCCGGTTCAGACTCGCTCACATTCTGTGCAGACAAACGCTTTTGCGTCTTGCCCAAACGATCACTTTGTTTTTTCGGATTATCTTGATTTTTGATTGCTTCGGGCTCCTCTGCAACAGCTGGAACTGATTCTCTCTGCATTCTTTTTTGTCTTTTACTACTTCTTTTCTCAGTACTTTCAATTTCTTCTGTTTCAGACTCGCCTATAGTCCGTTTAGAGGAACGTTTTCGCGTCTTACTCAAACGACCGCTTTGTTTTTTCGGACTTTCTTGGCTTTTTAATGTCTCAGCCTCCTCTATAACAGCTGAAACTTGTTCTTTTTGTACCCTGCCCTGGCTTTTGCTACTTCGTTTTGCAGTACTCACAATTTCTTCTGGTTCAGACTGATTTGTAATCTGTACAATGGAATGTTTTTGCGATTGGCTCGAACGACCGCTTTGTCTTTTCGAACTATCTTTTGATGGCTTTTGTAAATTAGCTAAGCGACTACTTCGTCTTACTGGAATAACTTCATTATCAGATTGTGTAGCTTCCGTTTCTTCTTCCGCAGCGTGTAGTGGTGGTTCTGATTCTAGCTCTTGAGTTGCAGTATCTGAAGGTGCTTCTTCTTTATTTGAGGTACTTAAAATCTTCGATCGTTTTCTAGGAATAATTTGTACGTCGTTCGCTTCAGATTTATTCCATTGTTTCGATTTATCTTTTACTGACGGCACTTCGGAAACTTTTCTACTAATTCTATTACTTTTCGAAGGAATTGTAATATCTTCGTCGGAAGATACGCCAGATAATTGTAATTTCGTTGAATCGTCACTGTCTTCTTGATCATCCCCATCATTTTTACTTTGCTCTTGTATCAATGTAACATTCTCAGTTACGGAATTTTTTATTTTCGACCGATCCAATGAAGTTTTCGATTTAGATGATACAAGTGGACCTAAATCAAGGTCATCGTCCGTGAGAATGTCTTGGAAAAGATTATTTTCTCCGTTTTTACGCGATTTTGTTAAAAATTTCGGCTTTAATTTCCGAACTATCCGCAAATGTTGCAATTGATCCGACGCCTCGCTTGATGAATCATAGTTCTCAGTTTGTAAATTGCTCTTGTCGATCTCCTTAACATTCTGTGCAGATTTCATCCCACTTTTATCTATTTTATGATTTTCTTTACTTCCATTTAAAACTTTAAGTTCTTTCACACGGCCAGTTTTATCTTTTTCTACAGTACTTTCTTTTGATGTTTGAACGATTTCCAACGATTTCAACAAACGTTCGACAGCTTTACTATTTTTATTCACCGATTTGCTTTTTTGTCCTGTATCGCTACTTTCGTTGCTTTCCAATATCTCTTCGAACAGATTTTTTCCTGTATTCTTATTCTTTCGTACAAAAAACTTAGGTTTCGGCTTCAAAACTTCGTGTTCTCTATTGTTATTATTATCAGACATAGACGAACGACTATCTTCGAGTATCGTGCTCTGTGCATTCGGTACGCGGAGCGGTGAAAAATCTTGTTCATTCTCAAAGGAAAACACAAATCTATTTGTCTTCGTTTGGCTAGAAACCAAAGCTTCGGTTTGACCAGAAACGATCAACGATTTTCTATTAGACGATGTTCTTACGGATTTTCCTTCGGACGGAGTTTCTAATTCGCCTTCTTTTAATACATCGGCAAACAAATTCTCATCTGCTCTCTTAGTATTTTTCTTATAAATATTTGGCTTTACTTTTAGAATGTCATTCGCGCTGTGACTTTGATTCGAACTATTTTCTTGCATTTTGTTCGATCGGTCGACGTTGGCAATCATTTTACTGCTGGATGCAGAATTATTCATGGAACTTTTCTTTTTAGTTTTTGGAATGGATTCGGATACAGTTATTATGCTGGAATCGTTTAAACCATCTAAGAAAATGTTACCTTTGGGTTTCTGTACTTTCGTGCGCAAAGTAATTTTCTTCTTCATGATTCTCGGCTCTTCTTCGGATTCCGATGTCGATGTAGCAACAGCTGCTTCTACAAAGTATCGTAAATTAAGATCGAAAGTTTCTGTAACATGTATTGGGTTGGCCAAAGAGTTCTATCGTATTTTAAAGGCGTGTAGAAGTAAAACAATGTATTGTCTATTTTTTCCAACAGTTTTGTGCTATACAGAGTGTCCTAGGTTTTTTCCACAAAACTTTGTCAATATGGTCTATGATTGTAAATACACAAAAATGTGATACAAGGATAATAGAAAATCGACAAGACTTTTTGGCCAATTTAATATATACAGTCAGTCACAAAAGTCTATATATGCATTTTAAGTATGAAATATTTATATATCTTGGAACACATTTTAGGATCATAAAAATGGTGCAAAAATTCATAAAATATAAAATTAAAAATGGGAATGATTCTTAGGTGATGTTCCGTAAAATAGGAATCATTGATTATACAAATAAAATTGTGCCTAAAAGTTTAACAATGTACAAATTCTTATACATTGTTAAATACATATTTTAATACATCTATGTATACTTTTATGAAGTTGTATTGTTAGATTAAGTATATCGTTTTAAAAACAAGGAGAAAAAGCATGATTACATTCTTAGAACCTATCCAATCTTAAATAATGAACACAATGATGTTTTTAAAATGGTTGAAACTCTTATATTTTTTTAAATATTTTAAATCTGGAAGTTATATAGACTTTTATGATTGGATGTAATGCAAATTGAGCAACACATACTTTTCTCTACAATATTTTTGTACATTTTTGAGGAATCTGGAGTATCTGAATGTTCCAACACATTCCACCATTTGTCTTTAACTTTGCTTGCTTCTATTTCTGAGTTGGTATCTAAGTGTCTACTTGATTGTTGAAACATATCTGAACCCATAGACGGCCTCATTAATGTGTTATTTTCCAGATTTTTCCACCAATAAGAGTACTCTGCAATAAAATAGTCAAATACATTCATACCTACAGAACATGAATACCTAACCTATAAAAGAAATTATATGAGTATATAAAAGAATACATGCCATTGCCTACAATATCCGTATCAGGATCCAACAAATCAGAACAAGTACTTTGTTTGCTGTACCTAGATAAACGTTTGTTCATACATTTTCGTTTAGCCATTTTTTTTAAAAACAACTTCGAACGCTTTTTTGTAACTTTCTCCAGGAAACCAGCACTTTTTACATTACGGTATCGGTTAAAGTAACTTTCTACGTTTCGTAGTTTCTTTTTATTTTCCTTACGAACTCAATATTATTTGATAACTTAATTAAAGTTCGAACAGTAAAGGAAAATAAACAACGATTGCTAACGTCTTTCTACATGGTACTCCATGCTACACGACTGCTGAACAAAACAGTTTAAATTTGGTTCATTTACTACATTCCCGACGTGCGGCATAATAAATTCCTGACGCCTAAATGATTATATCATGTACAATACAATAAAAAGTAAATATCGTACAGAAGAAATAGTTAGGTGGCTAGATAGAGTCACTGAATAATTCCCAACACTCTTCCGAGGTCAATTAAATGTTTAATTTTCAATTTTTCTTGATCAACCCCTTAACAGTGTTTGACGATTATACTCGTCACGAGTAAATGATTACTATTTGCCTAATGATAAATATATTCGTAATGTAGATCACAATTTTCAAACTAAAATTCCACCACTAAGAGATTAAAAGATTTACAACTTTGACACTGCTTAGATAAGCAGTTATTGATACAGATCATATTATTTATTTATATATAGTTACGCAGTTAGATACGAATTTTCTCAACAAAATTCTACCGTTAAAAGGTTAAATATGACACACTTAAAAGTGCAGAAATTATTCTCAGAGAAAACGTAATTAATAAATTTTCTCAAAACCTCAACCCTTACTGTAGAGGAGTATCCTTGTCACGAAGTAGTGTCTTCTTTGTCTATTCTTCTATCCTTGTCACGTAACAGTGACCTCCTTGACTATACTTCTATCCTTGTCTCCTTGTAGTGCGTTCCTTGTCTATATTTCTATCCTTATCACCCCATAGTGCTTTCTTTATCTATATCTGCGTCGTTTTCTTTTCGTAGTGCGCTCCTTGTTGCACAGAGCTCTAATGTGTGACGTCACGAATAGTAACCCTCACCTTTCCTCGTGCGACGACAGTCATATTCCATCAGTCTTGCGTTAGCACTCGAGAAGGAAGGATGTTTCGCGCTCTGCTCTTAATTCACCATTTCGTAATATTCTTACTTCCGAATTTAATATACTATTGCAGTATGATTGTAACTTATTGTGGCTTCGTACATAATTATAAATTTTGCTATTTAACTTTGGTAGACATTAACGCTTTGTTAATTACATGCTACTTCTTGATAAGTTTATTTGTCTTTTACAATTTCTTTCCTTAAAATAGCAACAATTAAGTACGTATAATAATTACTTCATTAATATATTTAACTGTGTGTGCAGGTTTCTCGGGGCGTCTAGTTGCACGGACACAGATGAACTTCTCGGTTATATCTTGGTTAACCATTTTGCAATACAATTGAATGAGAAATTAAAATAAGGATTAGTCAAGGATATGTCGGGCTCCTGAATTACTGCAATGGAAAATGAAGGAAATTACAAGATGCAGGAGTAGTGGTCAGCAGCTTCGGATCCAGAACAACAGAAACAAAGCGAAGAAAGAACTTGAAGAAACAGTTAAAAAATATTATTTTACCCATTTATATCTACATATTGTCAATTACATAAGTTGCAATTATAATACGTATTGTAAATCGATTTATAAAAATAGTTTATAACTATTAGCTAGTAGAAGCATTGTAAATCTTAGAATATTACTTGTATTAATTGTATTACATCAGATATTGTAATACATTAATAAGTCTTATGCAAAAATTTAACAGTTATTAGTTTATAAGAATATTTCAACATTTTTGTATCTTGTACTTTACCATAAAGTTTAAATAAATGCCCAATTAAAGAAAATTAATTGTTTAAACATTTACTGACCTGTCCAGCGATCCTAAAATGGCTTATCCGAATCCTTTAAAGAGGTGTACCATGGAGGAACTTAAATAAAAAAGTTCTAAAGCGAGAAACTCTAAAAAATAGTCCTACACACCATTAAATTATTTATAATAGCGAGAATAGGAGAATAAAATTCTGGAGATTACGTCAATTGTCCTGGAACTTTACAGAAATCCGATAATTGCAGTAATTCCTGGAAAATGATGTCATTTCTCGGAATCGCCGAAATTCTTGGAAATGACGTCATCATGCCCTGATCGCCGGATACCTCCTCGCACATCATATTCGCCTAATACAAAATAGTCAAATCGGCCGAACGTTTACTCGATAACCTCAGAAACTCGGCAGTTCTTAGAAAATGACGTCACTTCTAGGAATCGCCAATATTCCTTGAAATGACGTCATCATGCCATGTTTGCCGGATACCTCCTCGCACATCATATTCGCCTAATACAAAATAGTCAAATCAGTCGAACGTTTACTCGAAAACCCGAGAAACTCGACAGTTCTTGGAAAATGACGTCATTTTTCGGAATCGTCGAAATTCTTGGAAATGACGTCATCATGCCCTGATCGCCGGATACCTCCTCGCACATCATATTCGCCTAATACAAAATAGTCAAATCGGCCGAACGTTTACTCGATAACCTCAGAAACTCGGCAGTTCTTAGAAAATGACGTCACTTCTCGGAATCGCCGAAATTCTTGGAAATGACGTCATAGCACGAAACTTTTAGTCGACCTCCTGGCAACTTATATTCTCCTGATACAGGTTCGAAAATTTTCGAAAAACTGGGATACGTGGTATCAGGAGCAGGAGGTGGCAAACGGTTGTTGGCTGTGACGTCATTTCCAAGAATTTCGGCGATTCCGAGAAGTGACGTCATTTTCCAGGAATTGCCGACTTTCTTAGCTTTCCTAGCAAACGATCGGCCAATTTGGAGATTTTGTATTAGGCGAATATGATGCGCGAGGAGGTATCCGGCAAACATGGCATGATGACGTCATTTCCAAGAATTTCGGCGCGTCATAGAAATGACGTCATTTTCCAAGAACTGCCGAGTTTCTCGGGTGTTCGAGTAAAACTTCGGCCGATTTGACGATTTTGTATTAGGCGAATATGATGTGCGAGGAGGTATCCGGCAATCATGGCATGATGACGTCGTTTCAAGGAATTTTGGCGATTCCTAGAAGTGACGTCATTTCCTAAGAACTGCCGAGTTTCTCAGGTTTTCGAGTAAATGTTCGGCCGATTTGACGATTTTGTATTAGGCGAATATGATGTGCGAGGAGGTATCCGGCGATCATGGCATGATGACGTCATTTCCAAGAATTTCGGCGATTCCGAGAAATGACATCATTTTCAAGGAATTACTGCAATTATCGGATTACTGTAAAGTTCCAGGACAATCGACGTAATCCCCCAGAAATTTATTCTCTTATTATCGCTGTTATAAATAATTTAATAGTGTGTAGGACTACTTTTTAGAGTTTCTCGCTTCAGAACTTTTTTATTAAAGTTCCTCCACGGTACTTCTCTTTAAAGGATTCGGATAGGCCATTCTAGGATCGCTGGACAGGTCAGTAAATGTTTAAACAATTAATTTTCTTTAATTGGGCATTTATTTAAACTTTATGGTAAAGTACAAGATACAAAAATGTTGAAATATTCTTATAAACTAATAACTGTTAAATTTTTGCATAAGACTTATTAATGTATTACAATATATGATGTAATACAATTAATACAAGTAATATTCTAAGATTTACAATGCTTCTACTAGCTAATAGTTATAAACTATTTTTATAAATCGATTTACAATACGTATTATAATTGCAACTTATGTAATTGACAATATGTAGATATAAATGGGTAAAATAATATTTTTTAACTGTTTCTTCAAGTTCTTTCTTCGCTTTGTTTCTGTTGTTCTGGATCCGAAGCTGCTGACCACTACTCCTGCATCTTGTAATTTCCTTCATTTTCCATTGCAGTAATTCAGGAGCCCGACATATCCTTGACTAATCCTTATTTTAATTTCTCATTCAATTGTATTGCAAAATGGTTAACCAAGATATAACCGAGAAGTTCATCTGTGTCCGTGCAACTAGACGCCCCGAGAAACCTGCACACACAGTTAAATATATTAATGAAGTAATTATTATACGTACTTAATTGTTGCTATTTTAAGGAAAGAAATTGTAAAAGACAAATAAACTTATCAAGAAGTAGCATGTAATTAACAAAGCGTTAATGTCTACCAAAGTTAAATAGCAAAATTTATAATTATGTACGAAGCCACAATAAGTTACAATCATACTGCAATAGTATATTAAATTCGGAAGTAAGAATATTACGAAATGGTGAATTAAGAGCAGAGCGCGAAACATCCTTCCTTCTCGAGTGCTAACGCAAGACTGATGGAATATGACTGTCGTCGCACGAGGAAAGGTGAGGGTTACTATTCGTGACGTCACACATTAGAGCTCTGTGCAACAAGGAGCGCACTACGAAAAGAAAACGACGCAGATATAGATAAAGAGAGCACTATGTGGTGATAATGATAGAAATATAGACAAGGAACGCACTACAAGGAGACAAGGATAGAAATACAGACCAGGAGCGCCCTATTTTTCGACGAAAGCAGATGTAGTGTTTTCGATACTTCAAGAAATTTCACTATTTCTTCCCTCTTTGAGAATAATTTCCATACTTTTATGCGTGAATCATGTAACAGAGGATCTTACGAAACTTCTTAAATTAAATAGGTGCATGAATTATCTGTGCATGTTTAAGGGAAGTAAAAAAACTCGATCTTTGTATGTATAATATATATTTTATATATACGTATATAAATTATATACAACTTCTTAATTACCTCTCTCCCTTCAAAGGAGTAAAGTTCACATGTACACTTAATGCAAAAGTGGAATACGCCATGATAAGATCTGATGATAATTCGGGTTTCGAAATGGTATTAACGTAATGAAAAATTCCACAAATACTAATATCAGAAATCCTAATTGTAATACATGGATAAATGAAATTAGATATTTGGTCAGCCTTGGATACATTTCTTATTGTACTAAAGATTTATTTTGCTTTCACAGACAAACGAGATCTAAGATTCTTTTTAGTTGCTTGATCAACTTCCGGCAGGTCGTCGTCTTCGGACATAGCAGATTTCTTTCCTGAAAACAAAAATTTTATAATTTAAGTCTGAGAACGAAACGAAATAGTATTTAACCAATATCCGGTTAATTATTAACAAAATTTTAAAAGATTTCCTCACCTTCCTTCTTCTTCGATTTTTGCTTTGATTTCACTGCTGTTTGTACTGGGACTACATTTTCACGGGCATGTTTAATTTGCCTCAAAATGAAAACGTAAGATAGATAAGCTTGGAAACTGATAACAATGCCTGCAGCTGAAAATCGTATGATCGGATTGTTGAAATTTCCAGCAGCGAAATCGAAAACGCTTTCAACTTTAGTCAAGCCATACACAAATACTAAAGCAGTAATAGCCAGTGTTGCAACGTGTACAAAAACGTACACTGAATTAGAAACGAGGAATGCCACTGCAAAAGAACAAATACAAGGTATTACTTAACGTTTAGTTTATGGGGAACAATAAATAATGTACCCAAAAAAATTGTGCTCACCCTTTGTTACATTTTCCTTTTTGCCTATAAAATGAATAAGTCTAGCTCCATGAAGCATAGTGTCTCCTATGTAATGTAGAACCAGTAACAATATTCCCACTTGCTGGAAACTGTATATAGTATGTAAGCACTACAAAGTAAAATTAACATTCCGTATAGAAGAAATTTTATACCGTACTTGAAAACATAAGCTGCAAGGGTGAAGAGCAATCCAACAGTCGCGTGTAACATACGAGATGGAATATCTTCTTTTTTCACCCTTTGGAAATACAATTCAGGATAACAATGCAACCAATAAGCGAGTTGGCCAATGAAAAATAACTTTGAGGAAAAGGACATTGGTACAGGGTATTCTTTCCATAAGGAAGCTATGTTTAACAATAAATCCTCCCTGAAAAAATTATAAAGTTTTATTACTATATGTTCAACTATATCGAAAAATGATTGTACTTTTAATATTAGATTGTAACATATATTCGTGTATTTAAAATCATCTATTTGCAGATTCAGGATATAATAAGTTTAGTGAAAATTTCTATCATTTTTCTGGTAACCAAAGGGACTCAAAAATCATTCTGGGAAAAGGAGATGAATTTATGTTACAACCCAATACAATTTATTTTTACCTGACAATTATGTCTATTCCCCACATAATAGACAATATATAAAATAGGACAAACTGGCTGGATTCATTGAATTTAGCAAGCTTCACTTTGCTAAGATGTAGCCGCTTTGACACTTTCTGCAAAATTATAAGAAAAGACATTTTATTAAGATGCTTAAACTATGAGAATACATAAGAATCCATGTCACTTACATCAAAGATGTAGTCTTGGAAAACAGCATGCATTACAATTGTTATTAAGAGATAGAAAAATACAGCACATGCATCTTTCCAACCAGTAGTATATTTTATTGGAACAGTTGGATTTTCGATATCAGAAGTCACATTATGATGAATGGCAATAAATGTGTATGCCCATGGTGAAGTTGCCTGAAAGAAATCAGTTTGTATAATAAACAAGTAATGCACTATATAACACTTGAGAAACATAGATATCTCATTTACAAAATACCAGGAACTTTGACTAACTTTGTTTGAGCTCAATTTACTGTGTACAATTGCTATAATCAACAAGTACTGGTGATAATGATTAACATATGGTCATTACACAAATGATAAGAAAAACTACCATAAAGTGGTAAAATAGTTCCTGAGCGTTGTTTGAGATGCGTAAATACGTTAAACGGAAGGAAATCGTTGAACTGTGTATTCATAAAATAAGAACATTACCGATATGAAGAAAACTGAGTGTACTTGCCTGCATCATTAGACCTGTTACGAAGATCATAGCCACGCAGGAAACTATGTCCCCGTGGTTCTGAATAACAAATTCATGACTGAATATCGGGGGATTTTTGTTCGAATTTTTGCGACCTTTTATTGCAACCATTTTCAACAAGCAAAAACACCGCTCCTATGGACACGCGTTATCGATAACCTCCACGACTACCGCACTTGAACGGCTCTCAGCGACTGCCGTCAAATGATCAAACATGTACCTAATTACACCGACAAGTTTTACACATACACACAGCACCGGCGAAGAGACCACGCACTGAAACGCGCAGCCAACATCGAACTATGTGGCGCTGGCTATCTTTACTTGTTGGCACCACGTAAATCAGAGTAAAACTAAGAAATATTTCTCAAACTTATTAATATTTATTATTCTCGCACCTTTTAAGAGATTAATTGGAAAACAGATTTTTCTTTTCTATGATGATAGCATTTTAATGAACAATACTTTGGGTAACATCATACGGATGCTGTTTTGACTTCAAGTGCGACGGATTCAAATAGGTACTGAATACCGGATCGATCTCCGAGTGAAAGTAACACAATAATAATAATATTAGATTGTCTGGGAATAAATTGCGGTTTTTACGACTTTCTTTACTTCCTAAATTTCTCTTAACCCTTTGATTGCGAAAGGAGTATACAAGGTATCCTAGATTTTTTCTGCGAAACTTTGTCAGCTTCTAAATTCGAACGAAAACTGAAAATTCGAACAGATATATATTAGTCGCGTGATCGACGATCGTTTTCTATTTATTTCTGCTGGTGCAGTTGCTTTTCTTTTGTGACTCTTTCAAAGAGTATTCGTAATAGCTATCATATTCATTTATGTATATTTTTTAATTATTTTCATTCATAATAATTTCAAGAAAGGATAATGAAATTGAACATCCTAAAACGAAGTTGTATTTTCTACGACACAAAAGAAAGAAGGAATAGAGCGAATTAATCTAATTTGCATTATTTCAAATAATAAAACTTAATTCGAACAGCTCAAAGATCGAATCATGTCGCGTAACGGATTGTTTGACGGTACACTGTATAGAAAGTCGTAATTTCTTTCCGGACAATTTAATCAATTATGCAACAGATAATTTTATAAGATACACTTTATTGATAGTATTAGGTACAATCTCAGTGGTCACGATATTCCTATACACATTCATATGCATATTTGTGTTGTTAAAATTGTGCAATTGCCACAAATATTCTCGTGAAACTTGAATTATTATCTAGGTATCTAGTTTATCGATAAATAAATATACTAATATAGTTATGCGACGGTAAAGAGAAAAATACAATATTCAACAATTCGATGTCGGGATAAAATAATTTCTGAATTTCATCATATATACTATTATGCCAGAGATAAACTGTAAAATTCATTGATCAACAATGAAGTCGAAAATATATCTCTGTAATCATAAAAATAATACTCTTCCAACATTATATTATTCGTTATATTATTATTTGTTAGTCATTAGTAGAATAACATTAACGCTTATGTATTTGTACATTTACATATTTGTAGCAGCATGATTTAGCAACATAGAGTATGATCTGTTTGCTTTGATGCATCTAAATGAACACATGATATACGGTCAATTTCGGAACTTGTACATAAAGCTGTACAAAATACATTTCACGTATGTATATGTATAATAATCTTATCTTTATATGCAAAAGCGGATCCACGTACATCTTTAATTAATCTTATTTTTTTTTTTTTAGTCTTTCTGTTATAACTCTTAACAATTTTTTATTTTAAATGGTAAATCCGTTTAGATTTATTATCGGATTTAAGTGACGTTTAAATTTTGTTCTCATTTGATTAGGCCACTAAGAATTTATATTGTTAACAGCCCTTTCGAGGATATTATATTTACCGACAAAATTACGTTTATTTGGAACAATACTGTTTTCCTATTGTTTTAGTATCCTGCTAAATAATCTGTATTTATAGTAACAACTTTAAACTTGCATATAGTCCTTTGTTAAATACTCGCGTAATTCTCTTTTATTCATGTATTTTAGGACTCGATGACAAATATATTATACTGTATTGTACTTCGTATATTATACTGCATTGTTTCATGTTACGTTTGCGAGTAGCTGCTTCTGTTACCCTTAAATCAATACCACATTTAAATCGCGATAATCGAAAATGTAGAAGGTTCTCTAAGTTTCTTGATCAACGCACAGTTTGTATTTTACATTAAATGGACTTGTCAGTCAGTTAATTAAAAATATGATATTTTACAAATTTCTTCACATGTATCGGCAAACTTTAATTAACTTTATCATCATGTACCGACCGAGTTTTTGAGGCCGAATAGATTACAGTAGAACCTCCATTATATGTATTAATTGGGAGACAAAAGTGTTGATATGAGAGAATTTTTCATATAATAGAACAGCAAATGTTTAGTATCCAATTTGATTTAATAATAACCAATGCACTTTTTATAGCGATTGAGTACTTTCATTGTTATATATCTATAAAAATCACCAATTTCGGGATTGTTTGCTACATCTGGATTTTCATAAAGATTTAGCAGTACTGTAGTAGGAATACCGTTCATATGATGTTCATATAATGGAGGTTTTATAGTAATAAAATTTCATGATAGTTTGTATCCGAACGATTCCCTTGATTCTAAAATTTCATAAGGAACAATAGATTGTTTCTACATTAGAGAAAAAACAATCGCAAGTTTAATATACCTACACGACTCGTCGGGATGAATACATGAAAGAGAGAAAGAGAAAGAGAGAGAGAGAGAGAGAGAGAGAGAGAGAAAGAGAGGGAATACACAAGTACAATGATAACACGAATAAGATCTAAATACTTCTGTGGTCACAAGCCTTAAACCTTAGCAGAATCTTTTAACGTTACATGCAACCATTACGACTTGGGTGTTTAGTTTACCCTAAGTATCGCTCGTCGTTGCAAATTATGTTTTGAGGTAGACAAGTATATTCTTCGAATAGCTTTTTATAGCTATAGGCAAAGCTAAACCAAAGGATAAGTTTCAATCAAAGAAAAATGCCACATTATCTTTTAATTTTATATCTTAGTAGACCACAAATATAGCCTAGTAGAAATTTACTCGCGAAATAGTAAAGGTAGCCGTGAAAAGCTGTAAAATCGATTCGTAATTCACTCGATTTGAAAAATCAAAAGTTTTACCATGAATAGAGTATAGTACACTCTAAAAGCGATGCCATTCTAACGAATTTTTCTGTTAAAGCTACGAGAAAAGATTCGGTGTTAAAAATACCATGCACTTTTAAAAATCGTACGATCGTAATACGATTATTACTGTGTGCTTAGTTTGAAAGTTTTAAGTAGATGAGAAGAATAAAGTCAATGGCGAAAGTGTTAAAAGGTGTTCGAAAATGTCTAAGTCTGAATGTTATTGCATTCGAATGTCATATTCAGAGATTAACGTCGTTGATTGCATTAATCTGTATCATCATATGTATGTTACTTTAAATACTTCTTTAATATAATCGTAACATTTAAACGCTGTACATTATGTCGATAGTCATTTTTTTTTCATTTGTTCTATTTTTATGGCAACAACAGGGGCGGACTGGTCATGTAAGTCTATTGATGTAATCACCAATGGTCCGGTTTGGGTGAAAAATAATGTTTGTAAACAATTTCAAGGAATTGAAAACAGCTATTCAAATGGGGATATGCTCAAGTGTATTTACTTGATGAATATTTAAATTGATATTGTTTTTATTTTCAAATAACAGTATTGAAAATAACGGTCTGAAATAAATTATCTGAGATAGTTATTTCTAATTTCATTTCAAATCAAATTTACCAGGTCTGGTTTAAATTAATAATAAATAAATTTAAATTAATAATAAATCCCCCAAAACGGAGCTGATTTGGGGTTGAAATCACCGAGCCGCTCTCAACTTGTCAGTCCACCCCTGGACAACAAATATTTAACACCATATTCGGTGTAACAATATAATCTTTAGCTGTCACCATTGAAAACTATTCAACTGTTTTACTACCTGTGTCTTTATCTTACAATACTAAGATATAGCTTACCTCCACGCTTCAGGTACCACATTTGTACCTACTTACTTCTCACTTGTCTTTAACTCGCAATCAAAATATATAAATTCAGTATCTTTTTTTCTGTTTTTTTTTTTTAAACAAAATATTAATCTATATACTCTTGATTATAGCAATAATGTATAATAATTTGTTGTTTATTATAGACAGTTCACATATTTTTTGGGGAATAAATTATTGACGCGCATTTTCTAATTAAATAATTAAATGTATAAACGAAAGATGTGTGTATACATTATGATTTCGTACTGATCGCCACGCTACTTCTACGATTTTTTTATCTAAAGTTTAATCCTTTCTTTTGCTCACAAATAACAACGGAACATGATTATTATAATGCCATACAATACTGTTTAACAAAATCTACATGTAATAGTGCATATTTATGGAACATTACCTTTTTATCGCGTATATGTAATTTATACAAGCGGATCATTGTCAAGATCCATTTCTTCTACTGTGATATAAAGTCCTTCCTCTTCGTATGTAGATTCGTGTTTGGCTAGAACTTTTAGTAATGGCCGCAATTTCATCCACCATTGATATGTTGGAATGCGATGCCTACAAATTTTTACGAAACATTAGCGGAAAGTTATAAAACGGAGTGAAACATCAACTACAGATGAGTTAAAGAATAGATCTATTATCTTACGGGACTTTGCATGACGTAGTCTGAAATACAAACATCTAAAAAAATTAAAAAATTTCGAAAGAATATCTTCCTTTTTATTACCTGAAAATAAGAATACTCCTAAAGTATTTTAACACCTTCGCGTTGAGGTCGAATGTGATTTTCGATTTGACGTAAAAATACGTCATCCGTCGCGAAGGTGTTAATATGCAAAATGAAAAAGCAAACAGTCGAAATAATTAAAATGAAAATGGTAATGGGATCTAAAGAACCCCAAAACTACAAAACCGTAGATCTATTCTGTACCTCGTCTATGCATCAATACGCTTATGTTACTTACTCGAAATCCGTAACTTCAAGAAGATCTGTAAACGGTGTAAATCTGTATTGTCTTCGCACAATACCAATCATAACTGCAGTATTGGCTTCCATCGTTGTTGTTTTGTTATCAGCACTGGTACATTTTTTTAGTTGGTTGCTAAACCATTCAACCGCTTTAGAACCCATTTTTGTACCCAAATTCCGATCGAATGGAGTCGGTGAGCCACCTTGTTGCATATGACCTGCGCAAATTTTAAACCCCCGTTGCTTACTACTATTCAGAATATGATAACGTTCCGTACTATTATTCAGATTATAAAATACGTACCAATAATATTCATTCTACAGCTGAACAAACCCTTTCCCTCTTCGCTGAAGAGTCTCTGCATGAAATCTGTGTTATAATTTAAATTGGCGTTCTCGTTTCTCAAAATAAGACCCCTTTGTACACCTTCAGACATTTTTGCAGCCATCGCAATCACATCCTGGTTCAAGTCTTTGATATTAAACTTCTCTTCGAAAATGTACGCCGCGTCAGCACCTCCGGCCAATCCAGCGACCGTAGCTAAGTAACCACAATATCCACCCATAGTTTCGATTATAAATACTCTTCGCTTTGTACCCTGTGCCGACTGTCGAATTCGATCACAGATCTAAAAATAAACCAAATACACCAGAATTAGTAAAACGCGTGGCTTGTGTATGTTCAGTATAAGATCTTTTCGGCGTACGAAACCTTACCTCTGTAATTTCATTCAAAGCAGTATCACAACCTAACGAGAACTCGGTTCCTGGAACGTTATTACTGATAGTTGCCGGAATCATAGCTATCGGAATTCGAAATTCTTCGAACTTATCCCTAGCTTTGAAAAAGGTAAGCCCTGTTTGATAACCCTTTAAAAAGGCAGTAATAAATATTGGACTATTCTTTAATCTACATATCTTTATGAATATTTGAATTGATCATTACCTCGAATCCTCCTATTATAAGCAAAGCTTGAATTCCATATTCTTTAAGTTTGGCGGCAATCTGCGGTAACTGTTCTTCTTTGGGTGGAGCACGTTTAGTTCCTAGATAAGCACCACCTTGCGCTACCCACCCGGTGACAGAAGGCCAATCCATCAACTTAAATTTCCCACCCATAAGTCCTAATATTCCATCGCAAATACCATAAACCTACAAGATTGTAATATGAGTTTTGCACCACAATAACAGAATATAGTCAAATGCATAAAGATCCGCAGTCTAGTAATTATATAATCATTTTGATAGACGATACCTTGTCTCCTCGATAAATACAGTTTCTGACGAAAGAACGCACTGCTGCATTCATACCGCAAGAAGGTGAACCAATATGCATTACAGCTAACGTATAATGATCCTGTAACAAAATTCTGTGTTAACATTGTGCGACAACTTAAATCGATTCATGCAGCGTGCATATACACATAAAAAAAAGATCGCATTCGGCAATTTAACGTAATGTTTGGCATTAAGATTTGTACGACGATTGCTCTTATCCTAGCGGGAAAAAGAGATATTGCAGCTAAAGAAAATTACACAGTAGCATCAAGATTCAGAAGCTTGTTAACTCACTTGTCCACACAAAGTGAATTGCTAATTTAAAAGAGAAAGATGGAAGTGTTAGAAAGGCTGTGGTTATGAGGCATAAAAATTGAATACTCAGCAAAAAGATATACATTTATAGGCTCTTTTCTTTCAATAGATTTACCTTTGTTAATGCAGGGCCATTACCTTCCTGAAGCAGTATTAAATAAGAGATGTAATAAAAGTAAATCTCTATCATCGATATATTCTACATACTAGAACTGAAAACCTTCGAATATTTTCTACTCTCCATTATCTACTTATCTAAATTATTAAAAATTTATATCTGTGCAAAAGGTTGACAGAAGGCTTTAAGTTCGGACTAATTTTTTTTATTATATGTACGACTTGTAACATACCCTATTAGGATCGTGATCTACAGGTGCTTTTAGACGAGTCAACATCTTATATGTTTCTAAATTACGCGCGAATCCCCTGCAATTATTAATAAAATTAAATATAATGGAATTTCTATCCCGATATACAGTACAATCGAACCTCGATAACTCGAACCTGTTTAAATTCGAAAACGTCTACAAAGCGAAATAAAAGTCACTTTCATTTGAATTATTTACCACATATTTAGATGTATTTTTATCTTCGTAATCCGAAATAAGAATGACCAGATTTCTGCAAGTCGAGGTTTACTTCTATAAGTCAACCTTTTAATAAATGCCGGGAAATATAAAACGACATTTGCTGTGTTTGTAGCTCTCGTAATTCGAATTTCGTATGTTAAACCTCCTTACTCGAAAATGTCGATAAGTCCAAACTTCCGTAACTCGAAGATTTTAACTATTCCCTTAATAATCGAGTTATCGAAGTTCGACTGTAATATGAAAGTCTTAGTGGTCTAACATACTTTCCACGAAGTTGAACGGCGAGATCCCAATTTTTATCAGCCATAGCTTGTGCTACTGCTTTAGTACGACGTACGCACTCCATAAGAGGTAATCTAACAGCTTGATTACCATCCAGTGTAACAACACACGCTTCAGTGTCTGGTGTTGCTTCCATTAACGCCATTACAGCTTCTGCTCCCATTCGGCAGCCCTGTAATATTATTATTAATTTAGCGCAATATTTTTAGAAAAAAAGTCTATGATATTATGTCTGCTTATGAAGTAACTGACCAAAACTCTGTCAAAAGCCGATGGATTACCACCTCTTTGAACATGACCAAGAACGGTAATCCTAGTATCCTGCTGTAATTTATCTACAACAACTTTATGAACCTTTTCAGCAGTGATGGGTTGACCATTTCTATCTACCGCACCTTCGGCAACAATAATGATATTAAGTCGTTGTCCGGTGAGTCTTTCCTGAAAAATGTATTTCATAACGATTAGCTTATATTTTCATCGAGGACGTTAACAATTGGAAGTTCCATAGGTAAATAAAAGAATCAAAATTGAGAAGAAGTGAACCGAAGATAAAAAGACGAAACAATAAAACGAAAATTTCTAATATTAATGTTTAAACTTATCATTGATAAGCATGCGATACATTTAACTGGTTATATTTAAAGATAAATGAACAATGTTACACATCGAACTTATTAAGTGAGCATAATTTTATGTTTGAACAAAATACAAAATGAAACTACAAACTATAATAAGCTTACCGTGACGAGCAAGCTAAACTAAAATTAAAATGTCTAATATTCCTCCTCTTACTAATTAAACAAGAAAGGCACAAATTTAAGAAAAGAATTCGTTCTGCGGTTGTAATAACGTTATAAGGGATAAATGATGTTGAAGGGACTCTATAGAACCGTTTAAAAAAATTAAAAAAAAAAATAGGTTTGCGAACCTGTAGTAACTTTTTGCACAGCTTGTTTGGCCAATCTTGTTCAGGTGGCCACTCGGGGATGAACACAAAATCAGCTTCGCAACATATGGCTGCCACTAGAGCCAGGTAACTGTAATGGTATGTTATAAAAAGCTAGCTAAAAATATTAGATTACATGAATTAAGGGGATATTAAAATGATTTTCACGTTTAGCTGATACGAATTATGAAGATAAAAAAAGTATAACATTGCTAATAAGACAGTACAAAGGTGTGAAATTGTAAAAGGTTTAAATTTTTCTCCAACACGTTTACTACTATGATAAATCCGCAATTTAACACTTTGTTGACTGGCAATTTCGAGCCAAAACTATTCCATGTAGTCGGTTATTTTTCCGGTCCTTTTATTTCATAAACTTCAATATACTTTATTTGATAATGGGAGTTTGGTTCTCTCCAATTATTATTTTTCCTGAAATATGGAAACTAAGTGTGCAAAAATACTTTTTGTAGTCACTGTATATTGCATTCAGGCTTAAAAGGTACATAGACTAATGAAAATGCAAACACGATTGAACTCGTGACTGGTCAGCAATGTTTGGGCATAAAAACACGAGTATACTCCTGATCGGTCAACAAAGTGTTAAGTGATTAAAAGCTAACAAACTTTTATCCTTTTGTGTAACTTAACTATTCTGTGGTGGAGAGACGCAAAGGAGCAGACACACTTTTAATTGAAATAAATATGAATTTTGTAAAATACTGTTTACGATCGAGCTAATCAATTTTGTATCGTAATTAAGCATGTTTCATGAATGACAATAAAATGATTGATCAAGGACGTGCCTGTTGCACAGCTTTGCAAAGTTCCTCGACCCAATCACCTGTCGGCGGCATTTCAGGTATAAAGCAATAGCAGGCTTCAGAAGATAAGCTCGAAGCTAACGCCAGATACCTGAAAGACTTTACTTTTTCATTATATTCGCATTAGACTGAACTATCTTCTTAAAATTTGTTCGTATCGTTACTTCGGAAAGTTAATCGCAAACAAAATTGTTCGAATAATTCTATCTTATGTTTAACTGTAAGAAGGGATATATGAGTAACACTGGCAACATATGTAATTAAGCAATTAAAAATACATAAACAAACAGAAACAAATGGTTGAACTTGTTAAATTAAGTTAGGGGAAAACAACACTGTAACAACAAATTTAGAGAATTCCTAAGCAACGTGCCTGCTCCAATTTTCTACATAATTTATCAGGCCAGTCAACGGGAGGTGGTGATTCCGGGCAGAAAACAAAGTCTGCCTCTGCCGCTAAAGCACCCACAATAGCCAAATACCTATCCAAAAGTTCCACAAATTTGTAAAGAGTAACATGGGAGCAGATATCTTTAATTGATACATTATTACAATTGAATTGCTTTACTCTTCAAATGTGAAATCTTTTTAAAATACAATTATATTTTCATCATTCATTAGATGTACCAATGAATAATCCACCTTGTTTGTCCAAATCAACGTTCATTTTGAACAAAATCTGATACTTATTCTATTTTATATGTAACTGCTGCTATTTTACAATGCACGAAGCCATGTTTCAAATCTTTACTTATTGGTACACCTAATAGTTAAACATCGAAAATGTTTAATTCTTAGCAGAATGTAACAAAAAACTTACCCGCAATGACGACCCATGACTTCCATAATGAATGTTCTTTGATGAGAATACGCAGTGCTAACAATGGCATCGATACTTTCGATGATACGATGTAACGCAGAATCGGTACCAATAGTCATGTCGGTTCCGCAAAAATCATTATCAATTGAACCTACCATTCCAGCGATATGTAAATGTTGATATTTGTCTGCTTGTTCCGGGGTAATTTCGCCTAAACAAACAGTAAATAATAGCGTAGTAGTTTCGTCTATATTGTGTGAAAATCATTATAGTGTGAATCGAGAGAGAATCGGTCAGAGCGGTTATAACGTTGTAATGTGCGTTAATTTTTTAATAAACATTTATCGATTATTAATGAAATATTTTCCCTTGTCTTGCCTTGACCCATCTATGTGCTGTTTAATTAAAGATAATCCCTACAATGAAAAATACGATTTCTTTTACATACCAGCCTTGGCTAATTCATTTAATAGTTCTGACCATTCCTCTTTGAACAGATTTGCACCGGTAAGCGAACCATCACCGCCTATTACGACTAAATTAGTTATTCCACGTGTTACTAAATTTTTAGCAGCTTTCCTGCGGCCTTCGCGTTCTCTGAATTCTTTACAACGAGCCGATCCAATTACTGTACCACCCTAAAATCCATAATTATTGTAGTTTCTGCGAATTTCAGATACAATTCCGTGCCGGTAATTATGAAAGTGGTGTAAGTCAAAAAAGTAAAAAGTTTGGGCTTCTCACTTATTTTATGTTACATTCATTTATATTAGAAATGAGTCGAATTTTTAGATTCGTGAAACACGAATCCGAAACTGTGAGGACTCGAAACTCTCGAAACTCGAAACTTTCGAAACCTTAAATACTTATTTTCTTCCCCGTGTTTCTAAAGAGTATCCATTTTATCAGGAATTAAAATTTTAACTAAGTTTCTCTAAAAAATCAAATCATTTATATATTCTTGTTATTTATGCAAATAATTATTTACCTAGATTTCAAGAGTTTCGAATCATAATAGTAGCACCAATTTTCGGGGTTTCGAATGTCACATCCCTAATTTATATCACAAAAATATGGAAGCTTATTTTCTTTTTTTTTTCTTTTAACTTACACATCCTTCATAATTACCATCATATATGGCAATCAAAATACATACTCTATGAATGATACAAGACACAGAAGACCAGTTGGCTTCTACAATATTATTTCCACCATCCACCATACCCTGATAACCTTCTCGAATGAAAAATACTTTACAGCCTAGGTAAATACCCATTCTCACGACTGCTCGAACTGCTGCATTCATTCCTAAAAAATAAATTGTAATATTAGAATATAACTAATAAAATACCAATGACTACTCTACAGATTTTTATGCACTTATGGGAATTTAAAATGTACAAAATAGCATACAATGTGCATTAATGAATTAAACTCATCATAAATACGGCATAAAATACAAATGGTTGTATTTTAAGGGTAAAACTACCCTCCATTTAGGTTCTACTTATATCACTTTGGTAATAAAAATATGAAATTGCATAAAAATCCTCAATCTACTAATGATAAAATATTTGAATGAAATTCAATATCTTTTACCTTGAGAATCACCACCACTGGTAAAGACTGCAAGGCCTTTACCTTTGTGGCTACCAGGTTTTATAAACCTTTGTGCTGCTAAATCTTCTGCCATTTTTGGGCAAGGGTACCAAGCGTGTCCCTATAATATAATAGTCTTTATAACTGCTTCCATAATAAATCAAACATGTAATTTTATTTATTTGTATAATAATACAGTATGTGTCTACAATAATATATCATATAAATAAATAGTAGTTCATTTGCCTCTCCCATCATTACTGCTAGGTCAGAATAAGTATCGTATTCATCTATAACTCCATTAAATTCTTCATCTACATCATAACAGAAATGCAAGGGAACACTGGATGGCGAAGCAAAATAGTTTCTTGTGAACATCTATTTCAATTTTTCATTGTTACATCAAATTAAAGAATACATGGAAAAGAAGTGCTTGTAACTCACTTGTGGAAAAATCATGGATAATTGCAAATTTTGGGTAAGAATTTCTGTTCTCTTACCCTTGCTGCTTTTTGTTATATTTGAAATTGTTTTACTTGTCACAGAAACATTTGTTCCTGTGCTTTTTAATAAGCTATGTTTTTTCTCATCCAACAAAAAATCTATAGTATTTTCCAATGTTCATATTAATCTTGTTTTATGCATGAAATATATCTTATAATGGGCACATTACTTTCTAATGGAGTTGAACAGTAGGAAGAGCTGTCTTTCTCCTCCAATTTGTCTGAGCTAGTGCAAGCACATATTGCATCGTTATATTTCTTGAACATGTTTCAATGAATTAGATATACAAGAAATTTTAAGCAGTTATTAAATAGAATAATTTATTACACTCTACATAAAATGTATAACCTAAAATAATAGAAGTTAAAAACTATACACTGTAAACTTGATGTACTTTGTCATAACATGAACATAGCATTTAATTCATTCTAAGCAACTTTTACATGTATATTTAAACGATAATCGCTATTCGTATGCGCGAGTAAATCATATTTCTTTCAAATTACAAATGTTGCGCTGTTATCGAACTTTATTTTATCACCAATATAAAAATTTCATGTATAGCTTTACTTTAATAGTTAACACATTGCATAACACATCTATGAATAATAGCAAAGTATACCATAGAAAATCGCGGAATCGAATCTTTTAATCTTATCTGTCGAAGATCATAATTGCAGCGAATGAATGGAAAGTAATAACATCAGAAAGAAATTATCAAAGGACCTTGCAAAACAAAACCCCTTCGACAGTCCTTCATATTTTAAAATAAAATAGCATGTGTACAAAGAATCAATGGAATCTGGCACAGTCTCAAATTACGACGCATCAAAACATCAGAAGAACGATAATCGCGTAGATCATTCGAATTCCACTACACAACTCGCAAGTGACACGGATTCCTCGTATAATAATCGAATGACAAGATGAATAAAAAAAACTATGCAAACGGTAGAAAGTAGGACAGCAGTTGATTCGGTTGAAAAAAACGCTAACGAAAAAATTAATAGCGTACTATAATATGTATACAAGGTAACGTCACCCTATCTCATTGACAATTGCTCACTGAATTAACTATCGTTCGCAAAAAGTGTTCGAAAAGTATTGGACATTTTTGTTTTACCTCACTGAATAAATATATATCCAATTGTAATAGGAATTGGACTGGCGATGATTCTCTTCCTGTCTTGAAATTGATGAAAAATGAGCGGTGCTCTACCTAAACGTCAGACACCGCTTTCGCGTTCTGACTACTACTGAAGGTGACCTTTACATGAGCTTCTGCACGAAGCCCCCACCAGTAATATCGGGTAGATCTCGACACCCCACTCTGTGTGGAATTAAATTTAGGAAACGGCCGTAGATGGTGTTAGCAATACATACGGCAGCCAATAACGATGCTCCCTGCTATTGCGTCAAATTCCCGGAACTTATTTCAAATTTTATTTGTCAAAAAATGTAGTGTACATGATCTTACATAATTTCATTCGCGTTACGAATAAATTACGTCGAACAGTGTTTGACGTTACGCAAAAATTCGTAGGTGAATGACGTTACTGTCCATTTTAAAACTATAAAAAAACACGTGTCTCGAATGAACCGTCGCGTTGTTTCCACTAGATCGTTATTGACACAAGACTATTGGAAGTTAACGCAATTCATTCTAATAATAATCGGCGAACAAAATGAGCCGCGAACGTCGTAAATAAGGATACTTTTACACTTCCTTCGAGAACACTGACACTTAGTTATTTTTATGTTTTTGTCGCGTCATTTCAAAGAACCAAACTTGAAATACTTACGCTCAGTCCTGAAAGTCTACGTACTATTTCTAAATTTCAGATGCTTATATATTTTAAGACATATCTGGGAATACTCGAAATCGAATGAAAATTCATAAAATATAAAACGTTTCATTTATTGTACGAATAAAAGTGCATTTAAAAGCACACAAGATGTAATTTAACTTGTGCTAAACGCAAATCATAGAACGTCACAATTGCTGCGAAAGGATCAACAAAATATAGATATTGTTATAACAATCAGTTTTGTATATTGTAATACGCGTGCGTAGTTTTTTGTGAAATCGAGTTTTGTTACTATTGCTCATTAATAATTGGATTTTTGGTAGTCTAATTAAGAACGTTATTAATAAATAAAGGTTCATAAAAAATAATCCGAATCCTATCAATTAAATAACAGAAATTAATACTATTAAAAAAGTTACGAACTTTCCGAACAACCTAGTAATTGAAATTTGCAGATGTATGTTGACTTTGGAGATGGACTATTATCTCTCTTGTATCTATTAGCAGTCGTATTTTGTAACTGATAAATAATTAAGCTCCGGAATAATGGATAATCAAATCATCATCGAACAATGAAATTAACCCTTTGTGTTGTAATTCACTGTATGTTAATCCTCATTGTTAATGTATTTAAGTGTTTAACGCCTTCGATATAATTACTTAATTGCGTTTGCTGTTTCTCCATCGGTCATTTGTTTTTCTGTAATTTTGTTAGTTTATATCCTTATTATTTTTTATTTATTTAATTATACGACATCTTATTCCTTTTGTACCAAATGGTTTTTAGCCGTTGGTAATCAATAAATAATAATAATAATAATTTATACTTTTCGTTGTGGCCATACGACGTACGAACTTAACACTGAAAGGTTTAATATAGTAGCGTCGAAAATAATTACCTTTAACAATAAGTTCATATCGGAATTTTGGAGCGACGTTGTTTTTAGCACGTAAATTGTGTTGAATTCTTAGAAACTTGCGGTACATCTTGAGTTCAGTCAATGATGTTGCACAAGAAGTGGAAGAAGTTACGAGGATTACGTGTCATCCATCTCGTACAGTGACTCAAGGTAAAACTCGGGCATTTACAATATTAGACGAAAATATTGGTGCACATTTTCATTGTTACGATACAAACGCTTTCTTATTATTAAAGAATGGTTTAGGAAAGAAAATATTCAACGTACCCGTATATTATCTATTCTAGTTTATTGTATAATAAGAACAAATGAGATGCAATCGAGAATTGTTGGAAAAGACAACGATGTATTGTTTACTGTAAGCCGTGCCAATACTTTTGTCCTTCTTTAACATGTTAAACAAACATACGAAACGTTCAGGGTGGTAAGGATGAACTCAACACCTTCAAAAATACTTTTTTTACTTTATTAAATTGTTTTACGGCACTTAACGCACATTTCTATTAGGGTGGCCCAACCAATGAATGACCGAACTGTTGAATTTATGCACGTTTTAAGTTAGAAATAATATTTAATTAACAAATGGTTGGGGAAATCGAACATAGTAATTAATTTTATTCGTAAAAGTGTAATTACTCTTTTTTTCTATATTGTTTTTGAATTCATTATATAGTGCAACAAGCATAAAAGCCTAGTAAATAATCGCATTCAAGATTTGGCCAAGACTCGACCTTTGTTTTCAGAAACAATTGTATTTTATTGAAAATGCAAACAAAATTTATTTATGAACGTTTAATAATTTTAAAGCTTATAATTCACCTTTTTTGCCTAATGGTCATTCATTGGTATGCGGTCAATTGCTGGGCGATTTACCCTATATGAACTTGAATATAAGTTCATGCAAATAGGAGAAATTACCGTATGTTAACAAATCTGATACATTATGCTACTATCTCTGGCAACAAGTTTTCAATCAAAGGCGATAATCTAAGATTAGCTAAAAAACGCGAAGGTTTTTGTAGCGCAAAGTGTTATTGTATAATTATAAAACCTAAGAGAGAATTTATAGGCAACACAGAGCAAACTTAATTAATAAAAATACTCGCAAAAGGAAAACTCAGCTTCGAGAAATTATAAAATTATCGTATAAAACAATTCCATTTACAGGAAATCTCGTAGTATCTCTTATTTAGCTACCAGATGACAGAAAAAAACAGAAAATTGATGCGAATTGACTTATCAAGTTTTTCTCCTGTAGCCTTTAAATGTGTGTTCGAGTTTTACTTTGAGTCACTGTATTTCTTTTATACTTTTTAGAAACGCGTGACTCGATTAATCAAATTTTCTGTGGGGAAAATGAGAGGACTATACTCGTCGCTTTCACATTCTTTATTCATAAACCAATTCCATTAAAATTTAATTTCATGCTCTTTTCCTTTTATTTCCACTCCTATCATTTATTGTTGGTCGCTCGATTGAACTGGCGTTGGTCTTTGGTCTGTAGCAATTAGGCCAAGGTCTGGAAAGCAATCCTGTGAAACAAATCGAACTACTCCGCAATGGCTTATGCATGTTTTTTCTCTACAATTTCGGAAGATTGGAAGATCGAATGATTACCATAGATCGATCGGATTCGTAAAAAAAAAAAAAGAAATAGATAACGAATTCAGAAATCAAAAAGATACGAATCTAAAGAAAAAATACGAAACAAGACTTCGTACCTACAATATCTAACTGTGCAATCTTACGTAATTATCTTACATGTTACGTCTATTTTTTTCGGAAAAACACGTGATTGTGGCGAAGGAAAATTTCTACT
The DNA here is from genome assembly GCA_028830335.1 of Eucera pruinosa. Taxonomy (NCBI): domain Eukaryota; kingdom Metazoa; phylum Arthropoda; class Insecta; order Hymenoptera; family Apidae; genus Eucera; species Eucera pruinosa. The sequence continues at coordinate 9,977,770 of JAMYCR010000015.1, read as the reverse complement.
AAAAAAAAAAAAAAAAGAAATAAAGCGGAAAGAAAAGAAAATTCTAACGCGACTAGAATAAAAGGATCCACACATCGATGTTACTTATTAAAAGCCAACTAAATTACTATATTTTTGTAGGCGAATATACAAACATACACATTTTCGTATAAACTTTGGAAGTTAACAAGATGTACAAAGACATCGCGAAACTGTTCAACGGCTACGTTTTCTTAAGTTCAATTTCAACTTAAGATTACCAAAATTGTTGAAATACTGTTTTCAGCTTTGTTTCTTTATTTTAGATTGCTTAGATTTAAGGGAGTACTGGTAATGCACCATTTGTTTTTATTGAAAATCAGTCCCCTCCACTTCTAAGACTCTTTTGTCCGTTCGAATTTGCATCGTCGGAAAAATAATATTAAATGATGTCCATTTCACATCTAATCGAACCTAATACTTTTCATCTATCTTCTTTCTCTTCAATATCTACATGCGACGAATCTCGAATCAACGGATACCGAAGATAATTATGGCGAAAATTAGTAGCGAGCATAAAAACGGCAATAATGTAGTCGACGTTTGTCCAGGAATCGATAATTACAGATCGATCAATCAAATTGTAGCTTACTTCGACCGGTGGTTGTGCGTATTTTATTGCGCAAATATCGTTCGCGTCTCGTACGATCTTCCAGCTGCGGAGATCATCGTCGGGCCGAAGGTCGAATGGGCGAGAGAAAGGGCAGTCTGGGCAGAGAAGTCGACGGATTAACTGCTCTTGCACGAAAGCGATAATTTGTTAGGACAGATTAAATTCTCTTACAATAATAATAATAATAATAATAATAATAATAGTAATAATAATAATAGTAATAATAATAATACTAATTGTAACAAAGAATTCTTATTGTATAGGAACATTGTGCTTACGTCTGCCTAGCCTTCAAAATCAAATTCTTGGAATTCCTCTGTCTCTTGGAATACTGTTAAGTATGTGAAGCGTTGTTACGCACATTATTATTTTTCTTTTTGCAATGATTGACTCAACATAAAACCTATTACCCTTCCAAAACCTGATGATACTGCAGAGCAGGACAATCGAGGCTATGGTTTTTTTTCTGAGACATTTTATCAGAATTTATTATTTCGTGTAAACGTTTATAATAATTATAATTTACAATTACGATGATCGATGATAAATACAAATAGAACAACGTAGGTTGGGAGGAGGAAATCAGGGGAATTCAGCGGATGAATACTTTGAAAGTGACTCTTGCGATGGCTAGCTTTTCTTTGTTTTTTTTTTAATGAAGTAGATAGATAGGGGCAGGGCTTGGAAAGTGAAACTTCACGAATCAAGGAATATAATTGTCCGAGTGAAGGATAATATTTCGTCGTCGTTCGTAATTAATAACGCAGTGATAAATATGTCGGTAACCAAATTACAAGTCTAAAGGTTCTTAAAATGACCGAGTAAGAAGTATTGTAAATGGAGGGAATGGGAAGATTAACAAAGGAAATGAGCGCAGGAAGGGAGCAAATAAGGAAATTATACAAAAATAATACATCACCTCTTTGTAAACCGTCAGAAATTCTCGCTCTCTTTATCCATCGAGTAAATTTGTAACATTACTAATAAATAAATATAAAAAAAGAACCATATTTATTCAGAAAGACTTGTAATATCCAAACAATTGGAAAAAAAAGGAAAGCCGGTAAATCTGTTCCAGCCTTGATTATAATAAACCAACGCTTCATGGACAGCAATGAAAATGTAGATTTTTTTCTTTTTTTTTTAAAAAATGTTAATCGAATGTTGAACACAGTTAAGATTTTCAAAAGGACTAAGAAGGAAGAAAGATGAATCGAATATGATTTAAAACGGGAAATGAAATTATACAAAATACATCGTTTGGATTTACTGCGCGAGAACGAGGCCAATATTTAGATAATTGCTAATTGTGAATTACCTCGAAATTATGGCGATAAATTTGTTGCTGCAACATTTTACCCGAACTCGCTCAGCTGATCCATTCTCTATTTGAATTCGAGAAGACTTCTCTCGAAAATCTTCTTGCAATTTTGTTTCCGTTTCATTCTTACTTTTGTTTAGTCTCTTGCATCGGCAACTAACGCTTGCGTGAAATGAATGAAAGAGTAGAGAAATGAAAGGGCATGGCGGTAGTGTGGTGTGAAGAAACACACGAAAGCTATTCGGAGGAGAATTGATCTTATGGATACCTTTGCAAAATTGACTCTCATTCTTTTACTCCCGCATCGTTCATTCACCCTTTTCTTATGTTTGATGTGACAAAAACATGGACACATTGAAAAATTACAACAGATTAGGGGAACGTTTGCCCACGCAACACACGTAATATCGATAATCGTTACTTGCTTCCATACGATAAACATTTACGTATATTGTACGTGTTTTCTGTGTGTAAAGTGTATGTGTGGATACGTAAGTATACACCAGTAGTGTGTTTAGGGTAAGCGCGCGTATTTTACATACACTTAAAAAGTATCCATGCATACGAGACGAAGAATACGTCGAAGTTCATTCTACCGATACAGGTAGATTAGGACCGAAATGGAATGGACCGAACCAGAGGCGGATAGTGGATTTTCGAGGATCTAAAAACCGACAGCTAAAACGAAAGAAACAGAGTAAAAAGAAACGTAAGCGAACAAATATTTAACACGTTTATTTATTTTTTTTTAATATCGTAAAAAAGAATGATTGGTTTTTAACATAGAAACAAATGAAAGTTTCGGTTTATTTCGATCGGTGAAAGTTAAGATTCGGTACTTAGAATTTAAGAAAAATACAAAAAGGATCTTGGCTTGATTGGTACAGTTCTCAAATAATTAGAAGCACTTGATTCGTACATATATACATATTAATCCGCCCCTGGACCGAACGTATCCGTTGCATTTGGACGCGTTAATTTTTTTACTTTATCATTTGACTCTTCTTCCATTTTTAAAATGGCAACGTACGTCCCTCCTAAGCGAAGCTTCGGTCGTGAACTGATCACAGACAGTTATACGTCTTTGATCTGCCATTTGAATCCGTCACCCCGAATTATCAGAAATAAGCCTTTTTCGAGTTTCTTGTGTAACGATATACGCGGTCGATCAATATCTATTGACGGAGGTTTTTTAAATCTTTTCTTCAAAAATTTAACAAATAGAGGGAAAAAAGAGACAAAAAGGAAACCCGCGAACTTAGCATGTCCCTCCTGTGGACCAAACTCATAAATGATGTTTCGCTTTATGAGACATTTTCGTGAAGTTATTATAAATTTGCAAAACAGCGGGGGAAATAACGAATTATCTTCGAACTCTATCGACAATTTCCACGAGATCGATCGTGCCTACAAAAACTGAATATATCATATATATAATATATATACACGCATTACTCACGCACATACATATATACATACATGTATAAATGCATGCGTACGTGCGTATTGTATGTCGAAGGGACTATTCATCAGGACAATATAGTATTCTTTTTCCTTTGTTTTTATACGCGTACATTAATTTGCTCTCGTTTTCTTCTTTTCCTTTCTTTTAATCGCGACACACAGTGGTGATCGAATCTCTGGTAAATATCTGTTGTGTATATATATATATTATTGTGTATAATATATGTATATATATTATAACATATACATGAGAGAGCGGGGAAGAAAGAAAGACAGAAGAAAAGAGAAGAGAGGGAATGAAAGGATAACGAGAGTAAGAAAGAATGTGTAAGGAGGAGAGTAAGATTGACGCGACTAAAACCAGAGGTTTATAATAAGAGCAAAGGAAGTCAGGAATATAGGGAGAAACATCTTAGAAAGAAACGTCGCGTATTGATCGGCCGTTTGAGAGATTAAAAAGTAGTTTCCCCTTCCTACTCAGATATTCACACGCATTTAGCAACGGACGGTCACGGCATACGATGGATAAAATTGTATTTTCAAAGTGCTTCACTCACCTTGATAATACAACTATATTATTATAACGGCACGACTTAAAATTTTGAAATAAATATATATGTAAAGACGGGAATTATTCTTCTTCAAATACGTTGTAAAAGAATTCGGAATATAAAACATACACACACAAGAAAAAGAAAAATAGGAAACAGAAAAAGAGGAAACGAATACGCACACAGAATGTAATACTGTGTGCATGCGCGCGCGTGTGCAGAAGAGCTTCTTTAAATACTACTAACGTGCAATATGTAAAAAGTATCAAATGTAAAAATTAAGTCACCACCGATGTTGTTTTGGAACTTAATAACTTAATGTATTTTTTCTCCTTTCTCCTCCTGCGTTCTTCCCTTCGTATAATAATTATCGTACTTGCTAGACAATGTGAAATTTAATTTAATGACAACTGGATATAATGTAGTTAGATTCATGCGTGCTTTTTTTTCCTTTGACTTCGTTTCTTCCCGAATCTCTGTTTCGGTTAGCGATATTTTAGATGGTAAATAGTGAGCAGATCTGGGAGTAGTGACAGTGTTTTCGTGGTTGTTTTTCGCATCCCGTGTCTCGTCCCAACGGCGAAATGGATATATCCATTCTATCTTCTACAAACCCTTTAAAGACTAGTTCGTTCAACCTTTTTTTTCCTCGATCGGTTGTAGATTTATCTGCATCATTAATTAATGCACCATCGTCTACTACTAGCGGCTCGTTTTTTTCTCCATAATATACATGTACACCTTTTGCCCTCTTCGATGCTATCTTTTTCTCGAAAAACGTTGTACGACGAGACAGAGTTTGCGAAACGAATACTCTTCCTGTCCTTTCCTCTGTTCATCCATAATTTGCTCCTTCCTGTTCTTCCACACAAACACGAGTCGATACGCTTCTCTCGGATAAACTTGGTGTGCCAGAGGCCGAGTAATTCTCACCGGCTCGACCGTTTCCTTTCATTAAGGGCCGTACGCACGGTATAGCGACGCAATAATTCTACGTTTAGCTTTTGCACAAATTCGCTAATTTTCTTCTTCACCCTATCCTCGCTGCTTTTTCCATTTCTCTCTTTCTTTTCCCCTTCCTCCAAAGATCGACACCACCGCTCTCCGTTTTTGGGTCGAATATCTTTTATTGTATAATTTTTCGACAACGAGTTACACACGCAATTTGGGGCGGATATATATACGCAGCGACCAGCACGGCGAAATCAATCCTTTAGGAAAGGATACGGTCGAGAGCGAGATTCTCGCGTTCGAGCTTTCGAACCGGGCGTAACAGCTGTGGGGTGGTGACATCGGCAGCAGTGTGCGGTCGCATTGGAACAAAGAGGTCACAATTTTCGAGGAGGAGATTAAGGAAATAAGGATTTGGAAAGAGGCGGTGGTGGCGATGATGTGGTTCAACGAATGTGGAAGAAGAAAAGGAAGGGAGGAAAGAAATATGGGGAAAGAAAGGGATAATATAGATAGAGATGGATACAAAAGGGGGAAAATTTAGAACGGAAAGAGAAGGAAACGGCAGAAATAAGGAAATGTAATAATAAAGAGAAAGAGGCTAATAAAGAAGGAGGGATGGGAGGGCGGGAGGTAGGGAGGAAGGAAGGAAGAAGGAAACGAGGTACGCGAGGGACGAAAGGACAGGCGAATGGATAAATCGATCTCGGGTGGATGGATGGGTGAGCACTTCAAGGGACGGGGGGACGATAGAGAATAGGATGGTTCTTATTAGGTTAGAAAGGACTTAAGCTTAGGAAGGTTAGTTGTTATCTCCGCCCTCCTGCGCTTCGTCCGCGTCACCCTGCGTGTCACTGGTCCAGAGAGTAAGGTTGTCGCGCAAAAGCTGCATAATTAGGGTAGAATCTTTATAGCTGTCCTCGTTAAGTGTGTCCAATTCTGCGATCGCATCGTCGAACGCCTGAAACGTTTACGCAAATATGTTATTCGACAAATTTAATCACAAATTTTAGCCTATCATTCCGTTTTTATTTTACAACACACGATGATTCTACTAATCAGCAATCGCGTTGAAGCTATGAAAGTTGCATTCTTTCGTGGTCACGTGAGTCCACATCAGGGGTTGAAACGGCTCCGAAAATAACTGTTTCAAACTGTTATACAGAATGTCTCATCTAAAACTAGCCACTCAATTATCTTCTCATTATCGATGAACTTACTTTCTGTTTAAACGTCAAATTAACTTTGCAATGCTTTTTGTATACTCAAAAAAATAGAACATAAGCTGAGTGGGTGGCCTATTTTAAGTGGAACACCTTGTGTATCAATTCTGATTTAAACAGTTACGAGAACCAAAAAAATATCATAACTCTTGTGGATATATCGGTTCTAACTCATTTCGGTTTCGGTTACATATATATGGTATCATATCTTGTCTTATTCTCGTGTATGAAACAAAGTCGCATTATAAAAGATGTTAATATTATTTAGAACCGAACCGTAATCATTACAAAACCGAAAAATAACAATTATAGAACCAATATATCTAAAACAATTGTAAGAATTTTCCGGTTCTGGTAACTGTTTCAAAAACTAAATTTTATAAATGTTTTCAACCCCTAGTTCACAAACGTTCGTGCAAAAAGCATCAATCAAATTTGATTAGAAATAGAAAATGTTACAAACATGTTAATTCATCAATGAACTGCGGATGTTTATGCATTTTATAGTAAATTTTAATGTGTAAAAAAGCAAAAAAATATTAAAAAAATATAAGAAATATGCAACATAAGAGAGATTATACAATAAAATACATAGGATGAAATATGAGTTTACATGAACATCCGTAGTGTGTATTCGTCAACTTGCGAGCGATGCGAAATGGTTACCGATACAGTGGAGACTCGTTATGGCAATCAATCACACCAACCAATATAGACTTCTTTTTCTTAAGGGGTTAGTAATACACTCAAAAACATCACATTTATCGTACAGTATCAGGGTGTACGATACTAATTACTAGAGGTGTGCGAGGCTTCGAAAATATCGTGTCGAGATGCGGTATTTTCGAGGCCTAGCACACCTCTACCAATTATCAATTAGAATATGAGCCGCTCGTTTGTCAAACCGATTAACTCCAAAAAGAAGAAGTAGAGAAACTGATAAAATAATTGAAGATTCCTTTTAAAATTTAAATGAACACTTTGAAATGTATTATTACAGGAATAGCTATTATTCAAAGATATATAAAATGCATAGAATATGTCCCTGGAACTCGCGTTCTTATTTTTATAAATTGTTTATTATTACATGATCAAGAACTTTCTTCTCATTTCGTGATTGTTCAGTCTGATTGCTAAAAGGAAATTTATTTTAACTACAAAAAGTTAAGCTTCAAATCAAGTGCTGTGGTACAAAAATGTTAAATAATTAGAAAAATTGAGTTAATCACTTTGGCCGATGAACGGTTCAAAGATGCATTTATTTTTTATATAAAATATGATAATCGTATCAAGCATCAAACCATCGACTACCCCTAACCTGTTTGGCAAGGTGACAGGCTCTAGCCGGAGAATTAATAATTTCATAATAAAAAACGGAGAAATTGAGAGCAAGGCCAAGCCTGATCGGATGGGTAGGCTGCATTTTTGACTTTGCTATGTCAAACGCTTCTTGGTACGCCTTCTGAGAATCCTCGACTACTGCTGTAATGCAAACCGAGAAATTCAAATTATAGATTTCACAGATTTTCAAATGGAACACGTGACCTCCGTTGATATACACCTGTATGAGTGTGCGCGTATATGTATAGGTGTGTGAATTTTGGGATAGGGATAGTGTGTAAAAAGGAGATGGGAATATACACCGGGGACTATCCAACCCCTATTACTTTCATTTCCACGAGTAGGCGCGTTACTCGCGATCGCGATAATGGAAAATCGCCGAAAGTTTGAAAACGCGACGACTCAACTTTCAAACTATAAAAGCATCTCCAGACCGTATGGTAGAACAAGATCATACTTTTGCCTCCACTGCATCAACTACCACCGTTGTCTCCTTTTTTTTCTTCCCGCGATTGCTGCGATTATCGACATCACCCTCTCGTTTTTAATAAATTTATACCTGTTTGGCCAGCTGGCAGGCCTTGTCTGGCGAGTTGATGATTTCGTAATAAAAAACGGAGAAGTTCAAAGCAAGACCGAGCCTGATGGGATGCGTAGACTGCATTTTTGTCTTTGCTATGTCAAACGCCTCTTGGTACGCTTTCTGTGAATCCTCGACTACCGCTGGAATGCAAACCGGGGAAATCCAGATTACAATTTCTACAAACGTGTACAAAGGACGTGACCACTTTCTTACCGCGGTGTAATAAATACGGACCTTGAGGATAGGAGGAACGAAAGGAGATGGGAAAGAAGAATACGATGCAACCACCACATTTCACGTGATGTTCAAATGCGAATCATTTACGGAAGTCGTTACTAAGTGTACTCAAGCGTACTACTACACATCGGTTGTAGAAACGAAAAAGCCGACCATCATATATCGTATAAAGTAAGAGAATACGATAAGTTGAAAAGGTTAAAATGCCTTCTCTCTCTTGCCTTGTGCTCTAATATAGCACAAATTCCTCCGTTTTATTGAATTTAAATCGGGACACGCCATATCCACAACTGACTGATCATAATTATAGCCCGATCATGTACCATCTTAACTTACGGCCGCTAGATATACCCATAGAACAATTGCAGACATGACTTCTCTCTTCACTCATTATTTATGTACACTATTGAGGGTACTCATTTCAAATAAAATAAAATGAATGATAAAGAAGAGAGATCATGTGTTTCTTGCCTCCACTGCATCATCACCTGCATCTTCCTTTCGCATCTTTCCGCGATTGCTGTAAACTCTATTACCCGATACGCGTTATCAACCCTCGGCTGCCTTCGTGAATTATACCTGTTTGGCCAGCTGGCAGGCCTTGTCTGGTGAGTTCAGGATCTCGTAATAGAACACAGAGAAGTTTAGGGCTAGACCTAGCCTGATCGGGTGGGTAGGTTGCATCTTTGACTTGCTGATTTCGAACGCATCCTGGTATGCCTTCTGGCTGTCGTCTACCACGGCTGGATATATATATATACATATATTACGTGCAAGATTATCAGCAAAGTTTCAACTTTTTCGAGTGTTCGTTGATTTATCGAATTTAACACCGATCATGTGCCTCGATATACATGTAGTCGTATCTTTAACGTCTCTCAGGTAATCGTAACACAATGGTAGATATAAAACGAACTGGCACACGAGGCATTAGCTGGCACGGTTTTACGGAAGAAATCGTGATTATGTTATTATGTGATTTTGTAATAAAAGAATACACACAGCTGAAACGAAACACGTAGCAGATGTTTTTATTACTATCGTGTACTATAATAGTACGCGCCGGCGGCGTTAAATTCTAACAACCGCTTTAGAAAACGTTTTTCTATTCGAGTATGCCACGTTGAACGGCTGCAAGTATTCGGACGTGCCGACGAGCGTCACGGAATTTTTCAAATCCATTTAAATCTAAGAATGTGCCAGAGAATAGTTTCAGCGAAGACATCTGTCGCTGCAGCTGTGCTTCCTCTTTTCTAAAGTATAGCTATAGGGTCGCGGGCAGGTACCAAAGTATTATACCGGCTCCTTCCTTCTTTCTATTCGAACACAGATGCTCATCGATCATTTCATACAAACTTCAATGTCGGATTGCAGGTAACGAACTATTTTCGGTAACATTGCTATTTTAGAAATTTCGCATGTCCTCGATCGAAAGATAACGAGATGCAAGCAAACGCATTCGCGTATTGTAACTACGATTCAGATGAGCGTCGACGAATAACTCCAGTCAGAAGAGATTAATCAAGACCAAGTAAAATTGTAGTTGTAGGGGCTGTTAGTGAATCGAGTGATTAAGTACGTACCGTTTCTGGTTTCTCCGGTGGCGACTTCTGCGAGATACCTGTAGTAGTCGCCCTTCATCTTGAGGTAGAATACTTTACTCTCGGCATTACTAGCCTTGGGAATCAGGTACTTATCAAGGAGTCCCTGCAACATCAACGGTGCAATTAATTTCTATCCTACTTTCAGCTTCTTTTAACTCATTTGCATCCGCAAACGGAGTAATCTACGTACGACGATATACATCTATTGTCGAATGTAGAACAATTTGAAAGCATCTAGTAACCAGTAAGTAAAAATATTTGTCGATACGCGACGATATGACCCGACTATGAGTTGAGCGTCTATGATGCAAATGGGTTAAAGACAATTATATCCGTTTAATTGCACGACACGACGCCGACCAAAATCAGAACTCATTTACGCTACAAAGGGTGCCCCTGAAAGACACGTACAAACGAGTACCAATTGATTCCCCATAAAAAAAAAAAATATATTAGGTGTACCAATTAATAACCCACTACTCTTTTAAAAGGAAAAAGGTACAAACTATAATTTATACTTAGTATGTAAAAGGCGAATTATCATACTCAATTTTCTCAAAAACTAAGCTAAAAACGAAAATTGGTAATTCGGTATATTTGTACGAGTAGTTACCCGATATTCGTTTGTACATACCTTTCAGGGACACTCTGTATACACAAGTGACGTGTGTATGGACAAACAAAAACGAAACATAAGTGTGCCACGATCGGCCTTCTTTTTCTGTTTTTCGTTTATTTCGAGAGGTTCAGAGTATCAACTGTGCTACATTATGCTACGATACGTTACGTACACCTGATTCGTTTCAATGATAGGTCGATATTATCCCGGCATATTTCGACAACATTGACTTTTTGTCTTTGACACGCTTGTTGAACGCTGAGGAGAGATCGTAAGTCGAGCTGCTACTAGACGAGTCGTAACGGAGCCGCATGAAATTTGAACCGGTGAGCGATCTTTCCTTCCCAGCTCTTAGAATACGTAGAGACGCGACAAAGAGGATCGTTCACTCGTGTAAGACGATCCATCGAGTACCGAAAACCGACTTAACATCCCTCACGTATGGGAGCCTCGATGATTTTCCTGCCCATGCAGCCGAAGCTGATTTTCTAGTCTATCTCACCACAAGTTTTTCACGTAAAACGATATTTTAGAACTTCCTTCAGATCCAGGCTCCATACATTATATGGACCTCGCTCACGCATATTTACATACACATTTAGATAATGGTGAAAACAATATGTGAGACCTTTATCGTTGCACCAAACTATGTTTGTTGCATTTCGGCAATGGGTGATGGGGGAACGATGATCATTGCATGAGAACAAAAGACGATTGACAAATATAAAAACAATTTATCGAATACGCAATGAGGACAGATGGTACCTCGTTCATTGCACAAACCTCGATTTTTGCACGCATTTTCGGATCTGTTTAATCTGTGTGCATGCACCATGAGAAGTTAAATAGGAAGTTCGTACGACGTATGGAGTTCGGCCGCATATGTTGAAACTAAGGTCCACACGAGGTATGGAGCCCAACGTGAGGCGCTGGTTCCCGAACGCGGTACATCTATCATTGAAATATTCTAAGCAGAATACAATGAAATCTCCGTATTCGCGGGGATTCAGTTCCAACCCTTGCGCAAATAATCTAACCCACGGATAATAGCAAACTCTATTTTTGTAAAAAGATAGCGATTAGAAGTTGTTGCTTTCTGAGTTTTAAGTGGTTATGATTATATTGTATGTCTCGTTTCATAAGAGAATCATATTTTATGACTTCATTATTTAGACTTTGTGCAATTTGGAACACTGAAAACCGCGAATACGTGAAACCACGAACACGCGGCTTTCACTGTACTCCATATATTGTTTGTACGCATGCTATATCCGATTAATCAATTTGCCGAAATGGAAAGAGGAGACACGTACGAATATTTCATCGCTTCGTAATTCGTATATGTAAAGAAAGAAAAGAGGAAATTCTTACCAACACGTCGTAACAGATCTCGCGTAGCTCCTTTTCGACCTTTTCCCGGTATTCCTTGGCCATCTGCTGTTTGCGCTCAGAGCCTTCAGTTTTCTGCTCAATAGAAGATATGACCCTCCACGAGCTGCGTCTTGCTCCAACAACATTCTTGTACGCTACCGACAGCAGGTTCCTTTCTTCGTTTGACAACTCAACTCCCGTTTCCGTGACCGCCTTCATCGCGGCTGCCATATCATCGTACCTTTCTGCCTGCTCGGCGAGCTTTGCACGCTGTACCAATTCCTCCTTGTCCACAGACATTGTGTCGGCTAAACAACAAAGTTACCAATATATGCTTCAAAGTACAGAGAAATAAAGTTTACCATAAATTAACACTGGATTTAGGGAGTCTGTCAATTCTACGGATTTTGGATTTAATTCTTAAAGTTATAGGAATTACACATTGTATCTCAATTTTTCTCCCAACTTTGTAATACCCATTTTTTACTAAGATCTGTTTAATATACTATATCCATTTACGATTAGACAATCAGTATCCGTAAATCTAGTGTCAAAAGAAAAAAGAGAAATTGCTAGAGAAGAAAAGGAGGAAAAGAAGGTGCATCAATGCAAAAGCGTAGCGGTATACTGGTTCTCAGGGAATCTGTCATTGGTAACTTGGTATCACTTGAATGATATGCATTGTAACCGAACTGCATGTGTCAGTTATCATTACATTACGGATCTTTATGTAAATTTCAATTTTTACGACTACAATCAAAAGAATAAAACCAAAATGAGAATTAATTGAGGCACTGGGTGCAAAAACATCTTCACTCGAACAACTTAAATTTGTTTATTGTTCTATGATTTAACGAATGATACTATTTCAAATAACTGCATTTTAATCGTAACTTACTACTATCAAGTGATAAAAATACTTTATTAAGTTAGAAAATTTCATTCATTTTATAACTAAACAATTAATTTGTCTTCTCTCCTTCTCCTTTTTTCTTAAGCAAAAGCATAAACCGGATTAAGTTGCTTTTGCACCAAAAGCCTCAATTACACCCTCTATACATTAAAACGGATATCTTGCTATGGACATTTGGTACATTTTTACACATTATGCGCACCGCGTGCCTTTATGCAACTTCAGATTTCCTATAAATGCATAAAAATCCGCAGTCTAATTATCATCCTATGGCACACCAAACGTCGCAGCCGCTTCATTGCAAACTGCCCGACGGGTGTCTCTTCGCGACGAGTTCCCACTCGTTTTTATTAATGCACAGAGGAGACAGGTTCGATGAGACCCAGTGTAGAACACTCTTTGGGTTAATACGCGACTTCAATGTCGCCGAGTTCCTTTTCTCGTCTATCCGGGAGTCGCTGGTACGCGTGTGAGAATAGATTTCACCGACGCGTTTAGAACATACGATGACGTAGTACCCTGTCCGTGCACGATCACGCACGCGTACTTTTAACTAGCTGGCCTTGTTCCACGCGACCGATACGCGCTCATACATCACTATTATCGTACGCATTTTGTTTATTCTTCTTCAAAAAGGAACACCAGCTATTTTTTCCCCAACCAAACTCCCGGTGAAAGAAAAACGCTTTTCGGTCGCGGTCGGATGTTTCCTTTTGCTCGGTGTTTAGTCTGTCGTACCTAACAATCTTTGACGATAGATTTGTCCAAAAGAAAAGTTCGCTGTTTCCTCGATCTTGACCGTGAACACGTCGTGTACTTTCAGCTTCGAACACAAAGGATTTTAACGTTGAAGCGCCTCGAATAAATTTCACAGCGCCCTTTCTTACGCTCAGCAACTATTTCCGGTTTTCCCGTGAACTTATTATATTAACACATGCGCTGCTACTGGAAACACCCTACTACAATTCCTTAGCAACTGCGTAATTCTTTTATCTTCGATTTGAATAATACTTTGTATGCAAAGTTACCGCACTTCTTCTATACAATATTCCGTAAACGTTTACTTTAGTGACATCGTTCTAAATCAACTTATTTTTTCCGACTTTTTCAAAAAGTGCTGTGTTTTAGCACTAAAAAGAGATATGGATCGGGGAGCTTGAAAAAGTATTATGCTCTTGCTACATTTTGACAAAAGTTGGTTTTGAAGTATGTTGTAAAAGACGACATTCTGAGCAACTTTTATTCGAACGATAATTTCCACTCGGCGTTAGTTTTCGAAATATCTACATAAATTGTTGGTGCTATTACATTGAACTCTGCCTGTACATGTGTCAGGGACGCGTTCCGTCTGCAAAAGACCGCCAATCGTTAGTGATTCTATAAGCTTTTATAAAATTCTTTTAAGTGTGACAAGGAATGCATTAGCGGTGGTTGACGCAACTTATGCATTAGCAGCAGAGAATATGTTAACCCTTTCAATGGTACGACCGTACACATGTGCGGCTGATCTGGGACATAATAAATAATTCGCGTTACTTAACCCTTTCGCTACGAAGGGCGTATATGTAGGTCCTCAAAGATGGAACAATTATTTTTGAAGAGTATCCATATTGATTCTCTATGGTGTCGTATTATCTCTGTTTTTGTTCGTACAATAACACTAATTCGTAGCCGATGATATAAAGCATTATTTAAATATTTATATTTGTCTAATTTTCATATTAATAAAGATTATATTTTATCTATGATTTTAGTTTTCACTGTCAATAAGTCTTCGTAGCGAAAGCGTTAAAATAGTGTATAATTACGATATGAAATGTATCTGTGAACGTTAACAAATTATAGAAATAAATTCAGGGATTCTAAAACGCGTCTACCACCTAAAAATTAACGATGAAAACCGTTGCAAGTTGAACTCGATTTTAGTTAGAGTGTTCAAAAGTGTGGGTCTCCTTTATCACGAGTAATCGATTAACCCTGTCAGTGCTATGGCCGCTATGTGCGCTCAATTTTGAACGCGATATATAAAGTTTACCTTCTTCTTTCTATTGAAGCAATGAATAATCGGTACAAAATGTTCGCTGGATGTAAATTTAAAAATACTGCAATGATTAATTAAGGTGACAATATTGATACTCAAAATCGTGCATACGCGTCTTCCGCAAAATAAATCTAAAAACCCGTTGATTTTTCAAAATTACTTAACACCGAAAGGGTTAGCTTTCTAATTGATCAGCACGCATCTATAACAGGTCGAGTGACACTAGCATTCGAGTGTCTCGCCATTCCATTAACAAGATTTTTATTCGTGTGTATCGATCTTTATTCGTTATACTTTCAGAGAGAAGAAAGGTGCGGCGTCTCGCCTCACAGTTAAAATCGTATAAAAAATCGGTAGACGCACACGTGATGGAAGGACAAAACTCTTGACGCAACGATCTCTGCTAACGTGGGTATAATATATCTTATGGCCACGATGAGTCATTGCATCGGACCGCGCTACAACGCCAAACCGTAGTAGGCACCCATTTAAACATCTCCAAGCCGCCAACGCACGTTTCAGAGAATGTAGCTTTTGTATTTTTACACGTTTTGATAAAATCAATTTGGTGCCGTTTTCAAAAACATAGATTCATTGAATACAAGTCGACGACAGTTGAAAGCAGATAGAAAGATTCCGTGAAATCGGTCAGTCGATTTTTCACTACTTGCGGCATTGCGTATGACGCTTGATTCTCGCTCAATGAGTCACGACGACGAAGAACATCGCTACGGTATAACAAGGAAGCCTATATACGTTCACGTACATCAAACAATTATAATTGCGTTCAAGAATGAAAGTAGTGAATCGTGGTTACCCATCGGAAGCGATACCCCCTGTCATTCTTACGCGCTTTTCTACAAACACGCCTAACACATGCATACACGTTTCGTTCGATTTCACGTGGAGTCGTTTCTCTCAGTTCCTTTCGTTCCTTCACTATCGATCATTTTTCTTTCTTTCCTGTACACGCGAATAACGCGCAAACTCCTTCACTTCGATCTGTTTCAAGATCCTGGAGAATTTCTACCTATTTCACTTTAGTTAGAACTTCAAACGATGTATTTAAGTTTTAACATACACGCGTCCCGTTTTATTAATCTTGCAACTGGGTATGACGAGATAACTCATTTTATTTTAATTATTAGAATTACCTATCTTCTAGGCGCCACACTTTATATTTGCATTCGCAACAATTAAAACTCCATTAGTCAACATTACTTCCTTTTTACTAATCTTCAATTCTGTGTATGAAGAAACTTCTAATTAAGAGATTACTCGGTTAACGGGTTAATGCTTTGAAGATCATTTATTTTTAAATTCAGAAATCAGTTTAATCAATTCTACACACGCTACATTAATCAGTGATCTCATTTTTTTTGTAACCTAGAGAATTGTATGAAGAACTGGAAGATACTTAAGGAAACTTAAATATGAAGAAGTGAGCCTCGAAATGATAAGCGCAGCCATTTTTTCCTTTTGCACTATTACCGAGCAAATTTCGAATTCTAGATACACTCCAAATGGCAATTGATCGTTCGAGGGACGATTGAAGATAAGTTACCAGTTGAAATATTGAAACGTACGTATAAAGCCGACTGCTGCGCTGTTATTCAAGGTGTGTAATTGTAAAAGCTAAAACGCGGCAATCGATCTCTCAAGTGCAATACGTGTACTCTTTATTAATTCCTCCAACGAATTGCGTACTGTGCTACTTAGAGAATCCAACGATCAACGGTGCTTTACATGTGAATCACTAAACCTACACTAGACTTTATTGCTCATCTTTAAACGTCTGCAACGATATGGATCATACAGGATCCATCCATAGCAGGAATGCGGGCAAACACTATTGCTACACACGGTTGGCAGTCAAATATGCGCTTCAAATACACAGATTGAACAAAATCTCCGCTCACTTCGGAGCTCCTATGCGAATCTATTAAAACATTTATAAACAAATTATTATTCCGTAGCGCGATGCATATATAGTAAAAAGGCAAATACCACTTTATAAATTATTATTCTTTCCTCGTGTTTTACACTACACGCAGCGATGAAAAAATTGCGGCGACATTCGTGTTACGTAAAAATTGCGTATAAGGCGTTATCACTATATTATCGCGGTTCAGTGCGCCCGTTCAGTTCTCTGAAGCACACAGTAAGCCGAGATCATAGCTTTTCTCTCAAAAACGCGGATACGATTGCAAAAGCTAAGCACGATCGAGTTTCGCGTTTACATACTTCCGGTTCGTGACATTCACCCGCAGACTGAACACCGGATGAAAGCTCGCGCATTGCGCTTCTTACACGATGTTCAAGAAAAATGATTAATCAGTTGCAAATCACTGGGGGAGATACATCGGTTTCCACTTTGATGTACGACCGGCTAAATAAAATTTCATATGATCGTAGGTCAGATTGCCCCCACGGCCGGATTGAAATATGATAGCATTTATCAGATAAGTGGTACCATAAATGGATACTGGGTCCATTCTGTTTGCAGTGAATTTTCACTCTTAAATATCTTTGAAAGGAAGAGGTTGCGGTTTCTAATTAATTCTACAAACACATTTGACTCGAGTAGCGACGATACATTAAAATAGAGACTGCAATAAGTATCCTAGCATTTTTCCAGATTTTTTTAAAAACTGGAAGAGTAAAAACAAATGGTCGCGAACAAAATGACTCGCGTGCCTGCGGGGAGATTTCGCCAGTTGAATATTAACCACATACGACGAAAACGCGTGCAGACCGATCTATTCCGTTGAAATTCGTTGTCATTTCAACGTGTGTTGCACGTTATCATTGTACAATTATTTACAGCATGACACACTATGCACGAATGCACGTGACGATAGGACCATACGGAAGGTCAAGCAGTGAGATTCCTCCTCGAAGAAACCGGGACAGAAATATTAAACCGGTAGGTGTATTCGACGTCCTATATTTAATCGCGCGCAATCACCTGGCTTTAGGTTAGCAGAGGCTCGGCGACACTGTTGCCGGTTCTACGAGAGAACCGATGAGAAACCCCACGTTGCCAGTGAATATTTCCGGCGCAGACTTTTCGAGCGGATCGCGAATGGAACGTGACGAAACGAATACACGGAATCGACCGATCTCGGCTCGATCGGCCATCGAAATTCAAATTTCACGCTTATATTGTCTCTATGCGATATATCGCGTCTATTCTTCTACTACAATTGCGGCCCATCTACAGAAAATTTCATGCTCAATTTTAAATAAAGGCACGATTACATATATCACGCGACTCGATTAATTCTAAGAGATTCCGCAGCAAAAATGTAGTGAACTAAATATAATGAATTACATGACAAGTTTAGTGGAAACTATGTACCTCCAGCAATTCAATAATTGTAATTATCGGAGCGAAAGCGGTGGAAGATAAAGATGTCGCACGGATCGAGAAACGCGTGACGTCTCCTATCGCGTCAATAAAAATTCGAATTTTATCGCACGCCTTCTGTTTATCTACGTCTATCTACATCTCCTTATATTACTCTCTCCCCAGATAAACTATCGTGCTCTTCTAACGTACCTTACCCCACATTTCAGTATTTTTGGCATTTAGACTTGCAAAGTACGAAAATAAGTGCAACGCGACGACTTTAAAAAAAATGTTATCCAATTGTTCCTCGAATACAATTACAGAGAGACAGAGACAGGTACGTATTCAATTTAGAGACGCACAAAGTGGAAACTTCCGTAGGAAGTTAGAAGCAAAGCTGTCGCTGTTAAGCCGAAGGTTGCACGCGTAAAATTGTTTCGAAAGAGAGAAAGAAAACGGGGAAAAAAATTACGTACATTTATCGCAAATATTTTGAGGTTATAGACGTCGTAGTCGCGTAGCTAAGCCGAAGAGGGAGCAAGCCAAACGAAGCGCCACGGCGCTACTTTCACGAAGCGAGAGCGAAATTCCTCGTCTACGCTCTCTCTTTCTCTCCTTCTGCTTATCTCTTTCTCTCCTTGCTCCTTAGCTAACACGCCCCGACCTCGAGGCGTTCACGACCGTTTTGTGTCGCGATATGAACGAGGAACAAGCCCAACGAGGACAAAGAAACCGACAATGGATCACTTTGCTTCCGGTAAAATGCGAATCGGCGTCATTGCGGAGACTGCTCTCCGATTCGCTTCTTCTGCGACGCAGTATTACACCGCAGAGATCGATAGCCGGTTCACTTTCCTCGACTTCTCCAAACTAACTACGGGGAAACGCAACACAGAACACGCAGTTTCTAGCATGTTCTCCAAATGCTTCTGACTTCGATTAAAATAAAAAAGATACATGAAAGCGATCGTTTACACGGCGGCGGAGTCATGCACAAAAGATTAAGTAGGCGAAAAGAAGATTGATAGGGAGGAGAGAAAAAGAAACAGAAGTAAATCAAAACGGGGAACATAAAAAGATAGAGATAATGCATAGCAAAGCAAAGAGAAGAAACGCATAGAGAAAGAAGAAGCGAAGCAACGATTCGTCGCAGTCTTACCTATAGTTAAAGTCTTTTGTACAATAAATACTTAAATAAATATATGTTCGGCGTATTCCGTAGTCTCGCGCGAAATCGGGAGGGGGGCCGAAAACTGACTAGACTCTCGGTACTGCTAGTTCCTTTTTGTCTGGGGGGGTAAAGAGCGAGAGCGTATTACGCGGAGAAACTACGCCGGGTCTTTTTCCTCAGTCACACTCAGTTACGATACCACACATCCCTCAGTGACCACTCCCGCACGACTGAGCCGGCAACGCTGTTCGTGGTGGGGACTCGGTGCGCCTCGTGCCGGGACTCGTATCCGTTCGAGTTTATTCGCCTCGGCTCGGCTACCCTCGGTTTCCCTCGTGGCGAAGCCAAAGTATTGATCAGTTTGCCCAGCATGGCCGGCTAGACGAGGTTGGGTGGGGCAGTGGCGCACGGTTCTCCCTGTCCCGGGACGCCAGCCGCGTCGTACTGCGCTGCGTTACGCAGCGCTGCGCGTTACGCACCACACATATGTCTCACACACACCTTTTGCACCATTCTCCTTCTCTTCTTCTTTTCACATGCACTGCATATCATTGCTCCTTTTTTTACATTTTTCTTCCTATCCCCCCATCTTTCCTTCTCACCCCAACACCCTTTCCTATACCGAGAACCAGTCTGTATGTTCTCCTTGTGAACTTGTTCGAATCACCTTTGAATTGAACTAATTATTAGACACAGGTGCCCTTTTTACAGAGGGTAGTCGGGTAGTCCTACCAAATCCACTTATGCTTCTGGTTAATTGCTATAATAATTTTTAGTATAACGTTCACTACGTGGATAATAGAATATATACTGAAATTTTACATTTTTCTGTAAAATCCTTAATCCACGAGAATAATTTTTTTCGTGGTTAACAGAGAGCAGTCGTTTGATAATTTCTTTTACTGTAGCAAGTAGACTATGCGGATCTTTATACAAATTCACATTTTTATAAATAAGATCGAAGAAACATGATTTAAATTGGGAGTTGCTTTAGATATTTTGTGCACTTTTTTGCACCTTCAAATTTCCAATAAATGCATAAAGATCCGCAGTTTAATAAAAGTAAGTATTCTTTTCGGCAAACGTGTCGAAGCATGTTAAATTATGAAACTGTTTTTTAATATCATTAAAAATTACGAAACAGTGCTAATCGATCAAACGCGCAAAATCGAATCCTCAACGTGATACGAGAACACGTGCATCGACACGTGATATCCGGCTCGTGCCGGCGAATCATTTTGGGCTATGAGATTTAATGTCCGTCATCCAAACCTGTATTGATCAATTCTTATTTTTGTTTTGAATAACATTCGAGCCGTATCATAAAGATACGAAGCGTATGAATATAAGATCGATAATTACTATATCGAGGAATGGAACGGCAGGTTGTAGGTTTTTTTTTAGAACGAATTTTCAATTTTCACGATAACACATTGATTTGCATTGTGAATGAAAAGGATAGATGCATGTATGCTTTTTTAATTAATTCGAAGAATAAAAGCAAAAAGGGGCGAGTTAAACATAGAAATGGAGAAGGGATGCGTTTATGCGGCAAGAAGCTACCCCAGGAAAGGAAGCAGAAGCGAATGCCGAAGATTCGTATCGACGCAACTCGTCCAAGAAGCAAAACGGAACTAGATACAGAGCGATGTACAGAAAAAGAGATAATTACGTAGAATACAATGGTTGTATCGGGAAGACACCAGAGCAGGAATAGAGAGTTTCTCTCTCTTTCTCTCTTCCTTTAGCTGGCGAGGCTAAAATGAAATATTGATCCGCGGAGGCGCGCGCAACCCCTGCAACCGACCCGCCCTTCTTCCTTGGCCACCATTTTCTATAGCTCACCCCCGGTTCCTCCCAATCCCTCCCTCCGTGCCGCTCTGCCAAATCTCGTCAAAATAATTTATCTTTCTAACATTTGTTTCTCCTTTTTCCACCGACTTCTTTCAACTTGTTCAAGAGTCTATAATTATCTTTAAACAACAACACTCCCTTTTCTCTTTAGCACTAGGTTTCAGATAGTGACTGTATAATTTGAAGAGTTTCCCGAAAAATAGGTAGTTACTAACCCTTTGAGAACGGGATTTAACAAAGCCTTGTGCGATTATTAATAGCAGCGTCTATTAACCCCTTAAAACGCTCAACTTATTCGTCAATTTACCGACCAAGGTTGTTCAATTTCATGGCATAAATTCATAATTTGATAATGTATAGTGTTAATCCCTTAACACTCAAGCCCGTAAGTGTCACAAACTCACCTGAATTATACTTCTTTATACGATTCTTCATTATTATTATTAACCTTTACATTGTAAACGCTTACACTGTAAACCACTGTAAATATTTCATAAAAGTGAAAAAATAATATATTCAAATAGACTGTTACTTAATTTTCCCTTTTCATACTCAATTTAGAAAGTTTTAAGGCGCTATAAGAATTTTTTCAAAGACCTTTACCCATTCACAAACTTATGAACTCAATATGAGCCCCATTTACAATACTGAGTGAATCAGAAAAACGTTTACAGTGCAAAAATGAACTTATGTCCTGAAAATAAGAAAAACTTGGACGGCTATTCGTGATGTTTTTCCACAAAGGGTTAAACATGAAATCTGAAGTTCGTCCTAGCGTTAAGTCGATGTGACCAAACAGGGGCCCCAACAATAACCCAAAACAATGGACAAAATAAAAGGCTAGCTTAAACAACAATTTGCTCGTACAATAGTAGTGCCTATTGTTTCGATACTGAGAACATGGTGGGCATCAATACCGCCAAACTTAACGTTCGAGAGCGTATTGTCCAACGTGAACATTTCGTACGAAACGACAGGTAATTCGATGGAGGACAATGAAGTAAAATAGCTACGCATACGTCAGATACACCTGACTCGACTCGCGCTATCGCTCACAATTGTCTGAAAGACCTCAGAAGATGATGAACGTTGTTTCGATAGCTTAGGTTCTCCATTATACGAAAACATTTAAAACGACCCCTTGGTAATTCTGTGGTTGTAAAGCAAAACAACGTAATTCACATTTTCACACAATTGGAATTCATGAATTTGAAGCATTATTCAACTTTACAACATCGAATCATACGACGTGTTAAATTAATTTATGCCACTTAAAGCACATTCCTGTTAGCTTGTTTTGTAGATTCCTTCCTCCATTTCTAGATACGTATTATGCTTTTATAAAAAGAAATTTGTTAGAGCGTTTACGGTGTTGGTAAAAAGATTATTTTTCAAGCAAACGTGTTGAATTCACATTAACTACACTCACCATCTCATATTAAAAGTTATATTAATGGCGACATCAAGTCGAATTATACACGGAACATTTTCCATGCAGCTTGATAACATTGAATCTATATGTTTATCAGACAAAAATGCACGAACATAAATCTCTTATGCTCTAAAAATGAATGCAATCTGACCCAAGTTTAAGCGACAATATACCTCCAAAGTGAAAACATGGACTTATGTCGTTTTGCCTTACAACCACAGACTTTTGTCTAAAAATATTTGTGAAAATTTGCTAAGAGATTTATTTCCATTGCATTACATATTTCTTGAACTATGTATCGAATTAATTTATTTGATACATCTAGGTACACCTTACTTGCTGGTAGATCTAGCGTTAAGATACGCAAAATTCCAGTTATTTAATAGAAAAATTGTATCAGTTATCCTAGGAAAGTAATCTGCACTATTAAGAGTATAAGAAATTGCTTCAACTTTTATAGCAAAATGGGAGTAAAGTATAAAATCTTCATCGTTCAAATAATTATGAGTGGGGCTGTATGCGCTCCTATCGATGAACGTAATGCGCGTGCTTGCTGCTCGATTCGATCGCCTTACTTTTCGGACACCACACGCGATTAAGGTTCAATGTTGAACAGCTAGGATCAAAGGTGAGCCAAGATGCGCAAAGAAATTCCTTCACTTTTCAATTCGTACGAACGAGTTGTCGAGCAGCTAAGATAATTTAGTTACTACTCGCAAGGTGATGCATTTGCATCAAGTATCGATCGTTTCTGGTACAATTGAAGACAACGGAAATTAGATTTAAAACTTTACACGTACATTCTACCGTGATGATCGTGGAAACTTGGGAGAGTAACGATATAACTTTTCTAACCAAATTATAAACCTGCATCGCACATTTTCGAAATCAATTTTCTAGTAGGTGTACAATGGTTGCGAAATATTTCTGGTCAACCTATAATTAAGGAACGTTTGTAGAAAACAACGTCAGACTCTACTGACAAGTATTCTACATTTTAACAATATAGTAATGTTATACTTTGGCCGAAAATTTTTTGCAGCTACTGTGTGAAAGCACGCCACAAACTCTTGCAGTATAAAATTTGAATAAAAATAGACACTGTACTTAACCCTTAACTCTTTCAATAGTATGGCCGTACCTGTACGACGGCTAATCTTGGGTATAATCAAGAATTCGTGTTACTTAACCCTTAAACTGTAAATCGGGGACAAAGTGACCCCATCGTTTTTAATCCAAAACCATACACTTCATTTTTCACTTCGTATAGTTGGAAAAATAATATACTTAAATAAACTATCGCTTAATTTATCCTTTTCATCCGCAATTTAGAATGTTTAAAAATGCTATCAGGATTTTTTCAGAGACTTTTACCCACTCAAACATGACGCCCGTTTACAGTATGAGGTAAATCGGAAAACGTTTACAGTGTAAGGGTTAATATAATTTTTATGATAAATTTGTAACCAGTAATTTTGAGCGTTTTAGTAGTTCTAATGTTACGGTTTAACGCAAGATAGTTTAGTTAGAATAAGATAGGCGATAGAATTGCGGCTGAGCAACGCGTTTGTCTCACGGAAATCGATAACGTCATTGCTTTTTACGGACCAATTTCCGTTCTGGTAATACGCTATCTTCTTTAGCGTTCGCAACCAGAGAAATATTTGGCTGTAGAACCGGGTAGTTTTTCGCAGGATGCCGGTAGCAACCGATAAGGCGGCAGCTCGTTCGATCGTCGGTCGACCATGAACGAGTTTCTCGTTTCGCGTGAAGAACCAACTTGAATGTGCCTTTTCGAGAATGAACAGTCGGTATAAACGCATCAAATGAAAAGAAAAAAGAAAAAGAAAAACCGAGTACAGAGAGACCATCGAAGAATCGGGGAAGCGTAACTGTTCCAACACTGACCTTGCCTGGATAGACGGACTCACAAACCATCGCGTATCACATTTTCCAACCTTCGTTTCAACCAAAACCTCCACTACCCCCTTGTCGAATACGTGTACAGCACTGCCGGCAGACTTTCAAGGATATTTCGCTATTGATTTTCAATAGTAAACACACTATGCTATTTTTATTGCCATACTCCACAAGATTCGGTAAATATTTGCGAGACGTCGAAACTCGAGAGAACTTTAAGCAACATCGTACGTGTTATAAATATGAGAAATGTAACAATAACAACGATAAAGGAAAATCGTGACGCAGAAATTGGAGAAGAATCACGTCCAAAATATAGTAGAAATGAGTTCGCAAAATATTTGTATAACTATAAAGCAAAACGGTATACTACCTCACGATTTCAAGATGTTTCAATTTCTGCAGTAACCCTTTGTCGACGTAACGAGTTGCTTAAGTCTAAGCAAAAATTTCTACGTTTATTTTCTTGGAAACGAAGAGGTCGAATTACACGGGCTTTCTACGCAAATACATCAAAGTAAAGACTTTAATGCGAATCTCAGAATTTTCTTAGATTTTTTAATGCGTGGAATAATAAAAAGTCAGGCCTTGATTTAAACGACCTGTAATACCAGCCACGATAGTTAAGAAACATACCGCTGGAGGATTAACACTAGATTTACGGAGATTGACGGTACAACTTCAGAAGTCTCGTGAAAAAATAGGTACATTATATATGAGGTGTACCAATAAGTTACCCACTATTCTTTTAAGAAATGAGTGTAGTTCACTTTCAAATTATTCTTCCATTCTTTTGTTATTTATTAGGGCTAACTTGCAGCTTCATTTGAAACTCAAGCTGTTCAATTTTGGCCTTAAAAAGCAGTCGATATTATGGCAGGGAAGATACAAAATCAGAAAAGAGGTAGATTATTTATTGGTGCACCTAATAAAAATACTCGAAGTTAGAATGTCGGGACGAAGCGGGATGAATTTGTGGTACGTATTCATATCATTGCATCAAAGTCCATAAAAATTTCTAAAAAATAATATTTATGATTTCATCGATTTAAAGCAGAATACAGCCTGATCGAAGTCTAATATCAAGACTGCGGGACTTTATGTAAATTCTTATTTTTGTAGATACAAATAAAGAAGTGGAACCTAAGTACAAATTGGTTACACTCTTTAAACATTATAAAGGGCTTTTTACTTTGGATTCTTTGTATGCTTTTGCAAATTTTATGCATTCTCTACCATTTTGCACATCTAAATTTTCTATAAATGCATACAATATACGAAAGTATGTAAAATATCCAAAGTAGAATGTACATAATAATACTCAAAGGGTAAAATCAGCCTGAACTTGAATTATATTTCTTTCTTTAAGCTAAATTTGCATAAAGATCCACAGTCTACTAATAATCATGTTGAGAACGTTAAACGGCAATAATTCGAAAATGAAAACACGTGACTTATGTCATTTTGCCTTAGAGTCATAGATATATGTATAAGCAGCAAGCAAGTGGAGGAATGATGCGTGCTACAGGTGGTAGAAGTGTAGGGATATATCGCGTGGGAGTTCAGCTGCTGTGCTCTTTCGACCCTCGACCCTCGACCCTCTAACCAATCAGTGTTTCTCTTTTTCGAAAGCGAGCAAGCACAATTGCTGTCAATTATACCGAAAAACCTTCGCACCCTCCCTTTCATTTCTCGCCTAAATGAATCACCAATTGCTAAGAAAACGATTAACCACCCTTCTTCGAATTTCCATTTCTAGCTCCACAATTTAACTTCCTCTTTAATTTCATTTCTGATCCTCTCTCATTTTTAATGCGTTGAGAACCGGAGACTGGTGTTTCGATTCTTAATCGCTGGTAATAAAAGACCTTAATTTACGTCTTCTTGGTTCAATATATCAGCAGAATTATCTGTATATATGAGTCTTTACCGCTACTATGTTACAATAACATCGTTTCCAAAGTATTCATGCACTTATTAGTTCAAATAATGTATGCGGACTCAGAGCCACGTAACTTCAGAGTATGAGGTCGTCAATATGTTAATACGTGCAAAATAGTTGCTGTGTAGCATTAACACATTGATGAGATAATACAAGATTAAGTAAATTTTCAAATAATTGTAGCGATATCTATTAACCCTTTGCCTCATGAATTTTTCTAAGATTATTCACTGCCACGTTGACTACTGTCCAGTTTAACACTATGCCGAATACAACACGCTAAAATATTGTACGCAATTTGTACTTTATAGTACTCAATCTTACGATCTTACAAATTGCAATGAGGTGAATTAGACATGTATTAAAAAGTACAGCGCGTTTTAATGATGTATGAATTATGTCCATCAAAACAGAAAAAGGCGAGGATACTAATTATTAACAATAATTGTACAAAGAAACACAGAACTGATGAGCTGGTGACACGGACTTGTGCATTAACCCTTTCACTGTTGATTAAACTGACGATATGCTGCGATTGCAGACGATTTTAAGTGGTGTAAAACTTCGAAAGAAGCTTATGAATTGTATACGCTTCCATTACAAATAAGGAAAACAAACATTCTTGGAATCTGTTCTTTAAGATCTAAAGAGATCTCGTTCCCTATGAATTATCGCTGGATTAATGATTTATACTTTTAGGACGGGATCAACAGTGAAAAGGTTAAGGGGTTAAATTTATATGGGACCTCCACAACCCCCATAGTCCGAGAAAGGGTAAATCGTTACCTCTTTTGCGTACCTTGTACGAAGCATTTAAAGGTGGATTCTTTCACCGTTCGGTGATTATTCACCGGATCAGAAGGCAAAGTTCGGGAACAATTTACTCGATGGCCATTTACACTATACGCTCTTATGTGCTTGCTGGTGTGGTGTAAATGCACCCTAAGACGCTGCAACTGCCGGCACTCCAATGTCGACTACCTTACGCAATCGACGTAGCAGCAAGTGCATGCTTTTACACCACTGCCATTCACCCGTCTTCTAATACACACTTCTACCGTTACGCTCGATATTTTCATTCACCTACAACGAAATCCTACGCCAACTCGGGCTCATCGAATGAGCCATCAAGGTGGGGAGAAAAGATTGGCCGTGACGAGTAGGATCTGTCTCGACTTCTACTAGGCACACACCTCTTCCCGTTCCGCGATTCACGATCGGCAAACTAGCAAAACGGAAACGTATCACGCTAATGAATCGACATAAAATTTGTTTCTTGCTATCGGTTCTCGGAAGTACTTTAGCAGGGGGAGAAAAAAAATACGCGCAAGAAATATATTTACGATACGTAGCGCGTGTACGTACGATGTATACTTGCAGAAAACTCAAGCGTAGCCGTACACGATGAACTCGCGTGAGTTTCTGCGTCAGCCGTCTTGGAATAGCGAGTGATGTCAAGCTCGCTGTTCGGTTCGGCCTGTTCATGCACAAGCTGGCCAAATACACACACCTACGCAATAGAGTTTTCACTCGCTGAACCGGGAACACATTCCAAATCACCGTGATTTGTCAATGTTCCTGAAAAATAGGTTGCAGAAGAACGCGAAAACATTCAAAACCGATCTAGACTTTTAACCTTCCCTTCCACGGTGTAATAAAATGATGAATAGTGGCAAAAAGACGACATAAAAGATATTTCTTTCACCTATTGCATGTTATACTTTCGATGAGGTGAATTTGTATTTGTAGGATAGTGTGAGAATTATGTTTGCGTTGTTGTATTGTATTTTATTGTTGTTGGGATGTCTAGAATGGTATAAAGTGGATGTCTTAGGTTTAAGTTTAATTTTAATGGCATTAGTAAGTGTGAGTACAAATGTAATTGTAAGAAGCCAGAATTCTTTATATTCCTATATGGAAACGAATAAAGGTCTATCCCATCTATAAAAGAAGAACAACAAGGGTGGAGAACCGTAGAACAAGGTAACGAAGAGAAAGAAAAGAGTGGGCGACAAGAGACGAATGAGTGAACCGTATCGATACCAGTCAACCAACTAGCATGCTAAATCTAATCCCTTTCCTTTTTCTTTCTCCTTTTATTGCGTTTCAAGAATTTCTATCGCTCGCAAACAATGTCGTTGAACTCGTCTGATTTTTTTCACAGGAAGGGACGCCTCGCATAAACGATTACGTAAGAAAGATTTGACGAATCAACGTATTGCTATATAAGGCTTTAACGCGTTCGCCGCGACTCGGAAATTGTGGACTTTTGCGAACGTATTAACAATTCGCTCGAATTGATTAAAAAAAGAAAATGGTAGGTTTTCCTTCTAAAAGGAGGAAAACGGTACTCGAATTGATTAGTGGCGATAAAGAGAATGCGAAGAGAGAAGAGTCCGAACTCGGAACACACACCGTCGTCTCTCATGGAAGTGGCAACGACAACCGCGAACAACAATTGAACGAAGCACGCAATGTTCCCCGCACTAACCAAGATATATCTTATTAACTAGGAAAATTCAATTTCCGGTGATACGCGATACACGTACCACGCTTTCACAAATTTCGATCGCGACCGTATAAAATAGACTGCTCGATTATACATCGCAGTTCGCGTATATAACTAGAAAAGTACCTATATCTGTATATACACGTGTTCGATAATGCGTTTAATTACCGCCTTCCTTCGCCTGTCCTCGATACAACAGTACCGAGACAAAAAAATTAAATTCTTTTTAATTTATAGGGCAAAATTACCCTTTAACCCTTTCGCTGCGGCGGATATTCGGCCCTTAACGCTCAAGCCCCCGGAGAGCCACGGGCATGCTTGGATCGTATTTCTTTGTGCAATTATACATTATTACCATCGGGAATTTGCGTTTCTGTCTCGTCTCTTTCTTAGCTTCGTCTATTTCAGTGCTACGCCACTTGAAATTGAAAATATGTGACAGAATATATCTTAGAATTATGAATTTGTGCGACAAAATTTAACCACTCTGCAAATCGAAGAAATGTTTGAACGTTGATCCTGCTGCAGTTTTCAAAATTCTATTATTAAGTACCGGAAGAAATTCGTGCGGTTTTTGCACCAGAAATTTATTTAAATCGAATGTATCACTTCACGAATCTAGTAAATGTAATTACCAAAGTAGTAAGTGTAATTAAAATATTTAATCTGTCTTATATATAGTTAAATAAAATTCTACTTACGAAGAGTTTAGACCATTTAAATTGTATAGTATATTAGATTTTTGTATTGGAAGCAAGCTGAAATGATATTTCTTAAACGCCTAGAGGCACTGATAACAGTGAAAGGGTTAAAAGGAGGAAATTCGTACATATTAGATTGGCCAGAAACTTCTACCCTATTTTAAGGATGCATAGGAACAAAGCTTTGTTAAACAATGTATTACCGAGTTGTTTCAATGATCTTTTACTATATTAGTTTCACCATTTCATCCTGAAAAAATTTTGATTTTCCTGCAGTAAAGAACTCATCTAAGAAAATTCTATAAACTTTCAGATTCTCCAATTTTCTTGCAATTAAATTATTCGACTAGAGGCCTAAAAGATGAGGATCCGACAGTATTAATATATCCTACCATTCACACTATTTTTTCTTGGTTTCTATCACATTGTTATGTTTACAGTAGTAATATAATATATCCTATCAAAAAAGCATCTCATTTTCTTCCATTCAAAAGCAGTATCAAACACGAATAAATGCAATCAATTTTTACGATGTACTTTTCAAATTACTTCGAAACGTCTACTTGTTCACATCTTACTTGTGTTTGCGCAGTTAGATATTAACTTATGTACCGCGATACTAATGCCATATTGCAAAAGAACAAGTTTTTTTGGCCAATCTAATAAAATTTAGCCACCGACTTTTGTCCGATGACCGAGAAAGAGTTCACGGCCTCCCGTTACGGAATAAAACGTCTACCTTCCGCTAAAATTGCCAGTTATCTAGTTATTCTCTCGCTGCTGGTTAGCGCTATTTGCGCGTTTATGTAAAGTGTAAGTCACAAAAATGTAAAACGCTTTGAGAAAACTCGATGACATATCATTAGTGGAAGAATGGATGACTATGAATCGCGCGCGCGTCACGCTGGTCAATAATGAGACGCTACGTAAGAGGGAGAAAGAAACTCGTGCGTCGGCTAATACGCACGAAAACAAAAATTCAATGTCCACTGCTATCGATGGATAATTAAGTACCTAGGTGAATCTCGGTATTTATCAGTCAAGACGTGTCGATGGGGTATCGAAATCACGGGTAATCGCTTCACTTGTCAAAGGGCGTGTGCTCGACATAGCCACGCGTATACGCCTCTAGGAAGATGGAAGACGCGTATATCGTGCTTTAACGCGACTTCAAGCGTAAGCAGGCCGGATATTGTACGCGAGAAAACAAGCAACAATTACTATGCGTTACTTCATACATATCTCTGATTTCTCCGTTACCATATAAGGAGGCAAATATCGCGGAAAAAAATCAGTTGATGTAACATCGATCTAACACTCTTGTACGGTTAGCTACCGTCTCGAGAAATTATTAACATCCGATTGAAACACGCTACTAAGTACATGTTAAATTTCATGTAGGAATAAAAAGGAAATAGGGTAAAGCGATAATTCGTGGACCTTTTTGGAAACATAAAAATGTACATAATTTCATCGGCGACTATGTAACTAAGATGGCGGCAATCATCTTGTTCGTTTAGGGCTGTCGCGTCGCATGCGTCGCATCGCTATGAGCGGTAAATGACTACCTTCACACCGTCTCCTATCATACCGCAATCCAACAACTTCGCCAAAATGATAATTCGTTCGAGAAACGATTGATACAGCGTGTAGATTATGCGACAACGTCTAATCGAACGATTTCGATTATGAAAATGTAGTAAAACGGATGAGTTACAGGTTATTTCAAGGAATCGAGGTAGAGAACAGAGCAACTGCATGGCTACGGGGTTCACACGACCCGTTATCGACTACACCTCGTACTATTTGCGACTGATATTTTAGAAGACAACACGTTCAGTGGCCTTTATCCGATTTTCGCACTCACATACGATTACATTCGAAAAAGGACTTACCTTTGGAGTGTTATAAACGGCCTAGAAAATCGAGGCTTCGGCGTATTCAACGGCTCCCGTCCACTACGATCTCACAGAGTGCACTGCCGCAACGAGCGGAAGCCGCCATCTTGAACTGCGTTCACTTGACGTTTTCCGCTCGTTCGAAAAAACACTTGTCCATCGTTCCCGCCACTTCTCAAATCGTCGTTCTTGTAGATTATTCAGCCGTGTCTGTAATTTAATTTATTTAGTTATTTATTTATTACTTTCACAGGCGAATCCCCATTAGTATTAGGTGTATCAATGAATAATACACTTCTTTTGGTTAATTTAGTATTTACTTTTAACATTAGACGTTCACTATTGATCTTAAATATAATTTCCGATATTTATTACGGTTTTCAGACAAGCTATAAATTTCTATTTGAGTGGAAGCATATTCTTTTGATAAAATATACCTATTTAGAAATAGTGGATTACTTATTGGTACACCTAATAATAATGAACTTAAAATAACTTATGATACAACGAAATTATAAAGATATAATAATAGATGTGTGTGGGAAAAACATAATAACTAAATGCATAAAAATACATAAAAAGACGATTATTATAACAATTTATACAAAAACTGCTATTGGCAAAGCAGTGGAATATGAATTAGCTAGACAACAAACGCGGTTTATAAGGTCTAAGTTAAGCAACGAGAAAGATTTAAAAAGAAAATCAATTTTGGTTCATTTCTATCAGAATTATTTAAATCAATCTAAATTCTATACATATTTTTGCTTAGATAAAGTAATCGTTTTAAACTAAAAAATATCATCGACATTGGTATCATTAATTAATCATATTAAATAATTATCATAATTTAAATTAAAATATAATAGCAATAGACTAGAAATGGCTTAACATTCATTATTGGGCCTCGATTGTATTTTTGGTTCATTTCTACGAGAAATATTTAAATGAGTCTAAATAGTACACAAGTTTTTGCTTAGATAAAGTAATTATTTTAACTAAAAAATATTACCGGCATTAGCAAGTACACGGACATGTGTATGCCGCGCCATTTTCATCGAAACATATTATATATTGATATACATATGTATATATACATATGTATATATTATAGCACATTTTGTGCGACTCCATAATACTTAACGTTTCTGGTTTTTGACACATCGTTTGAAAAAAATGCCGAAGTCCAAAAGAGATAAGAAAAGTAACGTTATATTTTCTTAAATTATAGTTCCTTTATTTTCTTTCTTTCACCGTAAAAGTATAGTTGCTTAAGTTAACCTTAAAGTGTTTCACGTGTTCTAAGTACTCGGTAAACTTCTGTTTTACAGTATCTCTTACTAAAACAAGTAAGAAAGGCCTCGCGTTAAAGCAACACGTCGTGGAAGATGTTAGAGGTTGCGTCGAAAAATATGCAAGAATATTCCTTTTATCTGTACATAATATGCGCAACAATAAACTGAAAGATTTACGAGGCGAATGGAAAGACAGTCGGTTTTTCTTTGGTAAAAACAAGGTGATAGCTTTGGCTCTTGGTAAATCTCCGGAAACTGAAGTTGCGGAAGGTCTTCATAAATTATCGTTGACGTTACGGGGACAATGTGGTCTGTTATTCACAAATAGAAGTAAGAAAGAAGTATGTATTATTTTATTAAAATATCATATAATTTATTTTAAGCGTATACTACATTTGTAGTCTTTTGTTCTTCATTAAGGTACTGAAATGGATGGAAGAATATGAAGAAATAGACTATGCCAGATCTGGTTTTGTTACACAAGAAACTATAATATTACCTGAAGGGCCTATGCCAGAGTTTTCTCATAGCATAGAACCTCATTTAAGACAATTAGGCATGCCTACAGTTTTGCAGAAGGGTGTGGTAACATTAATCAAAGAATACACTGTATGTAAGGAAGGTCAAACATTGACTCCAGAGCAGGCAAGGATTTTGGTAAGTATAATATTGATTTTATATTACAGTGACTGAGAAAAGTATTTGTACATAATGAATTCTTGACTTTGTTTGAAAATACCTTTTTCAGAGCAACAATAAGAAATTAATCCTTATACTGGAAACGTTTTTTAAAACATAAGTTTTTGGGTGGGTAAAAATCTCTGAAAAAATTCTAGTAGTACCTTCTTTAAATATTCTAAATTGAGCAACAGGTAGATTTAAGTATGTTATTTGTTCAATTATATGAAGTGAAAAACCACAAGTGTATGGTTTTGAATAAAATAATATTGGGATCAGTTTGATCCTGGTTTACAGTGTAAGGATTTATGGGGTAATAATTTATATGGATCTAACTCTCAATTCAAATGTATCCAAGTATCAATCATTAAATCCTTTGCATTCTAATTTTTTTTAATAGATAATTTACTACTTATCTTTACACACTTTTGTTGCATTTTATTGAGAAAAGGGAAGAATTTCTCTATAATTTAAAAATGAACATAAAACTTCTACAGAAGTTAGAATTTATTATAATAAAGCCAATGGAGTGCAAAGGATTAATTTTCGAATTCTACAGGAAAAAATGTTTTCAATAAAAATTAGAAGTTTATACTGTATGAATACTTCTCTAATCTTCAAAGGTAACAAACCAATAATTACTTTATATTACAGAAATTACTTGAAAAACCAGTGGCTACTTTTAAACTGGTACCATTAGGCGTATTTTCCAAAACAAATGGGTATAAGCAACTTGTATCTGACGACGATATGAAGGAGAATTTAGGAGAACACATGGAAGTAGAAGGAACGGAAGGAGCTGATAATACGTGAAGCACCAATGTTTGTATTATAAAAGTATGCATAAATTTATATACCTATGCATATATATGGATACATACACAGACACACATGTACAGAACTGAAGTTTTTACCTAATAAATTTTATTGAAAGATTAAGCATATGAAGTTACTTATTCAACCTACATTTTTTTTTCTTAAACAATTGAAACGAAGTATGGAAAACGTCGGATATTTTTGACTTTCGCATTCATAAAATTATCAAAATTACGAAATGTTTGTTTCCTAACTATAAATCCTTTTGTACACAAAAAAGAAAAAAAATGCTTCCTCTATATTTGTCTATATTTTGGATCATTGGGATTGTATGGGTAAATGATAAAAACAATTACACTAACCTATTGTAGCAATATTAAAAGCATCCGAATGTAAATTTTAATTAATTACAATTGTATATGTAGATCATGTACTATTGGTGTACCGAAAATTCGTACAGCAATAATAGCAAAGTAATTTCCCATGTACATTCTAATAAGAAAAGTAGCAGGATGTCCGTCGATTCTTCGGATGCATCTGATAACGAAGAACTCGCAAAATTTAAACGAAACAGATTGAAATATCAGGTGAAATAATCGACGGAGAAAATGAATTTAACAATATTCGTACGATGATTGAAAAAAGTAATCGTACACTACGAATTTTTAACTTTATTAGAGATACTATTTGCGAAGCAACGCCTGGTTAAAATCTGTTAATATAGTGTAATAATTAGACTGCGGATCTTTATGCATTTATGGCAAAATTTAAATTTGCAAAAAGTAGCAGACTATACAGTGGCTACAAAAAGTATTCGCACGCCATTGTATTTTTGGGTTTTAATAAATATATAAGTAAAGAACAAACTATAATATTTAAAGAATTAAATTGATTTTCATTTGAGGTCCACTGTTTTAGTTTTACTTAGAAAGGTATGAATTTGCATCAAACATCCGTCGTCTAGTAATAATGTACAAGAATCTAAATATTAATCGAATTATATTCAAAGTGTATCAAGGTATGTATTAATTTGTGGTTACACTAAAAAAATATAGATAGTGCACGAATACTTTTCGTAGTCACTGCCCCATCATAATTGATTACGGAACTTCCCCTACTTATTTCATTGCTAATTGCAGACTAAAACTCGTTGGCCAAGCAGAACTTCGGTAGACGCGATGTAAAGTACGGGCGCACGAATCATGGAATTTGAATTTCTCAACACGACAAATTATTTTTTCACTACTTTATCGTTTATTTGTTTCAAAAGCTACAAGATATACCAAGAGACTACATACTGGAGTTTAGTTATACAATACTAAATAATGCCAACTAAAGTTACATGGAACTTTGAAGATGATGAAGTTCGAAACGCATTAATAAAAAAGGTACAATCTAACGACGATAGAAGTACGTTGAGTGGAAGAAATTAATAGAGATAGAAAAAAGAGCAATTGTAAAAAAGGAAGAATGATAATAAAAAAAAAACTTGGAGATACAATTAAGAAATCGTGTTATGTAAAACACTAAGATTAATAGATAAATCGAATGAATAAGCAATTATTCTATAAAATGTTACTCGTTACGTAGAAATATGCTCTTATGTATAATTATATTTACTTCATAAATATTCGTGGCTAATCAAGCAATATTCATATTTCATTGCAGGAAAAAGCATTAAGAGATCAAATGTTGCAATCGAATTATTATTGCTGTGTAATATCCATCGAGAGCAGAAGTTCCAACATAATTTTCTACCTTTTTTCCATTCAGAATTTTTACTATTACTAACGTAGAAATAGTCAAACGTATTACTAAAAAAAAAGAGTATATGAAATTAGAAATAAATTTGAATTTATTTGTACTAAGAGTAATGAGCTTAAGAGAAGTAGTAAAATAATACCAAAAATTAAATACGTTTGCTTACTTATAAATACCGTCCCATAATAATAGGAATAATAATAATAATAACAACAAAATAGTAACAACATAATAACAATAATAATAATAATAATAATGTACACTGTTAACATAGTGATAACATCTTCAAGCTAGAGGCCCATAAACGGTACAGAAGTAAAATTTATTTTCTTTTTTTTTTTCAGTGGAGCCGCTTCTCCGTAATTGATCAGAAAATATTTCTGTTGCATTAAGCTTAGTGTATTTAGAATACAATACTGTACCGTTAAGTAATTTGCAATCTAGCACTATCGTCATGTGATTGGTGTCAAGATATCGATGTTCTTAACTATGACTATTTCAAGTAATAAAAGCTCTTACATTCTATTTTTTTGTTTTCTTAACAGTACTCGTTTCGAATACACATCGTTAAATATACGAAACTCAAAATATTTATCAGTTCTATTTTCTTTGGTGGAACATAATTGTACCTTCGCATTGTTGTACCTAATAATAATAATTATAATAATAATATAATAATAACTAAAAGTTCACGGAAAGAATCGCATCATTTTCCATATTATTATATAGTAGTTTCGTAACAGAAAACGACCATTTATATTATTTTACTTAACACGTATCTTTAAATGATGCATTTTGAAAGACACAGGCATAGAGCACTACATGTACGGTAAAAAAAAGAAAGAAAGAAAAGATGACAAATTCAGGGATATGTTTCCATCGCGAAATGAAACTTGTACAACGTTATTCGAAATAACAGCAACTCGGCATAGGAAACTAGAAGTATTCTTCGATGCTCGTGTTGAATCACGGATTTCGCCTTTATACACTGTTATCGTCCTGACCTCGTTAGTAATTTGTTCGAAATATCACAATACACAAATGATTACATCCTAGGATATGGCAATCTCACAAGCACGCTAATACAACAAAGATCTTGTATAAAAATAAATAAGGGCTTCTTTAACGAAATGTTCGATAAAAATATCAGCTAAAGTAGTAGAGATATCTAAATTATATTACAATACATTGGCCTTTCGTGTGTTAGAGCAGTTGCGATCAAACGATTCCTAGTCAACATCATTTTTCAAAAGAAATATGGAAACGCGTAAATTGGGAAAGTTGTGTGGTGAAGTACGTGTATATATATATATATATATATTAATACGCTATACTTTTCCTCCTCTTAACACACATTGACGACGGGGAAACGCGAATACACATTCTTCTCTTCTCGAGCGTCGAAGACGAAAGACGCGAATCCGCGTCCAAAAATGCGTAATGAAAAACTTTATTAATATCATCCATAATTGTACCAATCAGTTGTGGATAAAAATACTTCAATTTCATCAGTCGTAGAAGTTTACATACACCACTAAATTTCAAATATTTAGATAATTGTAGGAATTTCAACTTTCAAGCTTTTTGCATCTATTCATTAAAAAAGATATATAAGCTGACCATACAACTTTACGAAAATCTACTTATCTAAATTAAAGTATACAAAACTTATTGCTACGAACTATACTATAATTTGTTTAAAACATGTGAATAATTGAAATTTAAAAATACTGTATGTAGACTTTTGCGACTGACAGTACATCCCGAAATTGTATGGGAATTGAAGTTCGATTCGTTTTGCAGAATGCTGTCAACAATGTGTTAACATTAACACTAAATTTATGGAACCCGTCAATTTGACTGATCTCAAATTTCAAACTTCAAAAGTTACAGAAATCATAAATATTATTTTTCAATGATTTACGTTGACATCAATTTATGTAATACGATGCGAACAGATATTCTAATTCAACATCCCCTTTTCCCCAATCACGCAATATGTATTTTTCCGGGAACCCGCGAAGTGTGAAGGGAAATTTTTTTAGTACAGCGTGTACCTTTCGTAGACGCATTAGTAAATAAGTTTATACGCACATTTATCACCACATTGCAATTACTCATCGGTATGGTAAATGTTTTGCATCATCGATCGGCAACGTAATATATATAAATCTAATGGAAACATCTTATCTATTAGCTTAAGCCTTGGTATGTTGAGACCACCTTTACATTAGTTCTTGAAAGCACGCTCATCGTTTCGTCGGAAATAAATTCTGTCGAAAGCCAATTTAATATTCTGCCACCTTAAACAGGATTGGAATGTGTTTCAACGATTCAATTGTAAAAGAACGACTTTCCCGCTTCACGTACGTACACTTTCTGTGGATCAATTGCATTAGGTATATCATTTACGAAGCATAGGATAAGACTATTCATTCTCATACAGAATTAACATCTTATCATCTTAAGATCACACGCGGCGTTACTAGTTCGAAGTAGAATAAGACAACGAAGCTTTTAAAACAGTGGGAATTATAACTAAATATTGCGATAGTCAACTGTTTTCGATATAATAATTGATCTACAATAATCTGTATGTATGTATGTTTCATATGTATTGGAATCCCATCATTTTATCTCTCTGCAACTCGAATTTCATTTACTTTTACGACAAAAAGGAATTATAATTAAGTCAAAATCTTCAGTTCCACCTGAAAATCTGGAATTAATAATTTCTGTATAGAGATATACGATATATATAGATATAAAAAAGGTGTAATACAGTAATATGCAAGTAAGATAATATCCAATAAATGGTAACTATATTCAGTGACTACAGAAAGTATTAGCACACCATTGTATCTTTATATTTAGGTACAACTTAATTAGATTCAATTGTAGTAAATTTTCTATTGTTTAATAGTACCTTATGTAACACCATTCACGTTGAATAATACAAAATTTGGTATGAGTGAATTTAACTTAGTGGTACTTAGATGCAAAGATATAGTTGTGCATGTATACTTTTTGTAGCTATTGTATTAGTACGTAAGTTTTAAGTCACATGGCAATGTCGAGAATTAACTTGATTAACTTTGATGGTTGGATTGAATATAATTATTAAAAGATCACCATTCGAAATTGTACGTAGTGTAAAAAAACGTTCGCTTTTTTACACGATCGACATTTCAGCTGGAAATTTATGTTTGTTTCCTATAAATGAATAGCCTATCCTGTACTTAGTCAATGGTATACATTACCTTCACGCTCATTTACTGTCTTTAGGATTTTCCGATCGACGATCACAAAACGTGACTTGTAATACACCTATGACCACGATGCAAATATACTTAAAAATCGCACCAGTTAAGAATCCTACGTCTGACTATATCCGTTAACGGATGGAGTACAAAAGGTGACTAATAAAATCGATCGTTATCGAATTACAAACAAAACTGAGTAGAAAGTTCATCAAGCGCCGGTAGTTCCGGTATTGGATCCCGCCAATACGCGAAATTACTAAATTCATCCGCGGCTTCCTCTCTCCAAGCTGGGAAGAGATGATCGACTATAAAGCTCATGTTTGAGTATCTGAAAATACAACACGAAAAGGATTAAACATATTCGAGATGATTAGTTTATCGTGATGTGTTTGCTAACAAGAATTCGAAGAACACAGAGTGGGGGGGAGGGGGGGGTGAATGTCAAATGCACCAGCTTCGTTACGGGGAATGAGATATGCGTA
This sequence comes from Eucera pruinosa, assembly GCA_028830335.1. NCBI lineage: Eukaryota > Metazoa > Arthropoda > Insecta > Hymenoptera > Apidae > Eucera > Eucera pruinosa. The sequence continues at coordinate 9,937,846 of JAMYCR010000015.1, read as the reverse complement.
TCGCGTTATAATAAATAATTCCACTTTGTTATGGTTTTAACAATAATGTTCTCATATGAAGACATGGAATGACACTACATTTAGAGATTGATAATTAACTTGTGATTTCTGTTAGGGGAAACTGTAATGGGATAACAAGCATTTCATTATTTCAACGAAATGTTATTCGCTTGATCCAAGATTCTTCCAAGCAAGAGTTTCCATGCACGACTTTACATTTTTATTTTTTTTGGAATAGTTGGGGTAATGAAATTTTTTAGCCATATAATGAAAATTTCCTACTCTCCTAAAATTTGTAGAATAGGCGAAAACACCTTCACCTTGTTGATTCGTTTTTCGTTCGAAGTACTTGGTTGAACATTCGTGCATAAATAAAAAGTAATATAAAAGCTATTCGATCGTAATGAACACATCGGTAAATGATACACTTGGAATCTATATTTTGTACATGAGATTTTAGAGAAAGCTATTAATTTCGGTGATCATTTCATTGCAAATGTGTAACACTTAAAATGAGACTATATAATGTTAGGGCCACTGAGAGGATGAATATAATAGTGAAAATGCGAATGATAATAAGCAATCGTGTAATAACCAGTGCTTACCCTGTAAGAATCATAAAGAAGATAGCTAGGAGATCTTGCACAACCAAATACCTCAAAGCATACTAATGGTACCATAAACTAAGGAAAATTAATATTATTCTATCTTTGCCAAAAAAAACAAAAATAGTAAAAAAAAGAAGAAAAAAAATAACTGCCATTGGAAAATCTAATTACGACGCATGTACTGATATTTTCTTCAACTATTTACGGTATAGAAAATACTTATATATATGTACACACACACATACATATATATATATATATATATATATATAGCCTAGCTTAGTTTCTTTGAATGTGTGCGTTATTAACCACAACACGAAGTCATCACAAAACCACAAATATCACTAAATTCACGAAGAAAATACAGTGTATGGAATTAATATCTCTGCATTATGAGGTAGGAAATCTGTAACGTATTGAATAAAATCCAATACCAATGGCACACAAGTAGGTATCGTTTTGCAAAGACCCTTATCAAAATGTTATCGATTGGATTAATAGAATAATACAGCTATGGTTGTGCCGCCATCATTGGATGTTTCACATGGGCAGTGGCGGGAACAACTCATTGACGATATCGCACTGACATGCGTAACTGTAATCACAGAAACATCCGACCTATCAGTAACTCTTTTCCCAATAAGCGACGTTCCATTTTTTTCTGCCAAATATCCTGCTTTTCCCTTTTATTAAATGAGAATTAAATTTTTTATATCATGATTACCAAAGTTAGCAAGTTAATTTGTTACGTTTAAGAACAACCCACAGGACGTATACAACTCCCAAATACATCCGACTTTAATTTTACAACTACTGTATGTTTGTGTTTGTTTGCCTAATAGGATAATCATAATAATAATAATAATAATAACAACAGTAAAAAAATACATGTTACTAAAAATGGTAGCAAATGTGAATAAATATGTACATGGCAACTTACGAGGATTGGAATGTCTGTGTCAATTCATGTTTCAATTCACCCCTGTGATTTATAGTAAATATACGCATAGTTGGAATTCCTACAGCTCGATATGCCCAAACATCCTAGAAAAAAAAAAATTAATATATAGACGTAAGAGCAAAGGAATTTTATTAGTATTTTGGAAGACTACAATAAGTAAAGTGAGTGAGGTAAGTAAAATATTTACATTGATTCGGTTCCCATAGCCAGCGTAAAACGGCTTTGAACCTTCCGGGAATAAAGCTTGGATGTCGCTAAGACAGGGTATCTTGAATTCTTCCGGTTTCTTCTCTATGACTTCGCGATGGAATGCTGAAATTAAGCTCGTTGGATTTAGTAGTAAGGGGCCATCAGGAAGCGACAAATCTCCCTGTCTGATGCTCCTCAGGTACTCTCTTGTGACTTTAGCTTGCCCTATTGCTCTTGCGGAAAGGTAAAGCAATTTGTAGCCATTATTCTTAATTTTTGTAAATAACTGAGCAACGCCCGATTGAGCCCAATCTTTGCCAACGATTGGCAGAATGTGGCCTAACACGTCAGACTTCGTAATAGTTCCGTCTATATCGGAGATAACTATCTTGTCATCCCATTTCCATTTGTAGATATGACATTTACAACGTGTCGTACCCTGATAAGCTGTGGTCACACTGAAAACTACTTCGTTAGCTCCGTCTTTTAAATCTAGACTCGCTATCTGGGTAGACGATAATCTCAAAGTCTTGCGATATTTCTCAGTAGATTCGTAATAGGATCTTCTTTCTTTTGGTATCTTGACTCCTTGCAATTCGTTTTGGTTACTATCGGAATCTTCGCTGCCGCTGTAACCTTCTCCTTCTCTTTCGCGATTCTTCTCAGTCTTCGTGATATCTTTCTTCAATTCCGGACGCTGCTGCATTGAATCCGTTACAGTCATGGACACCACGGTCTGGTCAATCTTGAGTTCCCTAGGCACCGTTTCGTCTACCGGAGTATTTTCTTTCGTGTCCCCTAACTGTTCCGAAGATTGCACGGCGGCCCCATTAATCTGATTAAGATCTTGAGGTTTCTTAGGCGGCTGTGTTGATCGTCTCCACGAAAACCATGAACTGTAACCGCTGCGGCTCTCAGGCTTTCCGCTGCTTTCTTGCTTCTTCTCTTCATGCATTGGTAATGACATACATTGCGCATATAAATTCTCAATAGTGGTCTGCGGTAAATGTCTTTGGAACACAGCATAGGTCATTATAATTGGACAAGCGGTGGCCCAATTATAAAATTTCCCATTTATTTTAACAACTAAATTCGCATTCTCATACAATTTCGGATCGGAACAAATGTCTTCGTAATGAAGCAAATTTTGATGGAAAGCTTCTTTGGATGGACCAGTTTCGGAATCTAAACCACCGCACAACGATAAGCTAATGTTCATATTGCTGTCAAATATAGAGTGCTTTGGTTCTTCGAAATCACTGTCCAAAGACTTTGGTCCACCAATTGCGCCTTCAACACTATTAGGACTTTGCGGTAAACTTGGTCCATTACCTGATTCGGTATCTTCTTCGTCCACTCCTTTCCCATCTAAGAGTCATATTATACGAGAATTAATTTTATATTTTTAAAACAGATTTGCGTCGAGCTAAAAATGATTAAAGCAAATTGCCTTTAGCTGCTGTTGGACCTCTGTGGGAAGAAGGAAAATAGAGAGCTGCGACTTCCGGATCCAATTCGTCAGCGTTAAGATCGCTGAGATAAATCCCCTCAGACTCCGGATTACGCCTCACGCGAGAAGTTTTTCTCATAAACGACAACATGCCACTTAGCATAGATCGATGTGCTTCCACTGTTGTTGAAATAATAATTAGCATACTGTTAGTATTCTACAAGTGTTTTTTAACAATAGATTTGCAGAATTCGTCAATTTGACGGATTCTAAATTTTGTGCTTGATATATTCATTGTCCAGATATCTAGACATTTGTACGCCCAGTAAAGCAAGAAAATGCTCAATATAAAAATTCTGCTTCTCATTTGCTATACAAACACTTTATCGTAATTCTTTCATTACAGCTACTTTCCTCAGTTACAGGATTTGTAACTAGTACAAATGTGCTTTAATAGAATTCATTTAGTACCGATTGTGCATCACATCTTAAAATTATAGAAATCGCATATATAATTTTTTTTACAATAATGTGAATACATATGGTAATTTATTACGTTCTCTTCTAGACCCTCTACCTTTGAATATCTGTATGTAATATACTTATTTTTCAGGAAATCGGTCGAACTGTACTATCGATGTCCGTAAATCTAGTGTTAAAATCGTAGTAGTATAATAAAATACGGGAAAACTTTTACTAACTGCTATTTGGTTGATTAGCAGCGTTTGACGAATTCAACGAATTTCTATGGGATGGATGTGTCGACTCAAGAGGCAAAGTCGGCAGTTCACCCCATCTCCAACTTTGCTGATGACTCTTATCATCTTCCCGTTCGTTACTTTCTTGCGTTATTTTACGCATTTCAAACTCTGTGTCAGACTGAACGGGTGAACATGGCCTAGAATCCTGATTCCTATTAAATATGATGACAATAAAGGAGTACAAACATTCATTTTACATGTAAATCAATGCAACCCATGCACTTTGCACAAATTCTACAATATTATATAACTGTATGCATAATTTTAATGCCCACGCGATATAAGCAACATATGTAAAAGAGTCATTGATAAACACAGGTATTATGAACACCTACGTGACGAACTTACTTTGTAACTTCAGTATCACTGAAGAAATGGAAATCCGTTTCATGATGTTTTTCCGTCGCCGTTTCCTGCGGTAGGATCACAGGTTCATTTTTCTTTTCCAACTCAGTGGTCGGATTCAATTCCTTCAATATCTGTAATCGATTTAAATATCAATAAATAAATGTTAAGCCTACGTTCGGATGTTTTAAATACAGTTGTCCTTTCATATACGCGGCTTTTTTCCGGTCTTTGCATAAAAATGCGCAGTCTAGTAATTATGTATGTAACGTAAATTTGTGGTAAGAGTGGGAAGGGAAGTCTTAAAATTACGCAGATTTTTATTTACAAAGTTTCGAACCTCCGCGTACTATACAACATACCGATTCATTGAGGGATTCGTCTGGAATGGACGCATCGTTTTCGCTTATTTCCGTTTGGCTGCTGCTACCATTGCTAGTCTTTCTTTGAGATCCCTTCTTCTTCATGATACTTTTCCTCTTTCGTTTCCTCTTCGTTGAATTATTACTTTTAGTCTCTTCCACGCTTTCGTCCTTCGAATTTTTCTTACTTAGCGACGCGTTCGATTCGTCGCTCGACTTCTCTTTGGCGCTACTTTGCACGTCTTCCGTGATCGGTCTAAAATCGTTCTTCACCACGCTAATTTTGCGAATCCTGTCAGTCCAATTCACAGCTGCAAAAGACTTGGGAGCTGCTGCAGCTGGACGCGTTTCGTCGTCGTTAATACCTTCCATATCAAATATTTCTTCATCTCCTTTCAAAGGTTCTTGTTTCCTTTCTTCTTTTTCCTTCCAATCGCTCAGCAATGCTTTCTCAAATTTTTGCCTCTGTTCCATGGGCAATTCAGGAAAATTTTCTTTAAACAATCTTTCTTTATCCTCAGTTTTCAATGCAGAATATTGTTCGCAAATTAATTGCTGCTTCTGCAATGTAGAGATGTTGCTCAAATTTTCTCTGAACATCTCCTCTCTTTCCTCTGAAGTTAAAGAAGCAATTTGAAGCCACTTTGCTCGATTCTCTGCTGGTAGATCTGAAAATTGTTCTATCAAGAACTTTTCTCTTTGATCTGGGGGCAGAGTTGACATTTGTTCCCATTTTTCTCTTTCAATGGACAAAACTGATTCTATGAGGATTTTGTCTCTTTGTTCTGGAGGCAAATCAGAAAGAATGTTGAATCTAGATGTTGGAAAACAATTATCTTCTGGGATAGGGGAACAGGCTAGATGGGGTGGAATTTCTGTGTCTGTAGGAGAGCCATCAGAACTGACTTCTTCAACAAAAAAGGCTTCTCCAGAATCTCCTAATTTCATGTGAATTTGTCTTGGTTCTCCATTTATTTCAATATCCACCTGTTAAGAGAAGATAAATCAATCATTTCCAGTATTCTTTTTGAACCACTGAATGAATTAAAGATAAATCTATGTTCACAAAAATTGCTTAATACAACTATGAACTTTGAATAATTGTAATTGGACTATGGATTTGTATGCAAATTTAAATATGCAAAAACTCATGAAATGCTCACAACATGCAAAAATATACAGAATATATTAATACTTAAGTACAGTTGGTGTTATTATCTGATATTTACACAATATAAAATAAATTTATCAATTCATTTTTGTATCTTAGTAATATATTTTAAATTTAAACTGTACGTTGAACTTATTACAGACATAGTGGGTTACTTGTTGATACACCTAACATCTTGAGGGTAAAACGATCTTGTTAATAAAACTATGAATCTGCATAAACATTCCTAGTCTAATTATAATAAAGAAATTATGAAACGAGATAACGAAAATTGTACAAGTTTGTATAAAATTTAATTCGAGAGATTACATATAAATAGGAATAAATACAAAATTCGCACGACATGAAAATATCGAAAAACTTGCCACTTTTTCTCTGGAACGGAGTACGCCGAGTTTTCCGAAGCGAACGTGAAAGGGCGAGCAAGTAAACGATCCATCCGGCTGTTCAACGACGATCACATCGATCGCACCAGTGAGCGTCGCCGCGTTGATCTCATTGTAGAAAACGCGAAAGTTACTTATGAACTTCCCAATGTAGTTCATGCTGTACATTTTATATAAACGTATTGTCGAACCAGGGTCAAAATTTATTTCCAATCGGAGGTTTTTACCGCTTCGTAGCGGTGCGTTGAAACACGAGATATTTCAAAGTTACCGCGAAACCGAAGGGACGTATCTTAAAGGCCTTTCGAGACGAAAGACACAGAGTTCGGATACATCGAGTTGGAAAATTTACTTAACCACATCGGAGCATCATCTTCCGATGACATCCATACAATTCACCGAACTTGGTATTTTCTCTTCCGATTTGATTGAACACTGTAACTGAACTGCGTTAAGAGAGAATTCAAAGAATTTCAACACACGTCCACGATACAACCGTCACTGCTTCGAGACGGTGGAGAACTGTCAAGGGTTTGAAGCCGGGCAAATAACTACAGCGTAGATTTGCGATAGATTGATCGCGCGACTTGCGCATCGAAACTCGCGGCTAAACGAATACACGGTTCGAATCGCGAAAAAAGTGAACCAGTTCACTGGAATACAGTTGTGTGACTTGATCCGAAACGCAAATCCTTTGTTCTCTCGAATGGTTTGGTAAGAAATCCGCTCGACTACCAGCAGACGGTAGCCCAAGTTGACGTTAGAACGGGTCACGTGCCCTGCCTTGACCAACCAGAGATTCGATAGACGTCGGTCAATAAGACCAGACGCCACGTGACGTCGTAGGAATCACCGTGTACCGCGTCCTTTGAATCCAAATGAATCTGAAATCAGAAATTATACTCTAATACCATTGACGAAGCATAGGATAGACTATTCATTATTATATAGAATCATTCGGGGGCTACCTGGCTCCCTTACCATTTTAGTGTTACATGCGAATGCTATAATATTATAATATTGCTATAATATATAATATTGTGCGACGCAGTTGTTTTCAACATACATGAACCCTAAAATTTAAATCTATAATAATTTATATAGGTATATATTTGTGGACAAAATTATAAAACACCTAGAAAATTATATCTATATTAAAGAGCATAGCATGTGAAATAAAACTAGTTATTGTTAACCGATACCTTCGTAAATTAAACAAATATTACAACAAATAACCACGTGAAATCAAACAAATGCACGTTCGTTTGAACGAACGTATAAGGCACTATCTTCTAAAATTAAAAAAATATATGTGACTAATCAGAAGTAGGTATCACTCTTTTCCGAATGTTAATCATGGGTAGACCGTTCTTTATTTTATACTACTTCACACATTGGATTTGGTAAACTTATATACAATTTTTTTTATATAAATTTTGTCCTAGCCTAGCCAGGCACGCACGTTATAATGTTTCATATAAATGGGACGTCATTGTGTAGTTAGTCAATGCGTCGAACTCACTGCTTCTACCTTCCAAGAAATTATGCTCAACCTGCGGCCTGCGGGCCGCATAAGCTTTGTTTCCAAATGATAAGTTGTACTGTTTACTAACAGATCTTATTTGCGTTTGAAAAATTATTTGCATATTTATGTATGTATTGCAACTCAAGTACCATATTGTAGAATAGTAATGCAGAAAATTTGAAAATATATATCCTTGAATGCTTCGTTGATAGCTTCAATGATTAACAGACTGCTGATCTTTATGCAAATTCAACTTTTTATCAACAAAACTAAGGCTATACAATTTTAAGTACAAATCGATTTCATCCCTTAAATATTACAAGATGCATTCTATCTTGGATGTTTTGCGTATTTTTGTATACCACATGAATTCTGTACTTCTTCGAATATTTAAATTTACCATAAATGCATAAAGATCTGCGATCTAAAGTTGTTAGACTAGAAGTCTAAAATACAAACATTGAATTTCGCTGAGTAACTTCGCATTACATTGAGGAAATCCTTTAATCGAGAAGCATATGGTACATGAGAAATCGTATAAGAGCGGAATGAAGAAGAAATGTCTACGTTATATAAGCGGTTGTCTGTCAGTTCGTTCCGTAGGGGAGCAGAAACCATGATATGAATTTTTTGGACGCATTTATCATAAGTTTCGAAAAAATAATCGTTGAACTTTCGTGTTACGGTAACGGTAAGATTCCATCAAAGCGGCTGGAAGTGACTCGGTTGTTGTCTATATTTTGATCTAAAAATATGCGCGTTTTCGTTCCTTTCTATAACATTAGTAGGTAAAGCTATATTGTCGTTTAAATATGATTAGGTCATCGTGAACATGGAATAATCAAACGGCGATTTAAATTTGTCGCGGGGCGGCACGACGCGAAGTTTCGTTGCGTGCACGCGAACATTGCGTGCAATAAAGTCTCGTTTTAAGAGATACTTCCACGTGAAGGCAAAAAATTACTTCATTATCTGTTCACGCGAACGTCTTTCCAAAGATTGCGTCGCTTTTTTCATTTCTTTTCTTCGGTGAATCTTACGGTCAGTCGAAAAAATCTACGTACATCTGCAATTTCAATTATTAGCTGTACCAGTAAGTAATCCACTAGTTTTAAACGGGTTCATGCATTTATTTGATCGCAAGAGTAAGTTTCCTCTCGAATAGGAGTTTATACCTTGCTCGAAAACTGTAGAAAATTATATTTATGTTCAAGTATCTAATTGTATTACAAATGAATGGCGAATTAAACAAAAGAAGTGTATTATTCATTGGTACACCTAATATTTAAAAGGATACGAGTTTCGCGATCATTTCAAGCGCATTAATTTAGCTATTAATTGAAATTAAACGTATTATGAAGGAATGATGACTTCTTTTTTTAAGAACCTTTCTCACTTGTAATTTTATACTTTATGAATTCTCACATTATTTTTGTTCTTCTAAAGTGCGTCCTGAAATATGGAAGTCTACGAAATTTAAAATATAGACGTAGACTTTCGTGAGTGACTGTATATCGGTTTCACTGGATTACCGTTTTTTTGCTAGTAATGCTTCGCTTCAAACATGACTCGCAAAAAATAAAATGTATTTTCAACGAAATATGACTGCGAGTTTATCGTATCGAGTCGATGCGATTATCTGCTGGGAATTTTCGAGACACACAGGTAAGTATCGCACAATACTATTCGATCTTGCGTAACTCTGCTCTTTCAGGAAGCCCTCGCACTGAATGACCAACACTGACAGTTGGACAAATTTCAAGAAACACAATAGTTGAACTAATCTTCTCAAACCGTTCGGAATTTTCCCATTTGACGCGTTTTCGTTTGTACCCCCCCTCCCCCTTTCCCCGCCCACCCCACAATTCATTCTTTGCTGGTTTCTCTTTCTCTGTCTCGTCTGTGGTGCCTTTTTCGTTGACATTGACGCGACAGGTGTAAATATCGTTAACGCTACTATTAATTCCGATCGTTAACGGTTAATAATTAACATGGTGTGCAGTTAGCGCGACGAGTATATGAAAAATTCGAAACAGAAGGCAGCAGACAGGTTGAACGAAACGGCCGGTTATGATTGGGCAAAAGGAGAAGCAGCTGTTTCGGGGGAGGGCAGCGTTCCTTTGTGCGAATCGTTCCACTGAATAATTTCCTCGGATACACGTTGCGAAGTTCGGTTCGGGGCTGAAAAATCACGAGCGGTTAGTTAATTGGACGTCCGGTACATTGATAGACAGGTTCCTTGGCATTCGGCGAGTAGCCAAAATCGAAAGACACTCAAACCAAAATGGAACAACCAATGCCTCAAAATTATTTCTGGTTTCGATCAGCCGAAAAACTTTTAAGCCACAGCTACGGACTTCATACCTGTATAATTTTGATACATCTATAGATTTCGGTTTAAGTCCCTGCATACTTCAGTGTTACTTTTCTACTTATTCGCTCATGATATCTCCCCCTTTCACTATTCTGGTTTTAAGTTTATCTGAATAGCACACGCTTGTGCAATCGCCACATCGAAAGTAACACCACGGTTCAACAAATGGCAATCAAGAGAGAGAGGGAGAGAAAAAAAGGGAGAAAATGCTACATGGACTTTCGATTGCTGGTGCGCTGGACGCACGCGTAATCTTCGCAATCTTTCCCCTGTTATGATGATGCGCGTTTACGCAACATCAGCAGTTTACAGTTTAATTATGTTCCACCTTACCCGAAGTGGAAAGGCTATTTCAACGTGTATCGTAAACGTGACGTAAAAGCGGCGAGCGAAAGTAATTCGCTTGCGAATGCGCGAAGTTACGCGCGTACCGGTCTCTCGTTGCCAGAATCTCGTTCATTTGCTTTGAGCTCCCAGGAAATGCGAGATCTTACCAGGGATTGCAAATTTACCAACTTTTTCATCTACCGGTCATTCAGAATACAATGCAGAGCATAACTATAATACTACTACAATTTTGGGGAATTTCGGGATTTTTATTCATGGCTCCTAATACTGGAAAACAAGTTGTCCTTTATTCACTCGAAGAACCATATTCTTTTCTAAGACTCATTCGATAATTTACCTAAAGATTGATAGCTATCTAATATCATTTCGAAAGTATCAATATAATGGTTCTACTACGACCTTCTCTAGTACAGACCAGAATTGACAGAAACCAGCTGACTAATTAGACTGATAACTTTTATGTTTGAGGCGTTATGACATCACATGTTCCGGCTGGTAACTAGAGACGGCCGTGGTTCTACTAATAACATGAGCTTTTACAAATTCTTGAAATAATACAAGAGGTACATAAATGTACATAAAGGAGAAGCGATGAATACATGAAACGCAGATTCAGTAAAATCTAATGAAAAAAAATAATATCGATACATTCTTGTATTAAATTCTCCCGAAAGTTCCCTTCGTTTTCTTACTCAATATTAAGTACGGAAAGTCTTGTATAGCATACAACTTATTAAAAAGTGTGGAATCATTGTGCTTTTACCTTTCTTTATCTTTTTAGAAGAGCCTCGATGCCATTCTTTTCGCAGCTTGGCAACATTATTTTGCCTAATAAAGTCGAAAACACAGAACAAATTTTTTGAGACCACTTAATAAGTATCAAATAGGTATCAAAATATTTCCCTGGGAGTATTAAATACGTATCGATACTCTTGTGTAGGTATCCGAGAAGTATCGATACTTTATGATACCTACACGTCTTCTGATACTACTTGACAGGAAATGGAAATAGATTGGCATGAATAGTATCAATACGATATCAGTTGCAACACTGTAAGTGCAACTTTTGTTCAATTTTTTTCACTTACGCAAGGAAGATATGAAACGCGTATACTATATACACACTCTATTATTATATTTACTTTATTTAATTATCGCTAAAAAGGAGGCAAATTACAGGTAAAACTTTGAGGCTATTTTTGGAGATTTAGCAGTAAACCGATTTACCGGTATTACAATCGCTATTTCTTACCACCGATACGCGTGGATTCATGTGAGATTGCAAATTAGTCGTTTCACGGAAATGCAATTACAACGCGGGCTGGCACGTTGCGATCGATAAATACGCGACAGAGACGTCTATGTGAATCCAATGTTGGGATAGATGCTGTTAGTTCTATTCGTAGCTTTCCTCCCCCTCGTTCCCATCCTTGTTTTCCTCCTTTCCGTTGAGTGGATAAGGAGAAGAAATGGTTTTGGAAGAAGTTGACGGTTAGCGAACGATTTACGATTAGAAGATAACATATCCGGATTCTCGGCGGTTGGCCTCTGCCCAGACTGATTCAGCGACCATGGACTCGACATTGAACCTCACGCATCGGACGCGAATTCTCTCGTGAAAAACTGAACGACCGAACTGATGTTCTCACGTCAGCTTGAATACGGTCCACGTTGACGAGGGCGTTTCGCAGAAAAATGATTCAATAGAAACCGGTAGCGAGATTGGCTCGAAGTCTCGAAATTGTGAGTAACTCGCGAAGACTTTGAGCTTTGAATCGTGATACCGCTTTCGACGAAAATATGTATGTAAGATTAAACGCGAGTCCGGTGCCAAACGATAGAGGCGAAGATAGCTTACTAAATTGTGCAACTGCCTCTTACCCTTCCGTAATATTAGAACTACCGATAATAATATATATTAAATATCTACCATTGTTATATAGGCGGCACGTATAATGAAGCGAGCACACATTATTTATTTATTTATTAACCCTTTAAGTGTTTGTATTAAAATTACAAAAAGTGGTAAAAAAAACACCTATTTCTTATGAAGGAAATCGCTTCTAACTATTGTAAATGACATGAAAATATACACATGTTTTTCTCGGATATTTTATTTATTTTCTTACTTTTTTAACCTGTATAATGCACGGACTAAACATTTTAGGCATTAAGCACTTAAAGGGTTAAATCAACGGACCAAAGAACCTCTAGCTACACACAATGACGATTTCTTTACCACAAATACAGTAAATAAATTATACCATAATCTTAGTTTTGTAAATTGGATACCCAGTCATGGCTCACACCATTTTTTTTTTTTTTGATATTTTGTATATTTCTGCATTTCATACAGTTTACATTGAGAATCAAATATTCGAACACATCTCACAAATAATTACAGTATTGATTATAGTACAAATGAAATTATAGTATAATTACAGTATTACTTACAGCAAATAAAATAAAATAAATAAAATAAAATATGTAGTACAATTATAGTATTACATATGATAAATAAATTATAATACAATTACGAAGTAATTTACAGTGCTCGAGTTACAGTATAATTTCATTTTTGTTAACTGTATGCATACTTACTTTTGATTCTCACTGTAAGTGCACCCCAATCGTCGCTATGTTTAGCGTTAATTTTGCTTCAGAAACGAACATCGCTTCTGTTCACGTCTTCTCTTACGAAACTATGCTTTTTAACAGAGTCAGACGATTTTATACTTTCATTCATCCTCGAATGGCTTTGTGTATCGTTGACCCGCGCATATGGCCAGGAAAATGACAAAAACTAGATGAATTAGAAAGTAAACGTGCGAGCATGTTTCTCTACATTTTGCAACCCCATTCATGAACGAAAATAAGCGCGACAGCGTGTTATTTTTCTTTTAACTCACCAACTATTCGGAAACGCAATCCAGGTTTCCGTTGTTAAGGAAGAAACCGCAGAAAAACGCACGCACACACACGACGCACACGTGTCTATTTCTATTATAATGTGTACGTTGCAGATTCAACATAAAAAATATTTTGCTCAATGTTCCTATCATATGACGCATATACTTCCGGAGAGGATTCCGCGAAAACTAAAAGATGCTACCGACCAATGGGCGAAGAGGTTGCGCGAACCGCTTCGCGCGAACGTTCGAGTGAAACTGAGTCAGCGACCGAGGAGAATCTTGGGCCTTGATACCGCATTCAGAATTTATCGTGTTTACGCGCGATTACTCAACGCATATACATTGGTAGTGTTCCTCGAATCACACACATGTAGAAAGCGCGACATGTGCGGTGAAGATCTGGTAAACGCAATACGCGCCGAGACAGAGAAAAACACACGTGGCTGGTGTTTTCGTCAGCGGAAAACCTTCCGATTGGTCGTCGAAGCTCGGACCAGCGATCGAGCCTCCTTTTGCCTTCTTAGGAGAATGGGAGGTAGCGAAACGCGTCGTTGGATCGTTGACCTACATTGCTCGATCCGTCGCTTCTACGTAGAAGAGAACCACGCGCGTCACGCCGTATACTTTCGTCAGATTACTCTCTTCTTTGTTTCAGTTGAGGAAACGTAGCTTTGTGGTGCAAGTTTAAAGTAATGAGACCGTTGGACATCTCAGGATTCCTCAGGCCAACGCGAAACATTCGCGGCGACAGTGAATCCCTGACGGATTAGGAAAATAGGCATATAAATTGATATTGGTACAAAGAGGGTGGTACAAAACATTCGCTGCAGCTGCGAATGTTTCGCGCAGGTCTCTGAGGGATCCTTTGTACAAGGAAAAATAAGGTTGTTGATTAGAGGCACTTGCACAGATTTCGATGGGCTTCAAATATGTTATTCAGGACGATATTCTGAACAACTTTTCCTTATACATGTTATGGACCAAGTGACCAATACTGGCATTTATAAATAATGACAAACAAAATCGGTCAATTGATATAGTTTATCATAATTTATCGCACTGGCTAATCAATATGAATACTGCTGCTATTATGTGGTTGGGTTGGGTTAGGATTATGGTTAAGTTCGGGTTAGTGCTCCGTAGTAACGATTGTGTAGGAATATCTCGGAAACTAAGCCAGACCACACAATATATGTATAAGGGAACATTGTTTAGAATAACGTCTCAAACAACATATTTGAAGCCCGTTGAAATCGTTGCACCTGCCCTTATTCTGTAACTTTACCTAGGGAAATGTTTGTTTACTCGATTCACAGAAGCGGACATTATTGCGATAATTCGCAGCATCTTGCTCGCAGCAGCCGATGATTTTAATTACATGAAGGCGATTGACCTCGAGAAGGAGGTTTGGAAGAAGGAGGAAGTTATCGTGTTAGGTACGGAGGTCGGAAAAACAAGTTACAGCGAGAAAACGTGGTTACTGATCGCTGTTTGTGTAGCATTGTTCTGATGTTTACTATTAAGCGGAGCCAAGTTGGCCCCTTTCAAGCGGATACACGCGCGCATACACGCGATCGCGCGCAACTCCGCTGAAAAACAAACCAATTTCACAATCGGTCAACAATATGCCGTGAAACGTTACCTCTACATCTACCAATCCGAGTTTATCTTCCCATTCATTTTGTTTTTTTAACGGCCAGAGAGCCGTCAGCAAAATTAAACGATAGCGGCGAATAAAGTTCATTGGAAAAGGATCTTTCGTACGTAAGCTACACGAAGCGAAATGATTAGCTTTAGAGGCTGCGTTAACAGGATAATACGTCTTTAACGCGTTAAATGATATATTGATCCCCGGGGACTGACACCAAAACTTTCCGCTTAAGAAGCGTCGGTCCCTGGGGACCGACAGTACCAAGTGTTATTGAAGTATTAACCCCTTTGCCGTTTAGTACGAGAGAGCCTTGGGTAAGTTGCTGAACATAGCAATTTATTAGGTCGATGCATAAGAAATATCGTTTTTCGAAAGTTTAAAATTAGGGAATGAATACAACTCCCTTATTTTCGTACAATGGTTACGTGTAATACATTACATTAAAGAGGAAGAAATTTACTATAATAAACGTGTGTGTTATATTGAAGCTATCTATGTTCCTAAGGAAATATTAAGAACGTCGAATTTACGTTACGGATTTACGTAGCTGCAAATATTTTGGTTGACCACACAAGGATTAAATAAGAATGAGGTTTTCCTTTACAAAAACATAACAACAAGTTAGGATTTCCTTTATCTCTATTGTTCAGTCTTTTGTTCGCTATCTTTTGTTTACGCGCGGACATGTCTCCGGTATTTCCGCGCTGTCTAAATGGAAGATGAAGCAAAATCAGTCTCACGTTAAAGGTGTTAACCTCGACATTGTCGCATGACGCTTTCTTTGCTACAAACAGGCTATGAATCGATAACCTTCGAGCTATTGCGTAATATCGCAATTTCATTCGATAAGTAAAGAGGCGCGCAAGCGCGAATGCGAGTACGTCTAGTAAATTTGCGAATTTTCCGTTTGCCAAGTGGCATGACGTGACACGTTCCGTGTCATTATCGAACGTACACAGCACGACGAAAAACAACGATTAGATTTAATTCCTGGAGGGAAATAACAGTTCCTTTATCTATTCGATTGAGGATGAGAAACGCGATACATAACAGATCGCAGAAGACGAAGACCGTTAACGTTTCGTTCCGATTAACTAAACATAACGCAACACTCAAAATAACAGAACGTAAATAGCTATCGAAAATGTTACATTTATCATACGTATATCGCTTTGTTATTGTAAACAAGGATCGTGTTAATCACGCGCATTCTCAAGTGTTTAGCTAGAGCTCGATTTGCGTTGTACCGCAAACGAGTTCTGCTTACTCGTAAAACGATCAAAACAAATGAAAACGTACATAGGAAACTAATACTGAAGCAATGTAATCTTTGTTTGCTAAGAATATGAAAGCTGTTACTACCTTTACTTGATGTCTTCAAACCCGTTAGAACTTTTGAAAATTCATAGTGACTTGATGACGAATTTTTTGTTCCACGTTCTGAAATACCGATCTGTAAAAATTTACAAAGTCCATGAGTGCCCTCTATTATATAAAGCGGTGAGTGTAAAGTCGAGAATCTTGTCGGTGATATAGGTATCACTTATATCATAATTCGGAAGAATATCTTCCTTTTTATTACTTGAAAAGCAATGTAAACGCTTCTAAAGCATTTTAATATGCAAAATGTACATGCAAACGCAAAACCTATAGATTTTGAACAATCAAAGAGATAAAAATAAAGATTGTAATGGGGGCTACGTAGTTCGCGAAACGTGTAATAAAAAAATATACATTGGATGATTAATCTACTCTGTACCTCGTTTCTGTCTTTATGGAACTGTAGGAAATCCCAAAATTTTATACGAGCTTTTAGTGTTAACCCTTTGCGGATCATTGATGCAAATAGCTATCCAAGCTTTTTTTAATCTCTTGGACATGTCAATTTTTAAAGCAAGAAATTCAAATTAATATCGTTAATAAATACTGCTGTTAATAATTGGATAAGAATTTGTTTAGTCCTGTCTTTAAAGGGTTAATAATTGGACGAAAACTTGTTAAATATTATTTTGTTTCGTCCGCAAAGGGTCAATTGATGAATACAAAGGAAATATAACGAAATGATACGTAGAATGTAGGGAGCTACCGGCATGAAACTTTTCGAATGAATATTTATTACAAAAGGGTTTCTTTATGATATATTTTTACATACACAAGTTTCTAAGCTTAAGTTCTACGATTTCTGTATAGATTTAAGACGTATAACAGTTAAAAATCATTAATTTTACCTAAATTATATAGAGCGAATCTTCAAACGACACACTTTCCATGCACTAAATATGCCAAACTGCGCGCGCACACAGAAAATCCGCGCATTTCAGAAAGCGCGCGCATTCAAAAAATTCGCATATTTATCGAACAAACAAAATGTACCACAAGATTTTTCCTAAAAAGTATATTTAAAGTACACTTGGTACAATTACAATTGTTTGCATTAGATAAAACATTTATTACATTAAAATGTTCTTAAATAATCACAGGTAAAATCGATTGCGCAGTAAAATGAAAGATAGAAAAAGAAAGTTCGTTTTGCTGTTGTAAAATCGATGCCTATAAGTGTACTATAATTCACTGACTTATTATGTTTCATACTAGAACGTTACGCTAGTACATATGCACATCACAGGCGTGAAGAATAATCATTTACAAAATATATGTTTCGACAAATGTAATAATAAATGACGCAATAAAAATTCGAATCGCTGCGATTCGCCCGTTCATAAGATCCGTAGAAAAAATTTACATTCAATGCAACTGTTTAACGTTTATGGGATAATTAAATCAATTTCTATATCGTAATATATCACATATTTTGCCCGAGTGACTTCGACAAGATTACATTTTACAATTCCAACGTAGACGCTACTTGTAATCGTGATCAATTGCTACAAAGATAAATCACGGAACAAAACGGAAGAAATTAATCTCAGTTTATAGTTGAAGGCACTCATCGGCAAACTTCCACTGTACTAAACTCATATCGTCTATAAAATTGTAATAATTAAGTAAAATATTTATTTACTCTGATTTTACAAACATTTTCCACGAGAAAATCTTTCGTCCAAATGTTGTGCTTTTTTAAGAATGGCATTTTTCCGAGCCTGATCGAATTGGTTCACTTGTAAATCGATATCCCTGTCAAATGGTCTTCTAATTGTTTGTCCAGTTGATTTTGCCTTTTTTTCTTCTTTCTAAAATTTATTATCATACATTAAAAAAATCGAAAAAAATATATAATAGTTATGAAAAAAAACAAAATACCATTTTTTTCTTTCGGAGTTTGTTTTGATGTATTTCTAAAAGTGACTTCTCGCGTTTTTTATTTTCCCAATATTCTGTTTCGTCGCTTTTCTTAAACAAATCTGTGGCTGATGTTTCAACATCGTATAGCCTTTCTTCTTCCTAAAATGGAATATTTAAATATTAATAATACTGTTCTCCCCCCTAAAGCAGATATGTTAAGTTGTTCGGAAAGTTCGTAGCGATATTTTTTTATTTTATTACATATTATTATTATTATATTATATATTATTTATTTGTTATATATACATATCAACCTAATAAATTATACCGTGCTTACTTTTCGTTTCTGTTTTTCAGCCTTCTTTGCTGGAGTATCCGTCCAACACGACCTATCAGACATATCGGGACCCGCCTTAATCCGAAATTTTCGCGATGTCAATCCTAAACTATTAATTTGAGCCGGCGGCAACTCAGTCATCCATTCTTCCCGTTGATTCAGCATACCATAGTCCTGAAGTATTATTTATCGTACGTCAGTCTTCAAACATTTCGAACATTCAATTATATAGTTTATTTTACCTCATCTTTTTGTTCGTTTTTCATCTTTTGCGCTCTTTGTTCCAATTGTCTATGTACATAGTTACTTTCCAACGCTGGATGATTAGCTGGCAATGGACCTATCGCTTCTTCGTCTTCGGATTGTATTTCACCTAGTTCGTGATTATCGAATGATTGTATGGTACTTGGAAGAGTTGGGCCTATAATTTTCGTGTCCGTTTCGTTATTAGATTTCTGCTTTAGCAAATGCGGCGGTAATGCTGGACCAAATATATCCGAATCTGAAGCAGAATCTTCTTGCGTTACGTTATCTGGATTAACACTATCTAGCATATCTCTTTCGAGTCTATCACTTATATCCTGTGCATCAGTTTTTGGTAAACAAGGTCCTATAAAATGGGTATCTTTACTTGATTCCGCGGTATCGGAAGAGTCAGTCGCTATTTGTGGCGGTAAAATCGGTCCATACGTCGTGATTGTTTCGGTATACATGTGTGATGAGGATACTGTAATTTCTGTTGCTTTTACAGAGTCATAATTATCAAGATGCAAGGAAGTTTGTTTAGTGGAATTCAAGTTTTCTTCTTTACTATTTAAATCAGCTGTGTTTCTCCTTGGTTCCGTCTGAATAGGCGATGTAGCACCTAATGTGGAATCTGAAATGGTACCAGAACTATTATTACTGGAACCATATAACTCGTCAGTCTTCCTTGCAGTTACCTTTGGCGATCCTTCCATGGGTTCGATTTCAATCGCTTGCTTTTTTGACGTATTTTCATATTCGTTGTTCGAGTTTCTTTTCTTCGTATTTGTGTTCCGTTGTACTAATAACGAACTCTTGTTTCTTATGTCTGAACTATCGGACATGTTCTCGTCGGTCTCCGACAGAATATCGAATTCGGATAAATTTAATTCCTTACATTCTTGACTCTCCACTGGAAAATCTTTTCCCGTTAATAATAATTCGTTACCGCTATGACCTTGTCCTACATTCTTCGGCGAAGAGTATTCTTGCAACTGTGGCCCTTCATCCTCTTTCGTTGACGTCTTTTTACGCGCGTCGTATCTCTCGGATTCTCCTCGAAATTTGCCGTGATCCGAAGATCTCATTTTGTACGGCTGATAACTCTTATCGCGACTTCTATCGCAGGCATGATGCTTGTACTTCTCGCGAGATTTGTTCCTATGCTTCTCGTTTTGAGCTCTATCGTCCTCGGTTTTACTGCGTCCTCGTTCCTCGGACCTGTTGCTTCGATGCTCGTTTCGATCTCGATTCTTATGCCGCTTCGTGTCCCTCGATTTATGTTTCGAGGATAAGGCGCTACTTTTAGAATCCGAGCTAACGTCCCTCGCGCTTCTATCTTCGCGTCTTGAATTTCTTGATTCGACAGAATGCTTCGAGTACTTCGTGGAATATTTTAAGTCTTTATTATCGCTATCCCGTTCTTTCGACAGTCTGTGTTCCCCTCTGTTGCAGTCGTCTTTAGATTTGTCTTTCTCATCGTTATGGCAAGATTCCTGTTCCGACTTCGAACTCGTTAGCTTTCGCAACTTTGTGTCCACTTGTATGTTATCTTTGCGGGTGGCTTCGAAACGAAATCGTCGTCCGTCGTCACTGTCCTGACTCTCGGAATCAGAGTCCATTGTTGTCATAATTAGTTACTAGCTGAAACCAGCATAAACTTAACTTTTTATATGTACACAACAAATATTCGTGTCGCTCAACTTTGTTACACGCATTGTAATAGATTACAGTTACTTAAGTGTTAATTAATTACTGATTATTCTACTTAGAAGAATGGAACAGAATTGCATAAAAGTATCTTAACACATTGTGACATTAAACAATATCTAGGAGAAACAATTAAAATATGACTAGATGAGAACTTTATTGTGCAATCAATATGGTACATATGACAGAATTAAAGTATGAGTAAAATAGATGTAATTGCTACTCTACACGTTTCTCTGTTCCCTTCGTTTGCGTTTGGCCCTTCACACTTTCTACTAATCTTTCAACATTGCTTTGACTACTTGATTCCAGCTTTGGAACCAAATCTGTTTGTGGGCTTGATTGCAACATCTTCATTATCTTTGTTGCACTGTATTGAATCGACTTAATCAATCCAGCAGTGATAATTCCCTTCAAACTTTGGGTAACACTGGATCTCCATACAATTTCCTTCAAGCATTCTTCTAGTATTTCACCGCATTGAGGATCATAAGCAATCGCGCGTAGGCAATCTTCTGTGTCCTTTGATCTTGGACCTTGAGACCATGCTCTGACAAGTTTAACTTGTGGTATTCGAGGTAACTGATTCAGGTGATGTATCTTTGTTGCAGGACATGTATCTTGATGACAAGTGACAGCCATTTTGTCTGATTTTGGAATATCTACATAATTTTCAAAGTGTTGCAAAATTGGACTGTATAGCTCTTTAAAATGTGTCAGCTGTGGCAAAACAATGTTGCTAATCTTGTCTTTGTTTTCACCAAAGGTCATTCTAAAATCACCATTGTAAGATAAACCTGCTATAGTTTTATAAAATTCAATCTCTGTGAAATGTTGTGGTAGCAACAATAATGCAGCATGCACAGCTGAATGTAAATTTTGTACCAGAGCTGTGGGCAATTGAGAATATTCTTTTGGTTCCACTAATACTTTAACAGGTTTGTGTAATCTTCCTGCTAAATACAAGTCATTCCAATCTAACAAATCTTCTATTAAAGAGACTTCAGAAATAACTCCATATTTGATCGTACATCCTTCTGTCATTTTAACTAATGTATTGTAATATATCTTAGCACCCCAATTTTCTTGTACACTGGTAATGGCTCTGTGACCAAGAAATCTCATTGGTTGAGCATAATGTTTGGGATTAAGTTGCAAATTCTCAGCATGCCATTGATTTACATTACGAACAACAAATATAAGATCCACCATCTTGTTGGATTCGTTATTTATTTGCTTGAATGCAGCAGACCCATATGCAAAGCAAAACTTAATACTTTTTGGGAAATATTTAATTATTCCTTTGAGCTGGTTAATTCCAATGAATTTTTCCATGGTATCTGATAGTACAATCAAGTTCTACGTAGAAGCACTCAATATCTTTAATTCTGCATAATACTTTTATCTTTGAACACTAAAGTAAAAATATGAACCTGATCATCA
The DNA here is from genome assembly GCA_028830335.1 of Eucera pruinosa. Taxonomy (NCBI): domain Eukaryota; kingdom Metazoa; phylum Arthropoda; class Insecta; order Hymenoptera; family Apidae; genus Eucera; species Eucera pruinosa. Next base: position 9,915,827 of record JAMYCR010000015.1, on the reverse strand, counting down.
CAAATATTTCTTTCTTTTATCTGATTTAAAATTGAATTAGAGTACAGTTGATTCGTCTATGTACTACGAAATTTTACATATATACGATCGAAATAAAGAATACAGTGTCGCAGAATAACGCAATAGTGCCGCTTGAAGCAAAAGAAATATTTTCGGTCCCAAATCTTCCTACAGTTTTCAACAAGAAAGTGTTGCAAATTTTGTTCGATATTTATAATCAACTGCGCCCTTTTATTAATCGAGATCCATTCCAACCTAAAATTTGTTCTTATCAATTGTGTCGTCAATACACATACTTACTTAAAGTCCACGCAATATCCTATACCGATGATTTAGACAGTATATATGCAGTAACTTGGGCAATTTACTTAATTTAAAATAAACGGGAGTAAACAAATATCAAATTATACAACATAACATCCTACTGCGACTTCAGAAACATATGATTGCTTGAAGTAATCTGTTTTATATGGGACAGCAGCACAAAGATCGCGAATTTTCTGTTCGGTAGTTTCATTGGATTTTACCAAACACCTATTTCAGCATATAAATGTATTTTATTTCAATATTTTTGTACACCTTTCCGTTTATTTTTGTACGCTCTTTATATGAATATCGCAATTAAAGGGATACCGTTGAATTTATTTTACTTCCAAAAATATCTGGTCACATACGATAGCGCATCTATCTACAATTTTGTCATCTTAGTATATTTTTTAATACGGCATGATACGATTTGCTAACTACAGATTGGCTACACGTTTCTTCGATTTATAGTCGCTGAGCAATATTTTGAAGTCAAATCTACTACCCACATATGCACGTACAATTTTGACAATGTTGAACGTGTAGTTGAACATAGTTGCGGAGAAACGTGCGACCGGACTAGAACACTTAGATCGACCGACTGACATTATTTAATCGAGAAACGGTATTTAAAAATATCTGTTGAATAATTTCACAACGGAACGGTTATTCATTTTAATAAATAACTAAGATTAGCATAAAAGTTCGCAACGATAATCCACGAAAATTGTTCCGTAGAATGGGTAATTAACGAGTCGATATATATGTTATGATTAGGTTTAAAAATTAGACAGCATGGAGGTCGACGAAAATAATGCATCGGCTTCTACGTACACGCCGATGGAAGTCGACGAAGATACTTCTGGCAAAAATACCGCACCAACCAATCCTTCTAGTGCTATCAAAGTGATGGCATCTTCGGGTACTGTTGGCTCTGTTTCTATCAGTCTTCATCCTCTTGTTATAATGAACGTCAGTGAACATTGGACTAGACTTCGTGCTCAAGAAGGAACAGATCAACTAGGTATATATATTTCTAATCCTCCAGTGCACAAGTTTGGTCCAAGGTACAGCTTGGCAGCCTGTGATTGATGAGTATCTGCATGCCTACAAAGTACTCATTCTTTAAATACTCGCAGTTACCAGTTCCCAAGGATTGTGTTTACTTAAATCCTAGTAATTCAAAGGAGAAGGAAATAGTAGAAGGTAAGGCAAATGAAGGTGTGGTAAAGTGGCTGAGAATGATATGAAAAATACATGAAGTCTATAAAAAGAATGAGGGCTATTGACCAAAGTCTAAGCAATTAGGTAGAAGCTATGTGGAAGACCAAGTTTTGTTTTTAATATATAGTTTATGTAGATACATATTATTGTGTAGTTTATAAATTATCATATGTGTAGTAGTCTTAGACTACAGAGAAATATTCTTGTTACAAGTGAAAGGAACTGTATTTAATTAACAAAAGTATAAAGTATAAAGTTTCATCTGTGCATTGGAGGGTTAATATTAATTGTCATTTTTTTTTTCATTGATTAACATTTCTGATAATGTAATTATGATTTTAGTATATGGAGCATTGATTGGCAAACAGAAAGGACGTAATATAGAAATTATGAATTCCTTTGAATTAATGTTCACTTGTATTAAAGATGATGTTATAATTGATAGAGATTATTACAACACTAAAGAGGAACAGTTTAAGCAAGTTTTTAGTGATATGGATTTCCTTGGATGGTACACTACAGGAGATATGCCCAATGAAAGAGATATTACAGTGCATAAGCAACTTTGTGAAATTAATGAAAGCCCTGTTCTATTGAAGCTTGATCCAAGACCAAAAAATACTGATGTATATATTTGTTTTTACAGTGGAATCTGCTGATTATAATCACTTTAGGACAAACATGACTGGCTGATAACAATTATACAGAGGATATAACATTTTCATTATTGAACTCAATTTATTATAAACAATTATAACGTTTGTACTGTCAGATAAACATTTAAAATTTCAGATGTTTAATTTTGGACCGGAAAATTGTTGATCTTTGAATTGCTGTAACTTTGTGAAAGATAAACATACAGATGTGTATCTTTGCTCATTTTAAAGGGCAAAGCATCTACTTTTACGACACTGCATTGGATTTTTTCGAAGACGCTTTTATACTCGCATAGGGGGCGAAAAAAAATATTCAAATTCAACCATCTCCACGGAGTTTAAAAATTTTGTTCGTGATTCGTTTTACAATGCGTTTAAAGGGATAAGCTTCCCCTTTACAACGACCTGCTAAAAGTTGAACTCTGATTTTTTGTTGCCGAGTTATCGCACTTTAAATGATTCACTAACACTAATTTCTATCTAGGCATAAAAATCCGCAGTCTAGTGATTATAATAAGTGGATTCCTCTTTATTAATTTTGTATCTGGGCTATTCGATAAAATATTATATTTTACAGCAACTCTCTGTTTCTATGTACGAATCAGTAATTGATTTGGTTAATGGAGAAGCTACAATGTTGTTTGTTCCATTGACTTACACATTGGCAACAGAGGAAGCAGAAAGAATTGGAGTAGATCATGTAGCAAGAATGTGTAGCAATGATCAGGGAGAAAGTTCGTTAGGTACTTTCACGAATGTTCAATTAATGCATAACTACTGAAATAATTAAAGACAGAGTAATATTTAAACTGATAATCCATAACACAGTTGCAGAGCATCTTACTGCACAACATAGCGCTATAAAAATGTTACACTCGAGAGTAAAATTAGTACTAAAATATGTGCAAGCGGTGCAAAACGGAGAATTAAAAGGGAACCACGAAGTTCTGAGAGCAGCCTGTTCTTTAGGTCACAGATTACCAGTTTTAAATAATCCCAAATTCAAAGCTGACTTTTATAATGTAAGTATAATGCTGTAATACAGCGTTTCTCAACCTTTCTGTCCATTAAAATATTTATAATTAATTAAAATTTAGTTTAAAAAAATATAGTTTCAGAAAAACAATTTGCTTACGTGTTTAACATATTGTATTGTTTAAATTTTTAGCAATGCAACGATTTCGGTTTGATGACCTACCTCGGGATTATAACGAAAGGTTGCAACAATATTAATCAATTTGTTAACAAATTCAATATTTTGTACGATAGACAAGGTGTAGGTCGCCGTTTGCGGAGTCTCTTTTTGTGATAAGTAAACAGAATTTATTGTTTTTTATACTTGTCCCTTTTTTACTCTATAAATTATAACCATAACTCCTCTGGAATTTATGAAATTCAATGCAGTAAATTGAGTGCTGTAATACGTACTATACTGTACTCTTAAACATAAAACGTAAGAAAACAGAATAAACGCCATAATATTTGATTCCAGTTCCCAAGGATAATGAAGTTCCACGCGACTGTCATTATATAAATTTATTGATACGTGCTTCATACTTGTACTTCTTTTTTCTGTAATATACAACGTACATATATAAAGAATTTTGAAATACATTCTACACAGTACAGTTTAAAACAAATCGTACATTAAGATTATACAAATGGTTAATACATATGTAGTTGCAGTTTTTTTTCATTTTTTTTTCTTTTCTTTTTTAGTGGAAGACATCTCGTAGTCAGTATGTTCTTTTTGTTGTTTTGTTTTTTTTTTTAATTTTTATATTTTCAGAGGCCACGTTACTTTCTATATATATATACATATATAGAATATATAGAATATATATATATATATATATATATATATATATATATTCTATTTTTTTTTATCATTTATATAATTTGTTCTGTATAAATTATATTCAATATAAAAAAGCGGCCTATAAAATACGACTAAAAATTTTTCTAAAAATCTATTCGATTATTACATATACTTCGGCTTGATATTATTTTATATATATATATATATGTATATGTATATAACGACTTATAAATATTATACTGTACAAAATATAGTATAATATATTGTGCCTCTTTAATTATTGCAGGTAACTGTATTTAGTTACATACTTTATATAAACATAAAACAGAATTGACCCTTCATATGACTAGAACTACTAAACTTGTACGAATTTTCATTGTAGCGAAAGTTCCCGATTTCGTTTACAATTCGTCCAGAAGTTAGATCAGTTACTTATCGTATTCCGTGTACGCTGCAGCAACGATATTTCATATTATCTGTACAATATTACATAATACAATACAATATAATATAATATAATATCATCTAAAATGTACCAAATTTTCAACTTCCATTTCAGTTGACGTCTTTTGTACATTGAGTTGTGCGATTCCGTTTGATATTGTATTGATATGAAACATTGAAACCACAAAAATTCATGTTTCTCTCTTTCCGATTCTTTATAAACCTTTTAAGAAATTAAAAGTTTCTGTGTTTCATAGTGAGCTTTCCCCAGAAGTAACTACTGAAGTACATTTTTACTTTCACAAATTGCAAAAGACACATTATCGTTCCTTGTACTCTGCTCGTATTAGCTTCAAGTATCTAATAGACTGTCTTCGATCATGGTAGCAAGAATGTCTACCAGAATAGACAGCATTATATCGGGCTAAGGACTCGGTTTATCCATACCTATTATATCCTCGAAAAGAGTATTTCTACCTTCGCTTCTTTCCTCGATCGTGTGCGACGCGAATCTTAACGTTGCCGCAGCTAAATCGCCAACCGACCAATGTCTATCCGTGAGAACTCTACTTACTGTATCTAACTAAAAAATTAGATTAAGCGTATTAAAAAAAAAAGAGATCCAAATTAATTTGTCATATGCAGAGTTGGGCATTATTCGAATACATATTTATTTAAGACAATTATTCAAACAAATTCTGTTTAATCAAATATTTTATCCGCGTAATAATTATTTATCATGCGTAACAAATTTTGCTCCGTTTATTCGAATAATTAATGATGACTGATAAGAATAATTTTGTAGTAATTATTTGAATAAATCTACCTAAAATCTAAATCAATTTTCAGATGAATTTTATACGAATAATCGTTTATTCTATAATGGCGAATGAAATGTTATTCTGTATTTTTTCTGATTTCCGAATAAAATTTCGCCCATCTCTGCTTTGGTCATACGTATAATCATCAATGGTGTGCATTTAATACCTTGGATAATCTGGGATTTCCTGCAGTGTAATAAATTAACTTTGGTACTCCTGCCAAGGAAGCGGCAAGCCACTGAATAACGAGCTTCAATTGCGGATCACCTTTCAAACGGGATCCACATCCCCAATTACCTGTAGCAACAGATAATAATCCACCCGTTTGTGGACTACTGTCCCTTGGTATCTAGAAAATTGCATTAGAAAATTAACAATTCCAAAAGTACAGATACATTATCTTCAAACATACCCATCCCACATCATACAATATTATCAAGTCTTAGGTAATGTTATTGTGTAGAAAGCATAAGAAGTTACATTAATGTAAAAGTTACTTCATATTAATATGACGTATCCTAGAAGTTATCAGATAGAATGAGAGACAAATCATTAGTTACTGGAGATTCCATTACAGAATATTGTAAGTTACATAGAAGAAGCATGTATACAGGGTGTCCCAGATTTTAACAGCCAAACTTCGTCAGCGTATTCTTTGGGTTTAAGTAACAAAGAAAAGAATGTTGTATTAACACATGTGGTTTAGAGCTTAGTAATGAAATAGTATTGCGACACATTTTACACTTAGTCTATCTTTACCAAAGCCAGTAAATATTTGTTATCTGAAGTTACCAAAACTGTTAGGATATTTTTAGCAATTTTTCAGGCGTGGTTAATATATATCAAAAAGTCTACCGTTACTGAGAATTATCCTCGATTTTTTGCATTCTTTAATTTTTGGCATAATTAAGTCTCCTACAAATACATGAAAGTTCGCAGTCTATTCATTACTATCTCATATTTTTATCATAACTTTTGAATAATACTCTAAGCGATATATGTTTATATAACATTTTTTTTTTTTATTTAGACCCAAAGAGTACGCTGACGAAGTTTGGCTGTTAAAATCCTAGGATACCCTGCATTTGTAATTTATCATGCAAAGAGTGATTAAGCTTAAAAGTACTGTCGTTACCATTGTAAAAAATAATTAATATCTGGTATCATCGCATGCACTACATTTACGAAACAGAAGTAACAATATATTTGTAACATAAATTTGCTCACGTTAAACATATGCGATTCGAATTGTTGCGCAATTTTATCATTTTTGATATCGAAAGATTGTGCTGTGCTTATCCCTTTTACGGATCCAGATGCATTTAAAGAAACAGGTTTAGACAGATACACGGTAGTTTCGTCGTCGGCCAATGTTTGAAAAACTTCCGACGTAAACGTTACCGTCCTAAGCTTTCTACGTTGAATATCCTTTACCTCTTTTGATACCGAATGATTGCTTAAAGCATCCTCATAATATTCTACATCTTCAGACACCTGCATAGCGTAATTCACTAATGAGATTCGGCTATGTGTAAAAAAATTATCTAAGATAGCATTAGTCCTCAGTTTGTCTCTCATTCTTCGTCGTTATGATAATTAAACGTAAAGTGTTTAACGCGTTGACCGCGAATTTGGGTGACACCTAAAATTTCCAGGAGGCCGCGTCACCCACATATGAGTGATGATCATAATTGTATATTACGTCGGATTTAAGTAACTATTTAGGAAGGTATACAACAGAATATAGTACGATTCATAAAATATTATAAAAATAATGTAATAATTAGTTAAACTTTACTTTACTGCATCAAAAATTGTTAAGACTTTTTTACATAATTTTTTTATTTTAGGAATGCATGGGATCAAGAGGTATGCGTATTTAAAGATGCGTTATTTTATAGGATATATATTATTCTGCCATTTTTGAAGTCTACACGTTAAATTCTACCAGATTATGTAAAAGATCTTAATAATTTTTGGTCCGGTAAAATAAAGTTCAGCCTAATAATTTATTATTGTAGACACCTTATAGAATAATTACTTTGAATGCATAACCACGGAATTTTTGCTTTTAGAAACTTACTGTACGACAACTAAAAGTTATAAATTTCATAACTTCAATTTTTGAATGTTGTACTTTATACCAATTATGGCCTCCTGAGATTTTTGCTAAATTTTGGTGTGCCAGTCAACGTGTTAAATAATATCTGATTCCTTACTGATTGTTGCCTCCTATTTTTCTGACGAGCTAGCTCTAAACTCAAACTTCTCACAGCCAATGCTAACTTGTGGCTTTGATTTACGTCGCTAGAATCAATGAAAGGTTGAGGTTCGCCCTCTTGAACCGGAACTCCTGCAAACGATTCGCTAAGAGCTCTTTTTAACAACGAGCCCGCGAATCGAACTACTGCTCTGTCTCTCGCGTCTAACTCGCGAGATTCGTTTGCCGCTATGGGATCTTCTAACCATTTCGCTAATTGCTCGTAAACCTCCTCGAGTTCTGAACAAAAATCTACATGCAACAAAATAAGTAGGTTTACTTATTTTTAGGAACTCACGAGTGACGTTATCCATGAGGCGTTGCGCAATACTTGCCAGAATTGTATTCAGTGCTGAAACTGTATCTGCTGCTAGCACTTGTATCTCTTCTTTGCAACGTAGGTTGATTTTGCCGAAATCTACCTAACCATCTTTGTTCGGCTTCCAAAGACTCTTTCAAAAAATCTTCGTCTACCGTTTCGTCTCGTAAAACGAAACCCCTCGAACCTCCCCTTTTTACTCTGCAATATTTCGCGTAGAAGAAATGAATTCGTAAATGAGCTCGTATTTTACGAGCAAGTCAATTTTTATATACGGGGTGTCCCAGTATTGAAGGTACATCCATCTTGTATAAATTTGCTTACTTAATGTCTTGATCACAAACGTGACTTCCGGATACGCTTATCCCTACTGCGTAGCTACTTTCTCCAAACGAGGTATTAGAAGAAGCACCTCCTGTAGCAGTGTTTTCTCGTTTTAACGCGTCTCTTAAACGTTGCGCGAAAGTTCCCCTTCGCTCTGGGGTGTCTAATTGTGCGCTGTAGCGTTTACTTAATTTTTGCTCTTCGTCTTCTATACATTGCGATACACAATAGCATACAAACTTGAGACTTTGTAGAAGGACAAAAGATCGACTAGAAATATTACATACATACCGAGGTCTTCGTCTATAGTATCTTTCGCGCTATGAAAACTATCTGTACTTTGACTATTACAGCTACTATAAACCGACATTTGACCAAGCGATTTTCGCGTGACAGGTAAAACTTCCCCGCTCGACCCAAGAACGATAAACCGATTTCTTTTGTTCGTGTAACTGCTATCGCTACACATTTTGTGGGGACTCGGGGGCCTTATAGATTTGCCATTAGGTTTGCTACGAACTTCTGTTAAGATATCGTACTTGTTGTGCTCTCGTATCGCGGGTTTTGCTAGAAACAAGAAAAGATAGATTAGCTCAAGAAACTGAGTAATGAGGAAATGGTGGGGATGGATCATATAAATTTGAGCGAACAACTTTATTTAAATTTAAGCGAACATTACTGTACGTGCATTTTGTGCCTTTTTGTACACCTAAATTTCCTATAATTGCATAAAAATCTATGTATCATGATTGATTGTCTTTAGTAACGCTTTCACTGTTGTACCTTCTTTACTATCATTATTTGTTGACGATGCTTTATCATCGTTTTCTATCTCTGGTGGCGTGCTGCTAAAACTTTCACCGATCGGCGACAATCTCCGAGAACCTACTGTTCCATCCGGTTCTGATTCTGATTTTACAGGATCTGTAGGACTGCTTGGAACGTGTCTCTGTCGGAATCCAAGAAGAGATTTATTCATTTCTCGCAATATATTATCTTCTTCGAATTGCGATAATGGTAATCGCGAGTAATCCTCAGGGTCGATACAACACACCGTCACCTTTGTGCAAATGCCAATGAAATTAATTATTCAAACGGATCGACGTTAAATGAAATAAAAATAAAATGAAGAGAAATGGTACAGCGTACTAACGATGTGCGGTTTTGATAAAGCTTCGTATATGGCTCTATTGCGAGGATCGTTTATTCTAGATATATGCCTAACTCCTTCGACTATTAAAACTTCGTTGTCTTCTAAAGCCTCGACCGACAATATTGCCGCGAGCATTTCGGGATGCGTTGCTATCTAAGAATTAAATTAGTAACTATAGTTGTTCGTTGCTTTGTTCAGTTGCAAAAACAGTCTCTTATGTTTTTCCCTTTGGAAGGCTACGATTAATTTAAATCGAAATTATTTTTCTCACGCGTTTTAATTATTTACATGTACAGTTTCTTGCGTAACATCACCATCAAGTACACCGCCGCCAAATTTCGCGCTCGCGAAGCAAACTCGCAATACTTTGGTTTCCGGCTCCACCCTGTCCAAGCGACCCTCGTGACGTATCATCAGCGGACACAGAGGAACGTTGCTCTCCAGCCAGTCCTCGATTGTCAACCATTGTTTCGAAGTCATTACCTAAAAGTTCTACATTCGTTTTGATGTCGCGAGATGTTGGAAACGTTCGTAGTATTATCGCGCACAGCACCTGTCTGGAAATAACTAGTTTCCCGTCTAATGCGTTTTCGGTATCGAGATAATCGTAGTAGCGAAATATACTTCTCAACTTTGCTTTCTGTCCGTTACTAAAAAAAAAAGAACAACACAGAATTATATTTGCGGCTGTCTTTTCGTTATTTAGCGAGCTTTCTGCAAACAGCCTTAACACTAGAACTACCGACGATTGAAGTATGCTTATTGTGTCGAAGAAACAAAATTATAGACACCTGCAGAACATCTGAAATAACTCGCCTTGGTAAAAAAGAACTTTTTGATATTTTAGGAAATTAAACATATAAAAAAGCATAACGTGTTCATTCAATGAGCCCCATTAAATACAGCGTAGTTTCTATAAAACATTTCCTTATTAAAACAATAAATAACGAGTTATTTCAAATAGCAGTTCTTATTGACTTAGCCTGTATATTTTGGGATATGTTTTAGTACTGCTGGCGCCTATAGGCGCTTAAACAACTTCTGTTTTGCGTGTACTGTTGGCACTTTCTTTCGAGTAACCGCAATTATTTAACACTATTGACGCCTCGAAGCATTCGTAATCTTTTGCCACCAGAATAGTACGAAAGAACCGGAAGAAGAATACGAATTAAACCATTGAACGTAATACAATTCAGTATTCTTACGATTTCTTCATACTCTTCGAATAAAATCCGCCATAGTTTAAGGGTTAATGAGTTAAGTTGTATCACTATTGCAGTTAATTAAGTTTCTTTTGCTTTACGATCAGAAGATCGGATAATCGAGGGATTACTGTATTCTAAAAAGATGCATCGTTGCAAGTCTATATATTTTTACGATCAATTTGCAACCAGTCATTTTAACCATCTTGGTAGTTCCAGTGTTAATTTATAATTCGGGAGTCTTACTTATGAAGATGCTTGAAGAAATTCGTGAAATTGAAATCCCGTAACGTTGGGTGCGTCTTCGCGGTTCTTTTTGGATATGTGGAGAAGAACGCGTTCGCGATTAGGGATGAAACGAAGGCATAGCTGTATTCGACGCAATCTCCTGCGATAAATCGACGATACGCCAACTTATTTTATCATCCATCGGATTTTATTATCTACAGCTCGACGTGAAATGAATTTAGAGTTACCCTGTTGCTGAAGACTGAAGTGTAAACCCTGCGGAGGTTTACAAGACCTCAGAGCTTTCGCTCTTTCTACCATTCGCGGTATCGTGTTTTCAAAGACCTGATCTCGTTCGGTGGAACTGAGATCGGTATCGAGGAACGTTGCTAATCCAGAAAATAATTCGGGATCCTGCACGTCCTCTTCAGGATCGAGGCTTATACTGCAAAACAAAAGTGCGGTATCAAGAGAGATATGCAGTTAACGTTGGCAAACATAAACGTATAAAAACGTAACAGTTACAAGTATTATACAGAGAGAAACATTTAAGACATGGGTGATTTTTGTACAAAGAGGCGTTGCACTTAAGAAACATTTGGGTACATCTTTTATGGATATTTAGAAATACTTTTGACCAGATACCTTTTCAGTATGCACTGTTCCTCGTATCTTTACAACAGCATGTAGCAAAAAAATCGAATTCGTTAATAACTCCGCGAGATAAATCCATTGAATCAAATCGAAATATATATTATATTACATCACGCGCTACCGTAGTTCATTCAAAATTCACGTACAATCAGTCAGAAAAGTCTGCATACACGTTTTAAATATCAAATATTTATATATTTGAGCATTCACGTGGCAAAGTAATATTTAACGAATTTGCGTTTGATTATTAACACTTTGAGAAAAGAACTTAAAGAATTATTGTCTAATTATTAGACTGCCGATTCTTGCTAGATACTGCATTCTGACAGAACACAAACTAGACGCAAAAATATATAAAATATTCAAAGATAAATATAAACTATTGTATCCTGGGAATGAAACAACCTCCCACTTGACTTCTATTCGCTTAATTTTGTTAATGGAGATAAGAATTTGCATAAAAATCCGCAGTCTACTAATTATTTATAGCAGCTACTCTTGACGATATTAAATTGAATTTCTTGCTTCAAAAATTGGCATGTATCCAAAAAACCAAGAAAAATGGGCAATCATTTGTGATACCCGTCCTCAAGAGGTTCAGATATATTTTGGAATAATAAAAGTGGTGCAATCATTTACGAAACATAAAATTACAATTGACAAAAATTCTTAGATGACACTTCGTAAAATGAGTATCATTGATTATACGAATAAAATTGCTCCTAAAAGTACATAAGAGGTATTTTTATTTATGCCAAACAAATTACAAAACGTAACAAATGCATTACATTTATACTAGTAAAATATAAGTACAGTTATAACTAAACTGCGGATCTTTATGCATTTATGCGAGACTTAAATGCACAAAAAAAAACGCAGACTGCACGTGATGTGTAAAGGTGTGTAAAATAGTCAAAGTAAGATACGTTTTATAATATTTAAGGGTTCAAACCAATTTTTAATCAGAAGCTTATTTCATTATTATTCTTTATAAAAAGCTAAATTTGCACAAAGTTCCGCAGTGTAGTTATAACAATAAGTTTTGAATACTTTAATACACGCACGTAAAATTTCGCGAAGTTGTCGATTTATGTGTATTTCATTATAATAATAAAAAAGAAAAGGAGAAACATAATAATTGTTTTAGGATTTATTCAATTTTAACCCTTACATTGTATTATACAAATTGACCCCTGGCGTTTTTTAATCTAAACCATACGCGTTTCGTTTCTTCTTCCATACAATTTAAAAAATAATAGATTTAAAGAAACGATTGCTCGATTTTTTCTTTTCATGCTCAATTTAGAATGTTTGAAGATGCTACCAGAATTTTCTTAGACTTCTATGAAAACTTTTACTCATTCAACTCATTCACCCCTGTTTCCAGTATGGAGTGCATAAAGAATATTTACAGCGTAAGGGTTAATTAATTGATAGATTAATGTTCTTCAAACGATCAAAATTCTTGGTATTCTTTTAAACATTTGAAATTTTTGGCTGTACGTAGACTTCCGTGACTGACTGTATGCGTGATGTTCGTTTCGAAGTATTTATTTCCATTTGCAAAACTTACTTGCACATGTCGTGCAATCTTTGCATCGCTTCTGTGAGATCTTCGGAATTCCTGGCAGCAGCCGCACGATCCAGTTGCTTTACCACGGCTGGCCACCATGGTAAGTCACAGGGTAACATTACTAGAGCCATTCTAATCGCCGATCTAAACATCAAACATCATGATGCCCGATCCAAGCATGCATACGAGGGTCCAGGAAAAATTAAAGAAAAAAAGAACAAGATAATTAATAATCAGTCGCTATTCTGTCTTCCCTATATGCATCGGTAGGTCTCGATTAATGCGAATTCAAACAGTGCGATATTCGATTTAGTGCGAATTATAAAATGATACCAGGTCGAGTTTAATGCGAACCAAAATTCAGTTAATGCGAGGTTTGATGTGCTTTGGTTTGCGTTCTTTCATAGTAAATTCTAATCTCTTTTACAAGCTTTAAGGTAAAGAATAGTGACTTATGTAAGTGTATTTAATAGTTCTGTTCATGTCTTAAATAAAACGAACAAACGAAGTGTTCTGTCAAGGAGAAACTCTGTGATCGTAAAAAGAGAAAGATTTATTATCACATTAGAACAAAAATTTGATGTCATTGGAAGACACGAGCGTGGTAGAGCATTTTCCTTTAAATTAGAACCAATTCCAGTATTTCAGGTATTCAAATAGTGAGATTTCGAATAATGCGATCAATTTCTGGAATTTATTATTCGTACTAATCGAGACTACTTGTATATTAAATTTTAGGTATAAACGCGTCGTTAAACAGTACAGTGAACGATTTTAAAAACAGTAATGAAACGAGTCGAAAATACGTTACAATCCAGTATTTGATGAGAGAAATTAGGTAAATTATATAGCTGGCGAATTACGTTTGATAATTGAAACTCATTTTAGCGGCTAGCCTACGATTAGTTTCATTAAAACTAACTATCCGTACGCGAGCCGCGCTTAAATCTTCGGAATCGGGCCGAACATATTGTACATACATACGCCAGCCAAAAATCGGACACTTGTTATATCTGTGATTGTTATATTTCCAAAACGAATTAAAGCCTTTGAAACACACGTGTTAAAAAATTTGAACGTATCTATTAATCTGTTTTTTTTCCAGAAAATATTTCTTCGATGAAATCTGATCGAAATCCAATATTTAACTCTTTGTGGTCGTGATATTTTTGGCGTAAGTTTTACATGCATTCAAATTATCTTTGCTTATAGACCGGAAGTTATAGACTTAATCGATTATTGCTTAAAAGCTTATGAATTATATTAGGACATCCCACGAGTAACGTCGTTTCTTAGATTTCTTTAAACAAGCGTATCCGACATTTTTTAAAGAAGAAATCCAAATATTTCCTGGCGAATCGGAAAATCATGAACACCAAATGTCTAATAAATCGGGGATTAGAAACAAATGTAAATACGTATTAATCTTCCAGCCGCGGGACACGTAAAACACGCGTCTTACGTTTATGTATCTACACAAGTTTATTTTATATTAAAACATCAGAGAATATTCCGGTTGCGTATTTTATTATGTTTATGAATAAACTACGAAGTGTTTTAAGGCATATATCATATGTAAATCTGAACAGATTGGTAGAATCAGAAGCTTGTTAATAATTATATCGAGCTTCGTCTCATTATAAAAAGAAGAATCTCAGCAGTATGTTAGGCAATATTCCATAAAAACCAATAATAATAAAATAAAATAATAACTAGTAGTTAGAATAAAAACCAATAACAAAACCTGCTTTGTTTCATTTATTTTTCATGTTCGCGTTATCTTATTGTTTGATGAACGGGATAATCACCTTTCCCACATAATGTGTACAGAAAAATTTTCATACATTTCTGTTTTTCTATTTAGAAATTAAAACAATGAACAAAAATCGTCCGCGTCTCTAACCAGAAAGGTGAAAAGATTACCCGCGGCTGGAGAGTTAATAATTTGCACTCCAAATTAAGTCAAGAAATGATGTTACTTACGGGATGGCCTAATATTTGAATAACTTCATTCCATTTATATGGATTATTGTGTTTTTATAAAAAGCAATATTATTCCCGACCTACGACAAAAATAGTAAAAGTCTTTTACCGCGAATGACCCGTATTTCAACCGCAAAGAGTTAATAAGCGAGCTCAAAACTTTAAAAGTGAATTTAATAAACTTTAATATTTCGAAAGTTAAAACATGTGACTTACATAAATGTTTACTGAATTTAATTTTTAGTAACATCTTAATCTGTTAACTGGGAATGACGAGTTAACTTGTTCTATATATTGCTGATATTTTGTTCTTAATGCCTCATTTTCTCAGTAACATTATTATATTTTTATCAAAAACTAATTATTTCATACTTGTATCCGCAACAATTAAAATTCTCCTAACCAATATTAGTTTCTTTTTATTAATTTTGAGTTCTGTGTACGAAAAGGACTCTGATTAGTTAAGAAATTACTCAGTTAACAGGTTAAAAAACAATTTAATTTAATGTATTCCTTGATGTAAATAATCAGTGGCTTTACTTTGCAATTATAGCGTAAATGTTTCTTTATTACTATGTTAAATGTCCGACGAATTATGAACGGGAGCGTATATGATTTTGTTTTACAATCATAAATACGTATGTGTAATCGAATCGTATGTTTCTACGTGATACTATAAATATTTTATGCAATTATTGTAACCAGAGTTTAATTAGATTTAAATGAAATTGTAAATGAAATTATTTTTAATTTAAATTACATAGCTGTGAATACGGAGAATATATTATTAGCATGCGTAATGGGTATTCTTCCGAAGCAGCGCAAGTAATGCGAGTTTAAAATCAGCGCGATAAGTCTACCGAATCATCGACAGGGCATACACACGTATTTACGCGCGAATTGTCGTGTAAAAATAAATATTCCATAGTTATAAAATGAAACGGGGTTTCACGGACCATGTAACTCGATATCCTTGGTCCTTTGCATAAAAATATACAACGGATTCTGTGTGAAATCAAGTTTCTAATTAATCGTTAGGTGCTACAATTCTCAAGTGCCACTCATAAATCGTTTTCCGATTGATGTTACTCTCATTGTTTACGAAGTTTACAGATAAGCAACGATATAAGCTTGCGATTATAGAAAAATTACAATATCGATAACGAGCAATCAATTCGTTGAAGAATGTAAGAAAAATCGCGCTAATGTGTATTTACAGTGGCTACAAAGTAATCGCACATATCTCAATTTTTTGTTCAATTCTGTGCTGAGAAATTCTGATAAATTTTTATAGTCGCATATACAGGTACCATTTAACGATAGGCAATGTAACATATTCGGAGCTAATTAGTTAATACTTGAATGCAAAAATAAATACGGTGATGTGCAAATAATTTTCGTAACCATTGATTTACCTGACACATTTCCCGGTTCATTTTAAATCGTAAACATTAAAATGTTAGGCACTCGAAGCATGATTATATTTGTTAAGCATTAGTTAGTTTGATTGAAGGAAAAAAGTGAATGAATTCCCCCATCGAAATCTCATAAAATCCCCCTACCCGCTATTCGGAACTGAAAATCGTCTGTGGCGTCTGGCAAAAAGGGTTGTGTGGTTAGTAACCTTTTCGTCATGAGGACAACATAATTAGTCTTTCTTGTTAAGTGGGCAGAAAGCTAGCCGGTGTGAGACGGCAAACATTATCACACGGATAGACGATCAGTAACGTTTCGTGAGACACGGCCACACGGCTGCCTCGATAGCAAAATTTACATAATCACCTAATTTACTCAATAGGTTGTCGATCAGCTGACGCGATCACGAACCAAGTCACATCTCAAAGTGTGCCATTGCGTCAACGGACATGCTGCATAGCGTACAGTGATCACCCATGTAATTTTAGCGTCTTTAAAACGTAGAAAACACCCTACATAGAGTTGGATTCAATGATTCTCGGCAACAAGTCTCGATAGCGACGTTAACGAATCTTCGATACGTGTACGGTCTGTTTGTTCGCGACAAAGTTGACGCGGGAAGCGGTCAAATTGATTGATAACCCGTTGCTTGTAGAGATCGAATATACGTTCGCGGGTAGATGGTACAAAGCGGCGAAATGTACCACCGTTAACTACTATACTATTGTCGTGCACACGCGATGGCTGGCTTTCCTTTTACTTTGTCCGCGAGCCGCAACCGGCGGCTGGCGTTGTACGCACTATTTATAGAGTGGCGCCGGCGCCTTGCCAAACCCTATATAGAATTTTTAACAATAAATAATCGCTTATAATATATTGTTGAAAGCGATCGACACACAAATCATCGGTATTTTCACACGGAAAGATACTATTGTTCGATTTATTATTAATAAACGTTAAGACCTCGTTAGGATAACGTAAACAATCTTGCGCTTCCAGTTTTCGGTATCCAGGCAATCGTGGATTACCATTTTAGAGTAACTTTCGATGTTACCGACGGTAATTTGGAAAATATCCAAGTACGAACGATATCATTGACCATTGACTAAGTACAGGGTAGACCATTTATTTATAGGGAACATTATAACGTGCGCGCCTGGTTAGTATTGAATCAAACTAATCTAAAAAAAGTGTACAAAAATTTATTATTATTACTCAATCGAATGCGTGAAGTAGCATAAAATAAAGGAGGATCTACTCAGTATTAACATTCGGAAAAAAGTGATACTGTTAATTAGTTATGTATATTTTTTTAATTACCAAAGATAATCTCTTATAATGTTGTTTAAGTGAAGTTGTATTCGCTTGATTTAAATTCGATATTTGTTGTAATATTCGTTTAATGTATGGAGGTATTGGTTAACAATAAATGGTTTTATTTCACATGTGATGCGCTTTAATATAAATATAAAATTAAACCCTCACCCATGAAATTTTCAGTGTCTTATAATTTTGTCCACCAGTATATATACATATTATTATAGATCTGGATTTTGGAGATCAATTATGTCGAAAACAATTGGTTATCGCAATATTTGGTTATAATTCCCATTGTTTTAAAAGCGCTGTTGTCTTGTTCTAGTTTCAACTAGTAATCACAGTTACAGACTGTGTACTGTACCACAGACGAGCAATAGAATAGACACAGAACCTTTCTCCTTACGGGACGTTGTGTACTGTAGCACAGACGAGGTACAGGATAGACCTATCATCATATGGGACTTTGTGTCACATGCTCTGAAATACCGACCTCGAAAAAAATACGAGTGTTTCACACGCCCTCTGTAGCACTCATAGTTATTATAATTCTTGCATTAGCCTTAGCGTATAAAAAATAGGGAAACTTTTTCTTTAAAATCTTTTTTGTTTCATCTAAATTCTACTTTTCATTGGAAAAATATGATTATCGAAAGAGAAGCGTACGTTTTACTCGTTCCTAACCAACCCCGAAACATTTATTAAAACGTTTCAAACTTTAACTCGCCGCCATTTGGAAGCTGCGTGAACGTTTTCAAAATCCCTGCACCGCCATAATCGGCGAACCTTCCCCTTTAAACCACTTTTTGGTTCATCTACATTCGACTTTCGGTTGTCGAGATATCGTCGTCTGAAGAGAAGAGTAGTTTTAAGGAAGGGCGCCATTTTGCGCTCTTAGAAATTTGTTGTAACAATGAATACAATACGTTATACATTTCGTGTAAATAAAAAACACATTTGCAGTAGCACGGTGTTAGCTTTTGATATAGAGATACATTATACTGCCGAAAGTATTAATTTACGCTTTGCACATTTACGTGGCATTACGTGTACAGGCATCGACATGTATTTTTTTAATGCGTTACAAAATTTAGACGTACAAGCGCGAGAAAATGCCGCGAGTCAATCGTACAGGAAAATTGTTATAATATCTATTTTTCTCCGCTAACAATTTCGAAGTACGGATGAGGTATAGAAGGAGTTAATAGTAGAATTATGTTAATAGTAGAATAAATGAAACAGTAAGTAGCTTTTTTAAAATATTTACGTCCAATAAAATCGTGCTCCTAGTCAAAGGTAAAACGAAACTGCGCGCGCACGAAACTGCACGAGCCTGCGCATTCGCAATTTTTACGCGGGAAACGACTAACCGTTAAGCCTAACCTACGAGTAGGACAGGAGAAGTGCTCAGCTCCTAATAGCTCGGTTGCGCCGGTCTAGAATAAAAGTACGGGCCGCGGTAGTTAATTATTAACCAAAAATGAAAGCGCGGAATGCCACGGTCAATAATCAGTTGGATTTACTCGGATACGTGTATCGGTTCGCAAAATATCGGGCAATTCGTGTGACGCGTCAAGTCTCGGATGTCGATACGATTAGAAAAATGCTTAGATATCGGAATCTAAGCTCGCGACGCGAACGAAACCAGCAAAAACCGAAAGTGCGGAGTGAAATGGATAATAATCCAAGGTTTTATTCGTATAAGTGCCTCTGTTCGTGAAAAATACGACATTTCGTGTGACGCGTCAGGTGTCTGATCTCGACGTGATTAGAAAAAAGCTTAGATATCGGAATCTAAGCTCGCGACGCGAACGAAACCACCAAAAACCGAAAGTGCGGAGTAGAATGGATAATAATCCAAGGTTTCATTCGTATAAGTGCCTCGGTTCGTGAAAAATACGACATTTCGTGTGACGCGTCAGGTGTCTGATCTCGACGTGATTAGAAAAAAGCTTAGATATCGAAATCTAAGCTCGCGACGCGACCAAAACCACCAAAAACCGAAAGTGCGGAGTAGAATGGATAATAATCCAAGGTTTCATTCTTATAAGTGCCTCGGTTTGCAAAAAATACGAAATTTCGTGTCACGCGTCAAGTGCCTGATCTCGATGTGATTAGAAAAAAGCTTAGATATCGGAATCTAAGCTCGCGACGCGAACGAAACCACCAAAAACCGAAAGTGCGGAGTGAAATGGATAATAATCCAAGGTTTTATTCGTATAAGTGCCTCGGTTCGTGAATAATACGACATTTCGTGTGACGCGTCAGGTGTCTGATCTCGACGTGATTAGAAAAAAGCTTAGATATCGGAATCTAAGCTCGCGACGCGACCAAAACCACAAAAAACCGAAAGTGCGGAGTAGAATGGATAATAATCCAAGGTTTCATTCGTATAAGTGCCTCGGTTTGCGAAAAATACGAAATTTAGTGTCACGCGTCAAGTGCCCGATCTCGACGTGAATAGAAAAAAGCTTAGATATCGGAATCTAAGCTCGCGACGCGAACGAAACCAGCAAAAACCGAAAGTGCGGAGTGAAATGGATAATAATCCAAGGTTTTATTCGTATAAGTGCCTCGGTTCGTGAATAATACGACATTTCGTGTGACGCGTCAGGTGTCTGATCTCGACGTGATTAGAAAAAAGCTTAGATATCGAAATCTAAGCTCGCGACGCGACCAAAACCACCAAAAACCGAAAGTGCGGAGTAGAATGGATAATAATCAAAGGTTTCACTCGTATAAGTGCCTCGGTTTGCGAAAAATACGAAATTTAGTGTCACGCGTCAAGTGCCCGATCTCGACGTGATTAGAAAAAAGCTTAGATATCGGAATCTAAGCTCGCGACGCGAACGAAACCACCAAAAACCGAAAGTGCGGAGTGAAATGGATAATAATCCAAGGTTTTATTCGTATAAGTGCCTCGGTTCGTGAATAATACGACATTTCGTGTGACGCGTCAGGTGTCTGATCTCGACGTGATTAGAAAAAAGCTTAGATATCGGAATCTAAGCTCGCGACGCGACCAAAACCACCAAAAACCGAAAGTGCGGAGTAGAATGGATAATAATCAAAGGTTTCATTCGTATAAGTGCCTCGGTTTGCGAAAAATACGAAATTTAGTGTCACGCGTCAAGTGCCCGATCTCGACGTGATTAGAAAAAAGCTTAGATATCGGAATCTAAGCTCGCGACGCGAACGAAACCACCAAAAACCGAAAGTGCGGAGTGAAATGGATAATAATCCAAGGTTTTATTCGTATAAGTGCCTCGGTTCGTGAATAATACGACATTTCGTGTGACGCGTCAGGTGTCTGATCTCGACGTGATTAGAAAAAAGCTTAGATATCGGAATCTAAGCTCGCGACGCGACCAAAACCACCAAAAACCGAAAGTGCGGAGTGCAGTGGATAATAATCGAAGGTTTCATTCGGATATTTGCATCGGTTGGCGAAATATAAGGAAATTCGAATGACGCGTGAAGACTTCGATTTCGATAGGATTAGAGGAATACTTAGATCTTGGCTTATAATCGTTTCTATTGGACGAAACTGGCAGAAATGAAAGTACGGAATGCAGTGTTTAATAATCAAGTGGTTTTATTCGGACACGTGCGTCGATTTGTAAAACATAAAGAAATTCGTGTCACGCATCGAGACGTCGATTTCGATATGTTTAGGAGAGTGCTTGCATCTCGGCTTCTAATCGTTTCACTTTCATCGAAACTTTGCTCTAAGGTATTTATTGCAACCATAAATATAACACTTTATACATTTATTGATGATATAATTGACCACAGACGAGGTACAGGATAGACCTATCATCTTATGGGACTTCGTGTCACATGTTCATGCCATGTGTAACAGTGTAATATTAAAATAATTTAAAGAGTATACAAGATACACCATGAGATTGATTTGTTAATGCTTTTTAATTTACCGATATTGTAAATGATCGAAATTATATATAAAACTGTATGTTCAACCATGTTTAAATTGTTACTGATATTATAGTTTTAATTCTTATCACTTGCAGCGCTGCACATTTATTTCATGCTTAGCCGTTAACGTTGGACGTGACACGAAAATGGTAATGGGGCTTATGAGCCCCAAAACCGTGTGACAAACAAAAGCATTGGATGAGTGGTCTATCCTGTTCTTAGTCAATGACTGTACCCCGGTTGTGTCTCTCTGAAATACCGAGCTCAAAGAATCACACTACTTTTTACGCCACCTACGGTTTACATCAGCGAGTGCAGCAACTACGATCGATTCGATCATATAACATGATAGCATTGACTAAGAACAGGATAGACTACTCATCCAATGCTTCTTTCTGTCAGCTGGATTGGGAGCTCATAAGTGTCCTTACCATTTTCCTTTTTACCTTTTAGATTGTCTAAAATGTATAAGTTTTGCGTTTGCTCTTGCATTTTGTATATTAAAATACTTTAGAAGTGTTTACATTCTTTGTCAGATAATAAAACGAAAGATATTCTTCCGAACACTCTGATCTTTTAGGTTATCGGTATTTCAGACCATGTGACATTAATTGTAAATCCCATAAGATGATCGGTCTATACTGTATCTCGTCTGTGATGGTAGCACAGACGAGGTACAGAATAGACTTATTACCTAATGCATTTTTATGTCCCAGGATTAGAGGGCTCGCGTGCCCTATTAATATTTTCTCGTCACTCTTGACGTTGATGATTTAACACGAAATAGTGACAGTAATTGAGTCATTTGCCCTATGTCTAAATTTTCTAACACATTCAAATCTCGCCTTAAACTAAATACACGGAAAATCGAAATGCCTATGCGCAGTAAATTCGCTCGTTATTCTTAGCAATATAATTAATAATTGTATCATATTGTTGCACGATACGATTACGAATTATACGCTAAGTAATAACGATTGCCCAGGTCCCACCGATCGTGAAGGTTGCTGCGAAATGAGGACCCACCCTAGCCACGATCCCATCCACCCTCCTTTTAACTAATTTGTTTAACAAATACATTATCCTTTCGACGAACCTTTGCAAAGCGGTCACTGTTCGACCGCTGCGCAAAGTGCACGGCAAAAGGAACGTTTAGAACATCGCGAAACTCTTATAGCTAGAAGTAAACCGTAAACTCGCTGTTAACACGACGAGCAAATTACGTGTAACCACAGAACGTTTTTATCGTTAAAAGTAAACGGGAATCGCGAATGAACTTTGATTTCCGCGAGACAAGTTCCGAAAATTTGTGACACGTATATCTACCGTCGAGCAAAGAAAAAACCACGAGCTTTAAAGAAAAGTAATTCCCATAGCGAACACGCGTACCATAGCTATGGACTCTGAAAATATTCATTGACGTTCGACTGGTGTTTACAATAAACTAATGCTTCGCTCGGCTTGCATTATTCTTTATACTTTAACTTTTATTTATATTTTCAAACATCGTAACTTTGCTGTACGAATTGTTAGCTAAATTTTGTCGTTTTAAAACGCGCGAAACGATTCCTTCAAACACGTTTATATTAAATGGAAAATGTTCTTCGATAGCAAACACGTAGGTTTTGTGACAGTATTTTTCTATAACAAATGCTCGACAAACAACGCGCAATATGAACGTGAAGCAGACACGAAGGGCGCTAAAAGAAATATGAAAAAAGAGCAGCCCCAAAAGTGCGCTAAACGAAACGGAATGGAGCAGCCACGAAGGGTGCTAAAAACATATAAAAAAGCAACCACAACGGTCACTAGATGAAAATAAATGGAGCAGCCAGAAGGGCCACTCAAAAATACAAATCATCCACTCATTGTAAACCCGATCAACCCGTGAGTGGAACATTGTTTCTTTTTCGCAACGCTACTTTATTAAACTTATTTATCGACGAGAAAACTCTACAAATCAATCGCGATAGGTGCTTCATTATACTGAGAAATACTACGTTACTCAATTACTCGCGTTAACTTTAATTAGAAAAGAAAAGAGAAGCCAACGAATATAAACCAATGCACCCATTTGCTTTTACGACGCAACACTAATAGCGGAAATGCAGCTTGCATAACTGCCGGCGAAGATCCATAAGGAACATCAGGAACACGGCAACTGATTTCCACTATCTCAGTGGAAGACATTGGGCTTTTTGTTATATTCGCAACACTAATTGAAAAACGCGATCATTTATTAACGCAATGCTACTTGGAAAGTTAAACACGCGCGATTGAAGAATGTTACAACTCTACTTCTCGATTAATTTAATGGTAACTCTACTACTTCTACGGGGAAGAAGCTACTCTTAATACTCGCGATACTTGAAAAACGCAACGCTATAAAGCTAACGCACAAATATACTGCAATATCAATCTCAAAGAAACTATACGAATTCGTCGTGAAGAATACTAAGCAGATGTACTGCAATATTAATCTCAAAGAAACTATACGAATTGATATTAAAGAATACTAAAAGCAAACGCGATACTTGGTAATTCGCAACGCTAACTCAAACGCGACAACTGTTTCTTCGCAACGCTAACGCAAACCCGTGAACGTTTTCATTCGCAACATTAAAATCAAGCTCGCGATTTTCTCTTCTCGCAACGCTACGTCAACCCGTTCGTGATTTTTCGCAACGCTAATTAAAAAGCCGCGGGGTGCCCAATGTGGAAGCTGAAAATACTACGCATGCAAATCTAATAACGAGTACAGTGACAAAGTAACAAGAGTAATGACAATCCATTCTTTCGTAAACCGAAAAAATGAACAGCCATTCGTTGCAGCCCTCTTCGTGACTGTTTGTCGGGCCTCTTCTTTTCTTCGGGCGCCATGCCCACTGGAACTTAAATCTAAGCTCGAGGTCCTCTCTACTCTCGGAACCAAGGAATAACTTATAAAGGTGAAATGAAAATGTGTAACGCGGAAGACTGAAGGCGCATCGACGACCAAAGATTGCAAGAATCCTCGATCGTGCAGACGGGCCGAACCTCGAGTTCGTTCGTTTCGAAATCAATACACGACCGCGTCCGCGTGACGATTTCAGATCGCCGGATTCGAAGATGGACATTGGCAAAGCCGGAAGCGAACGGCATTTTCCGATTCGGATCAGCTTTGCCGTCGATCATCAAAACAGATTCCCTGAAACAGGTTGACACGCGCACCCCCCATTAAATATCAAGTCGCGCCTACCCCGAGACCATGTGTCAACCTGCCCGGCCCTACCTACTTACAATTAACAAACATTCCAGAAAGTATGCTACCTACCTACCTAACGCTATATTTAAAGAATGGCAAACAGGCACACAAACACAGGCATACACCCCACCCCCCACCCAAACGGATCTCACACATACCACCCGGGTGCAAAACCTACACTAGGGAGTAACGTCCCGGGACGCCTCCGACACCCGAGTTCAACATACAACTCATACACACTCTAATTTAAAAAAAAAATCCTGAAATCGGCTAACGTGGGTAGCGACCATTGCGTCGTGCGCGATATAAAGCGCATTCTACTAGCTATTTCAAATATAATTGGAGCATTTCGCAACGAAATGTACGTGAATAGCAAACGTTTAAACTAAGCATATTTCTGGCATTTGTCAAATATGCAATCAAATAGGAAACGTGTAACCAATACTTGTATGAATCTTTACGAGCAAAATGAGTGGCTATAGGTAGTCGTATGCTTTTTCTGGACAAATTACGCTGCGACAAATTTTCGACAAATTTGAAACGTTTTGTTTTTGGTACCAAAACATATTAGAGAATAAATTGAGGGGAGAAGTTAATGAAGAAAGTTACGCATGAAAAAACGACGCAAGTCCACAACCTAACATACACACACACACAATGTGGAAAATACGTCGTGCACGATACGCTACCCACGATCAACCGCCACACAAATATCAAATATCGAAATATAAAAAAAAAGCATCGTGCCACGTGCCTCTCACCCGCTCAAGTAGCACCTGGGCACGTGAGCGAGATCCTGGCAAAACGGCACGAAGAGACGCTGAAAATCCTATCTAGAAAAAGTTATTAACATACGTAAGCGACTAACGGACTGTGACTCTACTTTCTGTTCGCGTTTCATTTTAATGCAAAGAAACTCTACTAATTCAATTGAGAAAACGTAAAGTATTGGTGAAACAGAGAAGCGAGGAACCTCTAATTCGACGTGAATTTAACGCGAAACACGTGTACGAATAATAAAATGGAACAAGTGACTCTAGTTTGAAGTATCGAATAATAAAATAGAACACAAGTGACTCTAGTTTCAAATAGAGATTAGAGAATAAAAACAAGTGAATCTAATTTGAAATTTTCCGTGCAACACCTTGGGTGACTCCCTTATTGAAACGCATTTTTTATCACGTTAAAAGTTTGTTAAAAGTTGCGATTTCAACTTGAAAATCCACCCATCGCGAAATGTCTTCTTGCGCACTCTATTTAACATTGTTTCTATACGAAAAAAAGGGAACGTTGTTCTTTTTCGCGCTTGAATTAAACTAAAGTTACTAGGGAACGTGAACGACTACGTTACTTAACTCTTTCAATGACTATAACACGAATACTGAATTTTTATTAAGTATTCTCGTACTTATTTTCATAATAATATTCATTCTTTTTACGCGTGAGCAACCTAATTATTATAGAAACAAAACGAAGTCGGATGGTGTCCGATTTCATCGTTAAAAACTACAAATTACATGTTGCTCAAATGAAATCATTCTGTAATATCGCATCGCGTATTTAATATTCATGATAAGCTTCCACTGACTCTACTTTTCATTGCAAAAATACAGGAAATGATATTCATTCTGTTGAACTCTACTACCGACCCGAATTCTTTTATTAATATATTCAAATATTTAGAATCGTGCGGCGCAAGAAGACCTAGCCTCATCTAATAAATATAACACACAATAAAAATGGTACACGGGTATACGATCGTATACCCGTGGTCACTGTACTCGTTTATGCAAAATTCTACGGATACAACCAGTCACCCGTGCCGATTTGGACCTTTCGTCCTCGGCATGCGTGAGTGACCGGAGGGATTCAAAAGTGCATGCGACTCACCATTAGACGACTACGCTGTCATCTGCTGCAACCAGGCGGATGAAAACCTGCTGTCATCATCGTCAAGTGAGGCCGTGAAGTCGTGAAGTCGCGAAGCCTTGAGGACATAAAACCATGAAAATGATGTCGTGAAGCCGTGAAGCTGTGATGCCATGTCCTGTGGTCCCAGGGACAAGAAGATCTGTGGAAGACCTGTAACAGAGACAAGAGAGCGAGAAGATTACAGTTTATTCTTAAACTTGTTGCTGGTACGTATTTGGCACGTTTGACATTAAAAAAATTAGGAGGTTTAACAAATTCCAAATTAAGTGACTCTACTCTTTCGTTCAAGAAAAAGACCAAGAAAAGAAAGACGTGGAACTCTACGAATTTTTAATAGATGCAATCTAAACGAAGTTATTTAACAACTAAGTTTAATGGCTTCTATATTTCTTTGTTATTGAAAATTAATATAGGATGCAAAGATACTTACATTGCGAGCTTCGGAAGCTCAGCGAGATCATCTGCCAACAGCCGAAGCGTGACTCTAATCGCGAGTATGAATATTAAAAAACAGAAAGAAAAGGAAAAATAAAGGACTACTCTATTGTTTAAATAATATTTGGCGAACAAACACTGACTCTACTCCCGCGAATACGTATTAAATATAATTCAATCTACTTAGAGCAGCTGTGCTCTTTAAAAAATGAAACTAATTTTATATCGAAACAAGCACTGACTCTACGACCGCATTGCGCGCGGTCACAAATTCTGAAAGAAAATCTTACACGTTATTAGCAAGAGGAGGTGGGTAGGTAAGAAATAAAACACATAATATTTTCTTCGTAATTCTCTTCTTATCGAGCATTTGTTAAAAAAAAATACTGCACGTATATGTACGAATTGTAAGGAGATATGTTTGCGCACGTATTCTTATATTACATTCTTAGATATAATATAAGAATACAGCAGATGTAATAGAAAGTAAGACCAAGGGATAAGCTACGAGTGACCGTTATCGAAACTCCCAAGTTCGTTCAATCCACCAAAACAAAAACACGGTCGCGAGGCACAAATTCTCGGAACTGTTTTCGGAAATTAAAGTTTGAGATTGTAAACACAGCCGAGTGGTACGACCTGGTACACGGCGATCTCGCGGCGTGTTTCTTGTTTACAAGTTCTTCCGCGTCGTAGCAACAGCCAAAGTTTTTGCAAATTAAACTGTTCAACCCTTGAAACGAGTCACGCCCGAAATACAGCAAAATATAAAAACTTCTCCGATTTTTCGTTCAACTCTATACCCAGTAACGCGATTGAACGACTCCACCGCGAGCTACTAATTTGTCGAGAACTCTGATTTGGAAAACAATTCTATCTTTCCCGATTGATTTTGGTATTTGCAAAAAATACGAACAAACTATGAACTGTGAAAACGAAAGTGCCAATCGGTACTCGAACCGAAACTTTGCGATCGAATTATACCATACTTGTAGATAGTCATCTCTCGATAGTTGGATATCTGAAACAGAATAAAATTCACACGTTAAAGCAGACTTATAGAAGGGAAGCCACGTGCTTAAGAAAGGAAATCGAATTCCGATATAAAAATTCGTAACAGGCAAGCAAAGCAAAATAGAAAGCAAACGACAGTTTAATTTACAGTCATGATGTACAATAAACTATTACGTGTTCTTACGTTAAGTAGACGAAAGTACGCAGACGAAAAATGTGAAGTACAGCTTCGGTAATTATCGAATCGGTAGCCAGAAAAGTGCGTATGTTGAATAAAACGCGGTGTAATGAAAAAATACTAGCGGTTGTTTAAACGTGACGCTTGAATCGCGACAAAATACTAGTAGAAACCGTGAAAATTACGTGCCAAGCGTAAAACCGACAGCACATCTTCTCTGTTTGGCGTCTCACGCACGACTAAACCCGCGGGTGCGCGCGACTGAAACTCGAAGAGTGGGGGAAGCCTGAATAGCTTTGGCGCTTAGTTACGAGAGCAATTAAAAATTCTAATTAGCTTGTAACTATCCTTACGAATTTTACGTTACTTCTACGTTATTCTACATTAAATTGGGACATTCTATATTCAATATACATTAGAAATTATTAGATAAAGTGATCATTTATTGTATCATCGATTACAATTTAATGTATTTTCTACGTAAATGACCCAACTACTGCCACTTGAATGATCAACTGTGACTTCATTGCATTATTTTTAGTATATATTTATGAAAATTACGTGTCTTTTTTTCTTGTCTGTTACGATCCAGTGTCTCTACTGTAAGAAACAAAATAATAAGACTCTTAAAACCCCTACTTTTGTTTAGAAATTCAATACGTTAACGAAAACAACGGCCGAGCTAATACTGTCATCCTTAATTCACGTACTGGCAACACATTTACTGTCACCTGTCACAAACATTTATTGGAAACGTCGAATTAAACTAGCTGAATTATGGTTACGTATATTCCTTGTATATAGTAAGTACTGGCGACGGTAACAGTACAGAATTTCGTTTCCAACAGCAAATACTGCCATGACGTAGATGCGTATCGTATTATTTAAACTGTTACGAATATGATCTAGTTTGAAGCCTTGTTAGTTTCGTGTACGTGTGACTTAGTTTGGAGTACGTGTAAAGTATCACGCGTAATATTTCTATATGTTTTTAACATATTTTATCACTGCCTTGATTTCAAATACGATCGGTATTCCAGATTGTGGTGACCCAAGATCCATAAAATGATAGGTTTCTTCTGTACCTCGTTCAGAGGGTACACTCTGGTAAAAAAACGTTACCTCTGGTAGTTAACGTTACCTTCAGTAGAAAATGTTTTTGCTTTATTGTTATCGGTAGGAATTCAGATTTAGGGGATGCAATTAAAAGAGGGAAACTAAATTTCAGTACTTCTTCAATTTTAACCCTTTGCTACTATATTATTCAATTTTCAAGATTCTTTTCCCATTCTTCGGCTTTAATAAAAAGAATTTTCTGTAGAGGAACTGGAACATTAATTTACAACTATTAATAGCAACACTTTCATATTTTCCACAAAGGTAGGAAATCTTTTAGAAAAATAAGAACAGAATTAGATCGACAATGATCTCAGGATTATGGAAGGGTTAAATTTGAAGTTAACCCTTTGAACTCCAAACCTTCTTTAATAATATCATATACCAGCAACATTCTTGACTCTAGTCAGAACTGAATGTGTTATGTATTTTAAAAGGGAGAAATTTGCTTTTACTTCGTAGAAACGAAAATTAAATTAGTGAAAATAAAATGAAGGAAATTCGAACATTAATTTTTTATCAAATTTACATATGCCTCCATAGTAGAGTCAAAGGAGTGCAAAGGGTTAACAACATTCAGCAGAATTGCTTATAAAAGTCTATTAGGAAGCTATTAATGTAGCTCGTGTACTTTTTGCAAAATGAATTTCAAAAGTCTTCCACTTTATATCGGTGCAATTTGCTCAATTACTCGAATCGAAATGTAGCGCAAAAATATGGAGAAGCATTGTTTGCTAAAGGATTCGAAGAATTTAAATATCTATTGATCCAATGATGGGAACTGATTTCGCGGATATTCTTCGATAAAGACTTCCGCATAATTGCATTATAGAGTATCGATTTCTATGAATTGTCATCGCATTATTTTTTGTATAATATTCTATTTAATCCATTTATATATTCATCGCGTGGACGATCACGAAAAGGAAATATTCGCCTACGCGTTTCTTCTATACGTGTGTCGAAAGACCGCCGAGGGGTGAACCGCCCGTGTGTTATGGACCCTTGAAACTATCCCGAAGATGAAGTGGAAGATGCTTCGTAAAAGTGACCGCACGCCTCGAGTGTTGTAAGAATCATTAAAAAGTGACAATGTACGTTAAAGTGGCCATTAATCCTAGAAAAACCGAGTTCCGTGTTAGAAAGACGAAAGTTTATTGATTAATATCTTTAATAAACCAAAAGCGTTTCTTTTCTATTAATCACAAAATTTTAAATGCACACGCGGTGACAAATAACCTTTTTTTAAACATTCTATATTAACAAAATCATATACTTTTAATCATTTTTACCTCGAAGTGAGTTTCACGAACATCTCGCCTTCCTTTTACCAATCAATATATTTAGCAAATTAAAAGCGCTTCTTCTCTGTTAATCACATAATTTTAGAAACATAAGCGGTGATAAATAACCTTTTTTTAAACATTCTATATCAACAAAATCATATATTTTTAATCATTTTTACCTCGAAGTGAGTTTCACGAATATCTCTCCGTTCTTTTATCAATTAATATATTTAACAAATCAAAAGCGCTTCTTCTCTGTTAGTCACAAAATTTTGAAGACATAAGCGGTAACGAATAACCTTTCTTTAAACTTTTTACATTAACAAAATCACTCGTTTTAAATAATTTTTACGTCGAAGTGGGCTTCACGAACCGTCTCTCGCTTTTTCTAGGGTTAAAAAATTCCACGCGACGCACAAATGTCGCAGAGAATGAGAGCAAACCGTTCAAGTGAGAATAGAATCCGGAGGAAGTGTAAATTCACCAGGAAATGACTACGATTGGGCAAGTGAAATACTTTTCGTCCTTCCTGCTTGCAAGTAGAAAAATGCCACGCATGAGTGCGTCTGTATTATCACTTAATGCACCCCTCCCCCCATTAATCATAAGGATAATGCGACTGGGGAACTTTGGAATATTATTGTGCTGCGAAGATTCAATGCACAGCGGTATATTTTCTATTTTCTGGACTGCTGCCTGTCCCAAAGTACCAAAGTTCTTCGTTGGCATTGTGTAGGGACTGGTTGAAGTTGCTACCAAAGTGACTCGAGTAATTCGATGTCGAGGGCTGTCTTAATGGCGCTCAAGACACCCTCTGCAACTCTGTATTTACTCTGCAATTTTGGAAGCAAAAGGGGAAGGGGGAGGAGGGACTGGTACTTTCGTCTACTTAATAAAGTCTGAAAATTGCGGCCTGCACTCGCCGCGATTCTCGCCGGGGATTTTATGGTAATTAAGACCTTAGCTGGAGATAATTGTCGCGGATTACTATAAAGCTTGCGGTGGTTAAGCGCGTGAGCGAGAAAATGTTGTTCGCTCGCGATAAGGAAGATCGGATCATTTTTTTCGCTTACGTTACTTCGGCTTCCTTCAGCTACTTCCTCGTAATATTTACTTACTTTTGCTTTGGACACCGTCGAGATCTTCTTCACTTTTTTGTCTCTGTTTGCTTAGGTAAAAAACGTTTAAGCGTTCGTGCTCGTAAAGCTTGATCGCGGTATAAAACTTGTATGCATAAAGCTGTGTGTTTTACGAGACGCGGCTCTCGTAGAATATTGTCTCATTTGAATTTTTTTACGTGTAACATTTAGGTACGCTACCGCGTATAAGTAGTTGGACATTTGCACGTTAATGTAAAAATGTGGATTACATTATTAGTGTAATCCTTTATTATACGTTTTGTTCAGGTTTGGTTTTATCATAGACGGTCATATAACATCTACAATATTATAATGTCTATAATATTATTATGTCTACAATATTATAATGTCTATAATATCATAATGTCTACAATATTATAATGTCTATAATATTATACGTCTATAACGTAATATTATAATGTCATATAACAGACGGTCATATAATATCTGTAATATTATGTCATGTTAACATATATGTGAAAAAATATTAATTAATATACTTTTGTACGAATAAAACGGCATTAATTAAAATTGGTGGTAAATTGATTCTGTAAAGACGCTTAATTTTGCAAGGGTTTAAAGTAAGGTAAAAATGATTGCATTTAGAGGCGAAACAATCCTCCGTTTAGTAACTTTTATAAATTTTGCTAACAAAAATATGAGTTTTCAGGAAGATCGGCAGTCTAGTAATTAATAACGTTAGAGAATTAGCGAGACCGCGAAGGAATAGGTGCGATTTAATTTTAGAAACTGCTGCAAGTAGCAGGACCGCACACGTAGAATATTAAATTACCATGAGAACGGATTAAACGCGAATTTCGCGCGCAACGATGCATCAGCCTCCGCGTCGCACCGATGTAATTCTTTACTAAAATAAATTTCCCCAAAGTTCTTTTGGTTTTTTAGCGGGGGAAAAAAAATGCGAAATATGAGTCCCATTTTTACCCAAAGCATGTGCATGAGAAACTACCGTTTATAATAATAAATCGCGGAAAATTTTCCCAACAAAGTTTCGCTCGTCTACGATTACTCCTTTGGTTTACGCGTCGGAGGTACAATGAGAGATTCCTGGGTTATGCTAAACAAGATAATGACGAAAATTTCGGTTTAACTCGACTGGATGGGAATCGTTCACGCGCAAACATCTGCGCCTCGTGTTTTGCGCCCGTTCCTCTTCAATTCGCGCGCTCCTACATGCGTTTCGACCAAAGTGGTTTCATCGCGACTATTTCGCACCGCAATCACGCGTTTCTCGCGTTCAACGAGACTTATCGGACGACCGATTTATCATCCGAGCGGTTCGTTGAAAGTGTTTCAAGAATTTGTTCGAAACGCAAAGATTTTTTGCGGCCGGAGGCGAGAATTGCGAGGGTGTAACACGATTTCTGCTCGGATTATAACGAGGGACCATTGTAGCGGGAAAAATTCAATTACGAACTTGCCGGAATCGACGTACATTTGCTAGCATTATGATGGCTTACTTTGCCCCAGATTTTTCGCGCGTAAGCCACTCCTCCCTCGATCCTTTTTTTCGCGCTGGTCACTCTTTATTTTCGATCATTTTTTAGCAATCCGCGTGAACGAAACGATCGAACTTTAGGAATAGGAATAGGAATTTTCGATTCAATTTTTCATTCAAGACTTTTATGCTTTTTCTTTAATCCTATGACGACCTTCCAGTCCTTTTTTAATTTATTCATGTTTTCGGATGTATTATAATCGACTCACATATATCTGTATACGATATACTATTATAATCATAATTATATATTAGTACATAAAAATATATTTTATTATAGTATATTAATAAGAATAATTATTTTTGAAAAACCGTAACTCTACAGTAGGCTGCTCTGTTGTTTCCCCAAAATACTAATAATCTAGTAAGCGGAGCAAGGCGAAAGTTTCGGAGCAGTTCCCTAAGGGAATTTCGTCGGTTACCTCGGACTGTAAGATCCCTCAAATTCCCAGAGTTCCCAGAGGAGCATAGGTAACGCTACAGGAGAGTAGAAAGGCAACACGTGCACTTTACGGATTATTGCGTAGACACGGTGTGCTTCCCGAGAACTCGGCACGACGCGACGTTCCCATTAAAACATTTGTCGCGTCCAACGAGCCGTGAATAAAATTCGTACCGCCAACTTTCCACCAATTTATTAATACGAGCGGAAACTAGGCCACGGAAGTTGGAATCTCGCGCTGCTACCACCAAAGGACCGCCTGAATTATGATTGAACCAAGGAAATTTAAACGAAATTGTCCGCGATACAGCTGTTCCATGATTAAGATTTCGCTTCTTTTATTTGATAGAGTTCGTTGTACAATTTTTATCTTCCAATTAGGGTAGATGTTCCAGTTACTAACGGTGTACCTATAACCGACACTTGAATCATTTGATTCAATAGCTAAATAATGTAGGAAGAATCGTAAGTAAACGAAATTCGATACTAAATTTGGACTTTCGTTTACGTAACAATACATAGACATTATGCATTCGTTTACGCTTAATATTTCGAAATAAATGTCAGCAGGTAAATGTGCTGTTGAATAGTAAAACGTGACAATTGACAATTATAAAGTATGAGACGTGTGATAATTCAGTAAAGGCGATACGTTTACTATACAGCTTATATTTGTTACAGAAACTGACGTGTTAATATATATATGTCAAAAGTGTTTCTATTTAAATGAGAACTTTACAAGTGACAGTAATAGGGATGTTGTACAATTTCAATTAATTTGTAATTAATTCATTAAATTCAACATATAAAAAAATGTTCATAAATGAAAGAGACGTTGAACAATATTATACTCCGAACTGGAACGATCTTTACGTTAAATATGTTCTAAAATAGTTGAATAAAGTCATGCGATAAACTTAAAGTGGCAGTACGTGGTACATCTACGCTAAAATTCGTGTAACTCAGTTCTGATTCTATTACGGGATATCATAATTGATCTATCGATCGTAAGATATGATCTGATATAAATATCGATCATAGATCGCTTTCGTATTTTGCATTTTATGAGTGATTTTAGCGTTGCATTCACTATTATTATCGCCATTAAGCTGTGTTTACACCGAGCAACTGTTGGCCGAACAATCGAGTTAAAAGTTGTTTCCAACTGATTGAGATCGAGTTCACGCGAACAATCTTGATAGACTTTACGGCGATTAACTTGATTGTCCAAGCTAAAGTTGCACAATGTAAACGCAGCCTTAGCGACGAAGTTTTGTTTGTATTTCAACACCAGCACAACCAAATCCGATTCATTGTTTGAAATGTAATCTGTTTGCAAGAAATGTTCGGAATTTCTGAACAGTTTTATTAAGAATTTCAGAATAAAGAAATAAATGGAAAGTGTTAAAAATTTCTTTAACTGAATGTTGTTCGTCTTAATTAATCATTTCAATACTAATTGTTTATCAACTATGCATGAATATGTACGTGGTTTCAAAAGTATCCGGCGATCCGATATATAATTTGAGAAACTTTATAAATTTATTGTTCGTTCACATTGCAACACGTATATAAAAGTACTGCTTTACAATTTTATTAAAATAACCCTCTCGTTAATCTGGAAAACAGATATCGAATTATTCTTCTCCTTATCTGCGTATAATGTCAAATAAAAATTACCCAAGGGCCAAAATGGCCAGATACTTTCACGATCAACTGTATATACATATATACATAAATTGTTAATATTTCTTAACATAAAATGTTCGGTTCACATTGATGTATTCTGGTATGTAAATATTTTGGGGGCTGTTCAAATACCGATGAGCGACAGCGTCGACTAGTCATATTAGTTTAGCAACTAATATGGAAATTTCACGCAAATTAGTTGAGTAACTATT
Organism: Eucera pruinosa; assembly: GCA_028830335.1. Classification (NCBI taxonomy): domain Eukaryota; kingdom Metazoa; phylum Arthropoda; class Insecta; order Hymenoptera; family Apidae; genus Eucera; species Eucera pruinosa. The sequence goes on along the minus strand of JAMYCR010000015.1, from coordinate 9,879,986 downwards.
CAAGAGGATTTTCTGTTTAGTTTAATCGATATTTTCAACTACGGTGTAGAGTTAGCAACGTTACAGGGAAGACTGCATTTGCGTTCCACGAAGTGCGGACGTCTGTTTGCTGAAGCTTTGCTTAACCATTGGTACTTGCACGCTGCACTGGCGTGCATTACTTGCTTATCCAGGGTTCCAGCTACGATCTCGCTAAACATGTTGCATAATCCTGTAGAACCTAAATACTGCATAGAAGATCTACTCGACTGTTAATTGCTAGATTGCGAATGTTTGCGTTAATTCTAAGGTTTTACGGGATCCCGGAAAGATTCGGGATTTTAGGGTTGGGAAATAAATTTCCTCGCCTTTTCAAGAATCATGAAAGTATTGAACGAATTAATGCCGAAATGCATCTCGAAATTTTCGGAAGTATCGAGATTACACTTTAACCCTTTCATTGCTATTTGCGCCTATAGGCGTTCGAGAAACTCACGAATAGTGTTTTATTGACGTTTAATTATTAAGTATAGTGTAGAATTAGTGTAAGAATTAGTGTTTTACTGGCGACGTGAAACACTTCAAACTCTGTCATCTGATGAATAATAAAGAATCGAAGGGAGAACATGAATTTAACGCCATATAATTCAGTACTTTGACGAATGTGTATATTCTTCGATTAAAATTCGCCGTAGCGAAAGGGTTAAATTTATTATCCTTATCCAGAGATAAAATCTTACATCAGGAGTTTCACTCTACGACATATCGAACTTTCAATTGCATAAACTGTATATATTGATGCCATTAGATTTGTCTCTTCCTGTATCAACTTTTTTCAAACGCCTAAATAATGTTGTTACTGATAAAGATCATCGATGATTAAGCTTGTTTCTTCCATACAAAGAGATAACACCCGGTAAATAAATAAATAAAAATAAAAGAATCTTGAAAATGTCAGGAATATTTTTGGGAATCTTGGATATCTTCGGGAATCTCGATGCTTTTGAGATTCAGGATTGAGATTTTGAGATTCAGATTCTTTTGGGATTCAGCACTATTTATATAAGCGCGACTAAAGAAAGGAAATAGCGACGGTCAGGAAAAAAATAGAAGATCAACATATTCTGGAAAGGGGTTCGATTAATTCACATACGGTATAACGTTGGTGAATCGTAATGTGGCTATTAAGCGTGCAAAATGCTCCCGTTAACGTCGATATCGGCATGGAACACACTCCGCGCCACGCTGTTCCTGTAAGCTGATTATACAAAATGTACGCTCTGGATCGGGCAACACGCTCCGCGTACTTTTGAGAAATATCATCCATTAGCCATTGTCCTCCAATTACACGAGCTAATTGCAGCAATTTTACAGTTTGCTTCGCTTTTTTTGTGGCGATGAAACAGCGCCATTGCCAATTTTGTTTGCTTCGCGATAATGAGGGTTGGTCTTAATTTATTTCCTTTATTTTTGGGACTCTAATCGAGAACAAACTATTTTTAACGCATTCGCTGCGAACGACGTCATTCGGCGTTCTCATGTTCTATTATTAATATTTGTTCTGCACGTTAACGAAAGAAGATGCATTATAATTAATCAAGAGAAAGGTTTAATAATGGTGAAAATCTAAAAGAATAGAACCGATAGTTAAATATTGGTGTATAACGTAACTAGCTAACTTTTCAGTGCTCTTAGATGCAACATAGTTGTTTCGAAGTTTCTATCCTGATACCATAAAGTTTAAAGCAATGGAGTTCTGATGGGTTTTGGCACTGTACACTTCGATTATTCTGCGATATAGTTGCAGATAACAGCTGACGCAACTGTGCAATTCGACGCGAATATTTTGTTAGGGAATATTGAAATCTTTTGAACAAAAATTAAGCTACTAGATTTCTTTGCACTTTCGCAATAGGATAAAGATTGGCAAGGATTAAAGAAACTAGAACATGTTTTTGCACTTTTGCAAAGAGACAAAGATTGACGAGGTTTAAAGAAGCCGTTGTAGAAGATTTTATTGCACTTTTGCAAAAGGACAAAAATTTACAAAAATTGAAGAAGCTATCGTAGAAAATTTTACTGCACTTTTGCAAAAGGATAAAAATGAACAAAAATTAAAGAACCTATTGTAAAAGACTTCTTTGTACTTTTACAAAAAAGCAAAGATTGACAAGGATTAAAAGAACTATTGTAAAAGATTTCTTTAAACTTTTGCGAGAAGACAAAGATTGACAAGGATTAAAGAAGCTATTGTAAAAGATTTTATTGCACTTTTTCAAAAGGGCAAAAATTGGCAAAAATTAAAAAGCTATTGTCGAAGATTTTCTTTCACTTTTGCAAGAGGACAAAAATTGGCAAGGCTAGATTTAGTTCCAAATCCTTCAATTTTCCTCCTTTACAAAAGTACAAAATAGAGTAGAACGAAGAACCACAGAATCCACACGAAAACCCCTCACACAGGATTCTTATATGGAGTTCGAAAATACGATTTATACAAGCTTCGTCTGGCAGAGTTCTTTCGAATCAGTCAAAGCGACGCGTCGAATTTTTATAAAGCTTCGCCGCTTTCGACCTCAAGCACGCATGTATATATTTCACGGTCTATTCTATAGTGTCTATGTGTGTACTTACGTATGTGAACGTAAGTACGCCCGCATGCACGTGGATGCGTTCGCATAGATGCGGCGTATACCGTGAATAAATGAAGGTCGCACGTGTGCAAGGTGCAACACCGGAACTTCGATATACACGGCCACGTTGCTATGATGCATTGCGTTATGCTTCCATCGTAATGATACATAATCCACCGGTGATCGTGCGAACTCACGAAAACTAGACGGGGAGAATATCACGTTCGCGGAGCAATTTCATCCCCCTAAGATCTAATTTACGTTGCGATGGCGAGTTGAATTATTAGAATCGTTCCTCGTCGTCAATTCAAAGAAGCCTTTGCGTTATTTCATAAATTTTCGCAATTTTTTCACGCAAAAAAGTACGGTACTAAAATAAGCTTCCAGCTATTATTTTCCATAACTTTTCAGTTACGGGAAGAATACTAGTTTTGTAGAAAAATATTCATTTCTCAGCTTCTAGACGTCCGATTTCAATGTCCCTTAGCGCAAATTAAAGTGCAAGGTCCCGCGAATATTATCCTACAGTCTTTTGCAATTTGCCCTTGCACTTCATTTTACCCACTTCACCTTCATCCCACTTCCGCACTTCACCTCAAGTACTTTCTCTGAGTAATCTACTACGACGCGATATATTTGTTGATAACAAACGAACTGCAAGGGCTAGTTGCAAAAGGCTATAGGGTAATATTCTCGGGACATTTCACTATAATTTAAGCCAAGGGGCATTGCAATCGGACGTCTAGCAGCCGAGAAATGAATATTTTTCTTCGGATACTTTCTGAGTAATCTACCACGACGCGATATATTTGTTTATAACAAATGAACTGCAGGGGCTAGTTGCAAAAGACTGTAGGATAATATTCTCGGGACTTACCCCTTTAATTTACGCTAAGGAACATCGAAATCGACACGTCGAAAAAGCCGAGAAATTTTGTTATAGGAGATGTTTCAACACAGACGAGGTACAGGATCAATTATCCCTCAACGAGTGCAACGTGGATATTTAAATTATTATATTATACGTTATTAGATAGTCGTATTGCATTTTTTAAGATACATCATTATCGTTGCATTTTATGTATCGTACGTTGGTTAGCGAACAAAACTATTAATCGCGTATTTATTAACGTTAGTAACACGTGTAGGATAGTGGATATTTCATCGTCTTTCGCTTGTTTCAAGCGTCAAGTGCTTCGCCTTTTTGTCCACATACCAAAAATAAGTAAATAAATTGTGGTAAATGGGTGATACGGGTATCACGTTTAGCCAGCCGAGTAGCCTTATTGCTCGAATCCAATCTCGCATTTGTCTATCACATCGAATCGTTCCACTTATTCTACGATCAATAACGTTTCCCTCGCAGCCAATAATTTCGCGCGCTTCGATTGCTACTATTTTATCCCCTTGTCCTGGAATCGGACAATATAAACGTAGCTTTCTCCTCGTTGTTTTCACCGATGCCACGCGTTAACATAGGATTTTTCTACCAGCGCTAGGATAAACTAAACGTGACCATCGTGCAATAGTCGTCGCATTTTTCCCTCCGGTTTGTTTCGATCCCCGTGCCAGCGCAGCGGCGTCACATCGAGCCGCTCCAGTTACACGAGACAGAATTCAGAAACACGAAACGAGTTCCTGTTGCAAGTGCCATCGCGGAGTGCTCGGTAAACATCCAAGCCACAGGCATATTGCGCTCATGCGTTCGTCCGCGAATCATGCTACACCTGCGGGGCTGAATCCGCGTACTTGCCAGTTTTCGCGGCGAAATTTAGTTAAAATCGTAGCTTTCTCTCGCTAGAGAATATTTCACTGTAATAAAGATATTTCAGAGGACCTTTTTTTTTTTTTGGTGGGATTGTTTTAAAAATGACAAGCTTTGGTTGGAACATTGCGAAAGTTGGAAATAACTTAGAATTATTCGAATCTTCCTCGCTTAGTATTTTTTCGAAGCTTTTAAAAATGCATTCCACAATGAAGAAGATATTTTGAACAATTTTATTCGATAAGATTGCTTAAAGGTTCTACTTTTCAAACAGAAGTGGATTTCTTTTGCTAGGATTGTTTAAAAAATGACAAACTTTGATTCAAACATTGAGAAGGTTTGGGATAATTTAGGAATATTTGCAACTTCCGTGTTTAGTGTTTGTTTAAAGCTTCTAAAAATTTAGATCACAATGAAGGAAACATTTTGAACAATTTTATTCGATAAGATTGCTTAAAGGTTCTACTTTTCAAACAGAAGTGGATTTCTTTTGCTAGGATTGTTTAAAAAATGACAAACTTTGATTCAAACATTGAGAAGCTTTCGGATAATTTAGGAATATTTGCAACTTCCGTGTTTAGTGTTCGTTTAAAGCTTCTAAACATTTAGATCACAATGAAGGAAACATTTTGAAGAATTTTATTTGATAGGGTTGCTTTAAGCTTTAAAGGTTCTATTTTTCAAAGGGAAGTTTTGGGAATATTCGGATCTCTGATGCTTAGTATTTTTTTCAACGCTTTGGGGATCCACGTTTTAACCGTGGTAGTATTTCAAAAAAATGTTACGCTAGGATAGTTTTACAAATGACGTTCTCTTTTTAAAACATTACGAAGGCTTGGAATTTTAGGGGAATCACAATAGAAACATTTACATATTACATTTTCAGGTTTTTAAGCTTTATTTTACAATGGGAAAAATATTTTACAGTTTCCTCTTGCGGCGAATTTTTTCCGGTAGGATTATTTTAAAAATTACATTCTTTTCTTAAAACTTCGTAAAGTTTTACCATCGTGGCGGAATAGTTTTCGAAATATTTGAATTTCAAGTGGTTAATATTCCTCGAATTCTAACAATTTATTGCAAAATGTTTTAAGGTTTCAAACGACGATTTCTATCTTTTTTAAATCCTACTGAAATCAATTTTAATCCTCCTATTTTCACAATTTCTATCGAAACCTCAACCTAAATCTTTTTCATCCGACGCGGAGACTTTTTTAAAAGAGTTTTCTAATTCCGCGAAAGTATAATCTCGAGCATAAAATTGAACGAAGATATTATGCATATAGGTAGCAATTTTGTTTAAGTTCGTCATAAAAATGGGGTGAAGAGATCCAGAGATTTTAGTAGGGAGAAAGGCGTAAGAAGCTAAAATGTATTCCGCGGAAACGATGCTTCGACTCACGTTTTTATCTGCAATCAAGTGAAACATATCGCTCGAATTATTCGTCGTTTACCGTGCGCCTTGCTCGTGCATGCAGTTGTCCCGTAGGCACTATTTACTTTAATGTTCATAAGGCTGGAAATTTATCGCGGGCCATTAGCGCGGAACCGCGGCCTCGTTTGACGCTAAATCAAGAAAGTAATTCCAAAAACGACGTGGACGTAACAACTTTTTGCCGTTACGAGGAGATAGTCGAAGCGACTCTAACGAGTCGGTTTCGGTATAGTGGACACAGATTACTTTGTCTCCATTTTCGAGTGGAATTAAGCGCCTCAGATATTAATTACTGTCATCAGTAATTGCGAGGGTAATTAATTACCTAGTATTGCAATCCGCGAAATGCAGAGAATTAATATTCTTTACGAATTCTTTCGTTTGCTTCTTCGGGTAAAAATTGTTTGGGTAACTAACGCTGGAAGGAACAATGTCTATCTTTGACTCCTTTAATTATCTGTGTTCTTATATCTTAAATTAGTTGCAGGATAATGTAATTAAGTAGCGGAAAAAGTTAGAGTGAATTTATACCATAAATAGATGATTAGCAATTATACAGCCAATTAACTTCAGGTGAATTAAACCTCGTTTGAATGTAATTTTATTTAACAATAAGAAGATTAATAATATCAATAACATGTAAAAGATGGACAAAATGTTCTTATAACACTTCCATTGTTATAGTAGCTTCGTGAAATTCAGTATAAAAGATCTAATTTTAATATAGGCATCTTTTATAGAATAGCCAAATTTATACTATAAAATTCAAACTATTGAAAATTCCTACAAATGTAATTTTATTTAGCATTGTAAAAGATGGACAAAATTTTCTTATGCCATTCCCATTATTGAAGTAATTTTGCCAAGTTCTAGAAAAATTCGATTTGGATACACTTTTGATAACAAAATCGCTCGGACTTTTCGCGGTACTTTATAACAATTATTTTATACGCAAATACTCACGCAAAAAAATGCAATAAGTGAGAAATTGTCAATTTTTATTTAATTGTCCGAGGTATCTTTTAATTCCTAGATACATACACCGTTTTAATAATATAGAATAAAATGAAGTCTGACAAATTTCGATTTGTATCACTTATCTCGTAGTAGTGCCGATTATAATTTTCCTTAATAAAAGTACTAACCTTTCCGATTCGATAATAGTTGCTTTTGATCCGAGTATTCTTTTCAATATTAAGGAATACGTTTTCTACTGCTTTCCATTAACTTGGACACGAATAAACCGTGCAAGCGATCGCTTTTCCATTGCTTATTTCAAGTTTTCGTTACGTTTTCCTCCATATAGCAGACTGTTCATCACAATCACTCATTTCTGCGTTCCCTTTTTTACTTACTCGCATCTGGGTTCCCCAACTCCGATCAGAATCTCTCGAGTGAATCAATCTAATCAGCTAGAACCACCCTTTAGAATAATTCTCAATAAAATCAGGTTCCTTTGATACGCGTCTTACAAGTTAAAGCAAAGAATGGATTTGTTTGATCATAACTAAATTCCCATCTTAGCTAGAATAAAACTGCTTTCTCTTGAATCTAAGAGATCAATTACTGATACGGTATTCCTATATAAAATAATAAATCGAATGATCGCGTTGCACTGATCTCTTGAACTTAATAAACTTTTACGCTTCGCCACGACATATTAAACAAACGCATCTTTTAATAAATAGCATATGTTTCAATGCAAATTCTTCTTGCGCCACTTTAGATTTTTTCGCGCCCTCAACTGTTTTATTCAAGCGTAATGTAATGAATTATTTTTAACGATAGGGTAAATGTACCACGTACTGCCACTTTAATGATCGCGCGTAACTTTGTTTTAACTATTTTAGAACGTATTTGACATAAAGATCATTCCAGTTTGGAGCATAATATTGTTCAACCGTTCTTTTATTTCTGAATATTGTTTTTCATATGTTCAATATAATAAATTCATTACTACGTAATTGAAAATGTACAACAAAGTCCAACGTCCTTCGTACTGTCGCTTGAAAACTGTTCATTTGAATAGAAACACGTTTTACATATATTAACACGTCAGTTTGTGTAACAGATACAAGATATATAGTAGTAAACGTATCGCCTTATTGAATTATGACACGTGCCATACTTTATAATTACATTGGTCACGTTTCAATATTCAACAGCACATTTACCTCGCAATATTTATTTAGAAATATTAAGTGTAAACGAATATGCAATGTCTATGCGTTGTTACGTAAATCAAAGTCCAAATTTAGTATGAAAATTTCTTTACTTACGATTCTTTATACATTACTTTCCTGTTAAATAAACGAATTAAAGTTGCAGTTATAGGAACAGTGACAGTACGTGAGTCATTTACCCTATCTTTTCTACCTATAGTGCGGCATTTTTCATAATCTAATCTATTAATTGCTTGCATATTAATGGGTTATTACCCGTAGATGAATAAATAAAATAAAAATCGCGAACCCACGGAAGAGGACGAGTAGGAAAATTGCGATACACCCTTTGGACTATACCAAGTCCAACAAACCCGCGGCAAAGGGAGAAGTTATTTTTCACGCTCGTCTGGCGGCTTGAATTTTCAAACACCTACTCCAGTGGAGGAGGGTATGTTATAAGCGAAAGAGGATCCAGTTTGTTGGCACGTACCACTTAAAGGGATAAATTTCGCGGCAGTCGACGTCGTGAATCGGAAGAGAAAAAGAAGACACGGAGAGCGAGAGAGGATGCTCGCGAGCGGACCTACTTAAAATCCGTGGCACGTGCGACCCTTCCAGGTCCTTGGGATCCACTTCGAAAGGAAGAGAAAGGATCGATCGGAACGCGTCTCCTCCGACAGACTATGGCCTCCGAAACGACGTATGAAATCCCGATCAAAAAGAAATCGCCCAGCATACTGTACCTTAAGCTGTCGGATTCCCGTGAATAACCCGCTTTTTCTTCGACAAAATAACGCCGATCGATCCTGACTCGGGCCGGGGAATATTTATCGAGGAGGAAGGAAGTTTATTCAATCGGGCGCGCTTCATCCTTCGGGACACGACGAAGGTATTTCAGCAACGATGGGTAATTAACCCATTGTCTCACGAATCTTTTCAGAGGCTAAGGTGGATGTCCCGGTTACTTTTAATCATAAACATTCGTAGTCTACTTATAATTATTCGAACGACGTTAAAAATTAGTGGAAATTTCGGCTAATTCAAAGGCTTGGAATTTGAAACGTTTGGAGATCCAAGAAGTTGACAAATCAATGGCATAGAAGTCCAAAACTTTTAAGATTCAAAGACTAGAAAATCAAAACGTTTGAAACTCCAGATATTTGACGATTCAACGGCAAGAAATCTAAAACTCTTGTCACTTGAATATCTTGCAATTTCGATGGTTTGGAATTCCAAAAGTTTGACGATTCGAACGCTTGGAAATCCAAATACTTGATGATTCAAAGACGTAGAAATCCAAAGCTTAAATTTTAACTTTAAGTGGCTTAAGAGAGATGATGCAAATTTTAGAATGTTCTGGACTTTTATTTTAGGAATAGGGAAAGATGTTTTAGGGTAGATATTTTATTATCATATGGGTGTAGCATTGACGGAGCGTTGGTTTTAATTTTACGGTTAGGGAATAGGTGATTTAAGGGGGAAGGATGGTACGGAAAATCTGAGTGAGACTTTTGGCGGACTGTTTCGTATTTCCGGCACGTAGGAGAAGTTCTCAGGGATTTGTGATCGTATATGGTCAGACAAATCGTATCTAACGCGGATTTGTTCAATGCAGCGAAGATGAAGGTGCAGTTTCTGTCAGGAATTAATGTGTTAGGTGTAGCATTGAACAATTCACTTTTTGTTAAATTGATATATTTTTTTTAGGGATGTAACATATTGAGCCGCTCCACGAGCCAAAGTAATTAACCCCAATTTTTAAGTTTTGTAAAATTTTAATGTCAAAGTACTTTATTAAAGCTTAACTTTTTATACTTAAAATAAGGTTCCTTAACAATTGAACTTAACACCATTTCATGGTATTGATAATAATCGTAAATAATATTAGTGTCGCTTCTTGACTTAATTTTAGCGCGTATCTTTTATTTATTACTAGACTGCAAATTTTTATGCGTTTAAAATTTGCGGAAAATGTAAATCTGTTAAAAGGTGTAGAATAACACTAACTAACATTAAAACAAATCGTCATGAACTGAAAAAATCTTCGATTACTGATCTTTAAACGAGATTTCCACGTGCAATGATAACTCGTGTCAATAGCATGCAATTTTCCCTACACCAATTGAATTGGCCAAAGATATTTATTTCTTTTTTGTGTAAAAACTATCGGGTAGAAAAATCCATACACAATTTTCTTCAATATCGTATGCGCGAACCATGGCAACAATTTTAGCTCGAAAACTTCATTTTTGTTCGAGTTATTTAATTTTTATATTAATTGGCTGCACTATAACTGTAATCGCACAATATGTATGTTTTTCCAAAATTTTACCTGAAAAAATACCACTACTTGATTTTCAGCTAAACACCTCTCTTAATTGAATTTTTGCGTCACTATTGCGTTACTATTTTAGTAATTATTTAGTAACAATTCACCGACATTCTATTATAAATTTGACAAATGCAACGCGATCGTATTTCGTCCGCGAACAAAACAAAATTTTAAAGCTGTTTGTTAGCGCGTGAATGGGAATCTGTACATTGCTTTTTAAAGTGGAGAGAGAAGAGCAAAAAGTGCAACGGGAGACTTTTTGTATGATTGAAGTTAAAGTCTTCAATTCCGAGAACCGAGAAAAGAAACAGCCAGAAGATCTATCGCGATGGATTTTCCTTTCTTTCTCCACGACAATGTTAAGAATATGCTCGCGCAAAAAGGTTGCATCGATACGTATATATTTCTGCCCTTCGTCGTCATTTTCCAGTCGATGTAACACGATTCCAGACGACTTACGTCCATTACCTACCAAGCAACGCCGTAATTGCGGCAATTTTTCCTTTCAAAGCCGTGTTTTTTCGCGACAAAATAAGCCTCCAACGATCCTGAATACGCGACTAACAAGGGACACTCGTATCCTGCATTTTTTGGAAGCTTTCGTGGATTTGCATCTATATCCTACAATTCGTGTTTTCCTTTTACCATAAATAAGATAATACGGATTTTATAAGTGCAAACAGCGGCAAATTAGTCAAAATATTGCTTAATCAATCCTAGAAATATCCAATTCGTGTTTGAATATTTTGTATACTCTGGATTACGTTTCTCTACGTTCAATCTTCTATAACCTGAATTTTATTCACCTCGACGATGAAAGAAATTGTAATGAAGTTAGAATTTCCATTTCAACCTGAACCGATGAATACAACGATGAAGAAATAAAATGCAGTGGTACAGTTGCAAATACAACAAATACAAGTGTACAGTGACTCACGAAATTGATCAAATGTTTCCATTCGTTACAGTAATTATCCAATGAAAATGTAATCGTAACTATATTTAATGTACAGTTTAAATTCTTATATTAACCTTGTCAAAGACTAAATTTCACCAAGGAAGCTATTTATTAAATAAACGCGTAAGAAACTATACTGTCAGAACTATATATTATATATGTACTACCAGAAAGTGTGAAATGTATTTATATTTCTCGTATATTTTATAATTGTAGTGTAGCATTTTATATTACAGTTTGGATGAGGTTTATTTGTGTTTGCTTCGTTTTATTGTTCTGTTGCTTTATTGTATTTTATATTTCCTTTTATTGGTGTAGAAATATCTAGAATGGTATAAAGTGAATGAATTAGGCTCAAGTATAATTTTAACTTTTAATTAAATATAATCGCGAGGGAACGGAATTGTTTGCATTATTATACGGAAACAAATAAAGATCTATCTTACAAATAGATCGTGAGTCACTGTAGATCCCTATGCGTGCAATCAAATTCATCAAATTTAAGTAACATTCAAATTACGTAGTAGCGTTATAGAAGGTTAAATTTCCAAAGCATAAATGTGTAAACGACCACAGTCGAATCGTGATAATTGCTTTAATACCATCGTTTCACTGTTTAGAACACTGGGGACACTTTGACCTTCCGTTTCTCCCCAATCGAACATTCTTTCCATTCCTCTGAGCGTTTTAAAGATCTCAAAAGCATTTTGGCGATGTTCGCGAGGATTTTCAATAAGGAAAGTTGGTCGAAACGGTGGCAAATTCCGCGTCTCCTATCGACCCACCGGCGAAACATCGGCGAGAACTCTGGTAATGAATTCTAATCGTTCGCTTTCCCTTCATCCCCTCCAAGAAATATACGAATCGTTTAAGAACGCGGCTGTGTTTCAACTTCTCCAACGGTCGTTTTCAATGAAACACGAAACTTTTTAAACTCGTCGCGTTCCCCTCCAATAATTACGACTCTTCTCAAGGCAAACGTATTTTTACATGTCGCCAATGGAAATTCTCTTTCTCACCCGCGTCGTTAATCAACCCGAGTCCAGGGAAAAAGTTCGGTTTATTTATTTAAAGTCTGCTCTCGCCGCGATTAATTAAGCGGGCGGCATGTTCAGCTATTAATAACTCCCGAAAAATCACTCGACGTGGATTAATTTCGTTCCGAAAATGGGAAAAAGGTAATTAAATATTCGATGCTTCAGTGTGCTTGGTATGCGGTGGAAAAAAAAATATTGAAAGACGTTTAAGCGAGCTTGCATTGCGCGCCGCGGTTATTAAGCTTCAATTATGGCCGCGAGAGGAAAAATTCCTTACTCCGTAGTGTCGCGAAATTACTTTTAGTAGGAGATATTCAAGATATAAATGAGGAAAGAATATTAAGTAACTTCTTTAGCGTTTTTCCGTTGTGACATTGTTAATGCAGCGTGCAACAGCCACAAAAAGCATTGTTAAATTATTTGTCATTCAATTAGACGATTTTTGATCATCTATTAACTCTTTGATTATGAAAAGCGTATATATGTATACGTATTAAATATCCGTTGATATCTACGAAAGGCTCAAATAGAAACTCAGTCTAATGACACATGAAATGCATGGAATTTAGTGGAATGGTATTATTAAAGTTTCCCCTTATATACAATTCAAAAAATACCAGTTTCAACCCTTTGACTTACAATGACGAATCAAACTCGTGGCATAAATTATAGATGGATTTATTAAAGATAAATTCTATTTGCAATACCGGTGTTATTTTTACGTTAGCTTTAATTTCAATTCAGAGGATTACCGATCATTAAATACAAATTACGTAGAATATTTTAATATTTTAAACAAACGTGAGAACCGTGATCTGTTAATGATAGCTTACATAAATATAGCGACTAAAAAGTTGAAGAACAAGGGGTTAAACTATAAGACTGTACAAAATAGCGTGCAAGTTAAAGACGAAGAACATCTTATAGCCTAAAACAAAATAAAATACATTGGCTAGTCTGAGTTAAAGAATCTTAATCTATTTTTTAATATCATTCGTTGAATTTTTGTAGCATTCGAACAATTATTATCGGCAGTTTTAAATTAATTTTTGTTCCAATACCGTAACGTAGGTGTGTTCTTAGGTGAAGCGTAAAAATCACGGAATTATATCGAAAGGGAAAAAATATGGCTCGAATTAACCTGAGGTGACGGGAGGGGTTGACCTCGTACATTCACGCAGAACTGGCCCCTGCCTTACAGGCAGTGCGAGATTGCACGTGAAAGGGATGATCCTCGGAGTCAAGGATGGTTTCAGGGTGTATAGCGAGCGAGACTTCTGATTGTTTTCCGATATCACGGCCAACCGACTTGGAATATTGAGCCTCCGGGCGAAGGGAAAAATAACAAACGGCCAATTAACGTTCCCGACGTAGCTCGTTTCCACATGGTGACAGGAAAGCCCTCGGTCGAAGCTTTCGAATTGAATCGTGGTCGAAACCGCTGACCTCGTATAGAGACCAGTTACGTTTGCTAATTATCGGTCGAATCGATTTCATTCGCTTACCCGCGATTCGTTCGGACATCTTCATCGTAATCGAATTTCAACCCCTTTTCTCGTTGGCTAAACGAAATAACGTGGAAAGTAGATTTTTAAAGCGTTTTCGTCTTGGCGTTGCACGGTCCGTTGGAAGGGACGGAAATCGGCGTCGTTTCTCTTTGGCTTTTACATAAATTGCCATGCCCAGCCGGAGTAGTATTTTAATACCAACGGCGATATAAAATCCCTAAATGATTCTTTCGCGAGTCGGGGTGCTTTCCGAATAAAAATTTCTCAGCGAAGCTGAACGTTAAAGGGACACCGGGAATCACGCTAGTGTGGGATGATGTATGTGGGCTAGATATCCCTGCAAGTGTGTAGACATCGTAATTTCCGGGGCTCAGGAAGGATTCGGTCCTGTAATAACACGACCTTTCTGACGACCATCCAACGGTTGCCTCAACTTTATCGTACCCCCATTTCCTTCCTTTGCCGCAGGCGGGTTACGCGAAAATCCTAATGCGTATCTTTTATTACACGCGTCTTAATTGCTTCGTCAAAAGAATTCGATAACGATTCCTCAAGTTATTTGGAGTTATATATATATGAGTTTATTGTTCAGCTTCTTCGGTCTTGAAAAAGGAACTTGGTTTTACAAAAGAATTCTCGCTCATTCGTCTACTCATGCACTCACTCATTAAACTACTATTATCTTATATATATATGTGGCGGCTCTCCTGCACCTACCACTAGAGGGACATACGAAATAGGACTTTCTCGAAAGCACTCGCTCCAACTACTTTTAATTTTCCTTCCAATATCCCAACGTCTAAGGCAGGGCCTGCTAGGTAGCCTTACTAATGAGTCCACTAGCAGGCCCAGCACGAAACGCAACACCCTTCCTTTTTCCTATCCTATCCCCTCTCTACAGCTCCACAATATATGTCTATTAATTTCAGCCCTTGGGCCCAAAAATGGACTTGGTTTACAATCTTTAAGCGGTACTTTTATTTACTCATTCATCCATCCTTTGACTTACATCTAATTACATTGCTTTCTATCCATCCATCAATATATTGTCATTCCTCTCTTTTTCCTCTCTATTCGCCTCTCCACTTCTCTCAACCATCTAACAACCCTCTCACATCTCCTCCCCTTTACAATTTTCTCTACGCTATATTCGCACGTTTCTATTCTTCCACTAGATGTTTCAGCGTCCCTTTTTCTCTCTCGCACAGTCTGCAACTTCTATCCTCCCTACTTAACCAGTATTTGTTATATACATTACTATTATCTTATATTTTACATACATTTTTGCTTTATATCATTTTCCATGATCTATCTCTTTCGTTATGAAAACTAGGTGTCGCGTTGTTTTCACTCGACACTGGATTTGACGGTACGCAACATTTATGTTACGAAATCAAATTGATTTCAAAGTGATTTTTTAGTAAATGCGGATTTCTATGCAAACTCATATTTTTATTAACAAAATTAAAGCAATGGAATTAGAACGAGGGTATGTTTTATCCTTTAAATATATTAATTGCCACTGTATATATATTGAATAGTATGTACATTTTTGCATATTCCATGCATTCTGTCCCTTTTGTGCACGTTCCATGCACTCTGTGCCTTTTTGCACGTTTCAATTTCTCGTAGATGCATAAAGATTAACAGCCTAGTCGTAACCTTATTTTTTGCGAATATAGTTGCCCAAAAAGCAGCAAAGGTTTAGAGCAAAGATCATGATTTTTACTGTGACGTGAAAACGTACCTCTAGATGTACGCTTGATTCGACGAGAAAAAGGGTCGCTGGAAGTTTCTGCAACGAACTATACGGAACTCGTATCGTTCAGTTTTATACTGTTAAGTTAACCCGACTGGTCCGTTGATCTCGTAAACGTCTACACATCCATTCGAATTTGCATTTCAAGTCGCAAGCTCTCCTTATCCTGGCTACCAGGCCGCAAACTTGATGAAATAAACCGGCGGCTTGCTTTTCTGCATACCGTTTTACCTTTTCCAATTCATTCCATACCGGGTGTCCGATGCAAATTTTGCTTCTCATCCGCGTAATAAAGCAGAGATAACGTGGTAATTGAAATAGAATAGAATAGATAACGTGGCAATTGTAATAAAATAAAGTAGATAACGTGATAATTGAAATCGAGTGAAATAGATAACGTGATAATTGAAACAGAATAAAATAGATAACGTGATAGCTGAAATGGAATAAAATAGATAACGCGTCCGGAGCGGTTGCTTTTGTGCAACGTTGTACGTTCCATTAACCTATATTGTTTGCAGGATTTTTCCAATTGTTTTAGGTTACCGCGTTTCTTGAGTACCGCGTTCATTAGTGTACCGGAGAATCCTATTCGCGAAATGGGATTGAATTGGAAATCGCCTTGTCCTTAACGACCAAAGATATTAGTTTTAAGGGAGGTCACGGCATTAACATAACCCAGATTTTCCCTTAGACTCCCTGTTTTAATTATTAGATGTACCAATAAGTAGTCGACTATTCTTTTAGCAAGTGACTATAGTTTAACATTCAAATTATTATTCTACCTAGTTTTTGTTTATTAGGGCCAACTTGAACTTTCATTTGGAACATAAGCTGATCGATTTTGACCTTAAAAAGTCTGTCGACATTATGATAGCGGAGATGCAAAATCAGAGAAAAGTGGGTTATTTATAGATACTCCAAATATATTAGGTTTTATATTAGGCGAAAAACACTTTTGCCAAAAGAAAAATAAATCGACTTATTATTGTTGCGCAAAGTTTCCTCATTTGTTTTACTTTGTTCAATCGCTTGCATAACGTGCTTCGTTTTGTGTAGTGTGGCACGAATTCATCGCTTTGGGAGTTTGCATAAATCCATGCAGAATAAATTTACGATGATTGTTAGCTATTCGGTAACGAGTTTAATACGGTTACTGCATTATCGAGTTGCTAAATATCGAAAACATACGGGGGATGTTCAAACGGACCTTCTAACTCAATCGCTCGTTGTGCAACTGATGCCCACCTGTTGCGCAAAAATGTGCGTGTATTGTGCATTTGCATGCTTCCTTTGTCTCGTTTCTCACCCACAGGTTTTTTTTTCTTCCCCTGACGAACAAAGCATGAACTTATCGAGTCGAGAACTTACGGAAGTATGCTTATCTAAAAGAAGCCTCGTTAAAGTATGCAGAATTGCAATTTAAAGTATCGTAGTTGTCACATAGTATCGCTTTATTGCATGCAAAATTCGGATAGGCAAATTTCGACAGAATTATTCATCGATTTTTAATCGTTTTATTGATTTCTGTATTGTGGAATTGTTCAAGTTTACGAATTTCCAAGTCTTTGACTCTCTAAGCTTCTAAATTTCTAAGGCTTTACATTTCCAAAACATTGAATTTCTAAACTTCCAAGTTTGTAAGCTTTCTAATTTCTAAGCCTTTGGATTTCTATGACTTTGAATTTCTAAGCCTTCAAATGGCTTCGAAAGTTATAAGCTTCCAAATTCATATGTTTCCAAATTTCTAAGCTTTCAAGTTCCTAAGCTTATAAATTGCGAAGTTTCCAAATTTCTAAGCTTTTAAGCTCCTAAGCTTATAAATTCCTAAGTTTCCAAATTTCTAAGCTTTCAAGTTCCTAAGCTTATAAATTCCTAAGCTTCGAAATTACTAAGTTTACAAATTCCTAAGCTTCCAAATTTCTAAGCCTTCGGATTTCTATGACTTTGAATATCTAAGCCTTCAAATTCATAAGCTTCCAAATGCCTAAGCTTCGAAAGTTATAAGCTTCCAAATTCATGTTTCCAAATTTCTAAGCTTTCAAGTTCCTAAGCTTATAAATTCCTAAGTTTCCAAATTTCTAAGCTTTCAAGTTCCTAAGCTTATAAATTCCTAAGCTTCGAAATTAGTAAGTTTAAAAATGTCTAAGCTTCCAAATTTCTAAGCCTACGAATTTCAAAATGTTATCACTTTTCTAAGCCTTCGAATTTCCAGACTTTCAAATTTCTAAGCTTTTACATTTCGAAGCCTTCGGATTTGCAAATCTTCGATTTTTTAAGACCGAAGAAAAAAAAAATACGTTTTCTGTAACGCAGGTTGTAAACCCATGTTTCCGTCGGTTTACAACCTCGCAGAGAGGAGATCTTTGAAGCTTTCATAGTGCAGTTTCTTCTAGTTAATACCGTTGGAGGTTTCTGGCTGTAAGCCGCCTGCTTTTGAGAGACTGTTCTGACATTTTGCCAGAACTGCAGCTTCATCACGAATCCCCGGAGCTACTGTACCCACTCTCACAAACTTCCCTCGTCATCTTAATAATTGAAATATTATTAAAATATTATCTACGCGAAATTCCACAAAAATCAAATTTTCCATACGAAGATCAAGACTTTGCATATTTCATCTTTAAACCGTAAGAAACTTGATGCGTCTAATTTGCGAAGAACCGGGTGGCACGAAAAGTGTAGTATGAGGGACTATAAGAAATTTAGGCCATTTTTCAATGATCCTTGGCGATTTTTCTCAGTTCACTCGAAGGGATGGAAGACGAATATTGTGGATCGTCCCAGATACGCTTTCCATTCCGTTGGCAGCTCCTTTCGCGTTGCAGGAACACAATCTCGGGACAAGAACTCGACGCATTGTTACTCTCGGGGCGGAACTCGACGTAACACGGCGAAACGGCGACGTATATTGCCTCGTTCTCTCGATGCTCGAATCTCGTATCGACCCCGCGCGAAACGTAGAAATTTATAATTCCACTGGGATGCCATGTATCCGGTTCCCGTGACGTTTATTAAATCCTTTATCGAGAGAGTTATCTCCGCATTGCAACTAGGTGATATTCCACTAGGTGTTATCTAATACATCTGCCAAGAGTGTCGAATTTTTTCATCCACCTGGGGAATATCTTTCACCGGGAAAGTCTTCATTTAAGCAAAGCAACTCGAAGATATGCTATCAGGTTGCTGCATATGAAATGTTGTTTTTCCACACCTTCAGATTAGTAGATGAATATCACCCTTTTAATCTCCTAAAATGGTTAATTGTAATAAACTACATTAACCCTTTTCCTAACATGGACATACATATATATTGGACTGACATTTGTTAAAAGCATACGTATGATTTTCCTATAATACAAATAATTTCTAGTATCATTCGTACATCAATATTCTCGTACAATTAGTTATGTAGAGTACCTTAATATTTATACCTATATTATTTCCGTATTAGGAAATGTTATCCTAATTTACGTTTTTAGTTTTTAGTTCCAAGGTGTCGGTAGTGAAAAGGTTAAAGAAGAAATTTGCTGTTATAAATAGATATGCGTGTTATAATGAAATTATAAAAACTATCATATTTGACATCATGAGTAATTGGAATATTTCTGCAGTTCTTCGTGGAAGTCTATAATTTGACGAATATATCATAAAAGATACTGAAACTGAAATTTGAAGAAGATTGTATAAATAAAGGAATAGTTCAATATTTATTTGCAACATTTAAAGCTATTCATTTTTCATTGGATAAAAAGTGAGGTGGATGATTTTTATAAATTTATAACAATGAAACCAGTTGATTGTTGCGAAAAAGTGTATGCAATCCATATATTAGTTAAATATATGTATAGCGTTTCGAAAAATTTACTTATGTTTAATATTTTTACTTTGAAGAAACGAAAATGCAAAAATATACTACTTGGTATCTAAAGTAAAATATTGGATTGCAATATACATTCACCCAGTTTTATTAGTGCCTTTAAAATCATTTACTTGTGAATTCAAATATAAATTTAGTTAATTAGCTTCGTGCTGTTTTTAACAATCACTTTTTTCCATTTTTCTGATTAATTGAAGCATTCCTCACTTGTAGAGTTTTTGGAATTTAAAAAACATCCTGGGAAAACGACTCAAATTTATACTTCAATCCAGTATACATTATTTTATTTGGGGTGCGAAGCGACACTCTGACTTCTTGAATCATTCACAAATATGAATTTGCATAAAAGTCTACAGTTTAGAAACAATCCAATATAATTAAATTCGTTCCCGTCTTTATATATTTTTTATTTTCTTTGGTAATTCTGTATAGGTTCATTTTTGCCATCTAAATTTTCGTAAATGTTCACCGTGAAACTTATCGAAAATTCCGATTGATTTACGAAGCGTACAACGGATTAGGAAATTTTCTATCGAACAGGGTTGCAAATTAATGATTCAATCAACGGAGCAGCAACTCGTTAAGCGATCGCCGTGGCGAAACACTCACGCTTAATTAACTAACTTAATGGATGAACGTTGAAATTATTATCCCCGTTAGATCGCAAACAAACCGGGAGAAGCTGCTGTTCCTGTTTATCGATCACGCGTGCCGCTGACTTTGGTTCCTTTAAATTATTGCCCGCCGATAAAACCGCCTCGTTTTTCCAACTTCTCCTTTCCATTTTATCCACTCCCTGTTTTTGACGTTTCCACTATTCCGATTATTTTTCTGAAAATTAACCAAACACTAAACCGAACCGAATTAATTATAATCCGTTAGATAACTGCCGCAGATATTTGGACAAGAATCACGCAAAAGTAGGTCGAGGCTGATGATCGCCTAATTACTCGCGTTTTCGGTTCATCTCGAAGAGCACCGAAATTCAACAACCACTCAGCATCTCCGCTCCAGCTTTTGCAGCACAATTTACTCTCCCTTAATTTATAGCGGCTGACGTGACGTATATTATACTTCAGCCTAATCTTATCAAGCGAGCCCCGGCTTAATCAAAGAAAGTCGCACGCGATTGGCAGTGGAATTTCAAAGCGATCGTCGCGATACACAATGGACGGAGAAATTTAACGTTGTGCTCCCGTTAATCTCTCGATTTTTCGAGAGGGTGGAAACAAGAGACAATGAGGAATGAAATTAAAAGAGGGACTCGAAGCTTGGGAATCTTTCTTCTCGCGATTTCGTACGAGTTGCCGGCATCGATCCACCGACGCTGTGTTCCCTTTCCGATAGGTTGCTTCAATTTATAGCCATTTGGGACACAAAAGCATCGTCGAATTATCTCCGCCGCTGGAAGCAGCTCGAACTATATATCCGTTCCAGTTGCACCCATAGACTAGTCGGATCCTCTGTGTGTATAGTTCTGATACGATCTCGCGGCTTTCTTTCTCTTCGTACACGAATCTGTCGATGATTCCTCTTTTCTTCTATCTCTAGAGTTTTCGCCTCGATAAATTTCCCGCGAGCGTATTATCGTCCGTTCTGGAAGATTGATCTCTTAATTCGTAGGCAACTTCGGGAGGAAAGCCAGTCTTATCGTAAATTTCTCACGCTTCACTTTAACTGGCCTCTCATTTTAAAACATCGTGTCTAAAATCGTGGAACTTTAGTGGAATTCGTAAAGTTTCGGCAGTAGTAGCTTTTGAATCTTTTATAAGTTATGGTGATCGACTCATCTCAACCTTGGAAAAATTGAGCCTCGAGGTACAAAATCAAACATTTATTAATCTTTTGTCCTACGACTTTTAATGGCTGCACATGTTAACAAAAACCATTGCTTACTTTCACACTGATGCAGATACGAAATATTGAAGTATTATACAGTATTTTTATTTGCTATGGTGATCATAAAAATTCCGAAGAAAATTAACCCGTTGAGATGCTATGGTCTATGTGCGTTCGATTTGGCGTATGATGCATAGAGTTTATAAATTCGAGTTATTTAACCCTGCCTACTTTTAACTTAATTTACTTCTCACAATTTTTACTTCTTCGATTTACGCTGAAATGATGAACGAATATACGACACGTCACGAATATTATTGTTTGTATGCGACTTACAAAAATGTCAAATACATTGAATATCAAGAAGATATATTGAGAAATATAATACCAAATAAACTATAATCTTCAAGGAGAACAATAGGGTTAAAGCAATGAAGAATTAATACAAAATATTCGCTAAACGTGAATTAAGAAATGTTGCAATGATTAACCAACATAAATAAGCCGTTCAGAAGCTAAACTGATTAACCACATAAAATGAATTAAATTCATTCCATTGAAATTCAACACTAATTATGTATTTAAGTAATCAAGTTCAGATACTTAAGAGAAGTGGAGTTAATAGGATTGGCTTCTAAGAGGCTCAAATGTTTCCGCGAAACATTTCCAACAACCTAATACTTTTAATAGCTTTTGGCTCCCCTTCATGGTGTTTCTAGGATGAAATGATTCATCGTTGCAGCCACGATTGTCGTAGGAATTCTGCGTCCGGCTCGTTTGCATTTATCGTGGCCGATTGCTGGTCCCTACGCACGATAAATGTTTTATCTGCCCCGGTTGATCCCTTCTCGTCCGCTTCCGCCGCGTCGTTTCGTTCTCCTTTCTCGTTCATAATTCCGCCCCTGGCTGTCTCTCCCTTTCGCGGTAACGGCCAGCACTCGGAGCCAGGGCGCCATCCAGTCTAGCCAAATAAAAGTTCGGTGTCGTCGTCTGGTCTCGATTCCCGAATCCTGTGCGTTCCGCGAAGAGGAAACAGGATCAACCCCGGGAATACTGCGCGAATTCATGAGCCGAATATCTCTTCTCTCACCCATACATTTATTGCTCCGATCGATGGGATTCGTGTCTTCATTCTGCGCGTATGTGCGCTTGTCTTCAGAATATTCGGAAATTTTGTAAAGAGAAGGAAATTTTCTGTTATTTTGTGGTGGAATGTTCTTGTCGGTAATATTCATCGTTTTATAACCATAACGATTAACCCTTTCGCTACGAAGGACGTATATATACGTCGTCGAAAATTGTACGATCATTTGTTAAAAGCATACGTGTATTTTCTTTACAGTAGAATACTGCTTCTTTATTGATTCGTGTAGCAATACTACGCCATAATTAATCATATACAGCTTTCAAACATTTGTATTTATACTGTTCACATATTAATCGAAGCGATCGTTATTTATCCTTCGAGTTCTGAATTTTGAGATACCGTTGCGAAAGGGTTAATCCTCGCACAACAAATGCTGGGTCATTTTAATCTGATTTTTATAATAATCGCTTCGCTAAAACAGATACGAAGCTACAGTAATACAATAATAATTATATAAGGTTTAAGTTTCGTAAGTCAAAATAATTCAATCCTGTACGATCGAGAAGAACATTAAAATCACCATAACTCGAAAAACAAGAGATTCGAAGGGCTAAGAATGAAATATGTAGAAGGTAACTTTTACGGTTTACTTATTTCTCTAACAATTTAAGTTTAGCGAATAATTTGTTCATAAATTCACTAACAGTTTTTGGTTTCCTCTGAAAAATGTACTACTTTGAGTTGTATTACTTTTGTAGTCCACGTGCTATAAGCATTACGTGCCTTTTTGCGTATTTAAATTCTCCATAATTACACAAAGATTCGCCTTAATCTACTTATCAGTAGAATACGAATTTTTATCAATAAAGTTAAAGAAATATAATAATTTGTACTACAATAAGAGATCGAATACAATAATTTGTACTACACTTTGAATATTCTATACAATTTTGCATAAGTACTACGTGCATTTCGGTGCCCTTTTGTCCATTTAAATTTCCCATAATTGCACAAAAGTCCACAATCTACTTATCAGAAATTTGACGAACGATGCCATTTGAGGATCTTTTTATGCAACAATATAGCGCGTAATTAATTTCGTTGCATAAGCTTTTGGATCTCGTTGAACTTGCTTGATTCCCGTGCAAGTATGCGCCCTAGTTTCCGGCAAATAACTTCAACGGAAATTCCCTTCGGAACCCTTCGGCACTTCCCCGTTTCAAGGTTCATTTCGAGAATTCTTCAGCAGGAATCGCTGTTACTAATACTTCCCCTTTTTGCTGCATTGCTTCCCTAAACTCATTCTTCATAACCTGTCGCGATATTTATTTTACTTCGCTGCAAGTCCGCGTTATTATTGACTTGCTTCACTGAATTCCTTAACGAGCTTTTTACTGGATTATTATTGGGTTAATACGTAAAGTATGGCGGGGAATTAATCACAAATTCGAGGACATGTTTTATGGTTTCCTCTCCATATACCACACCTGTTTTTTTTTGAGTTTGTGTTACGTTTTTCAGTAGTGAAAAACATTAATCTCCTAGCTACGGCGAGACTAAACGTTAAGCGGCATTTTGGGCAAATATTAGTACCAAAAATCGATGTTTCGTCAACTTACGTTAAAGTTAACATTTTTTATTCAACCTAGTAAGAGACAATGTTCATATTTTTACAGTTACTTTTGCAATTATAGTTGTAGTTACGATAAATACTTTGTTTAAACTGATATTGAACAGCTTTGTTAAGATCCATAGACCTTTAATCGCTATATATTTGGACAAATTTGTGATAATGTAGTATTAGCATATTGTAGCTCGACCTAATATTTTCAAAAACAATTAAAGGGAGATCAAGTGAAATTAGGGAAGCTTTGTGTCTGCATTCGGTTAACCCTTTCGTTACGGCTTCTTGAGACTCAAAACTGAAACCATAGATAAACGACAGCTTTTATTAATACGAGAACGGGATGAATGTAAATATTTTTTAGATGCCTTATATTGTCAATTATGATTCTAATTTTCTTAAGTGAAGTAGACGCAATAATGTACTTTAGAGAAACAACACACTATGCTCTTAACAAATGATTATCCAATTTTGATGTCCATATACATACGTCCTTCGTAACGAAAAGATTAACAATTAGAGAATGCTTTCAGTATTATGAATTTTTCTCTACTTTGAAGAGACTTTTATTTCCCCGGTCGCTTCCGTAAATTATATCCAAGGGAGGATCGTTTGTCGCCGTCCCTTTATCTTCTCGTTTCGCTTCGCTCTCGCGGCTCGTTTATTTCAACATGTTGTGTGGAGCGCTTCCATTGTTCTTCCTTCGTTTCGATTCGCGCGAAGAGACTTACTATTTATAAGGTCAGATCCATACTATCGCGCCGTTCACCATGATCCGCTTACGATCCAATCTCGGTCCATTCTCGGTTCGATCAAATATTATTTCATTGTTTAGGCTACATTCATATTCATGCTGCGGGTAACGTTGTAACCGCAGTTCGATCGGATCTTAATCCTTTTAATACCAACGCTGATTTTAATCGGTATTCGCATAATCCGTTTCAATTATTTCTATTAACAGTTTGCAGTCCGTTGGCGTCTCTACGGCGACATACATAAATTTTCTCGTAATTCAAGATTTAAGGTTTTCATTTATTTCTACTAACTCAATTTCTACTCGTTAAAGACCAATCTTCCTATTTCTAAAATACGGAATAGCACTTTCAATTTTCGTAAGAGTCAGAAAAGAGTGTTCACCGTACCGGTAAATTATATTATTAAAATAGTTTAGGAGTGCAAAGGGTTAACTTTAAGGGATTACATCGTTCAGACAGTCTATAAAAACAGATACACTTTGAGTTTCTTTCCTGAGATAATTATTAAGTAGAACAACGAAATGTTTTCGGCTAATGTTAAGCAACATCTTATCTCTACTTTATCCAATATAAGTCTTCTTATTTGTAGTCTGTTATTCAGCGGGTTAATTGCTTGAATATTCAAGTGTACTTTCATTAGTATAGTCTATTATTATAAAATGTTTCCCAAATTGTGTTTTGTGATTTACTGATGGGTCCAAGCAAGTTCCAAGCACTCGTATCAACAACTAACATAACATTCACAACTAGACTTATGCTATTTTGCAATTAATCCCTCTTTTCAATTGACATCATCGAACCAACAAAATCCCCTATTTTCCCACCCCAAATCTTCATTAATCATCTCCTTTCAAAAGAGCAAAAGCAAGAAGCTCTAGCATTCTACACGAGGAACAAAAGGAATCGCAAAAATTCCTCTCGCTTCGCATCTGTCTCACACGATAAAGAGCATCGTCGAGGAAAAAGCTTTTGAAGCATCTCGAAATCAAAAACGAGTATCGGAAGCGACATTAGTCCTCCGTGTGTTCGATCCCCCGGTGGAATCGTCATCGTCTCATTGTGTGTACGGTCAGATCGGACCGACAGGGAAGAGAGCAAATGCAAAAAGAAGGAAAATGGGATAAGGGGAGGAGGGGAGGGGGGGGGGGGGGAAGAGGGAAAGTCTGGCAGGAGCGCAAACTCGTTTTGAGGAGAGGGTGGCGAAGCTCGAGGTGGCCAAGAGGGGTCGAAGACGAAAGGGGTTGGTAGGGCGCTCAGATGCGTTGCGGGTGGGGGTGAGTCAGGATTGGCTTTTCGCGAGCGTGAAACTCAGTAGTACGCTACCACCCACGCACGTAGTACGCACGTTCGCTCCACGTGTGCTCCGAAGCCAACTATCCTCGATTTACGCGAGAGATCGACGGGTGTCTAGATCATCCTGGTGCCAGGACGCGGCCAATTCTGTCGATTCTACCCGAAGCAGAACGAAATCTTCGCGGTCCATTCGTCGGGCCTCTAGAAGACCGTGGGATTCGTGGAAAACAGGGGAAAACGGACAAGGAAGATAAACAGAGTTGGAAGAAGTTCCGCTTTCGAAGAGATCTAGACTCTATTGGTGGATGATCCACAGTGTACAAAGTGACGAGTTCGTTTGGATCGAAGGTATTCGCGGTTGTACATCGGCGTAACTCTGCGTGTTCGGAAAGTTTGGAAGAGGAGTAGAGCAAGCCTGGCACCAGGAGGATTGAATCGAGCCGCGAAACAATAGGATGCAAGAGGTTGCTGTTCGATGAAGATCGAGCTTGCGCGCAGCTGGAAGAATGGATCGAGAAACTGCTCGATTATTCTGCTGGTCGTCGTGTCAGCGTTCCTTTCGCGGCAGAAATCTAAAATGAAAATCTGCTCCGCGGGACGAGAAGCTTCTGCGAGTGGCGCGCTGACGCCTCTGCGAATCGCAGCTGCGAATCCTGATCGCTATCACCTGTAAGGGAACTTTGGCGATCGAGAAACAGTCCTCGTCTTCGACTAACTCGTAAGCTTTTATTCATCGTTCACGAATGCATGGGAATCTCTTATATATTAAAACGCAGCACCACGCCTTGTACACGTTAAGAGCACGTGAAAATTAATAAGAAAAACGACAATTGTCAATTTTTGTATAATTTAATAATATACACTGAATCCAAAAAGGTTTTCATACACCTGATGTTAATTAATGTTATAGTGTAATTAAAAAAAAACATTTCCCTTATCAGTTATAGTATATAAAGATAGTAGAGCTACTAACGCTAAAAACAATTTATATATTATCTGTTGTCGGTGAAATTTAACCCTTTGCGGTCGAAAATATTTCAGGTGTTAGTTTTGGGGCTTCGATATTCATGATTATGTTACAAAACTAAGAAGAAACTTTCCCCTAACTATTAACCTTATCATTTATTATCAGAAACTGGGTGGATACTTGTCGACATTCGTCTGTAATGGGTTAAAAGCATAGATAATAATGCAGTCTACTTGAGTGACAAAAAAGTCTCCATACACTGTAATTCGTTTGGTTTATTCATTGATTGTCATGGAAATGTGAGGGATTCTTTGTAACACAGATTATCAGAAATTAGTCTGAAGCAGTTTTAATAAGAAATAATATAAAGAAGTTGCCAATAATGAGAGTACCAGTAAAATTCGCCAACTAATTATTTGATTAATAAATCAAGATCAGTCGATTAGAAAAATAGCTGAAACAGTCGATAAATCGCATGCAACAGTTCGATATATTATAGAAAGATACGAAGAATCGAAAACCTTCGAATATAGGCTACGATCAGGCTGACAAAGAAAGTTGCAATCTACTCATGGATCAGCGATTCTAAAACCCGTTTGAGAAAATCCAAAAATCGGTGCACCAATATTCGGATTGAAATTGCAAAAGAAATGTCACTTTTCAAAGAGGTACAGAATTTAATTAATATATGAAAATCTACGAAATACTCAAAATACAGTTCGAGTTATAATATGTAGAAGATGAAACGAATCTCTATCGGAATCTGAGTTTCCTAATTATGTTCTGAAATATATATTAATTCGTAGTCCAATTATCAGCTTAATTCACGTTTCCTATTAATAGCTTACAGCTTCGTTTAACTTGCCAGGCTTCGATTTTTCGCGGTAGAATCGTTTGGCAGCGGAGAAACCATTGAAAATTGCGACCCGACAATTAACGCCACTAAAGTTATTTCCGTATTGTATCGCGAAATCAAACCGTCCAAGTCGCTTTGATTAAAATTTCCGTATAGCGGGGAAATTTCGCGTGCGCGGTATTAAAATTCGAAATGGTTACGGACTAATTATCGCCTGGATAAATATTTATAGTGGATCGAATGCTCGATTGCAAATATTTGCTCGGCAAAAACGCGTGTTTCTCTTTTTATATATTTTTCCCCCCGTTATGGCACATAATGAAGATGGAGCAAATATTTATTCTTCGGTTCATTTTTATCTTCTCCCATTTTTGCCCGGCTTCCCTTCGATGTTCGCCATTAGCTTGAATTATTTTCTTCGCGTTTCCCCGAGCAATTTTTGGCAAGCTTCTGATACGCAAGGTGTCGTTAAGGTAACGGCGTTGCTTAATGTTTCGAGTTGAACGATTCTCGTACAGCGAAAAAAAGATTCGCCCTTAATTTTTGTACCTTTCAAATGTACAATTTTCCTCGTTGTTATTATCATTCCCTTTCATTTGATCTCATCTTATTTAGGGTAGATATACTATTTATGTCCACTTTCAAGATTTTCGGTATCACTTGGTGACACATAATTGAGGAAAAGAATGTGTACATAAAAATAAAAAGTATACCAGTGCGGTCCAAAATGTACGAGAAATTGAAACGTTACAAACTGAACAACGTTCAACCTTTTGTATTCTATTCTATATATATATTCTTCGGATACACTAATTAGAACAGTTTCTACTAATTTAGAAATAGCAAGCATGCAAATATTTATCTATGTGGTATTGTTAATTAAAGTGTACTATATACTAATAATAATATAAATTCTACTATGATTAAAAAGAAAATGTCGGTGTATTTTGACAAATGATTTTCATGACGTACATATACGTCCTTCGAAGTGAAAGGGCTAAAAGAGAACTTAATAACAATAGCTAAACAGATTGAAACAATAACACATAACACAAACATGAAAGACAAATGCCTATTGATACAGTATGATATAATGGTATAATGTAGTTGCTAT
This sequence comes from Eucera pruinosa, assembly GCA_028830335.1. Taxonomy (NCBI): domain Eukaryota; kingdom Metazoa; phylum Arthropoda; class Insecta; order Hymenoptera; family Apidae; genus Eucera; species Eucera pruinosa. Next base: position 9,851,003 of record JAMYCR010000015.1, on the reverse strand, counting down.
AAATGATTTATGATCCATGATATGATCGTGATATGGTATGGCTCGATACGATATGATTTTTGTATTATAAGAAAATTAATCTAATCGGTACCTAATTACGTCAAAATTAATGAGAATGTGACCGCAAATGGTTTGCATATCACTCTATCTCTGTTAGTTGCGAAACGTTGATAATTCTAATCGAGACGCGTTTCGGATTTCAAACGGGCTTCTTACCAATTAAGTGAGAGAATACGCATTACAGTGCACACAAGTTAATCTTATTATTACGTTTGAAGCGCAGCTCGACGTGTAATCTTTCGATAACGAAGCAAATGTACGCTCACGCTCATATCCTGCCAGTTTCGACGACTAGTTAATTCGCAGCCACTGATACAGCACAGATTACCGTATAGATTTTGACGATTTGGCTTTCTGCGAATCGCGTTTGGTTTAATGGGAAGTTATACAGTTTAAGAACAGTACACTTACGTCAAACAGAATAATTAGAGGAACATCGAAATGGAATAAATCTGTAGACGGCTGATAAAATTCCCGAGAATTCTTTTAACGTTAGAATTACCAAAGTAATCAAAATAATTGGTTACAAATTTATCATAAAAATTGTATAAATTTGTAGCGGTGCATTTTTTAGAATATTCCGCGATTTTCATTATTGACATCATTATACCTTCGTTCATTGTTAAAGTTATCGTACGTTCATGCATTATAAAAATTATTATCATTCTTTGTTATCATACATTCATTATTAAAAATGTATACGTAATATTAAATTTAATATTGAATACATTTAACGTTGAATTTAATATTACGATAAATTTCTCAGTTTTAATATGCCCGTGTCAATATGCATTAGTATTCAACTCTTGTCGCAAATTAATTCGATCCATTACTTTTATTAATTAGTTAATCAATTCGTATCAATCCGTGCACCTTATCGCAAAAAAAAAACAATTCACCCGAACAGATTAGATTTCAATATATTTTACAATGTTTTTAAGCAAAGGAAATCGGATAATATTGAGGTTGCACAGATTTTTCCAATTTTCCTAATTTTTCCTACGAAAATCTAAAAGAGTTTCACCCTGTAAGCAGGAGGATACGAAAAGGGGGAGCAAAAATGATCAGAAAAAAGCGAGAAGGGGTCGATTTCTATGATGCAGAAGAAAAGGTATCAAAGGATGTCAAAGCACTGTGTCACGTTTCGTGTTCACGACAAAATTACGTAATCATCGTCGGCGGTACGTAATACCGGTGAATATAGGGAGCGTGGAACGCGGACAGCGGCCGTGTTACACTTTTCAGGAATGTAATCAAATGGAATGACGAAAAACGTTAGAAGCAGGGGACGATGTGAAACGACGAGGTGACGAAGGAAGTCGATTTCCGGCGATTTTTCTTCCTTCGACGGCTGCTTCGAGCTCGTCGATCACGCGGGCGAAATTAAAAAGTCCGCTTCACGAACCTAGACCTCGCACCCCGTTCGTATTAATACTTTCGATCCGCGAAAGTCGAGGAAAAATTGATTCGCAAGATAAATCGTAGAATAGTTCTATTTTTCTTCGCCCCCTTTAATTCTATTTTCTTTTAATCGAGTTACGACTACACGCGTTCCATCTCGAATCGCACTTCCGCCGGCTGAAGATCGAACCTCGCCATCTGGCGAACTTCCTTTAAGTAAGAAGTTGAAGTTAAGGAAGAACGCTCGAAGAGATTTGCCAACTTTTTTCCTCCAATATTCGCCACGGGCGATAATTGGAGTTTCTGGGAGTTAATTTCACATTTAGCAGTGTAATTATCACGCGTGTCTTTCGTGGTTAAATGGTTCCACTTGTGGGGGGGGGGGGGGGGGGAATTAGAATATAAATTAGCCAAAATATAATAAAAATATTTGGAGGGTAAAACAAACATCAATTTAAATCCAACTTCTTCAAACTTATTTACAAAGATATAAACTTGCACAAAAATTCGCAATCTAATTATTACACGATACTTATTTATTTGCTACAAATAGACTACAAATATTCATTATAAGACGCCGTCTTTGGTAACTAAAAAGATATACATAGTTAATCAGAATTAGGTATCAGCTTTTTCCGAATGTTAATAATGAGTAGACCCCACCTTTATTTCATCCTACTTCAATCATTGGTTTCGTAAACTTTTGTACAATTTTCGTCTACAAATTTGGTTCTAATTTGGCTAGTCACGCACGTTACGGTGTTTCCTATAAATAGATAGTCTATTCTGTAATTAGTTAACGGTATAACATAGCATTTTTTTTAGGAACTACCGTGTTATACGGGGGTTGACTTTACGTACTGTTTACTCTCGTTGCATGTAATTTCTGATATTTCTAAATAATCCATGCAAAGTCGTGTTTTCGTACGGGGCATTACGTGTCCTCCCCCACTTGTTGGAAGGCTCAATCCACGTGAAGAGAAACAGGTTCCCCATAATGGTGAAAGGGTCAAGGCCAGGCGTGTTTAAAACGATGAAAAAAGACAGGGTTTCCCCCTCGCAGTTGGCGGACGTTTAATAGTAAAAGCAAAAAAAAAGCGTGGAGCGAAGGTTGAAAGGCCACGTGACAGTATGTGGGTTGCATTATAAAATGGCGGGTCTCTAGATACAGGGAACGGATATTGCGGGCTATTTGAGGGATGTGTCGTTTTACGAGCTTGATCAATTGTATCGGACGTCACTTTTTTTTTTTTTTTCTAAGGCCGCGCCGAATTTCCAATGCATTCAACAATTCATCGCGAACACCTCTATCTTCCCCCCTCGCGTACCAAATGGACTGCTTTTCGCTTTGAGCGGCTGTCGCGTCGAAATAAATCTTTACTACTTGCTTGACTTCTCTGCTACTGCGTCGGAGCGCCGAGCAAAGGCGAGTTTTTGCTCGTTGCGATTATTCTTGAGACTTTAGACTTTTTGAAAAGCTGTGACGGGAGACGAAGCGAAGTACATTAGTATTCAAAAGAGAAGAGAAGAAAGTTTGGGATTGCTTATTCGACGAAAAGGAAAATTAATTCTGGGACATTTGGTCTACCGATGAGTAATCTACTTTTTTTTTTAGTCAAATCAGCATTTATTTTGAACGAAGACATATATATATATATTCCATTTTATACGTAGCTGTTGTTATTCTGTACTGATTGACATAATCTTTCGAGGAAATTATAGGTGACTATTCGAATTTTTGGTGTAATAAATTTGTTAACTTATTTACAAATAGTGGATTACTTATTGGCACGCTTAATACAATTTCAACATAATTGTTCCCTAATTATAACTCACTTAAAGGGTTAAAGTATTATCAACTCTTTACACTTCGTTGCCTCTTCTATAGTAATCGATTTTAATCTCCTCAAATCTACTATATATTCATTTCTACTAATTTGATTTCGATTTTTTCTTTGAAGCAAACAAAATTGAAGCCAATTTTTCCTCTTTGTCACAACAAATTTTCGCAAGAGTGTATTGGCATTAATGATATGTTAGTTTATTAATGAAGTTTAGAATGCAAAGCGTTAATTGTATAAGCAAAAATTGTTCCAGCATTATTAATTGCATAAGAAAAGTATATGCTAAAAGTTGTTACATTTTTGTTCGGTATTGTATCTAAACAAACTTTTGCAATGATTTTGTCGACGGTATTTAAAAATATTGACTATTAAAGTTAATCCCATCCGCAGTCGTGACAAAGCAGAAACTGATTTTTTTAGAAAAGTTCGAGTCACGAGTTAACGTCATTAAGATTGTTCCGGAGAGTTCGCTTTTGGAGACTCGAGGCAAGAGAGGATATATCAGTTGAAACTTGGAATTCGTTTCTGTAGCGCAAGAGTACGACTGCTTTTCTCTGTTTTCGCGTCGGACTACTTTTCAACTTCCTCGTCACTCAAAGGAAGTGAAAACGAGGCTTCCCTCGCGGATTCCTTTTGCTACGACTCGTCGTCGAATGCTCTCGAAAAAATCAATGCAGCTCTAAGAAGCTTGTTGCAGAAAAGACGAGAAAGAAGAAACATTGTTATCCTCGGAAATTGTACGATACTTTAATTGATTTAATTGCAAAGGAATTCTCTACGAGGAAAACAATTAACCTTTTCGTTACGGCGAAGTTCGCTGTTAGTGTGCTAATATTGCACAACATAGTTTTGCTATCAAGTTTACTGAAGTTTTGTTCTTTCTGCGTGCATTTCGATTTCTAATCCAAAAAATTTTAACTGCTACCATTAATATAGACAACCATGTTAATAACTGAACGAAAATATAATTTTTTCTGTTCACAGAGAGTCGAGAAAAGAACAAATTTCCAGGATTTAGAGTAGGAATTTATTTGTTAAGCAAATTTATATTTCAAGAAAGTTCAAATTACTTGATTACTTTAGATTACTACGCATGAATTTCTTTTAGACGACGCATAAATTTTCTGAAGCAACTTTTGTGATTGTAAAATATTCTCGGATCCTCGGCTTAGTCTTTCAGAATTTTTCCAATTTAAAATTGATTTGAAGAATGGCGGAAAGTAAAAGAAAAAGAAGTTGAGGTGTTACGTTAAGTTTCCAATTAGAAGTTGCAGCGTGCGTAAAAAAGCAGGGTACAAGCAAATTGTCGTTAAGGTTCGGATTAAAGAAATATGGAGGATCGATTGCGCGAAAGTTATGGCATCCACTGGTGGCTGGATCTCGTAAAATTTTTTCTTCGTCGTTTCTTGTAGCGCGACACCGCTAAGCTCGGCGTCTACGATCGTGTAAGACAACACCGTGGTATATTTTACGAGAAGGAAATCGATAATGTCCGGGCAACTTAGCGTTCAAGTATATAAAATCCGTCAAATATTGATATACATTACTTTTTAGTGTATAAATGCGAACAATACTATACTTTCTTTATACTAGATTGCTAAAAAATTGAAAAATTCGAGGACTTGGAAATTTAAAGGTATGGAAATTTGAAGACTTGGAAATTTGGAACCTTGGAAATTTGAAGACATGGAAATTCTAAGTATTGGAAATTTGAAGTATTGGAAATTTAAACGCATGGATATTTGAAGGCTTGGAAAATTGAAGACTTGGAAATTTGAAGATATGGAAATTTAATGATTTGGATATTTGAAGATTTGGAAATTTGAAGGCTGTGAAAACTTAGAACTATAAAAATTTTAAGGTTGAAGTATTCGGAAGGTTAAAGATTTGGAGGTTTGGGAATTTGGGGGTTGAAAATGTGGAACATTGAAAATTCGAAGGCTAAGATATTCACAAGCTTTGAAATTTGTGGGCTTGAAGAATCGATGCCCTGAAAATTTGAAGCCTTAGAAATTTGAAGCCTTGGAAATTTGAAACCTTGGAAATTTGAAGACATGGAAATTCTAAGTATTGGAAATTTGAAGTATTGGAAATTTAAACGCATGGATATTTGAAGGCTTGGAAAATTGAAGACTTGGAAATTTGAAGATATGGAAATTTAATGATTTGGATATTTGAAGATTTGGAAATTTGAAGGCTGTGAAAACTTAGAACTATAAAAATTTGAAGATTGAAATATTCGGAAGGTTAAAGATTTGGAGGTTTGGAAATTTGGGGGTTGAAAATATGGAACATTGAAAATTCGAAGGCTAAGATATTCACAAGCTTTGAAATTTGTGGGCTTGAAGAATCGATGCCCTGAAAATTTGAAGCCTTAGAAACTTGAAGCCTTGGAAATTTGAAGCCCTGGAAATTTGAAAGTTTGGAAACCGAAGGTTTTGCAATATGAACATTTGAAAATTAGAAGGCTTCGAACTTTGAATAATTAATAGTTTAAAGGTATTTAAATATTTAGAAACTCTGAAGTTTGCAAGCATATTTGTTTCGAAGATACCTCATTAGGATTAGCTTTTTACATATACCAATCCAATCATGAAACCTAATAATTCCATTGCGAACCAAAATATAATACAACCCTAAACTTCGACACTTACTAAACAGAATTACTAAAATTAATTAAACTAATAAAAGTCTTTATCACGTTTTTCTTTTTATCAATTTTCCTCTCGAAACATTCAATTCCAATTTACAATTACGTTAATCGTATCACTCTAATATTCCTCATCTATTACACTCTCAAAAAATACGACACTTTCATTTCGCGTGGGAGAGGGACGAACAGTGGAATCCCGATTCATAGTTGGTCACAGGTTTGGGGGATTGAAATCGAAACGCTATCGAGAGCAGCGACACAGAAACAGGGAAGCGAGAATTTGCTAGCTCGAAATAAAAAGCAAATATAAGCCTGTGGGGTCGTTTGTTTGCGTTTCTTTTGCAGCGTGGAAATTGCCGCGATATTCGGCGCGAAAAAATAGACTGTCAGGAAGCGGAGGTCGGTCCACGTGTGACGATATCCACGCATGACCGATCAGCCTGGACTGTGAAATAAATATGAAAAGTTGTAGCCTGATTTATGACCGTTGAACGGGGGCCTTCGTTGATTTATGACGCCGCCGCGTCGAAACGCGCCGCGACGGCTTTATTTTTCTATCTGCTGCGACGACGCTGCGGCCTCTTCGACGAAATCGTCACTCACCCGTGTCGACAGTTTCGCGTTCTCTTTCAAATTTATGCCCTTATTTGCATTCGTGATTTCGTGATGGAGTTTGGGGAGAATATTTGGCACATTGTACGATAAAACGTCGTGATTACTACATTGTGGAGCATAACGATAGCATCGTCCATATTTTTCAGTTTGCATTCTTTGCATTATCTGAGCAACTTTTTAGCGAATCGTTCGCAACTTTAACAGTTTCAGCATTGACTAAGTACATATATAATACTCATTTATAGAAAAGATCATAAATTTCGAACTGAAATTTCTCGCGTGTAAAAAAGCAGAGGTTTATTTATTTATTTGTATTACAACTAAATACACGTTTTAGTTAATTAGGTTTAATAGGTGGTTTGACTTTCTAACCAGAATCTGTTAAGATTTTGATTCTGTTACGTTATACAAGTAGCGAAATGAAGATCGACACATGACAGTCGAAACAATGTTGATTCGAATTAATTAGCAATGCTATGCTGAATACGATCATGATTTCAGAGTTTCAGTGCTACAATTAGGAGCAAAACTGAAGCGAGCAAATCGTATTCAGCGTGGCTAAACCGAAACTCAAACTCAGATTCTTGAAATTTTGACGTCTTCACCTCAATACTAATTCTCATCTTGTGTTAACTATTTCTTTCGTTTAACGTATCTTTGAGACTTTGCATACTTCTATTCATTATTAGTATTATTTAACAAAAGACATAGAAAGAAAATCAAATGTCATCACTTTCAAAGTCCTTCGAAATCGTATTATCTATAACAAGAAAAGTTGAATAATAATTTATATTATAATAAAGTATGAATATATGTTTATTTCAACTCACGACTGTTTCGACTTACAACCAATTAGTACGTAAGTCCAAAGAATGACTCTATTTATTTATTCATTTATGGCGTGGGCAGCAAGCTGATAGAATTAAATTGAACGCAAGTAGAATAAAACCGCATTGGTCAGACAACCGGAATAAAAGCGAGACGATGAAAAAAATCGCGTAGGTTTGATAGATTATGAAATTTATGGTAGGTAAATTGTAAGTAGAATTGTTTCTTCCGCGAGCAAGCAATAATTTGGAGAGGGTAAACACAGTAGTGATTGCTTCTTCCGAGAGCAAGTAGTAATTCGGTTAATATCTTCGACGTAAGGGGGACGAGAATCCACTCGAGTTTCCCCCTGGTACTTCCCCATCAGCGATGCTTGGAAGTTTATTTGCCCTAGCAGTGGTTCCCCACGTTTCTGCTGCTGTGCTAGGCATTGTCAAGAGCCTCGATTGAGCTTCTTGACAATGCCTCGTCGAATAGTAATTAAGCTACTTAACAGCGTTTCGGTCGCTCTGACACTCATCGAAACATTGGTACTTGCTTCTTTACATTGATTCTCTGCTCATTGCTCATTTTTTATAACTTAGTGTAACTTCTTCCGGAGTTCAGTTGCTAATTTAACAATTAGTTGACGAAACTTGTTTATCTACTCGAAGTTTTCTGCATCTAATACAAGCGATCTGTATGTTGCAACAATATTTATATAAATCGGGAAGCAGGTGACTTATTATGAAAAAATAAGTCAAAATAACAGTAAATAGATATTTTGGCGATTCGAGTTCCTTTTTTCTCTTGTTCCTTTTTTTTTTTTTTTTTTTAAGAAGAAGGACTTCGAAAGTTGTGACTTTGGTCTCTAATTTTGATTCAATTTTGATTGCATAGCGGAAGGACCAATTTCTAATGTTTTACCACGATTGCCGGATCAACAGTTTTTGAATATTTGCGATATTTTGAGGTATCAATGCATTCGTTTAAATATTTGCGAATTCTTCAAATATCAATGCACGCTTCAAAATATTTGCGAATCTTTTAAATATCAATGCACTCTTTTAAATGTTTGCGAATTTTATTAAATATCAATGCACTCTTTTACACATTTGCGAATTTATTAAATATCAGTGCACTCTTTTAAATAATTGCGAATTGTTTTCTGCATTAATGCAATCTATCTGTAAAAAAGGAAATTAATATATTTTCTAATCTCGTCGCTTTTATTAGTAAACAACTGATTTTTGTACAAATCTACACCTTCCTATATTTTTTGTAAGTACAATAAATATTTTAAATATTGGGTTGCAACGTATATTTGTCTCGTTTCTGTATTGCTTCTAAAATCCTATATTTCTAAATTCAGAAGTAAGCTTTTGTTCGATCAACGATCTTGAATTCTTCTGGTAGTCGAAGGATTTTTCTCTTGCAAAATTCATGGAACTTGGAAAACGACACGAGAGAATGGGACCTCTATAATATGTTACAATCTAACATGTCAACACGCGTATTTTGCATATTTCGTATATTATAGTACACAACGTGAATTCTGCACTTTATCTCGCATCTAATTTCCCCATAAACGAATCAAAATTCACATACACCATGTGGCGGCTTTCCTGCACCGACCACTAGAGGGACATACGACGAAATAGGCTTTCTCGAAAGTACTCGCTCCAACTACCTCGTCCATATATATACCGCCTTTAACCTTCCTTCCAATATCCCAAGTCTAAGGCAGGGCCTGCTAGGTAGCCTTACTGATGAGTCCACTAGCAGGCCCAGGACGAAACGAAACACCCTTCCTTTTCCCTATCCTATCCCCTCTCTACAGCACCACACACCATTTACTCCTAAAACTCTCCTCTAAATGCACAAAAATTTACGCTCTATTCGCTGCTAAAACTCTCTCTCTCTTTCCTATACGTATAAAAATTCGGCGTACCATTTGCAGTTAAAACTCCGCTGTTTCACCAGCTTTTGTCAAATATCGTTCCATTGAAAAGATCGCGTACAATTCAGCAGAAAATATCAATAATCCGAGTACTCTGATTCCGTCAACTTTACATTCGCCTTTTGAAACGTAAAAATATCCCGAAACCTTAAACGATGCCACGGATACGGACGCCAATTACGTTGAATCCCGTGGACTTTGGTGGTTCCACGGGTCGATGCGGATTTTTCAACGTATTCCACGTTAAGGCTGTCCATTGTGGTAGCTCGCATAGAGCCCGGGGGGGCTCGGAGGATTTGCAGGATCTCGGTGTACATCGGTGGCGAGCTTCTATACACCTATCGTGGACGTATTCTTGGGTCGGATTTGTGTTCGCGAGGCCGGAAAAGCCGAGTGAAAAAGGACGGGGAAAATGGAGGCAAGCGATAAGATCCGAGGAATCGTTGGCATGTTCTCCCTTTGGATGCGCTCTCTATATGCCTAATCCCATGCAAATCATGGCTGTGCTCGGGCTGCTGTGCTAGTCGAACGCAGATGTCGATGCTTGGGATCGATAGAGTCCGTTGGACGATATAAATGGGTAAACATGCCCCGGGAACGGCCCGGAGAGCACAGGAATCGGGAATTTACATGTAAATGCTTGGGAACGTCTTGATCCGACGCGAAACTCCGCCTGATTTTACCCTGGAACATGAAGTCGAGCGATGCGAACAAGTTTGTCAGACTTAACCCCGTTAGGCGGCGAATTATTTTGCGAAAATTCGTTTAAAATTCCTGAATTTGTTTAATATTTGGCTGCAACGTAACTTCGTCTCGTTTCCTCGAAACGGTTTTTTAAGTTTTAAAAATTCTACAAGAAAAACACTGTTCAGTTACTAATAAGAAATGGTTGAAAATTATTGATTAAAATGGTACATAATTATGTTTGATTGTACGAGTAAACGATTTTAGAGAAACGGGATGAATACGTTGTAATATCCAAGATTTATTATTTATTCATATTTAACGAGTAAAATACAATTCGTTTGCAATGGACTGATAGCTAGATTGCGAATCTTTGGTTTGGCAAAAAATGATTGTATTATTTTATTGAAAATATTAGGTTATGTTTTATCAGTACTATGTTCCGGTTAGTAATTAGTATGTTTAGCTAGTATCATAGTTTCGGTTAGTTTTGAGGGATTTTCTGCAGACAAAGAATGTTTATTTTAGATCAGATGTTTACACATAAATTATATTTTCGATCATTACTATAATTTCTTCCAATTTTTCTGGTAACAAATGGATTTTACAATAAAAGAAATGTTCATCCTTCGAAGCTATCTATTTATCAAGCCATTTTTTAAACACTGGAACTAGTTACTGTTTTTACATGACGTGGACATTTTTTCGTAAACTTTCTATATGTTCCATATTAGGTACCACTTTTTAGAGCTACCAGATTTTACCTTATTCAATTTTGTACCTATAATAATAAATCATTTGAATCGTTTTACACTTAACAATTTAGGTACGATTATGTAATAATTTCTACGTTCGTTCGCGTTAATTTTATTAAAAGAGATAAATTTCTCTACTTTTGACAAGCTTCTAAAATCAGATGTTGAATATTACCAACTTTTACGTTATAATTTATCCAGTAGCAATCTTATATTAACGTAAACGTAATTAAAGGCGCAGTGAAAATTATTAAACACGGATTACGATAATAACATCGTTCACAACTCCGCGATCAGCTTCACCGTGGCTAAAAGGTTGAGTACCCGATGAATTATGAACATGGATTTACTTCTGCATCCTGTAAATTTGACCGCGTAACATTTCGCAGCGAAACGCGTAGCGAAACGTTCGCAACGCGAAATCGTGAGCCTCGATTCGAATTCAGAGACGCGGCAAACGAAGCTGCGAGCCTAATTAAGCGTCGGATGAATAATTGATGTAGGTTAAAATACGGGAGCGGTTCGATCGATTATTTAAACGGCGGGGTAGCGCAGGGCAAGCAAACGCAGGAATATTACACGGAAAGGTCGAGTGGGTTTTAATATTGAAATTGAAGGATTCTCTTGCCGGACACGTAGCACAGGGCTTACCGTCTGAGACTCTTCATAGGGACGAGTGGCTCTTGTTACCTCGAGTATTTTATTGCCCGCCGAGCCTTGATTGCATTAAAATAATTGAATCGAGCAAACGATGCGCTGTATCCATTGCAAACGTTCAACAGGTATTGCGTTGCGTCGTTTGATAAACGATTCACGATTCTCGTGCTTCCATTTCTACGCTGCGATAAGAAATAATAGCAATGGGTGCTGTTGGGTGCTATAAAATACCGGAGATAGTTAGCGAATTAATCCTCTGTTTCATAACCATCTGTAATTCGAATTTTATTTACTTGTACGGCGAGAGATTATATTTTTAATCCTTTCCAAGGATCTCTGAGCGAAACACGATTCGCTTAATTCTTTCTCGTGCACTGAGACTGCAAAACCTTCAAAGTGATGGGTAAATCTTTATGCAAGTTTATACTTTTCTTAACGCAGCTAGAGAAGTGGAAGTAGAGTAAATTATCGTGTCCACTCCTAATAACCGAACAATGGATAGACTTCTTAAAAATTGAACAAAAAGCATTCAGTGTTTAAAGTAATATATAGTAAACGTATCGCCTTATTGAATTATGACACGTGCCATACTTCATAATTCTATTGGTCACGTTTTAACGTTCAATAGCACATTTACCTCCTAATATTTCATTATAAATATTAAGTGTAAACGAATATACAATGTCTATGCGTTGTTACGTAAACAGAAGTCCAAATTTAGTATAAAAATTTCTTTGCTCGCGATTCCTTATTACATTACTTTGCTATTAAATAAACGAATTCAAGTGGCAGTTGTAGGAACAGTGACAGTACGTGGGTCATTTACCCTACGCTCACACTGCGATCCGAAGAGAAATTCTATCCCGTTGAATAGTTATTACATCGAGTTACAATATCCAGCTTTAATATCGAGTTCCGTGAAATCGATACTATCTCGGCGCACACACCACCCTTTCCACTCATTACTTCTACGTAATCTAACGACGCCTCGTAAAAATCGTCGGAACGAGGATCGTGTCAAGCGCGGTAACGAGATTAATTTTTCAAACGCACGAAATCCGGCCTGTCGACCGCGGGACAGGGAGGGACGGAGAGAAAGGCGAGAGCGAAAGCTCCGTGGGGACGATGAAGTCTTTCCAACCCCTCGTTGTTTCGAGGTTTCACGTCGCAGATTCGCCAATTATCAGACAATGAGATTCCGAAGCGCCTTTTGGGAATCTCGGGCCCTCCGCCGTGCTCTCTGTTTGTCATCGTACGCGTTCCTGCGGTTGGCATTTATCGGCCGCTTTGACGGCACTCGCCGCATCTCGATCGGAGTTATTTCCACGACGATCCATTACACAAATGGGCGAAATTACGTTTCAAAGTAGACAGCGTTCCCGCGCTCAAATTGTGCGTCTACAAAGCGACTTTCTCGCGTCGAGCGCGAGAGCGATAAATGATCTCGAGAGAGAGAGGTACTTACTTGCGCTCTCGAATTCAAAGTCTAACGAACATTGGGGGAGGATCTTAGTTGTCCCATAATTTGCGTAATCTTCGCTGAATTATCGTAAGGTTTAATTAATTGCTCCAATTGAGAGAATTAATTTTTGAGTGAATCGCTTTGACCAATTAATTTCGAAGCTTTTGCCATTTGTCGAAGGAAATACTTCTGCCGAGTAATTTAGTTACATTATTGGCAAATTCCTCTTTTGTAAACTTATCGTTCTAAATATTGTCGCTTATATTTGGTGTATTAATAAATAAGCAACTTTTGTTTCGTTTTGCATCTGCATTGATACAATACCAATTGATTTTTCAGGTTAAAATCGACCAGCTTATATTTTAAACGAAGCCATAAGTTAGCTTTAATGAAGAAAGGGGTGGATTAATAATTGGAATTGTAATCTACATTTCTCGCGTATCAAAAGACTAGACTGTGAATCTTTACGCAGATTAATTTCTGTATTGATGAAAATAAAGTAGTGGAAGCTAAATAGGGGGAATTTCATCTTTTAAATATTAGAGTATCTTCTCTAATTTAACTATTCATTTAATATATTTGTAATGAACTGCGTCAACCTTGTATTTTTTTGCCTATTTAATTTTCCCATAAATGCTTAAAAATCCTCAGTGTACTTAATACCATTTCGCAAGGCTGAAAAGTGTAGTTAATCAGTTTGGCTTTTGAGAGGCTCGAATGTCACTGAAACATATTCGACTATTTGTAAGAAATCGCGACATCTCGTCCGTCTTTAAGAATATCAAACAACCTACAAACGAATAGTTTGACAAGTTTTCGTGCATCGAGGCACCGAAATGGAGTGGCAATAAAGTTGGCAAAGACAGAAGCATAAGTGGGTGGATAATGAAAAGCGGCGAGTGAATCGAGATTCCAGGATCCTTTCTTTAATTCTCCCCATCCGGTGGACAGGTTGAAAGCTGAGATTGCTTCACGCTCCTCGAGACCACTTTAGGAAGTTAATGAAACGGCGTGTCGAGTTTGGTACAGGTCAACAGACACCTATTCCATCTTTTGTTTCTATGGCTGAATAATCGTTTAGCTGGTTGAACGATCCTTGCGAGATGATTGTGTTGGTCGAAAAATCGATCATCCGTTCGCATGTATGTAGGTCAGGATGATTCTTCTTCAATGGGATACATGTGGGTCAGGATCGTCTTGACCCGGAGGTTTACGACGCAGGTGGAAGAAAAGGGGTTGTCTGCACCAGTTGTTGGAGAAACGAAAGATCCACAATTGGAATAATTCTTTTTCTTCTTCTCGTGTGCTTTTCTTTCCAAGCAAATATAGAACGAATACAAGTTTTCTGGATTTGATGTAGGATTCTTTTCAGTTTCAAACTTTGTCATATTGATTTTATTGGGTGGAGTATTAATGCTTGGAACAATTGAAGAACTTGGTGTAAAAATCGGTCAGCTTTGTTCGCGGATACTTTTTGCTATTACAATGGATAGATATTGTTTTACCAAGGGATTACAAGTGGATTCCGTCCTTTACTAATACTACTTACTAATGCCCAGTATTAACTTAATCTACCCTATCACTCTAGTATATAAAATAAACTATAAACTGTACAATATATAAATTATACGATATAAAATATAAAACATGAAAAATATACAAAAAATATGAAACATGTATACTGCATACCATAATATAAACCATAAGTATTATTTTGTATTTGGTACATATTTCGTATCTAGTTAGTTTCACCATTATATCAAAAACTGAAATTATTGAATTGTTCGTCTTCCATATTGAACTACGTAATGTATGACATATTTAGAAATCAATTAAGAAGCAGTATTCTGCTGAAGCTGCAACTGATCGGCTTTTGCGCCGAGTCTTTCAATTTGCTATTGAATTTTTTCTCTTTTACTCGCATGATTTCATTCGTATCTACTTATTTATTGAGAACAATCAAACAATGATATTGACGTTCAAGATCATATATAATAGGGATTGAAAAATTACCAATTTTTGTCGTATTGTATTGGTATTTATACGTACTGCTAATGAACAAGTTGTAAATAATATTTCGTTGGTTCTTAGTTCAATACATTATGGTAAAAACTATAAGATAAAAGTATTCTTTATGAACATTTTGTTAAAATAAAATACGTTTTACACTAGGAACGTGAATTTTTAATTGATATATAGATCATTTAGATATACCTACATCTATTAATGCATACTTAAGATTGATTATTAATAAATATTCATGTGTTTACAAAATATATGAACATTCATTCATATACAATACATAAATATTATATTACATTTTATTAACACATAAATATTTATTAATAGGCGATGTCGTTTAGTAGAAGAAGAATATTATGCTTTGCAATTTTAGTGTTAGCGAATAACTTGACGTTAGAATGAAAGGACGTATTATTTTCGCTCGTTCTCCGTAATTCTCTCTCGTCCCGCTTGAGAATAAAAGCAAACCAAATGCTATGCATGACCCGAAATAAGCAAGTGGCTGGTTCCAAACGAGTTGCTTATTTCAAGGCAAAACTGTACTCGGCGGAAGTGTGTCTTAGGATAATGAAACGCGAAAGGAACATCTAAATTAGCCAGCGCTATTAACCCTTCCTCTACGAAAGACATATGTATACGGCTTGAAAAGATTGTACAATCATTCATTCAAGATAGACGTGTATCATTTCTATAGTACACCACGGTATATTGTCAATTCGCGCAACGATACAGTAATTAATTAAACTGTAATTACACTGTAATTAATAAGATGGAACATCCAAATACTTATATCTATACTGTTTCCATATTAATCAACCCATCAGTAACGACGCTATTTTCTATTCTTCTCGCACGAACAAATAAAAGGTGAATACTAACTACGCGTGCCATAATCGCTATTAAACACTTCTCTCTATTTTCAACAACCATTAATCGTACAAAGAAACTATGGTCCGTATATCGTACGGTTGCCGTCCTTAAAGGGTTAAAGGGCCTCTTCTTCGTGCGTTGAGTTCTCAATTTTGAGCTACCGTAGCGAAAGGGTTAATCGTAGCCGGGAATGGAAAAATCGTGTCCGTTTGAATAGAGGCGGCAAAAAGGGGTTCACGAATATGGCACGTATTTAAAACGGAAGTGTTACAGAGAGAGCAAGAGCGAGAGAGGCGCGGTGTGCTTTTGTCGGGGGTGCGAGGGTGGGTTCCGACACATCGATCCCCCGGTTGCAGTCTGGTAGGGCCGACCCTCGTGGAAGGGCGCACACGGCGATGAGATAGCAGGAAATTGAATAGTGCTTTCGCCTGATAGCGAGCCGAAGTGGCACTGTCACCATGCGCGAATCGTCCCTGTTTGCTCTCGCGCAATCTCCAACGATTCCATCGTTTCAATTCTATACAGTCATTTTTATCGTCTTGGTTGATACATAATATACGCGCGATAGAATATTCGCAACGGGAATCGATGGAGATCGACGACGGATCGATGATAATAACTTTGTTGCGCTCGATTCCCGTCACGTTTCTCGTTTCACTGATGGCGAACTTTTTTTTTTCTGGTTGATTGCAGCGCTTAAAATGTCCGGAACGGAGGCACATGGCGGCGATACGAGTCCCACGCGTCAGCCAAGGTAATTAAAAAGTAATACCACTTGATATTTAGTTGGTATCGGGGACAGAGATGAAATCGGATATATATTGCAAGCATTGACGAAGCATAGGATGGACTATCGATTCTTGTATAGAATCATTGGGGGACTACCTGGCCCCCTTAGAATCTTAGCGTTACATGCTAAGTTACTATAATAATTTAGAGTATATGAAGACAGTAATGGAACTGTAACTAATTATTATGATACGCAGTTGTTTCCGACATACGTGATCTCTAAAATTCAAATCTATAATAATGTATATATAGGTATATACTTGTGGACAAAATTATAAGACACGTTGAAAATTTCTGAGATTAAGGCTTAATTTTATATCTATATTAAATGAAACTATTTATTGATAACCGATAGCTTCGTAAATGAAACAAGTATCAACGTGAAATCAAACGAATACATGTTCTCTTGGACGAACGTATAAGACACTGTCTTTGGTAATCAAAAAAATATATATAACTAATCAGAAGTAGGTTTCACTTCTTTCCGTATGTTAATAATATTTTATACTACTTATTTTATGCTACTCCAATCATTGGGTTTGGTAAACTTTTGTACAATTCTTTTATAGAAATTTAGTCCTAGTCTGACCAGGCACGCACGTTATGATGTTTCCTATAAATGGGTAGTCTATCCTGTAGTTAGTCGACGGTAATATTCGAAATCCATGAAACGAAACATGGTTATTGAAATTGACTCGAATTTTCAATCGGATATCGAATTCGATTCCATTCCTAATTGTGGCTTCTCTGCGAGTCGCTTCGATTCACAATTATCTGTTTCAAATTTCTCAGTTTTCTTTCCGCAAGTTTAATTATCCTTAATCCATTCGCTTCTCGCATTAGTCCGCGGAAGTAAGAGGGAAACTTATCTCTTCTTACTTCGTAAACCGAAAACTCGCCTTGCAAACGCGGCGGGATATTTAATCGCGGAGTTTCCACTTATATAACGTCTCCGCCGTTAATTATGAAAATGAGTATCAAAGGAAAAACACGAAACGCGCGAGGCACGTGAACCTCGTCTAGTAATAGAAATTTTCCTTTCGCCTGTCCGGCGTGAATAATTTTCATAAATTCGTACAATAAGTAAACGTGCTAATAAGATTACGAATATTCGTCGCTCGTATTAGACTGGTGCAAAAGTAGCTGCGGTTTTTAAGTAGATATCGAATTTTTACAATTAAGAGTAAATGTCGAACAACTGTTGAATGATAATAATAACAATAATAATAATACTTTATTAACGGGTAAAAATCCTTTGATATACAAGCAGTACACAAATTCGTCGGTAAAAATTTGCATTTAATCAATACTTGTTTTAATACTTTACGCTTAAAATTTGCATAGGATGCAAAAAGATTTAAAACCTGGTTTTTACTTAAATCCATAAGTATACAGTTTAAGCTGTTATATTGATCATACTTAAAATTTGTCTGCACGCTTTCGAATTGTTTTACGTATTTCGTTTCACTAACATAGTACAGCTACGTCGAAAAGTATATATTGTTAAACTAGCGACGACATTTGGGGGAAGAAAATGTTTTCAATCTCGGGAGACTTGTTTCAACGTTGAAGCTTCTTTTCCTAAAAATTGTAAAACATTTTTAAAGAAAACAGGCTGTGATTGAATCGAGTAACGTCATGAAGATCGTTGCAGGATCAAATTCGACAATACTAAAAACCGATAGCAACTACAGTGACTCAGCAAAAGTTTCGTACACTGTGAATCCTTGATTGGAAATTGGAACTCTTTTATTGGAGATATGTTTTTTGAAACAACATTAAATTAAAACTTATTTATGGTGTAGTCATTCGTAAGGATCTAGCTTTGAATCCAAATGGATCCAAGTGTTAATCACTCCATAGAAAAATGTGTTTTCAATACAAATCAGAAATTTGCTGTGTACGAATACTTTTTTCGATTACTGTTGTGGAGAGGGGATAGGATCGGGAAAAGGAAGACTGTTGCGTTTCGTTTTGGTCCTGCTAGTGGACTCTTCAGTAAGGACTAGCAGGTCCTGCCTCAGACACTGGGATATTGGAAGGAAGGTTAAAGGCGGTATATACATATATGGACGAGGTAGTTGGAACAAGTGTTTTCGAAAAAGTCCTATTTCGTACGTCCCTCTAGTGGTGGATGCAGGAGAGCCGCCACACTGTATATAAGATCAGCAATGCAAATTTGAGTGGTCCTACAAATTTGAAATATTAGAAACTGTAATTACTTTTGCACCAATCTAATAAGACAGCTGTTTGTTCTAAATAATGGCGTCCTCGATGCTGGCTTCGAAATACATATTCCATAACACTGTACGTTTCGCCACGTACGAAACGAATCCTCGGCATTAATTCAGGCATTAATTATCTCGCATTCTAAGCCTCTGTAATTCCACTTCCATGGATGGATTTGCGAACACGGTACCCACACAAAGGAAGCATACTGTTAAAAGGGCACTCGCTGCATTCAGCTGTCTAATTAGCCAGCCTAATCCCTCGAACATGCATTAAGTAATTGATATCTTTGCGGATTGTTGATGATCTTCAGTATTGGTGAATCCAGGGGAGGGGGGGATCGTCCTCTAATATCATATTTTGAAAAATTTACTAACTAAGCACGAGTAGCATCAAACAGAAATATTAAAACACAAGAGAGGATCTTTGTAATAATTATTTGTTCCTCCACATGGGTTGTATAATTTCATAATGTTCCAAAAAGCTACAAATAAAGTGTTGCGTTAACGAAACGTTGATCCTAAATGGGTTAAAGAAATCTGATAAATGATATTACTTGTTGGACGATCTAATAATTGGATAGAAATATTAAAAACTAGATTTTAAATTATTCAAAAAGTGGTTAAAAAGGTTATGTACTACACTTGGCAAAAAGTTTTCGGTTAAGCATGAAAACGTAGATCTAACTAAGAAAAGTAAAATTTTTGAGGTGCAAAATGCTGCTCCATAAATAAAAAAACATGTGGGAAGATTACATAAATATAATATGAAATAAATGGGGAAAGAAAAAGAATAAAAATAATCGTTTATTATAAAAAAAGATAATAGAGAGGAAATGAAATCTACTTCACAATAAAACGATACTTTATCTAATATTTTCTAATATTTCTACGCTCACATATAATTACTTTGATGCGTTGCATTGATATAACAAGCTTTTCGCAACGTGTAAATGGAATTTCTTTTTACAATAATTTTCTTACTTCTCTAAGCTGATTTCCACTTTTGGGGACATTTCTATTAACTAATTTTGCTCCGGCGTTGTCTATAAACTCTCTATTAGATTTTATAGCTATATATAATAGAACTTTGCATCGCAAAAACATTAGCGTTTTTAGCTAATTTTACATAGTCGCAGTTGGCCGAAAACTTCTTGCCAGGGGTAGTACTTTTATACGTTTCGTCCCTTGCAAGAAAAGCTCCTGGATTCATCGTTGACTTTCAGCAGGATGTTTTATGGGACACCATTAAGTCATTACTCATTTTTACGCCCACCCACAGTTCGTTTATTTCGGGCGATAATATTTTCTTGTAAAATTTTAGGCAGAGTAGAATTCACAGCGTCGGGTTACCGGCTCGAACGTCTCTGCTTCCGGAACCCCCGCCCACCGGAAGTGGTTCTCCACCGCCGATACCGCGCCGTCATTCCGCTACACCTGCGGTAAGCGAAGTTTAATTCGTTTCGCTGTTTCAATTAACACCGAATCCCGATACTTTTTCACTGCAATTTTTACCCGAACCGCCAATGGAACGTTCGTGGATATTTTTAGTGGAAATCTGGAATCGTAAAGTAACGTTAAATCAACCTTTTTGTAGCACTCCAAAACTATTTTGACTTTTGCGATACTTGTGAGAAATTACAGGTGGTATTTTGAGAGGAGGAAAATTTATTGTTAATTTGCTATCCTTCGAAAAGAATAAAAGCAAGTGGAAAATTTAAATAGTAACTATTGAAGACACGTACACTATTGTTTACGTACACTATTGTTTATAAATCAGTGGACACTTGTTAATTATTTTAATAAATACTTACTGGATTAGGCTTTTAATAATATCTTAAAAAAGACGTTTTAATTAAACTCCGTTTCTGTCGTAAATAATCAGCGATTAGTAGCTTTATTTTATAACTACAGCATCAATTTTTCTCTATTCTAATTTTGGTAAGTGTCCAAAGGGTTTACATTTTTCATTTGAAAGATAATTTGACTATTTGATAAATTAAACTCGTCAGTCCATTAAAATAATAATGAATTATCTATTGGTACGCCTAATATTAATGTTCTTAAAAAATTGAATAAAACACTTTATATCTTTATTTTCGATTTTGTATTCTTCTTTATTAAAATATTCACCGTATTACACGATTTTCATAGCTGGTATCTGTAATTTTATCACAGAAGAGCTGCGTCCAATTAAATAAAGAAGTTGCTGACTTCATGCCTAAGATTCTAAAGTTTCACAAAGGTTGTTTTTGTGTTGTCAACTCTTCAACTGCTTCGTTAGATGAAGTTCTAGAAAGTATTATGCAAATATTCCTGGCTAGATTCTTGGAATAGTTTTCTGATTTAAACACGTGTCAGTTCTTCCGAAAATATCCTAATTAATTCAATAAATAATATCGCAAATATTAATCACGACTTGCTTTTCCGGTCAAAAGATTGAAATTGCTTTTTGATCTGATCCCGCATTAATCCTTCGCGTATTTTGTTATTAATTCAATCAATAACATTGCAGTTATTAATAGAGATTCGTTTTTCGGACTGAAAGTGTGGGATTGCTTTCTGATTTGAACCCGCATCAATTCTACCGTGAATTTTGGTATTAATACGATAAACAATGTCGCAAATATTAGCAGCAATTTGCTCATTTTCATTCGCCATCCGATTTCTCACCGAAATATTTTCTCAGGTAAAACATATATTGCCGATGTCTTTATTTTTACCAATTTTATGCTATTTAAAGTGTACTACAGTGATACCAACATTTTGCCTAGGTACAACAAGTATATTACAATATAATATTTGAAGAACAAAATTTTTGTTTCAGGTTTATTACTTAAACTGTACCTATAAAAGTATGACTCTGCTTAAACACTATGGTCTACTGATATTTAGAAAATTAAAATAAAAGAATTGAATCCCAAAGGGGTTCTTAGAAACCCCTTTCTAAGGGGTACTTAGAAACTAGTAAAAGATAGTCGAACAAAATTTTTGAAACGATAGGCAAGTTTTGTTTATGTAACTGTAAAAAAAGAAACTTACTTTTCTTGAAATACTTGAAATACTTTCGATCTCTTAATGCTGAATTCATTTATTCATTTATTATTTATTAACGGGGGTAAACCTTTTAGAGTACAAAGAAAAATTCAGATTAATCGTAAGAGTTTAAACAACGTAATAATTGAGATTTAAAGCTAGCGGGAGTGGAAAAGAAGTCGATGGATTTACAATACACGTTAACATTCTTTAAAATCGAGTTGAGATCATTGTCAATACAGTATACCTTAGTATGAGCTTCCTTTAACATAAGAATTTGCTGTCCAACAACTGTGAAAGACGTGGTAAACTTAAAGGACAATTATTTGTATTTTTATTTAATTACAGTGAGAACAATTAACAATACCATTAATCACATTATAAGTTTCCTAGTTTCTTAGTTTTCCTAGCATTCGAAACTAGAATACCAAATTTCCTATAAATGCATAAAGATCCGCAGTCTGCTAACAAATCAATCATCCCCCCTAAATTCTCAACCCTTTGACTATTTTTCTCATTTTCACTGAAATGATACGAGCAAGGGGCAACAGTTAATGGCACGGTGACACTCGACGAATTAACCCAAAGCAGGTCGAAAAGCTTCGGCGTAATCTCAGCTCGGTTTTACGCGGTTACAGTAAATCGGGTAGAAATAACGAGGAACGAAGTGTTCTCGTCGCAGAACTCGTTCGCTCGTTGCCCGAAGTGGTTCGCGTAATTAGTGG
Source organism: Eucera pruinosa (assembly GCA_028830335.1). Taxonomy (NCBI): domain Eukaryota; kingdom Metazoa; phylum Arthropoda; class Insecta; order Hymenoptera; family Apidae; genus Eucera; species Eucera pruinosa. The sequence goes on along the minus strand of JAMYCR010000015.1, from coordinate 9,828,435 downwards.
ACAAACGATGGTTTAATGGATCAAGCTGAATCCGTGGGTTCTTTGCACAGACGCGTGCGGACACGGGGACAATCGTCACTATAAGCACACGCGTACTCGACCACCTAAACACTGCACACACGGACACACACCGGCTCGTCGTGATAGTCTAGACGCAAGTATCTTCAAACACGACACTTTTACACGATTTTTGCTTCGCTATTCTTTTTTTTTTTTTGTACGACTAAGAATCATTGTTATCGATATTCGGAAATTTTTACGAGTGAAATTGGCATCATTTTGAGAGAATTCGGTGGAAATTTCAAGCTATGACGCAAAAATGGCGAAATCCGTGAGTTTTTATATAAAATGGTTGCTTTTGCACTTTTATACAATTTCTGCTTTGCTTTTTTTCCCGTGAAATTGGGAAATCGTACGTGAATATTTATCATTTGGTGTGTTTAAATTTTTACAAGTGAAATTGGCATGATTTTACGAGAACTGATTGCAAATCGGAAGGCTTGACATAAAAATGGCTGCTTTTGCATTTTTACACAATTTTTGCTTCGCCTTTTTTTTTATAAAATTGGGAACGTGTACGCGAATCTTTATTATTGCTATACCGAATTTTTTACAAGTGAAATTGGCATGATTTGGAGAAAATTCGATGAAAATCGCAGGTTTCCACATAGAAACAGCTGTTTTCGTTCAAAGATAATAAAATTAACGAGCTTGGGTGTAAAAATGGCTGCTTTCAAATGAAAATAGCGAAATCCGCGAGTTTCGCTGCATAAAGAAATCACGAAATTGTGTGACGTTCTGCTAGAAAAATAATAATTATTACTATTACTCGATTTAATTTAATTTCATCGAATAACTACAATATCATTATTATTATACACATTCTCTAATCGTGTTACCAATTTTTTCCCATCAAAATTAATTTACCAAAACAAAATCAACGCACACAGAATTTCTATATATTCATCGGATACATTAAATTTCGTCACTAAATCATTTATACACAGTAGCGAACGAGAGATTAAGTCTAAATCAAGAAGTAGACGAAATTGTTTCATTCCATAGGGTTATCCAAAATAGACTATAGGAACACATATCTTCACTTTTTTTCTTTCCCTTTCTGCTTTACCCTTTTCTAATCTATCTTCGTTCGTTCACGTTTTCAATTTTTATTTTGTTCACCTCTATTTTACTAACAAACATGGCATTTGACAGATATTCTCATTCAACGTACTAAAGGTACTTTTGGATAACCCTTTACAATGTACACACGTGCAAAGTTCGTCATGGGGAGGTTAATTAAAGCGTAACTCTTTCCTTCTCGCATTCAACTTGAAAAAGAAGCGCACACACACACACACGTACACGCAGACAGAGCTTTCAGCCCTCGTTATCTGCATCCCCGAGGGGATATCAGCTCAATCGAGTAGAACAAAGCGATCTCGTAGGGGAATTCTATCGAGGAACTTGTTGATTCCGCAGGTAGCTCCACCACCGATACCATTGCGGCCACCAGCGATCCCGAAGCGAAGCAAAAACGAGAAACCGATCCCGATACAGTTGTCGACGAGGCAGGAGGGTCAGGTGAATCGACGCAAGGCCAGCGACCCTTCTCCTCCGCCCTCGTTGATATTATCCTCTTCCTGGACACGCGACTCAAACAGCGAGAAGTTAATCGATCTAGGTCCATTTCGAGCGCAAGATCAACGGAACAATCAAGAGTATTCGTTGAACTTTGGCAACAAAGAGGCGAGAGAGACCGTGGTAGAAGAGAATGATTTCGTAGCGGACTTTGATAAGGCGAATTTTGAGGAGGATTGCAAGGTAAATCAGAAGTCGAACTTTGAGGAGCTGCAGAAAGCGTCGCGGGATCTCGAGAAGAGGCTGCACGAGAGAATCGTGAAGAACGCGGAGGCGAAGTTCAAAGATCAGAATAGGGAGGGAAGGCAAAGGATGAATATTCAGAATAATAGGTGAGCGAAGATATTATTCATTTATTCGGGTGGTGTTATATATATACAGGGTAGATGTACAAATTACTGCCACTCTAAGCTTATTTTATTTAACTTTATTTAACTATTTTAGAACGTATTTAACTTAAAAATCGTTCAAGTTTGGAGCATATTATTGTTCAACGTCTCTTTTGTTTATGAACATTTTTTTTTGTATGTTGAATATCATGAATATCATGAAAATGTACGACAAAGTCCAATGTTCCTATTACTGTCACTTGAAAACTTCTCATTTAAATAGAAACACGGTTTACATAGTTTAGCACGTCAGTTTGCGTAACATATATAAGATATACAGTAAACATATAGCCGTTACCGAATTGTCACAATTCGTATACTTTATAATTACATTGGTCACGTTTTAATGTTCAATAGCACATTTGCCCTTTAATATTTCGTTTTAAATATTAAGTGTAAACGAATATATCATACAATGTCTATATATTGTTACGTAAACCGAGGTCCAAATTTAGTATGAAGATTTATTTATTTACGATTCGTTATACAATACTTTGCTGTTAAATAAACGAATTCAAGTGTCGGTTATAGGGACACTGACAGTAATTGGGACATCTTCCCTAATTTTATCGTAACATTCATGTACTATACCAGAAATTATATTGTGCCATACATGTACGTATGCTTTCAACGAATGTCAGTTTAATTCCCGAACGCGTATTTATACGTCCATGGTAATGAAAGTCTCGATAATTGGACGAAAATTCGTTAAATATTATTCTGTTCCATCCGTAAAATGGTTAAACCTTTAAACATTTTTACCATTATTTGTACTAATTATGCTTTCAAATCATTGCGTTCCCTTTTCAAACGAAATTTCCGCTGTTCCATTTACCGTTGCTTCGCCCTAACTTATGTCACTGTGCCAGCCAGAGGAAATCGCATTAGGGGACTTAGTTACACGGATGCAACAACGTGAATTCCAACCGAACGCGACCAACGGAATTTCTCAATGAAAAAGGGCGAATTTCTATTCTTGCAAACGTTGCTCCACCACAATTAGCAACGATCGCGTGCTCGAGCGTTTTGAGCGAAGCTCTGCGAAGCGTGAACGTGGTACAAGTGTTGCGCGCGTGTTTCAGACAGCACACGAATTAGTGGCGAGACGTTATGGCCGATTACATTCGCGACGGGCTAAACGAAGCGTAAACTTCGACTCTATCTCGACGTTCGAGCAGACGTTTCGTCGAACCAGGTTGCCGTGCTCGTAACTGGCCTTAATTCTCCTCTCGTTCGCCACCACGTGCGTTTTACTACACGGGAGATGGATGAACGCGTTCCGCGTTTCAAGGGAATGCTAGATTCTTCTTAACAGTTTGGCGAATGTGACCCATTTGGTATATTTAGTATTGGGTGAGAGGTGGATATTGGATTTTATGTGTTACGGTAAATCATATATATCTCGTGCACCTTGTTGGGTTCGTTAATAGAGAGATGAATTGTTAGGTTGTTACGTTTCTTGATTGGCAATTTTGTGATCCGTAGTTGTTTGATATTTAACGCGTTTCTTCGTAATAAAGGGTAAAATAAGTAAAACCGAAAGTTGCGATTACACGATATTTCTATGGAGATTCGGAAGGGGTTGCATGTAAGGAAAAATCGAGTATGCGACGCATTTAATACAAAATTATTTTTTCTACAATTATCAGATATTTAACTTATGGGAGAAATAATTATTTGTGAGTCTGTGGCGGCTCTCCTGCACCCACCACTAGAGGGACATACGAAATTGGCTTTCTCGAAAGTACTCGCTCCAACTACCTCGTCCATATATATACCGCCTTTAACCTTCCTTCCAATATCCCAAGTCTAAGGCAGGGCCTGCTAGGTAGCCTTACTGATGAGTCCACTAGCAGGCCCAGGACGAAACGCAACACCCTTCCTTTTCCCTATCCTATCCTCTCTCTACAGCTCCACAAGTCTAAAGAGAAAATGCCAATATTGCAATACTAGTAAAAAATTTAGGATTACATGTTACTATTATAGTGATGCAGAAGAGGTTGTATGCAAAGAAGGAATGAATTTGTGGCGCGATTAACATGAAATTATTTTCTCTACAATTATTAGATATTTAAGTTAAGGGAAAAATAGGCATCTGTAATTTTAAAAAGAAAATGTCGATATTGCAATATCAGTACAAAATTTGCGATCACATATCTTTACTATACTGATACAGAAAGTGTTTCATGCAAGGAGAAATCAAGTTTGTGTCACATTTGATAGAGAATTATTGTTTCTACGATAATTAGATATTTAAGTTAGGAGAAAAATACATATTGGTGATTCTGAAAAGAAAATACCTATATTGCAATACTATTACGAAATTTGCGATTACATATTACTACTATAGTGACGCAGAAGGTGTTGCATGCAAAGAAAAATCGAGGTTGCGTCGCATTTCATACAAAATTATTGCTTCTACAATTATTAAATATTTATGTTAGAGGAAAAATAAGTGTTTGTGATTTTAAAAAGAAAATACCGATATTGCGATATTGGTATAAAATTAACGATCACACAGTGTTCCTATAGTGATACAGAAGGGGTTGCATGCAAGAACGGAGCAAATTAAACTTCGCGAAACGGAATATAATAATAGTAGACGATTTTTTGCACAACTGTTATCAGAAGTGTTTATTAACGATACGAATTAAAGTTACTACCTTGAAAGCCAAACAGAAAACCAAAATAGCTTGGACGACTATTAGCTAACACTTGTGTTCGCAAAGGGTTAATTCAATACCATTTCCGTTTACAATTATCACGTATTTAAAAAACGTCTTCGTGGTAAAAGTGGATACTTGTAATTCTAATTAAAAACTATATCGCAGAATATTGCACCGTCGACGGAAGCAGGTCGCGCGCAAGGTAAAATCCAGTTCGCGTCGCCTTTAATATAGAATTCTTTCCATTCTTGCTACAACAATTTAATGGAATCCTATTTTAAGGCAGCCCACCTCTCCGCTGCTATTTCGTTATTACAAACTTGGTCTTAGAATTTCTCCCTTCCATTTCCCGCGAAACAAAGAACTGCTACGGGCGTGTTCGGTTAAACGTCGCAGAAGAGAAGGGTGAAATATATTATTATATTACGTCCGGTAATTTCATTCTCGCGAAACACCGCACCGTCGCTCTTCAAACTTCGCTTACTTTTTTAATAAATCAAACTGTGAAAGTTGCGACTGGGAGGGGGTTAATTTAATCGATGATGCTTCGCACATGTTCTTCGGTCGCGAACTTTTTCATCCCCATTCGCTTACGACACTCGTCTGCTTGTTCGACAGGCTTCAGTCGAAGATGGAAAAAGAGGAAGAGGGGGAGGATTGCGAGGAAGCTTCAGACGGGAAATCTCGGGAGAAAATAGCCACGTCCCGAAGGGAGGCCTTGCAGGAAGACGAGACGAAGTTTGCTGCTCTGGTGAGATCGCGACGCGAAGCAGAGAAGAGGCGCAAGTTCGAAGAGCTTCAGGCTGTCTCGAAGAAGCTGGAAAAGAAGCTGCACGAGGAGGACGATCAGCTACGGGCGAGCAAAGAGCGACCTGTCAGCAGGTATGCTCTTTAAAATGTTTTATTTTATTTTGTATTTATCCGGAACTTGGCAGAAAGGTGGCAAAATTTCGTACGAAATGAGGAAAAATACTTCGAAGATCAATTTGTAGTACATGTATTATACGCGAATAAAACAAGGGTAAAAATAAAGATTGAACTTAATATTCATAAGACCATAAATTTCTGCGTGGGAATAATTAATTTTGGGAACTTGTAACCCGTTGGAATAAAACTTTAAGCAAGTTCCCTATTGTAAGAAGTATTTTTACCTTTTAAAAATTACCCTATGAAGTTTTTTATGACGCTGTCTATAGTTTCGGTTTGGAATACTTTATTTATGTATACGGGAAGCAAAACCTATTGATCACAAAAGGAAAATATAAATGTATGATAAAAAGTAAAATAAAGGAATTACAAAAGAAGTATAATATTGGGTTGTAACGTGTCCCGTTTCCTTATTCTTTATACAATCACCTATTCGTTGATTCCAAAGTAAGTTTCACCAATCTGTGTATAATTTTAATCGATGATCTTCTTTAATCTTCCTAGTAGCTGAAGGATTTTTCGTCGATAGAATTCTAAATATGTTAGAAAACTACATGAAAAGAACAGGATAAATATATGTACATACATATGTTACAACCTAATACAAATGAAGTGTTCAAGTTGCATACCGAATGTTTCCCCAATATTTATCAAAAATGAAGAAGCTATAAGAAACTCTATTGGAATCTTTTTGGTGTTTCAAAATCAGGTACGAGGAGTTGCAGAGAGGCTCGCAGGACGCGGAGAGACGGTTGCATTGCGAGCAGAAATCCGCGGAAGTGCCACGCGGGAAATACGAAGCTGACATGGACAGGGCGAGGAACATTTTGCAGCACAATCTCAGGAAAGAAAGGAATTACGAAAAACTGGAGAAACTACCGAAGGCGACGCAGACGAATCTTCCACCACCGCTCAGCGCGATTTCGCAGAGTTCCGTGCCGAAACCCATGAGCGTCCGTCAGGACAGTAATGTCTCTTCCGATAGTTTCAGTCAGACCAGTTCTCCTAGTTATACCAGCAAAACCATGGAAGCTCCACTTTTACCCCATAAATACGGCAAAGTTCCAGGTAAGAAGTTCAATTTGACATTTCAATTTATTTATTATAGTAATAGGGTGAAAAGGTAAAGTTTGCTTATAGTAATAGTAAAAGGTAAAGTTTGCTATGTAAATTTTTTGTTTTCATATCCTCATTTGGTATTGATCAAATACATGTTGAATATTATAAAAACGTAGCAACTTTTTATTCGATTCAATGTTTTCACGATTCTTGGTTTTATAGATTGAAACTATAATTCGAAGCTTAATTTTTGTAACGAGTACAGTGAACTTTTGTTGCATGTATTAGACGTAGAAAATAATTCATCTTTATTTATTCACCTTCAAAGTCTTCGCGAATTTGTCGATGCAAAAATTTCTGGTATACCCTTTTTTCAGGGAAACGTTTTGTACATTTAAAAAAATGTCCATTAAAATAATGAATATTATTAGAATTAAAATTCACTTTTATTATATTTTACGTGTCGTAAATTTGGAAAATCGTCGATCGAAATAGTGAATACCATTACTAATGAAAATTACATTAATCATATTTTACATGTAAATTTGATAAAATATCAATAAAAATAATCGATGCTATTAATAATAAAAATTGCCCTTATTATATTTCATTTATCGTAACTTTGAGATAATGTCGATCAAAGCAACGAATATTATTAATAGCAGAAATTACTTTTATCGTATTCTACTTGTTAATTTTTGCTCTTTGTAACATCGAGCGTCGAGTCAATTTGTACAGCTGATATTGAGACTGTAACTACGCATTCGGGTTGATAAACACCGGAAACTTTTTAAAAATCGAGTAACACCCACGTGTGATTAAACGCTCTCCGATAATTCACCGTTCCCCTCGTATCAGCAAGTTTTTTCCCCCGAGTTCAACGATTCAATTACAAGTAGCAAAAACGAAACAAGTTCTCGTGAAAAATCGATCTCAATTAATCATCCACGTGGCGCGTTATTCACCCCCCTCCTTGTTGCATTCAATTGCACTGGCTCGTTTATTACAAAAGCGAGTCGTCGGGCGACTTTTACGTGACTCGAATGCAGTCTTTCGCTTACTGAAACCTAACACCCACTTTTTCATCCCCTTCAACTTTTACACGACGTTCTACAGATGTTGCGTTCGAAATTAATGAAATTCAGGAGTTCATAACAAAAGCGACCCTTGTCAATTTTTATCTTTCTCCAAAGCAGTCATAAAATACTTCACAGTATTCTTAATTTTTGGCAGGTATTAATAATGGAAATTTTTGATTATAATAGGCGGATTATTTTTAATCAATTTTATATAAAATGTTTTGGGACCGACAGATTATGATAACCATAGCCCACTGATAACATTATTCATGATTATAGTAACCGGATTCTGTGAGTTGATCGTGATTCCAAATTACAAAGCAACTGAATCATATTTGAAAAAGTATACATATGTAGATCAAAACAGATGTAACGATATACATAAATGTTCGCACTTTCAACTCGTTATTCTTCGTTCTCTTACTACTGTAATTGCTTTCTCTATGTATCTGATCTCTTACTCTCTATTATTCGTACAGAAGGTACATAAATATTTCGAACACTAATAGTCACATATAAATCCTTCAGTTCGTCTAAAGAGTTCTCATATTCTCATTACTCTTGTTCTATTTTCTTATTGGCAATTACACTTATTCTACGCATGATAGCATTCACGTATTCACTCCATTAAACTACTAATTATCTTATACTTTACATACAATTTTGTTTTATACCAATCTCCCTAATATTTAATATACCTAATTATTTCATACCACTATTAATATATCTATTATCCCTACTTTCAAGTGCATCCTTATAAACCTATATACCTATTTAATTATAAAACTTCTATCAACCCTATTTTCCCTATCTCTACATATATCTTTATAAAAACTAAACATACGTACCCCCTTAATCTATATAACTTTAAATGTAACTTTGTCCCTAGTTTTAAATACATGCATATCCTTATAAACTTGAATCCTTATCGTTATAACAATTTTATCCCGTTTCTATCTTATTACTACGAATCCCTATCTTTTCCATCTTTCTTCCTCTTCTTTTTATCAATCTCTTCTAACCAATTCCACCATATTCTTCTGTACCCTGATTGTTTATTGCATTTATAACGTTGTGAAGCAGGCAAATTCTTGGTGAAATTTTCAGACAGAGCATTGGTCTCGGAGCCGGACAGTTCTTCGGGCCGAACTATCACGAAGTCGACCAGCACTCCGGCCAGCTTGCAGGCGATCGTCAGAGTTCACGGCGGCAATAACGGTTCCTTGCATCACAAGGTGAGCGGTCTAAGAGACGTTTTCAATGCGCAGAAACGAGAACGTGTTACGTAACCGGCGAAAATGGCACGATTAATTCTTTCGCGTTCGCCGTTTATCGATTCCGTTCGTTTCCCACGCCGTTGTTACGTAACGTGGAAAAGATAGAGAAAGGGAAAGGTGGGAGGGAGAAGGAGGAGGAGGAGGAGGTGGGAAAAGGGTGGATAGATATACGCGGAATGAAGGGTCAAGCGATTCCTGAAGGCTCGCATGCTCGGCCGAGCGCGAACAAATTTGGAGGCCAACGTCGACTGCAAAGCGAGCTTGTTGACACGTTGCAGAAACCCGGAAACGTTTGAAGTCGATCCGATTTAATTGGTCGCTAGGAAATTGAACGGCGAATAGCGGAGATTCTGCGGGATTATCGAAGGAGATGAAAGTTCCTTGTGTACTCTTCCGGTTGCTCTTAACTCTTCGCGAGATAAACTGGGATGGAATTTGTTTAGTAGGTTTCGCGAAACTCTGGGGATGGGAATAAGCAATCGAAGACAGTTTCTAGATTTAACCCTTTCACTTTCGAAGGTACGGTGCGTTAACCTCTAGCAATGCAATATATTATGGAAGACAGAATGTCGTGTGAATGTTTGGACCAGAGCGATTGCTGAGCGAACGGTGTTGTATTTGGGTAAGATTGGCTAAGGCGTGAATGAGAAGTGTTTGGGATAGAGCGATTGAGTTGACGTGTGGTCGAAGAGTGCGTGGTCGCGCTAGGTTTCGTGTGAACGTGACTGTTTGGGTTCTACGAATGTCTGAGACGAGTGAGAGAAGCAGAGAGAAATAAGGAGAAAGAATGAATGCGTGCAAGGGTAGAGAATGCGTAGGTGAGGGAGTCGAGTGCGAGAGGACGTTGCGAGTACAGAGCGAGAGTTTTTTATATGAGATTGTGCGTTAGTTTTATTATTAATAAAACTATTAATAAACCACCATTTCTTATTCTCAAACTGAGTTTTCTTCCCTTCTCGCACCTTTAAACCATCCACGTGGGGTTTACTTTAAAATAATCCCTACAATATTTATTATCAATGTTATAGTGGTGACTAAATCATTATGAACACTTCGATATTATCACTCCTTTGAAGTTTAAACAAGTATATTTAAGAAGGAACTATACTTTCGTTGCATAAAGTATCGCTGTGTAACAGGAGTTTTACAACTTCTACGAATTGTTTCAAATTTTTAAATGTACGCCTAGCAGCAATGTTAAAGAACCACGAAATTTTAGGCGAAAACTTAGAAAGTGATAACGTCGATGTGTTCTCATAATAATTTGATCACTTGATATTATTTTATTCAGAGAATAAAACAATCCTTCGCTTAGATTCCATTTCTTTAATTTAGTTCGTTTAAATATAAATTTATATACAAATCCACAGTCTAGTTATAGTTTTTTAATTTTTCATTTTTAATTTTATCCAGTATACAAAAGAATTCATTAGTATGTAAAAGTATTCAAAATGTCACTGTTGATATTTAGAGTGAGTGAAACAAATGATATAACAAGTTAATGATACAATAAATCAAAAACCGATAAAATTAGGAAAACGTAAGAACAAATATTAAAGATGAAATAAACATACACATATTATTATGATAACAAGGTAAGTTTAAAAGTTCATAGAGAAACATAAATAAAGTTTACGATGTTTCCTATAAATGAGAAAATGTGAATATCACTTTTCCTATAAAAGTGATATTGATTAGAGGAATTTGAATTGTTGTAAACACGTACGTAACATACGGTGCTTTTGATGCAGATACAAAGATGTTTTAACAGTGAAGGATTTCTGAGAAAACAGAGTATTAAGAAACGACTAAGTACAGGTAGTTTCCTATAAATGAGTCTACCTGTATTTAGTCATTTCTTAATATTCTGTTTTCTCAGAAATCCTTCACTGTTAAAACATCTTTGTATCTGCATCAAAAGCACCGTATGTTACGCACGTGTTTACAACAATTGAAATTCCTCTAATCAATATCACTTCCGTTTCATTAATTTATAGTTCTCCAAATTATGAAGGGGATTCAAACTACCAATATTAACAGGTTAATATCATCTAGTAGAATTCTTTTGCAAATAATCATTAAAGATTTATAACTTTACTCTTTTTATCCTTTGCAAGCTTTATTTGTTTCGCGTAAATATATGAGATATGCAGGTCGTCGCAAGTTTCGACTGGGAAACACAAATATCGCGATCTATGCTCTGGATTCTGTATAATCGCGGCACGGGGCGAGGATAAAGTGACAAGGGGGTGAGGAGGTTTAGTGGGGGGGGGGGGGGGGCGGAATGAACGAACGCGAGATCGCGCGTTTCCATGGGGATCGATAACTCGCGTCATTTATTCCTTTTGTTCGGGGAATCGGGGAAACGGGCGCGTGTTCTTTCCCGAGTTACGCGTTCGACAGCGATGGAAATATCGGGAACCCGTATCGGTGCCCGGGACGATATCATTTTACAGGGAATCCCGGCCTTGCGTTATTAACGCCGAAAATAGCACACCGCCCGATAATAAACGCGAAATCCCCAGGACAGGTGCGAGCCGATGCAACGTTTACGAAACCCGCCCACGCCGCTTTTATTAATCGTTCCACTTGTTGTTTTTCTTTTTATCGTTCATTCGATTCATTGAAAAGGCAGCGGCGAAGGTGGATTTGCAAATTATTCGATGCTTCGAGGGCAATCGAAAGAATAATCGGTGGCGGATTTAGGTTAACGTTAAGCAGGCTAATTACGGGTATTACTGTGGTTTTTCAACAATGGTGGATCTTCAGGTGAATAAATTGACAACTTGTACGATGTCATTCTTTAACTTGGATATTTGCAGTCTGTAAAAGAAGAGCGTGAACGCGATATTTATGAAAGTTGGCACTTAATGATGGGGATATTTCGTTAATATAAACATACCTAGTCATCTCTGATACGCGTTTCCCTAAAGCCTCTTAGTTTGTATCGTCGAGAACTACGGACCTTTCCAAGATGAGCGCTGCGTGTGTACAATAATTTGAAACAGCGTCAATGTGTTGGGCTGGATCCTAATCACTGAATGCCAATCATATCGAGAATGTCTGGTTTGTTATAAAGTATAAGCTTCGAGGAAAACGTGTTTCAACGTTGAAAGTACTGATTCGCCGCGTTGGAAAAATATAGATTAATATATAAATGAATAATTTATTATTTATAGGACGATATTACTTAAGGGGTCAATCATTACCTGTACCGTTTACTCCTAATTATTATCGAGATGCGTTCAGGTGGCAGAATTGCCTTTTTCGCGTTGGTTAATGGAAATTTTATGGAACGAAACGAGTGAAGGGAACGCAGGGGTGGCCGGAGAAGGGTTGTCGATGAACGAAGCGACGTAATTTGTCCTTTGATAGCGCGATACGACCGCGGGGAAATTTATAATCGATATCGGTAGGTGAAGGGTTGAGTACGTATGAACAGTGTGTAGTCAGGGTGCGTTGGCTTCTCAAACACGGAATCTGTTGCGAAGTAGCATAACCGCCATTGGGGACCAATATTTGCGTCAATTCGCGTACCCGTTACACTAGTACAGAATTATGTAAGCGGTTCTTCTGCCAACGTCCTCGTAAACCTACTCGAGTCGCTTCATTTACGCTTGTCTCGGTAAACAGGTTTGTTTTCTTATTGCTGAAACGTAATAATGATACTAATCGCGAAATCTTTTATAAGCGTAAGGAAACGAAAGGTTAATTATCGTTAAGTGCCGTTCAGACACTTCGGTTATGTTTGGACACGTTGCGATTAACCCTTTATATTGTTACGTGCCCAAAAATCGATAATTTGCGCAGGAAATATAAAATAGGGGGAAAAGTGAAGTGAAGTAAAGATACAGTGTTTCATAAGAGTATTAATATCGATAACAGGAGTTGATTGACAACGATTTGGGCTGTAATGCGAAGAGAAGTAAATTGCTTTCGTAATCTGTGAAAACAACTTTGTTATGTTAGGATTGTAATAGAAACGGTTTATTATGATTATTTTAGGATTTGAATCTTTCGATAAGAATAATAGGCTGAAAACGTTACGCAAAGGAGACAGAATGCTCACAATTTAACTCATTTTATTGCAAACAATTATGACTTCTGTGCTCGGTTTAATGGATATACGTACATACTATCTTTATTATTTATTTACACACCTATTTTCTAATAATTCTTACCAGGCACTAATGCAAAAGGTACAACATATGCCTGGGATTAAAGTAAGCTTTGAAGAAAAGGTCAATTTAGTACGGATGCACAAAATTCTAATCTGTAGTCTTTTGCATAAAGTAACTTTTGTTGTCTGCTAATAATTTAATTTTAAGTTGCCAACAATCCAGATTTTAACCTTCATTGGGTCTTTTGCTAAAATATAACCCTTTGTATTAAATGTAAGCAATAAATTTATACTTTAATATGATGTAACTGACTCACATTTTTGTATAATTTACTTACATGTATATCTCGTAACGCTTGGAACAGTAATAAAGTTGTGGTGTATTAATAGACGTTATAAAGGGTTAATTTTTAAACACTTTGAAAAGTCCACGAACCATTAAGACTAACGACGAGTAACCCTTTCCTTTCAGATCATCACAGATATGGCTAGCAGTCATTATGTAACCACTGGAAGACTTCGGTTCAGGTTCGTTCAGGTGTTCTTCAACGCAGTTGCCTTGTTGATGATCGCCGGAGGCCTGGCTATCTACTTCAAGTGTGAGTAGACTCATGAACTCGCAATGAGAATGAATAGACTCGGAAATTATTAAAAAATCACGATACTATCTTTATAATGATGTTCCTACGTTACATGTTTAAAAATCAAAGTAGTTAGCTTCAAAGTCTTTAGGACACGATACACGTTATTCTTGAAAAATAGATTGTGGATCATTATGCAAATTCATTTTTTTATAGACATAAATTCGATCAAATTATAGACTTAAAAGTTCTATCTTAATTATTTCTTTAATTTCCAAGAACAGAAATAAAGAAGTGAAATTTAAATAAGGGGTAACTTCGCTCTCATAAGTTTTTAGTTACAAATTTATATTACTTATATAACTATAATATACTATAACTATTTTAGTTACAGTTATAAGTCATTAATAGTACAATGTCTTCTTTAATTTTAACATTCCGTATATTTTTGTATATTATGTATTATGTATGCTTCTTTGCGCGTTTAAATTTGTCATAAATGAATAAACATCTACAGTCTACTCATAAGTATTCGGATTCATTTGATGCATTAAGATTCATTTATTAGCTAAAGAATGAAATTAAATTGGGTGTAACGAAGTCGTCGAGTCAACACTAAAACATTTGCATACACGTAATGTATCAATACTGCGTATGACCGTTGGCGAAACACGCGTAAATTAATGACAATACCATTATTAATCATTGCCAGTACTTAAAACGTATGATGTGGCCATTTATTCGTAATATATTGAGGTTCTGCACGAGGTGGTCGCAATGAATCGTCGACGAGCCATGTCGGAGAAACGTTATTACACGATCGTCGGTGACAAACGTAAATGTTGGTGACGTTAGGCGGTATAATGCACGAGCGCGTAGCACGAGGAGCTTTGTGGTAGCGGAAGATCAATAGAGCTCCCGGTTCCCGCGTGCTACTTGCTTTCAAACATCAACACCGGCTTCACGTGCAACTTTGTTCAAATGCATTCCGGCAATGCTCGTGCAATTGGCTTTTTCCTCGAATTAACACTGTGTTGTTCAAGGCAATTAATGCACGCATTCACGAACATTTTCGATCGATGGCTAATGGCTACGTTTGTTAACCCTTTCACGACGGACGTTGAGTGACAAAAATTCAACACAAGATTAAATTCTGTGTTGGCTGGAAAGAATGACGATTTGCTTCCTTTTTCGGCCAAACGCGATAATAGAAAATCAGCTAAAAATATTAATGTTTTACTCGTGCAAAATGTTATTATATAAGTATAAAACTTAATAGAGAATTTATAGACAATACGGAGCAAGATTGGTTAATAAAAATGTCCACAAAAGTGAAAATCAGCTTCGAGAAATAATACAATTATCGTAAAACAAGAATTAAGTGCATAATAAAAAATCGGTTCCGATGCGTGAATTATGTCAAATACCAACCTCAATAGACTATTTGATTCTGTCATGTCCTAAATTCAATGTCTATCGTAACAAATACAAAATTGGAACCACAATAAAAGATAACAAGCTTCATGATCTACTTGAGTTCATTAAAGAAATCAAAATTGCAGACCAAATAATATGATTTAATGACACCGTCGTTAATAACCTGGTTTGTTGATGCGACGTTAAACTGCTCATTGAAAATAAACAATTCATTTTACCATAGTTTATCAAACTTTCAAATCGCTATACTGAAAAATCACTCGAACATGACGTATCAGGTTTTGCCATCTGACCACGAATATAACAAATTAACTTATCAGAAGAGTGAGAAAATTGTATACGTGTATTGTGAAACGATCGTTACATGATATTATTAAAAATGGTTTGGAGTGCGAAGGGTTGAAAAGCAAATTTGCGAGGGAACGAAATTTCGTTCGTTTAAAGCGAATAGGAGAGGAGGAGTTTCGCGAGGAAACTGGCGTACGTTTTGCTCGTGTTACTGAAAGAGTGCATCGTGATGTGTAACGATGCACAATAACGGAGGGCACTGGAGCGCGTGAAAACCGTGTCGTACAATACTTTCCTTGCAGTGTCCATTAGGTGTGCGTCGGCCAAAGAGAGCCGAGGATAAAATACCGCGCAACGAAATACGTGAAAGGTCAATCTTAAAAGCGTAATCTCTATTGTTGCAAAGTAGGTACGAATTATTGCAGAATTGAACAGCTATTTCCGCAATCCGAGAATTAATTTTCATGCATTATGATTCGATTTAACCCTGAAAGTATTCGGCCATGTTGGACATTTAATAATTGTTTTCAAAATGATGTGCTGCGAAAGTAAAGAAATAATTCGAGATTTATGATTAATGCGGATGAAGTGTCGATTTAACACGATTATGAAACGTTACATTTAACCTCTCAACGATGGGGGAATTTCTTGTCCTTTTTATGTTAAATGGAAAATTCGTTCCATTGCCGCAAATCATTTGAAACAGTTTTTAATTCAGAAAATTGAGAATTTCTACACGGATCAAATTATAAAGTTAAATAAAAGATAGTTAAAAGATATCGACAAAAATGGCGAAACTTTCGTAAACGATATTACATCTTAAATAAAGAGAATCGTTTTGCGAATCGACTGAAAAAACAGCACGAACTTTCTGTTCAACTCAATTAGGATAATTGCAGAAAGTAAAAGGAACCTGAAAATCATTAAAAGAAACTATTAAAACCTTCAAGGATTGACATCTGTTTTAGAATTTTAGACGATAAAGAGTTCATATGCTCAATTTTATCAAATACAAACTCCATATTATCAAACGAATATCTAAATTTGGTAAATTAAGTTCTTCGATCTTTGCCCGAATTAATTTTGTTCGAAAGGGGTAAAATCTACGACAGATTCGAATGTTTGGAATAAAATTATCTTTATATTCTGCGATAAAATAAAATAAAAAAAAAAATATCATTTGCAGCGTATCCAGAGACGGTAATACGGCTGGAGAATAAAACGATCTACACGAACATGATCACGTTTACGGAGCTGGTTCCAGTGACGATCGAGGAGAAGAATCCGGCTCCTGGCGTCTGTCTGCCTATAATCGTGACCTTCTGCCAGTACCACAAGGTAAGCTTTCCACGTTCGAACGTCGCGTGGTCCACGTGCCAGGCGTGATTTTCTTCGAAATAATTTCCAATAAGCTCGCGAGGAATTTGTCCGCGAGATTCCCTGAATTCGTCGAATCGAATTAAAACAATGCTCGTAGCGCGTGTCTACCCGTCGCCTGTACTTTTATCGCTATTCAGCTATGCCGGGGACTGTTTCCTGGTTATCGATTGCCCGTTCGCATTTACGATATTTGTTTCTCGTTTATTCCACCGTTCGCGTAAATATCCCGACCTTCGCTTTTAATCGAATGCAATTAAGAGAAAAAAATAGCCTTTGCATATCGATTTTTTTTCAGCTACCGAGTACTCGAAACGTTTTAAAATATTGAAGGGTTGAATGTTTCAGTGATAAATACACTGTGATTATTTTGTTCGAGGAACACTTGATAATATGTGCACAATTATTTTTTGTTCTCATTAGTAAATAATTATGTCTGTATCAGGAAATTTTATAATTAATTCCCTTTTACAAATAGCTCGCACACTTTCTTCCTTTAAAATTAATTCCTGCTGCTTATTTTTCTATGCTCCTAGTTTATTCAATTTTTGGCCATTGATAGAATTTTATAAACATTGCAATAAATGATGATACTATTGAATATCTCAGAACTCGTATAACAATTTTTATTGGCTCAGTATCGAAGCAATAATGACGTAACTTTTAATCCATTGTTTTACAATAAGGAATCATACTCATTATATTATAAATTATGATGCAGATCCAACAAAATAGTATATTTTAAAGAGACTGTTTAAATATATTTGATTCATTTAGAAAAATAAAGAAGTGGCCCAAAAATGTTAACTGAAAGAGTTAGACCCATAAATGAAAGATTGTTAAAATATTGCAACGGGTTTCGAAATTGACTCGGTCTACCTAAAAAATAAATATTGTAACTGAGAGAGTTAATCCTATAAATTTGATTGCTAAAACATTGCAACGAGTTTTGAAATTTATTCGACTGGCCTAAAATACTTTCGGGGGAAGAACCTTTGCTCATTTTCCTCGTGAGTAACGACGCGCAAAAGGCAGTGGAACGTCGCGTCGTTCTAATTAAAAGGGAGTAAGCCAGACGCATTTACGTGTGCCGCTTCGTTGTCGATTCTCGTAGATCCCGTATAATTTTACCGTCTTCCCGAATTACATTGGCAATTTCGGGCAACGCGAAGCCAAGCACGAGCTCGAGCTTTACAAGCCCGTGATCGACGTCAAATGCTACGAATTGGCCGCCCTCTTCCTGTGCAGCGTTTTTGTACCGAAATGCGGAACCCGGGGACACCCGGTGCGACCCTGTCGCAGCCTCTGTTTCCGTAAGTAATCTCTTTATTCTCCTCTCTTCAATTAAATATGAGCCGCCATTATGTTTATCAGTCCATTACGAAGTATAATTAATGACTTTATAGATGGGAATTTGGTAAACCTGAAATTGGAAAATTAATGCGTAGGAAAAGTTGATGTCTCACTAATAACGGATTTATACTACTTAGATTTCTTTTCTCGTGGATTGTTTTATTTCCACAGTGGCAAATTTAAGTGTCTGTACATTATAGTGGTTCAGAATAGCATATTATTGACTATTAGAGAGTTATTTTGTCAGGAAAGTTGATGTCTGACTAATGACGGCTTTGTACTACTTACATTCCACTTTCTCGTGAAATTGTTCATTTCCACAGTGAGAAATTTAAGTTTCTGTAAATTATAGTGGTTCAGAATAGCATCTTATTGACTATTAGAGAGTTATTTTGTCAGGAAAGTTGATGTCTGACTAATAACGGCTTTGTACTACTTACATTCCACTTTCTCGTGAAGTTGTTCATTTCCATAGTAATGATTTAAATTTTTATAAGTTGTAGTGGTTTAAAATAGTATCTTATTTGATAGCTATAGAGTTATTTTGTCAGGAAAGTTGATGTCTATTTAATGATGCTTTTATACTACTTAAATTCCCATTTCACATGAATTCTTTAATTTCGATAAAGTTGATCGAAATTTTTGTAAATTACAGTGGTCTAGAATAGTATATAATTCACAGTGAGGAAATTAATCCAGTGAGGAATGTCAATGTTTAGCTAATAGCTGGTTTATACTACTTAAATCCGCTTCTTTCGCGAATAGCTTACATGTGACATTGTTCGCTAATTTTTATTTGATCCACTTCGTCACTCTACCATTTAATTTTACTGCTGTGGAATTGTACCGATAACAAACAATCTGTCCATAGTAATTATTAACTACTTTTCATATATAACCAGAGAAACCGCAATCAATTATAACTTTGTTATTGGAAACAAATAAAATGCAGCTTCTAGAGGGTTAACAAAGTTAAAAAATTCCTTGTAAATTTTCGTGGTTCAATGATATAGTCAATTTTTGCTCAGATTCATAATTCGTTAATAATTTTGGTTTGCGTTCAGAAACCACGAGGCGATGTGGATTTTTCCTGGACGTTTTCGGCTTGACTTTACCGAAGCACCTTGACTGCGATCTGTTCCCTGAAACTTCGAACTCAGACGAATGCGTGGGACATCAAGAAGTGTTGGAAGCTGCTCGAAGAGCGGAGAGACCCGGTAAGTTCTACCGTTATATTCTCCGTCATAATTTTCTCCTAATTGCATAATTAAACATGAGCCAAAAAGATTTCGCAATTTTCCCCTTATCCAACCCATTTATTTCTCCATCTTCCGAGTTTTCCAAAGCTTCCTAACCGTGACCGAATTTCCGATAGAATAGACTGATTACGTTTTACACGCGTTGGGATAGAAAAATTCGATGACTGGATAACAAAACTGTAAAAGGAGCAACTCGATTCGAACGTGATGTTCTTTGTCCCGACGGTCGTAGGCCGTTCGTCATTTTCGGCATCCATTTATTCGGCTCCTTCGGCGGGGATAAGTCTAGAGGATAAAGTCCGGGTATTTGATAAAGAGGTGGATAATCGTGGGATTAAAATAATCTCGCCGGGACAGCCGGACGACGGCTAGAATATACGCGGGCGGCGATAAAACGCTCGAAAGACGCGAACGTTTTCTTCTTCCGCGCGTTTCTTGGAACCTCGTTAGAATTAAGGAAACGGGCTCGTGAACCGAGGACCTTTTAGAAAATTGGCGGTTTAACGCTAGAACCACCGACGACTAAAGTATATACTTATCCGTATCAAAGAAATAAAGACGACAGACGATTGAAAATAAATACATGACGCAACTGAAATAAATGTTTGTTCATATTTTGCGCAGAAAATCGTTTTCGAATGTTTTGAAAAATGTGTCACTGCAAATTTGTACCATTTTTATGGTAAATTAGTGGCCTGTCATTTTGACGGTATCAGTAGATATCTAGTTTTAATCTTTGCAATATTTTTAATCCTTTGCTGTGTAATGTCGAGTCTCACGAATTTATGGTTTAAATACAATTATTAAATGCTGTGTTTGCCTTTGAGTTTAATAACAAATCTAACTTTTTATTGTGTTTAACTGCTTCAGTATTCGAGATTGAAGATTGATTAAATACAAGCTAATCATAAAATTACAGTATTTTGCATTTCATACAATGTTAAAGTAGCGAACAGTTAATCCAATTATTTGTAATCAGTAAAAAAATCATACGGCAAGAAGTTAAATAAAGTACCCAATAATCGACATTTTCTACAATCTTAATCACCTATCCAAATTGGCCAAAAACTCTTTTCCTTTTTTCACGATGTACATTTGAGTAAATATGCCAAAGATATGAAAATCATAAATTACATCTGAAAGTAAACGTTTGAACCTTACATTTATTTTTCTATTACGTTTCCAACAAACAATTCGAACCATTTTAACAAGCCTACATTGTTCACAATTAAATTTAATTTAAACAATTTTAATAATTATTGCAACAAAGGAAGCGAGTTAAGCAAACGTCATTATTAGCAACAGTTAAGCAACTTCAGCATTATTCCACAATATTTAGGGGTAAATATTCGACTAAAACAATGAAATAAAATTCGTAGAATAATCCGAACAAAACCCTCGCACTTTAAAATCGGGGTAATGGAGATTGATCCTCGTAAACAGGGACGGACCACAAAACTATGAATTCTCCGATCTCACTCGAGGCGTCGCGTCGCGTCGGCTGGTAGTTTCCGGGAACAATGCGGTCCGGAAATATTTACGCGACTTCCCGGCACGTCTTTTGTTTAAGCGATTCCTCCGCGGCGAAGCGAACGGAACTAATTGCTGACTAACATACTAAATCCATGCTCATTGTTCGCGATTTCGTTCACGTGTACCATATTCTTTTGTTCCTCGCGAAATGGCCTTTCATTGTTGACCTTATGATGGGAAGCTGAGTTTATCTTGCGATCCCTTCCATTCGAACTCCATTCCTTAATCATCACTATTTATTGAACTGTCCAAAATTTTCTTGTCTACTTTCACCCCGTAAAAGTTACTTATTAGAGTCGATAAAAAAAGAAATGCAATTACGAGTCTTTTTTTTTACTACTATTTAATATTAAATGAAAATTGAGAAATTATTCTTTACAGCAGCTTCTTAGGATAGGTTTTCTAAATATTTAAAAAGTTTCTGCTTATTCATTGTCAAGTTTCTCGCCAATGTTAAAATAATATTTCTAAGGGTGAAACTTTACTCATGCATAGCTATTATATTCTTTAACCTTGCATCTTTGTAAGATACAGATAAGAATAACACGAATTATTTTTTATTTATTAATTATTATTGTTTTAGATAGGGGTGGCAATAGTGACTCCTGCCTTTAATGTTGAGATTTAGTGTCATTGTGTAAACGTACCAAACTTTTAACCCTTTTAAAAGTAGTACATTTACACAAATCGCTGATCAAACTTACTATTATATTTATTTGAACAGCATTAAATAAGATATTTATACTTCTCCTAAACATGTTTTTATTTCAAACATTCAGTTCGCGTTTATAAAATAGAAAGATTCACTAACGCATATATTTGTTCATAGCACTCAAAGGGTTAAAACTTCAACCTGAATACTTCTAAAAATATTTCTTACTTTATTGAATTGATTTACGTTACTTAACGCAAAATTCCTTTTAATGTATTTCGTAAATTTCGTCCTTCTTTTCCGTACAAATGTTAAATTGTTATAGAAAACAGTTTGTTACGAAATTTGCGGTGCGGATAAAACGAGTTTTTCTTGAAATAGTTCGTCCTTGCTACCCTAAACGCTATAATTGCATTCAGCGGTAATTTTTAGCTTCCTGCCCGAAAACGATCTATATCGAGTTTGCACGGTTTTCGGGTCGCAGTAGAATTACGTGCCACTGATCAGGCGTAATTAGATTCGACCGTCGTTATATTTGTTGCGCAGGGGCATTTCGGACAAAGGAGAAATTGAGTTATTTGTAAATTTATTAAATAAGTTGGCAGATTGGTAGGCCGATAGGTTGTTATAGCTTTTGTACAAAGAAAAGGAAGCACGGGGAATTCTTTAATTGGAGCACATTGGAAATTAGACGGTTTAATTTGTACACTTTAATTGGAAATGTTTGGAATTTCGCGAGGAATATATAACGCATGAATTTAATTTGTTGCGTGCGGATTTTGCAATGATTGTTTTAATATACACGGTGCGACAAGAAAAATAGATTGGTGCGACAAGAAAAATAGATTGGTGCACGTAAAACGTAGTTTTCTCAATGCAAAAATATAAAAGCAAGTAAATTCTTTAATACGATATACATAATAATTTGACCACGTAATCTTTACATGATTCTTTACACTTTTATAATAAACTTTAGATTTTATTCTTTGCGGATGGTACACAGTAACTTTAATTAAATTTTCGCTCAATTATTAACTCTTTACGGATGGAATTTAACGAATTCGCTTTTAATTATTAACAGTAGTGTCTATTAGTAATGTAAATTGTAATTATTTGTATCCAAGAAAACTAGAGATTTTATTGGACAATCTTGCATGTAATATTTGTGTTTTCACTAATTCTATAAACTATTAGGAAATATTATGATCCCCTTTCCAAAAAAGTTGTATCTATTACCGCAATAAATTCGTGTAAATAATTTTCTCAAACTCTGGTCATTAATAAAATTTGATTGCAGTAAATAGTAATAACAAAATTTTCCTTAGGATGGCTTCCGGTTTACACATTTATTTCATATCAGTAATTGCTCTTATCTTTTCTTTATCTTCTCAAATGATTGCAACTAAACTTTACCAAATCTAACTATTAGCAACTAAATAAATGGGGTAGAATGTACCAATTATTGTCAGTGTCCCTATAACTGACATTTGAATTCGTTTATTTAATAGCAAAGTAATGTACGAAGAATCGTAAGTAAACAAATTTTGATACCAAATTTGGACTTTGGTTTACGTAAAAACATATAGACATTGTATATTCGTTTACACTTAATATTTGTGAATAAATATTAGGTGGTAAATGTGCTGTTGAAAATTAAAACATGACCAATGTAATTACAAAGTATGGCACGCGTCATAATTCAGTAAAAATGGTACGTTTACTATACATCTTATGTCTGTTACACAAACTGAATTCCTAATATACGTAAAAATTATTTCCATTTAAATGACAACTTTACAAGTAACAGTAACAGGTACATTGTACTTTGTTGTATACTTTCAATTAATCAGTAACTAATTCGTCACCTTCAACATATAAAAAAATGTTCATAAACAAAGGAGACGTTGAACAATATTATTCCCCAAACTGGAACGATATTTACCTTTAAATAATTAACTAAAATAGTGAAATAAAGTAACGCGCGAACCTTAAAGCGGCAGTACGTGGTACATCAACTCTAAATAAACAAAAATCGTCGTACGTTTTGCATTAAGAAATCGTTTAACGTTTCTATGGAAACCTGATGTTTCCCTTGGTAAATCAACAAAATCCCAACCGGGTGGAGGATCGAATAAACGAGAGAACGACTTCCTGTCGGGATTCCCTTTCCGTTTACCGGGTAGAAGTTGATTTTGGTCGGACGTTCCGACCGACAACCGGGAGATTAAACGATCGCGGGACTAGGGTACATGGCGCAATTACCGAATCGAACCGTAGCCGATGGAAAGAGCAGGAAAGTTTCATTATCGACCGGTTGCCGGGTCTCCCTCGGTGGATAGCGCAATCGGGGGATCGATTGAAGGCTGCCTGATAAACCGATTCATTTGCGTTCGCGGTTAATTAAGATTAAATTGCGCCCTGATTACGGGGTCACTCTATTCGATCGAACGATTCCCTCCCGTGATTTCCTACGCTTGGACGCCGCCACCGTTTGCTTTCTTTCCCTCGAGCTTTTCGACAACTCTCTAAAACCGTTCGCTTCGTTTCCCGGCTATTTATTTCTGCCGTCGAAAATGTCGACGAAATTTAGAGCTCTTTTCGAGCGATTCTCTGATAAAGATTTATCATTGAATTCGGAACCTCTGGCAATTGACGCGGTGGCTTTTTTTTTTCTATCGATGACCGTTTCGAACGGGTTGTTTATTTTTCTTTTCTTTTGGTGTATTCAACAGTCCAATGTATGTATCATGTAATGTACGATATTTAATGCAATGTACAATTAAATGTTACGATTATAATTATATAGAATACAACTGGCGATCCGTTATATATACTTTGCTGTTGACTAAAATATATAAAGCGTTGGTTATAGGAACGCTGACAATTATTCGGACATCTACGTTAATATCTACTGTTTAATGGAATTTCCTAAATGTTGTTCGACATAAAGTTTTCGATCTTCGAATATTTATCGCGTCGTTTATTTTATACCTATTTCAAAGTACACCCCATTACGCGTTAAATAACCGGCGTGAAAGATGAATGACTGCGAGTTACTCGAATGGAACTCGTTTTATTCGTAGCCGAAGAAAGGCGAATATATATTAATGTCCGATTGATATCTGGATGCATCGGTTCGCGTTACGATTTTCCGCGTGCACGCACGTGTTGCCGCTAATGGAATCTTAATTGCAAAATCTATATTAAACGATCGCGTGGGGGACGATCTTCGATGGCGGGTTGCTTTATGGAGTTCGCTTTGCCCGGGGAGCGCATATATCTTAAACGGGCGTCGCCGATACACTTGTGGCGAATAAACATTTATCAAAGAGCCGTGAGAGCGCGACAACTTCGTCGATTTGCACGGCGGAAACCGGTGTTTGCACGCACACGAAAGATTTACAGCTACATGTTAGGATTGACGAATAAATTTCAGCCCCTTCTACGGTCGTTCAATTAAATTATATTATATATATATATCACTGTTGTACGCGATAAATGAACGGAGTAACAATAGAGAGAATTTATAGCGCTTGCGAAAAGTATAATTAGATTATTAGTAGTTCGATACAAGTATTTTGTTTGTACTTTAAAATTGGACGCACAGTCTAATCGTAATCATTTTCTATTAAATATAATGTATAAATTTTATAATTAGAGAGTTATTGGTATTTGAAAATCGGAGGATTATTAGTATCTTAAAATTATTATTAGAACCAGAGAATTGTTAGTATTTTAAAATTATTCTTAGATTTTAGTATTCTAAAATTAGAGAGTTATTAGTATTCTATTTACTAGTATTATTAGATTTCAATGTTTTAAAAGTAATGAATTATTAGTATTTTAATATTATTATTAGATTTCGGTACTTTAAAATTAGAGAATTATTCGTACCTTCAAATTATTATTAGATTTTAGCACTTCAAAATTAGAGAATCGTTGAGTTAAAATTATCCATAAATGCCTAAAAAAAATCGCAAGTCCCGTCGTTGATTTCATCCCTTACTCGTCCCTTTCATTCGCATTCTTTAATTCACCACTTCCTTTCCTTCCTTTCATTCCATTTTATTATTTGTCTAACCCTTTGCGGACGAGGAATGATAACACTTAAGAAAGTATTTTGGCCTTCAGTTCCAAACCATCAAATTCCTAGCAATCAAATTCAAAGCCATCAGATTCCCAAAACTTCGAAGCGTTCATTAACAATATTCATTGAAATATTTTGCTTTAAAAATGGACTTGCGCCCAGAAAACGAAGAAACGATTAGGCAGCTATTTGCAGACACTCGTCCGCAAAGGGCTAATACCCATTTCTATCCTACTGCAAGCTATCGAAAGAATCCCATCCAAACC
Source organism: Eucera pruinosa (assembly GCA_028830335.1). NCBI lineage: Eukaryota > Metazoa > Arthropoda > Insecta > Hymenoptera > Apidae > Eucera > Eucera pruinosa. The sequence continues at coordinate 9,802,444 of JAMYCR010000015.1, read as the reverse complement.
GAAAGCAGATAAAAAAATCTCGCTCCGTGTACGTGGGATATGTAAAAAAAAAAAAAAATGTACCGATACTGTTACCCATGTTTCCTGGCGAACGCGTTGCACAGTATGCACCAGTGGTTTCCAATGCGATGGGACCAGATGCATTCCGGTCGACTGGCGATGCGACGGCCACTTGGATTGTGCCGATCACAGCGACGAGACTGAATGCGGCGAATGCATCGCTCCTTCCTCGCCGTCTTCTCTCTCCGCTTCCGCCTTCAACACGAAGATCGTGAAGAAGCCAATTCTAGCGAAGAACACCATTTCGAAATCGCCTCTGCACTGCGGTGAAAAGAGATGCATGTCGGCTAGCCACGTGTGCGACGGTGTGATGGACTGCCCGTGGGGTCAGGATGAACGATACTGCTGTAAGTGAAGCAATCGGAGCCACGAATTCCTACGCAGTTACTTTACGAGTCCACTTTGCGACGTTACGCGAATTACAAATGCGGAGCAATATTAAAATATTTAACCCTTTGGTTACACACCTCGCGTGACTGACGCTGTGAACGACGAAATTTTTCGTCAATATACATTCTTTTCCTTAAAAGTTTGTGAAGATGGTGAACTAATCATCTTCGAATTAATGTTTCGTAGTAATAATTGTATATCGTTTCCACGTTAGTATTATCATTGAAAGAGTTGGTTACTCGTTGGTTATTACGATTCATTTTTATGAACATTTGGATAGTGAAACTGAGCCAAAGAAATGGAGACGTGGGCGAAGGGAGGCTAGAAGTGTACCACGCGGAGATGGGCAAGTTTATGCTAGCTTGCATCCCTCACTGGGATCCAACTTCTGCGAAAACCATCTGCTCTATGCTTGGATACACGTAAGATTATGTTTGCGTTACACCTCGATCATCGGACTGCGGATTTTTATGCGAATTCATATATTTAAAGATACGATCGGAAGAGTAAAACGTAAATAGAAATTCGTTTCATACTTTACATGGCTTATTCCACGCCAAATCGATCACTTTTCTTCCTTGCTGTCCGGGCTTTTGTTCAAATTGAAATATGTTGTGGTCTGTGCGAAATTATAGGGGATTTAAGTCATCGTTTAGCCAATAATGAACGTGTTTAAAAATTGCAGGCTATTGAAGTTTGCAAATTTCAGCGCGTTTCACGAAAACTACCTTCGTAAAAGTATTCTTATCTCCGAAATTATTGAAGATACGAACTTCATTTCTTTTCATTTTAATCGTAAAGGCACGGACTACTGAGATAAATTTTTCTTAAGTCGAAGAAGTTTGTTTTTAATACTGCAAATTATAAACACACTCTTATGTCGCGAACTGATGTTCAAGGTCACGACTTTTAAAATCCGAAAAAAGTACTATCGTATTCCTTGAGTATTTCTCAACGAGTGCAATCACAGTCGAATTTTACCATAAATGCATAATAATTCGTAGTCTATTTATCATATTTGTTATATGAAGAACAGAATTTGTCACGCAATCATTTCAGGAAAGCAGTCACGTACAAATTAATGGCACAGCACGCCAACATTACTCGTAAAGAGCCCAGAAAAAAGCAGACGAACCTCTTGAAAGAATTCCAAGAATGTATCACCGATCAAGAACCCTATCCCACGGTTGAATTAAAGTGTTCCGAATACGGTGAGTTAATTTTAATAATACTATAGCACACGGTTCAATTGAACCAAATTCTGGATCTTACACGTAAATCTTTGTATGCAGTTTAATGTATTTGACAAAAAAAAAAAAAAAAAACGAAAACTGAATTATTGCTTGTGAATCGTGTGACATTTTAATTTTAAACAATTATTCCCAATTTTCATCTCCGCGTGAAATTAAAAGTAGTCGGATTTATGACGTGTTTGAATCATAACAATCCACTGGTACTATCTTTATATAGATAAGATAAAAATTATGGTAACTGAAATCTTCTTTATTACATGTTTACCTTCTCCAATCGTCCAATTTTTTTCGCTTCAGTAGGAGAATGGTGGGAATGGACCACGTAAATTGAACCGCGCAAATTTCGGTGAAATATAACCATACATTATCGTATCTAGTTTACGATTTTACTTTACGGATTGACGATTGCAGCTTGCGGACGAAGGAAAACAGTTTACGGGAACTCGAAGGTGAAAAAAAGGATCGTAGGAGGTGTGGAGGCAGCTCCTGGTGATTGGCCTTTCCTGGCAGCCCTTCTTGGAGGTCCAGAACAGATTTTCTACTGCGGCGGAGTTCTGATCGCCGATCAATGGGTTCTCACAGCGTCTCACTGTGTAGGAAAGTAAGTTTCCTTTCAAATTTTTACTCGGAAATTGAAGAGTAGTCATTTATTATTATTGTCCTAAATTTAATCGCACAATGCGTTAAAAGACGACACTTTAGGGAAATATTGATTATGGGGGTATAACGATTATTTAACCCCTTGCTCTACGATTATTTTCTTACGTATGCTGACGTTAATCTCTGCTTTTTTATTACGTTTTAGTGCAAATTATTTGAATATCGAATATTGATTACAATACCGATGTAATATACATAATACATAATACATAATACAATACATAATACATGATACAATACATAATACATGATACAATATACACAAAATTAAATATAAAACTGAAATTATCGTTCAAATTAAATTTTCTCATCAGCAATATGCATTTATGTCGAATCTACATCATAATTCTTAGAACGAGTGTGACTCATTATTATAGCGCAATGGGTTAAAGACAATTTATCGAAGAAAGGCCTATAGACCTGTGCGTCCTTTTCTTTCGAAAGCTGCTTAATTATGAAACTGGTCTAAGTGAAAATTTAGAAAAAAAAAAATGAGTTCATCAGTTATTTCTTATCACATTATTTTAAACTACATTTATTTAATGTAATTTTTACGATATTGTAAAAAATGAAGCGTTAGATAGCGCTCGTTCGTTCAACATTATATGGAATTCATTTAGCGTTAATTATGAAAGTGGTCTACATCTCGAAACAAGAAATATATGACTTATTGTTAGACCACTTTCATAATTATGGGCACAATTATAGTATTTGTATTGATGAAAGTAATTGGGTACTTTTTAGTTACACTGACGTGACGGGATGGACGATACAATTGGGAATCACAAGAAGACACTCGCATACTTATCTCGGGCGGAAGTTGAAGGTGAAAAGAGTGGTACCTCATCCGAGTTACAATTTAATAGTCGCCGACGACAACGACGTGGCTCTATTTCAAGTTAGCATCAATTTAACCGATAGACTGCAAATTTTTATGTAAATTCGATACTTTATCAACAAAATTAAAGAAGTGGAATTAAAACGGAGAACTGTTTCACCCTCGAAATGAAATAACACGCGTTTTATAATTTTTCGCGTATTTCGGTTTCCCATAAATGCATAAAAACTTGCAGCTTACCAATCAGTCTTTTTACATTCAAATAAAAATTATTATCATCCCTTCTAAATTCGAATTCTCTTCTATCGTTTTAGCTGGAAAAACGCGTTGAATTTCACGAACATCTAAGGCCAGTCTGTCTGCCAACAGCCGACACGCAACTCATTTCTGGAACCCTGTGCACTGTGATCGGCTGGGGCAAGAAAAATGACACCGACTGTAAGTATCTAACATTACGAGCTATTAATTGCAGCGAAATCGTAAACGATGCGAGTATATGGGAACATTCTTTCTAATTTCAAGGAAATTGTGAATTATCAAATATAATAGTAATTTAGTAGAAGTAAATAGTATAATGTGTTTTAATATAAATGTACCAAGAAATTAAAACGTAACCTTTATTTCTTCAGCAAATTAATTATCATTATCAAAATATTGCCAATTTAAAGGACGACTTAACTCGTATTTCACAGTTAAATGGTAACTATAAGAATTTACTGTATCTCATTTCCATATTACACCAATTAAGTTTAGGACGAAATTTATTTATATTTCCTACGCAATTTATCCAACTCGTCATTTCGTCTTATGGTTCCTCTTTTAAAAAAATCTCCCCCGTTATATTTGCGAAAATGTTATATGTAAGTTTGCAGAAAGATACGCAATCTACGAATAAGTATCTGAATATTTTTTAATGCTAGCGTAAATCGTTTACCGTTTCGTCGCCTCTTACGAATTACTAATAAAACTCGACGAGAGGATCGAGCTACTGTTTTCTAATTTACACAGCATCCGAATACGAACCAGCCGTGAACGAAGTCCAAGTTCCAGTTTTAAACAGCGAAATATGCAATCTCTGGCTCGCGCACAAAGAATTAAACGTGACTGATGGGATGATTTGCGCCGGATATCCAGACGGAGGAAAAGACGCGTGCCAGGTAACTTTTGCAAGTAGAATTAACCTTATTCTTACGAACTTCAACCCTTTAATTACGGGTATTTTAATTTCGAGAAGTCGCGAGCCTCAAACGTAAAACACGACAGAACAATAATCTAATATAATATATATATACACAAAATGACAACCAATAATACAATATATTTATATATAATAATATATATCGACTAATGAATCTAATTTAACCCTTTGCACTCTATTGACACGCGTGAATTTTCGTAAAAGTTAAGATTCAAGGTTTCCACTTCTTTCGAACAATTCGATTTTCATTTAACTTCAAAGCAAAGTTAATTAAGGTCAACAACTCTCCCTTTCCGAAATACATAGTATTTTAAATTCTGACAAGAGCCAGAAAAGTGTGTTGGAGTTACCGATTAATTATGGTAACAATGATAATTATTTGTAATTATTAAAACTTTGGTAATTGTTTGGTAAATAATTTGGTAATTCTTTTTTATCAAAACTATTGTATTACGGAGTTGTTGAAACAGTTTTCGAACGCAAACGGTTAACGTATAAATTTTTACGAACGAAGAGTCAGAAAAGTGTGTTGGAGTTACCGATTAATTACGGTGACTATGGTAATTATAATATTATATGTAGCTGTTAAAAAAGTTTTCGAGCGCAAAGAGTTAAGATATAAATTTCTACGCGCTTAAACACACACGCTATAGTTATTCCTATGGTAAAAAGTAAAGTCTAAACGATTAAAATTGTAAAATAGATGCTTAACGATTTATCCGTGTTTCGCGATAATTTTTCCATTCTCATCTATTGACGACGCCCGTAGTTAAAGGGTTAAAGACCCAATTTGTTCCTTTCAATCGACAGGGTGATTCCGGAGGACCTTTGTTGTGTCAAGACGAGGAAGACAAAGAGAAATGGTTCGTCGGCGGTATAGTAAGTTGGGGAATACAGTGTGCGCACCCAAAATTACCAGGCGTGTACGCTTACGTTCCAAAATACGTGCCATGGATTCGGAGCGAGATGGCCAAGTATTCCGACCCCGTAGGTATGGGATAATCGGTAAACTTGGCGAACAGAGAGTGGATGAATCGAAGAAATCCACGGAAGATCAGGTACTAAATTAAGACAATAATATGATCGACAATAAGCCTAACCCGGGAAACTTTGTTACGATGTGTAGCGTTTTCGGGACGTTCATTATATACACTAACACACCCACCTAGATAGACGCGCGATTACTCTAATCGACGATAATTGCACTTTGTTACGAAACACGAGAAATCGTATTCACTTGATACGAGTTCTTGATCGCACATTTTGAAGCGTTGTACATTGGTGAAGCTTTAAAGCAGCAGTCGGTGAACCAGAAAATTGTTTTCTAACGAGGATGAAGAGAAATGTGCAGAGTGGTTCCTTTTAGCAAAAATTCACACCGAATTCGAGTGGTAGTAATTTGGTTCACGGATTATACAGTTTGCCGATTTCTGCTTTGGAGAATAACTTTCTCTATAAAGACGATAAGATCTCAATTGCGACGAACATTTCGAGCATTACGAAATTTTCGTAATCTTTAGCAAGGAAATATGTAGCTCGCGAGGAAACTGTCTCCTTTCAATGAATATTTCTAACGTGAGAATTTTCCTTTCGCAACGACGATAGACGCGTAAATGTGATCGAGCTCCGAGGAAAATAATCCTTGTACCTCTTTAAAGTTCAAAGTAGGAGAAATTGATTAACGTAGATTAAATAGAAGATATTTTCTGACGATATTATTCTGTTTAAGAAGTTCCAAGGCAAGTCGAATAGTAGGAAATTTGTATTATACGCAAACGTTTTAGTCTTTATTTCTATATATTCGTACGAAAAACGGCTCTTGTCAATTTTTATCTTTTTCCAAAGAAGTCTGTTCAGTGGATTTCAATTTGTTTAACCCTTAAAATACGGAGTCTATTTTTGCAACTTGGCTTCTAATTTATATTTCTTGGTATTTTAGTATTCTACAGAAATACATTGTAATATTTAATTCAGTGCAAAATATGTATTTATATACTTGCAATACAAAACATATTTATTTTAAGATTACTTTCTTTTACTTTAATAAACTTTGGAGGACCCGAAATTATCGTACTTTAAGGGTTAAATAAAATATACACTTTATTATATAACTCCACAAAGCAGAAGCAAAAGTGTTTGGTTCATCTCAAATTTCCAACTTACAATTAGTTCAAAACTTTCTTAAGACAAGACACAAGAATTGGTCCTCAATGAATTAACAGAACAAAGAAAATTGATTTCGTGATCGACTTTTATCTTGGAACTTTTTCAATAGACGTCTTCCAAAGAAAGAATAAAATAACTTTGAGTTGTTTAAAGAAGGTCGATTTTTGCACTCCATTTGCATTCTCACGCAAGATTAAAGATATAAATATTGATCTACGTTGATCAATTTCCAACTAAAAAGGAAAAAAAAATAAATAAAACACTCATCTTACGATAAGAAACTTAGATAAGGATGCAAAAACGCAAAGGTGAAATAAACGGAAACATACTAGAGGAGGATGAAGCTTCGGACACAACGAGCTCTCGTCGCCATTTTCTAGAAAGCTTCTCTAAACAAAACAAACCCTCGCCCTCTCCCCCCCCCCCTCCCCAAAAAAATGGTCGAAGTGTAAGTTAAGTGCAACTGTGCGTACGAATTGCCATCGTCGAATTAAAAAAAAATGCGATCGCGATGAGAATTGCGCATCAGATGCGACGCGAACTATGAAAAAAAAAAAAAACGAAACAAAAATTTTCTATCGCCGTCGGTTTTTTGGGGAACCGCGTAAGTACACGTGCCACCAAGTGGTCGATAATTAATGGGTGTGCGTTTCCCTGTCCGTTGGTAATTGCACTTTGACGATGAAAAGAGAAAAAAAAGAAGGGAGACGAAAAATGGCTGGCGTGGAAATACGGTACCGGTTCTTTTGATTTACGAAAGAAATACTAATGAATACTTTTGTACGTGTTTTATTAACGCACACCCGAGCTAAATGTTGTGCACACATCGCATCAGATGCGTCTGTGCACTTATGATAAGCGTTTCGAGTAACTATAGAGGTCTATTAAATTAATATATAGTATTATCGGTATGATTAATCTAAGGTATATGTTTGTTAATGGTAACTATAAATTATTATTATTATTATATATATATATATATATATACGTGTCTAACGTTGCGTGTATTAATTGTATACTAATGTGTATAGCACGTGTGTAAGTATAGGCGGGAAAACGTAATTAAAAACTCGTATGTAAAGATACAGTATGTAAGCGCTAGGAATGGAGCTGAGATTTATTCGAATTTCATTTTTAATGGAAATTTTTCTTAACGAATTCTCTCTTTATATATTCATTTACTTATTATATTACTTACTATATATATATATATATTTATTAGTAAGTAATATTTATTAGTAAGTAATATATTACTTACCAAATGAATATATATATATATGATATGTGTTTATAGTAAAACACATTATACTATTCACTTTTGCACGATCAAAGCAAACGAATCTACGTTAATTAATATTTAACTTCCTTCTTTAAAAAGTATCCTGATTAATGGCTTAAAGACTGATTCAATGAATGTGTTAAAATTTGCCTTTTACAATACTTTCGAATATTTGTGTTTCACGGTTAATTACTGAAAATAGTACCAATATTATTTAATTATTAATACATTAGGTGTATCAATAAATAATCCACTTTTCTTATCACATTCTGTAACTATTTTTAATAAAATCAAATACTAATTCGGTTTTAAAACACTGCTATCGAGTTATTATATTTTATATTTTACAGATTCTTTTCTGATAAACAATATTATGTCATTCCTGTTTTAAAGTTTAAGTTTTTATTAAATTAAATTCAACAACCCTTTTAAAAATAGTGGATTACTTACTGGTATATCTAACACTGTTTAATTTCCAAATATTCTTAAACAATTTTTAAGCTATTTAATTTCCGGATAAATTTAGTTAATAAATTAAGTAATTTTCTCAGCTCCTTGTTAAAAGCTAAACGAATATACGTATTGAAATACTAATCCTCTGCTCGTGTTTCGAATACCATTGAATCACGTATTCGAGACACGAGTATAAAATATAAAAAAAAAAGCACCGAAACTAATCGAGTGCCGCTTGTAGAAGCTAATTAGCGCACTTCGATAGCGTAGACGTTAGAATTAACGAATGTTGACTGAATTCTAGGGACAATACTCTGCACCAGCACCTTTTTGATCCGCACCCAGATGAGAACAAAATCGACGAAGTGAACATAGTTTTTAAAACGAGTATACTTTGTACTATGTATATTGTTTATGAGAAAAGAACTAGGAGCCTTACTAATTGACTTAGACTTTTTCTAAGCGATAAGAATAGCGGTATTGTTGGTCAGCACAATAATCGACCTCGTTTTCGTCACGCCATCTTCTTATTCGGATCTTTCTCTCCATTCAAGATCCTTTTCTATCGTTTTTTTTTTTTTTTTTTACTCTTCGAATAGGAGCCCCGTTTTTATCGAGCCTTTTTTCCATAAAATCTCATAAGAAGATTGAGTTCGAGCGAACGAGAAAACATGTTATCTTGCTCTTTTTTTCTCGCGCCGTATTACCGGAAGTCTGACGCTTGTTCCTGCTTCCCGATGAATGGTTATTTTTTTTTCAAAAGGAAATGCTCACCCCCTAGGCGCGCGTTAAAAGATAAAAAGTCTTCCTTAGTATCCAGACAACAGGTAGTTGTAAGCGAGGAATAACGTAATATTAATAATAACCGACAATACTGTGTGAGCAGACAATAAATAATATTAGGAAATGTTCCAATGACGGACAATAAAAACTTAGGTATTAAGGGTTAGGATAATTCTAATTAAGGCGGGCGATATGCATGTGATTCGTTGAATAGTTCTCTCGTGTACCGTGTTTCAATCGCTATAGTTGTTGCGTAAAATGGTGGATTGCCGATTTTTATGCAAATTCAACTTTTGTGGGTAAACTAAAAATTTTTGCTACGCCATTCGTAAAAAATATTTACTACGTTATTGGTTAAAAGTTTGGAAGTATTTTCAAGATTATAGCGATATTAAGTCACCCTCTTTTTCATACTAATTTCATAAAATAATATTAAATTAATATTGTAAGTACTGACAACAATTTCTTTTATTTCAATAGATTTTTTATTCAAGACTTTTCTCATGCAACACAATTTTGATCCTATCGCTACGGTGAATTATTAAAATTAAAAATTATCATTAATATATATTAATTAAAATTTAAAACATTCTCAATGCACAGATGGGAATTATTTTGATTATTACGAAAATAGCGCAGCTATAAATATTTGGATATTTCGTATAATTAATTATAGTAGAATAAGTAGATATAAATTACGATAAAAATAGTATCGTGTTACAGAAAACAAATACGTATAATTTTATCAAACGATTGTCCAATTTTTCGTGGACGTATATATACGTTCTTACTACTGAAATGGTTAAATAATTCTTTTATTTCAATTATTGAAACTCGTAAAATATATTATAGCGATTCCAAATTTTTGATCCAGTAGTTTCAAAAAAATTAACAAAGGTTTAATTGAGTTTGAAACTTTACTATACTTATGTTACTTATTAAACTTTAAAAGTTTTTGGGAACGTCTATTTGTTTATCGGAATAAAATGCACCGTTCTTCGAATATTCTATACTCTTTGCACGTTTAAATTTGTTCTAAATGCATAAAAATCCGCAATCTATTCGTAAATGTCGATTAGCCAGAAGCTGAAGAAATCTAGACGCACTAAAGAGTGAAATTAGAAATCAAATCGGACAATCAGGAATGCTAAAAGGTTTCCTCGACGAGAATATTTTTCTAAACGAAATGGAAAACTTCCTTTCAGACAATAATTTCGTATCCATCTGTTATACACAGTTTGCAGGATGTTCCAATTAAAAAAAAGCTCACCTATTTAAGTTTCCTTTAACTGTTTAAAAATTGTAATACATGCAATAGTAATAATTGCAACGCCGGACCTTAAACACGATAAACACAATACAATAGGATCATAAAATTGCACGTTGAAAAATCGAGTTACGTGTGATTCATTTTCGTAGCGATCGTGTATAAATAGAGTATATAAATAATGTACGAAATAATCTGTAAGCAGGTGTCGCTGAGAGAATTTACAAAAAATCTATTTTACAGAGACGATATATTGCAAAGTTCAGTTCGATGACAAAGCAAAAGAAAAAAACAAAAAAAAGATATGGTATGTATGTGTTTGCTTTCAAACGAAACGTTTCGCACGATGGATTTTTATATATTTTTTTATCGACGAGGATAGAAAACGAAGAATAGAAAGAGAGAGAGTGAGAGATAGAGAAAAGATACGCGTGTTTGAAGCGTGAGAATCGTGAGAGTCCTTGTTTCACTCGATGATTTTAGATGTTTTTTACGCGCGACGATCGTTACGAATCAACAATTGTAGTCAATTTAGGAGTAGATGTATCGTAGACTCGACGGCTGTAAAGTTTGTACATGTTAAGTAACGTGGAACCTTCGAGTAAATAGTTTTCTCTTCCCTTTTCCTTTCTTTTTTTTTTAACTCTTTCTGGTACGCGGATTAAGAAGCATTTAAATACTGTAAAAGTATTAAGTTGTTGCATATAAAACGGATGATTTTTTTTATAGTTTAACATATTGACATTAATTACGAGTCTCCTTATACTATGTGCAATAGAAAGGATTATGTTGGAAGTTTGTACAAAATTCGTATGACAATCTCTTGTCATAGGAACCACCAAGCTATTAGCTATTAGTGGAAATCTGTAAAATACAGTCATTTAAAAGATTCCACATTTTTAGCCATAATAATGATCAGTCAATCTGTTAAAGTTTCATAGCTATTAATTCTCATAATTGAATTACCTATTAACCAAACAATGTATCACAAGTTTCTATCATTTGAACAGAGTGTTTCCTAACAGTAGTTCCTAATATATTGGTATTGAAACATTTATGTAAAATTTATGCAAATTGGAAAATTGTATTCATGCAATGCAAAAGATACGGCAATGTAATCTAATTAGTTTTAAATTATTAGAGTGCATAAATATCTTCTAAGTTATTGGAGTGCATAAGTATTTTTTAAATTATTGGATTGCTTAAATATCATCTAAATTATTGGATTGCTTAAGTATCTTCTAAATTATTGGAGTGCATAAAAATCTTCTAAATTATCAGAGTGCATAAATATCTTTTGAATTATTACAGTGCATAAATAATTCAGAATATACATGGAATATATAAATATGTTATACATACAAATATTCTATTTGTTTCAATTTTCAGCACGTGTAGTTTGCTATTAGAAAAATCATTGTTCCATAATCATACTTAATAGTTTGTTCACCTAAAATTGTATTAAAATATGGAAGGTTCCACTGTAATTAAAGATATTTTATTTAAAATCAAAATTTTGCGAACACATTCAAAGAAAATTAATTATGTATAATGGAAATTGGTTTGATGCTTCAAAAATTCTAACATCTACTATATTTCCGATATTTTATATATTTTTGCGTACGGTGGGTATTCTGCAACTTTTGTACATAAAAATGCCCACTGTAATCATTACGTATAATAGACTAAAAAATATCAAATATCTATCATGGTACCTGAAAGATTTAATTTTTTATATTTTGGCGGACTCGAAGTAAAAACTTGAAGAGGCATGTTTCACCTTTTAAAATTCTCCAAATCTTTTCCATGCAATTTTCTTGATTTTTATACTAGATTTTGTGAGATTTTCATATTTAGAATCTCCATTCTTGTATCCTTTTTAATTGAACAATTTGTCGTCGAACGATTTTATATTTGGCGCGGGGATTTTGAATTAATTTTACTCGAGGTTGACACGAACTGCTGCGCACAAAAATATTGGTGTCCCTAAGGAAGAATTCTTCTTTAGAAGAAGACTCGAACGGAAGGTCTTCGACAGACAACTGCGTAACTACTCCTGTGAAGTCAATGTCGATTAGCGAAGTATCCTATAATAATTACATACTGCGATGTAAAATTGCAAAAAGGAAAAAAGTAACTATCGTTAGTAAGAGTACTCTAATAATAAGCAAATATTACAGTGGTTACAAAAAGTATTATATTTGTACACCGTCATATTTATTCTGATATTTAGCTACTAATTTAATCGTTAAATTAAATTTTCCACAATTTAACGCAACTCTCGTGTGATTATAAAAATTCTGTATCATAAAAATGAAACGTGAAACCTGATTGATAAATTGCTGTTTGAAAAATGTAAGTATAATACGTGTATTAGGTCGTCTCATAAGTCATAAGTATATTGCGAATTTTTATGCAATTATGGAAAGTTTCAATGTGCAAAATACTACAGAATGCGTATAATGTACAAAAATATGCAAAATAGAGTAAAATGTATCCTATAATATTTAAGGGATGAAACCGATTTGTATTTCAATTCTGTTTCTTTATATTTGTTTATAAAAAGTTGAATTTGCATAAAGATTTCGCATAGTAATGTCATTTTTTGATTTAATTCTAAGTGCAAACTATTATATCAATACTTGTTATGAACTATTGATTACTATTAACTAGATAATCACTAATGATTGTTGTTTAGCGTTGATGACTATTAACTAGATAACTAATGATTATTAATGTCTGTTGTTTGCTGTTGATTACTATTAACTAGATAATTAATAATCGGTTTTAATCGTAGATTTATTGAACATTGCTTTCTATACTATTTATTTCTCAGGAAATTCTTGGATCCTTCCTCCAAATAATTTTGGATTTATTTGTTTAAAAAAATATAATAAGTAACGTTACTCATGGGATGACTTAATACAAATACTTTTTGTAACCATTATAGGTATCAAAAAAAGTCATGCGAGTTTTTCATTAGAAATAAATGCAAACTAAAATTGCAATTGAATTTCTTGTAAATGTCTTAGAAAAAATAAGGATTAGTTGAAAATTAGAATATTTCATTGATTTTGTACAATACTTTGTTAATTTAAATTATAATAATAGATTATTTATATTACTTCAATTTACTAAAATAAGTCCGCATGACCTCTTTTTTTGGTACCTAATAATATAATCAGGGGCGGATTTAAGTATAAACTAAACTATATTATAGTGAAAGATGGCAACTTTTAAAGAGTGGCGATTTTTTTAAGTAAAATTCATTTTAGGATCGTTTAAATACAATAGAAAATCATGCAATCTTAATTGTAATATCATCATGAATCGAACAAATATTCATTAAATCTTATATATGTCGTATTATTTCAACTAAAGGGTTAAATTTATCGGTCAAATTAAGACACGATATTTTCGTATTAAACAATGAGTTGAATGCAAAGGGTTAAATTGTTTGGTCAAATTGAGACACGATGTTTTTTTTTGTATTTAGATGTAATTAATTCATGAAAATATTCGCCATTTTTCTGTAGACAATTGTTTAGCCACCTTTAAAGGGTTAAATTTATCGGTCAAATTAAGACACGATTTTTTCGTATTAAACATTGGGTTGAATGCAAAGGGTTAAATTTTTTGGTCAAACTGAGACACGATGTTTTTTTTGTATTTAGATGTAATTAATTCATGAAAATATTCGCCACTTTTCTCTAGACAACTGTTTAGCCACCTTTTAAGTGCTTTTAAAATTCCATTCGTGTAGAAGATCTCAATTTCCTTTTCGAAAAACAGTTCGAAACCTCACTGTTATTAAAAAAACTTCGCGAGTTTTCCGTTCAATCCAATAAAATAAGTATTAAGTTGCGGAGAGGCGAAAATATGATAATTTACGTTGACAAGAAACTTAAATCCGCCCCTGAGTATAATACTTACGTAAATGCTATACTAAAAATATATTTATATTCCGATCGCGAATGTTTTAACCATCGGAACACGTAATAAATAGCGTAAGAAAACGAAACGATAAGGGGGGAAATTAAAAGAAATTAAGTTTAATAGAGGAGAGGCAAAGTTCTAGAGATGTTAAATTATTGTGAATTTAAGAAGATTTATAAGAGAGTGAGAAAGCGTGTCGCCGCACGTGTACAATCGTCACTTGAGCTTGAAGGTCAATATACGTCATTGCATAATCGTTGGTCGACTAAACCCGCGTCGATGAAATTACACGTCAATTCGAAGCTTCAACAAAGGTGCGAAGTGAAATAGGATTATTTTATCGAAAGTAAAGGACGATGGCGCGTTAGATTAATATATTAATAGGATTCGATTCGGGTTTAGTGGATCAGGCATTAGAGAAATCCGCTGCTCGCTGCGATCTTTCTTGCGGAATAGCACTCGAAATTAATAGAAACTTGTTAAACAAAAGTTACCCGTTTACGATACAATAATTGTATTCAATTGTTTAGATTGAAATAGTGGACTGGTCGATTAATATACAATATTTGTTCAATTGAGAAATTACTTATTTATTAGTTGGAGATATTATCTTTTTAAACGATTTCGTGGGCAATTATATTAAATTATTTAGATTCAAATAGTAGACTGTGCATTGCTATACATTTATTGAATTGGGAAATTATTTGGGGATATAATTTTTTAATCGATTATTTGGGAAATTATTTGTTGGGATTATTGGGAAAATATTCAAAGGAAAGTATAAATTAAATATCGAATACATTGATAGATGGGCATTAAATAAAATGAATCTTAATCACTGCATCTATAAATAGTAGAAAAGAATTCAAAACTATAATTGAAGCAAATTATTTTGATTTAAATAATACAGCAAAAAGTTAAGGGGTTAATTTTAATTTAAATAATACATCAAAGAATGAAGATGTTAAATTGTAATTTAAATAATGCATTAAAGGCTAAAGAGGTTAATTTGAATTTAAATAATACAGCAAAGGGTCAAGGGTAAATAATACAGCAAGGGTAAATAAAGTATTATTTAATTTAAATAATACTTTATTTGATATTTAATAATAATATCTCTTATTTAATAATATTTCATTAGAATTAATTTCTATACCTAAAAGAATTCTCTCAAACTTCGAACAGTTTCGAATTAAATCTCACAGTTTCAAATTACTTGCTACAATTTCATCCTGTACAATTAGTATAATTTGTGCTCTCCTGCTTAAAAGATTGCAGAAAGTAGTAGTTGTGAAATCTACAGGGTGTTTCAACAAAAGACTTGCATTATCTTTCCCTGTGAAACACCCCGTAAGCAAAAGATTATTATAAATTAAGTACGTGTAAAACACACGCCTCATTAGTCGCGTGCTAAAACGACGCATTTATACGCTACGTGTCTCGCCCCGCGTTTTATTCGACGGTAGACCCAATGGAACTGCAAACAACGACACGAAAGAACAATCATAAATCATAGCCAAGAATAATAACAGCGAGAATACCGTTTTTTAATCCACACTTACGATTATTAGAAATTAAAAGAAGAAGAAGCAGAATGAGACGAATACAACGCGGGGATGTCTAAATGTGATTGCTTGTTGTGCTCGGCACAAATCCTAATCGTACAATCAGTGGTTGATATACTATCTACATATATACAAACATACATATATATATATATATACATATATATATATATATTAAAGAAAAGAAGAAAGATCGCTAATGTTTGCAGAATGTTTCGATTAATTACAAAGTGAAATATATATATATATATGTATATATATGGCTAGGGAAGAGTTTCTTTTGGCTCTAGAGGATAATAATTAATCGTAAGCGATGTTTGTATGTTGTATATGTTAACACGTAGATGTACAGATACATATGTATACACAGACACGTAAACGCATACGTACAGTATTGTTTCTAACTATTCGAACGAGTTCAGAAATTGGCAGACATTTTCGCTAATTCGAAAGCTTAAATTTGAGAAGCTTGGAACTTTAAACGGTGAGAAATTCGGACGACTGGAAATTTAAAGGCTTGAAAATTCAAAAGCATAGAAATTTAAAATCTTCATTCGAAGGCTTGGAAATTTACAAGCAATGTAAGAAGTTCGAAAGATTGGGAATTGAAATGATTCGAAATTGAAACACCTGGAAATTTTGAACGACTGGAAATTCAAAAGTTTAGAAATTTGAAAGCATAGAAATCCAAAATCTTCGTAATTCATTGGCTTCGAAGTTCCAAGGCTTGAAAATTTGCAAACTTGAAAGTTTAAATGATTGGAAAGTGAAACGATTGAAAATCCAAACGTTTGAAAATTCGAAGAAATGAAAATGAAAATTCTACGGTTTGGAAATTGAATAGATTGAAAATTCGAGCGCTTGGAAATTGAATAGATTGAAAATTCGAGCGCTTGGAAATTGAATAGATTGAAAATTCGAACGCTTGGAAATTGGAGCAATTCGAAATTTCGAAATGCATGAGAAACCAAAACCTTCAAAATTTCTATGATACATCATTTATGATATGATAGATATATTTTAATTTAACCTATATAAAAGTGCGTTCAATTAACAACGGAACGAAACAATGTTAAACTATTCTAATAAGAAACAATCTACAACTAGAAGTAACATAACTTTTATAATAAAATTTCTCTCGTTCGAATAATTATGCGCAGCACTGTATATTTATAATGTACGCATATAATAGAGGAAAGTTGGACAAAACGAAATAGTGAATACCGCAATTTTTGCTCGTCTTTGTCTTCAATGCTTTCCAGTATAGGGTAGATGTATCAATTACTGCCACTTTATCGCGTAACTTTATTGAACTATTTTTGAACGTATTCAACCTAAAAGCATTTCAGTTTGTTGCATAATATTGTTCACCATCGAGTTTCTTTATGAACATTTCTTTATATGTTGAATATAATGAATTAATTATTACGAAATTGAAAATGTACAACAAAGTCCAATGTCCTTCGTACTGTCACTTGAAACAATTCATTTAAATAGAAACACGTTTTTACGTACATTAACACGTCAATATGTGTAACAAACATAAAATATATAGTAAACGTATCGTCTTACTGAATTATGTCATGTTCCATACTTTATAATAATATTGGTCACGTTTTGATTTTCAACAGCACATTTACTTCCTAATATTTATTTACAAATAATAAGTGTAAACGAATAAACGATGTCTATGTGTTGTTAAAAACTAAACCAAAGACCAAATATAGTATGCAAATTTGTTTACTTACGATGCTTCGTATATTACCTTGCTATTAAATAAACGAATTCAAGTGTCGATTATAGGAACACTGACAGTAATTGAGACATCTACCCTATTTCTGTTCCACATAGGAAACGTTTCTACTGCTATCAATAAAATAGCAACACGCGCAAAAGCTGTAGAATTAAGTAGTCTATTTTGTAAAACTACCCCATTTTGTCCAACTTTTTCCTACATTGCTCCAAACAATTGAGGGATCACACGCTTCACTCGTTACTTCAATTATGGATTTATCGAACAAAACTCAAACTGTTTTACAAATATTTTTCTGAAACGTTTGCCGCAATGAAATCGTTTATTATTGCGATCCTTTAATTGTTCGTAGCAGTGTATTATACATAGATTACGTTGGCTCTAATGGTAGGTAAACGTTTCACACGTTCTGTGTCGCTGTGATTGGTACATAGACTTAGGCCATTGTTGTACCGTTAGATTTCTAATTAATATTAACGAGGAACCGGCGACAGTCATTGCTATCGATCGCTCTAATCATCCGATCATTTCTTTCGCGCGAATTTTCTCGAAGGATGCTCCAATAGTAATTAAAAAATTGTAAATATGGTAAACGATACAAGTGCGATTAAAAATGTTCGCTATATAAATGAAAAACGCGAGAGAAACTAAAGGAAGAAATTAATTATTATCGAATAATAGAGAATTTCTTTTTCAATTGTTCCAAGAGTTTTGTTGTTACTTATCGTTAGACCGCGGATTTTTATTTATGTACGTTTTAGAAATTTGAGTGTGTAACAAAACACAAAACGTATAAATTAATACTAATAAGATATATAATAATATAATATAACGTATAATAATAATAATAAAAAGCATTCAAAGTGTGTCTCAGGTTAAAACATTTACGGAGTGAAATAAATTTTTATTGAAGTTCCATTTCTTTAATTGGGTTTGCAAAAATATTAATCTGCATATAAATCCGCAGTCTACTTATTGTACTTTGAGGAATTTCTTTAACTTCGCTGACTGAAATATTAATTTTAATAAACATCCGCAAGCTTGATCACTAAATATCATTATTATATTTAATTTAATTATTTAATATTTAATATTAAGCTAAATTATTTAATATTATGTATTATATTTAATATAGTTATTCCCAATTAAAGAATAGTTCCTCTCTTTTAGCACTTCTATTGTTTACCATTTGAACAATACAATAGTTAGAAAAATCAGTGAAAGAGAAATCAGAAGAATTCTTCTGAAGAATTCTAAAGAAACTCGAGAAATTGTATCACTAGTTTAACAACTGAAGCGTATAAAAATATTGCTGAATCTTACTATGCTTGTCTGTTCTCAGAATTTGTGTATTAAATTAATGGGTAGTCAGAAAATTGAACTACTAAAAGTTTCGGTTTATAAAGAATTAATTTATAAATGGCGCGAAATTCTGACGCGTAAAAAATGAGTAGAGCTTGAAAATATTATATGAGTGCACAAGTTGTATGCTTTAGGTTTTACGTATTAATAATAGAATTTCGGTAGTTAATTGAATTATTGACGAATTAACATTGTATTTTTCTTCGTTAAAAATTCTAAATCTAATTGTTAATTACGACTAGCGATTAAAAGGTGTTTCATTGTTAATTACGATCGATCGACGACTAAAGTAGGAATTTAATCGTTACTTGCAATTAACGATTAAAGTAAGAATTGAATCGTTACTTGCAATTAACGATTAAAGTAAGAATTTAATCGTTACTTGCAATTAACGATTAAAGTAAGAATTTAATCGTTACTTGCAATTCACGATTAAAGTAAGAATTTAATCGTTACTTGCAATTAACAATTAAAGTAAGAATTTAATCGTTACTTGCAATTCACGATTAAAGTAAGAATTTAATCGTTACTTGCAATTCACGATTAAAGTAAGAATTTAATCGTTACTTGCAATTAACGATTAAAGTAAGAATTTAATCGTTACTTGCAATTAACGATTAAAGTAAGAATTTAATCGTTACTTGCAATTAACGTAAAGTAAGAATTTAATCGTTACTTGCAATTAACGTAAAGTAAGAATTTAATCGTTACTTGCAATTAACGTAAAGTAAGAATTTAATCGTTACTTGCAATTATCGATTAAAGTAAGAATTTAATCGTTACTTGCAATTAACGATTAAAGTAAGAATTTAATCGTTACTTGCAATTCACGATTAAAGTAAGAATTTAATCGTTACTTGCAATTAACGATTAAAGTAAGAATGTAATCGTTACTTGCAATTCACGATCAAAGTAGAAAATTACTCGTTAATATCGATTCCTGATCGAAATCAAAATTAAATCGTCAATCGTTGACTCAATTTTTTGTCCAACACAGTTCTATACTATTTTGCGTAGCACATTTTTGTCACATGTTTGCGATTATTTAAAAACGCATGCGAACTATTAATTAGCATTATTAGGTAACTGGCGCAAGCTTCAAACCTGTTCGAATAATTGAAAACTATAACGCGATAGATTCGATGCTTGCACTGCCTTTCACCGTGAAAAATGACTGTCTGGCCCCGAAAACGCGGAATTTTGCAAAAAGAAAGAAAGAAAGAATAAAACGATGTTGTTGCATATATCGCTGTGTTAAACTATTCGCAGAAATTTAAGTAAAAAGAAAAAAAGGAAGAAAAAATAACAAGGAAGATATAAACAAAACAAAAACGAACAAAAAAAAATCTATATATAAGTATGATAAATATATAATATATGGTAGTAGATTACGAGGAGGGAGGAAATAATATGAAATGAAACTCTTGCTGGCCGAGAGTTGTAGCGTGTCGATTAGCAGTATATCTAAAATATATGAAGATGCATTCTACCTGCAGCGGTACATCGCGTTTTAAAATCGCGAGAACGCGAACGAGAAAACGAGACGGTAGAAAAAAGAGTAACGAAGAAGGAAGGAGCGTAGGGAAACTAAAAGAATTTATGGTGTCGGGACTTTCGCGTGGGCCGCACGATAGAGAATTTATAATAGGAACCAGAGTTACTCCTCTCAACCCTACTAATATCCACTCTTCTGAAAAAATATTCCCAAAAATTATTTCACTCGCGGATGGAAAGATAAAAATGTTAAGTTGCATGATTCTTTGTAATTTGCGAGCGAAAAGAATTAGATTGATTGTACGCGTTATGATTGGTTTATCGAAATTTCCGCGCGTTCTTTGCGTACAATTTTTGTGGGTTTAAATAAGGTGACCATATTCCTCGGTACAATTGAAATTCGGAATGGATTATTAGGGAGGAAATTATCCGAGAGAATTGAGAAATTTGATTTTTCGTATATATATATATATAAATAAGAACACGTTCGAAAATCAATGTATTAAATTAGTTATAATTTTGATAATTATACTATCATGGCTCGAATATATTGTCATTTGCATTGTCGTCATTATTATAATACGTTTAAGTATTATTGATTGTAAATCAGTATGAAATGCATTCGTATTAATTGATATTCATAGATTTCTTGGTCCATACATAAGAAAACGTTTGAAAATCAATATACTAAATTAATTAGAATTTTAATATTTATACATCATGGTTCAAATATATTACCATTTATATTATCGTTATCATTTTGACAATTATAATACGTTTAAGTATTATTGATTATAAATTAGTATGAAATGCATTCATATTAATTGATATTCATAGATTTTTTGGTCCATACATAAGAAAACATTTGAAATTCAATATAATAAATTAATTAGAATTTTAATATTTATACATCATGGTTCGAATATATTACCATTTATATTATCGTTATCATTTTGACAATTATAAATGTTATTGGTTGCAAATGAATATCGAATTCATTCATGTTAATTCGTATTGAAATTTGTTCTCTTGGTTCATAAATAAGAAAATGGTTGATAATCAATACACTAAATTAATTATAATCTTAGTCATGTTAAATAATTGTTCTCATATATAAATCATTTATATTATCATCATTATTACAATATTTAGTATTAATTAAGTATTAATTACTATTAATTATTAGTATTAATTCAAGTATTGAATTGACAACAAAGTTATACTCTAGAAATTTATGTTTCTGGAGACATTTTATTATATTTCGGGACAAATCGAGACAAATACAGTGGCCCCCAAAACATTTCGGCCAAAGTACAATGCTATTATATTATTAAGATGAGAATTACTTGAAAATACAAATCAATAGAATATCTCATTGTTAAATTGTTCATAGAAATCAATTTATTAATACGTAATTTAAGTTGATATAGAATTATGTGTTTTGACCTGAAATTGTTTAACACTATCTGATGTCGCAAAAAAATCCAAACGTATGGTCACCTTAGTTTAAAAAATACGTAAGGTTCTCAAAAAAAAAAGGCGCAACAGGGAAAAATGTATTTTTGTAGATTGCACGCTAGAGGGAAATTTCAAAGTACAAAAGCGTGTAAAGTGTTGTTAAAGTGGCAATAAAAATGAGCAACTTCCACGAGACATATCCGGACATATCGAGTAGAGAGAGAAAGAGAGAGAAAAAAAGAGAGATCGATTAGAATATTCCGGAAGTGAGTTGCAATCTGCAAAAATAGATTTTGATTCAGAATAGAATGGCTCGGGGAAGTGTGTGCTGTGAACACGTGAGTGCAACTTGGATCGGTACAAAGAATTATATTACAAAAAGAGAAAACTAGTAGAAAAAGAAACTAAAACCTACAAAAGAGATAAGAAAATAATGTATGTGCTGTAAGAAGATATTATGATATGCAAGCAAAAACTATATATATAATGAATATTGATATATGATATATTTATGGAAAATTCGTGTTGACAAATAAATTATGTATTAACAGCACCGAGCGTTTTTTTCACACATCCCGCAATCGTTTATTATTTTTCAACTTTTCTTCAGAGAAATATAATGTTTCTTTGCTTCCTTTTGCACAATTGCTTTTCTCAGATTAAAGTTAGATTACATATAGATTCAGAATTAGTTTATATTTGGATTAATGTTTCGATTATGTTTCGATTATATTTGAATTATATTTGGATTATGTTTAGATTATATTTGGATTATATTTGAATTATATTTGAATTATATTTGGATTATATTTGAATTGTATTTGAATTGTATCCGGATTATATTTGGATAATATTAGACTGGAAACTATTAGAAAATTGCTTTCCAATAATTCTAAACGAATTGAATTCAGTTTTATTTTATAGCGTATTGCCCATCTGGCGAAAATTATACTAGGTACAAACACAGCGAACATTTACTGTTCGATCTGTAGTATCCTCGTGCAGCTGCACCATAAGAAATATCGGCTGGCTTTACCCCTCGTGGTAAGCCAGAATGCTGACGGTACATCAGGCGTCGGTCAGTAAATTCTAAATCAAAAGTTCGTACGAATCAATTACAAAAGACCGAATCCCTCACTTTGCATTCGAAGAATAAGAGCAGAAATAAATTCGTGAAATTATGGAACAACGATAATGAAAGATCGTTAAATAAATTTATTAGAAACTCGATGGATAAGTTCGAAGCAACTTGCTTCCAAAATCGCAGATGTCAGATCCTGTGCTTTAACGAACTTTAGCAACCCCTAAATTTAACCCCTTGCTTTAAAATGACGAATTCTAAATGCAACAACAAGATACTGTTGCAATATTTTGCAACTGAGTTTAATTTAAATTTTGTACGTATTCTTCGGTATGCAAGATTGAAGATCATTAAGTAGAAATTAATTATAGTATTACGGTGTTTCGTGTTTCGCACAATATTAAAATAATAAACAGCTAATGTCAATCTAATTTGTAGTTAGTAAAAAAAATAATAGCGAGGCAAAGGATTGAAGTAATAATTAGGCTACGGATTTTTATGCCTTTGTGCCAATACATGGTATTATTCTTCTCGTTCTGAGCGTCGATGCGAACACACATGTTTCTAGTATCGTGTCGAATCAGTATTTAATATTCGTATAAGTATATTAATATTAGTATTTAATATAACATTTATTACTTGTTACTAATACAGTATTTATATAATATTTATTATAAGTGTTTAGCTTTAAATAACTAAGTTACCACAGCAATTTTAATCATAATTTCCAACAACACACTTGAAGGCTTTAAATTCAATTTCATCTTCCACGCGTTTTACTGAAGTTATCTTGTTGCGTACAAATCTTCTTCTACATTTTAATATCTACAACTCGCTATGAATTCAGTGATACTTTACTCGGTTCGAGTTAAACTATGAACTATAATAAACTTTGCGAAAGTTTATTCGGTTTAAGAGAAATTGTAGACGCGCCTTTTGAGCGAAAAGGGTTAAAATTCTATTCGACGCCGCAGGAAGATTTGGATTGAAAGAAATCAGAGCGAAAGAGTATCAACGTCGCTGCGCGTTGGCATAATCCAGAGAAAGGGCGCAGCGTGTCATTCTTCGAGGAACGGTATCGCAATAATCCGACGACGGTGATTACACACTGTTCTGCCTTCGTATTCGACGTGACACGGTGTTATTGGTGCGGGGTCGAAGGGTTCCTTTCATCGCACAGCTACGCGGTGTCCTTCGGGATAATGGAGCAGGAATCCAGAGCGAACGATGCGCGAGATTGGATTTGCGACGATTTGAAATCTATCCGCGTGAAATCCGCGTAACGCGACGTGCTCGTGAAACAGCGAGGCGGAAACGAGTGAGAAAAACGGAGATCCGACTATTCGCTTCTGGATTCGAAGCTGTTGTCTTAGAATTCGAAGATTGAAGGATGATTCAGTTGGAAATTGATTAAAAAACAATGAGCATCTATTAAATACATAAACATTGACGCAAGTATGAAGAAAATGGTTGCGAACTGCACGAAGATATACAAATTTAGAACAATTTTCTTGGACGAAGAGGGCGAAGAAAAAGGGTTAAAAGAAAGATTTTTGTTCAAGTTTACTGTGGAAAAAACGCCTGCATTCTATTCGAAGATTATTACCGAGGTGTTTTGCTGCAAAATGTAATTGAAGCTCCGGGAAACTCTTTATTAATTCAATTATTGCGCGATTAATCCATACAAATATTTGAATAGAGTGGCTAAAAATTGTACGAAGATTCCAAAGTAAAGAATGGAAGAGATTCCATGAAAGAATTTAATAACAAAAAAAGGTGGTGAATTTTTCTTCAGGCTTGTTTACAAATTTAATTAAATCACCAGGAAACGTTACCTTCAACAATTATAGAAGTATTTATACAAGCGTTCTGAAAGTGTCTTCAAATTGTATGAAAGATCCAAGACGAGGAAATGAAGAATCTTTGTGAAAGAAAGAAACGGAAAATTTCCATTCGAGTCTGTGGCTTTACAAATATTTACGCTAAATTTAACTAGGGATAATTAATTCACAAATTTAATTAAATCATTGCGAAACCTTTCCCTCAACTAGTTTAAAAGCATTTTTACAAGCATTCCAAAGATCTTTAAATTTTACGAAGAATCCAAAATAGAGAAGCAAAGAATCTTCGTGGAAAATATCAGCAGATAATTTTTGTTCAAGCCTGTTGTAATACAAACATCTGCACCTCATTCGAAGACTATTATAACGATGATTCGCTTACAAATTTAATTAAATCGCTAGGAAATGCTTTTACAAGTATCCAGAAAATTTCTTCCAAATAGCAGAAAAGTACGCAAAAATATGGCATCCGTGTTAACGAAGCGAAGAATATTTATGGAAGAAACCAGCTGAGAATTTCAATTCGAGTCTACTGTATTACAAACATTTGCACTAAACTCGAAGATTACTATAAGGATGATTTACTTACAAACTCAATTAAATCGCCAATAAATATTTCCTCCACTCTTAAACAACTATTCCTGCAAGACACGAAAAATTCCACAAAATTGTAGAGGGACGCCCAAAAAAATATTGCATTCGAAACAAAGAAGCAAAGAATCAGTGTAACAAGTCATCTAAGAATTTCACTTCAAGTCCGTCGCATAAAAAAACGTTAACGCCAAACTCGACGATTATTATAAAGATGATTTGCACACGAATTCGATCGAATAGGCGAGAAGTATTTCTGCGAGTATCCAGAAACGTCCGCCAAATTGCGGAGGGACGGCGAAAAAGAGATTGCATCCGAAGTAAAGAAACGTGGAATCTTGGTTGTAAGAAACTGACGGAGGAAACGGGGAAGAGAGAAGAAAAAAAAGGAGGAATGGTCAGATTTATTCGTGGTTCGGGACGCTTCCCCGAAGCGGGATCGGTGGTTGATTTAGTATGCAGTAAAGGCGCGGCGGAAAATGCGTCGGAACCGGGAGAAATAAATGTTCTTAAGGAGCGTGCCAATAAATAACGGTTTATTAACGTACTAATGCCTCGCGTGAAATTAACGGGAGTCGAGGCCACGGGGCCTGTGGCTTCCGGGGAGGGGGGGGTTCAGAGTGACGGGGTACACGAAGGGGGGCCCGGTGAACTTGCAGTCTTAAATGAACGAAGCCGCACGCTGCGGTTCTAATTAAAACAAACACGATTATAAGTTTCAGCTTGAATTTATAATCGTTGCCGTCGCGACAGTCTCCTCTTTCAACCCCCTTCAAGTTTCACCCTTTCCTCGTTTCGAACTCGTTTTTTCGGGACAACCAATTCTGGATGATTGAATTTGGACAAATTTCTGAGAAAAAAGCACTCCGGTGTAAATCAGTGGGTGGCTTTGATCAGAGTTTAAATTTGGAGAAGATTCGTAATTGGATTGCGAATTTTTATGTAAATTCATATTATTGTTAATGAAATTAACGGAATGGAATTTAAGAAGAGGGTGGTATTACTTGGTGCAAAAATTTTAGATGAACATTTTTTGGGGGAATTGATAGTTGACTTTGGGTAGAGTTTAAATTTGGTGAAGGCTGATAATTAGGTTGTGGATTTTTATGTAGAAACATACTTTTCTTGATGAAATTAAAGGAATGGAATTTAAGTACAGAGTTGTTTAAAGGTTGATAATATTAACTGTATTTTATATTGATTATGGCGGTAATTTTTTTTACATTAGTTGAAAATTGGTTGAACTTAATAACAATCTTTCTTTCAACCCGCTCCAAGTTTCACCCTTTTCTCTTTAAACTTGTTTTGGGACAACTAATCCTGGAAGATTGAATTTGGAATAATTTCTGGGTAAATTAGTTAGCTTTGATTGGAGTTTAAATTTGGAGAAGGTTGGTAATTAGACTGTGACGTTTTATGCAAATTCATACTTTTATTAATGAAATTAAAGGAATGGAATTTAAGTAGAGGGTGGTATTACTTGGTGCAAAAATTTTAGATGAACATTTTTTGGGGGAATTGATAGTTGACTTTGAGTAGAGTTTAAGTTTGGTGAAGGCTGATAATTAGATTGTGGATTTTTATATAGAGTCATAATTTTCTTAATGAAATTAAAGGAATGGAATTTAAGTACAGAGTTGTTTAAAGGTTGATAATGTTAACTGTATTTTATATTGATTATGGCGGTAATTTTTTTAGAGTAGTTGAAAATTGGTTGAACTTAATAACAATCTTTCTTTCAACCCGCTCCAAGTTTCACCCTTTTCTCTTTAAACTTGTTTTGGGACAACTAATCCTGGAAGATTGAATTTGGAATAATTTCTGGGAAAATTAGTTAGCTTTGATTGGAGTTTAAATTTGGAAAATGCTGGTAATTAGACTGTGACGTTTTATGAAAATTCATACTTTTATTAATGAAATTAAAGGAATGGAATTTAAGTACAGAGTTGTTTCACGTATTGTAAAAAAACTAGAAGAATATTTTGGGGGGAAATGATAATTGAATTTGATTAGAGTTTAAATTCTAAGAAATTGATAATATTAACTATATTTTATTTCGATAGTGGGTGTGATTATTAAAATTAGATGAAAATTTAATAACAATCTCTTTCAACCACCTTCAAGTTCCACCCTTTCTCTTTTAACTTGTTTTGGGAGGACCAATTTCGAAAGATCATCCCTGAAATTCTTTTTGGTAATTAGTAAACTACGAATCTCTATGCATTTATGTATAATGTGTTAAATATGTACAGGAATGCAAATGGCATTCAATAAAAATACAGGAAACATTGAAATAATTATAAATTTTTCGAGCATGAAACGAGTTCGTACGAATATCTCGTTTCTTTAATTTTGCCTGTAAAAATATAAATTTTGTATAATGATTCGCTACAACAACATTAAAACGATTGAATTGCATTAGCATCGAAACTAAAGTTTATTAAAAAGTACAGTGTGTTTCACTACAGTTGGACCATAATTAACATCACGAGTGTAGTTCAATATAAAGCAAGGGGTTAAAGGGTTAATTTATATAGGAGAAAAAATTCCGAAAGATTGAAGTGAATAAAATTTTGCGGACTGCAAAATTTCCATAAAAAAAAAAGAAAAAAAATATTCTGAAATAACTCGATAATTGGCTCTGAGCAGAGTTGAAATTTGCACAAGGTTGATAATATTAACTGTACTTTATATCAATAGCGAGGATACGTGTCCGAATTGTATGAAAATATGTTCAACTTTTAAGAAAATGTTTCTTAATTGGAAATATGTGGCGGAACTTTATCCTCCTTTCACCCGCCAATTTTTATATCCTACCGATAATTTTTCATCCCCTGGTGGTCGTTTAAAATGATAAGAAGCTTATGGAGCTCGGCAGCAAGAAATACAGACGTTAGATGCAATGAAACCGCAGTTATATTTCCATTCGACGATAGAGAATGCGGCCGTAATTGAGTCGTCGAGGCGGTTATCGCGTGTAGATAAATATCCTGTTTAATTGGTCGGCTTCCGCGTTAAGAATTTTCTACCCTCCACGTTTCTCCATCCCCTCCCCGATTTCTGAAAGTTCGCTCTTAATTGAACGTATACGTGTCCGCGAATTATGTCGATGCAATTACGCTCGTGCTGCGATTTTCTCCTCAAAATCTCCTTCTCTTCGTTAAATGAAAAATATTCACCTTTTCTCCTCTGGTATTCTTCAGAATTTCCATTGCTTTCAATTTACTTTTTGTTGCTGCAATTTATTCCTTTAACTTTTGTTTGAACGATCAAAATGCTTAGAATTGTTCGAAGCTTCGGTAATGAAACTTTTTGGGCGTGAAAACTTTTCATTTGGAAAACGTGAATCGATGTAAAAGTACGCAAAGAATGATATTAGGGATCCAGAGTGATTTTTACATGTTTATGTAATGTTTGTGTGTGTGTAATCATGTGCATGTTTTCGCAACAGCAAAACTTTATTGTAGAATATTATATTCTTTGTTTTAGAATAATATATTTTTATTTTAATATTATTCTAATTTTTATTCGAGTTTCATTTAAGTATGATTTTTTTTATTGTTTATTTCCTACATTTGCGAATTTCTCATTAACTACGAGTTTTACTTAACTACGAACTTTTCAAGTTACATTGATAACAAATATATAAGTTTTCAATGTTCACAAATGTTCAAAAAATTTTCAAGGTATCGATTGATTTCGATCAAATCGATTTCAACCTTTTCATTAACACATCGTTTAATAAAAAGTATCATTACTATATCTTACAAAAACTCGATCCGTATTATCGTATTACCTTTCATTGAACAATGCCCTAATGAAAACTTTGAAATTAATTTTCATCGAGATAACATTACGCCATATGTGTCCTTATTTCATCCAATGCCTCGTATAATTATATTGTTGCTATGAAAACAATGATAGAATTCGCTTTACTACGATTAACTCGATTTCTGTGAACCAAAGCCGACGAATTCCTCGACGCAAATATTAAACGCGAACGACAGGCTGTTTGTATGGAATATTCGTCTAAAATTCGTGCGGGACACGCGATCCGGAGGGAAGATACGCACGTGGATGCAGCCAAATGCACCGGCAGCCTTGCGCTGCGTGCACGCGAGTTTAAATCCGGATTAGACGGATCACCCAGCGGGTGCCTAAACATCGATATAATCGTAGGATCGTTACTAGCCCCGGTAGCAACCTCGCTGATATCCGCATCGCGCGATCCCCGCCCATTAAACCTTCGAAAAATATTATAATTCGCTCGAGAACGCGATCCTGTCACTCTAAATCTCATTGGCCATGGGAGAAGCTTCGCTAAACGAAGCTTCGCGAATGAACCATGGGAATAAGTTATTTAACCCGTTAACCGGTCGAGTTTCTTAATCAGAATCTTCTTCGCGCGCAGAAATAGAAATCGGTGAAAAGGGATTAATATTTGTTTGGAGAATTTTGACTATTGCAAAGGCGAGCATAAAATAAAGTGCTTTCCACGCAAGTGTAATGATGCTTTAGGAAGTTTGAAATATTTGTCAAAATTGCAAGCCTGCTTTCCGTCAAAATTGTAAGTCTACTTTCTGTCAAAATTGCAAGCCTCCTTTCTGTCAAAATTGCAAGCCTGCTTTCTGTCAAAATTGCAAGCCTACTTTCTGTCAAAATTGCAAGCCTGCCTTCTGTCAAAATTGCAAACCTGCTTTCTGTCAAAATTGCAAGCCTACTTTCTACCAAATTGTGAGCCTGCTTTCTGTCAAAATTGCAAGCCTGCTTTCTGTCAAAATTGCAAGCCTACTTTCTACCAAATTGTGAGCTTGCTTTCTGTCAAAATTGCAAGCCTGCTTTCTGTCAAAATTGCAAGCCTACTTTCTACCAAATTGTAAGCCTGTTTTCTGTCAAAATTGCAAGCCTACTTTCTGTCAAAATTGCAAGCCTGCTTTCTGTCAAAATTGCAAGCCTACTTTCTACCAAATTGCAAGCCTGCTTTCTGTCAAAATTGCAAGCCTACTTTCTACCAAATTGTAAGCTTACTTTTTGCCAAACTGCAACTTAACTTTTTTATCAAAATTGCAACCTTACTTTCCGCCGAATTGCAAGCTTACATATAAAATTTGCAAGCTCACTTTTCACCAGAATTTCACCCCAATTTATGCCACGCAATTGAACGTTCCTTGTAAAAGTCGAAACAAAATTTACATACAATCCCGAGCAAGTTATTATTCAATTTTTTCACCTCGATACAGAGTCCATTCCGTTGCCTGCTTCGGACAAGATACACGAAAGGCCTCGTGATAAAGCCGCGTTTTAATTACAAACTTATTATCGCGAAACTTGGCCCTGGTATACATCAACAGGCGAAAGCAACAGAAACAGGATAACTCGGTTTATTAATTTATCGCTTGGCCGCCGGAAAGAAGAGAGGTTGCTCCTTTTTAATTATTTCTTAATTAAAAATCCGCCTGTTCGGTCGGCTTCCAAGCTACACAGGATTAACCCGTTTCCCCTTGTACCGTTTGCACGCCTTTCCTAGTCTCTTCCTCTGCGTGGACACTTCATTTCGCACCACGCGAATTTCGCTAATCGGGTTAACAGAGCCTCTACAGGGATAAACCGAATTAAGGTGTCGAAAGTTCGAGCATCTGTTCCTTCGCTTCTTTGTGTCCATCTCTTTCCGAGCACCCTGATAACGATCTTCTAGCCTCAAAGGGGTCGCAAAGATGAGAATAATAGGGCGAAGGAGCAGTAAATGTGTACAAGAAAGTATTTCGAGTGGTGAATCGGTTTAAGTGACATAAGTAATTCTATTGTAATTTGGACAATATCACCTTAACTTGGTACTTAAATCATTTCGTTGAATATTCTGCTGCGGTACTTTTAAATACTACGGTAGTCACTTACAATTCGTAGAATATTTTACTGCAATACTTTTTAATAAAACAGTAGTTACTTATATTTCGTAAGATATTTTACTGCAATATTTTTAATGCAATAGTAGTTATTTATATGTCATCGAATAATCCGCTGCAATATTTTTTAATACAACAGTAGTTATACTATTAGTCGAAAGTTTCAGTTCGATTAATAATTATTTTAGTATGACATTTAAACAATTTCTTAGAATAAGGTGACCATACTTCTCAGCATGAAACTCGAGTCTTCCATATAGGGAATAAAATTAAACGGAAGAATTTAAATCAGTATGTAATTTCAGTAATAACTTACTATTCAAAAAATAGCACGAAACTTAGAAAAGGAGTCTGTAAATTCTGGCGCCTTTTCATTAAAAAATATCGCAGCATAAATAATATAAAAAAACCATCTCCAAAGATTTAAACAGTCTTTGTTGTTCATAAGTTGTCACTCGTCTAAAAATGTATGCCTTTTATTGGAATGTATACATATTAGACTAATCGCAACATCTATTATAGTATATAGTATATAGTTTAATAGATATTTACTATAAATAAATCTATTTGTATGTTGCCACGTGATTCGTGCGTATTCACTGCTAAATAAAACACTGAATTCGAACACTTCTCGACGTATACTCGTGCGATATACGTAGCTAACAACGAAAGGGTTAAAGCAACAATATTATCAATTACATTAACATTCGTAAAGGAATAAAGATTATCGCCGAGCTAACAAAAGAAGTACATACACGAAGAGTAATTGTATCGCCACAATCGACGCGCAAGGAACATTCAATTACCCGAAGAACCAGGGAAAGGGTTGCAAGATAACGCTGTTAGATAGCATCGAAGCGTCAATTAGGCGACACGGAGCGTTCGTTGCAATTCGATTTTACTTAATGCCGCTGCAACCCACGCAGGGTTAATTGTTTCGACCTCGATGCTCATCGAGCCACGAGTACCGTTATAATACACCTAATTCCGGGCATCTAGATAAGCTTGTTATCCGCTACCATCGAGTTTATCGGGGCTACACTAGATTACTAGTCGATTGACGAGATCAACCTCGTTCCGTTCAACACGTGGGGGTGATTTACCCCCAAGGGGATTCGGGGCCGAGAAGTGCCCGCATCTTTTACAATTTCGTATCGCGGATCGTCTGTTTTGGAAACAGAATTATGGCAAGCTGGTCATGAATTATTCAGTATTTTATTTTTTTTTCTTTCGCTGCCAGTAATGGTGGAATAGAGAGGGTGAAAACGGTTCTAAGGGGTTGCTTGCAAATGGTGCGATTCGTGTACGAATTATTAACGAACGTTGTAATTTATATACAGAACGAAAACACCATTGTGCCTGTGATAAAATTTAACTTCAATTGCAATTTCTATTTCGACGATTACAATTTAATTCCAATATTTCAGCGTGCTACATTCGAAACGGTGTTAAAGTATTATTGCAGTAATAAACAAGTATTAAACAGCTAGCTAATGTTACAACGTGTAGCTTCTGAAAAATTCGCAGGGTAAAGTGTTAAAAGTGGAAAACTTAAACTCGGAATAGAGATCGTTAAATAAATAGATACAAAATTTGAAGGCTTTTAAAGTGGCTCGAAAAATTGATCGAATACTTTCACTCATTATATTTCTCATTCAATCGAAATGTAATAGTTAACTATGAAACTTTGAACATACTAATAATTGATCAAATACTTTCATTCATTCTATTTCTTATTCGATCGAAATGTAATCGGTTAATCATACTGAGTGATAAGTTGCTCATCTTTTGAAATGTGTAATCGATGTCTTGAGGAAGGATAAAATGAATTAAGGCAAAATTTGTAAAGAATTTCAGGGCAAAAACAATTCCGTTTAAAACTTTGCGCTTGTAGGAATGGAATATTATATTTCTTTACTTTACGTAGAACTTTCTTTACACGTTGTCGAATACAGGCCGGACACACGATGACTACGACAAAACTTTTAAAGATACATTAGTAAAGATACATTTAGTGCTACGATTAGCCTAATTGTAATAAACGTCTCGCGATTATTAGAGAGATCGATAACAAATGGTTTCTGCTAATATCTAACAGTACTGAGATAATAGATTTGTAATGTAGCGATACGAGTAATTCTCGAACGCTCCTCAAATTAAATATATATGGCAGTATGAAATTATTTGGGAACTAAGTGTGAGAGAGGAGGAATGAGTGAGAAACAATGTTTGTAAAATCAAGTTCCTTTTTCCAGCCTCTTCGGCCTTGAAAAAGGAACTTGATTTTACAAATATTGTTTCTCACTCATTCCTCCTCTCTCACACTTGGTTCTCAAATAATTTCATACTACCATTAATCTACTATCTATATATCTACTATCCCTACCTCTAGTTACATTCTTTTACATCTATATACCTATTTACTTATACCGTTTTTAATGTACAAGCTGTCTTTACCTCTAAATTTAAACATATACCTATTTAATTTATACAGCTGTGGCGGCTCTCCTGCACCTACCACTAGAGGGACATACAAAAATAGGACTTTCTCGAAAGTACTCGCTCCAACTACCTCGTCCATATATATACCGCCTTTAACCTTCCTTCCAATATCCCAAGTCTAAGGCAGGGCCTGCTAGGTAGCCTTACTGATGAGTCCACTAGCAGGCCCAGGACGAAACGCAACACCCTTCCTTTTCCTATCCTATCCCCTCTCCACAGCGCCACACAGCTTTTAACATATCCTCAAATTAAATAAAAAGAAAGAATAATAATAGGACGAGTTAATAAGTCTGTGGTTTTCCAATGTTTTACACGATACCACGTTTACAAACCGCCCGAAATGAGCAAGATTAAACCAAAGAGATAGAAGACGTGTTGCGAAACACGATCAATTTTTGTTCATCTTCAACGACGCCACCAGTTTATAAGATAAAATGAGAAAAGGCTGAGGACGATTCGGGATTAACGAGCTTGTTTTGCATGTTGAGAATTCGCCGTGGGATCGTTGCTTTTCTTGGCTCGGTTGATTGCCGTGAGAAGCGTGGGCCCGAGGGTTTCGTCATGGAAAAACAATGGAGGCAAACGAGGCGAAACGGCGTCTTCTCGAACGGTCGAGCGGAACGCGGAGCGGAAAATTGCTAAGGAGGAGAAATCACGTTGATTCCACGCTGAAAACGCCGGGCGGGGACCTTAACTAGCCGAGGAAATCGCGAATATTGCTACTTTGTTACGCCATAGGTTCGCATCAACAACTGCTTAGATTTATGATTCAGACTAAATTGCTTCGAATTTCGCCATCTATTGGGAATTTTAAACACATTGGGGATGATTCTGAAAATGGAAGATGACTTTGATTAAAATCTGTCGTTAACCCCTTAAAAATTGCACCTGACAATGAATTACCTAAGTATTGATTTAATGTCCAATTCAAATCTACCGCACCAATTTAGTTTATTTGCTTTTCGAACTTTGTATTCCGATGCTGTCGTGTTTTTCAACTTTTTGATTGTAGCACCTAATCGGGATTCATAATTAAGCATGGTGATACGAATTATAAAAGGATTCAAATCTTAAGTGGTTAAACTGCATGGATTTAATCGATTACGAATTATTAACCATTTCAATGCGTCTATTGGCGTTTTGGAATATTATAGATAGTTTTTATTCGGTAATTCTTAACCCCATAAGTTGATGCTTTGGTTATAGTCAAAATTTAGTGATGTTATAAAATGCAGCGTGTCACTTTTATATTGCAACCATAACCTTTGACTCGAAACCACCCTAATCGTAAAAATAAAGGTTTGAAGCTTTAACAGAAATGATTTTCTCTAAGAAATCTATTGATTAATATATTATCAATATTAATTATTCCTTCACTAAAATTCTACACATATATATATACTAGCTTCATGTAAACCATTTATAAATTCCAGATAAACTATATAATATCCATCTAGCATAGTGCTAGGATCCTTCTATTAATTCCAACTCTAATTCCAGTTAGAATATCAATCGAAATAATAATTAATACTAATTCTAAGCTTCCCGTTAGAGTTAAGAAAAAAATTGCCAACAATTTACAAATGATTTGCACGCGATGCGATATAAAAGCAGTGAACGGTTATCGCTGGCGCACGTGGCTGATAAAATAATCGCAGTTGCAAGGGGCTATGTGGTGTTAGATAGAGCGGAGAGATAAATTAAGAGCGTATCGATGCACAGTTGCAGAAGCAAGGGTCAGGTTTAAAACAAACGTGTAATTTACCAGTGGCTAACCTGCTTTAGCGGGGACCAACCTCCGTAACTATAATACCTCCGAGAGGGTAATGGGTCGAGAACGAAGAAGCCTCCGGAGGATTATGATGGGTTATACTTTAGTAGGCGGAGAGGACTCCCGTTTAAGCAGTAATTAAGCCTCGCCACGCCCTCGGTCACGCTTCTTCCGACCCGCGAAACTGGTCGAGGGAGCCTTCGCTAACCCGTAAATTATCAGGAACCACCGAAACTGGAACTTGCGGTTACGTCCATGATACGTTACCAAGAGAACATCTCTTTTTGCTTCGTGTCAACGTGTGTAGGGTAAATGTACCACGTACTGACACTTTAAGATACGCGCGTAACTTTATTTAACTATTTTAGAACGTCGTTGATATAAAGATCGTTTCAGTTCGGAGCATAACATTGTTCAATCGTTCTTTTATTTATGAACATCTTTTTTATATGTTCAATATGTAATAAATTCATTACTACGTAATTGAAAATGTACAACAAGGTCCAATGTCGTTGGCACTGTCACTTGAAAACTTTTCATTTAAATAGAAACACGTTTTACATATATTAACGCGTCAGTTTGTGTGACAGATATAAGATATATAGTAAACGTATCGCTTTATTGAATTATTGCACGTTTCATATTTTGTAATTATATTGGTCACGTTTCAATGTTCAACGGCATATTTAACTTCTAATATTTATTTACAAATATTAAGTGTAAACGAATATACCATGTCTATTTGTTGTTACGTAAACCGAAGTTCAAATTTCGTATGAAAATTTGTTTACTTACGATACTTTATACATTACTTTTTTATTAAATGAACGGATTGAGGTGGCATTTCCTATTAAATGAACGGATTGAGGTGGCATTTCCTATTAAATAAAATAATTACAAGAACAGTGACAGTACGTGGGTCATTTACCCTATCATTTACGCGAAACATATGATAATGGAACAATTGCATGGATTTTTTGCAAGACATCAAATTTGAAGAAAGAAGAAGAAAAAGGATTTAAGACGGGAAAATTATTTTATACGAAAAAACTAGATACAAACAAATAATACAGAGATGAGAAACGAAGCAAAGTTAATGAATTATTGCTGTAATACTGTCTAAATCAATTGCGTTTATTTATTTAGTGAAAAGGGTAAATTAAAGATCGAAGCTAAAAGTTTCCAACTGTAGCGTACTTTGGTTACATTAATACGGTAAAGAATAAAGCATACAGATTGCATAAATGTATTCCGCATTATAGTTCTTAAATAATCTTATTAAATTTTTACCAAGACCCAATTTAAATTTGATTTCGATTTGACGACAGTGTTTACTGAAATTAAAACTAAAAAAAATATCTCTGCATACGATTAATATATCACTATGGAAGTGCGGAT
This sequence comes from Eucera pruinosa, assembly GCA_028830335.1. Classification (NCBI taxonomy): domain Eukaryota; kingdom Metazoa; phylum Arthropoda; class Insecta; order Hymenoptera; family Apidae; genus Eucera; species Eucera pruinosa. The sequence continues at coordinate 9,765,442 of JAMYCR010000015.1, read as the reverse complement.
ATAATTTTTAAAATGGAAACGATAAAGATCATGAAAAGGGTGCAGAATTCCCAAGAAGTTGAAGCAAGCGAATCAAAGATTCCTCGAAACTGTATCGTAGCCGATAACAAATTTATAATTCATTCGGCGTGCAGAGCAACAAATTACTCGCGTCAACACACGGAGAGCTAGACGGTGAAGGGGTGTAAAAGAAGAAGAAGCTGGAGCAACTGGGGGCTGCGGGGGTGGCAGTTGGTTCGATCGTATAAATCTCACGTATTCGGCGGCGTGGCACGCCGTGACGGCCTCTAACGATATATTCTGATATAATTAAAACAATAAATAAGATGGCGTCCAACCGCGAGCACCGGGGGTCGAACTTCTAGCTACGTTTTCTCTGCCTCCCACCCGCAACCATCTCTTCTTTCTCTCTTTCGCGTCTCCGTTCCCGGAATCTCGCTCGTGCTTTCCAGAAATTACATCTACCATCCCTCATCCTCCGCTCCGCGAGATAACTGGAGCATCCTGCATTCCTGCACACGAGTAGAACCTTTTGGGAATTGTTAGAATCGCGTCGCGCTTCCTCGCTTGATACGAAAGATGAATTACTATTCGGTGGGCAGAGGACGATAAAGTATCAAAAGGAGAAAAAAACGGACGTTGTATATATAAATTAGGATGAAATTAAACGTCCAATTCTTTATTCCCGTTTCTAAATATGAAACATGCAGACTAGAGGAGATTAAGAATTATATAAACAATAAAGAAGGACTTATTGGAGTCAAGGAAATATTTCAAGTGTTTAATGATTTTACTGTGCAAGTTTTTTTGAAAGACGAAAACAATATATACAAAGATCATAAAGTAGAGGGCCCGCCTCCGTGTGGCTAGGGACGGGCAACGTCAGAGTTTAACTAGTAAGTAACTAAGTTTAACTAGTAACTAGTAAGTGACCCTGTGAATATAAGCAAAACAGAGAAATGATTCAGAGATGTAAAGCAATACTGGCAAATGAAACGCAGAAATGAGCTAACGACGAAGCTCGAATCTATGACTAAATAAGTCATGGAATGAAAGCCGAATGACGAAACCAACCTCACGAACAAGTTTAAAAATGATAAGAAATAAAAAGAAGAATAAAATTACAGTATAGAAGAAACCCAACAGCAACAAATATTAAAGACAATAACATGAAAAAGGATGAAGCAGCAATGAGCTGACGCTCGAGCTGCAGAAGGTTGGAGAAACGAAATAAAAAAATCAAAAAATCAAAATCTAAAGATATAAATTCTCATGTAAAGGTAATAATTAGGCTTTCGAGGAAAGAAATGGAAATTGCTTTGCAAAGAACAGATGTAATATTTGTTTACATTTGTTGGAAATTATAATATCGTGATTTTTGTTAGATTTATTACAATTTCCATTATTGTAATCAGATTATAATTACACTGCAGGCGTTTATGAATTTTTTGGCAAATTTAAGTGTGCAAGAATGTATAAAATATTAATAATATGTTAAAAAATGTACCAAATATTCAAAGTAAGGTACAAGTAGCAATATACAGGAGGTGAAACTTATCTTCATTTAAATTCCACGTATAAAAGTTTGCATTTGCACAAAGGATTCGTAGTCCAGTGATTATTCTATTATTATATCTGAGAATTTTTTTATCCGAGCAATTTATTAACTTCTTATTATTTCGAATATAGGGGACTTTATTATATCTATTATATATTAGGTGCACCACCAAGTAATTTATTATTTCTGTAATAACTATAATCTGTTCGATAGATTAAAGTTCAACAGCTTAAATTCAAGATATACCATCAAGATTCAAGAATGAATCATCGAACTTAGTTTATAATGCGTCAATATTAAAGAACAATTGCAATTATGTTCATGTGCATCATCTTGTTAACCCTTTCGCTACTAGAGACGTATATATACGTCCTTAAAAATTGGGCAATCGTATATTTATTTGGTAAAAGTATACGTATTCGTTTCCTGCAATATAATGCTATTTTTACTATAATCTATATTTATTTTGCCACAGTTAATTCTACGAAATATCCTAGCATTTTTTGTAATCACAAAAATAACTCCCATCTAAGCATTGAGAATGTTTTCAATTTTAGAACGTCGTAGCGAAAGAGTTAAAACTAAATAATCAGACTTGACAACGAAACTGGATTATTCATAGGAACGTCTAATAATTTGCGTTCCGTAAACAAAAAATCCGAAATCTCTCTTAAACTGTCCAATGTTTAAAGTACTAAATATATCATTCTTTCGATTCCACGGTTGCACCCTCCAACAACATACTTCACAGATAACACCTAAAGTTGCCGCGAAAAGGAACAAAAACTAGAAAAGAAAGAGAATGAAAGTGTCCAGAGCGACTGCAGATGTAAACCCGTGTAGGAGTCGCGTTCATTGAGTTTCAACCCCTTGAGAGATCGGCCGATCTTTTTTTCCTTCCACCCGACTGCCATTATTTTTCCAGTGGAACCAGGCGGCGTCTGGGCGCGCGTCCGCTGGAATGTCTGGCATTTCTGTCGGCCGTTCTTCGCAGCGAAACAGTTGTCCTTTTACTAGCTTCCTTCGTCGCACTCGCCATCGTTAAACCTTCTTCTTTCACCGTTTCTTCGCCGGATATTATTTAATTGGAAAAGCGAACGTTCGAGTGGAACGATTGTCGAACGAATAGAAAGAAGTATGTACAGAGTTGGAAGAGGTAAATGGCTCGGAAAGAATTGGACGATACTTTAGCCGTTCGGTACACGCGACCATAGAGATTCCTATCTGGACTTGATAAATTACTGTCCCTACATGGTTCCCCTTCCCCTTCTTTGGTAGTTCTCTTGATCCGAGAGTTCCTCTTCTGTCCGGCGTTCTCGAGCACCCGGTTTCACCTTAATATTAATTTGCCCCTCCATTGTCCACTTTTATTACTCACATATCTTACAAGGTTTCTTCGTTTTGTTGCCTTCCACTGCCTCTCGCCCTTTGCCTTTCCTTCTTCGATCGCGCTTTCTCGCTTCCAATTCTCTCGACCCCGTGTTTTCGAGTGAAATCTTGCGCTTTTCGGCGTCGACGGTTGAGCGATAATTTAGAGAATATCTTGCGGTACGCTCGCTCTCATTTTCTGGTTAATCGAGTTATCAATTTTGTTCGTATCGCGGTGATGCTACTTTTTGAGGAATACTATGATTCGCTATGTATTATTTATTATTTAGTGGCTATATATATCCGCCATCACAGATCAGACGATTAGTATAATTGTGAAATATTGATAAAGAACACGTGTCACTTATTTGTGACGCCAAGGTTGTTTAAAAATATGTAATTAACGGCAGACCAATAATAGCCTGTATCTGTTTTATTGTTTTATAACGTAACTCATTTAAGTGCGGCACAGTTTGGTACATACAGTTATCGTAAACTCATAATGAACGCCATTTACATATTTTATATTTAAGAGTACGCTAAATGCTAAATTCTAACAATGATAAATGTCGAAGTTTATTAAGAAAAATTTGCCAATCTTTTTTTATTCTCCTGTCCTGAAATTCATTTTTAAGGCAAACAATTTTTAGAAATAGCAGAAGGCTTAACTTTTGTATCCTCGAAAATAATCCGAACCTAATCCTAAATGAAGGATTCTTTCACTTTCGAAATAAAATAATTTGTACTTTACTTTGGGTATTTTGTGCATTTTCTATATGTCACGTTTATTCTACGCCTATTTAAATTTCCCATATGATAAATTCCTTAATATGGTTTCGTATGAAAATCTACACAAAGAAAATACCTAAACCATACCTAAATTCAACCAAGAGTTAAACATATGAGCCGCTCATTTGCCAAACGTAGAAAAATTGATAAAGTAAGTATGCATTCTTTTTGCAAAATTTCTTTTAAAATTTAAATCCAAATAAACACTGTAAAATATAATTATTACAGGCGCAACTTTTATCTAAAGGCATACAAAATGCATAAGACAATGCAAAAGACATATAAAATGCTAGAAATAATCGTTATTACTTTTATAAATTGTTTACTATTTCATGGCTAAAAATATTTCTCCTATTTTGTAGTGTTAAGCCCAATTATTATGGAAATATATATTAAATATAAAAAGCAAGCATCAATCAAGTGCTTAAGTAAAAAAATTGGACTTAATCACTTTGGCCTGTGAACGACTCATATCGTACTTCGTCATCCGATTGCAAAAATAATATATTGATTTCGCCTCCCTTCTTCTAAATAAATGCAACGAAAATCGATGATTTACCCGTAAGTTTTTCGCAACGTAAACGAAGCTTACAGTCTATTAATATTCTAAATCCTCTTAATCCCTCAATTTCCCGCCACCTTGCAACCCTTTCGCCCAACAATACTCCCACAATATATTTCCGAATTTATTCCAAGCCTCTTTACCGTTCGCAGGCGTGTCCATCCGCCTGAGGATGGCAACCGAAGGGTTAATTACACGAAACCTCGATGACTTTACGAAACTGATCGCTTTTACGAGTCCCACGGGACAAAATGGTGGCAAAAGAAACGTCACCCTCTCGAAGCTTTCGCATTTGCTTATTTCGCGGGCGTGGTAGCAGAGAAACCATTACTTTTACAATTCTTTCGTGACTACGCTCGAGAGACTCGCAGTGCAAATTGCGCGGATTGTTCCGCGCACGGAAAAATTTGTCATCGAGGCTGTTCTCGGCCGGAGGCGTGGCGCGCTGTGCTCTTCCTCCTTCGCGTGTTTCTCTCGTTTTGCATCCCGATGAAAAATAGCGATTCGCTCGGGGAATTCAGCAACAGGTAGCCTCTAACCAATGCTCCTCCGAGAATATAGGAAAGCGTTGATTTATGCATCGCTAGGATGAAGATTTCCTTCCTTCGACGAACTTCGCGTTGCGGAGTTATTCACGAAAATTTACCGCTCCAAATTTTAAATAATACAGGATAGATGTACCACGTACTGCTGCTTTAAGATTCGCGCGTAACTTTATTTAACTATTTTAGAGCGCATTTAACGTAAAGATCGTTCCAGTTTGGAGCGTAATATTGTTCAACATCGAGTTTACTTTTTTATATGTTCAATAGGATAAATTCATTACTACGTAATAGAAAATGTATACCAAAGTCCAATGTCCTTCGTACTGTTACTTGAAAACTTTTCATTTAAATAGAGACACGTTTCACGTATATTAACAGGTCAGTTTGCATAACAAATATAAGTTATGTAGTAAACGTATCGTCTTACTGAATTATGACACGTTCCATACTTTATAATTATATTCGTCACGTTTCAATATTCAACAGCACATTTATCTACTAAGATTTATTTATAAATATTAAGTGTACCCGAATATACAATGTCTACGTGTTGTTACGTAAACCGAAGTTCAAGTTTAGTATAAAAATTTATTTACTTACGATACTTTATACATTACTTTTCTATTAAATGAACGGATTGAGGTGGCATTTCCTATTAAATAAAATAATTGCAAGAACAGTGACAGTGGGTCATTTACCCTAGTGGAAATTCTTGCTTAGCATGGGACACTTATGGTTTTCCTTAACCATCCATAATCCGGATTTTTATTCAAGTCCGCCGATGAAAGAAATTCTATTAATTCTACTACAGACGGTAAACTACTAAAAAAACTACTATTATACCATTACTGTACTATTCGAAGCAGGTGTTTATCTATATTTACATGAAAAGAGGCAAAAAAAGAATGGTTGGAGAAGTTGCGTTGGATCTCTTTGAAGTGTACGTCGCCGACAAAAGCTAATACGCAGTTATTAGGCGTCCCCGTTCGTCTGTTTTGCACTGTGTAAGCCGACGAGTGGCATGGAAAAGAGGAAGGGAGCGAGACACGGCGGAGGTGTCCCATGGTGTGTACCCTCGAAGGATTTTCAACGGGCCAGTACCACGCCTTGACAAGTATATCGTGGAATTTAATATAGTCGGAGCCGCTGCAAAGGGTGGAATACGCGACAAAAGCTACCAATCGATTCTTCCCTCGCGTAGTCATGGGGCACAGTGTTATCGTTTCCCTGTTCACGGGGATGAAGCGTGGAATTCGTGGAACGTTATGAATTCAACGATGGAATTCGTACACAGTGGAAGGTTCTTTTGAATTATCGCCACATTCGACTATTTTCCAATCGTTAGACCGTGAATATTTATACGAAATCATGTTTTTGTAAATGAAATAAACGCTAAACCTACGTAGATATCTGGTCGAGTGACCGATTTTAAAATATTTCATTCAAGATTTCACGTTCGTTGTTATTCCATCGTTTATTTGGCTTCATGACCATTCTTATGTTGATCAATGAATTAATTTCCACGTTTTGTTCTACTTTTTTCTTCTTTTGTCATCGGGAAAGATTTATTGAATACACGTAAAGTGTCGGTAAGTTTAGTGTTAAAGTAAAGGGGTTTAAATGGCAGGTTGTTTGAACTTCCAAATGTCACAATGTGTATTCTAATACTCAGTAAGCCTATGTGAACCTTTCTCATCTTCTTGGCCTCTAAAGTCTTTCTTAGTCTCTAAACTAAACTAAGTTTGGTCCTGATATTTTCGTACACTTTATATAATCGCATAAAAGTACTACTAAATAATGAGAACCCTAATATGATCGAGCTAATTAGTTTTTAGTGCCCTATCACTCTATTGTGAAAAAAGTCACAGGGAAAAATTGCATTACGAATATAAAGACACGTTAAAACCTTCAAGATTTGATTTCACCCTCCTAAAGAAACTTCCGATGGTTAAAAAAATTTCTTCGTATACGCAAATTTGGTATGAAAATCTATTTACTTACCATTCTTTATACGTTACTTTGCTATTAAATAAACGAATTCAAGTGGCAGTTATAGGAACAGTGACAGTACGTGGGTCATTTACCCCACTATTAAAAACAGGCTTAGGGGAATATCCTTACAATACTTTTTCTCCGAATACTTTTGTCCGCCACTGTACCTCGCTAATACACCAACGATTGTACGCGGTGCCGTACGTAAAGAATCGCCATTCTAATTCCTATCTCAACGTGTTCTAAACATCGAACGAAAAGTCAGCGCGTGAACAAAGGGCGAGCGAAGTTTAGAAGAGGGTGAAAGAACTAAATACTCGATTTGAAGTAACGGGCAAAACGGCACGTGCTCAGAAGTACGTTGGAGAGCTGCAAACAGTCGTTGAGATCTCGAGGTGGCACAGCGGAGACGCGCAAAAATTCTCTTCTCCGCGGGCACCGAACGCACACGGTACTTAGTACGTATAGAAAAGAATCGAAATCGTACGAACAGAAGCGTGGAAAGGCTCTCATTCTTGGGTAGAGACGCAAAACGCGAAGGGTAGGCCATCCCCCGGAGTTCGTAGCACGAGTGATTTCGTAAAAGTCGCGTCACGGGCCTTCAGGGCCCCATTCCGCGACTCTTAAAAGCCCTCTTTCAATCGATTGTTCACGTATGGAACAAAGACGTAGGCACCTGCTTCGCGTTTGCCGGCCCCGGCGTCGGATTACTCCCCTTTTTAGTAGCCCGAAAGTCGAACACCTGAGAAACGTGTGTTCGCTGGGGGCATTGTCGCGCACCGCATGAGAACGGAAGTGCAAATTATAGGCTCCGCGATCGTACCGGATTTTTCTCACGATCCGATCTAAACGACCGTACGGCGAACGGTTCGCTTCCTCGCGTAATTCGCGCAACCAAGAGAACGAGAATATGAATGGAGTAACCGCGTGAATGCGAGCTGGAAGATCGTTAAAGTCGAATGGCGACGGTTGGTCGGCGAACGGTTGGAGATTGAAGGCATTCCCGATGATTCCGGGCACCATTTGCTTGTTAACGAAGGTGAATATTTAGTTGGAAGACGATTGGGGAGGTTTTTTTTTTAAAGGGAAATTAGATTGGGTGTGTATTTGGTTAACTTTGCAAGATTTGATAGTTTTGTCATTATTTTTGTTGTTTTATAATGGTTTCAAAAGGCAGTGGCCACACTTTAATGCAGTTTGGTACACGCGTTTAACCTGACTGCGGGAATAAGAGCGAAATAAGAGTCTGATAATGAGGAAATGAATTGAAGGCAATAGGACGTCACAAAATGTTTCGCGAAAATAGGAAATATTTTACTTTGGTGTATGAAAAAAGTTCACGTGTCTTTTACAATTATGTATAAACTGGCACTAGCGTTATATTAGGTATGGTTAATATGTCATAATATAGCTTTGAAATAAGTATTATTTTATGATCGGAAAATTTATCATTTCTGAGATTATTATAATGTTCCATTCAATACTTCTTCTTTATAGCGACGTGCAAAAATATTCTGCCGCGACTAATGTACTATAATAATATACTCTTGTAATATACTATAATAATATACTCTTGTAATATACTATATAACTAATATACTATAGTAATATACTTTAAATAAGAATAATACAACATATAAGAAATTGTATAGTGCGATAAAAATAATTGATATTGAGGCATCAGTGAATTTATATTTTTAGAGGAAAAAATCCCATTAGTGATGGATATTTGGAATATCGATACTTTTCATTTCAAACGTCGATATTTTGTTTCGATGTTTAACGTGACGATATATTTCAGTATCGATACTTAATTCGTATATATGGAAATTTCAATGTACTCGCTGTAAGAGTCGTTAAACTGGATAACACTTGCAACAATTAATAACATTTTAACGATAAAATATTCTATATTTTACAATTGAGTTTAATAAACGTATATAATCTTGTCTACGTATATTTAAAACGTTTAATTTATACGAATGATTGATTTTTATTTTTGGATTTTGTCACGTCTAATTCAATTGCAAATATCGATACTGATATTTTACCGTCGACGTCGTATGTTTCGATACTTTGGATATCGGTAGTACATATCGATATCAAATATCGATAGATAGTGATACATATCGATACCAACTATCGATACAATTCAACTATATTGCCGTCATTAAATCACATACGACTAGGCAGAAGAAACGAAGAATCTGGGAACAGTTACTTATACTAATACTGTTAGGAGGGCTACTCAAACAAAGAAGGCATCGTTTCTTCGAGCTCCATTGTCCTAAATCCTGTTAAAGCAATTTCTATTGAAATTCGCCAATGCAGCTGCCCTTACCGCCTCTTCCCCTCGTCTTTTTCGATCACTTTTAATGATCATTGACGATCGAGATTAGAGTCGTTTAATGATCACCGATTGGCGATACAGTTACACTTAAGGTACGCTTGAAACTTTTGGTTTATTAACCCTTTGCGGACGAGAAGTAATAACACCTATGGGAGTTTACTTTAGTTTTGAATTCTACGTCTTTGAATTTTCAGGCTTTCGAGTTCCAAACCATATAATTCCTAACGATTTCAATTGTTTATTATTGCGTTAAGTATTCATTACGTTCAGTTTTCTGCTTTGAAAGTCGACATAGGCTCAGAAAGCGAAAAAATGATTAGGCGACTATTTGTCGACACTCGTCCGCAAAGGATTAATCCCTGAATATGTGCTTCATAATGGAAATTAATGCGCAACGAGAATGACGTATATAATTGCATTATGAAAATTATTCTGCGTATGAAAGAGTAACATTCTTTTTTTAACTCTAGAACACAAATGTTATTCAATGACACATTTACGAGTCTTCAAATTTTATTACTTCTTTGTGTAGCAGTACTACAAACTTTATCTTTGGTTTTGGCTACAAAATCTTATTGATAAAGTACATTAATATATGAATAATTTTAGGCTATATTTAAACATTTAGGTAATGAATCGCGTTACAGTGATTGTCATCAATTTTGGCAGTCATAAAAATGACGAACATTTGTGTTCTAGAATTATATATAATAATACACAATAAATATATATATATATATATATATATATATATAATATAGTATATTATACATATACAATAATTAAGTAACGAAAATATTAGATAAAGTATCGTTTTCTTATTAAGTAGATTTACTTTCCTCGCAATTTTCTTATTCACAGTAAACGATTATTTTCATTCTATTCCTTTCCCCATTTACTTCACATTACATTTATTCAATCCTCCAATATGTTTTCCAATTTACGAAACAGCATATCGTTGCTGAAAAGATTCTACCGTTCTTAATTCCACGTTTCCACGTTTTACCGAAAACATTTTCCCAGATGCGGTACAGCATCTAATATACCTCGTACGTTACTGTAAAAAAAAATTCACATTACCTTGGAATGCACTGTCAGTAACGAACCGTAACGTCCAAATGGTTAATTCATCCCAGAAACATTTAAATGCGGCGAGTCGAATCCAATAAATCCGCGAACAATTTTATTCCCATCGAAACTTGTCAAGAGCCGGAGATTAATTAACTTCTTGCTTGGAAGAAAATTGCGCGCCGGCTAATTGGAAGTTAGAAAAAGGAGCAAAGCACGCAATTACGCTTCCTTTTTTTCCCTTCTCTTCTTTATGCGGTTGGAAAATATACGGGGAAGAGGATAGATTGAAGTTGCGAGGCGAGGATGCTGAAAGATAATCAATGAGAGTGGACGATAATGTCCGGCCGGCTAAGATGGCGTTGAGACAAGAAAACTACTCGGTGTAACGACCGTTAAAAAGGAAAAAAGGTAGCGACTGGGAGCAGCTGGGCTTCCGATTGGCTGGCGCACCGCTGGGCGGGAACTCGACAATCGACTTTTACAGTCTCTTGCTCTTTCACCCGTGGCCCCGAGGATCACTGCAACGATCAACTTATAACTGGATCTCGCGATCCACAGAGATTTCGCGTGAACGGCTGGACCTTTCGAAGCATTTTTCTTTTATTAACATACTTTTCTAGTCGAATGAAATTGGAGACGCTCCGATGGCGTGTAATAGGGTAGATGTAGGACCAATCTTCGATAAGATTTATTTGAAGAAGATAATTGAAGCAATATTTATTGTTAAACTGCAGCAGAGTTTCGATGGAAACATTTTTAGTGTAATACGAGTTGCCGACGATTATTGAAAAGTCTTCGATTACGAGTAAATATGAAGAGACATGGGGGGACGTGAAGAATCATGAAGAAATATGGAGAAACGTGAAGAAACATGAAGACACATGAAGAAGTATGAAGAAATATGAAGAAACATGAAGAAGGATGAAGAAATGTAAAGAAACATGAAGAAACGTGAAGAAACATGAAGATACATGAAGAAACATGAAGAAGTATGAAGAAACATGAAGAAATATGAAAAAAACATGAAGAAACATAACGAAATATAACTGAACATAAAGAAATATGAATAAATATGAAGAAATATGAAGAAACGTGAGGAAACATGAAGATACATGAAGAAACATGAAGAAGTATGAAGAAACATGAAGAGACATAAAGAAATATGAAAAAACATGAAGAAACATAACGAAATATAACGAAACGTAAAGAAACATGAAGAAATATGAAGAAACGTGAAGAAAAATGAACATACATGAAAAAGTATAAAGAAATATAAAGAAACGTGAAGACACGTGAAGAAACATAACGAAATATAACAAAACATAAAGAAACATGAAGAAATATGAATAAATATGAAGAAATATGAAGAAACGTGAGGAAACATGAAGATACATGAAGAAACATGAAGAAGTATGAAGAAACATGAAGAGATATAAAGAAATATGAAAAAACATGAAGAAACATAACGAAATATAACGAAACGTAAAGAAACATGAAGAAATATGAAGAAACGTGAAGAAAAATGAACATACATGAAAAAGTATAAAGAAATATAAAGAAACGTGAAGACACGTGAAGAAACATAACGAAATATAACAAAACATAAAGAAACATGAGGAAATATGAAGAAATATGAACAAATATGAAGAAACATAAAGAAACAAAGAAATATGAATAACTGAAGAAAATTGAAGAAACATGAGGAATCATGAAGGAACATAAAAAAACATAAAGGAATATAAAGAAACATAACGAAACATAGCGAAACATAAAGAAACATGAAGAAATATGAAGAAACGTGAAGAAAAATGAACACACATGAAAAAGTATAAAGAAACATAAAGAACCGTGAAGACACGTGAAGAAACATAACAAAACATAAAGAAACATGAAGAAATATGAACAAATATGAAGAAACATAAAGAAACGAAGAAATATGAATAAATGAAGAAAAATGAAGAAACATAAAGAACTTTGTGAATAGGGAAATCTGATAGTTCTACGATTTTGCGGTCTTTTAAGTACTGTTGTTGGGGGCGACTAATGGTAAGGACAATGATCGAGGAGGAGGGTGACTAAGGAAAGGTACGGAGTACAGGATGACTAGGAACTGAGATTAGGGTGTTTCTCAGATGCATTTGGTTTAGGATGAGTCTATGGTGTTTACAGTGTGAGTGGTCGTGTTGGTCATCCAAAAACACTTCTCATATTAAACGTTACAGTAAAGCGAGTTCGCGGAAAATGGCAAACTGCAGCAAAGTTTAATACGAATGCATTCAGCGTGACACGAGCTGTCAACGAGCACCAAAAATTCTACGATCGTGAATTGGCCGCGTCATTGGCGATGTCGATTCGTCGCGACGATTCGTCGGTCCACATTCGGCTTCTTTTGATACTCCAGCTGGTCCGAGTGACCGAAAAGGATCGATCCTTGGCTCGCGTGTGCGTGATCATTGCGTGATTGCTGGTACCGACAATGACAACAAGCGCCACAGGAGGCGTGACTTGGCATGGTGAGGACGTGGCCGCCTCCCTTTAATGCGGACCCGCCGACAGCATCTGAAAGAAACGAAACGGGACGACGCGACGCTGAAAATACCCAGTCGCTGACAGAACATTGCGTAACGGGTCGTTGACATTGTTGCATGGACTGGGAATCAGATGAATTACCGAAGAAAAGGGATACGAAGATTGGGTTCGGCGTTTCTAGAGATGAATTGCATTCAGCTGTGAGATGCGAGGTGGCTTTTATGAGGAATTTTGGAATTTTGGGGTGGAACTAATTCTATTCTTTAACAAAATTGGTATCATATCAGATTGGTAGAGAAAGAAAATACAATGGATTATTGAGAAATAAAAGTGCAAAGTTTCGGGTTAGAACTGAGAGTAGTTTTCAGAAGAATTTGGGGGTAAAATTAATTCTATTCTTTAACAAAATTGGTATCATATCAGATTGGTAGAGAAAGAAAATACAATGGATTATTGAGAAATAAAAAATGCAAAGTTTCGGGTGAGAACTGAGAGTAGTTTTCGGAAGAATTTGGGGGTAAAACTAATTCTATTCTTTAACAAAATTGGTATCATATCTGATTGGTAGAGGAAGAGAATAGAATAGATTATTATGAAATAAAAGTGCAAAGTTTGGGGTGAGAGCTGAGAGTAGTTTTCACAAGAATTTAGGGGTAAAACTAATTCTATTATCTATCAATATTGTTATTAAATTATTGCGAAAGGGAAATAAAATAGATCATTGAAAAATCGGAATACAAAGTTTGATCGCCTGTTTAAAGCAAGAAAATGTATTGGGGTGAAAGTTGTAAGTAGTTTTCTGAAAAATTTGAAGGTAGAAATAAATCTACTCCCCGTTTAAATTACTACTGAATCACTGCAAAAGAAATGCGCAAAGATTGATTCGGTTAGCTTAATGAAAAACTATAAACAGAGAATTAAATCATACAAAAGTATTTATGAAATTAACTTGTATCGACAGAAAATAACCGGATATTCTTTTTCCTTTTTCCTGAACGAAATTGGGGATGGAATTTGTGAATTCCAAACAGATGGGGCCTTCGTGTAAATGAAAGACGAGGCCGGATGAACGTATGGAGCATCAGGTTCACGCGAAAAGTGCCTCGATGCCAGAATTGCAATAATCGCGGCGATATTACCGAACATCCCGGTTCCGGGAAGATTTACAACGCCTACCCCTTTTTGCGCTGCGAGCGCAAAAAGTAGCGCAAAATTTACGGCCGTCTTTATTGCTTCCCGACTGCGTTTCTTCACGTTGCTCCACGTTGCGAGGGACGTAGGAGGGAGAAGAAAGGCAAAACGGTAAATTACCATCGAACTTAAGGTAACTGTCTGTTCTACAACAATAACGTGGAAACGTACGAGGTGATAAATAAAAAAATTGTCACGCTATTTAATCTAGCGCCCATTGGTTTCATCCATTGGCCGACGATGTTCGATAGAAAGTTTCCAGAGGAACAATTTAGCAGTGCACGCTTAAATTTCTATGAGTTTTAGGATCCGCGTTACACATTCACAGTAATACTTTGTTAATACCGTTAATAGCAATTAAATGAGTACAAAAGTTCTTAGAAAATAGGGAAACATGCGATCAAGGAATAAATTTTGTGAAGCCATTAGCGCATAACTTGTATACGTAGTGATTTAATTATTTATGTGTATATGTTTCTTAAAGCTACGTTAAGTAAGTTCATGTAATAATTTATGTTAAGTATTTACGTATATTATTACAATTTTTATGAATAACATTGATAAAGTAATACCGTGGATATGCAATAATAACAACTTAAGTTTTTATACAATAAAAACAAATTTCGCTAGTTTTTATACAATAAAATGAATATGGAGATAACGATTAGACTGCGGATCTTCAAATTCGTATCTTTACAAACGTAAATCAAGAAACGGATGCTAAGTATTCATTAGCTTTTCACTCGAAATATTAAAAAGTACACTTTATTTTTGATATTTGGTATATTTCTTCATATACTTATAAACGTTTCGATTGCTATGCCTTTGGATGTCCAAGCGTTTGAATTTCCATGCTTTTGGATTCCCAAGCGTTTGAATTTCCATGCCTCTGGATTCCCAAGCGTTTGAATTTCCATGCCTTTCGATTCCCAAGCGATTCAATATCAAGTATTCGTATTAACAGTAACATCCAACAACTTTTGAAGCCGTTCGAATAATTATGATCGATAATATGAGCGAGTTTTACTTTGAGGCACTATATGTATACCAAATGGTACGAGCTCGTTAGCAAATAAAACAAGCAAATAAATTACTATTCACTGTCTTTCTCAACCTACTCAAGATTTTAAACGGAGGACTCATATTGGGTAGTGTAAATTTAGGCGTTACCATTTTATGGAAATCCAAGCATTCACTGCTGTAATTTCATTCTCCTTTCACGTATTTTTTTCTCCCCCTCCGGGAAATCGAAGCCTGGTCGAAATCACGATTCACAGTGGTAGGATATCGAGTCTGGATATTTCCATTGGATCATGGCGGCGCGTTTGTGATCCTCATTAGCCGACGAAGACCGCCCCGATGGCTATAATACACGCGAAACATTCCTTCGAGGCGGAGACCAGGAAAAAGGACGAGTCGCGGGTGGAAGGAGCGTATCAATTGTATCGGTGCATTGTTGTTGGACGAACGAGCAGATGAGTTTCGCTCAAAGATGCTTTTAGTCATTGTGGGCTCCCCGGTCGAGGGCCACGAAATGGACCGAGGTCCTGATGAATTCTACGCGTTAGATAGCACCAGTGGCCCGTTCAGTTTTGAAACGATTCCAACTCCTTTTCGAACGACGATCGATTCCATAGAAAAACCGCATCACGGTGATCACAATTGAATTGCTCGAAACGTGATGGGAGAAATCGGTTTTCAGTCGCCGCGTAACAATTCGAGAAACTGAGAGTTCGAAAAACTACGTGAAATAGAATAGAAAAACGTGGAGGTTGTGTTGGTGATGGGTTACGGAAATCCAACCGGTGGCTTTAGACTTCCTGGTGGGGCGAATTTATACCACCGACGGACGGTTTTTGAATCTTTACGCATTTTAAGAATATCGAGGATTAAAATGAAAAAGAATTCAAACCTTTTTAACCCACGAAGTGTAAAATTAAAAACGCTTTCTTTGTACTGCGTACAGAAGAATCTGAAGCGAAATTTTCCTTAGAAACTTCAGCCCTAAACTATAGCCTACTTAGTTTATACTTAAATTCGTCTCTTTACGTGATTCAACGCATTGTCCAACCAAATTGAATATATCTCACAAATCTTCGCATCTCCCTTTCTTTAGTCTACAAAATTTCACTTTTGATGAAGAAATACATGTCGAGGCCACAAGTTTTAAAAATTCACTCGAAAAAATAGAGAGATGCAACAAAGACATCTTGAATAAAGTTTTGCAATCAACCGGAAGTTGCTGCATTTCCAAAATGGCTTCCAACACATAAGAAAAAGGGGATTAAATTCTGATCCTGCATCCTCAACATTCTGGCCTCAAAATTTTACAAACATTTCACTTCAGACGAAGATATTGTTAGGAATAACTGTAAAACCTTTCTATGATTAGTGTCGATGGGGTAGCATGTTACCTACCCGTGTAAATAGATGCGGGACATTTATTGTTCGAATATTGAGCTGCTTGCGTCGCATATGCATATATATATATACATTTATATGGACCGCGTTGTAAGCAGAGAAGAAGGACAACGAAAGCCATTGCAACGTTTAAAATAAGAAAAGTAAAGCGATAATAAAACATAAACATCGAATACCTTTATTCGGAAGAAGAATAAAACCTAATAACAAATTAACAGATATACACGTCTACACTACAAACATTAAATATTTACACGATAAAGCTGCAACATGCAACGAAGAAATCTTAGATAACCAAAAAAATAGTAGCCAACTGGAAGCTTTTACCCTCCTAAGGTGGGCTTTTAAACGGAGAAACAAGGGGCGAAACTTGAGTCACCTTTCACAGTCAATCTTTCATAATACCGAAGGAGAGCACTCGAAGGAAATAGTTGGACCACGAGAGCGAGAACGAGACTCGTGTCGTCGTTGCGTACTTTAGGAAGGTTTCGTGGACTTGCACGCGCAGTTTCGCGCGTGCTGTACGCGCATACGCGCGCAGCTTCTCGCGTGAAGGAGTGCCCAAGCACTCAGAGGAAACATCTGGCCCTGTACTCGAGGCAAAGTCGAGTGGAACTCGAGTCGAAGTGGCACTCGACGCGAGCCGTCGAAATATAAAGCGTTTCCGCGCTTTTGAGCTTCCGCGCGAAGCTGACGACGCGGAAGATCGCCAAGAGAGAGAGAAAGAAACGTTCGTCGGGGATGCTTTCGTCGTTCCCCTTTCGTTTTATTCGCCTCGAGATGCCTAATAAACGTTCATGGTCCAAGATGCTATTCAACTACGATTCTCGCGTCTGCAAACATTTTACGATCCAGCGGTTCCTCATTCGTTGCCTCGGTAATTATTAAACTACAGATTTTTACGTATTTAGGGAAACAATTTTTACGTATCGCCTTCACTGAATTATAACAATTCCGATACCTTCTCATTACATTGGTCACGTTTCAACAGCACAATTTACTTGCTAACATTTATTTTCAAATATCACATGTAAACGAATACACGATGTCTACGTATCGTTACGTGAATCATAGTGCAGATTTAGTATGAAAATTTCCTTACTCAGATTCTTCGTACACTACTTTGCTACTGAATAAAATAATCGATGCGTCGGTTATTGGGTTATTTACCCTATTCGTCGCGTTTCTTTTTAGCCGAGTATGACGCGAAACGGAAGCATTTAACACGGCTGAGAAGTCGTTGGGTTACGCGAAAAAAAAGGCTGCAAGCACGTCCGTAGCCCGGAGAACAAACGATTCCAGCTTGCGGAGGCCGGTAGGTTTATCGCATGCGACGTTTTTCGGGGTGGCACGCGTGTCGAGGCGAAGCACGAAGTCGAGTTTCGCACGTATGCGTGTGCCAATGCCAAGTGAATCCCGGTGGCGTACAGAAAGGACCCCCCGCGAATGAGCGTTCATTGTCGCGGTTGCTTACGGGGGTTCGCGTCGTTGAATGCGACCGGTCGCCGTCTCGAGCGCTCGCGTTCTCTCCTCTGTTCTCTGTAATTTCGCCGGCGATCCGGAAAAGGGTCGGGAGAATTTCGTTCTCGCTTCTCAGCCACGGTCCTCTCCGCGACTTCAGATCCCGATCCCGACGGTTGCATTGAACGTAGACGTTCCGGGAAAGGAATCGTGCAACGTTAACGCGAAAACCGTAATGTTAGACGTGTTCTAAACTGGATACTAATTGCGACTTCTCTGCTTACGGTGGACTAACATTTGTAAACCGTATTCGTGATTTTCTTATTTATATACGGTAAATGACTCTATATGTCACTGTTCCTTTAATTGCTACTTGAATTCGTTTATTTAATAGCAAAGGTATAAAGGTATAAAGGTATAAAGGATCGTAAGTAAACGAATTTTTATACTAAATTTGGACTTGGGTTTACGTAACGACACGTGGATATTGCGTATTCATTTACACTTAATATTTCTAACGAAATATTCGGAGGTAAATGTGCTGCTGGACATTGAAACGTGGTCAATATAATTACAAAGTATGAAACGTGTTATAATTCAGTAAGGCGCGACGTTTACTATGTATCTTGTATATGTTACGCAAACTGACTTGTTAACCCCTTGCGCTACGATTATTTTATTACATACGTGTGCTAGAGTTAGCTAATCACTGCTTCCATATCATATTACATACTTGTATTAGGGACAATTTTTATCCATAACTCCCAATATTACAATACAAACCTAAAATTACAGTTCAAATTAAACTTCACCGTTAATAGTATCTATTTTCGTGAAATGTGCACCGTAATTCACGGAACTAGCGTGACTCGTTATTGCAGTGCAACGGGTTAATGATACGTAAACATTTGAACACGGTCTTCATGTTGAACAGTGTACTAGATACAAAAATTTCTTTCCTTTGTTCAAGAGTCAACAAATGATGCGTACTAATAACATCCGCTATTTAGCTTTCGTTTGTTAATTTCCGTTTGCGAACCGCTGGATTTGCATAAAGATTCGTTGCCTTCTGATAGCTGTGCAACGATCTTCAGCGGGCAAATCGTGCGTCTATCGGATAGGTAGGGGTTTGGATCGATGGCTGGTAACGCGTAAAGGTAAAAACTTCATGGAGAAACGAACGCGTCAATCAAATGACCAGTAGCAGACAGAGAGACCCCCCGCGAAGGGGGTACACGGTGGCCGTGGAGGAGGTAGGGGGCAGTGGCGGGTGCCATTGTCGCGGTTCCTCGCGGGGGTTCCTCGCGATTGAATGGCTCGTCGCCCTGGGAGGCACCGCGACGCCCGTTTTCGCTCTATAATTTTAACAGCCGAGTCGATGATTTCGTCTCTCTGTACGCGCGCGTTCCTTTTTTTCTTTTCCCTCCTTTTTTTCTTTTTTTTTTTCTTTCGCTTTTGCAATCCGGCACCACCGTTGCTCGCAAACAACTGCCGCCCGGGCCACCTGGTTGTTCTAATCCGTTCGAACAGAAAATCACGCGTCAGCTCCTGCCTCTTCCTTCGATGGTACACGGAGTAGCCAAGTCCCATCCAGTGCGATGACCAAATGGCAACGAATTTTGGGGATGGTTGCACAGACGACGTACAGAATAGACCTATCATTCAACGTAAGTACATATATTTTTTTTGTCACATAATTTGGGGGTCTCGAGATCCCCATTACTATTCTTATTTTTACATTTTCGATTTGTCTAAAATGCGTAACTTTTTGCGGTTGCTTTGTTATGTTAAAATACTTTAGAAGTGTTTACATTCTTTGTCAGATAATAAAGAGAATGATATTGTTCCGTAAACTTCGATTTTTTAGATTATCGGTATTTCAGACTGTGAGACGCGAAGTCACGTAAGATGATAGGTCTATCCTGTACCTCGCCTGTGACGGTTGCTTTCGTCGAGTATTATCGACGAGATTTCGTTGCATCTGGATGGTTTGGAATATTGGGAAGGATAGTTTTAGGGCTGAGAGAGTAGTTTTGTAACCGCAGTTCGGAAATACAGGTTAGCTAAGCTCAGGTTGAATCGTTTAAACTCACTCAAGTACTTGAATATTGAAGTAGTCTTCATTATTCAAGCAAACTTGATAATTCCTATTTAATTATAGTATTAATCTTTAATAATCGAGCCTGCTTAGAGTAGAATATCACTGCTAGTTAAATAAGAACTGTTGCTATTGACTTGAAGTTCGAGTAACTCGAAAAGATCCAAGCGTTTTTCAACCATGTTCTAAATTGCATTCCTGTAACACCAAATTTTTATAGTTATATAAGGGTACCGTTAAATTATAGGAAACTTAATATAATCAGGCCCATTATGTCAAATTAAATACGACGGTGTACAAATAATGTACTTTTGTAGTATACGGAAGAAGATCAATGAAATACACCAAAGGAGACGAAATCGTCTTCTTATCCTCGCCTTTCCCAATTTGTTAGTGCTTATACCACATTACGGGACTCTAATCCACTTCTATAATATCTTAAAACACCAAGTTTTCAATATCAAGTATCAACAATCAGGGAAAACCTAAAGAAACCCCAAGACTACAAACTTCGTATACCGAAGAAAATAAATGGAATCCGTATTTTCCAGTTTGTAAATGCTTGCACCGAACTGATACCAAATTAAGGGAGTTCAACCCTACTGTAAACCATCTTAAAATACCAAATCTACAAATCTAAGTACGAATAATCGAAGGAAACCTAAGAGAACTAAAGAAGGCTCTAAAGGTCCAATGTAATATAATCCATCGCGCATGGGTAGAAACTAAGTGAAACCCGCATTTTCCAGTTTACGCGTGCTTCTATGGAACCAATATCAAATTTGATCTGCATGTCAAATAAATAACATTTTATCGTTTGACGAACGGAAAAAGCGGAACGATACGTATTTCGATTTTTCCAGCTGAAAAACTGGTTATTTTTCGCAAAAATTTGATACGTTCTATTTCATCAGCCGCCATTTTTTTTAAATCGACTTTTTTCATTACCCGTTCGTCAAACGATAGCATAATGTCTTCCAAGCAAAAACCAATTTGATTTTTTCATTTCAGATGACTTGGAGGGAAGTTATCCTGTCAACCAGCGACCGGGAGTCTCCGTGCGGCGTCTTGTTCGAGGGCAGCTAACTATTGTACATAATGATAAAAACTGTTATAAATTTAACTGAAGTTGCACAACGGTATAATAAAATTATATTTCAAACTCGAAATTTATCGGTGTTATAGTTTTTTTAAAAAAAAATCCTAAAGAAACACACTATTTCCACTCAGAAAATGACAATCCCCCCTTAAGTCCTACCCCTGAAGCATCCCACAATCCCAAACATCCAAATGCCCGCGCCAATAATCAAAGAAAACCTTCGGAAACCTCTAAAAACGCAGCAGAACATCTCATCGGTCTCGTTAACCGCGTTTCACCCGACAAGATGGCTGCTGCCGGATTCATCCACCCTCGCTGGAGCAGCCGATTAATTAGGGGTTTTGCCGGGTTATAGGCAGGCAGCATTGGTCGAGGAACTCGTCTACTCTCCGCTGTTGTAGAATCGTGGCAGGCCATGAAGTCAGGGAGGTTTCGTTTAGCGATCATTACGCTTTTAGCACTCGTGTTCCCGCCCAGAGTACTGGGCGCCCCCTAGCGAGGCCGGAATAAAGTAAGGGAGCCAAAGGACCCCCCATCTCGCCTTTATCCTACTATGGAGAACCAATGGGGGCACCCGGTGTCGGGCACTGTGCAATAGGACGCACAGAGAGTATGTGGGACACGGTGTTCTCCGTATGTCGTCCGGTCTACCCCCCACGTGTTCGATTCCGTAACTTACCCCCCCAGCCCCATTTCCAACCTCTTCTCCCCCGTTAACAGTCGCTACGGAGAAGTCGTCTAAGCGAAAATAAGTAGCTATCGCGTGCCGGCGATCGAGAGGGAAATAAAGCGAATCGAAACTGCCTCGGACGCGGTGCGAGTTGGCTTTTTTGCTCGGGTTGCTCCATGGTTTGAACTCTACACGAGATATGTTTAGAGCTTTTACAGGGGGAGGGGGAGGGGTTTATGGTTTGTAGGGTTTTGAGGCTTGCAAGAAGGTTTCGCGGTGTTTAGAAGCCTGGAAGCGTTGGCTTTTGGATGCTTCTTTGGTAACAGTGGTTAATTCTGTAATAGGGGTAGGTGTAAATTATGGGGCGGTAAATAGATCTATGATACGTGTATTGATTGCACTGTGCAATTACCTAATTAGCACATTGTGTTTAAATATAATACAATGTACTGGAAGCTACAGTGCTGTAAAGACATGCGTTAACCCTTTGTGGACGACGAATAATAAAACTTAAAAGAGTATTTTGACTTTGAATTCCAAGCCTTACGAATTTCTAAGCTTACGAATTCCAGGTCAACAAATTCCCAAAACTTTGAAGCGTTTATCAACGATATTAATTTAAACTTTTTGCTTTAACAGTAAACGTGCGTGCACAAATACCAGGAAAGTGGCGATTATTTGCAGACACTCGTTCGCAAAGGGTTAATACATCGTGAACGTAAATCCTAAAATTATCGTTTAATCAAATGAAACAATATGAAATTTTCCTATTATACTTGGTGCCTTTTAAACATTTTCTTATTTATATCGAGTATATTCGTCACGAAAAGATGGCAATCTTTTGATTAACCCTTTGATTAAGGCGTAGTTGACTGCTAGTGTGTTAAAACTATGCAACATAATTCTTTTCTAATTCTGAGTTTATAACGTAACACCTAGTATTTTATAAACTATTCATTTTTTAATCGGTTAATATTTAACGCGTATTAAGCTAAGTACTAACGTAGGAATATGGAAGTATACTACTATACTTAGCCAGATTTTTTAACCAATGCGAAATTTCAATGGGTGACTATAGTCACCTGTAATACACAAAAAGCGATTCACGATGGGAGACTATAATCATCCGTAGTATCGAAAGGGTTAATGACAATCAGGAGCAATTTCTAACACTTTTACGTTCATAAAAATTTGTTACAAATTCTACTGCGAATATTTATAGAGACGAATACTTTGCAAGCCCTTTCTTTATGCAAACCATAAGAAATGGAATCTAACTAGAGATTAGTTTCACACTCTAAATACCATAAAAAGTATATGACTTTGCATAACTTAAAAATCTCAATTTCTCACAAGTTAAGCTACCCTATGTTATATCTTCATCACTACTATTTCCATATAAATAGTATATTAAGTCAACTTACTGCCTTTGGAAAATCGACGCTTTACATTGGACCTCCATTTTACAATTTGTTTAAGGTGTTGATATCTTTATATCGTAAATAAGTAAATAAATATTCGTCGTCTAGTTACGACAAATTTGTACACATTATATATATTTATTTTAACACGGTAAAAGGGTTGGGAATCCGTTCGTATCGATCGACTTTGTACAGATTGCGAGTTGAAATTTTGCAAATGGCCACGGATGAGAATTGGGAAAGAAAAGGGGGATCGCAAGAGCGGGTGGTTGGGGAGGAGGTTGGGTGGAATCATGGTGAGCGGGCGTGTGCGATCTCTTCTGTGAAAGCCCACGGGTCACTAACTAAACCAATGAGACCGTGCTGAGATTAAATAATTCATGCTGCGAGTGTAATCCGCAAATTTGTTTGGGATTACGTGTTCTCCGCGTGCGGTCAAACAATGGCTATCTTTCACCCCGAACCACACCGTGTCCCATCCTTTTTTTAATCTCTCAATTAAAAGGAGCCCTAGTCGACGTCCCTTTTCAATTTTTCTTCGAACGAAAACTGCGGTACAGTTTTTAGAAAACCTTGGCGAGCAAGGGATTAAAAATAATTCGGTAAAATCATTGTTACATTTACTCTTTGCGAACAGGTGTTTGAAACAGCCGCGAAATTTTTCTTCACTTGTCTATAATACATGCCGAATTCAATTTAATATTATCAACAGTTGTTGCTATAAATAATTAAACGAGAATTTTTTAAGTCCGGTTTTTAAAGAGTTGATAATTGGACGAAACTTTGTTAAATATTATTTTGTTCCGTGTGAAAAGGGTTAATATTAATAGACTGCGGATTTTTATGTACTTATGGGGTATTTATGGGGATGGACGCATATAATGCACGAAATTATATAAAACATAACTATATTCAAAGTAAACCACAAGTTAGAATAATTGAAAGGTGAAGCGCAACTATCACTTTATTATCCCTCTCAATTTCCCTTCGAATTTTCATAATTGCTACGCCACACACGAATACTGTACAATATTGATTTTACAGCATTTTATAGATTTCACTAGCACGTGTAGATGCATGAAAAATGTATAAGGGTTAATTCGGTTACGAGAGACGCTCCGCTATATTGATATAATAATTCGAGTATCGAAAGTTTCAGAGGCGCGTAGAAAGTTTCTGCATAAAGAGAAGAAAAAAAAAGTTTGGCTTTCGCCAGGGGACATTTTTCGCCCCCTTTGGGACAACGATGTCTCGTCGTATCGCCGCCCACGCTTACATCTTGATTCGCGGCTGCTCGCGCTGTAAATAATAACCCCTGCCCTTGCCACTTTTTTTCGCAGAATTTTACGATCGGCCCGCGTATTATGTGGGGCGAAAATTTAATGGCTAGGCACCGCGTACGTCCTCCGCGAGTAATGGCTGGCCCTTTCAGAAAAAAACGACCCACGATCGCGAGAACGACGACTAACCTTCTGACGTAGTCGCTTGAAAAAGTACGTAACGTTTTTTTTGGCGAACGATGAAAGTGTGAACTATCGTCGACGTTATTTTCTTAGTTTACTATTAGATATATCGGATTTTTATGCGTTGCGATATGTAGATTGCAGTTGTTTATTTGTTTATTGAATCCCGGTATCAGAATTATTTCTGTATTTTATGGTTAATAGGCAAATCCGTATAATTTATTAAAGCCCTTATAAATAAAATGGGAAGCTATTTGAATACTCTATATAATTAATTATCGTGTAATTATCGCCTGAATTGAGTTAGGAATAGTATTTTACTATACAGGAAGCATACGTATGCGTTTAACGACTCTTATCGAATAATTGTCCAATTTTCGGAAGCGTGTATATACGTCCATAGTAGCGAAAGAGTTAGTTAGGTCCAACTAAATTGAATATTCCATTATTTAGTGGTAATCTTATGAGACTGCAAAAATTTATCATGGAACCTAATCAGAAAATGCCTAATTGAAAAATGCAGTAATGTACAGATATTCGCAATCGGTCGCAACGTATATATACGTTCCATTTTCATGCTTTTCGAATCTCAAGAATCCTGCGAAAGAGAAATCCTACAGCTACCAAAAAGATCAAAACACATGCGCAGATAATAGATCACGCTTACTTCTGAATGTATAAATATATGATTTAAAAAACGAATATATGTTAAAACTCAATATCTCGCGTAGTCTCTGTATGTTATCATCTCACTCTACAATTTAACTTTATCCTCTATCTCTCAATAATTCCCCAATCACACCGAAAAGAAGAAAATCAACAAAAAAAAAAAAAAAAAGTGGAAGATGTACGAAATATTCGAACGACACGGATCTTTCCTTTTCGAGCGCACACGCCACACCTTCGCGATCCAGAGGGAATAAAAAGTCACCGGGTTGACGGCGAAAGGACGCACGAGGGCTGGAGAGTTATCAATGAAACGAGATAAGGATCGTCGATGAGGCCTCGGAGACACACGGTCCGGCAACGAAGCGTTCGTTTTGACCTCCCCCTTCCTCATCGCCGCCATCGTCTAGACATTCTAAATTTGAATAATATTTTTATGAATGAGTGGACGCGCCATAAATCGCCCCGTGAATACTGTGGGACCGGTGTGTATAAGGTCGGCCTGTGGCACAGCCGAGCCACACGTTCAGGATCGCGGCTGGCGAGAGAAAGAGAGGCAAACGGATACCGTTTATTAATGCCTCGGGATTAAATCCTCCCGAATCGAGCGTGTAACGGAATGACAAACAATGGAACGTTAATCGAATGGATGGAATTCGTGAAACCGAATTGGGGAACACCTTCGGCCCAGCTGTTAATCAGAGCTGTTCTCGGAACGGGTGATTCCTTATAATTGCTTTCGGATTTACGAATTCGGCGGCCAGAAGATTATTTTACGCGTCGAACGCGGTGGAATCCTGTGCGAGCGTTGGTTTTATACGTATATGTATATGAATGATGTTAAATGAGTATGAATGTTTCGTCCAGAACTGTGTAGTCTATGGTAAAAATGAGATGCGTGACGGTCCGATCTATTGTGTACGTTATTACGATGAATGTCTGTTTGAAAAAGAGTCAGTAGTTACCGAACAAGTAAAGAGAGAGTACATGGAGTGAGAGAGCAAGTCTAGAGTGAGAACGAGGGAACTAAATAGCGAGATAGAGATAGTCATACTAAATGCCATATTTATATCATTAAATTTAGTCTTCAATAATAAATATATTAAATTGTATCGTCTAACAAAAGGAAGCACTATTATTCTACCCACATCCTGTTACTATATTTGTTGAAAACTAATAAGTATCTAATAGTGTCATCTATGGTATTCCGTATGAAATTAGAATGTTTAGTTTTCTATGTTGACGTCGCACTTGTATCGGTTCCGAACGCCTTAACCCTTTGCACTCGAAAACAATTTTAACAATATAATCTACTGGTAACTTGAATACTATTTTTTGGCGCTTTTGACAATTTGAAGTGTTATTCTGTACTTCAGAAATAGGTAAGGTGGCCTTTAATTTGCTTTGCTTTTGAACATATAGAAATTGAATTAGTAGAAATAAATAAAAACCTTAAATCTTGAATTACGAAGAATATTACGTACATCGCCGTAAAGGCGCCAACGGAGTGCAAAGGGTTAAAGTGTACACGTGTTGTTCCGTGACATCTCACTGTGTATGTTTTCGTAACACTGTGCGAAATATAACAGTATAGTTGAGAGAACTGAAGGTACAATTACCTCTGCTTAATTTCCACTGTCCTTCAACAGGATTTCAATAATATTCATGAATAGCGTTATCGATCAGCTACAATCAGTGTTATAATCAGTTGGTTCCAATACACTCTACGTAAAATTCGTTAAAACTAATCCGTCTATTATAATGAAACTTCGGTTATCGCGAATTCTACGTACGAGATTGGGCCATGACAAATTCCACCGCCACTTGTAATAGATCATCCCTGTATACATAAAGTAACCTGGATAAATAAAGTATTAATAATATTTTTGATTCTTTAATATTTTTGATTCATTAAAAAGCAACGCCACCAGGAGACGAACGAATGTCATACTCAATCTAATACGAATACGAAAGTTACACGGTTGAAGTTTCGAAACTGGAAGCAGAGGGCGAAAAAAATCGATCAGTGGCAGGACGATGCTGTCCAATGGAAAAGATTCATTCGCGGTGATGCACGGTAACACGCGTCATAAATATCCCCGAGCACAATGATAGATTCAAAGCAGACACACGTGCTCTATGTTCACCCCACAAAAGGTGGATCCTCCGTGACCCGTGACTAATAGGCTTATTATTTTATATCGCCTCGCATTTGTTACCGATAACGCGTGTACCGGTCCTCGGCGTCTCACGTGTACCCAGCCACCTAATGCGATGTTTACTTAATCGCGCGGAGAATGGGATTAGATATCTCGCGGCGATCGCTGCATCCCCTTAAGTAGCTTCCTACTTTCCATCTTCGCCACACCCTATTTTCTATCCGAGACCAACTGAAATCGATTATGCTCTCCCCCTCTTCCTCCCATCGGTGGATCATCATTCCTCTTCCTTTTAAAATCGCTGCATTCTTCGCTTCCTACCACGCTGTCATGGTTACGAGTTCTCTTTGGGCCGATTTCTGATTTTAAATGCAGATCATGTTTGTTAATATAACTCGCAATGGATGCGATAAAGTATAAAAGTGATGCGATTGGTTTTAATCCTTTAGTAGAAAATCACGAGTCGCATTTGTGAGGATTATTTTAATTAGACTGTGGATTTGTATGCGTTTATGGGAAATTTTGACCGGCCAAAAGGAACAAAGTGCTCATGATAGGTGAAAATATATAAAATATGGAAAGAATAAACGAATAAACAAGAATAAAGAATAATAAAAAAAGAATAAAATACGGATAATACGTAAAAATGTACAAAATATGCAAAGTGGGGTTTTAAAATCATTTTAATATCCTTAGGGGTGAAACAAGTCTCTGCTTATGTTTTATTCCTTCAGTTGTGTTTAGATAATTATAAATCTGCATAAAGATCCGTAATCTAATTATTATAAAGGAATTGATATCCTTCTGTCTCTTCCATTTTCTATCGAAAGCAAGGAGTTTAATCCGTTGCCCAACAAATTTTTCAAACACTATTCATCGGGACGTTAACTATTTTCTACTTTAACACTGCGTCGAATGCAAATCACTAAAATATTATACGTAATTTGTACTCGGTAATCTTCAATCTATAAGCAGCTGTAGATAAAATTAAAATTAAACTTAGGAACACAGCAAAGCAGAATCTGTTTTTATTGAAATTAGGCTACAATTTGCACCACGTGTATAACTCGTTGCCACAAGGCAAAGGGTTAATATTATTCATAAAGACAGCGAGAGATTTATTGGATGCGCACAGAAACGTGGAAAATAGAGTGGTTCTTAAGTAACATAAGGTTTCAAAGAAAACCGACCAACTTTCTCCGACTCTAAATCGGCAATCCGTAAGGGATGATTTGTTGGAGCGTACGCTGACAACGTGTTGCCGGATGGGGCAATTTTTAGCGAGAGAAACGCAACCCGAGACAAACGGTTCCAATTGGATTTTCCTTTTCCCACGTGCTCGCCATTGTCTGCGATTGTTCTCCGACAACCGGAACGGAAGACAAGCCGTGGAACTCGTGCCAGCCAAATGTTCTCCATACCCTCGCTTTCTCCAGGTGTAGCAACCATGTTCGTCCAGATCCGCTAATATTACGTCTCAAGGACGCAGTTCTGAGTTCTATCAGCCATGTCCAAGTAACTAATGTTTAAATCGTTGAAACCAAACCAAATATTTCATTGTTCAAGTAAGCTTAATTATTCGAGTAAACTTGATAACTGAAGCAAAATCGATGGCAAGTGTATTCAGTAATCTAGATAATTTATAATAAGAAGTGTGCTTGTACTGGACACGAATAAAATATCATCTTTCATTAAGCAATAATTGTTAACATTGGCTTGAAGATCGAGTAAAGTAAAAGAATTCAAGTTACATGTAACCTAAGGTAAATGACTCACGTAATGTCACTATTCTCATAACTGCCACTTTAATTCGTTTATTTAATAGCAAAGTAATGTCTAAAGAATCGTAAGTAAACAAATTTTCATACCAAATTTGGACCTCGGTTTACTTAACAACACATAGACATTGTATATTCGTGTACACTTAATATTTCTAAATAAATATTAGGAGGTAAATGTGCTGTTGAACATTAAAACGTGACCAATATAACTATAAACTATGAAACGTCTCATAATTCAGTAAAACGATACGTTTACTATGTATCTTATATCTGTTACACAAACCGACCTGTTAACATATGTAAATCGTGTTTCTATTCAAATGAAAAGTTTTCAAATGACAGTACGAAGGACATTAAACATTGTCGTACATTTTCAATGACGTAGTAATGAATTTATTACACTGATCATATACAAAGAATGTTCATAAATAAATGAGGCGTTGAACAATATTATGCACCAAACTGAAACCATCTTTCCGTTAACCACGTTCTATTATAGAATAATTAAATAAAGTCACGCGTAAACCTTAAAGTGAAAGTAAGTGGTGCATCTACCCTATACCACGATTTCGAAGAAACAGCAACTATGGCTCCCGAAATCGCCTAATTTCCCCGCGAACCTTCTACGAGGAACAACAACGGAACAACGGCATTCTGTTGGCCGTAAGACGCGCGAGAAGGGTGAAAAAGGAGAGGACGCGAGTACGGTAGAGTAAGAAAGAGGGACGAACGAGGGGTTCGAAGAGAGCAAGAGGAGAGGAACACATGTCGTTCGCTGTACCCCGCGGTGCCACGGGCTTCGATGCGTGGGATTCATATATTAAGCGCGAGGCACCGGCCGAAACCCGGCGATGCGGCGAGGAGGATAAGAAAGGTAAAGGTGAAGGAGAGACCGAGGACGAAGTGAGAGTAGGATAGAAACGGCAGGAGGAGCCATCGGATCGGCAAGGAGGACGGCTGCGAAGCGAACCAGAGACAGATGAACTAATGCTCGAAACCGCGGGGGGCTCGTGCTTTCGAGCGTCTAATGATTTAGCCGGTGCAACGACGCGCCGCTGGTGCTGGCACCGCTGATACGCGCGAGCCAGCGTTGATGCTTGCTGTATATTCCGCCGCCAACGATCGCGAACTCGATTTTCACCGGGGCCGCCATTCGTCTCGCCTAGACGACCGGCTAAGTGCCGCTTGATCGCCCCGGCCATCTGAGACGCTTCGCAGAAAAACCCTTCATTCCTCCGCACTGTGGTCTTCGCTTCTTTGATTCGTCAAATACCCGTAATGAAATCTGAAATTCGAGGCATTCCGCGCGCGTTACGTTCGCTGGAATGCGATTTGCCTCTAAGGGAACTTCAATTTTAAAGCACGTATAGTGCACAGCGTCTGGCAAGATTTATTTTCGAATATTTGGTTATTCATGTGGCTAGTTGTACAACGGGTTCAAACGTTTAGCGTAGTATAAACTATGAAACGGACACGTAGAAATGTAAAGCGTATTTCCGTATGTAAAGCCTAGGCTTTACATATGGAAACCGAAGTATTAGATTGGTGAAAAAGTTCGTAGTGTACTTGACGAACATTCGAAGGCGACATGTGTACTATTATCATTTTATTGAATAATTGTATATAGATGTAGCTATTTCTTTGTAATCGTATATTAGCTATTTATTAGCTATTTTCTTATTTATATATTATTTATATATATGTTATTCATATATATATTTATATATTATTTATTATTATATATTATATATCATTTATTATTTATTTGTTGTACTTTGTTCTTTTTGGAACAAGATAAATGTATTCTTTGATATTCTGCCAATGTTTCCCAGTTCATAATATATTCACGATACGAACAGCATTCCTCAAAAAGGACTTACAATCATCACTGCAAGACGAATGAATCTGTCACTCAACTTAACAGGAATTTAAACGTTTCGGTTTTAGTATCATAGCTTCGAAACTGGAAGCAGAGAGCCAAATTTATATATATCTTATTTATATATTAGCTATTTCTCTGTAATTCGATCACATTTCCCTTAGTTCAATAAATGTGTAAACCTCCTTGCAATTAACTTTCCTAAATTTCTAATCGTTCCAATTTCTCCAATACGGTCAATATTTCAATTCGAAATTTAGAACGTTTTCTACAACTGAATGATCTATTAGTCATCGGTTAAATGAATCGTATTTTACAATATTCGGAGCTCCGTTTGTTTCTCCCATTTCGGGGGAAGATTTTCAAACGGATTTACAGTGTTGCGAAAACAACAAGAAGACGCGAGTTCGCATAACGCAGGATCCGTGATCGATTAACGAGAACGAGCGAACGGACAAGATCTTCGGATAATCCTCGAATCCGCGAACACGATCGTGGTTAAAGGGGAGCAGAGTCACCAATCACCCCCTACTGAAGGTCCCGGTGCTTTATGATCGCATTCGACGACGACCATGCGGAGAACGCGGTTACGTGCATGTAAACGCGCCTTTCAATCTCGTGAGAGGACGTCATATCGTCGTTTCAGCTGGGTATCGCGTAAATTCACGCCCGTTCTATTCGCAGCGGTAAAAAATTCAACGGATTTCAAGCTGCTTTGCGAGATCCGCACTTCGATTCCCAACAGTTCTGCGTTGATATTTTAATACAACGGTAACAAAGAGCATTTGCATATTACGAGCGTCGAGTTTCTTATCGCTTAATGTTTAATTATCTTATGCGACTATAAACGTGTAATTTATTAACCATTTCGTTACTGCGGATTTTAATTAACCCTTTCGCTACGAGGGACGTATATGTACATCGTGAAATCATGAACAATCATTTGTTAAAATGTCCCAATAGCTTCTCTTTAATCGCAACAGTATTTCTATTATTATTAGTATATAATAAACTTCAATTAACAATATCAAATATCTAAATGAGATAAATGTTAGTTCAAAATTCATAATCTTCATCAAATTCATCGAACTTGTTTAAAAGCAACAATTCTTGAATGTGCCAAGAGTTTCGAGAGAAATTTTAGGATACTTAATTCACTATTATTTTATCAACCTTCTAAATCTTGCAAGGCAAATTAGTCTGCCTTTACCACCTCGATGGCTAAGCTAAAAGAGAATTGAGTCGTGAAACTAAAGATTAGAAAAGTTCAAACGCGAGTTAAGAAAAATAAAGATTTCGCTCACGATTGCGATAACAATGGATCGCAATTGTTCGAGTTATTTGCATGCAAAATTGCGAGCAATATCTAGATCGCTCGCGTGCGAGCGTTCGCAAAGTTTCCTTTGCGAACGCATAAACCCTTTCGATCGTGGAACAAGGTAATCGTAGGTTGTCGGTTATTTTTGCACCGCGAAGTGCATCGATGAAAAAGGGGGATTTATTAGGGGGTTCAAAGAAGAGGAGAAAGAACGATAATAGCGCGGAATCGCGAAAAAAGAGACCGGCCAGTGTCCGGTTTAGTGTACGTGACTCACGTCAATGCATCACGCGGGAAAATAATTGTACATGTGGACGCAGGCACGCACGTTCGACGTAAATTCTTCACGTGCACAACACTCGCCGTAAATCGCCAGCAACACGCGGCGAGCTCCCTTTTTTTACCCTCCGAAGCACGTAAATTTCTTCCTTATCGGGAGTAATTTACGTCCGGCCTGCCGAAAAAAATAACGCCACTCGCACAGCTACGCTTTTCCACCCTTTCTTTCCTCCTCATTTTAGGGGGGGGGGGAAGTTTGCAAGAAAAATACGTCCTTCGTTTCTGATTTAGAGCGACGCACGTGGTGACGTGAAATTCGTAACTTCTTAACTACACGATCTTCGATTTGAAACTCTTAACCCTTTGCACTCTAAAACAATTTTAATAATATGATCTACCGGTAATTTGAATACTATCTTTCGGCGTTTGTGAGAAATTGAAGTGTTATCCTGTACTTCGGAAATAGCGAGGATGGTCTTTAATTTGCTTTGCTTCGGAATAAGTAGAAAACGAATTAGTAGAAGTAAATAGAAACCTTGAATCTTGAATTGCGAAAAAATTTATATATGTCGCCGTAAAGGCGCCAACCGAGTGTAAAGGGTTAACCCTTTCGCGATGGCTTATTCGAACTTCGAAGGGAAAGGTAAAATTGTGAACGAGGAATAATTTTTATTAATATGAAAGTTTGAAGAATGTAAATATTTAGATATGTACTTTGTATCGTCAACTATGGGTGTAATATTGTTGTACGAATAAAGACAGAAATTATGCGATACTATAGAGGAACAATATGGATACTTTTGATAAATGAATGTCGAATGTTTGAAGGCGTATATATACATCCTTCGTAACGAAAAATTGTAATGAACCTTCCGTATATAATAAGTTTAAAAAAATGACTAAAATTACACGGGTAAACTTGAGCAAGCAAATTTTCCATAATAATATTGGGAAATGCTTTAAAAACAACCTTCCATAAGAAACTCAACATATGTTTTACGTTTTCCGAGGTAAGTTAGGTTGAAGTTAAAGAAACGTATAATTTAAGAATTTAATGGATGTGTAATTATTTCGAGATAATATAAATGACTTTACATTAAATAAAGAAACGGTTCTGTAATTAAAATAAAGGGTAGTTCATACCTGCAGCTGATGCACTAAACATTATTTATTAATCAGAAATAACAGGAATAATATTAATGAACTACTAATAAAGCATATTGCTAATCTCTTATTAACAATAGAATAGCCAACATAGAATTTAATCTTGCATTGAATTTTTACCACACAATGGCTATGGTTAAAGAGTTAAGCCTCTTCTTTTACATTCATTTACTACTTTTACATTCACTGAATTTCTTTATTGCTTAAAAAGGCGCACGAATTTTGTCCGCTATCTATTGCAAGATTTTATTGTTGCCTAGAAAGTGGCGAATAAGACAAAGACTGGAAAACCAAACACAATTTGTACGATGAAAATGAAGTACTTAATAAATTGGATACTTATTTTATGCCACTCGTTTGTGTTATTACACGTTTCACGATACAGATTTTATTTGAATTGTACGCAAGTTTTACTAATTATATACATTCAAATAGATATCAAACATAATACAATTGACACGTATCGATACGATAGTTAATCGTCCAAATACATCTCAACTAGTTTGCAAACGTATCCTAAACATAAACCTATCAAAAGTATCAAACATGTCTCAGTCCCATCGCTACTACCATTAACCCGAAATCTTCTTGGTCCAGCTGCAGTATGTTGCACTTCCGCAGCTTCTAAATCACAGCAATTAGCTTCCATCAATCACTCATCGCCGAAAATTGCAATTTACGAAACATCTCGAAGGCCACCGGCAAGAGACCAAGAAAAAAAAAGAAGAAGAAGAAGAAGAGTACACCACGTGACACAGATCTGGATGGTCTTGGAAGTCGCTCGTAAATCACAGCCTCGTAATAAGTCGTATATCACGATTTCCCTTTTTCCCGAACGTTTCCAAGCCCGACCGTAGAATCGTTCACCGGACAATGCGGACGACCAATATTGTTGAAACACTGATCGAACCGCCGCTCTTTTGCCCCCTTCTTCCCCTTCTCTCCCCCCCCCCCGTTTAAAAGTCGAACCGCTGCTTCCCCCGCGTCTCCACTACTGTCCGCAAAAGGCGAGTTTCACTTCCGTCGAGGATATATACGGTGCGCAGAGGCCTCCGTTGGCCGCCCGTAAGGGCCAAACACCATAAACTTTTATAGCCAGTAGTGGTTTCGTTGGATTTCCCTTCGCGTGATTTATGGTCTCGCGTCACTTCGTTTTAGCCCAGATGAAAATTCTCTCGCGAAAGTGTCCTTCCACCGTCCCCCCCGTACTCTTTTTTGCCCCCTTATTCCGTACAGAGTTTTCTGGTTCTCATCTCGTTCTATTGATTTCAGGTTGCAATAGACACTTTGGAAGCCTTCGACTTTGAATATTTTTTTGTTCTTTGAATATTCTTTTGTGGGGGTTGAATATTGGATGGAGTTTTGGAGTATTTTTTACGTGTATAGGTTAGAGGTGTGCGAGGTTTCGAAAATGTTTAGTTGAGATGAGAATTTGCTTTGAGATCCAGATGAGACCTTGAAAATACAGTGGCGAAGAAGTGAAACTTGGATACGTATATTTTGGTGCTTCGAGAAGCGATTGATAAGCGTTTGAATTTCCAAGCTTTTGTATCTCTGAGCGTTCGAATTCCTATGCTTTTCGATTTCGAAGCGTTTAAGTTTCCAAGCTTTTATATTTGTGAACATTTAAATTTCCTAGCCTTTGGATTTACAAACGTTTGGATTCCTAATCTTTTAGATTCCCAAAGCTTTGAATCTTCAAACGTTTGAGTTTCCAAGATTTTCTATTTCTAAGCGTTCCAATTTTCAAGCTTCTCGATTCCCAATCGCTGAAGTTTGAAGCTTTTGAATTTCGAAGCTTTTGGATACCTAATCATTTGAATTTCTAATCATTTGAATTTCCAAGCATTTGGATTTCCAACCACTTGGATTTCTAAGCGTTCGGATTCCTAAGTTTTTGTATTTCTAAGCGTTTAAGTTTCCAAGCTTCTATGTTTCCAACCATAAGATGGTTTAGTTCACACAATTACGAGTGATATAACATAGTTATAAAAAAATAATAAAAACAAATTACAGGTTCTCGAAGATATGTAGTGGTATACCAAAAAAGTCTAAGGAAGTATGATAAATATTATCAACAAGACTTTTAGTCTATTCAATGGATCTGTGGATCTAAAATGTGACGTATAAATGTGGGATCAAATATTTGTACAATTCTTATAATTAGATTTCTCGATGGAGCGTGGAAATTTACACGTTCGATTAGAACATGACTGGAAATTATGTTGTTAATAATTTTACATACGTGTAATAGATTAGTAATTCTGTATTCAGTGAAAATAATCGTAAAACAAAAGTAAGACTCTGTAAAATTTCGAGGCCTCTCGAATCTCTGTTATACATAATTAAGGAAGTACAAATTTCAAGGAAGATTATTAGAGAGCGTATCTGTTGGATCGTTTAGATAGGTTGGAATAGGTTTCTTGCTTCGTTTACTGTAACTACTGTTGCGCGGCCTGTCTACTGGTAATTAACTGGAAATTCACGCTGCGATTTAATGGCATTATTCGCGAGCACGATCTACCTCCAGTTCATTACATCGGCAAGTGACTACCAGTCGATATTTTATCCTGTATCAAGAACTCCTATCCTTTATATTGCTTTGAACCGACTGGTACCAAAAGAACGTAAAATCTCTCCGCTGCATTACGGCAAAGATTCACCGTCTGAAAAACGTCTACATCAGAATCAGAAACTATCCTTTATATTGCTTTGAATTAACTAGTAGCAAAAGAACGTAGAGTTTCACCGCCAATTTCCAGTAAATATAAATTATCTAAAAACATCTAAATCAGAATTCGAACCTGTTCTTTGTATTACTTTGATGCTAATGATACTAGAAGAATGTAAAATTTTATTGCCATTTTCCAACAATGATTCACCATTTAAAAATGTCTGGAACAGAACTCGAATCTGATTCAAACCTATTTTTTATATTGCTTTGAATCAACTGATGTCCATAAGTACGTAGAATATTTCCATAATTTTGCAGCAGATTTATATTCAAGTATGGGAACGTCTAAATTAGAATTCGATATTAGGTTGAACTTAATCAGAAAGTATCCTTTATAGAACTAACTGGTATATACTAATAGACAATAGAGTCCGTCCACCATTTCGTAGGAATAATTTACAATTTAGGAACGTCTAAATCAGAACCCCAACCCAATCCGAATTTATTGTTTATATTGCTTTAAACTAAATCGGATCAAGACAATATTGAATCTCTCCAGCATTTCGCAGCAAAAGTTCGCTGTCCAGAAACTAGAAACATGCAAATTGGAACCCAAACCTAACCCAAACCCAATCTAATTTTGTAATAACACTGTCTTGGAATCAGGATCCGAATTTAACTCGAATCTAATTCGAACCCAATCCGAACTTAATTCGAATCTAATTCGAACATAACTCGAAGCTATCCTTTATATTGCCTTGAAATCAGAACCCAAACCTAACGCGAACCCAATCTAAACTTAACTCGAATTTAACTCGAAGCTATCGTTTATACTGTCTTCGGATTAGGATCCGAATTTAACTCGAACCTAATTCGAACCCAATCCGAACTTAATTCGAAACTAACTCGAAGCTATCCTTTATATTGCCTTGAAATCAGGTACCTGAACTTAACTGGAACCTAATCCGAACCTATATCAAACCTAACATCAAGCTATTCTTTATATTGTCTTGAAATCAGAACCCAAACCTAACCCGAACCCAATCTAATTTTACACTGTCTTGGAATCAGGATCCGAATTTAACTCGAATCTAATTCAAACCCAATCCGAACTTAATTCGAATCTAATTCGAACATAACTCGAAGCTATCCTTTATATTGTCTTGAAATTAGAACCCAAACCTAACCCTAACCCAATCTAATTTTGTAATAACACTGTCTTGGAATCAGGATCCTAATTTAACTCGAATCTAATTTGAACCCAATCCTAACTTAATTCGAATCTAATTCGAACATAACTCGAAGCTATCCTTTATATTGCCTTGAAATCAGAACCCAAACCTAACCCGAACCCAATCTAAACTTATGTAGAATTTAACTCGAAGCTGTCGTTTACACTGTCTTCGGATTAGGATCCGAATTTAACTCGAATCTAATCCGAACCCAATCCGAACTTAATTCGAAACTAACTCGAAGCTATCCTTTATATTGCCTTGAAATCAGGTACCTGAACTTAACTGGAACCTAATCCGAACCAATATCAAACCTAACTTGAAGCTATTCTTTATATTGTCTTGAAATCAGAACCCAAACCTAACCCGAACCCAATCTAAACTTATGTAGAATTTAACTCGAAGCTATCGTTTATACTGTCTTGGAATTAGGATCCGAATTTAACTCGAACCTAATCCGAACCCAATCCGAACTTAATTCGAAACTAACTCGAAGCTATCCTTTATATTGCCTTGAAATCAGGTACCTGAACTTAACCGGAATCCAATCCGAGTCCAACTCGAACATAACTCGAAGCTATCCTATATATTTCTTCCAAATTGGTACCGAAATCTAACCCTAATCTACGCTTCGCATTATTCTGAACCAAGCAGTGCCAAAAAAAAAAAAAAGATCGAATCTCTTCACCGTCACTTTCGTAGCAAAGATTCACATTCAACTCTGGGAACATCTAAATAGGAAGATGACCAGGCCCTAATACCACCGGTTACGCGGCTGTTAGAACGAGAAATTGAGCAACGTTCCACGCAATTTTCTGGAACCCCCGTGTGGTCCGAAAACTGTAAGATCGTGAGTAGATGGGCCGTACGATGTACCCAAAGACCCGAAACACGCAAACAGAGCGAAGATGAAGAAAAGAAGGGAAAGAAGAGGGATGAAAAAGTCAAAGGGAGAACACACGGGCGTCGTGTGTCGTTTGAAAAGAGGTGCACCAGGTAAGAATCGGGGGTGAAAAAGGCGCGGCAGGATTATTGTCCCGGCGAGAACTTGGACCAGCCCTTCGCGAACCAATGAAACGAAGCCACCCAGGATGCTGGCCAACAATGATCTCTAAAGTCATTCGACACCGGCGTGGAATCACCGTTAATGGCCCGTGCAACGAACCAACATCCTTTTGTCGCTTTATTGCGAGCAGTTCCTCGTTTCCTCGTTCCGAGAGCCGGACACCTTGCTGTCTTCGAAGGATGCGACCGTAGGGAAAATCTCTTTGCCGAAGATTCTGGGAGAATTCGCCAAGTTTTGGGGGATGCGACCGAATGCTTCGGGTTTGATGACTATGTTTAGGAATCGAAGACTTTTGTATGGCTTTCGTGAGTAAATTGAGACGTGCTACGAAACAAGGATGCAGGTTTTACAGAGAAGTGGTTTAAAGATAGCGTATTGCTTATAATTAGATTGCAAATTTTTATCGTGTTAGAGTTTTACGTTGATAGGTATAATTAGTATGAATAGAAAGTATTTTTCCACTTTTTATTCGAAAGAAAGTGTCCAATATATGTAGACTAGTATTTTTACGAGCACCATTAAACTTGTTTCCCTTGAATTACGCGTCTCCTGAAATATCTTTTACAATAATTTCATTGATACAAACTGGTGCAACTTAATCGTTAGTACTTCTGGCTTTAATACTTGAAATAATTAATATTTATGTTAATATGTTATACAAATATTTATATTGATACGTTATATCAATACTTTTATTAATAATTGATACGA
This sequence comes from Eucera pruinosa, assembly GCA_028830335.1. Lineage (NCBI taxonomy): Eukaryota > Metazoa > Arthropoda > Insecta > Hymenoptera > Apidae > Eucera > Eucera pruinosa. The sequence continues at coordinate 9,725,925 of JAMYCR010000015.1, read as the reverse complement.
ACATAAATACAATGATGCGCAAATGCTTCTCGTAACCCGCTGTAAATTATCGAAGCTACATTAATAGATTTTCGAAATGGTGAAAGATAAACCTTCTTATCAAACAATTAAACTTCAAAAACTCCGAAGATTTTCTTCTTTATCGGACTACCGAAAAAAGGGAATTCTACTAAAATTGCTTATTTTTATTTTCAAATTATCAAAACTACATTAATAGATTTTCGAAGTGGTGCAAGATGTTCCTTATCAAACGAGTAAACTTCAAAGATTGCGGAGACTTTCTTTTTTATCGGACTACCGAAAAAAGGGAATTCTACTCAAATTGCTTATTTTTATTTTCAAATTATTGAAACTACATTAATAGATTTTCGAAGTGGTGCAAGATGTACCTTATCAAACGAGTAAACTTCAAAGACTGCGGAGACTTTCTTTTTTATCGGACTACCGAAAAAAAGGGAATTCTACTCAAATTGCTTATCTTTTCTTTTCAAATTATCAAAACTACATTAATAGATTTTCGAAGTGGTGCAAGATGTACCTTATCAAACAATTAAACTTCAAAAACTCGGGAGACTTTCTTCTTTATCGGACTACCGAAAAAAAAGGGAATTCTACTCAAATTGCTTATTTTTTTTTTCAAATTATCGAAACTACATTAATAGATTTTCGAAGTGGTGCAAGATGTACCTTATCAAACAATTAAACTTCAAAAACTCGGGAGACTTTCTTCTTTATCGGACTACCGAAAAAAAAAAAAATGGAATTCTACTGAAATTGCTTATTTTTCCCGCGAACGAACGAGCTTCATTTCCGAATCGGAGTTGTATCCGTGGACAGGTATACGGAGAGGAGGAGAAAGAAACTGACGCAATGGGTGGCTTGATTATAATAGAGGTATCATTCCACTGAACGATACGCTTCCTCTTCCCTTCGGATAATTGCAAATGGCGTCCTTTTATGCCGGAGGGGCGGCTGATCAAAGCCGCGGATAAATAAAAGATAATCATCTAATTATTCCATTCAAACGGTCGGCTGCTGCCTTTCCACGCATCCTCCAGCTACGATTGCGTTGCCGGTCATTAAGATCTCCGTTGATCGTGTTTCTCCATCTTTTCCACTCCCCCTCGATTCTTGACGAATCATTGTGACCAAGGCCGAGGGTGTGTTACGATACAATGGGCCGGACTTGTTTCGAGTTAATTGTAATCGAATCTGAATGCTCTCGTGGTAATTACGCAGCGATCTCATTTGATCCATGCGTCAAGTAAGAACATCGTTTGTTTCGCGTTCCGATTGCTACGCTCGCATTTGCTTCGCGATTTACAGCGTGATAAGTGAACCGCGGATTTTTATACGAATTCATACTTCTATTGGCTTCATTGGAGAAATGAAATACGAGTGGGGAGTTGTTTCGACGTTTAAATAAAATAACGTGGCTTTTACGCGGATATCTTATATAGTCTTGCTTATTACTTGTTTATTTATGGGATAAATGTTTTATGCGTGCAACATGATAGTAGATTATTGGAAGCTTAGCTTTGAAGTAGTTTAAATGATAAATCAAGAGCAATACGATGTTGTAAAATATTACGCGAGCTTTACAATTGCTTCCATTTTTAAACTTGCCATAAATGCATCAAAGTTTGCAGCTTACTGGTGAAGATTATTGAAAAAATACATGAAACGACTTAATAGGGAATAAATTATAAATGGTTATCCCTTTGATCAATAAATAAATTAAATTAACCCTAAATTATACCTAAATTTATAAAGATAATAATTTTATTTATAATGATACCTAAATTAACCCCTAAATTTCTTTCCTAACTTAATCTAGTAACTAACTGTAGTACAATTGTTTGAGACTTTATTTTGAAACAGGGACAATTTGCCTTTATTTTTATTCACATCGAAGGAAACGATAATGAAATTGGTGAAAATGAATAACAGAGCGCAAAGTGTTAAAAATTGAACGATAACCGATAGATTCGATCGATTTGAGTGGTCACCAACGTTGTTGAAAATTATTATTTATATTATATTTACAAATTACCAATTATTTAGGACCTTTTACCTTTACTATTGTTTTATTTAGGATAAGGGTTGAAATTAATAGTGACAAATGTCGTATTCCGTTTTCAGAGAATTCTTCGAGTGAAAAGGAGCAGATTGGACGGTTCCAGAGGGTAGATCCATGGATCTAAACTAGGTGTGACCGAGATAGGGGTACCAGGTGAGACGGCGTGTCTCCTTGATTCCCGATAAGAATCTGTCACTGCTGACTGGCTGGTATACTAATGTCAAACGACAAGATACTTAACCGATAAGATGCCGGGGAAGTTCGACCAGTCATTCCTGATGCTGCGACAACCTACAACCTATAACACCTGCGTTCGGCGAATTTTCTAAGGGATGCTGTCCCATGAAACGAGATCCCAACTTAAATCCACCGACTGGCTAACAACGCGTAAATCAATCGCCCTCCTTTTGTTGCAATTCGAAAAGTGGCGAACGACTCGATCATTCAAATAGATACAAGTTATTTGTTTGTATAGTTTTCGTGGAACAAAGATAAGTATTTGAAGAGCATGAAGGAATAGTTTTGTAACTTAAGTTGATGTAATTTAATATACGCGATAAATTCAATTTTTTGTCCATTCTTAATTTACACCGTTTTCATAATTATTAGAGTGTGGATTTTTACGCGAATTCATTTCTTCGCAAACAAAAATGGAGAAGTGGAAGCTAAATAAAAGGTACTTTCGTATCTTCTCCAATTCGACTACTTCGTGTATTTTTATTCGCTAAGTAGATTCTATATTTTTGTACTCATTTAATTTCCCCATAAACGCTTAAGAATCCGCGGTTTAGTAATTATATTGCATAGAAATTATAGCCAATTAAATGATAAAGTTACGAACCTCATAATTAAGGTTGTTAACTTTGATAAGGGTTGTTTTTGTTATCAACCCCTAAATTGCACATGGTGGTAGTTTACAATACCACTTTGTATTTAATATAATTTGGCGACCAAATTACCGACGAATACTCCAGCTTAGCCCTAAACAACGTGCAATCTAATAACCTTAAACAGTAGATGCTTTTGAAATCGGAAACACGTCTCCTGATAAAGCCAAGATTCTCAAACATTGCAAATATATGGAGAGAAATCAAGGGTAGATGAAAATCTTACCAAAGTAAATGAACTTATCCTGCAACTTCTATTTGTACGTGCAACTAATAAAGAACAGTGAACAGGATGGTATTGCCAAGGAAGACAAAAGTTGGGCGAATGAAAAATCAACGAAAAAGGAGGTAAGAAGAATACGTCAATCCTGTGTGTGTTGCTGCAGCCAGATTTCGACTGACGCGTCTATATCGAGGTGGGTCCGTGCGGCTGAGTGGGTGACTGACTCTGGCATTGTCGTTCGGCAAGATATACGACTGTCTGTTCCCAGAAACAGTTTATATTCGAACCGAAGGCCCGAGAGATCGTTATATGCCTACCTGACCCAAAAGATCCTGGTCGCCCGTGTTCGGAAGCGCTCATTTTTCGGATTCTGCGTCCGAGGCACTACTCGGTCAGGGCCGCCGCTTCTTCGGATGCCTCCGCGATCAATTTCGAGAACTTACACCTCCTCCACTCGCATAACTTCGCCCGGGCCGGAATTTATAGCGCCTCACCGTTCCAACGACGCTTCGCGGATCGTTATTCTTCGAAACGCCTTGGAAAACTTGTGGCTCGGCCAACGCGATGCGTTTCTCGAAGAAGGTAATTCGTAAAGTTGCTTCTAAATTAGGTTGATCTTTTCGAACGAGGAAATAAAGATTTAACCCTTAACTGCGTTGAAACAGACAGACTACTTCTAGCTTTTTGCATCGACTCTTGGAAGCAAGATAATTTTCGAAAAACATCTGTTCACCTGTGTAAAAGTACAGACTTCGAGCTTTAAAATGAGCTGAAGTTGATTATTGTACGATGCCCTTATACGAAGTTACAGTAGCTTAAACATTGACTATTTTTCTATCAGAACTTTTTGATCCCTTAAGTTTGCTCACGAGTGTGTATTATTTTATAAATTCTCAGTCTATTTATCAACAATTCGATAATCATTGCTCCTACGATTTTCACATCTCTGTATCATCCATTCATTTGCAGATTCAATATCTGAAAGTAGAAGCAGTTGTTCGGATGCAAATCACTTTGATGAATCTGCGTCTACTAATCTACAGCCAGAGCTTACTGTCGTTGATGGATCCTATCGATCGAAGTAATTGCCAGGACAATTATCCTGATGCAACTCTTCTCACTTTAAAGGGAAGGGTTTTATCGAATTGATCTGGAGGAGCAGCTGGCGGGTGACACGAGGATGCGCCACCCGCGGGGTGTTTTCTCGCGCGTAGGCGCGGACAATGTTAACGAGAGGACTCGCGGCGAAAGAATTTACGCGGCGATCTTTTAGACGGGCAAATTCGTTTCACGGTCTTCTCTTCGCGTGGCCGGGTATTCTACTGCGAGAACAAGCAAATGGAACTTGCAACTTGTGACTTGCGATTTGCGATTTGCAACTTGGAACTTGGAACTGTGCGCTTGCAATTTCGGACTTGGAGCTTGAAACTTGAAACCTGGAGCTTGAAACGTGATTCTTAAAGTTTGGCACTTGGAATTTGGAACTTGCAGCATGCAACGTAAAACTTGAAACTTCAAATTTTAAACTGGAAACATTAAACTTGGAACTTGAAACTTGAAACATGAAACTTGGGACTGTGCGCTTGGAATTTCGGACTTGGAGCTTGAAACTTGAAACGTGATTCTTAAAGCTTGGAACTTGGAATTTGGAACTTGCAGCATGCAACTTAAAACTTGAAATTTGAAATTTGAAACTGGAAACATTAAACTTGGAACTGTGCGCTTAGAATTTCGGACTTGGAGCTTGAAACTTGAAACCTGCAGCTTGAAACGTGAATCTTAAAGCTTGGAACTTGGAATATGGAACTTGCAGCATACAACTCCAAACTTAAAACTTGAAATTTGAAACTGGAAACATTAAACGTGGAACTTGAAACTTAAAACTCGAAACATAAAACTTGGAACTTAGATCATGGAGTTTGTAACTTGTAACTTGCAATTTGCAATTTGCAACTTGGAACTTGAAACCAGAAACCAGAAACTTGAAGCTTGAACCTTGAAACTTGGAAGTTGGAACTGTGTACATGGAATTTGGGACTTGGAGCTTGAAACTTGGTACCTGGAGCTTGAAACGTGAACCTTAGAGCTTGGAACTTGGAACTTGGAACATGCAGCATGCAAATTAAAACTTGAAACTTGAAATTTGAAGCTGGAAACATTAAACTTGGAACATGAAACTTCGAACTTCGAACTGTGCACTTGGAATTTGGGACTTGGAGCTTGAAACTTGAAAGCTGGAGCTCGAAAAATGAATCTTAAAGCTTGGTACTTGGAATTTGGAACTTGCAGCATGCAACTTAAAACTTAAAACTTGAAATTTGAAACTGGAAACATTAAAATTGGAACTTGAAACTTGAAACATGAAACTTGGAACTTGGAACTTAGATCTTGGAGTTTGCAACTTGTAACTTGCAATTTGCAACTTGGAACTTGAAACCAGAAACCAGAAACCAGAAACTTGAAGCTTGAACCTTGAAACTTGGAAGTTGGAACTGTGTACATGGAATTTGGGACTTGGAGCTTAAAACTTGGAATCTGGAGCTTGAAACGTGAATCTTAGAGCTTGGAACTTGGAACTTGGAACTTGCAGCATGCAACTTAAAACTTGAAATATGAAACTTGAAACATTAAACTTGGAACTTGAAACTTGAAACTGGAATCTTGGAATTTGCAACTTGTAACCTGCAATTTGCAACTTGCAGCTTGCAACTTAAAACTTGAAATATGAAGCTCGAAACATTAAACTTGGAACTTGAAACTTGGTACTTAAAACATGAAACTTGGAGTATGAAACATGAAACTTGGAGCTTGAAATATCAAAATTGGAACTTGCAATTTGCAACTTGTACACTTGTAACTTGCAATTCGCAACTTGTATACTTGTAACATGCAATTTGCAACTTCTACACTTGTAACTTGCAATGTGCAACTCGCAACTTGCAGCATGCAACTTGAAACTTGAAATAAGAAACGTGGAACTTGAAATATGAAACGTGGATCTTGGAACTTGAATCTTGGGATTTGAAAGTTGGAATTTGGACCTTGAAACTTGGAACTTGGAAAATGATGCTAAATTCTTAGTTTAACCCTCGCTCAACGAACGCCGGGACATTTTGACCCAATCGTTGCAATGATCACTTCGTTATAACGAATATAAATTTATACAAAAGTTAGTATTATTGTATAATAATATTGTACGATTTTTCCCACTGCTTTTCAAGGAAACGACGACAACAAATTTCGCATTGAAGCTTTCGAAACGTATGCGAATAAGGAACTTTATGATAGCTCGAATGATCGCTACTTGAGCATCAGTGAAGCGAGGGCTAAATATCAATATTTTTGTATACTTTTGTACATCATATGAATCTATGTAATATTCTTTCGCGCATTAAAATTCCTAATAAATGCACAAAAATCCAGCTGTCTATTGATAATGATAGAGATCAACTGATCCGGTAGAGACCTCCGCGTTAAGGGGTTAATAAAGGTACAGCCAAAAAAAAAAGAAAAAAAAAGAAATCAACCTACTAAGCTGATGCGTATGCTGCCACCAAATCCCATCAATAATAGAACCACACCTTTCCATCCTACCAAATTAAATTAGAAAGATCTCAGGTATAGTTCAGGAAACAGTTACCACATCCTTATCCTTTCACCATTCCAAATGTTCACTCATCTCGAACCACAAAGAAAAAAAAAAAAAAGAAGAAAACTCCATCTACTGCTCTCTACCAATCCCTGTCCTGCATTCTAGCCTTCGAACTTCGAAAACTATTCGGCAATGAAACGACGGAAGCGTGTCCATTGACGGATTCGTCACGGCGACTCTCCGAACTTCGTGTTTCAGCAAAACGGCGTGGTAATCGAGGTTTCGCGAGTCCCCCGAACCAAGAGAGTAGTTCTTTTGGGAGCATTGGGACCCTCGTGGCCATAAATAATGCCGAATGTTGGGCCCCCATAAGTCAGGTAGACCGGGTCCCCGCACGAACGTTTCTGACTCTCTGCGTATAGAAAACGAGAGAGAAGAGGGAACTCTATCGGTTTGTTTCCTCGTCCTTCTCTTCGTTCGACCATGGCGAAACGGACTGTTTGGATCCTGGTGGTTTTCACAGTCACGCCCTGGAAAGAGGTGCAGAGAGAGAGAGAGAGAAAAAGAGAGCGAGGGCGTATGGGAAAACGCGTACAGGTGCGATTATACGCGTTTAGGTCGCGGACGTCTTCATAATCTCTGTTAACCCCTATTGGGTGAAGCAAGACTTCTCTGAAAGCGCGTACCTGCTCTCCTCTTTCTATAGGGAAATATGAATATAGATCGTAGATCATTTTCTGACGCCTTTCAATGCGACCGCGTTGAAACATTTTTAGGACTTGAATCTTCTAGAAATCGTAGTAGGTAAATTTTAATATTAATAATAAATTGTTGGGGATCAAATGACCGATTTTATGTAGCTTAAAGTTCGTTAGTTGTTAATTAATTAAAGTATAAGCTTTTAGGTTTGGTGCAATGTTAAGGGATCGAAAAAATTGGGAATATTTAAATTGCTGTAACTTCGTAAAGAAGCATTACACGACGATCAACTTGGGCTCATTTTAAAGGTTGAAGTCTTTAATTTTGTACAGGTGAATAGATGTTTTTCTGAGAATTGCGAAAAAGATTGTATAGATCCATAGAGTCATTTGAATTTATAACACCTTTGAAAAAGGAGACTATCTTCAGTGTTTCACTCCACTATTTGATATACGAAAAGTTTCGCAAAATGTCTGTTCACCTGCGTTAAAGTAGAGACTTCAAGCTTCAAAATGAGCCCAAGTTGATCGCAATACGATACTTCTTTACAAAGTTATGGCTGTTCGAAGATTGCCAATTTTTCCATCACAATTTGTTGATCCTTTAATTTTACTCACGAGTATATTACACATGTATCTTTTCCATTTTAATTGTTACTTACATAGAGGATATTTTTGTTAAGTATTCCGTTTGCATACCTAACCATAATCTTTGTAAATTTGCTAATGAGTTATGCCGTACATATAAATAAACACTTATATTATCCATGAAGAAAAGAAAATTAAAAATAGAGACTAAAACTTTGCATACGCCTAATATTTGTCAATTTAAAATACAGTTATTAATTTCCCATTTCCTTATTAACTTCCAAGTTTCTCCACGGTAATTTGTTCGAGTTCTTGATTGTTCAACGTCGTTGTCGAGAAATCACGATGCTTTCTCGAATTCCTTACTTTTTATTCGTTTCCCCATGGAAACGAATGTTCGTCTCGGGTAATAATGTACCGAGCTGATGAGCCACTCGATTTTTAAGCGCCACGGGCGTCTTGTTCCTCTAATTTATGCGCCTAATTTATTTATATATCAAACAGCCCAGTCGAGGAAGTAACTTCTCTGATTTTCCAAAAATTGCCACGAGGGAAATCATAATTCGTATCCCTAAACGAAGTCCTGGAAATCCGGGAAATGCACAGCTTCCAAACCTTTCGATTCTACATCACGAAAAATTTGTGATTATCATTTAATACGCGTGATCATCTCGAGCTTATAAATTATAGAGCATTGAATTCGTCTTGGTATTGTCTACAACACTGTAAAGTTAAAAATACATACTTCCATTTAAAACTGCCATGATAACTTTAATTGTTCGTTGAAGAAGATTTCTTTTCGCTATTTTAAAAATTGCCATTTCTTGTTAATTTACATAATAAAGAGTAATTTTCAGGCAAAACTTTTTTTGTTAGACTATCGAAACGCAAAATTCGTAACGCACCCTATATAATAATACTTTAATTGGATTCCTTTCAGATTACAAGTGTTTCACTTCATTACTACACCACATAATCTTATTATACCTATATATATACACTTACTGACAAAAGTTAAGAAACAAAGTAATCGTTTCCACATTTTCGTGTACTCTTTATTTTCTGCGGTATATAGATTAGAATTAAAAATAGGATAACTTATCGTTTATTCCGATATATGTAATGTTTATGTTACTTTTTATGTTACTTTTTATTTTAAGCTATTCATTTCAAAAGATGAAGAATATACAGAAATTTGCAAATGATTATATTGTTTCTTATATTTTGTCAGTAAGAATATGTACACATCACATTCTATTTCCTTATCCTACAAATAAACAAAACGTAGTTCGACACGTATTAAACAAAAACAGGAACACAGATTATTACCTATATATGTATATTATCCTATTTCAAAGAAACTAGTATATATTATTCCTTCCTTATGTCATCTTAGAATTGGTATTATTTACAACTATATGTACATCTATTTATCTTTGGCAATCTTCAGTTTGGATGTTGATTCCGTAACAAAAAAAACTAAATAACAAAATACATATATAACCAAATTAATTTTTGAAAAATACAACTCTAATTACGTATATGGATAATAAAATTTGGAAGTTGTTTAGTAATTTGGTTATTTAGTTATTTAGTTATTTAGTTATTTAGTTATTTAGCTATTTAGCTATTTAGCTATTTGGTTATTTAGTTATTTAGTTATTTAGCTATTTAGTTATTTTAGTTATTTAGCTATTTAGTTATTTAGCTATTCAGCTATTTGGTTATTTAGTTATTTAGTTATTTAGTTATTTAGTTATTTAGTTATTTAGCTATTTAGTTATTTAGCTATTTAGTTATTTAGTTATTTAGCTATTTAGTTATTTAGCTATTCAGCTATTTGGTTATTTAGTTATTTAGTTATTTAGTTATTTAGTTATTTTAGTTATTTAGCTATTTAGTTATTTAGCTATTCAGCTATTTGGTTATTTAGTTATTTAGTTATTTACTTATTTAGCTATTTAGTTATTTAGCTATTTAGTTATTTAGTTATTTAGCTATTTAGTTATTTAGTTATTTAGCTATTTAGTTATTTAGTTATTTAGCTATTTAGTTATTTAGCTATTCAGCTATTTGGTTATTTAGTTATTTAGTTATTTAGTTATTTAGCTATTTAGTTATTTAGCTATTTAGTTATTTAGCTATTTAGTTATTTAGCTATTTAGTTATTTAGATATTCAGCTATTTGGTTATTTGGGTATTTAGTTATTTAGTTATTTAGTTATTTAGCTATTTAGTTATTTAGCTATTTAGTTATTTAGTTATTTAGCTATTTAGTTATTTAGTTATTTAGCTATTTAGCTATTTAGTTATTTAGCTATTTAGTTATTTAGTTATTTAGCTATTTAGTTATTTAGCTATTTAGTTATTCAGCTATTCAGCTATTTGGTTATTTAGTTATTTAGTTATTTAGCTATTTAGTTATTTAGTTATTTAGTTATTTAATTATTTTAATTATTTTAGTTATTTAGCTATTTAGTTATTTAGCTATTCAGCTATTTGGTTATTTAGTTATTTATATATATATATATATATATATATATATATATATATATATGTGTGTGTTTGTGAGTGTATATAGTTAATCGAGAATCTCGATAAGCAATTGGCGAGATCGAAGGTTGAAAAGTACTCTGAATGCAGTGCACATACTCGGCGTACACGAGCTTCTAAAATATTTTCTGTGTTGTCGCAGTTGGAGCTCGTTGAGATCTCGCGAAAGCAATTTTCTGTGCCGTGTATTATCGATAACACGGCGCTAATGCCATTCGCCTGTTCGCCACCCCAGACTTGATACCGATCTTTATAGGGGTTATTATTATCGAGAAGCGAATATCGGCGAGTTTACTCGCGCTAATGGCCACGATGATGGCAAAAAATGCGAACGGAGGACGATATGATTGATTTTCTCGCGACTATTGCGGGGCATTGAACGATTCTTTGATTAACTGAACTCTTACTTCTACGCTTTTATTCTCGTTTAGTTGATATTTAAAGCAACGCACGGTACAACGTTCTATTGGACTGTGCATGTTTATGCAAATTCACAATCGTTGCAAGCGAAATTGTTAGGTGTACGCAAAAGCTTCAGGTATCCGTATTTCTTTAATTTTTTAATTTTATTTAATACCGAACGAATGTATGAAGACTCGAGGCTGAAAGAATTTCGATACTAAATTTAGACTCGTATTTTTATGCAATAACACATGGACATTGCATATATGTTTATACACGATATTTAAAAATATATATATGGAGGTGAATGTGTCGTTTGAGCATGAAACAGCGACCAATGTACTGTAAGTAGAAATATGGAAATTTTTCTAATGCAGTAAAGGCGATGATTTTACGAATTATTTTCTAGGGTAGATGTCCCAATTACTGCCACTTTAAGCTCATCGTGCAAGTTCATTTAATTATTTTAAAAGTTACGTAAACTAAAAATAGTTCCAGTTTGGAGAATAACATTAGTTAGCATATCTTTTATTTACAAAGATTTCTTATTGTTTATCGAATATGATACATTAATTACCAATTAATTGAAAATATGCAACAAATCCAATGCCCTATTACTGTAACTCGAAACATTATCGCTTGAATGGAAGTGATTTTTATATATTAGCAAATTAGTTCGTGTAACGGATAAAAGATAAATAGTAAAATTATGGCTTCTATTATATTACAAAAATCTCCCTACTTTCTACTTGTATTAGTCGCATGTTTAACGATCAAACGACGCATTCAGCTACTAATATTTATTTTTAAATATCAAATATAAGCAAATACACAATGTCCATACGATGCTAGGTAAAAATAAAGTCCAACTTTAACATTGACATTTTTCTGGTCCCGATTCTACATACATTCGTTCGTTATTAAATAAAATAACAAGAGTGACAGTTACAGGGACACCGACAGTATTTGGGAAATCTACCCTATCTGTTACACAAACCGAATTGCTGATACACATATGTAACGATAATTTCCATTCAAGTGACAACATTTCAAATAACATTACGAGTTACATTGGACTTTGTTACGTACTTTCGATGAATCAGTAATTAATACATCATATCTAACATAAAAAAAAAAGGAAATCATCGTAAGTATATAGCAATGTGGTAGAAATTCGCGGCACGCAACTTGTATATCGGTAATTTTTCCACGAGTCGCGAGTAAAATGGGTATAGAAGGAAATACATACTTAACCTGTCGAAGAGGACAGGCGATTTCTTGCGGATCGATCGTCGAGCTGCGCGATGACGTCGAGATGCACCGGACTCGGACTCGGAACATAAGTCAGCCGGTATTCAATGAGTTCGAGGAAGTTGATCGCCGGTTCTTCGCACGCGAGCCGGCGTATCGACGCGAGACGACAATCGTACGGTCCTGCGGACGATGCCTCGTTCCCGCCCCGAAAAACTGGATCCCCGGCTCCAGAGCCAGAAAAGGCCGGTTTTCTGGTAAAAAAGTACCGCGAGCCGTTCGCCAAAATCGTTAAACCCGACGCGAGGCGACGCTCCTTTTTTCCGCGCGTTCCCCGAGAGAGTCGGATACCAGTTTGCGCGCAAAGGAATGAGATTATAATAACTAGTTTCCATTCCAATTTCATACCAACTTTGTTTTCGATTGCCTTTACCCGTGATGTTACAAGCTTCAGGGTATCTTTGGACGCGAGCATTTCGTGCTGCGCGCATTCCAAAGGCGGTAAGAGTTCATTTTTAATGCATTGAATGATATGGATGCTTAAATATGGTGGCTTAAAGTGAAATTCGGGCACTTATATTTTCATGCTTCGATGAGCTGTCGAATTTCCAAGCTTTTCGATTCCTAAGCGTACGAATTTCCAAGCGCTTGGATCGCTATGCTATTACATTTCTCAGCGTGTGAATTTCCAAGCGTTTGGATCCCTATGCTTTTAAATTTCCAAGCGTTTGGATCCCTAAGCTTTTAAATTCCCAGCGTTTGGATCCCTAAGTTTTTAAATTCCCAAGCGTATGAATTTCCAAGCTTTTGGATCCTTATTCTATTAAATTTCCCAGCGTATGAATTTTTAAGCGTTTGGATCCCTTTGGTTTTACATTCCTAAGCGTATGAATTTCCAAGCTTTTGGATCCCTATTCTATTAAATTTCCCAGAGTATGAATTTCCAAGCGTTTGGATCCCTAAGCTTTTCAATTTCCCAGCGTATGAATTTCCAAGCGTTTGAATCCCTATGCTTTTAAATTTCTCAAAGTATAAATTTTTAAGCGTTTGGATCCCTAAGCTTTTATATTTTCCAGAGTATGAATTTTTAAGCGTTTTGATCCCTAAGCTTTTAAATTCCCAAGCGTTTGGATCCCTAAGCTTTTAAATTTCCAAGCGTATGAATTTCCAAGCGTTTGGATCCCTATGCTTTTAAATTTCTCAGCGTATGAATTTCCAAGCGTTTGGATCCCTAAGCTTTTGTATTCCCAAGCGTTTGGATCCCTAAGCTTTCAAATTCCCAAGCGTATGAATTTCCAAGCGTTTGGATTCCTAAGCTTCCAAATTTCTCAAAGTATAAATTTTTAAGCGTTTGGATCCCTAAGCTTTTAGATTCCCAAGCATTTGGATCCTTAAGTTTTTAAATTCCCAAGCGTATGAATTTCCAAGCGTTTGGATGCCTAAGCTTTTAAATTTCTCAAAGTATAAATTTTTAAGCGTTTGAATCCCTCAGCTTTTAAATTTCCAAGCGTTTGGATCCCTAAGCTTTCAAATTCCCAAGCGTATGAATTTTTAATCGTTTGGATCCTTAAGCTTTTAAATTCCCAAGCGTATGAATTTCCAAGCGTTTGGATTCCTAAGCTTTTCAATTTCTCAAAGTATACATTTTTAAGCGTTTGAATCCCTCAGCTTTTAAATTCCCAAGCGTTTGGATCCCTAAGCTTTCAAATTCCCAAGCGTATGGATCCCTAAGCTTTTAAATTCCGAAGCGTTCAAGTTTTCAAAGCTTCTGTATTTCTAAGCATTCGAATTCAAACCCGCAGAAAAGAACTCTTTGGACAACCTAATATATATATAACATGTACTTTGTTCGCCACCGTCCAACTTAATCATTCGGAATTCTAGTATATTACGCTATAAACGCGGAGCTGCAATTAGGCAGCAACCAAGGACGAATTAAAATTCCCGTATATGACGAACCAAAAAAGCGGATCGTGGGATAAATGAAGAGATACCACCGTGTGTATGTGTGTGTGGCGCGCGCGCGCGCAAGTTTCCAAAAGGGCAAAAAGGGCCCGTGCTCGGTCCTTTGATTTACGAAGGTAATCGTCTGCGGTCGATTAATAAATCCCGAGTTCTTCTCGATTCGCCGGCTATTAATCGTGATTAATTATCGAATGGGGGGACGCGTAATTGAGTACGTTATGGTGTACGCACCTGCTAGTCGTTGCTCTACGAGGGCCCATCGCTCAAGTTGCGAATGTGAGGCACGTAGAACACGGGGCTACATCGATTGTAAGAAAGGAACGGACGAAGAAAAGCGTCGCCAAGGCTCGATGGAATTTGTAAAAAGGGCAACTGACTGCTTCGTTAAAGGAGTACTTGTTGTATGTATCTCGACTCGGAGGACTCATAGCGGACATCGAACGAACGCTCGATGGACTTCCGGTGATCGTTGGATCAGAAATATTGGATCAATCGGCGAGGTAATTTTATTTATCGTCCTGGCAACTGACTGTGGGAGCACGTTTGCTCCTTCAACGAAACGACTCGTGGAAATTTTATGCCGTTTTTAACGGCGAGATAAATTATATATCAAAGAAGGTTATTCTTTGAGGATTACTTCTAGAAAAATTATATTTATTCATTTGTTTATGGAATGGACTAGAATACAAAGACAGTGGGATATGCTTGTTATGATTACTTCGGGACTTACGACTTTTATAGTTATAAGTTAAGAGATATTTTATAAGATGGTTATAAGATAAGATAAGACAGATAAGAACAACCGGCTGATAACATTATGCAGGGGATAATAAAGTTTCATCGTTGAATTCATTTTATTGCAAATAGTTGGGAATTACGCCGAAAAGATCTTTATGCATCTATAGGAAATTTAAGTTTGCCGAAAGGAAACTTTGATTATTGTATGTTAATGAGTAATTGTAAATTTTATAACGAATTTTTGTGGACGCTAATGCATGGCCAATTCCACGTTACTTTTAAGTTACTTTATTCGACTCTTTCTCTTATGATTTCTTTTATTTATGCAACTTCGATTACGTATAATAATTACTTTATTAATACATTCAATTGTGCGTGCAGGTTTCTTGGGTATCAACGATATCCGCGAGTATAAGAAGCATAAAATGGTACATGAGAGATCAATTCTAGTGCTGTCTTTTTAGATTTAACGCGAACGTATTTCGAACTGTTCAGCTTCACTTCGCACTGTAACGAAGAATTAAACCAGGAATTAATTAATAACATCGCTTGATCCTGAACTATTGCAATGAATGATTGAACCAACTGGAATGTTAAAAGTTGCTGGAGCAGTGAACCTAACTCAACTCTTCCAAAGATCTACATAAAATAATTGAATTCAGTTCGCATGAACATGAGCAGTTTAACAACAATACTACCAAACCCGAACTCAACGTAACCCTTCCAAAGATCCACGTAAAATAACTGAACAATTGACTAATAAAATAATTGAATTCAGTTTGCATAAACATGAGCAGTTTAACAACAATACTACCAAACCCGAACTCAACGTAACCCTTCCAAAGAGCCACGTAAAATAACTGAACAATTGACTAATAAAATAATTGAATTCAGTTTGCATAAATATGAACAGTTTAACAACAATACTACCAAACCCGAACTCAACGTAACCCTTCCAAAGATCCACGTAAAATAACTGAAAAATTGACTAATAAAATAATTGAATTCAGTTTGCATAAACATGAGCAGTTTAACAACAATACTACCAAACCCGAACTCAATGTAACCCTTCCAAAGATCCACGTAAAATAACTGAAAAGTTGACTAATAAAATAACAGAATTCAGTTTGCTTAAACATGAGCAGTTTAACAACAATACTACCAAACCGGAACTCAACGTAACCCTTCCAAAGATCCACGTAAAATAACTGAACAATCGACTAATAAAATAACTAAATTCAGTTTGCACGAACATAAACAGTCTACCAATAATACTACCTAACCCAACCCTCCCAAAAATCCACCGAAATTAATCGAAGCGATCAATAGCGCCCCATTTGCCGCTACTAAATGGAACGAAAGCACACAGATCTGTCCATTTTCTCTCGTCGCATTAGTCCAAGGCGAAGCCATCGAAACCGCAAAGGACGGGATCTTTATTCTCCGCCGAGTCACGCCAACAATTCCAAGGCCTATGACCAAAAAGATTCAATATCCAACCCTCTGGCGACAATCAGAATGCGGCATGGGGGACCGAAGGACGGAAGGTTGCAGCAAGAAAGCAGGAAGAGCCAGAGTCGCGCGTGACGTCTCAACTTTCGTCGAAGCGGAACCCACCATAGTATTTGTTTGCCATTTATGCCCATTTAGAGCGGAACCCAGGGCGCGCGCCAACAGGGCCCCCCTTCGTTTTCTGGCCCCGATAACGACGGGGAAAAACGTCTCTTTAGGGTGCGTGGCCGCTTTGCTTCTCGCGGGAGCAAAAGCGTTTTGTAGCGTTCGGGAAGGTTTTCGAAATTTTCACGAGGCCCACCGATGAGGACGAAGCATTCACCGTCGGAGCGACGGAACCGGGACCCCCTTGTAGCTTTTCACGGATTCGTTTAGGTCGACAGGGATTCGCCACGCTTTTTCGACACGGCCTCTTATTCCGGTCTCCAACCTTCGAGTCTCTCCGATGTCTCGAGAACAACAACGGCTCGCTTCTCGATGGAAACTTGTAAGAAACGATTGCTCGAAGCTCGCCCGAACGGACAGATGCGTTTCGATGGGTAGTATTCGGTATGGTTGACGGAAGAGTTATAAATTAGAGGCGAGGTATTGTCGGGCGAAGAAAACGCGTCGGTTTCCGGCGCGGCAAATATTTTCATCCTCTGGGAATAGATGCTTTTGACGGGGTGAGATGATTTTTAGGGGTTGCCGACGTTTATTGAGCTCGCTTGTGTCGAGAGGAGATCGAGTGGATAAATTTTGAAAGCTAGACGCAGTCGGAGGCAGATTTAGACGTAAGTAATAAGCGGCGATTTTTGGGGAAAACTTTTGGTTTAGGCTCTTCTGGACACGGTACAAAATTATGCAATTATTTGAAGTAATTTTGTTAGGGGTAGTGGTTGTAACTGCGATCAGGGGCAGATTTAAGTATAAATTAATAATAAGTAGGCTAGAAGACAGCTTTTTACGGGGTGGCGATTTTTGGGGAAAATTTGGTTTAGGTTGATTTATACGCGGTACAAAATTATGCGATTTTAATTCATTTTGTAAAGGGTAGCGATTATACGTGTGATCGGAGGCAAATTTAGGTTTTGGGTTAACAATAATGTGAATTTGCATTGGTTAATAAGTTAGGAGGAATCCGAATGTGGATGATTTGTATAAATACGTAACAATGAATAGACCGCGGATTTTATAGGAATTTGAAATAAGCAAAAAAGCACGGAATGCATTGAATCATGCAAAGCGTACAAAACATTCAAAACACGGTAGAAAATAAAATCCTTAAACGATGCAATGACTCTCTATTTTACTTTCACTACTTCAAACTTATTAATAAAAATATGAATTTGCATCAAATCCGCAGTCCAATAATAAAGCCAGTTAATTATCGCAAAAGAGGTGTACACAGTCGTGTAAAAATGTACTTAAAAAAAATGCGCAAACCTAATACTGAAAATACTTGTACAATGATATTTTAAACAATTCTCTTCTTCAGACACGTGTTCTCAGTTCTCGGTCTTTTCTTTCACAGCCAGCGCTCACAAATATTTCATCGGCAGCCAGATTCCAATCTCACAGTGTAAAGTTACCGTTGCGTTGTCTGCTTGTTTTTTTTTTTTTTTGTTCACGCTCGTAGCGTGAAAAAGGAGTCCGGTGTTTTAAACGAACAGAAGCTTTACGGGGAATAGTCGTGGTGCGTAGGGGTAGGTTGCGTTCATTGTGATTCGCTTCCGCCATGTGCCCAACACACGCTCCGTGTAAATAGGAAAGCGATTTTTCACCAG
Organism: Eucera pruinosa; assembly: GCA_028830335.1. NCBI lineage: Eukaryota > Metazoa > Arthropoda > Insecta > Hymenoptera > Apidae > Eucera > Eucera pruinosa. Next base: position 9,707,670 of record JAMYCR010000015.1, on the reverse strand, counting down.
CCGGGTAAACAGACGTCGTGAAATCCGTGACAGTCGCCCGGCATCTCGCAAACGGCACTTTTAGGAAGCTATTTGCTTCGAGCGCAGTCAAACGGTAAGATTTACGTCCGCGAGTTCGGGACGAACATCGATGTACGGTTACTCGTATTGCAACCAAGTCCCACTTTCCATTTTCAACGTTGTCCAAAGACGCGCGGAGAAATTTGGGTAACTTGCTTCGCGTTTGCGTGACATTGGCTTAATAGCTTCGAATTAGATTCGGGTTAGGTTCGAGTTAGATTCGGGTTAGGTTCGAAACAGGTTCGAGTTACTCTTTGTATTGTAGACGAATAGAAAATGTTATTGCAGGAATTAAAAGTATTGATTTGTACGAGGTGTCCAAGTTGAAGCCATCTAAATATCTCCTCTGGTTTTTTAACAACGCGAAAATTGTTCGTGACATAATTTAATAATTTGATCGAACTTGTATATTTGAATTTGTGCGTTACAATCTGTTTATTCGAATTAGAACATTTCAAGTAGGAATTTCCTACTGAAGAGTTTAAATTTAAACCAGATCGTACAATTTGCACGTTGCAATTGCATTTGTAATTTTGTAGCAATTCAATATATACTATCGTTCATTTCAATTCGTGTTTGAGTGATTAGAATTTTTATCAATAGCAGTAACTAGTTTAGGCTACTTAGGATAATAAAACTACCTTCCCTTATATTAAACAATTATTTGTAGAATAAATCAGAAAAGAATTTTCAACTAATAATTCTACTTTAAGTTAACCTCACTCTTCACATTTTATACTATCTTCAATCACTTTAATCATAGTTACTTTCTATTTATTACATTTATATTATATACATTATAAACGATTCAATTCGAATATTCTTAAGTTTAGAATGCTTAAACTTTAAATTTAAACATCCAAATTTAAATTCGAATATTTCACATTTAATCCTTTGCAGACGGAGCGAAATAATATTTAACGAATCTTCCTTCGATTATTAACACTTTAAAGACTTACTACTTCTTATCTACTTCGTGTCTAATTATTAAAAGCAACGTCTATTGGTGACATTAAATTCAACACGTTTCGCTTTAAAAATCGACGTGCCTTCGAACGATCGAACAAAACCTGGGCGACAGCCATTCGCAAAGGGTTAAAAATATCATCGTTGGAACGCGCGAATTCGAGTTTCTAAATCTGAGACCTTTCCACGGTTGCCTGAAAGAGAATCACGACAATCGAGAGTCCGTTATTCACCGACGAATGCCATGAATCCATCGTCGAGTCGATTTTAAGGGGGTGTCAATGTCTGGTCTCGGCGGGGGGAAACAAGGACATTATTCGCGGTCTGCCAAACTTCGCCGAGGAATCAGCCCCTACGAGTCCTATAAAACGTGCGAACGGCAGTCGTTACATCGTGTTTGTAAAGTTTATAGGAGATCGTGTGAGCTAGTGTGTTGGACACACCCACGCCACTCCCACTCGGCGTGAGTCCGGTCCTTCCTTCCACGGATCCGTTCCGTGTTCGCAACCCCTTTCCGTATCTTCGATCCTGCGTGTTACACGCCTCGGGGTTGATCGCGAACTCGTAAGAGTGTACTAAGTCACTTGGGAACCCAGATCTTCCTACGTGATGTTAGAATCTTGAGACTTGAACCACTATTAACCCTTTGCGGACGAGTGTCGACAAATAGTCGCCTAATCATTTTTTGGCTTTCCGAACCCATGTCGTCTTTTAAAGCACAAAACATAATGTAATGAATACTTAAAATCTATAATAAATACTTGAAATCATTGGAAATTAAATGGTTTGGAAGTCAAAAGTCTGAAAACTCAAAGTCGCAGAATTCAAAACTTAAGTACTTCCACAAGTTTCATTACTTCTCGTCCGCAAAGGGTTAATATAATGCCACTTGCTGCGGTTCTTCAGTGAGCAAAATGCAATTTGTTTTGAATATTTTCTTTGTCATCTAAACCTTCAATTCGTGATCTTGGCGTTATATTAACCTTACAATTCTTTCCTTTGATATAAATAGATATCAAACACGTTAGAATGCTTCTAAATCTTTAGGTTTTATCTTTAGAAATTGTAAGGATTTCTCAAATCCCCATACACTTATTTATTTATGTTATTCACATCATTTATTTATATCACAAGACCATTACTTGAGTATGCTTCTGTTATTTAGATTTAGTCTTCTCTTTTTCACAAGAATATGCTTGAAAATGTTCAACATAAAATGCTGCGTTTTGTTGCGTTCAAAATGGGACAACTTTTATCGAGGTTTACCCATAATTATGAACAATTAATGAACTCAATAAATATCCTTCCAGTTTGGAACATAATATTGTTCAACTGCTCTTTTACTTATGAACATTTTTTTTATATGCTCAATATAATAAATTCATTACTACGTAATTGAAAATTGACAACAAAGTCCAATATCCTTCGTACTGTCACTTGAAAACTTTTCATTTATATAGAAACACGTTTTCCATATATTAACACGTCAGTTTGTGTAACATATAATAAACGTCGCGCCTTACTAAATTATCACACGTTCCATACTTAAATAATTACATTGGTCACGTTTTAATATTCAACAGCACATTTACCTCCTAATATTTCGTTTCGAATATTAAATGTAAACGAATATGCAAGTGTCTACGTGTTGACACGTAAAACGAATATTAAATATAGTATAAAAATTCGTTTACTTACGATTCTTCGTACGTTACTTCGCGATTGAATAAACGAATTAAAGTATCGGTTATAGGGACAGTGGCAGTAAATGGGACATCTATTGTTAGTCGTGTTCGAATTAACGCCGTAAACGCGACGCGTTTCCCCCGTGCACGATCTATTCTACGCGGTGCTAGTAGTTTAAAGGGCGTATAAAATATTGATCACGACCAATTAACATCGAGGCAGAAGTGAAGAGACCGAGAAAAGGAATAGAGAGGATGAGAGAAACCAAATAGACACTCAGGCATTCTGACTTTCCTTTGTCCGTGCCATAAACTTTTGGAAAGTATACACCTGGAATTCACTTTCGACCATTTAGCTTACGATCCGCTCGTAAACGCTGTCGAAACTGATGTCCCGAGATCCTGAACCTCGTTCTTCGAGCTGTCCAATTATTTACGACGTCCCCGCCGTTCCCCGGTATTTTTATTATTTGCTCAAGGAAATATTATCATCGGTAATAAATTGCTGGTGAGATAATAATGCGTCGCGATCAACAGATGCAATCCTTTCTTTGCGTCGCGGTTCGGGCAATAACAAGAGGAACGAAATCGAACGAAACGATTGTTGTCAACGCGACGCTGATAGACTGCGAATGGTTTTCGTTGCGCGTTTATGGAAAATTTCGAGGTATGGATAAAATGCGCGATGATGGGATTTTGAAACGCGTCGAGTCGCTTCGAATACGATTCGAAGTATGAAACTAAAATTAAGTATTTTAGGTTAATTTTCACGCGCAATAAAAGTATCGATTTCGGAGCGATAAATTTACAGTAGATTATTTTTAATGCGATACTTTAAGGAAAGAAACTTGTGGAAAGAAGGGTAGACTGCAAATGTTTACGCTGTGCGTTTGTAGAAAATTTGGAAGCATGGAAAAATGAACGACGATTGGATTTGAAACTCGTCGAATCGCTTTTAATGGATATTTTGCACCAAGCGATAAATTCCAAGCCTAAAAGTAAAACTAATTGTAAGTATTTTAAGTTCAGTTTTAGACGCAATAAATGTTTCGATTTTGGACTGGATTTTAGTTTTATTACGGTAGTTTAAGACAACAAGAAATTTGTATACAGAGTTGATTTGCAGAAGGATTAATTTCATATGTAAAAAGGTGAATTTGATTTGCAAAGGAATGAATTTGATCTATAGGCATAATATAGTAATGTAATGTAATGTAATAGGTAATAATATGTATGACGCAAAACAGGAAAAAATTTATTTTGTTAAGGCAACGGAACAATTGTTAAGGCAACGAAACAATTGTAATACTAACAGGAAACCAATGAATATATATATATTTACTGTATTTATGTTTACTTATATTTTACATTTACTGTATTTATGTTTACTTATATTTTACATTTACTGTATTTATGTTTACTTATATTTTACATTTACTGTATTTATGTTTACTTATATTTTACATTTACTGTATTTAATGCTACACTATTATACTTTACATTAGCTGCAACAATATCATACGTATTACACAGATTTCTCTATCACTTATATTAAACATCCTCGACTCTTTAAACGAAAAAATGAATAAATAAACGAAGCACTAACTCAATTCCATTTCTTAATAAAAACTGAAGCCATGAACTTACCATTGGACCCAATATTCCTGTAAGATCTTAAATTCCCACGGAATGGAATCGATCGCACGATTCTACGTAGACGTTAAATCTACTGTAAATGGATCCAAGGAACCTGCAACTTCTTCGAATCTCGAGCTATCGATGGAACTTCATCCCCGACGAAATGTTCACCGAAACGGTACCTGTGCTTTTGCGAGCCACCGAATTTACGATCAAACAAAAAGCTCGCGGCAATAAAGGTGACAAAATATTTCCATCGGAAAATATTTACGACTCGCCATATTTCAAGCCAGTTACAGAGAGGCACGGCTGCGATCGTCTTGCCAAACATTTCTGCGAGGAAAGCGGCTGACCATTGTTCCCCGCTCACCGAATCGACTATTTATTGGGATCCGTGAGGCTGAAGTACGTAAATCTTACGGATGAGCTGCCGTGGAGACTCGGGGGCACTCGCGAACCTCGTAACTTGTTCCACAACGTCGTTTTTACTAGCGTGATCTCGCGTTACCTGCTTCTTCCGACCGCAAACAATCGTAGAATAATAAAGCAAAAATTGCGGTGAAAAGTATCCGCGCTATCTGCTTGAACATTTGTACTTGAAAATCCTTTTGTACTTTATGAAACGATTAGTATTTCAACTAGACAAATTCCACTGATATACCAAAAAGGTGAAAGGGTTCATATTAAGTTGATACGTATAGAATGTCGTTTTTGCGAAGTTTGAAAGGAGAAGTTAGGAGAAATTAGCTTGCAATGTTGATATGAATGTATCGTAATAAAATTAAGAGAACTTCAGTATTTGACAGTACGTATAATCGAAATATTTAAGTAACTTTTTATGAAAGTTGAAATGTGGAAATTAACTATAAAAGGTATTGAAACTGGGATTTGAAGAAGATTTTAGAAATGGCGAAATAGTTTAAGATTGACAACTTTTCAAGGGAACATAAAATCAGGTGGAAGACTAGAAAATCCTGTAATTGGTGAATTTTATACCTAGATAATAAGCTTCTGTATTTCTAAGCGTTTCAACTTTCAAGCCTTTGAATCCCAAAGCGTTTGAATTTCCTTGCTGATGGACTCTCAAACTTTCGAATTTTCAATCTTTTGTACTTCTGAGCGTTCGAAATACCAAGCTTTTGCTTTTCTAAGCGTTTGAATTCCCAAGCTCTCGTATTTCTGAGCGTTTGAAATTCCAAGTTTCTGGATTTCCAAGCGTTTGCATTTCTACGCTCTTAGATTCACAAGCGTTTGAATTTCCAATCTATTAAACTCCGAAGCCGTTGTCCATCCAATCCTTTCAATTTCAAGTTTTTATACTAACAGTTTTTATACTCATTCGTCAGATTTTCAACTCGTTGGAATAATCATTATTACTATAAGTATAATAAGGAGTTGACAGAGTTAGTAAAAACAAACAACGAGAAACAAGTATTGGGGCTGACAAACTTCATAAAGGGAAGCTTGTAGCTAAGAGCGTTCTACACAGAGGAGTAGAAGCAAAATTAATAACAACATAAAGTACAAAGGACCAAAGAGAACTTAAAAAGTACACATGATCGATAAAACGAAGTTTAGAATTTAAAATAAAAAATATAGACAAAATGTAATATACTAAATAATAGAATAGGATAAAGTATAACGTCAAAGTATATAAACAGCCCCAAAGCAGTACATAAAATAATAATATAACGGTATAAATACTATAATAATGTATAGCAATATAGTCACAAGAAATAAGATAAAAGAAGAAACAACAGTGTATCAAACTTACGAAAACAATCAAAGATTGTACTAGTCTATAAGCGTTGCTACAATAAACAACAAATGAGACAAAAAAGAAAAAGAATTACTACAAGTGTCCGAGTTTCACTTTGAACCGCAGTACTTCACGTCGCCGAATGCGAGCTATGGAGACGTTCAACACATTATGCGCCCGAGGCACTCGTAAAGGGTTGATTTTACTGCGAGCGGCAACAGATTCTCCCCTTCGCTGTTGAATTCCGCCACGCGGCGACGTAACAACGGCGAAAGGGGGGACACGTCATCATCGTCCTGCCTTGAACTTGGCCGCGGAATTCAGGATTAGAGGAGCACGCCGCGTAATTCTTTAATTGCATCGGCTAATTGGCCCCGAGTGGCGCCACGTTGCCACGGGACATCGGCGATGACAATTATTCCGCGGCTACAACCGACCTGACCGTAAATTGCTTCGACATTTTTATCGTTCGTTTAATCGGCCGTTTCCCCGGTTCCACGTCCAGCCGCGTTTCTTGCGTCCAAAGTGTGACGATCACCCGAGAGGACCCACTAACGACGTGTAATTTATTATTCTGCTGGTCGGCACGAATTTGCTAATTGAGATTAAGCCGGACCTGCTAAGATGGCTTTAGAAGATCCATGGGTTCCTTGATGCGGGGCAAATTTCAGGGAGCCCGGTGTTGTGGCGCGAATTCGAGGAATCCTTGGTGTTACGATGGTGTAAATATTACGCGTTGATTACAATATTTGATTACAAATATTACGATTACAAATATTACGTGTAGTTCAATATGTAATACGAAATTAACCCCCTCGCGTTACGATTATTTTATTACTTACGTACGCTAGGCGTTAGCTAATCCCTGCTTTCGTATCATGTTACGCGTAAACTATTCGAATATTACGAGCATTTTATTTAATAGTCAATCATTTTATAATACGAAGCTAAGATTAGAGTTTAAATTAAATTTAAGCAGCATTTCATCTCGCGTGCGAAGAGGGGGAAGAATGGGGGAAAAAGGGAGGGTGTTGCGTTTCGTCCTGGGCCTACTAGTGCACTCACCATCAGTAAGGCTACCTAGCAGGCTCTGACTTAGACACTAGGATATTGAAAGGAAGGTTAAAGGCGGTATATGTATGGACGAGGTGTTTGGAGCGAGTGCTTTCGAGAAAGTCCTATTTCGTATGACCCACTAGTGGCGAATACAGGAAAGCCTCCACACGCGTAAGTCTCCTAAACAATTTAACGTGTATCGTTTAGAAATAGTTACACGAACGAACGCATTAAGATTCCAAAGTGCACTCGCGTCGCGATTGGCCGGCCACAATGAGAGGTGATCGGACTGTACCTGTCTGCACCATCGACAAGAGATGAGATCGAGCGCAGAAGGGAGAAGAGAGAAAGATAGTCTATATCGTGTGGGTGATGACTAATAGATTTCGTGCTCTGGCCCATCCATCTCGCGTTCTCGAACTGCCTCGACACAAATCGATCTTGCCGAGGCGGTCGCGTCTACGAAACGCAGCCGGAGTATATCGGCTATCGATAGATCCCTCGGACCCATCCAGCTTTCTTCTCTCTCCCTTCTTCGAATGCATTTATAACATTGGCCACGGCCCTGAACCGATCGCTCGCGAGAGACCCGAACGGTTTGTCATTATGGTTATTCTACGGTCCATCTTCTGACAGACATTGGGGAAAGTTTCGGACAGTCAAACGAGTCTACCGAATGAATATTCTGTTTCGGGCCGAGTCGATACAATGGGCTGAGGGGAAATTAAAAAGTCAACGGGCAGGTGGGAATAGTTCACAGCGGCGGTGGTTGAAAAATGAATGCCAATAGGTGGAATTGAAGCGACGTATTCTAAAACGGTGCGAGATTAATGTGGATGTCCGATGCATCACTCGCGACACGCAATTGATGCTAAATGAATTTTGTTAAAGTAAAGCTCGCTAAATGTTATATTATCGACTGCTATTCTGTAGCTGAGAAATTATACATAAATATAAATTATATGATATAAGAAATTGGACATGTATATGATTCTAATGCATAAATAATAAAATAATAATAGCAAATGGTGAGCAGGATTTTTGGGCTAAATGTACTGCAAACTACGCGTATGCTAGATGTCTGGACAGTGAACGTGTTAATAATATTACGTTGCTTCTTGCAACTTAATATTATTAGTTGCAGTCGAAGTTAAATTCAACTAACAATATTTAAAATAACGCAAAGTTTGATTTCTAACCCTTTCGTTACTTCACATTAAAATGAAAGCTTAAAAGCATGATAGACAATTTTTGCTGATACGAAAATGATCTAAATTTAAGTGTTTGAATAATCTACGCGATTAGCTACAGTGTAATATTATTATCATTATTATTATTTACTTATTAACAGGAATGTCGCCGTTTGTGAAAATTGATAACAATAGTACAGTGATATTAAAATAGAACAACAAAAGAACATTGCCGCACGAGTTGAAAGAAAAGTAGAATTTTACTATAGAGAAAACTCACGCGTACGCTTTCGACAAACGACTGTCTAATTTTAGAAAGGAATTTCAATTACGAAGGATTTAAATAAGTGCAACTTTTATAAAAGCTCCGATTCGGTAGGAAATTTCAAATTCTTGCACCTTGCTCTCGAACGGCTATATCTGGAATCATTAGTTGCACTGTGCACGTTTCTATGATTAATCGTTTAGAAGTACGGGTCGGCTATCTACTCGCGAGGAATGTCACGAAACGCTCGCCTCGTTTACCGTTTAGAAATTACTCGCTCCCCGTGGCATTGCGCCATACTTTCTAATCATCTATCTACGATGCGATACGAGATTGCTCGTAGAATACAGAAGACACCTACTATATAATCGATATGAAGTGGAATTTCTGCTCATATTTATTTCCAAGCATTATTCTCGCAATTATTCCTACCGCTTTTATCAATTTACCGTATGAACTTCAGCAACTATTATTACTTATCAAATTACGGAACGAATTCCATTGATATACAGCAAGAAAGAAGTAACGAATAAGACAGAATTGAGCAGTGTAAAGCAAAGGAAAAATATATAAAATATTGGAATATATTTAGAAGAAGATGCAACCCTTTAATGAATTTCCCTTATTTCATTTTGTTAACCAAAATATGAATTTGCGTAAACAATCGCAGCGTAAGTATAACAGCTTTATAATACGAATATTTTTAACAAAAGATGTACTTAATGATATCGAAGAACTAAAAGCAACATATGTTTGAAGAAGTACGGAATACAATGGAATTAAGTCTTTATTCCATCCCATTTATATAAAATCTTAACAACTTGTAAAAATGCGTTGCTTAAAAATTGTATAAAAATTTATACAATTCATATGAGAAATATTTTCTAGTTTTAAAATCAGCCATACAACGTTTAATAAATTCTATATGTATTCAAAAATGCAGCGTGTTTTGATAGTAATTAGTCATAATTCGTATTGTTATGCGGCAAGGTGTTAAAAAAATAAAGGTATCTATAAAAGTACAATCCACTGTGCCAATTTTTACCTAACGACATATGTGATACTGAAATGATAAGAGAACCAAGTAGCTTCCGAACGATTCTATCGGAATGGATAGTTTATTCTACGCTTCGCCGATGGTATTACACTTCGTGCAGATCATGGATGGAAGAAGAAACGAGCGAGTTAGCCGGCTAGATTGCGTCGGATGTCCCGGAAGGAGAAGCGAGAGGGGAGAACGAACTCTCTCGTCGGAGTTGTTCACTTCCCGCCACTCTGGAGCACTTCAAGTCCATTCACTCAATTCATTTTCATCTCCGTATTCGCCGTTCACCCTTCCCTCTCCTCTGTTCTCTCATTAGCGGTGTTTCCGGTGGCCCCGAGCCTCCCGATCGCTATTACACTCTTCCTAAGAAAATTAGCCCTCGTTTCCGCCCTCCGTTAAGGGGAAAAGAATCGCAAAAATTCAATTCACCCTTAATGGACACCCCGAACGTGTCGCGAAGACGAAACCGGATTTAAGTACAGTCGGGGGTGAAAGTTTAACGGCGGATAAGAAAGCCAATAAGTGGAGGATTATTTAGGGAGCAAAAAAAATAAAAGAAAGGGTTTAATAGGTGTTGCGTAAACGAGGAAAGATCGCGAACAATTCGCATTGTTCGTATATTGGAACGTCCTCCTCGCAATAGGTCGTAGGTTTAATGCTCCTAAGCTGATTGAGTGCACTCTTCTTTGTTGTACTAATCGACTGAATATCTGACGTTCTTGATTCGCCAGACACAAAAGGATCGACAATGATACGGGACGGAGAATGAACGACTGGGACGGTTTATTAAAAATCGTCCACCTATTGTTCGCTTGTTCCGCGAGAAAATTGTTGCGATCGTGGTTAACCCTTTCGTTTGCGAACGACGTGCGTCAGTGATGAATGGACTGAGCAGTTTTATGCACTGGAAATTCATTCGCTGATTTTGCGTCGAATGAACACTTTCGGGCGCAAGATTTCTTTCTTGTCTTAAAATTTGTAAATTGGTTTGAAAAGTCTCACTGTGCGAGTTGGGTATTAAAAGGAGGTGGGGTATTTTCCATAACGTTGTGTTTTAAAGAGTTAATCAACTCGAAATCTGCGTCACGTTTCGCGATGACAATTTTTCAATTACCTTATAAATGCAAAATATTCATTTAACATTCAACACTCATCGACAATTAAAATTACATTCGACTATGTGCAAATGAACATTAAATTTTGGAGAAAAAGAGAATCAAATTAATTTCCACACCTGGTATAAATAAATAGATACTGTAAATATGAGTGGAAGTTCGTTTCATTTCCACAAACGTTCAATTGAAGATTGAATTTTCTAAAATATCACATTTTTAACCCTTTGACTGCGCAATGCTCAAAACAAAACGTGCCAAATTCTGTTACCCTTTAAATTAGTTTCTCTTTTATTATCTTGTACTCCAGTCGATTGAAACAGTAGAATTTTGGTGTCATTATGGTGCCACAGTTTTGATCAAACAAATAAATTACACCCATAGATGCTGTTCTTAATCAAAGGGTTAAATTCCTCATCGTCTTATTCTATATATTTCCTAATACACGCCGTGATTGCAAATGTTTCCCCGTTATCAAAATTCATCTACCCGTTCCGAATTCTCTATCGGAACTAGCACAGAGGAAAAGAAGAACATAGTCGAAGAAGATTGGCAGGTGTAATTAACTCAATTACGCAAGAGGACATCGGTCGTAGGAGGGCGAGGCCGAAAGAGGCTGCCGTATCTTGCATCTCGAAGCGTAATGAGCGTTCGGTTACAAGATCAGCGTCGTTGTCTCCGCTCGAGATCTCTCGGATGCTCGGCGACGACAGGGGCGTGCACAAGCTTGGATCTACGTGACCAAGATGTCGAAAATGAGCGTAGGGCGTGGCGAGCAGCGATGAGTTACGACGCACCCTTTGTCTTAGCTCTCTCGACCGCAGAGATTCCGGTAATTACGATCATTTCCATTTTTTACCCGTGTTTCGGGACCACGAGTCCCTCCGCGGGGTGCTGGCCTCGTGCTCCACCCCCACGAGACAGTGCCATCGATGATCCCTCGGCAGTCGGAGACTTACGTGTGCTTACGTTGCCGATCGAAAGTTTGAGTGCAAGACCGGTAAAAAAAAGAAATAATCGAAATACTATTAGTATAATATACAATAAGTAATTCACCATTTCTTTGATTATTCGTTTAATATAAAAGTAGTTTAAATCCAAACTATACCACCAAGGTACAGAAGTGAATTAATGAATTTATTTTATAGTGCATCGATGTTGGAGAACACTACTAGTAATTGTATTTAAGGCAGGATAAATAGTAGATCTTGTTAAAGATAACTATATATATTTATTGTAATATTAACTATATATATTTATTATAATATTAACTATATATATTTCTTATAATATTAACTATATATATTTATTATAATATTAACTATATATATTTATTATAATATTAACAATATATATTTATTATAAATTCAATATTGAATTTGAGATGAAAGTGGTTTCTTCGTTTCTTCATTGATACACGTAATGCTATATATAATCGATTGCATAAGTGTTAATCCACTGATTGCGTCCAGTATAGTATACAAGTAAGTATATACATAATAGAGTAAACAATAGTATATTTGTATACATAATATATAATAAAAGTATGCATTCCTTCACTCTCTAAATATCACAATTTTTACTAAACTTTGGATATTGTCTATACTTTTGCAGATTACCTATATTCTGCACTCTTTTGAACCTTTTCCCATAGATGCATAAAAATTCGCAATTTATCAATAATATTAACCCTTTGCGGACGAGAAGTAACGACACCTATGGGAGTATTTTAATTTTGAATTTTATGTCTTTGAATTTTGAAGTTCTTGAGTTCCCAACTATTTAATGCCCAACAATTTTAAATTTTTATTAATGTATTAAGTATTCGTTACGTTAAGTTTTTTGCTTTAAATGTCAACACGGGTTCAGAAAACCAAAAATGATTAGGCGACTATTTGTCGACGCTCGTCCACGAAGGGTTAAGCATTCCAATACTTGTAGGTATTCATTTACGTTACGCCAAAGAAGTCCCATCGTTTCCAAACTTTTTATCGATGGTGTACGTACGCTAATGAGGATTACATTTAATTTCAACTGCAACGTTAACGAACAAACGGACGAATTGCGTTTAATTGGGTATTGTTTACCCACCGATTCCGTGAAATATGCTATTTTATTACGGTTTCATAGGGGTGAACTAATCGGGAGATCTCGCCGGGGAAAATACACGTAGAGGAGAATGAAAAAGGAGAAGAACAAAATATGACAAGGGAAAACACGTATACCTATACACCTACGCGCGGTCCACGATCTAAGGGTCAAGGGATAGTCGAGGGAAGTTGCATCTGCTGCTCACTGGGGGGTTGCACGATCATTTTTTAGGGGGTAAGACCGCTATCGTGGGGGTAAGTCGCCTAACGAATCGTTTTTGTTCGCGGCCCGGACAAACATCGACGCGCACAAATGAAACTAAAACGGACAACAGACGCCGACGTGTCCCACACCCCTCGTTTCGCATTTACCTCGTATTGTGCGCGCCTGTATTTTCATCAGAGACACCGAGGAGTTACTAATGTATTTATTAATCGATCCATCGAACGCCTAATAGAAATTTATTACCCTTTCAGTGACCGCCAATTATCCGTTCGTCGTTGTATTTTATAGGTTAGTTAAGGGGGATCGTCGATTTTTCGTAGTAGAAAAATTGGAAAATTATTGGTGAAAGAGGAAAATTATTAGTGGACTACACGGATGTTTATGAATATATACGGGGAAAATTAGATGCGCAGAAAAATAGTATAGGATATTTTATCGCTACGCTAACAATAAAAATCATCTTTCGAATCGATACAACTGCAAAGATTTGATTTCCTTTCTCAATGTGTCGTAAACAGTGACAAGAGGCACGAAAGAGAAGAAGAAGGGAAAAGAAGAGAGATCACGCGTGTGCGAAAGAGCGTAGCTGTAAATTCTCTCGTAAAATTATGCCGCGCGACGCGGCCAACTATAAATATTAATGCTTTCCAAAAACGGTTTTCCTCTTCGCCTTGGTTCCTCGTTTCTTTCTTTCTTTTTTTTTCCTTCCACCTCTGTTTCTTCTTTCTCTCTCTCTCTCTATCTCTCTGTTCACCCTATCCGGTCGTCCTCGGAGACGCGAGTCGTAAATCAAGCCGCTAGAAGGAGGTTGTCAGCGAAAAATACGGCGGATAAAGGCGGCTGGGGGTAAGAGTTTGTTTTAGATGCCAGAACCCCTTTCGCCTCCCGAGAAACATTGCTCTCGACGGCGACAACTTCCTTCGAACGCCCTCGATGGACGATTCTCGACCCGTTTCCCCTTTCGTTACCATTTTGCGCGAAATTTATCCAACCATTTAGGAACTTAACCCTTTCCGGACCAAACGTTTCTGTCTCGCAAAAAACAAATTCCATACGAAACACATAAGAGAAGAACTTCATCAGTTCACGAGTAAAATGTATGGATCTATGATTAAAACAATAACATAAGTTCTACGGATCTTTTGTTGGCAAATATTTGGCTAACTTTCGAGAAATGAGAGAAAGTCGGTAAAAAAGGAAAATTCAATGAAAGACATCATTTTAACCTCGACGTAGAAGAATGATTTTTTGATGCACGATCGTGTATGTTTTTTCTTGTTTTTTCAATTGAAAACAATGGAGACAGACATACGATTGTACGACGACAAGTTCGTCTGTATCGAAGCTTACAATGATTCGCAGAACTTAGTTAACGAACTAATGGTTGAGAATTTAAGAAGTGGTAGATTTAACCCTCTACGGCTCGAAGTTTTTTCGTGGCTGTAAAAAAATACCTTTGTTTGTAGACAGCTTGCAAAAACATCTATTTTTATATTTCAAGCTAGAAGTAATAACTGAACTGCGAATTTTTATAAATTTATATGAAGAATGCATATAATTTGTAGAATTATACAAAATATCCAAGGTGTAATAGAAATTGTGGTGTTTAAAGGATGAGCCTTATTCAAGCCCTTATTCAGATCATACTTCAAATTTATTTGCGAAAATATGAATTTACATAAAAATCCGTAGTTTATTCTTTAAGTATATAATTAAGTATATATATTCATTAACCCTTTACCCTATAATAACGAGTCAGGCTCGTGATATGAATTAGCTAAACCACGTAATATTGACGCGAAAATTTAAGTTGATCGTTAATTTTGGCTTTGCGTTATAAGATTGGAGGTCGTTAAACGAATATTGCCTGTAATATTCGAATGATCTGCACTTGACATTGTATGAAGTTACTGATCAGTTAATTCTACTATACGTAGGTAATAAAATAATCGTGGGGCAAGGGGTTAAATATATATTAAGGCTACAGCTATGTACATCCCCAACATTTCAATGGAAAAAATGGAAACATTGCAAATATGCAAACAAAACTAAACATCATAATAAATAAACTGCGTGAGAAAAGTAAATGCGTACATATATACAGGATGAATCATTTAACTGTTTCGCCTAAACTCACTTCTAAACGATTTATGATATTAAGAAAATGTTTCAAACGAAAGTTCTTCGATATCATGGAGAAAATACAGTGGAATAATTATCCTCTCGCTATTCCACAAAACTTTATGCCCTTATTTCACGCGCTAAATAATTTACAAGCAAATTTAGGTGGAACAATTAAATGATTAATCCTGTATATGAATTCTACTTCGACTTACTTCTTGTTTTAATTACATCGGTTACTCTGGAACCAATTAGTACGTGAGTTTAACATTTGTTAGCGCTGCAAAGCTCCAAAATTGCCCCCATAGACTAGAAAAAACGTGGACAAATATTCCATCGGGGAATCAATTTTTCTTCTGCGTTCTTGGAAAATGACAGAAGATATTTCATTGTTCCTGTCAGTGGGCTCCTCTCCGTTTTCACGGCCATTCAACCAAGAATGGCCAGAGATCGGTCCACGCGGGGTTAAAAAAAGAAAGAAAGAAAGAAAAAGAAAATAAATAAATTTTATTATCATATTCGAGAGATTTTTCATTTCCCCGGGGACTTCGGTGACTTCGTGAACTGTTCGGTCACCAGTTCCCTAATATTTCCTGTCGGCGATCCTTCTTACAGATATCTATCCGATGCTTATCTAAGCTTGCATCGCTCGTAGAAATCTTATCTTTCGAGCCACCTCGAGCCGCCCGCCACTCTGTCATTCCCTTGCGCCGAATTTTCCTTTGATCCCGTCTTCCATAGTGTCTCGGGGCAACTTCCAGTTACGTATCTATCATAATTAGACCGCGGATATTTATGCAAATTTATTCAAAAGTAAATTAAAAAAAAATGTGTCGTAAAAATAGCAGGTTTCCAAAGCACTTTCCAAATCTTATGATAATCGTAAGGATACTTATTTGGATATCCAAATATAGGTTGGATTTATACAATTACGTCTTTGTTAACCCGAATGTTCTTGCATTTTTATGAATTACATACATTATGCTTTTTGAATAAATTTTTGCGAATTAGTGGAAAGTTATGTTAGGAAAGTTTATCCCACGCAAAACTGTATTTTTAGATATGGGAATAGATATAGGTGTAGGATTAAGTTTAACCCTTTGCGGACGACGAATAATAAAATTAAAAGAGTATTTTGACTTCGAATTCCAAGCCTTTAAATTTCTAAGCTTTCGAATTCCAGAAATTCCGAAACAAATTCCGAAAACTTTGAAGCGTTCATCAACGATATTAATTTAAACTTTCTGCTTTACCAGTAAACGTGCGTCCATAAAAACCAGGAAAGTGGAGATTATTTGCAGACACTCGTCCGCAAAGGGTTAAATATCTGATTTAGAAGAAGCAACAGGGGAAGGTGCGAATAGGCTGTGATTTTGTATGATTTTGGATGTAATTCAATGTAACTTGAAGTCAGTCAAATTCGAAACGCACGAATTGTAATAAATAAATATAATCACGTGTTTAAGCAAAGGTATGATTATGTAAATCCTGTTCAGCAATAATATATTAGCCTATATTAGTCATGTTAGATACATTAGCCACTTAATTAGTCATCCTATGCTACTCATATTATATTATAATATTTCTAGGTAGTATTTTGTATAACTCTCCGAAGCGTAATAACACAATAGATTTAAACTAAATCTATTTATTATTATCCGAACTATCCAAATATTTCTATCCAATTGTCCGAATTATTCGAATATTTTTTAACTCTATCCGCATAATTCGATTTCTACTCCAAATATTCGAACATTTTATTACATTAAACGATCTAGTATTTAGGCAATATTATATGCATCCTGTTCATTTTATAACAATTGAATTTCTCACGAATTCGTAAATATTCGCAGCTTAGTTATTAGATTAGATTTGAAGAGTATGCGAATCCTCTATTTAATTCCCATCCCCTTAGCTTTATTTGTAAAAATGTGAAGTAGTATAAAAGTTCGCGGTCTACCAATCGTAATTACACGTCCTTCCTTTAATCTGTCTTTTGTCATTCGCGGTGCAATGGGTTCTTGGAAAATTACACCGGTGTACAGAAACAACGGGGTGCACCCTTCCTATGGGGTTTGATTAAAATGATGTCCGGAGGTAGTGCAATTTTCATTAGGTACTCGGTATATACGAAACAATGGCGAATTGGTCCGATTGTACATAATACACCTAAGTAAATAAAATACCTGAGGCAATTGCAAGGTAGTTCTATCGAACGAATGTGAAACAGGAATCGAGGCTGATGACAAAATAAAACCATCGCTTCTTAACGCTGCAATAAACTAACTTTGTATAGTTTATGGCCGCAATATACTACTTTACTGACTTATCGTCGTACCCTCGAACTCTTTACTAATTGCTGCCACGTTTGAATTCACCGCAATCCATCGAACTTTAACCCTTTGCAGTTGGAAGTTTTTTCGAAAATTATTTTTTATCAACTTGGTAATTGAAACCTGAAGTTTGAACGTAGAAATGATAATTATTTGTTTGCTATGGACAGGATACGTTACATTACTGTTTATGCACCGATATATTAATGTAAACTTATGTATACTTAACATTACAGGCTTATAACTTTCTAATTTATGAAACAAATTGGATAATTGAAACTGTATTTGTTAAAGGCATTTATTGTGAATATAAAACATAAGCAACCTATGATTAGAATGCACTCCAAACGTTCTCTTTCGACGTAAAATTCGCTGCTATTTTTTTATATATATATGACGTTGTGAATTCTATATTTTAATTTGCGTTTTCATGTTAGTTCATTGAAAAGCTTCAATAAAACATGCAAAACTAAAAAATAGTCGCTTGTCTACGTTTATATCGTGTAACCACCCGATTGCGGATTTTTATGCAAATTTATATTTTGTAATATGCGTATTTTTGTACATTTTATGTATTTAATATAATTTTGCAAGCTACGTGCATTCTCTACTTTTTTGCACGCAAACTTCAATTTTCTATAAATGCGCAGAATTATTCACATTTAATTAAGTATGATACGATTCGAATAAGTTGAAGTTATAATGAAATAACTAACAAACGTGAAATTCGGCAGTTCGAAAAAAGGGGTATCTAATATGGAACGTCTAAGAAATTAACAATCCTATTTAATGATGAATCATACAAAAGCAGCACTCTTGAACTTAGCTTCGCTTAAACATTTAAGTATTTGAGATTCAGGTATTTTTTCACACGTTCCTTTTTCAATAATAGATGTTTGCCTGACGCTTAATCATGAATATAATCAGTTATTATTTATAAGGAACTCGTATGTACATGGTTGCCGGTCAAATTTGCTATTTAATTATCGAGATTTAACAAAGTTCCACATTACGTGCTGCTCCATATGACCAACGTTTCCCATACTAATTTCAAACTTTAGTAAAACGACATGTAGGGTAAATGACCCACGTACTGTCACTGTTCCTATAACTACTACTTGAATTCGTTTATTTAATAGCAAAGTAACGTATAAAGTATCGTGAGTAAACAAATTTTCATACTAAATTTGGCCTTCGGTTTACGTAACAACACATAGACGTTATATATTCATTTATACTTAATATTTATAAATAAATATTAGAAGGAAAATGTGCTGTTGAACATTAAAACGTGACCAATATAATTACAAAGTATGGAACGTGTCCTAATTCAGTAAAACGATACGTTTACTATACATCTCATATCTGTTACACAAACTGATCTATTAACCCTTTGCGGACGCGTGTCACAGCTAGCTGCCCAAGCTTTATTCATTTCTTGGACGCATGTCAATCTTTTAAAGTAAGATCCACACGTAATAACATTGGTATATCATACTGTTAACAATGGAACAAGATTTCGCTAAGTTCTGCCCTCGAAGGATTAATAATTCTGAGAACATTAGTTACATATTATCTTGTTCCGTCCGCAAAGGGTTAATATACGTAAAAACGTGTTTCTATTTAAACGAAAAGTTTTCAAGTAACGATACGAAAGACATTGGACTTTGTTCTACCTTTTCAATTACGTATTAATGAATTCATTACATTGAACGTATAAAAAGAATGTTCATAAATAAAAGAGCGATTGTACAATATTATACTTCAAACTGTAACGATCTTTGTGTTAACTACGTTCTAAAACAGTTAAATAAAATCACGCGCGAACCTTAAAGCGGCAGTACGTGGGTCATTTAATCCTTTGCACTCGAAACTAGTTTTAATAATATGACACGTCAGCAGCTCCATTACAGTTTCTCTGATTATTGTGAGAACTTGATAAGTTGTGTATTTTGGAATTGAGAAATTTGCCTTGATTTCAGAAGAAATGGCAATTGTATTGGTTAATATAGAATTAAAGAAACGCGAACCTTGACTTTTGATACGATTTACGAATGTCTCCATAGCGGAGCCAACCGAGGGCAAAGGGTGAACCCTTTGCGGACGAGTGTCTACAAATAGTCGCCTGATCATTTCTTTTTACGTTCAGTGGACGCACGTTGATGTTGTAGCAGAAAATTTAAATTAACATCGTTAATAAACGTTTCAAATTTTTGGGAATGGAACGGTCTGCAATTCAAAAGCTTGGAATTGAAAATCAAAATACTCTCTTAAATGTTACTATTCATCGTCCGCAAAGGGTTAACCAATATCTTCTAAGAAGTATCATCCGAGTGCAAATGGTTGATCACAAAATCGCGTACTAATTTAACGATAGAATTCGCGTGTATTTACGTGCGCCGAATTTCCGTTCTTCCGTCTAGAAAACCGCAAGGACACATTTTGCACCTGCAACGCCGCAGGTAATTCACGAGGGAGAGGATTCCTGAAGAAGTTGCCACTAGGAGAAATCGGCCATGGAGGCTAACCGACAGGGATCGTCATGTCTCTAATGACTTCGAGACAAGATCTAGGACTCGGATCGGTTCCTCTTCTCCTTGCCGTGGCCATCTAACCGCGGCATCTACAAACTTTTGCGTGTCGGCCCCGTCTTTAGTCCCGATTTGGGGAAAGGAGAAACTATGTTCTACGACCGCTTTAGATCGTAACAAGACTTTAGTGACCCGTAAATTCCCCGAACATTTCCAATTATGTGGCTTTTCGCGCAGCGACACAACGGTTACTCGTGTTTTCGTACGTTCACGCATCGGGGAACAGACGGGTCAGCTCTCTTCTCGCGGAAGCTTGCTTTACGAGCTATACACGTTCGTAGTTTTCGAATCACTCGCCGTACAGTGGCTACGAAACGTTTGTTTCCGCGTGGTTAGGCATTCTTTAATCCTTTGCGGACGAGCGTCGACAAATAGTCGCCTAATCATTTTTTGGCTTTCCGAACCCATGTCGACTATTAACCTCTTAGGCACGGCTGAATTTTGCGCGGTGCTGTCTCCCTGTACGGCAGAGTTCGACGCGAATTACGCGTAAACGATAAAACACTGCAACAATTCATACCTGACACTAGCGTATCAAAAATAAAGGCTGTATATTGTTGACACTGTTGCAAAATGTTGTGAAGGCAAAAAAAAGTGTGAAACGAGACATATGGAAACGATCAGTTAATTCAAACTGTGAGCGAGTGAGTTATTAGAGTGAGCCACTATAGTGGCGCGTCGTAATATAAGATGACATCCGCGAAAGCCACTATAGTGGTGCATCGTTCCTAAGAGGTTAAAGCACAAAACTTAACGTAATAATAAACATTTGAAATCGTTGGAAATTAAATGGTTTGGAACTCTAAAAGCGTGAAAACTGAAAGTCGTGGAATTAACAGCTGAAGTACTCTCACAAGTGTTACTACTTCTCGTCCGCAAAGGGTTAATACGATGTCTTTCGATGCTTCAGGTGCAACGTTTCGTTTTTACAATTATTGCTCATTTTTGTGGATACACAGGGGTGCTGTTATACGATAGGAAACTTAACCCTTTGCGGACGAGAAGTAATAACACCTATGGGAGTTTACTTTAGTTTTCAATTCTACGTATTTGAATTTTCAGGCTTTCGAGTTCCAAACCGTATAATTCCTAACGATTTCAAATGTTTATTATTGCGTTAAGTATTCATTGCGTTCAGCTTTCTGCTTTAAAAGTCGACATAGGTTCAGAAAGCGAAAAAATGATTAGGCGACTATTTGTCGACGCTCGTCCGCAAAGGGTTAATGGACTTGAGTTAAGTAGGTTAACACGTTCGAGGATGTGAATGTTATAATTTACAAATAAGCATTTTTTCATAGCCATTTTGCGTACTACTTATAAATGCGTAAATGTCAGCAATTTAATTGTAACCTATCTTACTCCGAATATTTTATACATTTTTGCGCATTTAAATTTCCAATGTACATACTTCAATTTCCAATAAATGTATAAAATCTGCAGTTCACAGTTTAACCGTATATGTTCATATTACATTAAATATTTCGTATATTTTTGTGAAATTATGCGCATTCGTACAAATTTAACTTCCAAATTTTGCATACGCATCCATTCCCGATAAACGCACAAAAATCTGCCGCTTAATTGTAATTTATTTCCGCGTTAAATATTTCGTGTATTTTCGCTAGTTATTCTCGTACACATTTAAATTCCCATTTCACACGTTTGAATAAATGTCGAAGAAACGGATGAAAATTCGCAGCGATGCAATTAAATATCGTGGCGAATTTCGTTCGACTTTCGAAG
Organism: Eucera pruinosa; assembly: GCA_028830335.1. Classification (NCBI taxonomy): domain Eukaryota; kingdom Metazoa; phylum Arthropoda; class Insecta; order Hymenoptera; family Apidae; genus Eucera; species Eucera pruinosa. The sequence continues at coordinate 9,685,790 of JAMYCR010000015.1, read as the reverse complement.
AGCCGAATGTTTGCCTCGCGGATTATTAACGATCTCAGTCGATCGCAACTCAACGATCATTGCCGAGTACATTCGTGAACGGACCATCAATCTAAGGGTTCGCGATAGAACTTTCATCGCGGAGAGTATGGTTGCAGGGTCGCGAAATGCGAACACGACGTACGCACCTACGCGGCCATCAACAAGGCCAGACATTGTTTCGTTCGTTCATCAGTCACGCACGCGGTGCGGTCATTACGTTTAATTAATCGTTAATTATTGGCGGTGTATCGTGAGCGAATTCCACTTGCGTCATTGCAAACGCCGATCAACAGTTGCGCATCCAGGCTTCGAAAACTGTAAAAAATTGTTAAAAAATTGTTATTTCTTCAAGTGTCTATCATATTTATTTCTTCAATACACGTAAGTATAATTTAGTCGTTGGTAGTTTCAACATTAAAACTACCGACAATTAAGCTGTGCTTAATTGTATCAAAGAAATTAAACTGATCAACGTATCTGAAGAATTATATAATACAATGGAAATACATCTTTATTCGTCCGTTTTTATATTAAATTATGGTGAATTTGCGAAAAACGCATTGCCGTTTTTATACAATTTTTATGAGAAACTGCAAGCAATACATTTTGACTCCATTGGTAGTTCTAGTGTTAATGTTAACAATGTCAAGAATCTAAACTTATAGCATTACCTTTAGCAAAAAGTTTTCGGTTAAACGCGATAATATAAAATTAGCTAAAAACGTTAGCTAACGTTTTTGAGATGCAAAGAGTTATTGTATAGCGATTAATCCTAATAGAAAATTTAGAGACAACTCGGAGCAAAATTAGTTAACAACAATGAGAGATAATCTCAGCTTCGAGAGATAATAAAATTATCGTAGAAAGAAATTCTATTTACACGTTGCGAAAATTTAATAGTATCAAAGCTGCAACACATCGAAGTAATTATACGTGGACATATAATGTATGTACTATGTTAATTATAATACTTAAAGAGCAAAATACATCTCTGCTGAGGTACATTTTTAATTATACTTGAAAAGATACGAATTTGGATAAAGATCCGCTGTTTATTAAATTGCCAAGAAATATTTAGTACCTACTATACTATAGTATATCTGTTATATAAAACAAAAAACCTAATCCAATTATTGTAATATTATAAGTATATAGCCACTATTTAAAATTGTCACCATTTACTATTTCTATTCTACATTAATTTCGTACTCCACGTTTTACGATACCAAAATTTATGGTTGAATAGCGTATATTTGAGGTACTTTATTAATTATACTTGAAAAGATACGAATTTGGATAAAGATCCGCTGTCTATTAAATTGCCAAGAAATATTTAGTACCTACTAAACTATAGTATATCTGTGTTATAAAACGAAAACAAAATCCAATTATTGTAATATTATAACTATATAACCACTATTTAAAATTGTCACCATTTACTATTTCTATTCTACATTAATTTCGTACTCCACGTTTCACGATACCAAAATTTTATAATTCAATAGCGTATATTTGAGGTACTTTTTTAATTATACTTGAAAAGATACGAATTTGGATAAAGATCCGCTGTTTATTAAATTGCTAAGAAATATTTAGTACCTACTATACTATAGTATATCTGTTATATAAAACAAAAAACCTAATCCAATTATTGTAATATTATAACTATATTGGCACTATTTAAAATTGTCACCATTTACTATTTCTATTCTACATTAATTTCGTGTTCCACGTTTTACGATACCAAAATTTATGGTTGAATAGCGTATATTTGAGGTACTTTATTAATTATACTTGAAAAGATACGAATTTGGATAAAGATCCGCTGTCTATTAAATTGCCAAGAAATATTTAGTACCTACTATACTATAGTATATCTGTGTTATAAAACGAAAACAAAATCCAATTATTGTAATATTATAAGTATATAGCCACTATTTAAAATTGTCACCATTTACTATTTCTATTCTACATTAATTTCGTACTCCACGTTTTACGATACCAAAATTTTATGGTCGAATAGAGTGAAATAATTCGAACGATTCGAAGCAATAATTTGCCATAATTCTAGCTTAATGGATTACGTTAATAAAGCATCGGGATTCGACTTCCTGTATCTCCGATATGAAGTATACCCGGAATAAAATCGCTGACGCAAATGAGATACCCGGCTTCTAATAAAAAATGGTCCTCGAATTCGGTTGAAAACGCGCACAAAGCGTGCACGTGGAACACGGGGCGCACGGAACAGAGGAGATCGGAGTGTGCGTCGGTGGAACGGGTCGTGGCTGTTAGTAAGCGACAGAAGGTGGATGGAAAGCATCATTCAGATGTACCACCTAAGTGCACGAAGGAGCCACGAGTCCGGCTTTATGATAGTTATTAATATGAAATAGTCAGCCACCGTGCCCCATTATGCTTATAATGGGACGCAATTTTTTGCCGCGACAATGAGGCACCCCGTTAAACACTCGATGTGTTTGCATTATTCACGCGGATGATTAAGCTTCGTTAATATATCCAATGGCAGCCTGCCACGGAACACGAGAGAAAAAAAGAAAGAAAGGTGAAACAAAGAATATTTTCCGCATCGGGTAAAAATGTTGCTTCGGCGTTTGTAAAAAATATTAGGCGAATGTGCAAAGGTTCTGTTGCCTGTTTTAACCCTTTGCGGACGAGCGTCGACAAATAGTCATCTAATCATTTTTGGTTTTCTGAACCCGTGTTGACATTTAAAGCAAAAAACTTAACGTAACGAATACTTAATACATTAATAAAAATTTAAAATCGTTGGGCATTAAATAGTTGGGAACTCAAGAACTTCAAAATTCAAAGACATAAAATTCAAAACTAAAGTACTCCCATAGGTGTCGTTACTTCTCGTCCGCAACGGGTTAAATATCGTTACGCGCGTATTGAGATCATCCGTAGCACTCGAGTACGTGAGCATCGTTTGATTGTTTATTATTATAGCGGAGCATTCACGTGCTGCAATTTGGAAGCAAATTTTGGTCGATCAGAATTAAGTTAAAATTGTTTCATATAGAAAGTTATACGAATTCAAAGATTGGACTGATTAATAGACTGTGGATATTTATGTTACTGCGTGCGTTTATTAATGAAATTAACCTTGCTGCGGTCTTTGGGTCATTTTTCACCCAATAGTGTTTCCTTTTTCTTTAAATTTCTTAAGTAGAAGGAAGGTACAAAAAATTCTTCAATTATACTTAACTTTCCATAATTAAGTATTGAATTTTGCGTCAGAAGCAGCGAATTAATTGCTATGCTTAATAATTGTGTAATCATGCTTAACTTTCGATAAATTTTTTTGTATTCGAAGAGGTAGAGAATTAATTAATATAGTTAATAAATCTTCAACTACAATTATTTTTTGCTACTAAATATTGAATTTTGTGCGAAAGGGTAGCGAGTTAATTAGTATACCTGATAATTCTCCAATTTCACTGAATTTTTCATAAATAAATATTGATCTTTGTGCGAGAAGTGACGAATTAATTACTATGCTTAAGAATCCTCAATTATACCTAATTTCTCATAAATAAGTATTAAATTTTCTACGGAAAACATTAAATTAATTAGTGTACCTTACAATTTTCCAATTATACTTAATTATCCATAAATAAAGTTTGAATTTTACGCAAAAGGGGAGCGAATTAATTAATATAGCTAATAAATCTTCAACTATAATTATTTTTTGCTACTAAATATTGAATTTTGTACGAAAGGGTAGCGAGTTAATTAGTATACCTGATAATTCTCCAATTTCACTGAATTTTTCATAAATAAATATTGATCTTTGTGCGAGAAGTGACGAATTAATTACTATGCTTAAGAATCCTCAATTATACCTAATTTCTCATAAATAAGTATTAAATTTTCTACGGAAAACATTGAATTAATTAGTGTACCTTACAATTTTCCAATTATACTTAATTATCCATAAATAAATTTTGAATTTTACGCAAAAGGGGAGCGAATTAATTAATATAGCTAATAAATCTTCAACTATAATTATTTTTTGCTACTAAATATTGAACTTTGTGCGAAAGGGTAGCGAGTTAATTAGTATACCTGATAATTCTCCAATTTCACTGAATTTTTCATAAATAAATATTGATTTTTGTGCGAGAAGTGACGAATTAATTACTATGCTTAAGAATCCTCAATTATACCTAATTTCTCATAAATAAGTATTCAATTTTCTACGGAAAACATTGAATTAATTAGTGTACCTTACAATTTTCCAATTATACTTAATTATCTATAAATAAATTTTGAATTTTACGCAAAAGGGGAGCGAATTAATTAATATAGCTATAATTCTTCAACCATACTTATTTCTATACAATTAAATACTGCATTTTGCGCAAAAGGATGGCGAATTAATTAACACACCTGAAAATTCTCCAATTACGCTTAATTTTCATAAATACATATTGAATTTTGTGCAAAAGAGCAGCGGATTAAATACTGTACCTGATAATTCTCCAATTTTATTGAATTTTCCATAAATAAGTGTATTGAATTTTGTTGCGAATGGATAGAGAATTAATTAGTATACCTGATTATTCTTCAATCGTACCGAACTTTTCCATAAACAAACGTTGAATTTTCCGCGACAGGGTAGAGAATAAATTATTACGCCCCATATATAAACGCATTTCTGGCAATATTAGGATAGCAGTGCTACAATATTGAATCGTTTATTGCATCCCCCGCTGGTTAATTCGTGTTTAGAATAAGTTCGAGCGATTTTGGAAGCGAAACGGTACTGCAATGGGCGGTCCCGGTCGTTCGATAGTTTCCGCAAACGGCATTCAACTCGACCGCATTCATTTTCATTAGAGGCGTCCGGATTTCATTTGTTAGTCAAGAGATTATTGGGCCTCACGAGCATCGCTTCGGTAAATAACCTGTCGACGCAGGTAAGCAAAAGCCGTGCCACGGAAGCAGGTAGTGTGAGGATCAATGGCCAAAGTAATCCTATCTCTATTGTCCTCGAAACAATGCTGTAAAACAGTGGCTGTATGGTATTTAGGACACTACTTAAAACGAGCACTATTTATAACCCATCTTTGACAATGAAATTATCGAGAAATAAATCGTCCCTTGGTCTAATTATCCTAAACTGCTTGCCATCAAATTATCTTTATCCCTTGAGAATTTGAACGGGAAACTTTTCATTCCGTACGACGTGAGTCACCATTTAATCGAAAGAGTAAGCAAACAATAGGAAAGTGTTAAAAACAACGATATACGCTTCAAGAAATCGTAAAGAGAAAGACAAGAGATAATAAAAAATGTACCAATAATTAATCGACTATTTTTAAACAAGTGAATAAATTTATTTTATGAAAACTTTAAATAGGCATCGATAATTTCCTCGAAAGAAGCCGTGAATTATTATAAGACGAAGATAGTTGAATATAAAATAGAATAAGTGTCTGATTTTGTGTAAAATAAATGCTGATTTGAATAAAAAATATGGACTATTCACTAGTACAGTTAATAATATAATTATCGATTAATTCGATTTGAGTGGATAAAGTTTTAATAAAGTTTCCGTTTGTTCACGATTCAAATAAATGCATGAAAATCCGCAGTCCGTACATAACTATCTTCTATTTGCGTGAATAAAACTGTAATAGACACTTATTCCTATTCGATTCTCCAATATCCCTTTTACTAACAATATTACAACCTAAATGAAGAGATTTATCGATTCACCCTGCAACGATCTTCGCCATTTCATTCATTTCAATCGTATCCTCCCGTCTTCCTAAAAAATGTTTCATAATTTTAAAAAAAGTATAAAACCTTATACTTCCTTTACATTATTCTCCAAACTAGGAAATTCTTTACAATAATAAAACCCCGTTCGGGTGGAGAATGATCCAAGAATCATTAGAAGGTTAAAAATTGGACGAGAACTCGGATTCTGCGATTTACTTCACGATTTCTATTTTCTAATCGCAAACGAAGGTACAAGGTCAAGGATCCTTAGGGTGCGAAGCATTCGTCGAAGTGATTCGATGAAACCGAGGTTTGGGAAAAACCGGCTTTCCCTAAAGGGTTTTCTCGTGCCTAACACTAAGGTCATTTGTTTATTGGCCTACAATGCAATGGCGGACGTGACCGCTAGGTTGTCGGGATTAGGACTATTAATATTCGTTATTCGCGCGAATCCACTAATCAGGTCGGCTCGAAGCAAGTCCGCATCGCACGGTAATTTACCTGTCGGTGGTGGCAACCTATCCTACCTTTTGAACCCAACAGGTGTAAATTTCCTTCCGGGCTGGTAAACGATTTTCATCGTTCGCTTCGCGATTAATATTGCATTGACCGTTAGCGAGCATCGCTTCATCACTTCGCTTCCTTCTACGCGTCTTATTTTAACCCCCTTCGACGTTTCTGTCGAGTGTAACTCGTCACGAGAAGATGACAATTTTCGTTATTAATTTTATTAAACTTCTACGTGTCTAGAATATCGTCTTAAATCGATTGCTCGAAAATCTAGGCACTGACAATGTTACAGCGCTGACCAAGGCCACGCATTATATCGCGTTAAATGGAAAGTTGGAACTTTAATCGAATTTCTTTAGAAATTATATTTTTTGACCTGACACAAAGTAGATCTTGGAAATTGTTCATCCGATTGATTTGAAATTTGAATACGTTGTAAATTATACGATTATTTACAATGTAGCGTATGATTTTCTTTGATATGAAATCTGTTCCTTCTTCCAAATTTAAATTTGAATAAAGATCCGCTGTCTACTCATAACTTTGCAATAAAATCAGTTCAATAATGAACATCTTTTATCCTCCGCTTGACGTTATCATTCTTATAAAAAATTGCATATCCTAAAGTGATCATAATGACCGGATTCCATTGTATAACTAAGTTCTTCATCGTATGAACATACAAGATTTGTAACATCAGTAATTCAATCTGTATTTATCGCAAAATTGAAATAAGAATTTTGTGCAGAAATCTTGCGCACAGAAACTGTCTTATAATCTTTTCGAACAAGATTTAGGTTTCATACGACGCGTATTGCCATTTCAAAACGAACTCCTTAACCTTCTTATCTCGATAGAAGTCGAAACGTGGAAGGTTGAAGAGTCGGAAGAGTTTCGACGCGGATATATCGAAGTATTTAATTCCCCGGCGCGATACATGCTCCTTCCGCGTCTGACTGCTTCGCGCGGAATCTGCCAGGCACCCGGAAGCGAATCTGGAAACACCGGTGCGTCCAGGGGTAATTAATCGACGCGGAGCGAGTAAACTCGGTTAATTGGATAAGCAAACCGGCGAAGAAGGAATAGCGGTCGCGTGATTGCGCATCCAACTCTAAAGGGTTAAAGCGTCAACCGCGAAACATTTCCACCTCGTATACCCGCGGCGGCCATTTATAAACGACTACTTCGCGTGACTGCGGCTTTATATTTTTCCGCTAATCGCGAGTGTACGCAAACTCCCCGCGTCGAGACGCGCGGATGCAGGAACGCGGAACCTTCCGTCGAGTTTTAATTTTTGCAAGGGAAACTGGGTGAGTTACAAGCGGAGTAACGTTGCGACAACGATTGGGAAATATTGTGATAGGTGTTGACGAATGGCGAGATGCTCGAGTAGAGGACAAGAGGATTGCAGATAATCCTGGAAAGACTGTCGAGGAAGGATCGTGCACTGGTTCGAATTTGAAGATCGCAGCGGTTCTCGCTGCTCTAATCTGCCGGATTAAGGGTAATTGTGTTATAAGGGTTGCCATTAAGGCGTTTGTGCATTAAGCGTACCGGTAGTAATCCGGTAGATTTAAAGGGATCGATGGATTTGCTATATCGAAAGGTTGAGATATAGATTCTTGCCGGAAAAATGGCATCAACCCCTTAGCTTACATTCGTGGTGCCAATTATGGATAGATTCGTTAAAGATAAGTTCTATTTGCATCGCTTTAATTTTACCTTTAATCTCACTTCGAAAGATTAAGGATCGCTAAATACAAATTGTTACGAGTACCAATATAAGTAATCCGCTATTTTGAAACGAGTTATCAAACCCTTATTTTACGAGAAATTAAAATAGGCACCATCAATTTCATCGAAAGCTGACATCAAGTATTCCCAAATAACAACGGGTACGTATAACAACAAAGTAAAGTATCAAACGACAAAATAAAACGTTAAGCAATCAAATTGTCCTTCCTTTACTAATCCCAATCTAATTACCCAAAAGATTAATTCCGTCTCCCTAATTAAGTCTTCGCCTTCCAGTTACCATTTACAGTGTACCAAAAAGAAGGATTTTATTCAAGGTAACCAAATTCTAGCCAAGATCACCAGAAACCCGCAAACAACCCCTATTTTCCAATCTCAAATTTCAACTCAACCCATCGCCCTCAATTTTAACAAACACCACCGCATTCCATCCTATTTACCCCAATCTTCGACTCAAGATTCCAAGTTGCACTCGCGAGCATCTGGACGAAACACGCGGCCGAAGATCGTGAATCGACGTGTCGCGACGCCCCAAGGCCATCCTCCTGGAAAAGGCGTGACCCTGAAGGCGGAGTCGCGACATGCGCCTTGGCATGTGTGCCGCCCATGGAAACCTAGCAGATTGGTGAGAGGTCCGTTCGGTTCGCTTGCCTCCAATTGCTCGGTGGAGCGATCGTCGCCAATGGAACGCTGGTATCCACCAGGGAACGTCGGCCACTGGTGGAGGCAGCGGTTGCAACCACGATGCAACGAGTGGCCTTGAGTAGGGATAAGGGGTGGTTCTAGCAGGCGAACAACCGAGGATACACGAGCCTCGCCGAGCAGTCGGTTCCCTGGCGTGGAACAGAGAAGGCAGAGAAGGGAGCGAGAAGGCGAATTGCGTTGGACGAGGCGAGCAAAAGAGAGGAAGAAATCGACGGGACAAAGAGAGAGGGCAGGTTCGTAAACGCCGAAATCGGCCGAGTTGCTCCGCGGCGGGAGCCCAACGCTGACTCTCAGTCCCGCTGTGAACGCAGCAAGGAACGCTACGGATGTTTCACCCTCCCTGTTCGGCGCGTTGGAGACGTTCACGCGAGCCGTCAATGTGGCTTTTCCTCTCTTCCATCGGCGTTCTTTAAACATGCACGAGAATTGCCAGTGTTTTCGCCGGCCCACGGGTACTTCGACGCGCGCGGATCAGTAGACTGTCACGCCGGATAAAATCATCGTTCGCGTTGACCGTTGCGGGAGTTTACGTAACCGCGCGAAAAGACTACCGGGGATATCTCGTACCGTCGCGGTGTTCGTCGTCGCGAGCGCGAAGAATGCGCGCGGAGAATTCGAAACAGAGAGTGACGAGTGAAACGCGAGAACACCGATGCACCCTTGAAACAACCCCAGTGTGAACTCTTCAGTGTAGTTGCATAGACAGTGATTTAATATATAATATATATATACTTCGTACCCAGTGATTACCATTCGCAAGTGCACGATATTTAGTTCTTCATCGGCGAACTTTCCACCGAGAGCGAGATTCAATTATTCAGGGGATTCGAGGACAGAGAGACATGACCTCGGCGAATTGAGATAATCCCGATAAAACCGTGCGCTACCTCGTCCACCACGATGATGAACGCTTTCCTGGACGGAGTGTCCACGCACCCTCACCACCTGGCCAATCTCGGCATCAAACTGTCGCCGAGCAGTGGTGGTGCCACCGGAGGATCCACCGATGCCGGTACAGGTGTTCAACCGGCACCAGGTGAAGCTCCGTCGCAGCAGCATCATCACTTTCACCCCCAAGGCTATCCTCCTCATCATCCCCATCCGGCGTCGCACATGGCGCCGCACATGGGACACCACATGAGCCATCATCCGGGATACGCGGCCCGCGATTTCCTCCTTCGCCGCGAGCACGAGTTCAACGCGACCGCGAACCCGACCACCCCCGAAAGCGGCTTAGGATTATTCACACCGTTGCACCACGACGGGACGGCGGCGACCATGCAACAGTTTCCTCATCATCCGAGTCAACATCCTTTAGCGGCCAGCCATTATCCTGGACATTATCCGCAGGACTCGAGGCTACCGCCTCATCACCAGTACTTAGGCGCTCCTCATCTAACGCCGGCGTCGATCCATCATCAACAGCATCCAGCTGTCAGTCATCCGAGCCATCATCCTCACGGTGCTTTCTTGAGGTACATGAGGAGCAACGGTAGCGGGGGTGGCGGGAACGGTGGCGTTGCCGGCGGTCAAAGGCAAGAGATGTCGTGCATGTGGGTAGATCAGGATGCACCGGGACCCGGAAGGAAGCTGTGCGGCAAACTCTTCAACTCCCTCCACGATATCGTGACGCACCTCACGGTGGAGCACGTGGGCGGGCCCGAGTGCACCACGCACGCGTGCTTCTGGCAGGGATGTTCGCGTAACGGCAGGGCCTTCAAGGCCAAGTACAAGCTCGTCAATCATATAAGGGTGCACACGGGTGAGAAACCGTTCCCTTGTCCCTTCCCCGGATGCGGAAAAGTCTTCGCCAGGTCGGAGAACCTTAAGATTCACAAGAGGACGCATACCGGTGAGTAGGATACCGCTTTGAACATTTGGTTACTTCGTACGTCACGCGGCGTTAAACCTCGAGGCCGAAGGGAGAAGGTTGATGTTGATTTTATTAACCCTTTGCACTTCCAACCCTTCTTAATAATATTATATAATAGGAACTTCAATATACTTCTGTGACTTTTGCGAGGACTTAACTCGTTACGTATTTTAAAAAGGAGAAGTTTTCTTTTGCCGTTTCGGAGAAATGAGAATTGAATTGGCGGAAATGGAATCGAAGAAACGTAAACGTTAATTTCTGATCTTACGCATGTCTCTGTAGCGGAACTAACGGAGCGCAAAGGGTTAAATCAATAAAATGGAAATTAAAGGAAATATAAAGTAGAGCAATTTTTAAAGCGTTGCAAATTATAGCGGGCTCGCGTAAAGAACACCGGCTAGTAGTTAGCCGTATGTTTGCAATTTTAGTTACTAAAATTTGTTTGAGAAATCTTGTTTTTATTTGAAACCCGCAGACTCGTTTAAACTGTTTTCGATCGCCCGAATTTGAGCGTTTCCTCGATGGACATTTGTACGTTTTTCGTCTTCTTGTTACGCTGAAAGGAGAAGAATAAACGTACGAACGTCCGTCGAAAAGATATTCGTGTTACCGCAGCCTTTGACTGCGAAACAGTTTAGATTTAAACGTTAATTGCGGACGGAATAATAATTTTTCGCGTTCCGTTTATTGTACGCTAGTTGCGTGTAAAAGTTGAGATGCATTCGATCTTAGATAATTAGCTGGCTTATGTAATTTTACTAGAAATCATTTAGGTGTTTAACTGTGCTGTTCTCTTCACTTGTTTTTAACATTCGCGTCTTTTCGACTTCGAATGAAATGATGAACAAATATACGACACTTTAGGTAGGAATATTATCTGTATGTAGTTTACATGGAAGTTACGAGAATGTCAAATATGTACATTGAATATGGAGAAGAAACGTTTAGAAATAGAATATCTGTTGGAAGATGGACTAATAGGGACTAATTTTTTCTTTTGTTTACTAATGTAATACTCGATACAGTTACGCGACTGTATCTCACTCTGTTCTGTCTTCTAACGCGTTCCTTTTGCTCGATCCGGCAGCGATAGAATGAACCGCGTCTTGTAAACAGAGTTCGAGTGTAATTAACCTTCTCATTACTGTGGCCGCATATGTGTGATCAATTTTGAACACGACATATAAAGTACAAAATGAATAAAAGGTACAATACGTTCACCTAACGTGAATTCGAAAACATTGCAACGATTAATAATGATGACGATATTGGTATTAAATTTAGAAACGCGCCGATATTTCAGAATTACTTGGAACTCGAAGAGTTAAAAGGGTAAAGTTATATTCGATCTTGTACACGCTGAACATACTGACAATGAGTGTAACAATACCACATAAAATACAATGTTTATATTAGGCCATGTAAACTTGAGGAAAACCGCAGAGTTAATTAATCAAATAGCCGCTATTGTTTCCAACACCTCTTGAAAATTATACCGATAGTAGACACTTAGAAAACATTTGTTTCTCCTCCAAAACACACAACTAGTTTTTCACATTAACACGTTCACTTCCACGCGATTTTTGTAACTCGAATTAAACGTGTTTCAGTACGGTACACTATAATATTTAATTTGACTAGAATATTACGTTCGAATAAAGTTATTTAATCTTTAAATAGTGCACTGTTTATTTCATAATATTATCTAGTTATCTATGTCGTCCAAAATGTTGTATTTGACGATATTCATTTTATTTTAATCGTTCTAAACAATTGCGGCGTTTCGGTCACTGATTGTCATCATTGTTCCGCTGAGAAAACAAATTCTGATTATGGGTGACAAACGTGGCAGTTAACGTGTTAATACTAAAAAACCGTCGAAACATTTGCACGTATTTAATACTGTATCGAGCTACCGATTAATTGATTAAAGTGTTGGGAGAAACATGCAAGTCTAAATGAAAACTATGTATAATAGGGAACAAGATGTAGCAAAGTCCTAAATTAACTATTTTCATCTAGCATAAACAATGTAACATGGTAGATAGAATTTCAAAGAATTCGCGTTGTTAGTCGATATATACCGACCCTTTGAAATTCTATCTACTTCGTTATATTAGTTTAATTAGACGAAATAAATTTAATTTACAACATCGCTGTATCTTGGCGCCTACTACACCTGATACTATTATTATACTTTTATTTTCTGTCCCAACGACTAAGAAAAGGACTTGGTTTTACACCTAATACTACATCAAGCCACCGATTAATTTAGTAACACGCGTTGGAAGGAACGTATAACCCTAAACCAAGACTATATACAGCAGCTAAAAAACGTATTCTAACATATTCACGTTTTCGCGTTTGACGCTTTTTAATCGCGATCTATATGCATTACTTGCATTGTAACATAATTATGTAATCGAACAAAAGTACGATTAAACAATAGCAATCTTAATTTCTTTCAACTCAATTGATTAATACTTAAACAGCAAAGTAAACACAAAAGTATTTGTGTACAAATACTTTTCGTATTCACTGTATGTACAAAAACAGAAGCAGCAACATTTTGAATCCACAGAATTGTGCTTTAACCCCCCCTTTGAATTTTTGAACCAGCTAGTTTTGATCTCAAGATATACGCGAGTGTGCATTATGAATTATTTTTCGATCAGTTTAAGAGTCGGAAAGCTTTCCTTGCGAGACGTTGAAATATTTTGTGGGAGAGAGATATTTGGTAAAGTTTTAGAACGAGATACTCTTGTAACGATATTTTGGTTTCGCGCTATGTACTGTGCTTGTTTAAGGCAAGGACACACTGTTGTCACATGATTTCGGTTGACAATCGTGGAGCGAGAGAAAGAGATGGAAACGCAAATTATTATTGCGTACCCGCGAGTCTGTGTTGCTCGGAAGTCTACTACTTACAGAAGAAGGGCAAATGCTCGTTGCGGCGGAGTCACGAAACAATTAGTATACAACAAGTATTTCAAGAGTAATCATAATAGATGTCGCGATTATTATCTTACGCGAATTCCTATAATAGATAACTATTGGATAATTTTTACGCTTTGCAGACAGAGAATTATTTTTAGTACTTGTTTACTGATGAAAAGAATACAATTGTATTGTTTTGCAAAAATTATTTAAAGTCACGAGTTATTCGAAAACAAATGACGAGCGAGATTTGACTCACGTATAATATTATTAGATGTACCAATGAATAATCCACTTCTTTTAATTAATTCAGCATTTACTGTTGCCAAAATTCTTGATACTAGCTTGACCTTAAATATAATTGTTGTTTACTATATTATAGTGTACTAATTAAAGTTTATACTGTAATTATATTATAGTATACTAATTACAGTTTATATTGTAGTTATATTATAGTATATTAAATACATTTTATACTATAGTTATATTATAGTATATTAATTACAGTTTATACTGTAATTATTTTATAGTATATTAATTACAGTTTATACTGTAATTATATTATAGTATATTAATTATAGTTTATACTGTAATTATATTATAGTATATTAATTACAGTTTATACTGTAATTATATTATAGTATAAACTGTAATTACAGTTTATACTATAGTTATATTATAGTATATTAATTACAGTTTATACTATAATTATATTATAACATATTAATTGCAGTTTATACTATAATTATATTGTAATATACTAATTACATTTTATACTATAATTATGTTTAGTTTAATTTATTCAACGGGCTGACGGCCTTTAATTATAATATACTATTATAACACACTAATTACCTACTATTAACTATGTTTTTGGGACAAGCTATAAATTCCTATTCGAAAGGAAGCTTAAATAAATTTCTCGAGCCTTTTAACTCCTCTCTAAGCAATCTAGTATCCAGGTACCTATTTTTATAATTTTCCTCAATAATTTCTTATGTTCTTACAAATGGAACTCAATATAATTATAGTATTAATATAATTTATGCTTTCAAAATAGAAAACTATGCCAAAAATGCTCAGTTTTGATGCTTTGAATAGTTATGAATATTTTGGTGGTTCACGCAATGGTTAAAATTAGTGCATTACTTATTGGTATACCTAATAGTTGGTCGACTGATTTAGTTGTCATTTAGTACACATATTTGAATTGCAGAGGGTTTAGGATACTAGTCAGGGTTTTTATTGTTTTCGGTCTACCTGTTCCATCACTCTAAACTTCTCTAACATCTTTTCTCTTAATCGCGTTAAGGCTGGGAGAATACTTCGAATTCCTCGTGCGAACGCTGTCATCGACTGATGAGAATCAGCCTTTAACAGCCTCTTCTAAGCGAAGGAACGATAGATAGTAATGTATAGAAATCTGCTTTGAAGTTAACAAATTTGCTGACATCGTTGCGTATGCATGACGCGGTGATTTTCATTGTGACACATTGGAAAACTGGATTTTCCACACGTTTCGCATGTGTGACACATTGGAAAACTATTCTATTACATCCTATTACGTTCACATTTGTTATTTCTATTATTTCTCGGTTTTCACTTCTATGTAATCCAAATCCAAGGCCTGCTGCGGTATTTAAATTCTATGATTCGCCAACACTGTGAACGATACGAAGTATTCAAATATTATACAGTACTTATATTCACTATATTGATTATAAAAATTCCAAATGGAATTAAAGGGGGTAAATTAAATTTTGTTACAAATATCGCAAGTATTCGTTCCGTTTTGTCTACAATCCGCGCCACGAATGCGATAAACGATTTTAAGATAAGGGATTGATAATAATTATCCAAAAAAACATAAGTTTGGCGAACCATTGTTACACACTTTGTGCATTAACTATTTGAGTGCTATGAACACATTTGTGCTTCAGTTTACACTTCAGACAAAAGCAAAAATGAACAGTGCTTGAGTTGAACGTAATATACTTAATAATCAAGTAATTATTATAGTGGCAACGATAAACAAGATTTTATTTATTTCTCATAGCGAATCACGAGCCGACGATTTAATCCAACAGAGAGTCTTTAGATATGAAGAATTTTGCACTCAAAATGTTAAGAGGTTCATTATACAGGCAATTATAAGAAAGGAGAAAGTAGAATACATTACGCGTGACAACACAGTTTAATTATTAAAGTTGAACCCTTTCGCTACAGCTTCTTGGAATTAAAAGTTGAAGCCATAGATAAGAGCAGCTTTCATTGATACAAAAATAGGATAAGTATAAATATTTAGAAGCTTTATATCATCAATTATGAACCTAACTTTATTACAACAATGAACACAGATGCAATAATCTGCTATAGACAAACAATACGTACGCTCTTAATAAATATTTGTCCAATTTTTGGAAGAGTAGTTAACCTTTCATAGCGAAAGGATTAATAGCGATTCTCTTAGGTATAACCGTTTCGAAATTAACCCATTGCCTTGCAATGACGAGTGTAGCTCGTGAAACAGATTACGACCTAAATGCAACAAACGCGCGTCGCATTTTCACCAAATTACAATTTCAACTCTAAGTACGTAATGACACTACAAGATCAACGTTTATGAAATGCGAATTACGCGTAATACATCGACGTTTTACATCCGATAAGGTATTAACACTTTGCGGACGAGCGTCGACAAATAGTCGTCTAATCATTTTTTCGCTTTCCGAAACCATGTCGACTTTTAAACCGCGAAACAGAATGCAATGAATACTTAACGTAATAATGAACATTTGAAATCGTTGGAAATGAAATGGTTTGGAACTCGAAAGCGTGAAGAACTCAAATTCGTAGAATTCAAAACTAAAGTACTCCCATAAGTGTCATTACTTCTCGTCCGCAAAGTGTTAAAGCAGCAAATGTCGAACTCAAAACTTCTCAGCGGTTGAAAAATGAATAGTCCAAGGGGTTAAGCATTTTTTCAAATGAAAGAAAACACCGTTGCACAGTTAACCAGAGTATATCCGAGTTTCGTTAAATTTTCTACCAAACACCGCCAAGTATTTCTTCTGCCTTGCCTACAATCTGCCTCGCCTACAATCTGCCTCGCAAGTGTGACACGAGCTTTAACAGCAAAGGGTTAATTCGAGAAGATTCGCCGTGTCCGGGAGCGCGCGAAAACGCGAAACAGTGGAATAAGGAGGAAAGAAAGGGAAAAATAGTGTGCAGCGAAATGGTCCGCGATTTGCAGCGACAGAAGGGTTCACGCTAGAGAATGCATAAATAAACTGTCAGGGGCAGTAACTATCGCCGTTTTGCTTCCCCTCCAAACCCTCGTGGAGTCCCTCGTCTCCTTGGTCCTGCCTTCGTTTCGTCCACGAAACGCCCCCGGCGCCTCGAGTCGTTTCAATATAATCAACCAACTGTTTACGATGACAAGAATTTTTCGGGGCGCAATTAAGAAATTACCGGGCCATATATCGTGTCGTTTTATGCCCGGGTCCCCTGGACAATGTATTTACATACTTATATACACACGAGATGGTCCCATTGGCTCGGGGCCCGACGGATAGACGCCACGGATCTTTCTCCTTCTCTCACGAGGCCCACGGCTGCTGTTACGAGATTCCTTTCTCGACAGTCACTACTAATTTCACCTTGTAGTTTTATTCTCCGTCCCTGGTCACGGGAACCATTTATATATTCTGGCGCATTTTGCTTTTCTTTTTTTTCATTCGTTTTTTCCCTTATTCTTCCAGTTGGTACAGAAAAAGTGGGGAAGCGCGGTTCATGACGAGAGTAAATCATAAACTATGTTATATTCCTCGGATAAAGTAACACGAAATACTTGTCTTAAAGCAATACAAAACGATTATACGATATTCTTCTAATCGTGTAATTATTATATATTATATGTCTAAGCATTTAATCATTTGTAACGTGTGTAGAAAATTTGGGGACGGTCAGGAACTTTCTATTCGAATGAATAAAATTGTTCGATTCCGTGGTATAAATTTAATGCAAATCTAGTAGTCGTAGATTTCGTACGAAACGCCGAGTCTCGCGTAACAGCGAACTTCGCATAGTTGATGTTAAAAATATGCCAAGCTTGCATTGGACACAGAGCCGCGCGGCGAATGGAATTTAATTTATCCATTTTCTCGGTTTGCAAGTTGCTTTCTGATAAGATAGATACGAGATCGGTGGAAGAAAATTATAGTCGGCGGAGTTTCATATTTCGCAGCGAGGGTACTTTAATGATTACCGGGATCGCCGCGAGCGAGAATTCAATTAAGGGTCCGGGGAACGCAATATTGTATCGCTTCTGATCGCATATTTCAACATGGTAACGCTTCCCCGCTATTTCCGTTCGCACGGATTTCACGCCTGCATCGTTTAACCGCCCTTCATGCTAGGGACACCGTGTTTCATGCAATGAACTTCCATTTCCACTTCGAATCGCTTCGGAAGTCTTCGATCGAGACGCGATCTTTTAGCCCGCCGCGTTGATTACGGAGAAGAGTAAAAAAGGTCGACTTGCTGCTCGCTATTACAGCTTCTTTACAGGATACAGTTATTCCACGAATTCAAATTGCCAACGCTTGAAAGTTTCAATACCTACAACGTGTAAAGCTTTCGATTCTCAATGCTTTGAACAATCGATGCTTAGAATCTTCGATACTTCGAGTTTCCAAAGCTTTGCTTTAACCCAATGCACTCCGAACTTTTCTTAATAATACGATAAAACACAACAATTCCACAATAGGTGACACGCATTTTTTATTCTTGTAAGAACTTGTCACATATTTCGAAAGGAAGTAATTTGCTTTGATTTGGAAGAAATGAAACTTCAATTGGCGAGAATGGAATTGAAGAAACTTTAACTTTGGCTATTGATCAAATTTATACGCGTCTCCATAGCAGCGCCACTGAAGTGCAAAGGGTTTTATTTTCAAAGTGTGGAATCTCCAATTCTTCGAACTTCTAAACTTTCAAATTTCCATTGTATTCAATTTCTAACTCTTCAACTGCTCAAAGCGCCAAATTCCCAATATATTCAATTTCTAAATCTTCAACTTCTCAAAGCGCCAAATTCTTAATATATTCAATTTCTAAATCTTCAACTTCTCAAAGCGCCAAATTCTTAATATGTTCAATTTTTAACTCTTCAACTGCTCAAAGCGCCAAATTCTTAATATGTTCAATTTTTAACTCTTCAACTGCTCAAAGCGCCAAATTCTTAATATGTTCTATTTTTAACTCTTCAACTTTTCAAAGCGCCAAATTCTCAATATATTGAATCTTAAACTCTTCAACTGCTCAAAGCGCCAAATTGCCAATATGTTAAATTTCTAAGTCTTCAACTTCTCAAAGCGCCAAATTCTTAATATATTCAAATTTTGACCCTTCAGCTGCTCAAAGCGCCAAATTGCAAATATGTTGAATTTCTAACTCTTCAACTTCTCAAAGCGTCAAATTCTCAATATATTCAATTTTAAACTCTTCAACTGCTCAAAGCGGCAAATTGCCAATATGTCGAATTTCTAACTCTTCAATTTCTCAAAGCACCAAATTCTTAATATGTTCTATTTTTAACTCTTCAACTTTTCAAAGCACCAAATTCTCAATATATTGAATCTTAAACTCTTCAACTGCTCAAAGCGCCAAATTGCCAATATGTTGAATTTCTAAGTCTTCAACTTCTCAAAGCGCCAAATTCTTAATATATTCAAATTTTGACCCTTCAGCTGCTCAAAGCGCCAAATTGCAAATATGTTGAATTTCTAACTCTTCAACTTCTCAAAGCGTCAAATTCTCAATATATTCAATTTTAAACTCTTCAACTGCTCAAAGCGGCAAATTGCCAATATGTCGAATTTCTAACTCTTCAATTTCTCAAAGCACCAAATTCTCAATATATTCAATTTTAAACTCTTCAACTTCTCAAAGCGCCAAATTCCCAATGCATTAAATTTTCAATGCTCTGAATTCCCAAAGCCTAGAATTACCAATGTTTAGAATTTCGAATACTTTAAACATTCGAAGCTTCGAATTCCCAATGTTCCAAACTTTCAAAGCGCTGAATTTCTAAAGTTTCCATAGATTTTTGCCCCTCAATTGTCCTCAGCTCGACGCACTGCGCGCCGCCGTCGTTCGCCAATCGTGTCTGACTCGCGCGCATCGAATCTCCTTCGCCGATAAATGCGCGAAATCTGGCGCCATTCGCTTCGTTTCTCGTGTAGACTAAAAGTTCCTAATAAGGCCTACTAAGGTCTCTATTCTTATGTGTCTTGGCCTAAGTCTCAATTCTTATGTCTTGACTTAGGTTGAATTCAATTCAACGATTCTCACTTATTCTGTACAAATTACAAATAATATTTCTTTATTTTGAGACCGGTTAGTATAGAGTCACACAACAGTCTCTTTGACGTATGTTCATATTTCTTTTTCGTTTCGTAGTAATAAGAAAAAGAAACACGTACAAACGTCCATTGAAGAAACGCTCGCGTGGCCCTAAACTTACAAGCAAAAATATCAATTGCTTTTCAATTGACAACAATCTAACTTTTACTAAAAATTAGAAAATTAGAACAATCTGAAACTTTGCAAAAACGATATTGTAAGTGATTCTATTAATAGATCCACTTTTTGTTTTGGCAAAGAAGCGATATTAAAGATTCCGTACATTTTAATAAGTATAGTAATTAAAGGTTAATAATAATTAGACTATCGATGCTTATACAAATTCAAACACTTACAAACATCTACTGGTACCAATACTTAAAACGGAAAAACGTTATACGGCCCAAATATTAAACATATATTCGACTTCGAATATTCTACATATTTTTCCGTCTCCCATAGACGATAAAATTGTTTACGTAATTAAGTTTCGCGTAAATGCATAAACATCCTCAGTTTATCGATGACGAACGAGTGGGCAGAATTAGATTTGAAAAGAGAAATCAATTAAATTTCATTTAGTTGGCGCGTCGAACGAGCTGGGCCCTCTTGCGACCCCTTTGCAAATAAATTGGCATTTTCAAAAAACTCTCCACGCACGGCTTCACGCTTTGTTTCCAGGCGTTCCCCGTTTCACGCGCGTGTACGCTCACGATGCCCCTTTATTGCCCTCGCCCTCCAACCTCCTTTCATCATTCTCCGCCGCGAACAACGCACAAAAGCGATTCGACGCCATAATTCTTTGTTTTTTATCGTGGAAACGCGGCGCGGGCAAATATTTTGGCTCGCGCGAATTCACCGCTGTTACGTAACAATCTACACTACCGTCGATCCCCGTGTTGTTCCGCGCATTTTAATATAAACGGCGTTTCAAGTTACGGAATTTTGTCGAGCACCGAGAAAAAACATGCCAATGATTGTCGGTAAAAATTGGCGAGTGTGGCGGCTCTCCTGCACCCACCACTAGAGGGACATACGAAATAGGCTTTCTCGAAAGTACTCGCTCCAACTACCTCGTCCATATATATACCGCCTTTAACCTTCCTTCCAATATCCCAAGTCTAAGGCAGGGCCTGCTAGGTAGCCTTACTGATGAGTCCACTAGTAGGCCTAGGACTAAACGCAACACCCTTCCTTTTTCCTATCCTACCCCCCCTCTACAGCTCCACAGCGAGTTAAAATGATATAAGATGCGAGTAATTTTGGTATAAACGGGAAACAGGAGGGAAACTAGAGAAAATTGGGAATTGTTAAAGGGATAAATAACACTTTCATTACTGTGAGAGACTGAACTAAAGACCTACGAAAGATTAAAAAGACTATAGTCACCTATCGAAATTTTATATTAGTTAAAAAAGCTATTCGAGTATAGTAGTGTATTTTAATATTCCTAGGCTAGTAGTTAGTTTCGTATATTCAGTAATATTATAATAATTTGCGAGATAGTAGGTATCTGTTACGTTGTAGATTCGTGATGGAATTTTCTTGCGTAATTTTAGTACACTAATAGCGAAAGGGTTAATAATTGAGAAACTTTTTGGGAAAAGGGTCTATAAAGGAAAATAGTGAGTGGAATAAATTATGCATATTATGATAAGTACTGTCCTAATCTCGATTACTGTAATATCGAAACGAAATTTTGGTGGAATATTCTTAAGCATATAGTGATTAACTTCTTAACGCAATACACGTTTCTTTCCACTACTTTGTTATTAATAATTCGTGTACCTGTTCTATTTTTCAAAATATATTCCATACGTCATTAGAAATGAAGAAAATATAATATAATATTTTCAAATGACGAATTTTTCCAACTAAATTTAATCACTTTTGATTAGTAAATTTGTACTTTAAGATGTTAATAAAAGCCAATAGTTCTATAAGCCCCTTTTCCATAAAGTTTCCCAATTTTTTTCTTTCCAATTAGCTTAATACTTAAATATTTGTTGTACCATATATAGTACGGTGTATAACTAAGAGCAATATTATCATTTTCGAAAGTTACGTGGTCTTTATTAATGGTTTCCAATAGTTACAAGTATTACATATTCTTTTTCACTGAAGAAACATTATGTGGTTATTAATTGGCACTTGTATCGTTTACCATTTCGACTCCTTGATCGGTAAGAAGATTAATAGATTGGTAAATCTTTTAGAACAGTTTCGAAGACTTTAGTATCAGGTTAGGTTAGAATGGGAAGTATAATAATAGTCACATAGAAAATTCCAAGTAGAAGTGAAAAGTTGTTGAAACATTTTCCTAGAAAGTTCGAGCAAAGTATCGAAGACAAGTTTCTACAGGAAACTTTATCCTGCTAGGAACCTTTCTCAGAGATATTTCCTCTCACTGTTCCTTTTCTGAATCTTTTACTAGCCAATTCAGAGATTCAACACCTTCTACAAAGTATTTAAAGCATCTAAAGCAACAATGTTGGTTTCACGGAGAATAAAATTGACTCGAATCTGTATCAATCGATACGTTTTACTTTTAACACTTGTTAGCTCCCTGCGTTACAGAATTTCGAACGTATTGTCTCATACACGCGTAGCAAATATTCTAGAAAATATGTATCCAGTACTAATTAGGCAGTCATAGATGTCTTGTAACAATTAACAGGTAATTAGACGAATTCTTCGTTATCGACACCTTTAAGTATATCATACACATGCATACATGCAACAGACAATATAATAGTAATTGTGGATTAATAGCAATCTCTCAATATTTATATCAAAACTAAGCAATCTTTAAAAAGAAAGGAAGCTTAGCAGTGAATCTGAAAATGACCCAAAAACCGTAGCAAGTTTAACCAAGCATTCGAGTCTACACTTATTATAATATAGAAGATAGCATATCAAAAATATAAATATATATATAAAAAAGGAAGCCTAGCAGTGAATTAGAAAATGACCCAAAAACCATAACAAGTTTAACACCAAAGCATTGGAGTCTAAACTTATTATAATATAAAAGATAGTATATAAAAAAATATTAATATATAAAAAAGGAAGCCTAGCAGCGAATTAAAAAATGACCTAAAAACCATAACAAGTTTAATACCAAAGCATTCGAGTCTAAACTTATTATGATATAAAAGATAGCATATAAAAAAGTATTAATATATATATATATATAAATAAAGGGAGCCTAACAGTGAATTAAAAAATGAGCCGAAGATCATAACAAGTTTAACACAAAAGCATTGGAGTCTAAACTTATTATAATATAAAAAATAGCATATAAAAAAAATATTAATATATATAAAAAAAGGAAGCCTAGCAGTGAATTAAAAAATGACCCAAAAACCATAACAAGTTTAACCCTTTCCGGACGAGAAAAAATAACAACAAATTTCCACTCGATTATGAGTTCACTACGGATAAAATTTAATAACACTTAACGAATTTTCGCTGAATTATTATCGAAAGTGCTTATACTAATGCAAATTTCTTGCTTTGAAAATCAACATTTATCCAGAAAATCGAAATGGTTTCGGCGGCTATTTGCCGACACTCGTCCGCAAAGGGTTAACGCCAGAGTATTGGAGTCTAAACTTATTATAATATAAAAAATAGCATATGCAAAAATATTAATATATATAAAAAATAGCATATGAAAAAATATTAATATATATAAAAAGAAGGAAAACTAGCAGTGAATTAAAGAATGACCCAAAGACCATAACAAGTTTAACACCAAAGCATTGGAGTCTAAACTTATTATAATATAAAAGATAGCGTATAAGAAAAAATTAATATATATATAAAGAAAAGGAGGGCTAGCAGTGAATGAACAAATGACCGAAAGACCGTAGCAAGTTCAACGCCGAAGCACTGGAGTCTAATTTTCACCATGATCCGGGGCGGACATGTCGGGGGTGCGTTAAAAATCGGGGGCATAAGAAACGCTTCTATTAATCCGCAGATGCGACCCGCTGGAACGGTGTCAGCCATTAGGCATAAATTGATATGCATTATAAAGAGACTATCCCCGGTACAAAGAAGGATGAGACGAGAAAAGGGAGAGAGGGAGAAGGGGGGGGGGGGGAGAAGAGGAAAGCAGAAAGAAGAATAGCGTTGTAACGCGTCGATTCTCGCATGTGCGTGCTGCGAGTCGCGTCGATTGGTCGGATCGACAATGGTTTCCCCCTGGTTGGAGCGCCATTGGTCAGGATTTTCGGAGGGTTAGAGAGACGCGTAGAATAAGGGGATGATACGGGATGAGTCGTCGACGGGGGTTGTTGTGGAATAAGCGTTAAGTAGGGGCGAGTGTGTCCTGGAGAGAAAAAGGGGGACCCGAGCGAGTAAATGGCTTCTCCGCCGCTGACGAAACTTCTCAACGATTGAAATTTCCCCCCGTCGAACACCAGAAGGACGCTCGTTTACATCGTTAGAAATTTTCTACCGTTGATTGTTTCAACCCATTTCCGCTCGTTTGCGGTAAATAGTCTGTGGATAATTTTAGTTCGAAGCAATATTTGGAGAATCATTCAATATCGCTGTGTAAGTACTTACGCATCGTATGTTTTTTGGTGATTCTACGAGTGTTAGAAAGTTTCGCGATTGAAAGGAGGGTTTGTTAACCCTTTGCTTGACACTCGTGCTACGAATTATGGCATAGATAGAAGAAAATCGCATAGTATTGAGGATGAAATTTAACTTGAACCCCAAATTTCGATTTGCGTTATAAGAACGGAAGTTATTGAACAAATGTTGCCTATAATATTCGAATGATTCGTACGTAACACGATACGAAATGATTAATCAGTTAATTGCAGCATACGTGGATAATAAAATAATGATAGGACAAGGGGTTAAAGAAAGTACCGTTAGGAAGCTTCATTGCGAGTAAAATTTAAAGAAAGTTAATTGCACGTGTACTCAAATATTCAAAGTTAATTTTCTCCAATTTCTTCGAAGAGTCTTATATGAACAAATTTTATTCTATACAATGAGAGTCAATAGTTATTATACATTTTACAAAAATAGAATTGAGTCAAATTATATTGATTATAATATATTGCAATGTTTGTAGAATCGTATCAATGACCAGAAATTGTATACAACTAGTGGCTGTAAAAAATTACTTACAAGAATTTTTAAAAAGTTTTTAAAATTATGAGAATTTCCTTCTAATTGTGATACTTCCTAACAGTCCTTCCTTTAACCCTTCTGGTACGGCATTCGTACGATTTACGGACCCTAGTTTCTTATTACAATTAGTATAAAACGATTAATATTTATTTAAACTAGAGGGAACTATTTATTGGACAGAGACAATTACGTGTCGCGTAATTAGTCTCAATATTTTATAAATAATTAGTATGGGATTCGCAATATTCTATCTATTCTATCTATTCGCCAATATTTTATAAATAGCGAACTAAAGTAGCGGTATAATTAAAATACAAAAATCTTTTCTGTTTACGTGAGAAGAACAAAAAATCACGTCGTCCCTAAAGGGTTACTAAACCTATCTAAATCTCATAGCGTCGCCAAATAACGTGCAAAAATATTAAAAGAAATTAATCGTTGCGTCACCCTGTATTCGCAAATGCCAAGAAGAAAAAGGGGTATCAGGTACGAACGATAAAACAAAATTGACCGTGAGAGTATGGAATGCAGCAAAGAGCAGAAGGTGACGAGGAAAAATGAAAGATTCAGATGTGTGTGTGTATGTGTGTGGGAGGACGCGGACAGGAAGCGGAAGGGCTGAGGAAGAAAAAGCAGGAAACGCTGGCAGGAAGCGGGAGGACGATATTTGCGCTCTCAGGAAATCGACGACGATCGACGATGCCGTAAAGCTCCGTTGCAAGGGGAACATTGTAAGTCTCCGGTAACTAATGGCGGCCGGTAAGATCGGAATCGGAGATGCATGATCGGATTTATGCGAGGCCAATATGGAAAGCCGGGCCCGGCTATTGTGATAAGGCGGCGTGACGTCGACAGAAACACGCTAAACCGACGTTCCCCGCGATTAGAATCGAGATTCCACGCTAGAATACAAATTATTTTATCGATATCGATATATTCGCGGGACAAGTGACGCGTCTACCGCCGAGCGAATTATGAATATTAATGTTCCTGCTCGCGGCTACAACCGACGATTAATTATACCATCAACTGGCTCCGGTTAATGGAACGAATCGCGCGGATTCTTTCGAATCCGAGAGGTGTCTTACGTTCGGTTGGCCAAAATGTCTTTTCGCGTTAGCTTCGAGCATATGGAATGTGGTTATTACGAAGTAACAACGTTACGCTTAAGAAGATTTTTTAAAATGTTACACATAAAGTTACTCAGAAAATTCAGCGTACACCTTCAAATTCAATGAAAAAGATGACTAAAAAATGGTTAATTTTCAGCGTACTCAAAGTATCAACCTGATTGAACATATCTTAGGAAACATTGAACTCCAAAATGATAAATTATACTTTTACGGATAGGGAAGATTTCAAAATGAAATTAAAAGAAGGATAGGACAATATTTCACCTTCTTTATGGAAAATTAATTAATTTTATGCCATGAATATTAAAGGTGGTTAACAAAATAGTAATCTACACGTATCATATGTATAATAACAATTTTGCGTCAGCAAAAAAGTTATACTTTCACGTTTCTTATTAAGTATATATAATTTTATCTCAAGAATTTTTTACGCACTGTCCGTCAGAATATGCGAAATATATTGAGTTTCTACTTTTGAACACGCGTGTGTACATTTACTTTTTAGTTATTTTTCATCGGCAACATAGGTGTACGCTCAATTTTGTGAGTAACTGTATGTACTTGTATTGGATTAAAGTAATTTGCACGCGATTTTATATAAGTATTTCTTGATAAACGATTAGTTAGTCTTAACACTATAGTTAGTGACAAAAGTCTACATAGACATTTTTAGTGACAAATACATATTTTCACAATGTTACACATACATGCATATTGGATTGAAATAATTTGCACATTATTGTATATACTTCCTATCAAACGATTAATTATTCTTATTATTATAATCAGTACTAAGAATCTGCATAGACATTTTAAGTGACAAATATTTACAAAGATTAGGACATATTTTAGAATAGTAAAAATGTACGCGAAAATTCATGAAATACAAAATCGTAAATGAGAAAAATTCTTAGGCGCTGCTCCATAAAGCGAGAATCATTGATTACGCGATTACTCATTGTAATGTTTATTACTGTATCCTTAATAGCGCTAGAATTTACAGAAACCAAAAACTACGCTCAAAATTACTCAGTGAAACATTAATTGTACACAAATTACCATTGACTGCTTCTTAAATATCATTAGAAACGTTTACCATTTTCCTTCCCGGAAAATAGAACCAAAAATAGAAAATAGAAAATAGATTGTTTTCGGGTCTCCTTTGCACTTTTAAAATCGTCGGCGTGTTTACTCGTGTGTCGTGCAATTCGAACGCGGAGCGTAGAAAAGCGGAAAGGACGTTTCGACCAAGCTAATAGTTTGTATAAAGGGTTTCGGAGGAACGATGACAATGCGAGATACGTCGGGGCGAGACGAGGAAAGCGCGAGATGAACGCGACGACTCATCGAAATCTTTCTGCATGGAAGATCGATCGGACGAACGCGAGATGCGGTTTGATACTGGATCGGAGCGTTCGATTCGGAGATGAAAAGCCTCGTGTAGGCACCGACGGCCACGCGAGGAATAATAATCTTCGCGTTGGCCAGCGACGACGGTGATCGATAATCGGCCGCGTTTAACGTCGCTCGGCGTTAACTGCTACGATTTCGAAACACCCTCGGGCGGCGTTCGCTTCTCTTCTCCATCCTTTCAATTATTCGTTTCGTAAAACGCCTCCGTGGCTAACCCCGAGTCAAATTGTGAGGTTTATCTTGTATGTATCTATAATAGAGTATTTCAGGCGTGGAGAATTTTAGCCTGCTATCGCGAACGCGATCTGCTTACGGTGAAAACAAAGGATTGGAAAATTGCCACTCGTTTAACCCTTGTTTAATCGGAACGGTTAAGTTTAACAATTTATGCATTTATGGGGAATTGAAATATTGGAGAATGTATAGAATATATATGATACGGGAAGATATATATAGAATATTCGAACTGAAAATGATATTATAATGTTTGACCCTTTATACTCAAAGAGTTATTAAAATTGGTTCATTTTGGCGGGGAATTTTCTCTCGAATAGAAAGGGTTAAGAAAATAAGCGAAGTTATTGCCATTTGTTGTTCTCTTTGCGTTAGGAATTGAACATTTTT
This sequence comes from Eucera pruinosa, assembly GCA_028830335.1. Classification (NCBI taxonomy): domain Eukaryota; kingdom Metazoa; phylum Arthropoda; class Insecta; order Hymenoptera; family Apidae; genus Eucera; species Eucera pruinosa. The sequence goes on along the minus strand of JAMYCR010000015.1, from coordinate 9,657,506 downwards.
ACGTGTAAATGTTTATAGCTCCAGAGTGTATTTTCTGAGTTTGTAAACGATTTTATATGGTATCGTTTCGGAGTCATCGAGTACAAAGGGTTAAAGGGTGAAATTACCCCGTATTTAGCTTCCACTTCTCTATTTTTGTTTATAGAAAAATGCATTTGCAAAATGATCCACAGCCTACTAATAATAATTACGATATGTCTTTTTCAAATGCCTATTTTCATTCGGTTACAAGTGAAACAAGATAGAGCAGATGTATCAATTACTGCCACTTCCGTTCAAGGTTATCGCGTAACTTTATTTAACTATTTTAGAAACTATTTATCCTGAAAATCGTTCCAGTTTGGAGCATAACATTGTTCAACGTCTCTTTTATTTCTGAACATTTTTTATATGTGGAATATAACTACGTAATTGAAAATATACAACGAAGTCCAATGTCCCTATTATTGTCACTTGAGAACTTCTCATTTAAATAGAAACACGTTTTACATACATTAGCACGTCAGTTTGTGTAACAAATATAAGACGTATAGTAAACGTATCGTTTTTACTGAATTATGACGCGTCCCATACTTTACAATTACATTAATCACGTATTAACCCTTTGCCCTACAATAAAGAGTTACACTCATTCTATGAATTATGACACAGGTTAAAGAAAAATGCCTATTACTAAGGATAAAATTTAGCTTGAACACTAATTTTAATTTTCTATTATAAGATTGGATATTACTCAAGAAAAATTGTGTACAATATTCGAACGATTTGCATGTGACACGATAGAAAAATAGTAGTCAACTAATGGTAGCCTAAGTAAGTAATAAAATAATAGTAGGGCAAGGGGTTAATGTTCAACAGCACATTTACCTGCTAACATTTCGTTTTCAAATATTAAATGTAAACGAATGCGTTGTTACGTAAACCGAAGTCCAAATATATTATGAAAATTTCCTCACTTACGATTCTTCGCGCAGTATTTTGACTGAATAAAATAATTCGAGTGCCAGTTATAGGGACGCACCGACATTAAGTGGTATACACATCTACACCAAAGTATTGTTCGCAACGTTCAAGTAGTATGACACTCGACGTGAATTGTCAAGACGTTTGGAGCCCCGTAGAGGATAAGCTCGCGGGTCGATAAGGAGACAGTGGTGTTCGCGCCTGCACGGCTCGAAAAGCGAGCCACCAATAAAAAACCACCCCAGGTTCCTGTTTTCTACCGAGAGGCTTTTGTTGTTCGACCGCCTACACCTTCATCGATCGGGCCGACACCGGTCGTTCCCTCATCTTTGACAGCGCGGAACGCGAAACGAGAGATACAACCTGCCGGAAACGTGCTCTGTCGAACCGCGCTCTGGCTGCGAAAACGTGTATCTTTAGAAACGCCGCGAACCTTCTCGCGAAACCCCATCGATATAGAGCCGCGATAACGATTCCAGTCTTCGCTTCATTCGTTCGCGCATTGCTTATGAAAGGGAGAATTATTTCCTGTTGGATATAATTACGGGCTTCTTTACGGCGATGACTTTATCTATCGGCATCTTCGAGATTAGAAGGGTCAACGTTCATGCGTTAAAGATGAACGATCCTTTTGCGATACATTTGTCGAACTTTGGGGATTTCTAGATTTTTTCATGCGAATCGTTGTGCATTTATGGAAAAGGTTATAATATACACGATGCGTGCGGAAAATTGTAGAATGCACGCGTGGTGCAAAATTATTAACAATAATTTGTAATATAAGTCAAAGGAAATATAAGTGAACTAAAGTAAAACGTACCTTATAATATTTATGATATTTGCAAGTTAAACCTATCTGTACATATTTAGATTTTATTTATTTACTTCTACTTATAAAGAAATGATTCGCATAAAGATTCCGGGTATAGTATATAAATATATATATAGTATATGTAGTATATAAATATATTTTGCAAGTATTGGCACATGTCCACTGATAGAAAACCCCGGAAACATTCTAAAATTTGCACCTGAGGTACAGCAAAAATTCTTATTATTCTCAGAAGCAAAATATCCTAACGAGTGGCAAACCTTTCAAAGTCTGTCAATATTGCAAAACATTAATATACGTCTTTTACCCCATTCTACTGATTAGAAAACCTCAAAAGTATTCCAAAATTCTTCTACTAAATACGTGTACCAAGCGATACTAATATAATTCTTAAAAGTAAAGGAAATTTCAACAAGTGGCAATTTTTTCATTAGTAAAAACAATTGTTATCGTTGTCAATTTTGCAAAATATTAGCATACGTTTTTAATGCCCTTCTACTAATTACAAAACCCTAGACATCTTTCAAAATTTGCACCGGAAGTGCATCAAAGGTACTTACTATCCTGAAAGGTGATGAAATCCCTAACAAAATGGCAAACTCGACGCCGACAAGCTAAGTAGCCTCTCGCAGTCCTCTTTTAGCAACAATACCCTTAAAAATGGTCCAAACACCTCGGAGAGTCTTATGCAAATCTCTCGACGGGTGTAGAATGAAGAGATCGAGGCGGACGTAGAATCTGCGAGGCTTATTGTACGGTAGCCGAGCATTGGTAGTTCGGAGGGTCATTAAAAGAGGATTCATGCGTCGAAATCTGCGCCTGTGTTGCACCGCGAGGCCCCGAGGGCTCGGCCTGAGCATTTGAAACTGATTTGGACTGAAAGATTTGTTGCAAACCGCCACGCGAGAGTGGGCAGAGTTCGCATAGCCGCTGGCGTTCTTTCAGAGCGTCGTAACCGTCCCGGAGTCTTCGCCATTCCCGACCGTATGCACGTTACACGCCTTCAACCTGTCGATAATCCCGTCCGCGATCGCGGTTTAAATCCGGACAACTCTATTCCCAAGCAATGGAAGCTAAGTTGTTAAAGGAGGATCGACGAGCTTGCAAACTGGGCCAAATTGATTTGAAACTTCCTGGAAGGCTTGGAAAGCTTGGAAAGCTTGGAAAGCTTGAGAAAAATTACGTATGCTGGACACGGAGTTTAAATTAATCACGTAACCCATTCGCTAAGACGGTTGTTATGAAATTAGCTGCGTAAAATTAGCCAAAAATAATCCGACTAGAATCAAATTTATTTCTGACGAATTTAACGAGCGATTAAACAAGATTAAGCAATAATCTAAGATTAGTGATTAAACAAGAAATATACTGAACGAAAGCATTTAATGAATTTCATGGGTCACTGCAGAAAACCAAAAAATAAACGCCTAAATAAAGCGCGAAACAAATCTCAATTTAATCATACTTTCCTTTCTCCTTCCACACAAATATTCACCGCGATAAATGTTTTTTTCGTTACCTCCCATCGCAAGAAAAAAAGTAGTTTCCATCCTTTTTAATAATTTCCCCGCGAGCGTAAAGCCTCGTGAATCGTACAATATTTCCCCGCAGTATTTCAGCGTCCATTAAAATCCAAATTTCCTATAATTTACGTCGCACGGTTGGCCGATGATTTAAAGACTTAAAGCCGTCCCAAACGACCGTATTAGTCACTGCCCCGTAGTACAAAGATCAAGAAGAAGCTGTACGTCGATATACCCCGGCGCAGTTTAATCACCGTTCGAAGGCGAACGAAAAGGAACACGCCGATAAATCGTACGGTCCCGGTTCCATTCGCGTTAATGAACACCGGGAACAAGGAACGCGGTTCGCGAAGCCGGAAGCCGGCTGTTGATACAGTTAATGGCGCGCGTCGGGCCTTGATGGACAAGCATCGGCGATCGAAAACGAAGACGGAAGCATCGTTTCCGACGACACGCGCGAGCCAATGCTTTCCGAGACGCGAAACCCGCGAGATGAATAGATACAACACGCGGCGGCGGAGGTTCAGGCTCGGTTGATTGGCTTCTAGAAAAACAGAACCGGTTAATTATTGCGCTGATCGCACCCTTTCGCTCTCTCGACACTCACGATTCGGTCAGCTGAAAAAATAACGAGGCCACGCGCTCGAGCTTCCCTCTTCCGCGCTTCTATTGCAACACGCAACGCGCCACACGCGGCTTATCGATTCTCCGCCCCGGGGAATTTCTTTCACGACGTTTCACGGGTATTTATGTACTTACTTCCGCGAAGAAAACACACGCTACACTCGTATTTTTAACTCACCCTCGTGGAATGCGAGTATTCTACCGATATTCATTTCGATGGACGGTTGATTGTTAATTAGCCCTTTGGCGTAGAATGCGTTTGATATCCGATTCGGTAATTTCTCGCAATGCTAAGCTGAGATGGGAATTATTCGTGCTTAGGCACACGTGGATTTAGTTCGTTGTTTCTATAGGATAACTGATAATCAAAAATGTGTAAAATTGATCGCTATGCACGCGACACGGATGAATTTGCAAAATGATAAGAGAAAGATTTGAGAGTTTTTCACGAGTCTGATTCGTAAAAGTACATTTATTATATAATTGTTTATTCCGCATGAATGAGTTAAGATGCATTGGGAAGTTTGTTCCTTGTGTTTTTTTCTTGGTAGAAGTTTGATTCGCCTCTTCGAATTAGTATAATAAACGGAAATTATTAAGTTCCCTAATGAATAATCCACTTTTTCATGACTTGCCATTTTCGTTATTGATAATATATCATAATATATTATATATTTCGTTATTGATAATGTTTGTATTATTGATAATACAGATTCGTTGATTTTTTAGGTTAAATCGATTAGTTTAAAGTGTGAACGAAGCCATAAGTTGCCACCGATAAATAAACAAAGGGATGGTATTGCAATTTAACAAATAAACTATAGCTTTTACCTTCTTCCTATCGAAAAGGTGGTGGATTATTTCGTTGGTACATCTAATGGTTAAACAACCCTTAGAAAACTTCGTCTACACAGGAGAAAAATTTCACCCTATTGATTTGCAAATATCATAAATTGTACTAATGACTAATTGTACGATAAATACAATCAAGAAATTTAACTTTCGTACTGTTCTAAATAAAGCAATTATATTAACCTTTGTTCCTTTAAATTGTAAATGTTTTTATTGTATACGGCTTTAGTTGGTAAAAGCTTTTATAAAATCTGCAAAAATTCATAGAGCCTCCTTAAATATTCTATATAATAATTATAATAATAGACATGAAAATTCTTTTAAATATTATCTACTGTATAGTAAATATTGTATATGTAACTCAGGTTTATCGAGCAAGAATTGATTTAATCCAAATATAAGTAAGAAAAAATATTCCATATAATAATTACAATAAGAGACTTGGAAATTCCTTGAAATATTATCTACTATATATAGTAAATATTGTATATGTAACTCAGATTTACGGAGCTGTAATTAATTGAATGCAAACATCATATAAATAAGAAGATAGAATTATTGAAGCTACTATTTTGAAAAACCATATTTCTTAATCGATTACGCAAACCAGTGGCGGATAAATATAATAAATCTCCTTAAAAAAATTAGAAACCTACGCCACCTTATGTTTTTCACCTTACGTCACGTTGCATTAAGCGAGCACGTTTCACGATCGAGAGTAATCGATCCAGACTGGAGCGGTTAGGAAAGAAAAAGACGGATAAAAGCGATGCGCATCGCTTTCCATTAAATTATCCCCGGGTGTTCCCGATACCTCGGAATCCCGTCTTTGGTAGCCGCGTGTCGCGTTAGTTTACAATTAGCGTCGCACGGTTTCGAAGGCTTCTCGTCAAGCTGCAACGTTAATGAGAAACCTGTTTATCACGTTCATCGCGAGCCTCGTTCGTTCATTCAGCCCCCGAGTTTCTAGCAGATCTCCTTTTTATTCTTAGTCGAACGATTAAGTTTTCAACTAAGAAAAAGAAGAATTTTTCGCAGAAGATATCGAATAAAATTTTACATCACTGTTTAATTAAATTATCGAGAGCCCCAAAGTTTTCTATATAGATAAAAGAATTATAGTCTTCCAAATTCTTATAGTTGCATAGAAGTATTGCTAATTTTTAGTTAATCAGTACGTAAATAATAAAATAAATAGTTTTTACAGCCATTGTACAATATATTTTTAATCTAAACTGCATGAAATAAATGAATTTTTCCTGATTAATAATTACGTATATTTTAATAACTACACTGCGGATTTTTATAGATTTATGAGAGGTCCAAATGTTCAAAAATTTATAGAATGTATAACAATTCAAAATATTTATAGCAAAGTGCATATTATAATATTTAGATGGCAAAACAAGTCTCTACTTAAAAACTATTTGTAAGGTCATACATTTTTCGAACAGGCTATTTTTAAGCCGTTCTTCGCAGTCGTTAATTACAAGAAGCTTAACATAATTGGGCTTAATTAATTAGTACTTAAATATCGAACGAAATACGACGCGTACAAATACTTTTTGTAGCCACTGCACCTGAATTTTTCAATGAGTCGTTGTTTATATTTCCGCAACGATAAATTTGTATAGTTGCCCAACGCTATCGTTTCGGTTTGATGCAAAGGAGCAATTTTTCAACTCGTTGCACTACGTTGTCCCATATTTTTCTAATTAAAAGCAACGACGATAGACATGTGATTGCGCGATGAAAAATTGCTGGTCTGAATCCAACAAAAATGATCGAAAAGTTACTTAATCATCGTGTATTAATTATTTTAATATCCCCAATTAATTACCTACTATTTAAGTGTGCAAATAAAGACAGTGGCGTGCAAATGCTTTTCGTAGTCGGTGAAACGAAAAAAACGAATTTGCATAAAGATCCGCAATCTACTAATGACAAATGAATATAAATCGCACGAATTAATTGCGTAGACTGAGAATCGAGATAATTTTGCAAAGGAATTAATTGCACGGTAATTTAGCATTCTAATTCGTCGAACTTCCTTAGAATTTTAATTGCGCTGTAATGTAGAATTTCATTCCATAGAACGTCCTTAGAATTTTAACCCTGAGTCATTTTTGTTCAGATTGTAATTTCATCTTAATTTATTTTCTTCAATATTCCTTTCTAAATACTAAATATATATGTTATAGTAAAATTTTATTAACAAAGCTAAAACAATAAAATCGAAATATGGAGCGAATTTACCTTGAAAATAAAATAAAAAAACATTTTGCATATTTTAGTCCCCTATAATATATAGAGTCCCCTATAAATACGTAAAGATCCGCAGTCCGATAACAATAGATTAAGTAAATTTTCTTCTCTTCAAGAACAACGATACATAAAAATAGAGACTTCGGTACGAATTCCAAACGTTTGCTAAATTTTTCCAAAGACTAGCTATATGTAGATAACGAAATTAATCGAACAGTATTTTAGAATCTTAGAATCTCGATAGCCTGGATCTTCGAATAATATTCCGATATGGGGAACGGGACGGAAATATTTAAAGACGATTGCTCATCTGGATCGTTGCTCTCGCTGTGCTTCTGGTTCTCGATTCCCGGATTAAACAGCGATAGAAAAATATCGCTTGTTAACTAACGGAAGCGGCCAGTCGGTCGAACCTTTTTTCTTTTTCTTTTTTTCGAGCGTACGCCTCGCTTCGTTGCAAACAGAATAACACATCGTCACTTAGCAGCGTTTAATTTTCTCGCCGCTATTTTCCCTCGCGTTGCTCGATCGTAATCCGCTCTTCTGACAGCTCGCGGAAACGACCGGGAGAGTAAAGAGAGGATGAGAAGGGAAAAAGAGTCGAGAACTGTGGGCGAAGAAGGGAGAGAATCTGGAGTTATTTTCTTGTCGAACGGGGGCCCCATCGCGCGGAGGATAACCAGAAATGTTTGATTTCTTTTTCCCCTCCTCGTTGTTCGGGATACGTTGCACCTACGCATTTGCGTCAGCAGAAAACTCCCAACGATTATACGATTATTCCGGCGATCTTGGCCAGATTCGATTCCGATTTCTTGCGAAAACACTCGCTAGTCCAATAATAATCTGTTTCCGGTGTAAACAGAGTGGATAGGTACTCGCAGAAACAAAGTTGCAATTGGTGAATCGAACGTTACATAATGCAGATACTACAGGGAAGCGAAACAGTCGAGTCGAAGTTTTTGAAACGCATATTTTTTATTGACGCGTGGAAATATAGGGTGAATGAAATGCCTTTACTTTTGCAATTAATATTCGCTAATTCAAGCACCTGTGTAAAATTTTCCAGAACGTATTAGGTATATAATAGTACTGGTGACAATAATAGAATTATTTTCTAGTAGAAGAGAATAAGACGCATTTGAAGAATAATAAATATGCCAAAAGTTTGTGCTTATCCTCTTAACACTCGATAGTTTGAGATTTTAAGTAGAAAAAGGAAAAGAAAGGGAAATAAGAAAATGTCTAAACATAGTAAATTAGGGGAAAAAGTTTACAACAATACGAACACGAAGTGAATATTTTATTTTGATCTGACTATAAGTCTTTGTGAAATAAAAACCGCACGAATTTAATACAATGGAATCTGCTTATTATGATCCTTTTGGGACTTGCAATTTTTGATAAGAATAACCGGCTGATTATATTACGCGGAGGATAAAAATGTTCATTATTGAATTCATTTTATTGCGAACACTTATGACTAGACTGCGGTTCTGTACGTACTTATGGCAAATTTAAATGTGCAAAAAAGAACAGATTCCATGCGATACATAAAAATATACGAATTTAGAGGATCAAACAAATCTCTATTAAAGTCCACTCTTTCAACATTACTTATGGAGATCGGAATTTGCATAAACAACCAAAGTCTAGGTATCATGTTTGTACATAGTTTAACGGGTATAATATCTGTTTTAAGAACATTCACATTGTCATGAGCTTGCCTCTCTAGCTTACATATTTTCTAACGATTCTTGCGATGCATTCGTATAAAAAATAAAAGGTATGCTTTGATTAAAAGTAAGTTTTAAAGAAAAGGTTCAATTAGTACGAATTCGTTAAGAATTCTTATCGTTTGTCTCCAAATGTAAATATCAAAATTGACACCAATTCTATACAGAATTTTATATAGAGTATTTTGAGACCCACTAATTATGCTAACAATAGCTGCGTGATAATATTATCCATGATTATAAAAACGGTTCAATTAGTACCGAACTTGTTAAGAATTCTTATCGTTTGTCCCCAAATGTAAACATCATAATTGACACCGATTCTATAGAGAATTTTCTACAGAATATTTTGAGACCGACTAATTATGGTAACAATAGCTGCGCGATAACATTATCCGCGATTATAATAACCGAATTCCACTAAATTTCGTTTAAACAACCTTACGAACATCGAACAACGTTTCTCATCGTTCTCCAACATAATTATTAATATCGAAGCTTGAAACCTAGTCGTAAACCGAACGCTGCTCGCAAAGGGGTTAAATCTGCTCATTAAAACACACTTAATTTCCCCCATTCATCGCGGACTCTTTTCTGGTCGGAGAATTCGACGTGTTGCGGTGCTTTTGGCCTTTCACCGAAGAAGTGGTGTGTGCTCGTTCGAAGAGAGACGCAACAATGAGAGGAGCGGGTAACCGAAGACGGGGTAAATCATCGAGCGGTGGTTGCCACCGTTGGTACGGTAGCTCCGCGCGCGGAATAATGCGTTTGCCCTCGCGCTAAACACGACTGTGCCACAATGACGATCATCGAGAAAATATCGAGTGTCCGTAACATTATACTTTTCTGCCGTTTAAATGGCAGCGACACGGAATTCTGGCCAACAGGGGACGAACACCACCGACTGCCGTGCGCGAGTTCCACTTGTCTTTCTTTCTTCCTTCGAGCGAAGCTTCTTTCGCGCGTTCCTTCGTGCCATGGGACACCAGGTATCCGGATCATCCGGACACGCCTCGCGTAGACTTGTTTGGTATTCCAAGGGGCGCGAATAGGCGTATCGTTTACGATACTGGGGGGGTGGGACGTGCTTTCGATGCTCTTTTTTTCTTTTCGTTTTCCTTCCTTTCCTTGCCGTGATTTGCCGGACAGTTTTTTCACAACATTTATTTCCTCTATTTATTCGTATCCCAAACTAAGTGATCAGCTTACGAATGGGAATAAGATTGAATTGTATATGGGAGTAAGAGTGAACAAGATTGTTCACTCGTGGTCCGACTTTTTATTTAGTTGCTATATTAAAGTGATAATCAGCCACGGTAGCTTTTTATGCATTAATGGGAAGTTCAAAGTTGCAAGGAAACGCAAACGGCATGCAATGTGCAAAGATGCGAAAAATATGCAAAGTAAGCCATGCGTTATTGCGTTTAGAGGGTGAAATAAATTTCTGTTCGAGTTCCGTTTCAATAAATGTGAAATTAGAATAATATGTATGTGTAAAAAAATCCCCGCTATAGTAAATAATGATCTGCGTCGAAAATTAAAAATCCGACTCCAAAAATTAAACATCGTTGGAGACAAACCATAAGAATTCTGTATAAATTCACACTAAATGAACCTGTGGCTTTAAACTTACTTTTAACCGAAGCGTACCTTTTATATTTTATACGAGTGCATTGTAAGAATTATTAGAAAATATGTACAAGCTTATGACAATTTGAATGTCCTTAGAAAAGATAGTACACACCTTAAACTACGTACAAATGTGATAACTAGACTGTGGATGTTTATGCAAATTCATATTTTTAGGGATGGGATTAAATAAATGGAATCTCAACAGCAATTTACTTCACTCTCGAGATATTATAATGCTTACGTATTTTATTTTGGGTATTCGGTATGCTTTTGAGCATTCTGAGAGCATTCCCAACTTGCTTGCATATTTAACTTTTTCACGAAGCAAACAACACGTGGATACTCGCAAGCTTCTCATCGAACAACGTTTACATTCCGGGATCAAAGTGAAAACATTTCCCAAATTATAAACTCACGCATTAACTATAGTTACGAAACAATCTCTTGTTCGCATGACACAACGAAACGTAATGTCCATAGATCAATCACAACTTCTCCACGCAAGAATCATTTCCCAATCCTCCCAAAGTTTATCGTTCGAATCTGTCAGTTCATCTTCTACCAATCGACGCCCATATGGAACGCGTTTCACCTCCGATGAAGACAAATGTACACTCGAATCACGTGTCAACGAGTCTCCTCTTGCAACAGATTTTCCCACACTCAAATCTCTCCGTCACAACGGAACATAACACAGAAGAAGAAGAAGAAGAAGAAGAGAACAACAACGAAGTTAGAGAAGACGACGTAGAAGAAGAAGGGTCGGTTGTCTCCGTGGTCTGGTAGGAAAGGTCGAAAAAAGGGGGGAGAAATAAAACGGTGGAAAGAAACGAAACGAAGAAAAGTAGAGAAGGAGAGGAGGTAGGACAAGGAAGGGGGAAAAAAGAAGGAACGAGGAGAGAAGAGCGGAGAAAACAAAACGGAATTGCGGCCTAGCTGCGGTGGATGATTTAGGGGGCGAGGGTCGCGGGTCGAGACCGGGCTCTGGAATGCTGGACCCTCTTTCTACTCCTCTCCTTTTCCATCCTCTCGCCCTCTTCCATTTCCCCTCTCGCTTACTCTTTCCCTCTTTTCCTCCGCTCCGTTGGAATCGCTGGCGGAGGAGGATAAAATGATAAGGGACAAGGATAACAGATAGAACATTTACATAGGTCGTTAGTGCGGTCACACGCAGGGACTCTCTCGCGTGTACCAGCTCGACTTTTGGCACTGGCCCCCTTTTGACAATCGTGAGACCTTATACGCTAGCGAACCTCGCCAATTTTTGCTGCCCAAATTTTACGTTCGCTCGATTTTACCTTTGTAATCGTTGTAGCAGGGAAATTTTAGAATAATGCGGGATTATTAGTTCTGGTTGGGATTCGATTTTGGCACAGGTTGGGAACTTTGAATTGGGGGAATATAAAGTGGAGAAGTTTGAGTAGGAGAAAAATATGTACCATGACTAGATATATGGATCTTTATGCATTTATGGGAAATTGAAATTTGCAAGAAAGAACAGATTTCATGTGGTACGTAAAGGTATAAGAAATATTTGAAGTAACGTACAACGTACGACATTTAGAGGATCAAACGAATCTCTATTGATGTTCGCTCTTTCAATTTTATTAGCAAGAATATGCAAAATATAGCTTATGATGTTTAAGGGATGAAATCAGTCCGTATTTAAATTCCATTCTTTGTTTTGATTCAGAAGATTTTGAATTTGCTTAAAGATACGCAGTGTACTCATCGCAATATGAACGTGAAAGAAAAAATTGTGATGTTTAGACTGAGATTCGGATATGCCAAAAATCACACGTAATACCTAACTAAGAAAGGGAAACCAGGATTTTGCGAATTTTGTCTGAAGTAAATAACACCGATAACCAGACAGCGGATTTTATGCGTTTGTAACAAACTTAAACTTATTAAATTATTAAGAGGAAAAAATAACCTTCCACCCAGATTCCACTTGATTAATTTGCTTGATAAAAGTATAAATTTGTTCGGCAGAATTATTTGTAAACTCTTTCGTGTTTTAACAACTTAATTGTTTATAGATCAGCAGTAAACGTTATAGTTAATCTAAGAGTTTTATGCGATGGATGTGTTCGCCTAATTTTTGAAGTACTGACTCCCTTTCACAATCGTGAAATATCATATACTTATAGTTCCAACTTCCGTTGCTTAAATTTTGCATTCGAGTCTTGTCCCATGACTACTTAAGTTGATTTAGTCTTAATCAAGAATACAAAACGCGCATGCTTTAGTTTGCACGCATTATCGATGCTTCTCAAAGTTTCCCGTCATTCATAACGTTCATCCTCTTTCTACAATTATTGAATTTTACACGAACCGTACAGAATTAAAAGGAAATCAACTCCACGTCGTTGATTCATACGCGAATCAATGTTGCAAATCTTTTCGTCTAACTTTCACGCTCGCGTTCCTCTGCAAACGGAAAGAATCTGATAATCGAGAAAGCACACTGGAATATTCGTGTTGCTTCATTTTTGTATCGATGCTGCAAGATAAAGCTTAGGGCAGAAATAATTCCAGGGGAAGTTGATGAGAATACCAAGAATATCGAGAGAAGGTATGCGGAGAATGCGAAGAATCTAGTTCGTAAAGAACACAGGTTTATCTAGATCGCGGACGAGGGACGAAATATAGCCGGGGGCTGGGTCAATTATGTAAGTGGTCGACGCCGGACATAATTTGTCGTCGAACGAATTAAGAGTTTAATTAATTTCGCGGAGACTCCCCCCCCGACTTTCTCAGCCACCAGGCGTTCCACTGACTTTTATTCGGCGAAGAAAGACTCCTATCCCGGGGGATTTCGAAGGATTGACCTGAGGATCCCGCGTCAGAAACCATGGAAATCGTAGGCCCAAGCTATTATAATTTCATTTCGTAACCTAATATCGTGTAGCACTGAAGAATTTATCGAGCAGCTACGTGGTAATTTACTTGCACGAATCTGTGAAACCTTTCTTTCATGGTTCAAGAATCGAAGGGTTGAAGCGTTGCGCAACTTGTGAAACTTTCTCGAAACGGAAAGAAACTTTCTTAACCCTTTGCGGACGTAGATTAATAACACTTAAGGGAGTATTTTGATTTTGAATTCGAAGCCTTTAAATTTCCAAGCTTCTGAATTCCAGACCATTACATTCCCAAAACTGTGAAACGTTTATTAACGATATTAATTTACATTTTCTGCTTTAATATCGACGTGCGTCCACGAAACCTAAAAAATGATTAGGCGGCTATTTGTAGACACTCGTCCGCAAAGAGTTAACACATTTTTTGTCAATAAGTTTTCCGTATAAATCCTTATAAATCGATCTTTTGTTCTCTATATCGTCAATAATAATTCAACTAGTAGACAAAGTAATACTTTAAATCTTTATTTCGCTTCAGATGTTTTTATAAGATTGAAATTATCGACTGTTACCGAATTGAATTACAGGAAGTTCCATTTTTAAATGAATGTCTTTGGATAAATCATCTAACTACTTTTTGAAGAGTTTTCGATGATTTGGTAAATATTACCATCTTTGTCTCTCATGTTATATGTTCATTATGAAAACGACTTCTACTTCTGGAAAATAATTCATTCCATACCATTTTGGATTTTATCGAACACAAAACTACATGGAATCTTAAACGTCTCATTAATGAAGAAAGTAGAATTGTCCCACTTTCGTAATAAGAATACTTTCTTCTAGAAGTAACTAGAAGTAAGAGTTGAAACATCGATCAGTTAAAACGTAGAAATTCCTTCGTTGGAGATCGATTTCCATTATTTTAACCATCTAAATTTCAAAACATCTAAATTTCTCTAACTATACGCTGGATATCTTCTTAATCAAATCTTCTCAACAAAAGGAATACTTTGCATAGCTGCGAGGAAGTTGCACGCATAAACGCGAATCTCTGGAAGAATCATACGATCTAAGACATTTCCGCTTTCGAATATCCTCGACGCATAGCGGATGCAATCCGTGATACGAACGCGGAACCATGTGCGAATCGATCTCGGAAAAATTTTCACCTACGATCTTACGTTTCGCGGAGGAGAATCGTGGAAAGTGCGGGAGATAACAATCGAGCGAGTTCGTACACGTGTTAAAATCGCGGCGCGCGTTACCGGTCCCCGATTACGTGAATTTATTGCCTGTTGCGATGCAGCCAGTAGAATGGGTTGTTAGGCAAAGCGCAGGAATCAGTCGGTACCACGTATAGATGGCGCAGATTGCGTATTGTTCGCGGCTAATTAGGATACGAGTGGAGAACGGTAAAACTCGCAACAACCGAGGAACGAAACGCGCTTGGTCGTACATGTGGCCGATTTAACTTCAGTCGAATTAACGGAGAAAACCGACAAATCGGCTGAAAAATTTGCCGTTGTAACATTTTACTTTGTAGCATTAATATCTCGACGCGTTGGCTATTGCGAAACGAAAACTATGAATTCTGTGATTCATTCGAGTCTAATTGTAATACAGTGGGCGATGAAATTATTATGAACACGTCAACGTTATCGCTTACTGAATTCAAATGAAAATGCACTTAAAATGAAATCTCTTTTTATATAAATATTATTGCAATAATTCGATACCAAAGTTGAGAAACAAACGGAGGATTGTTTCCTTTGTAAAATACAAGAATTTTTTATTTTACTTCGCATATTCTGTATATTTTTGCATATCTTTGCATATTTTCAATAATTCAATCATATGTTGGTGTAATTATTAAACGTTTTAAAGAAATGTGTCTATAAGATTTATTCAAAAAAATAATTCTGTAATATATAAAAATTCTTTAAATATCGCGTTGGATCATAAATTCATCTCGTTTTTCTATAAGCTTTTTAAATCATACAAATTCTACAACAGAGGAAAAAGTTTACCACGTCTTTCACAGCTGTTCGATACCAAACTCATGTTAGAGGAAGCTCATACTACGCTACACGGTATTAACAATGGTCTCAACTCGATTCTAAAGAATGTTAACACGTATTGTAAATTCATCCACTTCTTTTCCACTCCCTTTAGCTTTAAATCTGAATTATTACGTTGTTCAAACTCTTACGATTGATCTCAATTTTTCTCTGTACTCTAAATGGTTTAACGCCGTTAATAAATAATAAATAATAAATTAGACTATTAGAGAAGATCAATCAAAGCGAAATACACGTGTTATTATATTTTAGGGGTGAAACAATTCTTTTTTAAGTCCCGTTTCTGCAATTTTACACGAGACTTCGCAATCATTCGGAGTTAGGTGCTTTGCAGCTTCGTACGGAACGTATTGTGCAAATATGCCGCGTTATCTTGAACTGTAATAGATGTTGACGGAGATCGAACAGAGGGATAGGATTTTGAGAAGCGGGGCATTAATCAGGGTACGCAAAAACGCTTTGGGAGAGCGTCGAGGCGTCGGACGGGCGAAAAGTCCCCGATAAATAAAATTCCAGCGTGAAACGACACGCGAGCACGCCAACGGAGTATCAACGATAAAAAGACACGAGCATTCGACTGACTCTCTCGCCTCGGTAAATGGGGGGGCCTGTGGCGAGATTAGAATCCAGCTTCCGCGTTAGAACTATCCTGGCAAACGACTACAGGATTTTTATTCCGCTGTCATTCGTCAATCATTCATTGCAAAGGACTGTTACGAGTTTCTTTCTCGTACGTGAATCCTAAAACCGTCGAGTTCAAGAATTCTTAGGTAATAATGGCGGAGGAATAGATGGTCGAAAAATATATCCGACTTTTGCCAAGTTCGTTACCTCAACTTCGATATTCGCTATAAAAAGAGGAGGGAATTATGGAGAAAGCAGGCGCCATTTGTATTTCACGAGAATTCTCACCGATGCGATACGACATTCCTGTGGTTCCTTAATCATCGTGGGAAATAATTATGAATCAATTAGGATGCTTTCGAAGATCAGTTTTCCGGGAACTGAAATTAGCAGTTTGCAAACGTGAGATTCATTGGAAAACGAGTGCAGAAGGATTAGAAAAGGGGATGAAATTAGAGTAGAAAACAAAAATTTGACTCTCTATCTATAATATATTAGGCTAGTGTATATTAAATGTTCTTCAAAGTAAAACTTTCAGCGCAAGAAGTAGATTTTTCCAAATAATTTGGAAGCACTTAATTCAAGTAATTTCTGTATGATTCTGCGTACTGATTACCACATGATTAATTAATTTCATTATACTATATTCATAAAAATAGCCAATTGTAAGATTTTTTGGAGTACCTCTTAATTTGCTATCCAATTATCATTGTTGAACATTGTAAATCAAAGTTCAAGTAGTCTAACATTTATACAAGTTTCTTTTCTAAATACCAAATACATATTTTTAATAGTTTTCACTGTATATTTTGCAAATTCGTACTTCTATAAAGAATCATTCAAATATTCCGATTATTCGTGATGACAAACATTGAATTTTTCTTAATTTTATTACAGAAACTTTTTTTTACACTTAATATTTAAAAAGGAAATATTGGAAAGTAAAATATTGGATATAAATGTGCCGTTGAACATTAAAACGTGACCAATGTAATTATAAAGTATGAAACGTGCCATAATTCAGTAAAACCGATACGTTTACTATAAATCTTATGTTTGTTGCACAAACTGACGTGCTGATATACTTTAAAACTGTTCCTATTTAAATGAGAACGTTTCAAGTGACATTAATAGGGACATTGAACTCTCTTGTACATTTTCAATAAATCAGTAATTAATTCATTACAAAATGCCGATAAATAAAAGAGCGGTCGAGCAAAGTTATGCTCGAAACTGGAACAATTTTTACGTTAAACACGTTCCGAAACAGTTGAACGAAGCGAACGCGCGAAGCTTTAAAGTGGCAGTAAGTACATACGTGGTACGTCTAACCTATTCATTTACCATCGCACATTGTGGCCGGATTCTCCTTCTATTACTCGCGACGCGCATAAAATAAGAAGGGAAAGGGGGATGATCCGCGTAATATTTACGAACAGTCCCAGCCTCTAATGGTTTCGATGCGGTCAGATGCGCGTACCTGTCCGACGATGCGTGTGCACGCGTGCACAGCTATCCTTCATGCGGTCTCGCGTGTTCCTCGCGTCGATGCACGCACGCACACAGGCCCAGGGTGCTATCATTGCGAACGTAGGAGGGTGGCGAGGTCCAGGCCACGCACGGCCTGCACACGGGCGTGAATTATGCCTCGCGCGAGATGTCAAATTGCTCGCCATATCGTAAAATATACAACTCCTCGCGCTGTGGGAAACATTATGTTCTCTCCCACCCTTGGGCCCATCCGATCCCCATCGGTCCTTCCCTCCTTCGTTCACCGATTCGACCCCTTCCACCTCGCCGAAGGCTTCCCCGTAACTCTCACCCCTATCGGGAATAAAGAACCAACGCAACGGTTTCATTCGTCAGAGGAAAGCCAAGATTGCGTTTACCGCGCGGTTTTAGCGACTCCTTTGGCTCGATTCGCGATCGGTTTCGGGGGTTGCGAAACTGTTTCATCGTTGGATTGCGTTTGCTGTTCGCGGTGAACCAAATTAGGTTGGCTGAAAAGTCTTTTCGTATTTTAAAGAAAGCTTTAGCGAACAATGCGTCGGTGAATTGCTTTCGACTATTTCTCCTTCTCTAACGTCGAAGCGACGATATTTGTGCGACGTGTACGAGACTCTAGACTCCTTTTGTGATTAGTATAAAACGATTAAGAAAGGTTTAGTCGTAAGAAACGATTAAGAAACGTTTTATTGGCGATTGTAGAATGCACAGTTGGTCTCCGTGTTTTATAAACAGCGAACTAAATTAGTAGCCTAATAAATTAGAACAACGGAAAACCGAAACGTTATCGAAGAATTGAAACGTTTTTTTATTTTTTTCAATAAGGAAACTCGCTTAAGATGACTCGTTCGGGATTCAGATTTGCCTAGTTTTGTTCTATTACAGAATTTCATAAAACTTAATACGCTCCCTGTTTTTCTCCTTTCCACAAATTTCATCCATTTCTCCGCTTTTCCCCTCCACACTTAATACTTTTCTCACACTTTCCTGCCACTAAACGTTCCCATTATTATTTCGAAATTATTCTCTTGCTAGAAATGCCAGTTGAACGCGCCACTGTAGGGGTTGAAATTCCATAATGTGTCGATGTTCGTTTAATAGCCGCAGAGAGCTTCGGAACGCGATCTGATTTAGCAATCTTTCTACCACGCCCTGTGTCTAATCGCCAGAGCGGTCTCTGTTCATTAATAAGCCTAAAACTGGCCCACACACGAGAACCGAGGCACGTCAACTCCGAAAGGTTCCGTGGCAAACGAAACGCAGAGAGAATCGTGAAGGGAAGAAAGGATAGGGGAAAAAGGAGGGTGGAGACCTGAGAAACTCTCCGTCGACGATCTACGCCGCGAGAAAACGTCGAATCATCGACGGTCAATAAATACCGATCGATCTTGCGCCAGCATCTATTAATGACTAAACGTCGGCTAACTAAATTAACCGTGACTAAAGCGCGTTTAATTCGGCGTTCCGCCATTGCCGTAACATTGTTTCGTTCGACGATAGGCGCGCAAACCTTCCTCCAAGTCCCACCTTAATCTCCTAACTCCGATGTTCTCGAATTAACATCCGTGAACGATTCCATTCACGGGAGAATCCTTTTATCCGATTCGTCGATTTTTTCAAAGCAAAGCAAAGGATGATTTTATCCCGTGAATTATTGCCCCCGCGCTCGCTAATCTCGCACCGGTTACACGAAGACTGACGTACACTTGCCAGTGTTTCCCGCTTCTTGGACATGATTTAATCCTTTCCAAGCGAATCGAATAAAAGCAAGGCGAGGGGCAAAGAAAGGGCCGGTGAATTTACATCGTTCCAACGTGTCTCGTTCCAAGGTATTCGATGAAGCATCGCCTTTGGAAGTCTCTCGGTTACCTGGTAACTTCATGCTATATACCTCCACCTTGCCCCTTGCTCTCGTTAGTTCCTCCCTGTAGCATGTTCGTCTCGCGCCTTTATACTCCCTCGAATCCGTCCCGCGAACGTTTCCCCGCTTAATCCTGCCCGCGCGTAAATCACCAACTTCCTTCTTGACGCCTCCAAGGGTACTTGGCGTGTAGCCTTCCCCTGTACGGAGAATTGAAACTTTTCCCCAACAGATTCCACATCCAGAACGAACACTTTTTCTCGTTCGGTGTTGCAGGTATACTCCGGGATATTTTCTATTCTATTTCTCATCTATGTATATTTCGAAGGTTCGATAAGCTGACTGCCATGTTGATTCGATAATTTTTGCAGAATCGATAGCGACGAAATGTAGCTTCACATTGCAATTTTGTGCATTTTCGTGACACGTCACGTTATTCAAATCTTTCAGCTTTCGACGCTTTCAATTTTCAAACATTACAATTCTCAGTGCATTCAATTCCCAATGATTTACATTTCCGAAGTGTAGAATTCTCAAAGTTTGGAATACACAATGCTTTGAATTACCAGAGCTTGAAATTCGCAAAGCTTAGAATCATCAAAGCATTGGATTTCCAAAGCTTTGAATTTCAAACTCTTCCAATTCTCAATGCTTTGAATTGCCAAAGTTTAAGCTTCTCAATGCTTTGAATTTTCAAAGCTTAGAATTCTCAATGCTTTGAATTTCCAAAGCTTAGAATTCTCAATGCTTTGAATTTCCAAAGCTTAGAATTCTCAATGCGTTGAATTGCCAAAGCTTAAGCTTCTCAATGCTTTGAATTTTCAAAGCTTAGAATTCTCAATGCTTTGAATTTTCAAAGCTTAGAATTCTCAATGCTTTGAATTTCCAAAGCTTTGAATTCTCAAAGCTTAGAATTCTCAATGCTTTGAATTTCCAA
Source organism: Eucera pruinosa (assembly GCA_028830335.1). Classification (NCBI taxonomy): domain Eukaryota; kingdom Metazoa; phylum Arthropoda; class Insecta; order Hymenoptera; family Apidae; genus Eucera; species Eucera pruinosa. The sequence goes on along the minus strand of JAMYCR010000015.1, from coordinate 9,637,209 downwards.
AGCTTAGAATTCTCAATGCGTTAAATTTCCTAAGATTAGAATTCTCAATGCTTTGAATTTCCAAAGCTTTGAATTCTCAAAGCTTAGAATTCTCAATGCTTTGAATTCTCAAAGCTTAGAATTCTCAATGCTTTGAATTCTCAAAGCTTAGAATTCTCAATGCTTTGAATTTCCTAAGATTAGAACTCTCAATGCTTTGAATTCTCAAAGCTTAGAATTCTCAACGCGTTGAATTCCCAAAGCTTAGAATTTCCAATGCTTTAAATTCCAAAACTTTCCAATGCCCAAAGTTTAGAATTCCGAATGCTTCGACTTTCCAATGTTTAGAATTTCCAAAACTTCGAATCTTCATAGTTTCCTGTATTAAATCACTTCAAATTCGATTATGGTGCCCAGAGCAAAGCGTATAAATCTTGTCCAGCAGTGAACGCGTTAACTCACGACTGATCGAGTTAAAAATTGCAACATGGAAGACGAGAACGGCAAACGTCGATAGGAGATTCAAAGGGAGGACTAAAGGGAAGGTTGTCGAGGGTTAAAAGCGACAGAAGTGGACCTAAGTAGCCGTGTACGCGGCAGCACTCGAAACACAATTGGTTCCGGTTCTCAAAACCTGAAATGCTAATCCCGCGTGTTTTCTTTTCACCGATTACTCCCTCTCGTTCTCACTTGAACTCTCCGTAATATTCGCGTCTCTCTTTCTCTTCGGTCGAAAAAACTTCTCTCGATCGGCGTATTGCAAGCGTTATTTCGGCGATCGACGTCGAAAAGTTTCGGGAAAATCTTGACAATAGGCCGCCTAACAAGCAGCTTCGCCGTGTTGTATCTCTTTCCTTTTTCGCTAAGTCGGATTTCCTCTTTCATCGTTGCCTCTTCTGGCGTTTAGCACCGGTGCACAAAGATGCAACAAAGCTACTTCGGGTCCGAACTCCTGTGTGTGCCCTCTTTCGTTTCTATTTAAGGGAGAAGCTCGGTGTTTGCTGTTTTCTACGAGGCCCGTGCAAAAGTTGACGAGAGACTTTCAGTGGCTGAGGTTGTTGAATGAGAGGGTAAGGGCGCGCACCTACTTCTGCTTCTCAATGCCGATCCTCGAGGACCCTCGAGCGTGTGTTCCCGCCGCCTGTTTGCATACCTGTGAGGCACACGCTTCGATATTGCCCTTCCAGCCGCTTACAAACCGTTTACCAGCCGATCTGCGTGTACGCTTAGACGAATTCAAACTTCGCAGCTCGCGTTTCTCGTATCCTTTTCGCTGCGAATATACAGATTTCCCCGCGCTATGTATTCTCGTCAATTGCGTCGCACTTTCACCACTTTCGAGATCTTTAATTAGGGATTGACTGTTTAAGCATAATTCGCAGAAAATAATTATTTGTCGTTAAAACTGAATAATAAAGCTGCTGTTACCGCAATAAAGGGACTGGATAAATAGTGAAACACTTATGGTTATGTGTTACACAGAAGAAGCCAAATTTAATAATCACGAATGCACTGCGGATCTTTATGGATTTATTGGAAATTTAAATGTTGAAGAACGTTATAGGGAATGTGTAAAATATTCAAAATAAACGCGATATTATAATGTTTGAAGAGTGAAGATATCCCGTATTTAGCTTCCGTTTCTTTATTGCTGTTTATAAAAGAATGAATATGCATAAAGATCCGCAGTTTAATTGTCAATAATTTAGCGAGAGCCCAAAATCATAGTTATTGAATGGGTTTTGCACTGTGATCGAAGGGTTATATAACAATGATTCACTCCTGTTTTGCTACGTACATAAAGATAACCAATTTGATCCTTATTTGAATAAAAGAAGTGTCACTATACCGCCACTTAGCGTTTTTCGATATGGAATATGTCAGACTATTTAATCGAGGAAATAATCTCAGACAGTGGTTTACTTTTAATGCTTCATTTCATACCGTGTTAATTATGCACGTGTTTACTGGACAGAGGTTGCTTCTAGACTAATTACATACATAAGAGAAGAGTACAATGTCGGTAATAAGGTTTGGTAAATAGGGTAAATGTACCACGTACTGCCACTTTAAAGTTCGCGTGTAACTTTATTTAACTATTTTAGAACGTAGTTAACATAAAGATCGTTCCAGTTCGGAGCATAATATTGCTCAACCGCTCTTTTATTTATAAACATGTTTTTTTATATCTTCCATATAATAAATTCATTACTACGTAATTGAAAATGTACAAAAAAATTCAATGTCCTTCGTACTGTCACTTGAAAACTTTTCATTTAAATAGAAACACGTTTTACGTATATTAACACGTTGGTTTGCGTAACAGATATAAGGTATATAGTAAACGTCGCGCCTTATTGAATTATTACACGTTCCACACTTTGTAATTATATTCGTCACGTTTTAACGTTGAACAGCACATTTACCTCCTAATATTTATTTACAAATATCAAGTGTAAACGAATATACAATGTCTATGTGTTGTTACGTAAACCGAGGTCCAAATTTAGTATGAAAATTTGTTTACTTACGATTCTTTGTACATTACTTTGTTAATTAAATAAACGAATTCAAATGGCAGTTACAGGAACAATGACAGTACGTGAGTCAATTACCCTATACAATAGATGTCACATCTGACATACATCGTGCGAGCATACATACGCATACAGTGTGCCTCCCACCTATTTACAGTTACATTCTCAACGGAATAAAAGTACATATAGCGATCGCGTTGCTTAGCGTTTTTCGACAAGATTTTCCCAATAACTCCGGACACTTGAGGCGATTAAACGGACGATCTTCTCGAAGAACGAGAAGATGTCCAGTGTCCTCGGAACAGAGAGACACACAGAGTCCAGGAGTAGTCCGCTGCTTCTTGGCAGCGAAGATATTCAATTATGGTAGATCGGTGCAAAGATACGCGGCGCCGTGACAACTATATACGCGCGGGTCAGTGTCCAAAAAAATGCCACCTTCCACGAATAAATAACGCGCGCTTTGCATACGGGCCCCTGGACCAGGGCCGTACGGTAGCTCTCCGAAACTGAACCTGCTTCGCCAGAACGAGCATATTGTTCTTCACTGGGTCAACATCCGACAGAAGTCTCTCGAACAGGAACCCGAAGAATTCCGTATCGTGGTATCAATTTCCGTGTAATGAAACGAGCGGCGGCGGGCAGCAAGGGTGAAACCGAAATCCGATGGATTTTCTGTTTTCCATGAGGATAAACCCGAGGAGACCTGGTATCCCGACCCTGGTAACTCTAGATGGGCATACCCATGGCGCCCCTATCTTTTATGCCGACAGTTTCTGAAAATCTCCCAGTTTGATCTGACTCCCAGCTAGGGGAAACACAGGACGCGGCGGAGAGAAACGGACGAGGAAGAGAGAAGAAGAAGAAGCGGGGAGAAAGGGAAGATTAGTTGCCAGCGACAGCAGCAACCGCAGCAGCAACACGTGTGCTCCGTGGATGGAGTTTACATAAACACGTATAAACGTCGTGTAAACCGGCGAGAGAGAAAGAGAGAGAGAGAGAGTTCCTCGAGTGGCGAGCTTGTGCGAGTGCTACGGTAGCATCCCGACTCAGATAACGGCCAAGGATATACGACTCTAAACTGCACCTACGTGCAGGACACCGGGCTACCGAATTTTAGAGAAATCAAGATCCCCGGCCGATTTTTTGCAATGGGACACACAACTGAGGACTTGGAGATGTTGCAGAATCTTGGCGAGAAACGGAGACTCTTTCCTTAGGAGGAAAGTTCATCTTTGGCGAAGCTTTGTTTGCCACTACTGCGATGTTTGAGACCACTTTCTGCATCGAAGGATCTATACCAAAAATGGAATATTATCGTCTTGATCTGTACCAAATATGGAATATTATCATCTTGATTTATAGCAAATATGGAATATTATCATCTTGATCTGTACCAAATATGGAATATTATCATCTTGATCTATACCAAATATGCAATATTATCATCTTGATCTGTACCAAATATGGAATATTATCATCTTGATTTATACCAAATATGGAATATTATCACCTTCATCTGTACCAAATATGGAATATTATCATCTTGATCTGTACCAAATATTGAATATTATCATCTTGATCTATACCAAATGTGGAATATTATCATCGTTCCATTTCGTTCGGAATGACTTTATCGCGAGATACTGAATTTGACGAGTTGGAAATTGTTTCTTCAAGAAGAGTTCATTTCAGCTGATTACTTCGTTTTCTACACCAATATCCGTTATCTGCGATAGTTTCTGAATAAGTCACCACTTTATAGAACGAGAATTGTACCAAACATTATCACTAATCAGCGAATTTTTACGCATTTATGGGGAAGAATTTAAATGTGCAACAAATTGTATAGTACACAAATGTACGTATATTATGCAGTACGTAAAAGCATAGGAACCTAAATATAGAAAAATTCCCAGAAGCTAGACTTGATAAGGAAGGGGTTGCTTTTCAAAGAAGAGTTCATCTTTGCAGATGCTTCGTCTGATATCCCAATATCTGTTATTTAATCTATCTTTTGAAGTCTTCACCACTTTGTACAAAGATGAATTAATAAAATAATAGCGTGGTATTTTTATCATTATAATCCGTATTATCATTCGTCATTTATTCATTAACGATGGAATAAATCTTCCACTTCCCGCTATGGAAACGTCGAATCAGTATCGTATTGGAAAGCTGCCGGTGTCTCTAGAGATTCGTGGACGCATTCGCGTGAACCTGCCTGGAAAAGGGCGAAGAATCAAGGATGCTCCAGAGGGCCGGGCTTCCGCTGTTGTGAATCGGCAAACGAGAAAGAAAACGGGAAAAAGTCGAGGGGCCGAGGAAAAGGCGGGCGAAAAAAAGAACCGCAAATCCGTGGGTAAACGTAACTACCGGTTGATGCACCGATCATTCCGCCATGTTGCCTTTGAAAGGGAGAGCGCCATCGGCAGATGTTTCACCACGGAGGTAATTCGAGTGTTTGTCCGTTCTCGTCCAAACGCCTCAACGTCAATGTTGCGTTTTTCAAAACACCACGAAACACCAGCTACACGGATCTTGTTCGGATAAGATAAAACAGCTTTTGAATGCCTTAACGAATGGCTTCGGTTCTCCTGCTGACCGATCCTTGAAGGATTAGAAAACCTCGCCAGGATTATGGTGTCCCTTATCGTTTCCAGATAAAGAGATTTGTGTTTCGGATAGGTGAAACAACCTCTGATTACTTAATCCTTAATCTTTGTATCTTTTCTGAGATTTATATTGTAGTTCAATAGACAGAATTAATAGTCTAGCGAATAAATACTTATTTTGAAATAGAATTGCTTAAAATACTTAAGGGAACCTAGCACTAAAATCATCTTAGTACAATTCTATTTGATTCTATATATGTATTGCGGTTTCAGTTTATTATAAAACAACAGCATAGTTTTCCCAATGTCTTTGTTGCAAGCTGTAACGCGTTTTTATCGCATCAAACATGTGGAACACCAATGATATTTGTTGCAATATTACCATATTTATTATTTGCAGCTAATTGTTGTTTACCCCAATTGAAAGATCATATTTTTATATATGATTTAAGATATAAGGGTGAGTCACCTAAGGCTGGAAATTTAAATGCTTTGGAAACCGTTGGTTACATCGAAAAAGGCTTCAGACGACGAGTCAAAGTTACCTGTACTATTTTACGTATCCTTAGCAACTGTTACTTTGTAGAGAAAAATACATGGTTGCAGTTGGTTGTATCAATATTCCACTTAACATATTGTAACAAAAATGTCTCCTAATGTAATGATTTTTCGATATAAACAGGTTAATACATTTTTACAAAAACTGGTGAGCTGAATCTATTGGTGTAATATAAAACATATGATTGTACTCACAAAAACAAAGACCTTCACGTGTCTTCTATACATGCACTTACAAAAATACTAATAACACCTTATAATAACTTCTTCGAAACTACTGAAATTTTGTCCGAAGCCTTTTTCAATATAACGAACATTTTCAAAAATATTCCATCCTCAGGTAACTCACCCTGTGTAACGCAAAAAACGCGTAAAAGATTTATTATTGGAAACCCTTCAATTTTTCTTAATTAATCCTTCTTCACCCTTCTTTCTTAATCTCCAATCGTTATTAAAATTGCTAGTACCGTGTATAGATCCCAAAACCGTGGCATATTTCAACCTTTTACTCCAATAATAATAATAATAGTAATAACGACAAGATAAAGTTAAATTTACACTACGTTGCATCGTCATCGATAACATCTAGATGAGCAACGTCGATGGAATTGCGATCCAGATGCCTTTAGAAAGTTCCAACTGCATGGAAACTTGGAAGAGCCGCTGCTGTTCTGAAGAAGTTCAGGTGAACACGTGAGATCGCAACCGGTGCAAGTCGGTGGAATGCGAATCGTGATGCAATGAATTGCGCGTACCAGACACTTCCATTTTGGGCCTGGCGATGATTATCCGATCACGATCTGGCCGGCCGATTCTAATTCCAATCCGAGAGAGGAGAGAGAGAGAGAGAGAGAGAGAGAGAGAGAGACGATTCTCGGTCCGAGGGTTTCTTCGTGCGGCTTTCATTAAATCGCGACGTTCACGTTTCGATCCCGCTTTTATCCCGCCATGGAAAGCTCATCGATCATAACCTCGCGCGCGAGCATCCTCTCCGATCTCTTCTACAGTCTCTTTTCCCTCTCTCTATCTGCGCGTCTCGATCTCCAGACTTTTGCCACGAGGACACAGAAATCACGTAGCGAAAGGTTGGCGGAGAAGGTTCAAAACGGTACACACCGTAGAGAGACGAGGGATCGCTGCAATCAATTTTCAAAACGCGAGAGGAGCCTCCCTCGGCTTATCTAGATCCAATATCTCACCGTCCTAATCCGTGGCAAGATCGATCTCCGGTCGACTTTTCGGGGATCTCCGAACACGGAGAGAAACACAAGATCTGCACCGGGGATGATTTCTACGTTTTCACTAATGCCGAACGTATAACAAGAAAATTATCCACGCGAGGAGCTTTCGATAATAGGGGAGAAATAGAGGGTGCAGCGGAGAGCAAAGGTTGGCCAAAAGGTTGTCGAAAAGAGGGGGGAAGGTTTGGTTTTCTGCTACGCTTCGCAACAATGTCCGTTTGGCCTAGGACCTCTGGTGTCCACGAGCATAATGGTCGCGAGAAATCATCCATTATCCTCCGATACTGGTGGAAAGAGAGTTTGAAAGCGGCACAATGGTGTACGCCCATATATCACTCCGGAGATTTTCCGAAAACTGCAGTTCAATGAGTCTCCTACTAAGAAGCATTCAAGGAAAGATGGAATTCTAGATTGCCTTTATACAGCGGCCTCTTCAAGGTGCGAACCGGCGAAAGAGAGCCTCGTTCGAGTCCTCGCAGAGACGGAAGTATATCGGCAATAAATCTTAGCCCCGGGTTGTATATTATACTCCATCGGCGGAACTACGAATTTCTTTCAAATCCGAGTCTCATCCTCTGCTTGCAGTTTTTCGAATACTTTTTAAATGGCGATGTCTTTTGGATGGTTCGTAGAACAAATGGGAGATTCATTAATTTCCGCGGCGATGATTTAATCTCGCTTGGAATCTCGAATCATCGAGCTGAGTCAAATACATCAAATGCGCTAGTACACATTGGCGAAAAGTTTTCGGTCAAATGTGAAAACGTGGGGCTAACTAAGAACGCGCAAATTTTTGAGATACGATAGTAAAACATATGTGAGAAGATTCGATAAATATAAATGATATAAATATATCATAAATGATATAAATATATCATAAATGATATAAATAAAAAGGGAGAAGAATAAATATAATCGTTTACTATTAAAAAGAAAGCAGCGAGGAAAATAAATCTACTTAATAATAAAACGCTGCTTTACCTAATATTTATACTACCCAATATTTTCTAATACAAAATTACAATAATCGTGAATATACTTAAACGCACTGGTAAAATAACAAAATATATCTGTTGATACTTGATCTACAACTTTCGGTCAGGACTGTGTGCAAATATATCGCTGTGAAACGATACAGAGAACCCGATTAAAAAGTATCTAATCGAAAACTCTGCACGTGTACGATTCCTCTTTGTAACCACTACAGCATTTATGTTTAAAGTTTCCATCCGAAAGACCATCTCATATGCACCAATGTAATATTATACCAATTTGATTTTATTCCCACAAAAATATCAATTTGCATATGCTCCATTATCCTCGACGATTAAGTTTTAATTTCTAGAATCCACTTTTTTGAAACAAGAAGGCTGCAAACGTAAAACGCGAATGGGGTTGAAGAACGAGTTGCACGCGAAAGTCCGATTGGCATCGGTATTTTTCTGATGCAGTCATCCCTGCGTCAAGATGCTCTATTTGGATTACGGACTATACGAGGTTTCGGGGCGTGGGTGCACCGGTGAATCTCCAAATCCGCGTCGCTTATACGAATTGAAACGCACACGCGCACAGGCCCCGAGATTCGATCCAAGCCATAGCCAAAACGATTATAATAACTATTTTATCCGGCGCGGATCTGGGCCATTGTGCCTCCCCATTCTGAAAGTCATAACACGGTGCCTACACTGCCCTTCGGGAACTGCTCTTCGGGACTCCCTTTTTGCCTGCGCCACGATACACACTGTAACCCGCTGCACCATGAATCTCCACTTTATGTGTACGCGTCTGCCTGTCCCCTGCGTGCGCTTACTCTTCTGCGCTACTCGCACAATGCGCTTTCGGCGACTTGTGTTAGGATATCTCTCTGTGTGAGAGTATCAATATGACTCATGTTCTATAGGGTATTTTAGCAGCGAGCGATCAAATTCGACGATGATTGAGGAACTTTTCTATATGGGAGTTCGTAACCTTTCCACTGCTTCGGCTTAACTCGAAATGCTATTAACCCTTTCGCTACTACACGGGGAAAGTATCCGGACATTTTAGGCTTTCGGTGATTTTTGTTCAATATTATACGTTCGATTACACTTTTATATTTTTACACTTTTTATTATATGTTCGATTACACTTTTACATTTTTACACTTTTTATTATACGTTCGATTACACGTTTAATGTTATACGTACAGTTAGTTACGTAGAGTATCCAAATATTTATACCCACATCAATTTTATATTAATAAAACGTTATCATTACCTACGCGTTCAGTTTTTAGTTCCAATGTGCCAGTAGCGAAATGGTTAATTATCGCAACATGTGTTTCACTTTGAATGTTTCGCGCGCAAAACGTAGTATTTTGAAAATTCCAACTTCGTATAAATGCATAAAAATCCGCAGTCTCTTAATTACAATTCTCCATCACAGAGTTACTTTCCATCAATAATTCATCTACCTCTCCTACTTTTCTCTTTCACATATTTATCCCAATCGATGCAATTGAATATCTACAAGAACTTTTCAATTCGATGGCGAGTTGCTCGCAAAGGAGTCATCTTGCCCACGGAATCCGAATGTCTCCATACGCGCAGATAAAGGAAGGAAGAGGGACACGGAAAGCAAAGCAAAGCAAAGCAAAGCAAAGGATCGAGTATGTATCGAGGTCTGTTCCCATTGGACGAGGCACGCACACGCGTGCAGGGTGCCGCACACGACCAACGGGGGCAATATTTCACGGCATATTGTTGCCATCTGCACACGCAACCCCGCGCGCGCACGACAGAATGCACGACGTAGGAGAGACGCAAGCTTTTATTTATCTGCTATTTATTTGCCAACGCGCTCGCTACCGAAGCGGTCCCGGCGGGCTCACGGCCCTGCCGGGGACAGATTTGAAAAGTTATTAATCGTCCCGTTTTTGGAAGGAGCGGGGACACATTCTCCTTTTATGCGTCCCGTGAAGGGATAACCAGGCGTCGTTGGCACCTCCGAACCCTCGTCTCGATTGGTTTTCGAGGGTTCCTCGAGGAGGTGCCAATCGGTAGGTGGAGACCCGAGATCATCTTGTCTCGTAACCTATCCAAATCCAAAGTATCGATATCTCGTACTGTTTCCTCGGTTACTTGTTCAAGTAAAATTCGCAACTTTCAGACACCGCTAACCCAGTGTTTCTGTACCTTTTTTTGGGTCATGCGTCACCTCAACCCCTCAAAAATTTCCACGTCCATCTAACAAAAGAAACTTGATTTTTTTTAGCACTAGAAGTACCGACAATTAAGGTAGCTACACTTATTTGTATCAAAGAAGTTACAAAATCTACTTGGAGAAACATATACTATAAATTGAAGGTACAAAATCCTATATTTAAGTATTATTCTTTCAATTTTGTTAATAATAATATAGCTTTGCATATAGATCCGCAAACTAATGGATAATATGTAACTTTAAGAACGAAGTACTTTAACCCTTTGCGGACGAGCGTCGACAAATAGTCGCCTGATCATTTTTTGACTTTCCGAACCGATGTCGACTTTTAAAGCACAGAACTTAATGCAATGAATACTTAACGTAATAATAAACATTTCAAATCGTTGGAAATGAAATGGTTTCGAACTGAAAAGCGTGAAACTCAAAGTCGTGGAATTCAAAACTAAAGTACACTCACAAGTGTTATTACTTCTCGTCCGCAAAGGGTTAATGCATTTGCTACTATTCAACCATTCAGGTAGGATCTTTTTATTACTAATATACCTACAAAGGTATATTAATTTATACCTTTTATATCATAAAGGTATATAATTTTTAGTCCATACGTGTGATTCATAATAGCGCAATGTAATAAACATTAGCAGTCAGTGAGACATCTTATAATACAATAAGTTTCAACATCTATAATCTTGATTGTAACTGTAACATGTATTCGTCCCATTTTCTCACGTCGTTTTACAAAGTCCAAGAATTTTATAAGAAAGAAGTCCTTCGGTTACCAAACAGGTTAAAGAAGATCATCGATCAAAATCACATCGTACGGATAATTGATTAAACTCACTTTCGATTCGCAAATAAAAGATTTCATACAGAATAGGGAAACAGGAGGAATATATTATGTTGCAACCTAATAATTAAGGGTTAATCGTATCAACGTTTTAACGATGGAATTTTGTTTCGAAGATTTGTATCTACTAGCATAACTATCTACAATATGAACTAATTTTTATAATATGAACTTTCTGCCCTCGATGTCTTGGATTTTGCTCAAATAGAAATATGTTGTAGTCTATGCGAAATTACAGGGGGTTTAAGTCATCCTTTTGCCAATAATGAAATCGTTTAAAATTTAATACAATTCGTATACAAAATTAAACATCCAAACAGTGCCAAAGTTGCGAAGCTTTTAACCTTCCAACGATGTGCTAAAATCTTATTTCAAAAATTTCTATCCACACGTCGAAGTATACTCGGTTATTAAGCCCAATAATGATCGCTTCCTCGTGACGAGTATACTCGTCGAGCACCGTTAAATGGTTAAAAAAAGATATGAAAATTTTCAAGCCTGCATCTGCACAATATCGCGCAAAATTCCACGCAGGCGGTAAATTCTCCGCGACACGTATCCTCTGCAAATTGCGAACAATACTGAAATCACAGGGAAGGTGGCAAAGTCGAGGGAGGTTGAGGCATAGTCATGTGAAACGTCAGATAAGGCGGCGACACCGGGCGTGCGCGCAGACCGCTATCTTTCCAGCTTCATAAATATTTAAGACGCCTTCTTATGACGCCGCTACCATAAGTACCCGCACTCCACGTCCGAGCGATTTAAATATAATCTGTGTCGCGGCGATACGTCACTGGAACATGGCAATGTTATCGCGCTTTTCACACGTGAGATGAATAACGACGCCGCTACTCGCGCGGTACGCGAAAACCTACCACGCTTCTTTGTTGCTATTCGCGCCGACCGCGACGTCCCTCGCATTTCCTCGCCGATAACTTTCACGGCTATCGAGCGACAAACCTGTGCGCGAGAATCGTTTAAAAAAAGAAAAAAAGCTACGAAACGCAGGAAACGAGCGCGAACTATAAAATTTAAAATAATATGGCTGGGGCGAAATTTGCACACAATAAGGTGTAAAATACTTGTCCAATCAATTGCGCGACTTACGAGCTTAAAATTGAAATGCTGAAATGTTTCAGGTGTTGGTTGTTGGTGTATTATATTGGTGAAATAAGACGTCGTATTTTACTATTCGCGGAATATTCGACCGTAAAATTTAGTTTCCCATGTGGCTTTCTAGGCACGCGTAAAATAACCGATGGTGGAATAAATGAACGCTTTGTTTCGTTAGGAACGTTGTTTAAGAGTTGCATAATGAACTTCATTCTTTGGAATTTGAATCGAAAAGGAAACGTATCGTCCATTTGCTGCAATAATTTATATATTCAAATATACGAGCAGTTGTTCGGCCACTGTACACGCATGATTTAAATGTGACGTGAGAAATAAAATTGCATATTCCATAAATTAACTTAGAACTGATACGAAATAAATGAAAGTGAAAGGTAACAGGAATTATAAAATACAGGGATAATAGTACGTAATATATTTTAAAAATCAGGATTTTTTAGAAGAAATTTTTAAATGTTTCGAATCTATAAAATTAACACTTTCAATGTTTTGAAATTTGATAGTTTTGTAACAGCATCATATTAAAATATTAAATTGTCGCAGTATAAATTATTAAACTAGAATAAGGTATTATTATTAAGTACCGGGAAAATTTCGTGCTGTTTTTCTCTCAAAGATAAATTAGACTTTCTTGTACCATTTCATCAAAATAGTAAAACAACTATCGTATTATTAGAAGATTTCACTCATTCCATATTTTGTTAAATCAGATTGTGTTTGAATAAAGTTTTAATGATTTAAACCTTTTATTAGGTGTATGCAAAAGTTTTAGACTTCACTATTAATTTTTTTTTATGTATTAGGTGTACCAATGAGTAATTCGCTTATTTTATTAAATTCAATCTTTACTTTAGAAGAAATGAAACATCTCCTTTATCTTAAATATAATTCTTGTTATTGTGCAATGCTTTATAAAATTTGTCAACCCAGCTATGGATTCCTACTCGAAAGAATGATTCATCTTTTGATAAACCAAATTCATTTAAAAACAGTGGATTACTTATTGGTACCTCTAATATATGTAACTATGACAAATTAATCTACCAATTATTATTAATATATTATTCCATATTAATCTTTCCCCATTTTATGCTAACTGTCGTATTTCGTCGCGAAGGAATGAAATTGCTATGGACCTAAAAAAAATAGTCAAACCAAGATTAAAACTTTTGTCTTTGCACGCTTGACAATACAAATCTGCGCGAACTTTTCGACACCATCTCTAATCCCACGAATTAGGATTTATTATCTCTTCAATATCACCAAAGCTGAAAAGCGACAAATTAAGAATCGCGTCATTGTTGCAGCAAATAAACGACGTAAAAATAAACCACTAAAAGTCACAAAAGAATATTCTACCTTTTATAATACAGTCGCAGCAGTAAAAGATCTCGAATTCAAGGCACCTTTTTTCCCCCCATCCACCCCGACGCGAGGGTGAATCAAGTTGGCCACCATTTTCCCCATAAAAAAATCCGCCAAGTTTGCGTTTCCTGTTCGCGCGTCTCCGCACTTCTCGGAGAGAGCGCCAGGAGGAAGTCCCGGAAAAAGGGAGTCTACGGCGTGGCCGGTGGGGATGGTGGGGGTGTGAGCCGACGGTAAAATATATTCCAGTCAACTTCCGGTGGAAATAAATAAGAGTCACGCCACACGGTCTCGTTGCGCCCCGACGACGGCGGCCATTCGTGTGCAGGGGAGCTTATCTCTCGATATCGTTGCGCCTCTCTTCGCCCCCGGGCGAAGAGGAGCCACCGGCGGAGAGAATGTTCCACCGGTGCTCATCAAGATATCCACGAAATCATGATGAAACGCTCCGCGATACGATGTAATCGCGTTCGAGCCACCTATTGTACCTTACAAAGCCCCGCGAGCTTTTCCTCTTTGGCCCACGGTGGAAATATTTTTCCTGTACGCGTTTCCCTGTTCTCCGCTGCCTCCTCACCCCTTTACCGGCATTCTACGCGGTTTCACGGTAATTGTAATTGCCGGCACTTACGCTGTTCCGCTTGCCAGCTACGACGTTACACTATTTCTGGGAAGTTTCTACGCAGATCGTGTAGAACGATACACGCGTTTTCTCTCGCGAGGGGGGGATATTTGGTGAATTATATTTAAATACGATGTTACGTTGCTGTGAGTGGGGGAGGCAGAGGGAGAACTGTAAGTAGAATCCGTTGTAGAATAGTTGCGAGAATTATCATTTGTGCACTGTTCGAATACGCGATACGTTGACGATTGATCTGAGAGCTGGTTGTGCACGGTTTTACGTAACTTTTTACTTTTGCTCAACTTTTATTGAAGAAGCTGTACTTGTAAAGCTGTCGTCGAAAAATCACAGCAGTTTTTAATAAAACTTAACGGAATCTTCCGTTACCCGCAGATTAAGTGTTAAATCCATTGGGATTGATACTAGAATAACAAACATCTTTCATGGTAACTTAATAGTGTAATATATGTTTTCACATATATGAAATATATTTGTCAGATAATCATTGAAGAATCCGTGAATTTGACATGCATTGTATATTTTAGACATCCGTATTCAGATGTTTAGCCTAATCGTCACTTGTACGATTAACAGAGCAACAAAATGCTGATATTAAAAATCCAACTTTTTCATTAGTAAACAAAATATAGCGTAATTCCTTCAACATGATTATTTTCTTTAATTATAATAGTAGCAGTCAGTATTATACATCTCCCTTTTCTTCCTACTATTATACTATTATACTATTGTACTATTATTACTTACTATTATCTTCGTTCATTGATACGTAAGAAATCATCTTTGTTAAGTAACCACGTTTGCGTCCCGTCCTTAATTTCGATTTGTATTATTCGTCCAGGTACGTTTCCAACGAATATCCAACGAATACAGTTAATGAAAAGAAAAACGGTACATACAAATGTTGTATATCTTCCTTCTTTCCGTCAACTGCATTCGTCGGAAACGGAACGCGTCTAAACGGATAATATATGTAAATCGACCGTTAAACGTAATAGACGAGGTTCACGTGGAAGCAGCGATGTTTTACCGCAGTTACATTTCTATTTCCGTGATTTGGAACCGGCTTTCAATTAGCCGAACACGCGCGAACAGAGTGGCGGGGTCAATTACGGAGTCATTAATTCCCGTCTTCTTTTTCCAGGCGAGAAACCATTCAAGTGCGAATACTCTGGCTGCGAGAGGCGGTTCGCGAACAGCAGCGACCGCAAGAAGCACAGTCACGTCCACACGTCCGACAAGCCTTACAATTGTCGAGTTTCCGGCTGCGACAAGTCCTACACCCATCCTAGCTCGTTGCGCAAGCATATGAAGGTACGTGTGCAATCGTGAAACGTTTCACCTCCCCTTAGCATCAATTACCATCTGTCATTCGTTCGATTCACTCAGCCGAAGCTTCTGCAGTTTTCATCGTTATCTTTCGAATCTTGGCGAGGGGGAATATTTTCACGGCAATGGATGTAATCGCTACTAAGTAATAATATTCGATTGGCACGCTTTGATTTTGATCGAACTTTATCTGCAATGGATAGAGAATCCAAAAATAAAAGCGTGCTTTTACTGCTAGAAGAAGTGATTCTAAATATGTGACTTTTATTTCAGCGTTTATCGCCGAATATTTTGAAATACTAAAGTAAAGGCAAATTACGTGACGCTATTCGATAGTGGCTAAATGATTATGGATTAGATTAACTCGGACTGAAAACTGCTAATAAGCTGGAGGCTTTAACTTGCCCATATTTGGACCAACTCTTTTATTAACCTCTTGCGCTAGAATGACGTGCTACACACGTCACTTGTTTTTTATTGGAGTAGTAGAAAAGATATGCAACGCACATTGATTGTTAGTTGTTTCTAAGATGATGGTGATAATTATAACGTGGTATACGTCGAGTACTGTTACAGAGAAGTACATTTGTGTTGTTTGCTATAACATTTAATTTCTTTTACACGGATATGTTGAATTACGGTCAAATAATCTTGCCTTATTTTACATCATTTTATTTTATATTAATTTTACTATATATACTCTATATTTCTTATTAAAGAAATTTGAATTATGATCCCAAAAGGGGATGTAATAACTTGAAAGTGTAAGAAATGTTTCGTTGCCTTGAAATATATCATACTGCACAAGATTATTGATAAACATTTTTAATACGCTGTGAATCTTGTGTATATTTATCTAAATAGCGCGATTGTATGTACCTTGTACATTCAATATGCTTAAAACTCACATTGAAACGATTTCAAGTAACAGTATTAACTATTTTGGATAAGTGCATCTTGAATATCGTTCAATTAATTCCCAGCGCAAGAGGTTAATAAAATAGCAGCACGTGCAAAAGCTGTAAAATCGAGTACATCGTTTTTTGTCCAACTTTCCCTTAGTTTTTATCTAATTTTCGGTAAAATACATTTCCAAATCATTTTTCCACTCCTTCACTCGCAACCCTTTTACTATTATTTCTTCATTTACTATTATTATATATAGTGAAACCAAAGTTGAATCCCCAATGAATTAATTAATTACTTCTTTCGCGCGATCCCTTTCCCCATATCACATTCCCCAATACATGCAAACGTATTTCCCCTATTTATTAATCTCATTTTTAGCAAAATGTATTTTTTTACCATTTCTCCTCCGAAGTTTTCGCTCGCAACCCTTTAGTTTACTATTATTACTCGCAGTGAAACCAAATTTGTGTTAGATATTAGCACACACCTATGCTATCGATCTCTCTAATAATTATAACAATTAGGCAAATTGTAGCACTAAATGTATGGTGTGTAAGAGTCATCGTGTGTCCAGTCTATATACTACCACGCGCGAAGAACTCTTCTACGTAAAGTATACTCCGTCTAAAGGGATATGTACCGTACGAAATTCCAGCCCACTGCAAGCATCTATTTCTACAATTTGAATGCCCAATGAGGTTAATTACTTCTTTCGCGCGATCCCTATCCCCGTATCGCGTTTCGCAGTCCACGCAAACGTATCGAGGTGTACGAAAAAAGGTCGCGTCGTGTTCGCCATTTCGTTTCACGCTAGGAAACGCTAGTAGACACTTCGGATCGGGCAAAAAAAGGTTCTGTGGGAAGCGAAGCTGCCGGGTATCCGGGCGCAAAGGTTCATGCACGAACGGCCACGGAATCTTAATAGGAAATTATCTGTGGCACACACAGAGGAGACGCAAAGAGAAGCAGAACCGTCCAAAAGGCAACTCCCGAGATACGTGCGCGATAGGTTCGTCGGATAGGAGCGAGCGCCTTTCGCTTCTCCACGCTTTTCGCCGGCCGTGATTCGCGGAAGGCAGTCGTCGAGATTTGCTCACTGAATTATGAACGAAGGACCAGAAAGAGAGAAGAACGAGAGAGGAAGACGGGAAAGAAGCCTTGATCCTCGTCTCCCTGATCCCGGTTTCTTCGGTTCACCCGACGCGTACTCCTTTTGCTCTTTCCCTCGATCTCGCAAGCGATAACTTACGACGATCAACTACAACTAGCTGCGCTTTCTTTTCGTTTGCACGTAGATTCGCCGGTGAAATAAAGTATGGAAGCATTAATACAGAAGGATCGTTCGAAGCCAATGATCAACAGCGATCTGTAACGAGTTCCACATTCGATTTTCCTACGTGGAAAGATACAGATTTATCTTTAACTATTAACTCGAAAAATTGCTCCATATATAGGATAGACGTTCCAATAAGTGTCAATGTCCCTATAACCGACACTTGAGTTATTTCATTTAATAGCAAAGTAATGTACGAAGAATCGTAAATAAAGAAATTTTTATACTAAATTTGGACTTCCATTTACGCGACAACATATAGACATTGTATATTCGTTTATACTTGATATTTAAAAACGAAATATTAGGTGGTAAATGTACCGTTGAACATTAAAGCCTGACCAATGTAATTGTAAAGAGTGGGACGTGTTATAATTCGGTAAAGGCGCGACGTTTGCTATACATCTTATCTCTGTTACATAAACTGAATTACTAATATAGTATGTAAAACTTGTTCCTAATGAAACGCCAACTTTTCAAGCGACACTAATAGGGACATTGGACTTTGTTACATATTTTCAATTCATTGGTAATTAATTCGTTATATTCAAAATATAAAAAATGATCATAAATAAAAGAGATGCTGAACAATATTGTGCTCAAAACAGGAACAATTTTCGGGTTACGTGATTTCTAAAATAAACGAAGTTGAGGGACGAGCTTAAAGTGGCAGTACATGGTACATCTATCTTACACTACACTATACTCTACAATCGTGCGAATTTTCACTAAAATCAGGCCTTTCGTATTCGATAAATTTCGCTCTAACAATAAGTGACATCCGAATATTAATTCGGCTAACTGTATGTTACTTATCCGACATATTTGATTACTCATCGCGGCCTCAGTCCCGAGATATATCGGATAATTCTCCTGTACGCTACCCCGATATCCAAGCGCGCGCTATTTCCAACCCCTAGACTAGTAGCGCATAGGGCTACTCGTAGAAATTTCCCCTGGAGGGTCTAACGTTAGGCTCCGCCTCTTGGTTCCAGGTGCACGGCATGACCCTGGGCGAGGGCAAGATAGGAGGGGGCTACGAGAGCGAGGGTGAAGAGAGCAGCAGCAGCGGGGGTAGCGTGTCCGTGACCGGACACACGGAGTCTCCTCAGCCGCCTCCGGTCGTCCCGACAACCACCACCACCAACCCGCCATCGAGTCATCCTTCGACCAGAGGCCCAGAATTGACGGAGTGGTACGTCTGTCAGCCGCCAACGGTGGGTCCTCAACACAGCCCGTTGCCAGGACCTCCTCCACCCCATCACCTCGGCCCACACCATTTCAACCCGTTGATGCATCACCAAGCCACTGCCTACTAGTGGTCCCAAACGAATCCTGATGCTGAGGACCAGCTGCGCTTTAAACTGATCGCGACGACGCGTCGCCGGGATACGCACGTTTAGGAGGGGGGGGGGGGGACGTATAATTAGTGTACTTCGAAGTTATGCGGTGGCAATTGGTGAACTAGGAAGAAATGGGTGGGTGAAGGGGGAAGACTGGTGAAAGGATTATGCGAAGTTTTGAAGACCTGGAGAGAGAGAGAAAGAGAGAGAGAGAGAGAGAGAGAGAGGGGGGGAGAGAGAGAGAGAGAGAGGGAGGGAGAGAGAGAGAGAGAGAGAGTGGTTATATGGATGGAAGGAAACGAAGAGAAGCAGTAAACGATGGGAAATCGTAGGAAGAAGAAGTGAAGAATAAGAAGAAAAAGGAGGAGATCGTTTGGTTGGGTAAATGTGGGTAATATGGAACACAGTTATATGGAACACAGTTACATGGAACACAGTTATATGGAACACAGTAATATGGAACACATGTAATATGGAACTTTGCAAAGTTTTGATAATTAACACTTTCGTTATAGCGAATATGGCTATTAAGGGGCTAAGGTTGTCTAGGACAATTTTGCTGTGATTTTACAGTATAGCATTTATTTGGAAATTGTTAGTTTTCTAACCGATTAATATTTAACCAATTGTAAATTAATTACGAACCTAGAAATGTGAAGCTATAGTACTAGATTTGGCTGGATGTTGACGAATAACTAGAGTCGTATTTAGTATCGAAAGGGTTAAGCAGAGAATTTTACCCACTGTCATATAAACGAGTTGCTGACTATAGAGAGAAACGCTTTTGTCTTTCGCGGTGCGCAAAAATTTCTGAAAGGCGAGTCGAATAGTTAAATATTTGAATAAAGGTAAGTTAAGGAGTATTATTTTCGTACGATCCATGATTAACTATGATTGTCAAGAATAGTTTAACCCTTTTATAGGTTTTGTATAATACAACATATGTACATTAATTTCATAATAACATTCAGAGGTTCAAGTTAACAGCAATCTAACGTTTTATCATCGTGAACTTCAGTTGAATTTAGTCACAAGTAACTCTTTCGCATGCATAAACTATGAGCATTACATAAACTATTGATTATCGAATCAGTATGCAAATATCGGGCCACAGCCAAAGGATTAAATAAATAATCATTTTTCATAACGTAAATTAAGTTTATTCAGTCTTTACTTTGTTCCATATTACGCACTCTCTTTTCGAAATGTTAGTTTTTTTCACTATAATTCCAAATTATTTGAATTGTCTTACACTTGATTAATTAAATATGATTATGTTGATTTTATTTAAATTTGTCTATTTTATGGCAAGGTTTTAAAGTCAGGTGTTCCATATTACCAACGTTTACTCTGTCTTAGAATTCGAAGAAAATTGCGTTTGTCTGGATTATGGGAAGAAAAGTATGGAAAAGTTAATTCGTTTGACGAGAAGAATCTATTAGGTTGGTACAAAAATAATTGCGCTTTTTTATTATTTTAGATTTGGCGTCGACTTTTCTAACTATCTTTTATCCAATTATGATCATGCAATAAACTGTTGTGAATGGTGAAATTACCATTACTAATTTTTACTTATACTAATAATTTCATTGTTTAACATCGTCCAATTTCAGCATTTGAATTAATCGTGGAAAAACTGCACGAAGAACTTTTTGTTGCAGAAAAACACTATGTTAATCATTTGCTAGTCGTTCGACATTTAAATTTAATTGGAAAAATTTGATACGTAAAGATCGCGATTATTTTTGCGCCAGCCTAATATCAATAAGATTTTAGGCTGCACTCGCGACCAAAGTTAGAGATCGATTCTTTCGAATTAGAGTGTCGTTAGTATTTATTTCATGCGATCTTCGTCGACCCGATAGAAGGGTAAAAATGTTTTCGATTAAGTATATTGATCGATGCAAAGAGATTTCGAGCATAAATGTAGGAGAATAATAGTTTAACGCCATTGACTGCAATTTTGAAATTCTTTGATGAAATGGCAAAATACAACGCGTTCAAATGTTATTAAAACTAGAGATGAGTCGGAATCTAATTTCTAGATCCGCGAAACTCAAATTCGAAACTTTGCGGGCTTTCGAAACCCTCGAAACTTTTAACGAAACGTTTGGAAAATCAAATTATTTATTGGCCAATGTTAAATGAAATTTCAGTATAGTTATTATTTACATAAGTGAGTGAGACAAAGAAGTAGATAATAATCGAAATGATTACTATTTTTAATGTTCTATTTTTTCTCGGTATAAACAAGTATAATGAATTGGTGAAATCGCATCGATTAAAATGAGTCTAAAATCTAAACGCAAACCCAGTTACATTATTAGTTGAATAAACTCGTACCGTAACAATTTTCTCAATACTTACATAAAGTATTATTACCTATATTTCGAGAGTTTGGAATCATAAAAATAGCACAAAATTTCGAGTTTCCATTACTCGAAACCTTACCTAGTTTCGAAAGGTTTCGATTGTCTGATCCTTAATTAAAACTGAGGTACGTGCTTTTCTTTGTACAACATCGCACAAAAATCCATATAAATAATTTGATTACATTTGAATTAACAAATTTGTACAACCACTAACGAAAGAAACTGTATTTTTAGAAATACTGTGATTTTTCTAGCTAAGCCTTTAAAATTTGCCACATTGTAAAACGAGAAAATTGGTTTTTGCTAGCGTTAATACGACGGTCATTCGAAAAGTACGCGGATTCGAAATAAAAACGTAAATAGCTATTCCGTGTTTTAAATTGAATTGAAGTTACCTCTATCTAGAAACGGCGAAGTGCGAAAACTGTAAATACGATTAGCCTTAGATCAAGTGCTTATGGACGCTGTAGCAAACCGTGAAACACTGGAACGGAAAACAGAGTAAGCGAGAAAGATGTCACGCCTCTGAACACACGAAAAATCGTGTCCCGACGATTACACGAAGCGATTCTCGTCCGCTTCGTGCCTCGATTTATCAATCGCGAAGGCGAAACAACCGCCCGTGCAGTCCGGGCTTAATTGTTCCTCAAGCACGACCAATCACGATCACGCGTTCCTCGTCGACCCCGAGTCTAATTAAAAGATGCAAAGCGAACAGGCATTTCAAGAGCGAACGAATTCTTCGCTGGAAAATTTGAAGAATAATAACGCGTCACGTCGTTCGAGTGTTGTGGACTCTTGTTGTATATAATATTATTATTAATATTATTATTATTATTATTATTATTTAGTTAGCGACGAAAGTAAAAACGAAGACCACTTGTAAAATATTGTACCACTATGGTTTTTATTATGTGTGATATGATGTAAATACAGAGAGCGAGAGAGAGTGAGAGAGAGAGAGAAAGAAAGAGAGGGGGAGAGAAAGAAGAGACGCGACGCGAAACCACGATTCTAACATTATTGTGTAATAATAATTCTTATTATTATTATTATCTTTTCGTTGTGTATATGCTTAGGTTGGCGGAGATCATCGACCATACCTGTATCATATTATAATATTTGTTTTGCAAAGATATGAAATATATTGACGATGCGGTATATTAGAAAATTGTGTCTCAACATTTTGTCATCCCTTAACACCTGTTTTCCAGACGTTCTGATAAATGTGTCAATTCTACAATTCTATATTACATAGGACATTGGAGTTGTGCACAATTATCGCACGTTATTTAGGACAACGACAATATCGAGACACGCTTGCTCGATCAAAAGTTAACCACTTACACTCCAAATATTTTTTTAACCCTTTCGTGTCGGCACTTACAAATTAGAAACATTTTTAATGCATAAATGATGGCAATTTTTATTAATCAATTGAAAAATATGAAATATATGAAAATATGAGCATAAATATTTAGATACTCTGTACCAATAATTGTAGTGCAATAGATACGAATGATAATAGAAATGGTACTAAACGATAAAAAAGATACGTGTGTATGTTTTTAGCAAATAATGGCCCAATTTGTAAAGACGTATACGTACGTCCATCGTAGCGAAAGGAACTCGAATTCAGTACGATATTCAATTAATAATAATTCGTTGGAAACAATTTTTAGACAAAGCTATTTATAGGGTTAATCGTGGAAATTTTATTATTTCCATTTACAGTGTGATCAATTAAATTTATTTTAGCTTTTATTGTTCGTATTGTGGCGGCTCTCCTGCACCCACCACTAGAGGGACATACGAAATAGGCTTTCTCGAAAGTACTCGCTCCAACTACCTCGTCCATATATATACCGCCTTTAACCTGCCTTCCAATATCCCAACGTCTAAGGCAGGGCCTGCTAGGTAGCCTTACTGATGAGTCCACTAGCAGGCCCAGGACGAAACGCGCAACAACACCCTTCCTTTTCCTATTCTATCCCCTCTGTACAGCTCTACAGTATATTATTAACTTTACGAATTCGATGTATGTACATTATTTCGAATTCGGTGTGACATTGTATTAATAACAATTTGTTGGAAAGAAATTTTAGTCAAAGAACATCGATACTATCGAACACTGACATTCCGATGTTTTCCTATCTTCCGCAATACCTAATTACATATCGGTACCACAGTGAAAAGGTTAAGTCTACGCTACGTGTATCAGAGATAAGTTAATAGACAGAAATTCGCGAACGAATTACGTTGTCTCTTAACTTTCGTTGGCAAAAGCGTATCTAATCACGCGCGTTTCTGTTTTCTGCGATAATTCTGGGTGGGAAAGAAATGCATAAACATACGATTTTAACGTCGTATAATTGATTATTGAAAAGTTGCCCGAACGATGACAATGCTACACGCGATGCGGGACCTCCTGGACCCCAGGGACGACCTTTTTCGTATCGCGGAGGCGGTGGATACTTTATACTTGTATTGTAACGGAATTTATGAACGATCGAGATAATAAAATGCGACGAGGAATCCGACTGGCTCGCAGTTTCGGGTGAATATCGGCCGACTAAGCATCTCCCTTGATCTCGGCCCTCAGATTACGTCGTATCAATAAATAATAACTTTAACGCGAGGAAATTAACGTTCCTTTTATTGCACGGCCTATACCTGCCTTTACGAGAGAATTTTACTGCTCCGACCGCGTTGCCCGATCGCTTTTTTCTGTATTACAGTACCACGCGAAAAGTAGCTCCATTCGGATTGAAGATTTCGAACTTTTGAAATTCATATTCACGCTGGAAAATATTATTCCTTCGATAGTAGTTCAAACCTGGGTTCTGGTTTGAACTACGGTGAGAATTCGTTATTGCGATCAATTTCGCGCTAATGCTACTCTGTACAGCGCTGTTTCCAAGTTTTAGGATTATTAGATCACTAAAAAGAGGTAAAGTTCACTAAATAATGTTAACTTTTACAATGTAAACGTTTTTTAATTACCTCATACTGAAAACAAGATTCATATTGACCTCGTGAACTTTTGAGTGGTTCAAAGCTTTTGAAAAAATATAAAATAATTCTGGTGGCATCTCGAAATATTCTAAATCGAAGGTGGAAAGTAAAAATTGAGCAGCAGTTTATTTAACAAGTTCGAGGACGGTTTCAATTTGTATAAATATTTGTATAAACTTTATTTTAATGTCTGTTACATGAAATCGGATAAGAGCCTGCTAATACGTTTAACATTTGAAGACCAGAGACATATTCACGTAAAAGAAGTAGGGTAGATGTACCAATTAGTGTCAGTGTTCCTATAACCGACACTTTAATTACTTTATTTAATAGCAAAATTATGTACGAAGAATCGTAAATTAGCAAAATTTGATACTAAATTTGGACTTCGGTTTACATAGCACCACATAGACATTGTATACTCGTTTACACTTAATATTTAAAACGAAATATTAGTTGGCAAACGTGCTCTTGAACGTTAAAACGTGACCAATATAATTATAAAGTACGGGACGTGGCATAATTCAGTAAAGTTGATACGTTTACTATATATCTTATATCTGTTACACAAACCGAATTACTAATATACGTAAAACGTGTTTCTGTTTAAATGACAACTTTTCAAGTGACAGTAATAGGTACGTTAGACTTTATTATACATTTTCAATTACGTAGTAATTAATTCATTACGTTCAATATATAAAAAAATGTTCACAAATGAACTCGATGTCGAATAATATTATACTCCAAACTGGAACTAGATTTTTAGTTTAAATAATGTCTAAAATAGTTAAATAAAGTTACACCATAAGATTAAAGTGGCAGTAATTGGCACATCTACCCTACTTCCCCATTATTCTTACATCTCTATTCTTTCGTACTTTGTTTTTGTTTCCCTACTTCCTGTTGAACGCTGTACTTCGAAACACTCTTTTATATTGTTATACTAAACTAAGCTAAACGTCGCTTACCAGCTACTTTACCCTACCTTATCCAGAACCCTAATTTCCCACCTGCCCATTAAAACACACTTTGTCGCATCGTGGTATCCTGAACGCGAGCAACCGAACACCTATGGTCGCGAAGGCTCCAAGATTCCTAGGCGAGATTATAAAAACAGTTTCCTCGCGGGATTATAAATATATCAAAGTATGGTAAGGGGGGGGATGCGAAGAAGTAGGAAGGGTCCTTATTAAACTGGCCCCCGATTCCCGAGTCCGTAAGGCGCACCGGCGTTCCTCCAAGTATCGACCGGGGCGAAAATAAAAAAAAAATCGAGCAAGAAAGAGGGGGGGGGGAAGGAATACGTACGTGTATAATACGTGTACGTGTGGACGTACAGGAAAGGTTTGGCTCTGGCATGGCGCCACAATGTGTCTAGGCACCTACGCGAGAGGAAGAAGGGAGGCTGGAAAGGTGGAGAGGAAAGATAGCATCGGGCATCGACGGTGGACGGAGCCATTTTATTGCTCGATAAGCAGATGAATTCGTCAGATAATTTCTGGCCCGGATGCAGATGATTTTATTAGCTGAAACGGGCGCGGGGAATTTTTCGGTCGGACGATTGAGATGACACGGAGGACGAGAGATGCCCGGCCAGATAGAGAGGCGACTGGTACGTCTCTTCCATCCCCCTGCTCGTGTCTTTGCATCGCCTTGATCGATGGATTTTCCCTCGCTTTTTGTGCCACGCGCTCTCCTTTTCTTCTACGTGGTACCCGCTTGGATTTCTCATCCATCCGCGGCCTTTTATTTCACCTTTTACGCCGCGCCGTCCGTCGTTCGTATTTCATTTGGAAGTCGGCTAGCTTTTTGGTTGCGCGAAAAAAGGGGGAGAGATCGTTACGGTATCCAGGGCGAATCGGGCGCAGCTAGAACTCGCGAATATTTCTCGCAAGCGTGACTCGAAGCGTCCGATCCCGGGACCGTCCAATCAGTCAACCGGACCGCAATCAAACTCTCGTCGTTTCACAGAAATCATGGATGGACGAAAACAGCTGGACCCTCGTCAGAGAACGCCGAATAAATATCGTTCCGACGAAATAGAAGACACGCAGAGAAATAGAGACGAGGAGGGAAGGGCGGGGAGGGGGGAGGAGAGACGATTCCATGGTCCCAGTGGCCAGACGCGAAAAAATAATTCCGTCCCCCGGGAACGCGTCCTTTTGTCTTCGCCTATTCTTTTTCTCTCGTTTCCTCTCCGTCTCTCATAAAGCCGAGATTCGTATTAAAGGGCACGACACATAATTAATGCCGGACAGTCACGAAACACGGTGAGAAAAGGAAAGGGAGAGGGAGAGAGAGAGAGAGAGAGAGAGAGAGAGAAAGTGAGGTAGAGGAAGAAGGAAGGCGATAGGGCAACCTTCTCCTGACTTTATAAAGAAACACACGTAGTACACGGTACGCGGAATGCAGATATGCGTGCACGCGTGTAAAACGCGTAACGTGGACGCGTGCCACGGCCTAACCCCTTCTCGGTATAGTCGCGCAGCACGTGCGACATTCAGCGCGTGGACGCGAAAACCGCTGCAATTAGGAGGATAATTAGTTACGAGCCGGTGATTCTGCTCGCTTTTCGTCGCTACATCCTCTATCCTTTTCTTGCCGCGGTTTCTGTACTAACCGGCTTCGGCGACCCAGGAAGTTTCAATTAGGAGAACTTTGAGCCAGGAATCATTTATAAAGAACAAAACCTCGATTCAAAGAATCTATTACGCGCTGGATAATAATAAAGTTTGAGTGGATTTGTGATACGGAATTGAAGTAATCTAAATCTTCTATTAACAACTAGAACTGTCAGAATAGTCGAAATGACCACTTGTTATGTATATACACAAATGTAAGAACAATAACATACTTGTAATTCGATAATTCGTAATTTCTTATAAAAGTTGTGCAAATGTACACCGATGCAATTTTACAAATTTTGCACGATTTTCTATAAACAGAATGAATAGACATTTATTTCCATTGGTTTATATGTTTGTTCCAATGTCTATCGTTCTAATTTCTTTGGTACAAATAACTGTAGCTTAATTATTGGCAGTTCTAGTGTTAACGAAGAGTAAACTGTAAGAAATCTTTTAATAATTCCATCACTGGTTTATTATTTAGAAGTAGGAAATAAGATTTCAATTTATTTCTCAGGAAGAAACCATATGAACTTTTTCCAGGACCTAATATAAAGATTCAATTCAGAAAGCTTTGATCTCTACAAAGTCTTAACCCACAAAGATTCAATCCATGAGGGTTCAACCTAAAAGTATTCAACCCAGTTAACTTTTATCTTAAATTGTTTTAATTCCTAAAGCTTTAACTTGGGAAACTTTAATAAAGGCATCCTCGTTTCAGAAATCTATGAAGCTTTCATTTAAAAAATTTTGATCTAGAAAGATTCAACATAGAAAGATTCAACCCAGTCAGCTTTTCTCTTAAAATATCTTAATTCAGAAAGCTTTAACCTCGGAAAACTTCGATTAAAAACAATTCACGTTCCAGAAATCTATAAAATTTTGATCTAGAAAGGTTTAATCCACAAAAATGCAATCTAGAAAAATTCAACCTAGTCAGCTTCCAAACTGAAAGCCTTAATCTAGAAACCTTGCATAAAGAAATCTTCAATTCACGAATCTATAAAGCTTCTATTTAAAGAGCTTTGATTTCGAAAGCTTTATTCATAAAACTTGCATAAAGAAATCTTCGATCCGTAAATCTATAAAGCTTCCATTTAGAAAGCTTCAATCCAGAAAAAATCAGCGCAGTGAGCTTCTATCCTAAAAGTTTAACCTTTAACTCAGAAAACTTCGATAGAGAAAAGCTCGATCCAGAAATCTACAAAGCTTCAATTTAGAGAGCTTTGACCTAGAAAGCTTCGATCCAGAAAAATCCAACCGAACAAACGTCCATGTTGAAGTTATCAATTCCGAAAGCTAGAAGATGGGAAGACTGACGAGACGCAGTAAAGATTTACACGAAATGGAACAAGAAGGGAGGTGAGAATGGCAAGAAAAAGGATCGCGATTCGCGTCGTTAGCATCGGGTGGACACGATCTTCCACTTCCGCAGGAGCGACGTAAAAGGGTGTAAGAGGATTAAAAGGCTCGGCCGATTGGCTTCCATTACCGGTCCTGTCCAGCCTGTAAATCCTCCGCAAAGCTATTGATAAATCACGCGCAACATTGCGTCGCGCGACTCGCCTTAACGATCCACCGAGTGGGTTACGAAAACGCCAACAAAGCGCCAGCCTTTCGTTTTAACGCGAACCGGCTTAAACATAGAGACATAGACACAGTTTCGCCGTGAAAATCGTAGCGATAGATCTTAACCGGAAATCAGCTTGCGTTCGTCGAAGATCTAAACGGGATTAATCGGCACCGCGAGGGTTTTCTTAAGGGAACGATTTTAATCGATTAACGAGAACCCCTCGCCGCACCGCGGATCCATTAATTTAACGAACACGCGGTGTTGGCCGTCGCGTTTTCTTCTTTCTTTTCTTTTTTTTACTATCGATCGATCGGCTATTACCGGTTCCGCGGCGACTGTTAATCCTCCGCGAGCCGATTGATAAATCACGAGGAACATTGTAGGTTCGCGCGACTCGACCGCGCCGGACACCGAGTCCGGATTAAAAAGCGCAACATTTTTCGCCCGACCGGCGATAAATCCTGCTGCAGGGACCGCTGTTGAAGAATCGCGCGGCCGGCTCCCGCGAATAAATTACCCTATTGATAGTTTCATAAATAATACAATTGTGAAGATCCGAGCATCAGCGGTGATTTATCGGTATCGAACCGGATGAACACACGCGTGCCTTCCACCATTGTAGACAAGGCTTAAGAGGCGTGTTATATCGGCAACGTAGCGATGAGAAGATCGCGATACATTTGAACCCGTTCGCAACCGATGACGTATCGGTACTGGGACATTGTAAATGGTCGACAAAATGGTGTTAACCGCGCAATTACTCGCGTCAGCGAGTTTTCGGCAACGTTAGACTTTTTCTCTTCGCTTAACTACCGTATCGGATTTTACAGCCGTGGCTGCATTATTCCGCTATCACGTAATGCCAATCTTTACGAAATTTATTGTTGTTCAACTAATTTCAATTTATAGATATACTTCACCATTATTTATGCCTTTAAACACTTTGTTTTTGTTTGCGTAGTTCTTGTTGAATTCTGAGCTTGCAGCTAGTGAAAAATTCGTATGGCAAGGGATTAATAAGTAAAGTAAGCAACTGTTGCTTCGATACTGATTCCTGTATGAAATTCATACGTTACCTATTATTTCGACATAACCTTTTCCTATAATTATGCACCTGTTTCGGTTTGCTGCTAGTTTTTGTATGTTAGTAGCTAAGAATTCTTCGTCTCGTTGTTGGAACCAAATTTGCACATGGTGTTCACTACTTCGTTGCGTATTCGAAACGTTTAGAAGGCAGAGCTATGCAATTTATAGTGTATTGCTTAAGTATTCCAGAGCGAATTTTAACTAATTCTACCAGATTGTTTTTCTTATTAATGAAGACCGTTCTCGAAGAGCACATTTTGAAAAAACTTGCCATCGTAAAATGAAAATTAATTAATCATTATTTTAAGTTAATATCCAGGATAACGATTCTAAAAGTATCACACTTCTTTTTCGGATATTATTCAGATTCGAGCCTCTATCGCGTAAAAGCTGTAGATATAAATTTCCAGCGGAATATGTTTCACGATTTTCTGTACCTATTACGAACGAAGATTTATGCTCGTTGCATTCCGTACTTTTGCAATCGTTCAACTATTCTAACCACCTTGTTGCAAATAAGTAGATATACTTTAATCGCCGAATAATTCTAGTGTTAAAAATGAGACTGTTAAATATACCATAATTGATCCTTGAGTGTTATTTATTTCCCCGTGCGCAAAAGAGGCAGAGCTTGGCGCGGAGATTTTGGAAGGGTTGCAAGCGTGTCTTTGATCATACTGGAGGATTGAACTCTCGAGACAGTTCTCACCGAGCGTCGTGTTCCAGCGAGCCTCGTATAAATCTGTCCGAAGCACAAGTTATACCGGCTGCAGTTGTCCCGAGTTTCTACCTTTTTTTTTTCCTTTGCACTTCACTCGTTTGCTGCCTCGGCTTTTTGCCACTCCACTGCACACTTGCGCTCTTGTTCATTGCGCAATTGTATTCCGGGGACCTTTGTAAAATGTTAATTCACTCCGTTGTATCTTCATTGAGGAGACCAAATTCGCCGCAGGATTCGATCGCCAGACAACCAAACAACCAAGAGGATTGCAATGCTTCTACCGTGGCGATTCGTAAATCTTCGAAGGGCTTGATCGATTTGGTCACATTCTTTACAAAAATATTTCATATTTTGCGATTGAAGTTTCAGTCCTCACTTTAAAGTGTAATTGAGTTGCTGTACACACGGAAATGCTTCTTAACCCTTTCGCTACGCTACCTTTAGGGCTAGGGGCAATTTGAACGTAAAAATTGGTGCAATTTTTATTACTCTCTTGACATACAGTAAGAAGTCACACTCGTGGCGCAAATTATGCCGTTAATTCAATAAACAGGGATCCTATTTTGTAATAAAGTTCAATTTTGACACGATTTTTTATAAGATCGAGAATGTAATATAATATTTGGATTATATTGATATAATACAATATTTGGAAATTTGGATTATATTGAATATAATACTTGGATATACAGAATTATAGAAACACAAAATTATAGAAATTAATACTTGGATTATATGCAGAATTAAGCTAATTGTAAGAATTTTGTATTTACTTAATAGTGTTTGCTCTGGTTGCCCATGGCTAGCACTATTATTATCGTTATAACGGACAGGTCGCATAACTATATTCGTCAAAACATTAACTTTTTTTCTCGTAATATTAATGTACGTAACTCTGAACTTTATCGTTTCTTTTTATATTAAACTATCTGTGCTCGCCCACTGTATGCTCTTTACATTATCATTGCTCATACGAAATGAGTGTTTCCCCGTAAAAATAAATAAAATAAAAAAGAGAAAAAAATTAATTCCATCCGCGATGCAAATCGTTTAAGTAGAAGCTTTCAAAGGAACAAAGCAGAGCTTCCATATAAAGACAAAAAAACTCCACGATCGTTTTTATCTCGGCAATATTTTTCAATTAACATCCACGTGTACACAACCCCCCGGATCGCGAGGATTCACACGATTATTCAACCAATCCTCGGCATTAACGAGTGCGCGGAGCCACCGCTGAAATTCCTCGCGAGCCGATCGATCGGTGAGCGTATCGATTACTCGTCGTTCCTCCGCTCTGCTCGATAAAGCATCCCGAGATCGGAACGACCGGTGTTAAAGGGTTAAGGGCTGCTCCCGCCAAGTGAAACTGTGTCGTGTGTTTCGAAGCCGGATCGGAGCGCAGCTCCATTCAATGAATAATACCCGGTGGTGTTCGGAGACTGTGTGCTGCGCATCGAAGAAGTTTCTGGTGTACGCGCGCGCGCGAGCGCGTGCGTGTGTGTACGTGCGCCAGTATGATCTACGGGGGTTATTACAACGGCAGCAAGCCACGACGAAGCGAGTGCTTACCGAGAATACCCGAGCCTACTCTTTGGCCCCTGCCACGATATAACATCGTTGCCCCACCGTTCTACCAGAAATCGGCCGGGTAAATACAAGTCGGTCGCATATTTCTTCGCGAATGCTCGAGTTCCGTTCGAAATTAGGCTAGTCCCTCGCGGATACGGGTCGCCGGTTAAGGAAGGGGTAAATTTACGGGCTCGGCAATTTATGCTTTGGACGAGTTCTGCAGTCCTCGATTGATCAGATACCGCGGAAACGCGTTATATTTAGAACGATCGTGCATACTAGAGTTCATTCGTGGGCGCATCCGTTAAGCTCGGGTATTGGAAACGCGAGGGATATGGAAGACTGGAACGCAATGAGTCATTAGAGAAACGATTGGAAAGAGATTTGGTGTTTTTGGTAGTTTCAACCCTTATCCGTCGTTCATTTTTGCAATTTAACCCATTGTCCTGTTATTTATTTTATCACTTATGCATGATAGTTAACGTTGATCGCTGATTTCGCGTTCTGTCAAGTAGAAATAATTTGAATATTGTAGGCAATATTCGTTTAACGGCTACCAATATTATAACGGAAAGTAAAAATTTGTCTCAAAAATGCGGCTTTGTGGAATCTGTGCCATAATTCACGGCACGAGTGTGACTGGTTGTTATAGCACAAAGGGTTTAATGTGTCCCTCGTGTGTCCAATTGATGGAATGACAAAACGTCGATGAAATGGAAAGATAAATTATTAACTTCGTTAACCGGTTTATTCGAAGCAATTAAGTAAATGGTTGTATTGTAATTTGCTCGTATTTTTCGTATACGGTGGCTGCAAGAAATATTAGTAGACTGCGGATTTTTATGCATGCTTTTATCTGGAACCATTATCGCGTTTGTTATCCTATTTCGCAATACTTCTTTTAGTTTGTTGCATCGTAAGTAGGCTGCACATTTTTATGCACGTCTGAGAATTTTAGAAATGTAAAATGGGGCACAGTGCGTACAGTACCCAGAGATATACCAGGTATCACTTTACAATATTTGGAGTGTAGAATCGAGGAATATTTAGCTTCCGCTTCTTTATTTGGTGACTTCGTTGGTTTTCGTCGAATTTCAAATTATCTGTTTACGTGTGCGACTCAATACACAACGATATATTGTCGTCAGCACTTTTCTCAAACGACGCATTGTTGTTGAGCACTAAAAGGTTAATAATTAAGAAAGTCTAAATCTACCAGCAAATTTCGTAAACATCCACATGATCCAAGAACGATTAAATAAAGGAAGAAGGAATTTAAATAAAAACAAGAATAACCATCTACCAATTTAATCGAAAGAATGACGCGAAACTTCCACCGAAATTCTACCTTTCCGCGATGATAACGCGTTTGAACTTGCCTATCGAATTAATCAATGGCAGAATGTAGTTTAATTTTCGCGCGGCGAAAGCGTGGGATAGAAGAAGAAGAAGAAGCAGCGAGGTTTGGGGACGAGAATGAAAGTTGTGGGTAGCGGATGACCTGGCAGCGAATATTGCGATGGTCCTTACCAATAACCGGAATTGCACCGACCCGCTGTGAGTAGTTTTGGTTATTCGAGCGTGAAGTATTATCACGAAGGAGGATAAATGGAGGGTAGGCCGTGGTGGAAGAGGAATAAAAGAGGAGGGCCAGACGAACATTTACCCGTCTGCTCCGATCCGGCGAATGGGAGGAACAGAGGCAGAGCAAGAGAGAAACGAGAGTCGAATGAGAATGAGAGCCGGAAAGTGCAATTTGTAGTCGCTCTCATTTGTCACTGTATCTCCCTCCGCCTCTTTCACCCTTTCTACCCCACCACGTTTCATCGTTCCACCTTCTACCTCTCTCTCTCTCTCTTCGTCTACTATTTTTTCCCCTCTTGGCTCACTCGTTCGCCTCACTCGCGCCGGTCGTTTCTGCCTTCCACTTGTACGCATTCGCGTACTCCCACTTTCCTTTCTTCCCTTTTTCTCTTTCGCCCATTCATTCGTGGTCGTTTTTGGCCGCTGCCACGTTTCTCGTATCGTTTCTACTCGCGCATGCATCCACGAAGGGGAATCTTGCGAGATAATAAGCTGATAAGGGATTTATAAATCCACTCTATGCAAAATACACGCGCATCTGTCAGGCCGGCTACGATCTTCGTGATTAGCTCGAACTGTGTACGTGTAACCCCGTGTTACGATCTTCTTTTCTCTTCTTCTTTTCGCTCGGCCCCGCGTGTAATAAAGGGGGGAAAAAAGCTTCCTCGAGTTTAGCGGCGCTCCGTGCAGTGTTTCGATCCTTCGCTGGATTTAACGTTTCAGGTTATCGACGAACGATTTTAGCCGACAGAGGGATGAAGTTAATCCTAAGTCGATAGAAACTCGAAGGATTAATCGCATATTTCATTGCGATATGATCGTTATTGCGGAGCATTGATTATAGTAAACACTGCTTACAATAGTTTACGCGTGCAAAATAGTATCTACAGAACTCGAAGAAAGTTCGACAGAAGCTTAAATTTACAAACATGGATGTCGATTTCTTGGAAAGTTAGATATCGAAATTGAAACTTGCAAACCTTGACAACGATTCCTCTATACCTCTATTTGCAAAACGGTAAATGTTTTATAAAGAATTAGGAACACGATTTGGTAAAAAATGAGCCGAAGACAGCAGGCAGGGTTAACTATGGAACTAAAGTCGGTACATAATCCGAGGAAGGGGTTAATAATCGTAAGCTTTTCAGGCTTACGCTTCGGAGACAGGTATTATTGAACACATTTGCACGTGTTCAAGATCCTAATGGCTCTATAAAAAGATGTGGATTTCTTGGAACGCGTTGGCGATTTTCAAGAGATCGTCGAATGCTGCCATTAAGGAGCTAGGACCTAGGTGGAACACAGTCGAACAGGCATATTCCGGTATATTAACACGTAACACATCAAAAACACGTCACACGGGCACACCTGCGCCACACTATCGCCCCAGCACACGCTTATACGTTATTTATGCTCTGCAAAGGTTGTGTTTTTCGACTCACGAGGCCCCGATGGAAACCGAAACGCGCGACTCATTCACGTGGCCCGGTTATAAACGTCCGCGTAAATTCGAGGCTGGTTAGAGATCGTAAAGTAGTTGGATACGCCCGATATGGCCACTGGCTTGCCACAGAAAATCATAAAGTTCGCCCTGTGCTACAGTCGTCCTACAAGAGAAACCAAGCAACGAGTCCTCCAACCTATTACGCGGATTGTTCTTGCAATTTTTCCCTTTATCTGATTTCACCCTTTACACGGGTAACACGAATGTATTCGCTGCTCGTGATAACTAAATTTGCGCATTAATTTCAATAATTTAACGCCGTTCGATGCAATCTCGCTTGGAATATCTCAGGAGGTCGAATATTTTTAATACGACATTATTTGCTGCGAATCTTGAATTTCAAATTAGGGGAAAGTGTATGTCGGAAACTGTATTTAATTAGTAGATCGCGGATGTTTATGCGTTTATTTAAAATTTCACCGTGGAAAAAGATACATATGAGATAGACAAGAAAAGATACATATAGGATGCAAAAATATATATTAGGTGTCCCAATAAGTAATGCTCTATTCTTTAATATATCGATACGTTTGTTTCATGAAAAAATAAAGCTTCTTCTTTTTAGTAGCAATCTATTGCTTATTACGAACATAGTTGCCGTAGAGAGCAATTGTATTTAGCAAATTCGATTGGCGATTTCGTTCGTTTCGTGTTCCATTATTAATATTCGTTCTGCACACTAATAAAAAAAAGACGCGTTATAAATAATTTAGAGAAAGCTTCGGTAAAAGTGAAAATATAAAAAAAAAGTTAACATCACAGCAATTTTAACGTAATAATCATTTGGTTGAAGAAACGTGTGCCTAATTAATACCTATTTGTTCCTCACATTAATAAAAGAAGACGCGTTACAAATAACGCAGAAAAAGGTTCAGTAAACGCGAAGCTACAAAAAGAAACGAACATTACAGCATTGTAAACATAATAATCGTTTTCATTAATTGCAGAAACGTAAAATGTCCATTATATAAGACAGCATAGGTATTTAATTTTGTAAGAAACAAATGTTAAATAGTAAAAAATGAATATGCTAATAAAATATCCAAAGTGCATCGCAACGTAGAATAATTAGGACGCGAAACGATTCCCACTTTAGATTCCATTTCTCTGGCGTAACTTGTAAATATGTGAATTCTCACAGAGATCCGCAGTCGATCAATTACTATGAAAATCCACGAGAGGCGCAAAGCTGTCATGGCGGTTAAAGACGCTTAGGACGAAGGGCGAAACGGTAGCGAGGCAGAAAATAGGCCAATCCCCGAACACAGGTTTTTGTCGTGACAAGAAAAGGAGCAACGAACCGCAGATATCTCGATTAGATTTACCGACGCAACTATGGGCGAAGGTGGTCCTCGGCTGACGTAGCAATGCGTGGCTGCCACAACAGGCCGTCTGCTCTTATTATTATAAATTATTTATTTGCATTTCCAAATGATCCTTGAAGAATCACGGTATTATGCTAATGCGAAGATTAACATATAGGGAGGCCCAGCGCGATATTTCAACTCGCCTCACCATTTAGACTGTGGGAGTCTAGCCAACGGTGTTTGATCTCCACACGACTCGAAAGAAAGACGCGGGACGGGGATATTTTATCATTTCTCCTCTCCTACAAAAAGATTCGTACGCCATGGCCCAGGGAATTTCTACGGCCTGCTTCTACACTATGCTACGGATACTTTCCACGCTTGGAATCTCTAGCAACTGAGTCCTAAATACCTGACACTTTGGGCTATTTTTTAATTACAGACCTGTAATGGCGTTCTGCTAAACTTTGAAACGGTTTCTCGAATTTAACGTCGATGATGATTCAATGGACATTAATAAGTTCTTGCTATTGAGACTAGTCTTGTTGGAACTAGGCCGTTTGGCTTCCGAATGGTTGCCACGTCTTCTATCAGCGTTGTGCCGACTTTTCGTAAAAGGTTCCAGTTTGCATCTTCAGGGCTAAGTGCTACGATACTTTTGCGAAACGTCGGCGAAACGATGATAGAAGACGCGGCAACCACCCGGAAGCCAAATTGGCCTAGTTCCAACAGGACTAGTCTCAACAGCAAGAATCTCGTCCTCGAAAGTGTGAAATTCAAGATTAATAAGTCGTTATTTAATTAGGTTGGCCAACAAATTTTGTCGTATTTTAAAAATGCACGAATGCAAACTGTTATTAATAGATCGTGGATCTTCACGCAAACTCCTATTTTTATAAGTATAAATGAAGAAATTGGAACATAAGTACACTTCACTTCAAATATTTGTATAGTTTTGCGTGTTATACGTAGCCTGCACATTTTTACACGTTTAGATCCTCGGTCTTTTAATTAACTACTTGAACATTGTTATGGTTCAATACTGAAGATGTATTCTACAGTAGCACGAATTACCGAATATTACGCGAAAAATTACTAACATTACGAAAACAAAAATGTGGATTATTTATTGGTGCGCGTGGTAAAATAATTTGTCAGAAACGTATTTTTATTTTCGTCCACTTCGAGGCTACGTTAAACAAATGGCAAATTCTTTTTCCAAATAACGATAGATTGAAATGTCTACCGATAGATGTTATTTGCATTTGAGAAAGTATATTGCAATTTAAATGCCACATTGTAAAGGAACTACAAGAGTCTTTAGCCAACTTAATAGAAGGATTGTAGGATAATTTTATGGTACAATTCTTGGAATGCACTGTTTGCGTAGCCAGTTGAAGTATAGTTTATCAGCATGAGTGTAGTAGCAGTGCACGTTTAATTATCTGTATTAATTATCCTTCCGGAAGGATGCCAGACATATAAAGTTACCTAGGTTAACCCTCTGTAACACGCCATGTGACTCGTTGCATACCCATAAATCTACTTTTTGCAAAGGTATTTCATTTTGTAATTATTCTACAGTTATATCATATCGACATACGATTAACTCACCAGTAAACGATTCACTTATAACAATTAATATTCCCTTAACCCTTTTGCTACGTTGCTGCTTGGAACTGAGAAGTAAAAACATACGTAGATAAGCAGAATTTGTATTAATATGAAAATAGAATAAATTTGAATATACTTATGTGATGCTTTATATGATTAATTATAGCTTAATATTACCGAATGGATAAAAATCGAAGTAATATTGTACTATGAAGAAACGATATTTATGCTTTTCACAAATGATTGCCTAATTTTTAATGGCGTATATATATTTGCTACGCTCGTTAAAAAATAGAGAAACAACAATTGATTGCAATTTGTTCTCCCAATTGACGAAAATTTGGGTTATAGAGGGTTTAAGAGCCTAATCAGGCAAATCTGATAATTAGATTGAGGATTTTTATGTATTTATGGTAAATTTAAATGTGCAAAAAAGTAGATAAAACATCTATAATAAAATGTACGTCATAATATTTAGTTAATATTCGCTTAAAGTGACGTGCAAAAATATTAGGCCACGATTCTTATTTCTAATATACTTGAAGCATGAAATTATACGAGAAGTTGTTTAACCCAATAAAGATAACTGCTATTAAAGCATCAGTGCATTAAAATATAATGTCTGCTACGAATTATCATTAACTATTTTTACGTGCTGTGGCTGCTACTTTTACACGCCACTGTATAATCTAACCCTTTAATTGTGTTTATAAAACTGTGAATTTACATAAGGATCAGCAGTCTAATAATCATTATTACGCTACACCTGACGATAATTACTGGGCGTACAAATTAATTCGCTGCCTTTACGTTTAAAGCGTTGAATCATTTATCAGCTTTAAACCATCATCATTTTAATTAAAATAGAATTTATAACTCGCCTACAACGCAGAGGTCGAATAATAGAAATTATCTTGAGTACCATAACTGTATTTAATTGTCCTTAAATACACCTTGATCTTTGCTTCGAAAAGGCATCGAATTAATTATTTACACCTAACACTTAAACCTTTGCACTTTTAGGTATTAACCTAGGTGAACGTTTTTTTCTTTAGCTTTGCATGTTTCTTTAAAGTTTTCTATTGAAATTGTAAGGTAAAGGAAATCAAAATATGGATATTTATACCGAAGTAAATATATGTAAAAATATATCAGCCGGTGTTGCGTCGAAAAAGAACGTCTGAAGTGCATTTGCAGCAGTCTCAGCACTTCTCTAGTCCACTTAAAATTTTCGACTGTATTTTACTTATTTTATGTGCACAATGAATGCCTTTAATTATTACAGTCTGAATCATACAATTTGTTTCATAAATTAGAAAGTTATAAGCTTTTAATGTTAAATTATAGATTCGACCAACCTTCTACTTGTGAAATCTCAATCGCTCGTCAAAACGTTACCAAATCTACGTTTACCCTAATATATCGACGTATAAACAATAACGCAACGTGTCGTATCCATAGCAAGCGAGTAATTATAATTTCGACATGGAAAATTCGCCTTTTAATTACCGCGTTGGTAGAATTCACCATACTCGAAAAAGCCGCCTAATGCAAGGGATTAATTCTACGACGAAATCCAAAATCCTTAATCCAAAATCCAAAGGAAGCGTAAACCAAAATAAACAAAAGCTACCACAAATTCTCGAGCACCGCGTTCGAACAGCGGTTCATCCACACAGCCGTACACGTCAACACGGTGAACATTGTAATCTTTCGCTAATATATTACGGCATGGCTGGCGGGCAGTAATTTTCGCGTAGCGTTCCGGGCCCCCGTATCCCAAGGGGGAGGAAGAAGAAGAAGAAGAAAGAGCTCCTTAAACGACTTAACCAAACGTAATTAACGTTGGCCTATCATTATGTGGTAGCGGGGCCACACCCTCGTCACATTATATGTTTATAAATCAGTCCGGAACGGCTTGTAAAAAACACGACGACGAAAATCGAGAGAGTCCGGGGGCGCCTGGTGCTCGGACCGTCGAAGAAGAGGAGGAAGAACACGGATAGAAGAGGGTATCCTTCCAACGATCCCGGGGACCCGTGAGGAGCAGGTAGAGGAATTCTTATGCTAATGATTTTATGATCGTGGAAATGAATGCTCGTCATATTTTTTTAATCGCCTGGGTTTCCACGTAGCCGCGAGTCACGCAGCCAGAAACCTGGCGTCTCTCTCTCTCCCTCTCTCTCTCTCTCTCCGTGTGTTTCATCCAGGGCAAAATCGTTCCCTGTCTCCCACTGTCTACTTTATGCCCATCCGTTCTTTTTTTATCCCCGTTGTTACAGTCTTAAGCGGGCTGGTTGCGTGGCCGCTACGTCTTATACGTACTCTCATAATCGTAAAGTGACCCCGGGACTGGAGGACTTTCAGCGTTTTCGAAAGCTTTCACGAAAATCCTACGCGTCGCCTTCGTTGTGCCGCTTTTAAAAAGCCGCGCGTAATTGAATGTCGGCCGGGTTTCAACGATACCGGGCAATTAATGAACGATGAAGCCTTTCGGCGTCCGTTCACGGTCAATGGTAGACGACAACCTTGAAAAAAGAATCACCGATGTGTCAATTACCGGCGTTGCTTGAATGGGAAGTTTCGATCTTCATTAAAGAGAAGAGATAGAGAGAGAAAGGGAGGAAGAAGGCGCGAAATGCGTTGCATTCGCAGGAAAACAAGTGTGCGCGCGTCAAGTAGCGTGTAATTAATAGCAATCTAGATCGCGTACGTTGTTCCCCGCTTGTGCAACAATCCCCGATTCATTTTCATATCAATCGCATCTTTATTCTTTTACCATTCTCTCCCCCCCTTTTTTTTCCTTGCGCCAAACGAAGAAACCCCTTCCGTAATAAATTAAACGTTTTAACGTAAACCAATTCCAACCGGTGACCTCCAATCCCGTTTCGCGTTATTCTTGTTTCCTTTCTTTTTTTTTTTCTTTTTCTTTTGCTGTTTCGAGGGAAAGGTTGAAAAGGAATTCGTTTGCGAGTAACCAGAGGCGAGTAAGACGTCAGGGGAAATGCAGCGAGTCGCGCCACGGAACACGCATTATGAGGTAAC
The DNA here is from genome assembly GCA_028830335.1 of Eucera pruinosa. Taxonomy (NCBI): domain Eukaryota; kingdom Metazoa; phylum Arthropoda; class Insecta; order Hymenoptera; family Apidae; genus Eucera; species Eucera pruinosa. The sequence continues at coordinate 9,596,158 of JAMYCR010000015.1, read as the reverse complement.
AATTACATTGTGTTCGCGCGAACCGCGTATGTAAATGCAGCGAGGGCCGACGTGGACAGTGCATATAAAGGTGCTCGCGCAACCAGCGACTCTCACACTGGCTGCCATGGCAGGTGTACCAACAGCTGAGTCCAACCACCCACACACACAGCTAGATCAACTCCCGACACCTTGATGGATACTACCGTGTCCCTGTTTCGCGTTGCAATTGCGCAAGGTGCACCGTTGCTGTTTTCCACCGTCTAACGAGCTATAACGTAATCCTTGCCGAAGCCTATTGTGGTCTAACGCGAGGAAAATCTCGGCCGAAATCTTTCAATTAACTCTTCGACTGCGAAAGGCGCGTATAAATGATTTAATCTGTTAACCGTGGATGACGAGTTAACTCGTCGTATGAATTTTTCATGTTTTATCGGACGTGACACTTCAATTTCTCGGAATTTTCTTCTCTTCTACAAATGTATGCTTATATTCGTAATGGAAGTAGATATTACGTAGGTACGTTTATGCTTGCAACAGTTAACAACGGTTAACAGATTAACCCTTTCGGTGTTGTTAAGTCTGCAAGAAGCAATTTGGAAAGTATAAGTTGCCGAGTCAACGACGATACACGAGTAGCCGAAACTGTTTAGATGTTAAGGGATGGGTTTCGAGATTGTTTACACGTTTCCAATTTATAAGAGAATCACAGAAAATTTATAAATCCTTCTACTAAATTTTATGCTACCTCCAGTCGTTTGCAATTGGAGTGCGTTGTCACTTTAACCCTTTCGCTACCGCAGCTTAAAATTACGAACTGAAAGCAAAAAGAAGAGCTCCTTTAATTAATATGAAAATGGTCTAAGTAAGTATTTAGCAGTATTGCTAAATTTAATTATACAAAACAGACAAAATACCGTAGAGTATTACAGAAAAAATACACGTATGCTTTGAATGAATGGTTGTATAATATTTTGAAGCCGTATATATATACGCGTCTTTTGTAACGAAAGGGTTAATTGACACTGAAAGGGTTAAATATCTATCAGTAATATAACGTACACTCTGTTTGACAAGAACGTGTCTGGCAAAACTCGAAAACTATTTAGGATATCGGGTTCGAAAAAAATACACAAATTCTTTATGGTGTATGCTAAGATGCTTTATTATTAATATGGTGTCCAGTCACCGCCATTATCAATAATTAATTTACATCTTCGAGGCATACTTTCTACTAATGTAATCGCATAATCACGAGATAAGGACCTCCATACCAATCGAATTTGACGAATCAGCTTCTTGATCGTGTTGAGCTTCTTTCCTCTGAGCTTGATCTTCATGATTGCCCAAACATTTTCTATTGGATTTGCATCCGGCGACTGTGAAGGCCAATCTAGTACATCGATGTGATTCTCCTCTTTCCAGGCTGTACAGTGTCGACTTCGATGTTTTGGGTCATTATCCTCTTGCAATAGCCAATGTTTATTATTTCTTATAAACCACCTTTGGGCAGATGGTAATAAGCCTCTCTGATAGATTTTGACCATTTTGGCCGCGTTTAAATTGTCAGTGAATACGTGCAAAGTACCGAATCCCTGCTTCGAGAAGCAACCCCAAACATGCACCTTTACCGGGTGTTTAACGGTTCGCTGGAGGAGTTTATTGGCGTGGGTACACCAGGTATGGGTTATAAAAGTATGTGCCCAAAAAGAAGTTTCGTCCGAAAAAATTACATTGTCCCAATCACGGTTCAAATTTTCATTCGCCCAAGCGAGTCTTTTTGTGACATGTTTCTCGGATAGTAGCGGTTTCTTTATTGTGCTTCTAAATTTCACGTTATTTGCCAATAATCGTCTTCTTATCGTATCACATGACAATTTCACACCCTTTCTACATAAAACTGCCTGTCCACTACGTAACGATAGACGGGGATTCTTCTCGAATTCGCGTAAAATCATTTTATCCTCTTTCTTCGTCGTCTTTAACTTAGTGCCACGATCTGGTAGGTCATCGACGTTTTTGACCTCCAAATATCGTTTCACCCACTTGCTAACAAATGTCTTCGATTTCTTCATGTATTTAGCAGCCGCCGTGTATGACATTTTTGGTCCTTTAGGATGGGAACACAGAAACACTGCTTCGTAACGTGATGCGTACGCGGCACTCATAATGAAATACGTCGTTTTACGAATAAGCTCGATCAACAACTGAGGGTTTTTTGTACAAAGCATCTTAGGGAAACATTCAAGTTACCTGCTTGAAGTGGAATTTCCCACCTAAGGCATCGCAGGTAAGAGTTTTGCCGTACACGCTCTTGTCAAACAGACTGTACATTCATTTCCTGACTTATCATTGCGTAAGAATATTCGAAAATTCATTTTAATAATGTAACTATTATTTTACTCTTCAATACTCTATATTTTATATACTACTATTTTACTCTTCAATAGTTAGTTTATTTACTAGTGACTATTTTGCATACATAAACTGTGTGCATTCTAGTTAAATTACATCTCTTTAATACCGTGTGTTTTTGTCGAATCTGTGTCATAATTCATCGCACGAGTGAGACTCGTTATTGTAGGGCAACGGGGTTAACCACCTTGGTGCAAATAAGTATGCAGTAGAATAGCTTATAATGAACGACGTTACAACGACCGGTCGCTATAGCGAACAGTTTTTCTGATTAAATCAAAATACCATGACGAACGAATACGCTACAAAGAACGCGGAAAATACAATTGGCCGCGTATTTATACTCGCGGTTTCTTATTTTCCATTCAATTTATCCCACTTAAATTGTTGTATTGCTTCGTAACTTTGCTATAAATAGTGAGTCTGGAATGTACTACGTATATTTTAACCCTTTAACTGCTGACCGTTTCAAAGCAAACTTACAATAGTAAAATCGTTCGATACGGTTGGTTTTATTTACTATTTTCTATCTTTAATTTGTCGATAAAAGAAAACTGACTAGTAAATATGTTGCCAATTATAGTCATCTTTGAGTCGACTGTTGAAGATTAATATAAAAAGAGGAGACAAGCATTAACCTTTTCCCTTACCATAACGAATCACACTCGTTCTATGAATTATGGCACAGAATCAACAAAAACGTATATTATCAAATTGTAATATAATTTTTCCCACTGTACTTTAACACTATATATTTTTTGTATATATTTCTTTTCTTGTACTTATTGGGCTTTTGTCCGTTGATATTAAATAAAATAAATAAATAAACACTAGAGCTATTAATATAATCAAAATTATCCATTAGCAATCCTTTATAACAACAGCGAAATTTGAAAGATTGTCAACGATTTCCTATAAACGGTATAAATGAAGATTTATTTTCCGTGCATTATATATTTTTGCAAACACCTATCCATCACTTTCATTATCTTGCTACAAATAAGTATACTTTAATCTTCGATAATTCTAGTTATTAATTGCCGATTGTTTAACCCTTTAACGACGCGACTAAATAATACTTAAACAATTTTTCGCCCAATTACGAACCCATTACGCTTATGGGACTCAGTAACGCTCAACGAATTTTCATCGAATTATTAACAAAAGTGTCTGCTAGTGATACTAATCCAAAATTCGCTGCTGTAAAAATCGACGTTCACCGAGATGATCGAAGAAACTTGGATGGCTAATCGTCGACGCTCGTCCGCAAATTTAAATTAATAACTTGTCTAAATTTCTTCAAAACTTTCGCGAGAAAGTTACGTTGAAGTTACCGATAAGTATATCGGTTGTAAAACGACTGAAATACAACTTCCTCCCGGAAAGCGGCGCTCCGTGGCTCGAGGTGTTTTTACGTATCACCGGGGCCGCGTATTACTCTTCCGGATTTCGTTTCGGATCGGCGTACTGACGTAACGGATATAGCCGCGATAAGAAAAATCCTTGAGCAGGTGGCCGGGGCTCTCGACAGGTCAGGAACGTAAACGCCTTTAAGACGATTGTATTGCACATGCTCGTCCAACATTTTTATCCTCTTATATAGGTCAAAATTAGCATCCCCCGTCGTTAATTGCGCGCGGAACACCCGCCTTTCTTCGCTGGGTTACGCTTACACGTGCACACGTGCACCTTGGTTTGCTCGCAGCACCCAAAGGTGCCAGACGCGAAACGGAATACGGGTCAAGGGGTTTCGAACTTCAACTTTGCACCGTACAACTTTCATTGATGCTTCTACTAGGGTAAACGACCCACGTGCATACTGTCACTGTTCCCCATAACTGCCGCTTCAACTCGTTTATTTAATAGCAAAGTAACGTACAAAGAATCGTATAAATTTGAACCTCGGTTTACGTAACAACACATAGACATTTTATATTCGTTTACGCTTGATAATTATAAATGAATATTAGGAGGTAAATGTACTTATAGAACATTGAAACGTGACCAATGTAATTATAAAGCATGGAACGTGTTGTAATTCAGTAAAGCGCGACGTTTACTATGTATCTTATATCTGTTACACAAACTAACGTAGTACTAATATATGTAAAACGTGTTTCTATTTAAATGAGAACTTTTCAAGTGACAGTACAAGGGACATTGGACTTTGTTGTACATTTTCAATTACGTAGTAATGAATTTATTCTATTGAACGTATATCGAAAAATGTTCATAAATAAACTCGACGTTGAAGAATATATTACGCTCCAAATTGGAACGATCTTTACGTTAAAGACGTTGTAAAATAGTTGAATAAAGTTACGCGCGAACCACAAAGTGGCAATACGTGGTACATCTACCCTAAGATCCGTGGTGAAAGTCCGCGGAAGAACGAAACGATGGCGGATGTAGGGCCAAAGTGGAGCCCGATTGGGTGGAACGCCGGTGTATTTCGTAGGATCGAGGAAAAAACGAAGGAGACGAGTCTCGCCCCCGGGATGAAACAACAATCTAATCGCGGACGCCATTTTGTTTCTGCCTACCGGAGCAGTAGTTGATATATGATCCCATTGGCTACCAAGCTGTTTGGTTCCCAGCTCTGTACTGGACAGCAGGCTCGACCTCAACCTTATGGTGGTTGCTATATAGCCATAAGCCGGACGCTCTTCGGTTGCCCTGGCAATTAAAATTCTTTTACTCCCGCCATGGTTGCTCCTGCGCCTTTCTTCTCCATCTTCGTCGTCCCCTTTTTCTCTACCTTCGCCTTCTTCGCGTTTCTTCCCTCGTCTTCGTTCCGCGTTACCTGTTCCCTTCTCCGTTCTTCGCGTCGTTCAACCGATATTCCCTTCTTTCGACGTCGCGGCTTGTCCTCCTTCTTCTTTCCCATCATCTTCTCGGTGCGCGCGGAAGATACGCGTAGCAATTAAAACTGCCCGCTCGGCCCGGACGTTTACACGATCCTTAACTGCTGGTAGCGCAGGGGTTAAGGGAACTGACGTGACCAGCTTAAGTAGCTGGTCAAGGGAAACGGGTAATTATACGAAATGTCGGTGTTTTCGTGCCCAACCGACCGCGCTATCATCGGTAACCGCGGCCGAGCACCTCGACGATCGCGGCTTCGTTAGAGATACGACGCGCGTGGAAAAATACGCGCGATAAATCGAATTAAGATAACTGCGACGTTACGTACCATTAAAATCCCTTAATCTCCCGGTGCAGAAATTTAATCGCATCCTCGGGGTTCGGAGGGTTTTTAGAAGGGGAAACCGCGGAACAATCGCGGCGGCTAATTTTTCCGCCAATTATGCGCGCGTTTAATTAACGTAACGCAAGGGTTGTTAAATGCGAGCGTTTATTAGCCTAGCGACGTATGAATTAGGGCCGTATTTTGGCGCAGTCAAGAAAATGCATTTTGTTCGGTGAATTTTGTTGTACCGGTGAGTGTTGCAAATATTGTTCGTGAATTATCGAGCCGTGATTCGTAATATTTGCCAAATTATTAAGGTATAAGTTGCGCGTGGCGCAAAGCTAAAAGAAAACACGTCTTTTTATGGTTCTCAGAAAGTATTAAGGAAAGTGACCTAAAATTTAGCATACATACAGCTGCTGATAAAAGCTTCAGATCAAACTATAATTGTATTTCAATTTAAATGATGCATTAATAAGATTCTTTGTCGAAGAATCTAATAAGATATCTTATAGGCCATGATAAATAGTTCACATATTCTAACGTCTTCTTTATCTTGTTAGCATAATAGAATTGCATTTTGGCCGGAAACTTTTGGCAGCCAACGCATGCAGTACGTTTTAGACTATCATTTGATTCTCCGGTATTTGGATAATTCTCAATCTATGATTTTTGCAAGCTACCGTTAAACTTATGAATTTGTGAGGCAAAATTTGGCCACTTTGGTCGGCAAATCGAATAAAAATTTAAACCCTAACACGTTGAGTGCCACGTTGGTCACTTACGACCGGAATTTGTTTTCTCACAATCAGTGACGCCATGGTGGTCATCGATGACTGTTTAGAATGATTAAAATAAAATAAATATCGTCAACTAAAATGTTTTCAACAATATTGTGAAATACAAAGTGTACAGGTAATCGAGATTTTTCAAGAATGAAATGAAATATCGAGTGGAGTACAAACCTTCATAGATTTTAAAGGTGTTGTTAAATATTAAATTGAGACAGTATTATAAGTATAAGAGTATTATAAGTATAAGTATAAAGTATAAGAGAAAGTATATTTGGTAAAGATTCTACACAACAAGATAACTGTTCCAATAGCAGTGAAAACGAGTTTGTTAAGAAACAAAATTGACGATATTAGAAATGAAGTACTAGAATCCAGTGAAACAGACAACGATAATGGAAACGCTAATCAAACGATTGATTCCGAAAACCGAAAACTTAGAATGATTGAAATTAAAAGTTAAACTGATTCTGATACCACTGTGAAATATTACAAGATAGTTGAGATTCAATATTACATTTTGTGCAACACAAAATACATTGGATATTGAAATGCAACAATTATATTATACGATATATGTTTGTTTTGAAACGTATCAATTTTACATTAAATCCACTTCTAGCTGCCAGAGTTTTTTCTAACGAAAGAAACCTTCGAGTGCAAACAGTTTTAATGGGTGAAAAACGTAACGCCAATTAACGAAGAGAAACTGTATGAATGGTCGGAGGATCGATATTGCTCGTTAACAGTGGTTCACCGGGGACACCGGATAAGCCGGATTAACGCGGCAACGATATTAAACGCATTAGAATCCTTTCACTCTCGACAGTGTGGCCGAGAGGTGGACGGGTGAAAAATTATCGTCCGAGTCAAAAGTTACCGCGTGCATTACGGCTGCTCGTTACGCGCGCGTGAAATTGAGTAAGAAACGAATTTATGGAACGCAACGAATCGAAGACGTAGAAAGTTCCCCTCTTGCAGGATGCGCGAGGAGTCCACCACGTTCACGAGTTTGCCTGCCTGCCTGCCTTCGCTGGCCGACTGATGGAGAGGCAGCATTAAAACGTGTACCCTCGTACGGTTTACACCAATTACGGGCTATCGATGCCCCAACAAATTTCGCGTACACCGCTAATTGATAATAAGCGAGCCCCGTGTGCATCCCTAATTGACGCGTTAATTTATAATTACTACACGCAGTCCACGCACTGTCCGCCGCGAACGAGTTCCCTTTCTTCGATTATCGCCCGAGACAGATTCCCAGCTTCGATACGAAGACCCCGCGCAAGTCCGTGACTGTCGTAAATTTGCGGCGGTAGGAACGTTTCGCGAAATCGCTGAGGCGACCTATATCGGACGGTAGCGTTTTATCGACGATCAGTCACACGTGGAACACGCGTTCGCGGGCAGGTGAACCTCGACAATGGCTCTAAAAATCTTGTATCTTCATTTTACCGACGATCGTACGATATTTTTCGCGATCTTATGCAAACGACGTTTGTAACGTTTGCTCGAAATTCCGATTCGCATGCGTGGTGAAAGTTGGCGAAGATTTTTTTTTTTTCCACGGTTGAATATATTTCAATAAATGAATAATCGTGACGTATACTGTCTTTTCCGTACTTTAATTTTCGATAATTTATCGGGGATCGCGAAGAGTGGTGTTTTGGAGCAGGTGGAAGTTCTCAGCAAGACTGTAGGGACTAATTGCCGTGCCTTTGCTTCCACGTGGTCCCTGCATTCCCGAAATGCTTCGTCCACTGATACGCGGCCGATTACGAACGAATAAAATACCATGGCAATCGTTCCTGACATTCCCCGCTCGTAACAACGGACAGATGAGTCTTTACATTTCTTGACAAATTGTCTCCATTCCCTTTCTATTAGCTTGTTGCTTACGACGCGACAGATTTTATGTACACTACCGTGCATAAGTATTTGGACACTTGCAGATTAATGTAAAAATTTAAATTACATTATTAGTGCAACCTTCTATTATAAGTTTGGTTCACGTTTGGTTTTAGCTTAGACATACACTGTCTACAAATACGAAAACATTATTTAACATACGGTTGTACAAATAAACAAGTATTAAACCTTTCGCTACGGCATCTTAAAGCTGGAAACTCAAAGTACAAAAAAGGATCGCCTTTATTAATATAAGAATAGTATAGATCGAAGCATTTGAATATTTCATGCGGTCAATTATGGTTTAACGTTGTTTTATAAATCAAAGGAGAAACAGTATTGTACCACAGAAAAAATATACATATGGTTTTAACATATAATTGATCAATTTTTAACGTCATATACATACGTTCTTCGTATCGAAAGGGTTAATTAAAATAGGTGGGAAATTAATTTTGTAGAGACGCTTAACTTTTTCCTTTAGAAGTTTTGAGTATTATTTGAACCTTTGTGTTGAATCGTATAATGTTTTCCATATCCAAGATATTCGAGGTTGTTATGAAATTTGTTGGTTTTATTAGAATAATTTTATAAATATTTAATGATTTTCATTCATTTATTACAGAGATTTTCCATCTTTGACGCATCACACTCTATCTACACTTCAACAAAATTCATCAATGTACATTGTAAGTGAATATGTAACAATATAATAAAGTTACAAAGCTTTTAATTATATCTCGACCATTGTCCAAATACCAATGCACGGCTTAAGGAAGATTTGATATCTTTAGTATCTTTTGCAACATGTAATATTTAATAAATTATGTAATATCTGTTGTTGTAAGACAAAACCACGTAACTCAGTTGAATTCTAGAATTTAGAACCTGTGTGTTTATAAGACAAAAATGCCTGGAAATAAATTCCTTATATTCGAGAAATGAATGCAATCCAACTAAAGTCAGATAGTCAGCAATCGTATTCCAAACTTTAAGCATCAATATCCCCACAGTGATGTGACTTATATCGTTTTGCCTTGCAACCACAAATATAAAAGCACCGAACTATCTTCTAGAAGACCCAATAATACATCCGATTCGTTTTCTATTCTACGCAACATGGCCAAACTCTTCCCACCGAAGCTTTCCACTATCTTACATGGAAATTTCAAAAATTTTCCGATCCACGACGATTATCAGCGAATCGAGAGCTATTGGTAGGACACGCGAGCAACAAGCGGACAAAGAGGAGTTACTAATTTCGAGCGGAGTCTATATTTGGGCTCTCGCGTGTGCGCTTCACCTCTGGCTCCGTTCCTTTTTACTCCTTCTTTTAATATCGTCGCCGGGGCCCAGACTCCATAATATGCGAGGTCCGTATATGCGAGGCTGGGGGCCCCGGTGCTTGTCGGTCGGCCACAGGATATAGGTACCGGCCTTAACCGTCGCTACGGTCGCTAAAGCTAAGCGTGTATGCATGTTCGGTGCATAAATAAGGAGCACAGCTCGGGAGGCATTAAATCACGTGTGCGGGGATCGCGTGTGTGCGCGTGCAAGAAGAACAGAGCAAGAAGGGATAAGAAAGCGGCGGATAGAACGGGGAGCGAAAAATCGCAACGAGGAAAGGAACAAGCGACCGCAACGAGAGAGAGAGATGCGCAGAACTTCTCTCTAAGAGCTCTGTTAAAGAAGAAACGAGAAACCGCCCTTGTGAACTTTCATCGGGGGAGAGAGAGAGAGAGAAAGAGAAAGGAACAGGATGGAAGAATCGGAGAATAGAATAGGGAACGATTAAAGAGAGAAGAAGGCACGGATGAAACGGAGCATCCTCTCGGAACCTTACAGCGTTACGTTCGCGGTTGCGTTCGAGTTTGCATCAGTCGCGCACCCCCGTCGAGCCAATATGCCCCTCGCATCAACGGTTGCCCACCTTCTTGAGTAGTCCCGCGATTATGCTTCGTACACGGGTTAACATATATCCAGGAACCAGAGCCTGGTACCCGTCTAATGTGGGAATGGCAATTAAGTCGTTCAATGATGAAATCCGTCCCTATCAGCTTGCGACACCCTCCATATCTCTCGCCCCGAGAGATTGAGATGCGCTCGGTCAGTTAGAAAATTGACGGACTACAGCGCAACTACTTTGTAACTAGATAGTGGAATAGAAGTAATTGCTATAAAATGACAAAGATCTCGAGTTGTTTTTAGTACAGTATGTAAAACGAGAGCGTGGACGAGATATCTTTGTAAAAATAATCCCTGATGTGAAAAACTTATACTACGCATTTAAATGGCTTTATGTTTGTAGAAAACGTCGAATTTAGTAGAAAATTTGTGGTTTGTTTATTGTAAATTTAAGGTATTCTTTGGTTCTTCTTTTGACTACATGGTAGGTTGATTGAAAGATTTATAGATTAGTAGATTTCAATGTCTTTGAACGTTGCTGGATTGCTGATATTAGGTAAATTCGTTCGGTACTATATCATCAGATTGATTTCGTGAATCTTCGCGTTTTTATAACCGATTTCGGGACAAACTTTCATTTATTTATATTCCACATCCAGTTTATCGTTAAGCCGAAGCACCGCCACGAGAACGAATAAAGAGTACAGTGTTTTAATTTTCAGTTATTGAAATAGAGACGGTATCGATTTATGTCGATTATAACACTGTATCCTTCGTATTCTGTCGCCATTCTTTTTTAAATCCGTAGCTGTTTTCACAGGAAAGAAGAAAGCGATAGTAGTCTTTCTTACATAATCAAAGCAGTCGCGCATATAGTGTATTAAATCCCTGTCTTAAATACTTTGAGAATTGCTACAAAAAAAATCGAAGAAATTGCCGATAAATATAGGTAAGTATACTAATATTTCTGCATTTCGGTTTGCATAAGGGTTCTGAAGATATTGCGAAGATTTCATATAGCGTTATGAATCTCTGCTTTACATTAGCCCAATCTCCACCTCATTAGGTGTCAACTTTCGTAGGTATTGCATCTTGCGCTCTTTCTTTTACAAACGGTATGTTAAGATAGAAGCGGCCAGAAGAGAACAGAAGGAGAAGAAGAGGGAAAGGGGAGGGTTTGGGGAAGGGAAGAAATTTCGATTCGGTAACGAGGCAGCGAGAGCCAGCAAAGTGGAAGAAAAGGAAGGAGCCAGTAAGGCAGTACGGGCTCCTATCCAAAAACGCCTCGCACAATCTATCACGCGCAAAGAGCGCAGCAAGAAGTGAGGTTAGGAATGTTAATGTGGGCAGCAGGAGCAGGCAGCCAGTGCGCATGCGCCACCCCCCGCGGAGCCAATCACCGCCCGAGAAATGGTAGCTGCGCCCGGAGTCAGCTCGTCGGGCACCATAACCTCGGGAAGATGGAAGAAGAATCCTCCAGGGTGGAACTCCGTGTTCTCCCTTTTCCTTCTGTGTTCCTCCATCTTCATTCTCTTTGTTCCACCTCCGATCTCCTCTTTTTCTGTCTACCCTCCGTGTCTTCGTGAACGAGGACATTCGACTTTGAGAAGTCCAACGAGAAATATTGCAACGAGCAACACTTCGTTCTCCGCTTTTCATCTTTTATCCTCCTTCCTCCTACTCCTCGATTCCACGCTCCGTCTTCTTTTCGATCGTTAAAGAATATGATCTTGAAAAAACTCTTCGTCCCTAACTTCTTCGTCTCGTTCTTGCGTTACGCTTCGACTTAGGTTCTCTCGCCCTGCGCGCGTGTTACTCGCGCGTATTACTCCTGCTCGTTTCTAACGAACGGAGGCGCAACAACGCGATACATAGAGAACGCCGAAGGAAAGGAAAGCCGAGAAGGGTGCTGCCGGCACGGAGAAGGAGGCACAGGCTGATTGCGTCCGAGCTGTGTAAATCTTGTTGATGGAAATTGTCCGCGGACCTTCAGTTTGTTCGGCGATTACATCCTGCGGAGAACGCGTTCTCCGGTAGCACGAGTCTTTCTTTCTCATCTTCGCCTTCTCTCGTTCGCTCTTTCCGCCGCGCGCCTATCTCTGTCCAAGAATCTTCTTTCTTCGCGGACCCAGAGATTAATGAGCGCACCGCTCGGTACTTTTAATTCCAAAGACCGAGTGCAAATAAGTACCGCCATCCGTCTTGCCCGCCAATTACCACTAAGCAGTTCTTTCTCCGTCCTTCGTATCCCTTTCTCTCTCTCTCTCTCTCGCGTCCACGCTCGTGGATGGGTTTTGCGTACAGCTAGCATATAGACGGTGTGGAGCAATACGAACCGCGAGAGGATGCGTCTCTCGATCGAAGTACGCCGATGCTGATGGATTTCTGAACGTTTGGCAACCGGTAGCGCGTAATGAAGACGCCGCGCGATCGACGTAACCTTTTCGAAATAGCTGCTCCTCGTTCGATTTCACCTAATCGTGGCAACCGTAAGTGGTCCTGACGTGTTTCACGAGTTGCGTCCCATCGTCGTTAATATTTTCCTTTAATGCTAGAACTACCGACGACTAAAATGCACTTTAAAATGCATAGTGGTTCGAAGTAAAACTCGGAAGCTTATAGACACTTCGAAAGTTAATACAGAAGCTTGGAATTGAAAAGTTTGGGAATTAAAATGCTTAGGAATCTAATAGCGTAGAAATTCGAACGCTTGGGTATCCAAAGCTTAGTAATCCAAACGCTTTGAAAATCAAACACTTGGAAATTCAAATACTTGGAAAAATAAAAGCTTGGAAATTTACTAAAATTTACTAAAATGTGGTCATTGAAAATGTTCGAAGAATATCCATTTGGATTAGAATCCAGCACGTGAAACTGATCGTTAGATATTCTCAACGTAGCAATACTGTACCATCATCTATTTTACCTATTAACAACGACAATTTTATTAACGATCAGAAATGTAATACATTAAAGGATGAGAAAAATAATCTGCAGTGAATGCATTTATAATAAATATGTAAATTTGTTAAGAGGAATGTTTGCGAAACTGCTCAATGTCGTATGCAACATTACACGATAATCTAATACATATTCATTACTCCGTATTGCTACTGAGAGTTTCTCAAATATTGCTACGAACTTTTCTAACAATCTAATAGCTTGTATAGCAAATCAGCGATCCTAGCTATTTTAACAGCCTTCGTAATTCTAACGTTAAAACTTTACGACTCGAAGCTATCTTTTATCCAACGAAACTTCATTCGCTTCGAAATGATTTACGCGTCGGATGTTAAATCTTCAATTACGAGAGATCCGGCCAGACTTTTGTCTTTGTTTCAGGAACATCCGACAATAATCTCGGATACGTACGACGTATCTTCCAAAATGACCCAAACGTTTAAGTATCAGATACATAAAAGTACCTGTATGCGGTCCGAGATAACATAAACGTTCGGTGATGCACGCCAATCATCTCCGGGCAGAGTCGACGAAGAAATAACACGTTCCACCCACGTACGGGCCCAAAACTGTCTAAAACTGAACGAGCGCGTAGCACACATACACGGCCGTTCATACGACCGGAGATCCCAAATTAGAGGAATGTCTGATTTACATCTCGAGATATCTCGGATGAAGCTATAAATAATTTCGGTGGTGGAATGTTAATGTGGCCCTAGGCCTCGAACCAGCCGATGGTCCAGGGACCCCCCGCCAAACGCAGACGTCCAGTCCACCTTTAAAGAGATACTACCTATGGCTGTTCGTCTCTCCGCGATGAGGATGAATGTTTAAACGAGCCTGCGTTTCCTGTACGGCCTCCATTTACTCCGATATTATTGACAACACCCTGATTTATTAGCCCTTCGAATCTTCCGTGCCAATTAAAATAAAAACAAGAGTTGTGGAATCTTCGAGCAAGAATTCCAACACTCGGAGTTATCCGATACCCGTGAATAATTCGCCAAATAAGTTTCGTGGAGATAAAGGATGCTTTCGAGAGGTGGTTAGAATAAATTAGTTAACGCGAAAATTTCAAATCGTAAGAGCGATTTAGTTACGCTGTGGTTGAGATTTATTTGAGATTCAGTTGAGATTTAGCGGTAGATCTTAACCCCTTAAAATGTGACAGATTTGAATGGTATAGTTTAGTAGAATCCTTTACAGTTATGCGTGGAATAATCACGCATTTTTCGACGCATAGTTCAATTTTCATGACGAGCGAACTGCGTATTTCAATGCATTCATGGGAAACTTCAACGTATAAAAAGACATCGAATGCGTATAATATGCGAAAATGTACCAAACATTATCCAACGTAACGCATCTCTAAATTCCCCTTTCTTAATCGTTTTCAAGTTTCCCAAAAATGCGCGGTGATTCCAAACATTCGATCGGTAGCACCGAACCTAATCAATTGTTAGCAATGATTGTCAACTATTTCGATTATTAAGCTGCGCTGTATTGAAAACCCGGTTCAAAGGCGATAACGGAGAAAGGAACGAAATACACAATCAGGCGCATCAAAACTCGCTTCGTTCGCGAGCAGAGTTACAAAGAGTCCCATAGCTTGGCCCGGCGTAACAGATCGTAGCTAGGTTGAAATAGGTAAAGACAGCGGAAGATATATACCTATCGACTGAGACAGAAGCAGAGGAATCGAGACGGGGGTGGTTGAGGGGGGGTCAGAGGGAGGGTCGAGCTGTCAGTGGCAGAGACGTTCGGGGATGGCCCCCATCCTCGTCCTCATTCTCGTCGTCTGTAATCGCGGGGGCGGCAACGTAGTCCTGTCTCCGACAGGATCACATCGCCACCGAACTGCTACTGTACCTACACGTACGTACAACAATGTACGCTTACTCAGAGCCCTGCCCCCCTATCCTGCCTGCCAAGCAACGCGGACTGCCAATCTCGCTCGCCTAACGCAAAATCAAGTCAGAAATTGTCCCATTGTATAACGTCCTCGTGCGCGCTCTTTACTCGTGTGGGATTCCACGGCGGAGAACAACGCGGATCTACGACGAAGTGGAGATCGAGATGCACGGTGGTTCGAAGTAAAACTCGCACACTTATAGAGTACCGCTCGTAATTATTCGAACGATTTCGAAAGTTTTTGGACGCTTCTGTTAATAGAAAGGATTGGAATTGGAAACTTTGGATAGATAATGGATTCGGAGTTTAAATGCTTGGGAATGTAAAAGGTTGAAAATGAAAACGTTTGGGAATCCAAACGCTTAGAAATACATATGATTGGATATTCAAACGCTTAGAAATACAAGAGCTTGGAAATTCAAATGGTTCGGGATTCAAAAGGTTATGAATCCATGCGCTTTGAAATTCAAGAGATTGGAAAGTCTGGCGTTTACAAATACACAAGCTTGGAAATTTAAACGCTTGGGAATACAAAAGCTTGGGAATTCAAACGCTTAGAAATACAAAAGCTTGGAAACTCAAACGCTTGGGAATCCAAACGCTTTGAAATTCAATAGTTTGGAAATCCACACGCCTCGAAATCCAAAAGGTTAGAATTTTAAACGCCCAGAAATACAAAAGCTTGGAAATTCAAACGCTTAGAAATACAAAAGCATGGAAATTCAAACGCTTAGAAATACAAAAGCATGGGAATTTAAACGTTTGGAAATCCTGAAGCTTAGAAATTCAAACGCTTAGAAATACAAAATCTTGGAAACCCAAGCGCTTCAGAATTCAAAAGCCACGGAATTCAAATTTAAAAGCTTGACAATTCAAAAGCTTACAACTTCAAACGCCGAGAAATACAAAAGCTTGGAAATTCAAAGGCTTAGAAATACAAAAGTTTGGAAATTTAAACGCTTGGGAATCCTGAAGTTTGGAAATTCAAACGCTTAGAAATACAAAATCTTGGAAACCCAAGCGCTTCGGAATTCAAAAGCCACGGAATTCAAATTTAAAAGCTTGACAATTCAAAAGCTTACAACTTCAAACGCCCAGAAATACAAAAGCTTGGAAATTCAAAGGCTTAGAAATACAAAAGCTTGGGAATCGTAAAGCTTGGAAATTCAAACGCTTAGAAATACAAAATCTTGGAAACCCAAGCGCTTCGGAATTCAAATTTAAAAGCTTGACAATTCAAAAGCTTACAACTTCAAACGCCGAGAAATACAAAAGCTTCTTAATTCAAACGCTTTAGAATTCGAGTGCTTAGAAACGCAAACGCCTCCGAATCCCGAAGCATATGAATCGAAAATGTAAAATACAAGTGTCCGAGGTTTACTTTGCGCCACTGTAGGTCGCTTCTAGATAACACGCCAAAGGAATGTATGCTTCTAGAATTTTAAAATGCGAAATTAGGTTTCGCGATATTTCTAGTCTCGGTTGGTTTCCTTTCCGAGTCGGTGATATCTTGATTCATTGTTACTCCGGTTTCCGTTGGTAATTAAGCTACCGATAAGGCATTCAAATTCGAATGGCCGCGAATAGCAAAGGTTTCTCTATCGGGGAACGTTTATACGGTCGGATTGAAGCACGATAGCAGGAGGATCGATTAGCTCGATGCTCGATTAATTGCGATCGTTCGGTGAGTTTCTAGTAGCAGCTTTCTCTCCCCCGTGAATGATACATATCTACGTTGTAATTACCACGGGTGAAACAGAATACGGGGCCTATCGATCCTGACGTTAGAAATATCGTCGAAAGTAACTCGATCCGGGATACCAGATAAATAATAAATCCGCCGCACGGTGGACAGTCAGAGAAATGGCCCGTGTCCTGCGCGCTAGTAATAGCTCCAGTCGATTAACCTTGCCTCTAATACACTGGTACTCCGGTTACGTTCCATCTATCAGGCTAGTTGAATTTAGTAGCTGGATACGCGGCTATAACTCATCGATACGCAAATGGAGCTACCGGTACCATTAGCACCTTTCCACTAATAAATTCAGCAAAAACGAGCAGCCTCCACTGATAGAAGTGTTCCAAACAAAGTTGCTTTCTACTTCGAACTGGTACACAGACACGATTAGAAGTAACAGACGCGAGGAATTCAGTTTGTATCGGTGCCGGTGACTATGAAAGTGGTATAAGCATTTCTTTTCTCTTCTTATTACGATCGTACGATTACGATCAATTCCGATATGGAATTATAAGTAATTCCGTTGACGTGAGTACAATGAGATGGTGCGTAACATGGATTACTTTCAATTCAGTTATTAAATTTCTCCAACGAATGTTAAATCTATAGTTTTGATCCAGGGGATAGCGCTGTTTTAAACTAAATCGGGAGATAGCGATGGAATCCATACACGCATCGTTAATTAGGGCAGATGTACCACGTACTGCCACTTTAAGGTTCCGCGTAACTTCATTTAACTATTTTAGGACGTATTTCACCAAAAGTCGTTCCAGTTTGGAGCATAATATATTCTTCAACATCGAGTTTATTTATGAACATTATTTTTATACGTTCAATATAATCAATTCATTACTCCGTAATTGAAAATGTTCAACAAAGTCCAATGTCCCTTGTACTGTCACTTGAAAAGTTCTCATTTAAATAGAAACACGTTTTGCATATATTAGTACTACGTCAGTTTGTGCAACAGATATAAGATATATAGTAAACGTCGCGTCTTGCTGAATTATGACACGTTCCATACTTTATAATTACATTGGTCGCGTTTCAATGTTCAACAGCACATTTATCTCCTAATATTTATTTCGAAATATTAAGTGTACACTACTATACAATGTCTACGTATTGTTACGTAAAGCGAAGTCGAAATTTAGTACGAAACGTTCTTTACTTACGATTCTTTATACATTACTTTGCTATTGAGTAAACGAATTCAAGTGGCAGTTATAGGAACAATGACGGTACATGGGTCATTTACCCTACGTGTCGCATTGAAACGTAGCCACACTTTTCGATATAAAATCCGAACATCGCAACCACGCTGCGTGGTACCCAAAACGTTCAACCAACTTCCGAGAATCCTAATTACCCGAGACCGGTAATCCTTCAGGATCTCCACGAGATTCTTCGATTCCAAGCAAAACGATCGCCGGAAAAAAGCGGGGAAAAAGACGACAAGTGGACGGAAACACGTACAAATCGAAGTCGCCGTCTCGACGCAGGGTCTCTAGCGTAATTTCGACATCGATCATTGGCGAAACGGCGGTGCAAAATCGTCGGCGCTGTAAACGTCCACGCGCATCTCGACAAAAACGCAGGCTTGGGCCAGCGGCACACCAAGAGCACGAAATACTTTATTCATTTGTGGGGGTTCCGAAGGGGGGGGGGCCCCGAACGAGCAATGTTTTAGCGGTGGTGTATAGAGATGCCAATAAATATGTCGTCGCCGGCATGCAATATGTATGTCAGCGTCTGCCAATCCGCGGATAAGTCGTGAGGGTCCCAATTCTTCTCCACGATGATCCCCTGCCCCCTTTCCCGTCCTTCTTCCCTGTCTTCTTCCCAGTGTTCTTCCGTCTGGTCTCGGTCGGCGAGGCAAAAAAGGTCCTGGAGTTGCGCGCGACCGGCCTCGTGGACGTATTGAGACGAAATGCGCCGGCACGACGATGATCGATACCAAAGTTCTCGGAGCGGATCCGGTGGTCGGACATCTAGCAAGGATCCCCGCGTTATCTCGCGTCGCTTGACGTATGTCGATCGATTTCTCCGATGTCGGCCAGCGTTACATCCGTTCTTCGTCGCGGATCGCAACCGGGCCGAGTCGCCAGACGGATAATCGAAATAGATACGATCGAAGGGCTCTGTGGAAAATAGCAACCCGCGCATTGATACTATAAAATTACGGGAAAAGTGGCTTTTGGGCGACAAAAGGTCGCGGGACTTACGGTGAAACGGTCAGGGAATGGCCGAGTTGTTGAATTTATGCGTATCTTAGGCTGATACAGTTATTGGAATTGAATTTAGAATTAATTCTTCGTTGGTCATAAAATTGGAATTGCTTTTTATCTAGAAGAAGAACAGTTACACGTAAGGGGGAGTAGGTGTCTGATTTTGTTAAAAATGAATGCTTAGTTGAATAAAAAAAGGTTGAATTATTCATTGGTACACTTAATAAAACACGAAAATAATGGCGATTATTTCCGAGGATAAAACGTATACCTTTTTATACGAGTAAATGGTAAACCTTATGAAAAAGCAACGAATTCATTTCTAAACTTAATATTACACGCATTCTGGACTCTTTTGCAAATTTAAGTATCCCATAATTGCATACCTGTTCGCAATCTATCGATGCTTATCTACTTTAAACGATTTAAGCCAGCTCTCACGGATTGTGCGTTCAAACTAACCGCAGAAATTTATGAAACACCCAAATACTTTGAACATCGATAGATTATCCTACGCGTGGTAATATCTATCATTGCCAGGTTCTATACATTATCACCGGTGGAGTGATCCTGAGCACTATTAAATGTAATAGAAACTCTGCCCCGAGTTTTTGCTTCCACCTGACTCGTCCAATTTCTGGAGGACGTCACGATCGAACGTGTGGTAATGAGGAAGTGAGTGAGGCTTTCGGTAGCCGTAGCCCCGGAAAGGTAGCGTAAGAAAGGAGAAA
The DNA here is from genome assembly GCA_028830335.1 of Eucera pruinosa. Classification (NCBI taxonomy): domain Eukaryota; kingdom Metazoa; phylum Arthropoda; class Insecta; order Hymenoptera; family Apidae; genus Eucera; species Eucera pruinosa. The sequence continues at coordinate 9,576,404 of JAMYCR010000015.1, read as the reverse complement.
GTAACGTTTAAATAATCGAGGAGAGACAGTGATCGCTTAGCGACGGACTTAAGTCCTTTTTGCAGCGTGTTGAGGAGACGAGCGCATCGGGTGGTCGCCGATCGCGACGGATAGACGTCCGAACGGTCGGCAAAACATCCTCCGATCGAACGTATTAACGATCTCATCAATAAAGCTTTCCTCCGTGTCCCGGTGGAGCGCAACAGACCGGCACGCCGAGTGGGAGGGGTGAGCAAGAAAAATTGCCAATTTGTTGAATGCGCCGGCCATAATTCTGCGAGAAAAACTTCGCATCTGCATTTCGTATGTGCCATCCTGGAGCCAGGACAGGTGAATGTTCCGCGCAGATATGCTCTTGCGAGCAAGTCCCCTTTTCGGCGAACAAGCATCGTGTATCGCGTGCGTACCGCACACAAGGGGCCCCGATTCCATTCCTGCGTGTCCTCGCTATTTTCCGAGATTCCACCCGAATACCTCTCCCCCGCTATGGACAGGGGTAAACGATACAGTTGTCGACAAGAAAACAGGAAGATAGTAAGATGTGACGTATTTTACACCTTCTGTTTAGGAACGCATTCAAATTGGTTATGCTTCTTTGCTTCCGATGCACGTAATATTGTATATTATGATTGTATAATATAAATACAGAGAATGATTGGTTAAATCTTGGTGAATTTAACGAAGAAACTGTGAGAAACTAATTGAGAATTTGCGACGATACTTTAACGCGTTTAATAGTATGTATCACGTGTACATCTTTCATATTCATTGTATATATACAAATGAAGATTAACATTGCGAAGAGAAGTAAATTTTTTGTTTAAAGGGGGGAAAGTATAGGTGGACACTAACTATATTTTTCATAGGTAACAGTTTTTAACAGTTTCTTATAAATTCTCGATTTTCTGGATACATTTTTTATTACCTTTGGATTCTTGAACTTTCTTAGAGCTATTTATTTTGGTCTTCTTTTTAAATTTTCTAGTAGACGGGATTTATAGTTCATTAATACGCGATGATTTTCTTAAAGGGCCAATCACTGCATGATTTACCCCTATTTATTGGCGGTGACACGATTTTGGCCACTACCGTTTCCATTTCTACTTTCTCGATCGCGTAAAATCTATAGTCTCGCGATTGCTTCTACGTTTTACATATTAAAATGCTTTAGAAGCGTCGACATTCCCTTTTAGCCATTAAAAAGGAAGGAAAGGATTTTTTTCTATGTCAACATCTCAGACTCGTGCGACACGAAGTTCCATAAGACGATAGGTTTATCCTGCATCACTCGTTTGCGTCTTTCGCAACTACGCTCGACACACGGCGCACGAGCAGTTACGAAAATCGAATCTTAAGCTCGGAGACTCGCGAAGAGAGCACGGAGAACCAGTTACTACGGCTATTACATAGACGGAGGCTTGTAATTAATTTAGTTCGTACGGAACAGATCGAACCGAAGTCGGTAAACGATGAACCCGGGGGAAAAGGCGGACTAGAACTATTTAAGTCCGAGAACGAGCAGGCAGAGAGCAGCTCCTCGAGCTGGGTTGCTTAATTGACGCTAGGCAGATGCATACTTGCTTTTACCGTGTTTGTAACCATATCAATTCGACTCTGCCTGGTTACACAAACAAACCACACGTATTTCGGGATGTTGACTCAGGGCGAAAAAATACTCGCAAGCTAAAACACGCCACGGACGTGCACACCTACGGGAGCCGCGTTCTTCGAGAATACTGTCCCTTTTTACGTGCAAAAATTTCCTTCTCAACGAATAATAAACCGCACCGAATCAGTGGCGACGAAGGCGATCGTCCACGAAAAGTAATCGAGATAAATAGCCATCACTGCACTTCAGAGTTGAAGGAAAGATCATGATATTCTCTGCTATAAAATATTCTTAATGAGCAAACTTACTACACTTACAAACTTACACTCTTGAAACCCGTTATCGTAGCAGAACATTTTTTATATGAATATGTAGATAAATATCAACCCCCTAAGAATAATAAATATTGTGGTACATTTTGAAAAATTTGCTGGAATATATTTAGCAGATTTCTCTTTGATTTAAGGAATTCTTCAACTCTTTAGTATCGAGGTGGAGTCTCAAAGACTCAGCTAATTCTATTTTTCATTTAGCGATGAAGGTACAGGTTCCAGTAATTTAAATTAAATGTAAGAAATTGGAGATATTTTTTTCCCAACTCTACGATGGTTATTGGAAAGAATGATTAACTAAAGTAAAGCAGTAACAGGAGTTGTTAAAGTCTTCATTAATGTCAGAAGTTTCGTTGACTCCATCTCGAGCTTATGCCCCAAATACCTCAGTAGTAGAAGGTTAAATAAGGAGAATCGTACCGTTGGCTACTATTGGATACTGCTGAATAATGTTGAGTAGTATTGAATAGTGTGGAATAATGTTGACTGTTAGTTACTATTAGATACTGCTGAATAATGCTGAGTAGTATTGAATAGTGTGCAATAATGTTGACTATTAGTTACTATTAGATACTGCTGAATAATGTTGAGTAGTATTGAATAGTGTGGAATAATGTTGACTATTAGTTACTATTGGATACTGCTGAATAATGTTGGGTAGTATTGAATAGTGTGGAATAATGTTGACTGTTAGTTACTATTGGATACTGCTGAATAATGTTGAGTAGTATTGAATAGTGTGCAATAATGTTGACTGTTAGTTACTATTGGATACTGCTGAATAATGTTGAGTAGTATTGAATAGTGTGGAATAATGTTGACTGTTAGTTACTATTGGATACTGCTGAATAATGTTGAGTAGTATTGAATAGTGTGCAATAATGTTGACTGTTAGTTACTATTGGATACTGCTGAATAATGTTGAGTATTATTGTATAGTGTGGAATAATGTTGACTGTTAGTTACTATTGGATACTGCTGAATAATGTTGAGTAGTATTGAATAGTGTGCAATAATGTTGACTGTTAGTTACTATTGGATACTGCTGAATAATGTTGAGTAGTATTGAATAGTGTAGAATAATGTTGACTGTTAGTTACTATTGGATACTGCTGAATAATGTTGAGTAGTTTTGAATAGTGTGGAATAATGTTGACTGTTAGTTACTATTGGCTACTGCTGAATAATGTTGAACAATACTGACCGTTTGATACTGTTAAAAAACAGGAATTAGGATTGGGTTATAAATGATCCAAAGACTAATTATTCATCCTACTTTTGAGATCAAATAAAATACAATTTTGGAAATAAACGAAGCAGAATACGAAGATTCACAACATTCTCAAGGCAGAGTATCAAAGATACGATAATAGAGTGTCATAAAAATCCCGATAATTTCTTGGAAGTTAAGTATTCGGTATTTATTAATCATAGCAATCGATAAGCGATAGTTTCAATGGAAGTTATATACAGTGATGCCTAGTGTTCGAATTACTATAGAAAATGTGGCAACGAGCGGGCGTTCCCGTTCCGATTCACATCTCGCACGTGCGCGCCGATTTCCGGCAGTAGCTATTATAGCAGCGCAATAAACGCATGAAAAAAAAGGGACAGTATAAAGAAGAAGTGGTTCTATGCGAGTGTATATCACGCACGAGTTCGTAATAATATCTAGTCGCTTCCGATCGTAAACGCTGCGGTATGCGAGCTACCCCGAATCCTACTCCTGTACCTCTCCTTCATCCCCCGTTTCCGGAATCTGAGATTTATGCGGATGAGAAACCTTGCAACGATCTGTGGTACGATTTTTCTTTTTTTTTGCAAGTTCGTACGAAATTTACGTATGCAAGAACTCGAAAACGTTGAGAATCTAATATTCGGAATCCAAAGTTGGATATCAGAGCTTCGAAAAAATCGAGATTCGTGAGAAAGTAAAAAATTCTTGGGAACTATAGAAGTATACAAAATGAAGTATGGACCAAAAATAATAATCAATTATTATGTGATATGTACAGTCAGTATATGCAAAAGTTTGCACACACTTCTAAATCTCGAATATTTAAAAAATTACAAAGCTTTCGATCATCTCAAGAACACAAATTTATTTATTAATTAACGTTAAGAATTGTTTGCAACGAAACGTATATAAAGTAAAAACTTGACTTCAGAAAAATCTACTTAAGTACATGTATTAAAGTATATTCAAAAAACACTATTATAACTATATTTATACTTTTCTAGATTCTCCTATAATTTGTTCACTGTAAATAATATACTGTTATAGTATATTACTTATATATTATTAATTGTATATTTTTAGGTATAATTATACTCATTTAATCAACGACTATCTTTTTATGAAATGTTTCTAAGAATTTTTCTTGGTTTTACTTTAATATATTGTAAGTTTCCACTCTATTTTTAATTATCCTACAACATGTCCTAAAATACGTAAATATTTTAAATTTAGAATCTATACATTGATTTTTGGGACTGACTCTATACTTCTTCCGCAATTTTACAACATTTGGGCAAAGGGTTAAGTGTCAAGTGTAAGCTTCGTTGCATTACTCACCTACGATTTACTATCAATTATTTACACATATTTAGTGTACTTTATAATTATCTATAGATATTTACTATACTTTACAATTATCTATAGACATCACTATACTTTCCAATTATCTATAGATATTTATTATATTCAGTATACTAAATGCTTCATTCCCGTATATTGATAAATAAATGAAATGAAATGCCTTACAAATTTTTCGAAGACTATTCACTGAAACGTTGACTGTTTCCCACTTTTAGCACCGTTTCGAATAAAAAACACTAAAACATTTTACAGAATGTTCACTTACAAGTAGTCTTCAATCTTACAAACTGAGACGACGGCTATAATTAAACATAAATTTCTTAATAAGTGCAGCAGCGTATTTTTATTACAATTGGATCAAAGTTTGCATCACGAGTGTAACACGTCGTTGTAAGGCGATGGGTTAAACTAAATCATCGAGTTCTCGAAGAAGCTTCGTTTCGCTTGCAGAATTGCAGATATTCTGCGGTACTCCCGTATCGGTGTATTCAGCGAAGTGTAACTTGGCCGAATAGAGGGTGAGAAAGGGAGAAACACGATACCAGGGAGAGGCTGTACGGAGACTATGATTTACACTGTTACCGCGTGGTTACCCTTTGTCCTTGGACGGTGAATTCGCGCCTCCGCCTAACGTACGACTCCTCGTGGAAAATGGGGGATGATCGCGCGTGATTGTCTCCGTTATTTATGACAATACGCGCGTGTCTCCGATACTATCCTCCTCTCTTCGAATTACTCAGCCGCGTTAATAAAAGGGACACGCACAGAAGTAGAGGGAAAACTTGCAAAAGAGAACAGTCGTACCGAACGCCATCGGCTCGTCGTACGTTTGCCTTCGATCGTTAAACTAGGAACAAATTGTTCATTATTTTATACGATTCCCAAGTGTTATTTATCGCGGCGCGCTTCGTATAGAATCGCGGAACGTGATACTCGATACAGGGGGAATATGGACGACGAGCAAAATCCCGCGGCGGCCGAGAAACCCGCGAGCGCGAGTTACGAGTAACAGATATCCTATTCGTATAACCGCGCGCGCGCGCACGCGCGCGCTACTTGGATATTTTGATGTCGCGTTCGCTGCGATGAAAAGTGGTAAGCTAATGCTCGTTATCGGGCCGGCCCATTCTTAAAGCAAAGGGTTTATTCGATGAACGCCACGCCGGTGAGAACTGTGCAATTACCGGAGGCCAACCGTTCACCGAGATTCGCACGCCGGAATAAAATACGGCGAATCGTAAAGTCCCGCCGTTTATATTACTCGCCGATGCTCGCGGCGCTCTGCTGCGCGGGAGGACAATCTACTTTCGAATTAAACCGCGGTCAACGCCTTCCGCCAACAGCCAATAGAAACGTTATTGTCCACGCGGGGTTGCTCGTGCCGGGGAAACGTCGACGCGAAACGAGGAAACGAAGAAAAGAAGTCAGTTATGGTATTTTTAGGTCCGATAGAGGAAATCTTTAGGAGACGCTTTTTCTTTCCAGGCGATACTAAACGGCGATCGTAAAATGGTTGAATTATACGCGACTTTAATTGAGGAAGATATTATTGGACAGATTGATGTCTCCAATTTAGTTTTCGCTCAGGATCATAAAGAAGTATCGAGTGCCGGAAAAGCTCGTATGCGATTTATACCGGAAAATTTGAAAAATTTTGAAATGTTATTTAACCGCGCGAGAGATATTTGCCGAAGGCGATGGACTGAGAATTTTTATACAGTTATGGGAAATTTAAGTGCATAAAAAGGCACGGAATATGTAAAAATGTACCAAATATCTAATGCAAGGTGTTCGTTGCAATATTCGGACAATAAAAGTATGAATTTGCCTGAAAATATGCAATCTAGTGATAGAGAATTATCGGGTGGCGGAAAAGTTTGTACGAATTTCTAGCATAAAATTCAAACAATTTGGTTCTTTGTTTAACACCTAAGAGGATAGATTTGGGACCCTTGTTTCTTTGCACGAGAACCAATAAATAGTTTAGGATAAAGAAACCTATTAATTGGTGATTATAAGAATACAACATTAGATCCTATACTTAAGTGATTAAAATAAGGTGTACCAATAAGTAATCCACTATTTTTTAATGTATAGACGAATTTATTTTATTATTATTATTTATTTTTTATCCATAAACGAACTGATAGCCCTTTATATACACAATACTATAGACATAGCAACAGTAAATTGTACGCGATACACGTGAAAAACATACAAATTATCGAATGATCAAATCTTCTTTCAAACATGAATTCACAACTTCTCCATAAAATGCAACAAAATATTACAGAACAATAACAACTTCATTTGAGACCGATTAGATTTCTAATTTTGTTAAAAATAAACGCTGAATTAAATCAAGCGGCGGATTATTTATTGGTGCACCTGATAACAAAATTTTAAGCATACGTTCATTTCCTGCTTTCTCACGAATAGTAAACTACTCTGCTGCTTAGCAAAATAAAAAAAAAATAGATAAAAATGTTCCAACGACGCTGACGCGCTTAAACTATTTTTATAAAAATATTACCTACACAGGTAATTCGATTTGAATCTGCGACAGAATTTTGTACGATACCTAATGTTACGAAATGTTTATCTAAAGCTAAGTGTGTGGCGGAGGAAATAAATTTGAAGTGTGCATAATCGATTGTACTTGCTCAGGAGTAATCGAGAAGGAAGCGGTGCACGAAACACGCGACCCACCGTCCGATCGGATATATAGGGCGGAGAAATGGGGAATGAACGTGTCAGAAGCAGCCCCTGGGGTCTAATTATGAGTTTGCACAGAGGGTTGGTTAGTCGACTTTGCCGCGTTGCGAAGAACCCCATTGACTCATTGACCGAAATATGTTCATTGAATGCCACATGTGTATTAATTATTTCATTCGAAATCGCCACTTTACACTCCACCTTCTTCCATACGAGCCACTTTATTCTTTAGATTTCTCCCTTCTTAGGATTTTCAACTACGGTTTCATAATTTACATTCCTTATAGCTTCACCAGTGATAGGGGGTCTCTTTTATTTCACCGCTTGGTAAACACAAACTAAGTTGCTTTGCAGCATTTGAAAAATCGAGGAGATGATATAGAGGATTACAAGATTGCAAATTTTTATACAAAATTATAGCGTCGGTTTGTAAATTGTTTATTGAGAATGTTACAAGAAGACTGCAGATTTTTGTGCGAATTCGTATTTTTACAAACGCAACTAAAAGAATACGACTTTAACCCTTTCGCTACGAAGGACGTATATACATATATTCCTTCAATCATTTGTTGAAAGGATACTTATATTTTCTCTACAGCGCAATACTGCTTCTTTGTCAATTCATGCAACAACGCTACACGATAATTAATCCTATACAGCCTCCAAACATTTACATTTATACTATTCTCATATTAATAAAAGCGATCCCTATTTATGCTATGAGTTCCCAATTTTAAGATACCGTAGCGAATGGATTAGTATAGATTTACTTCCTCCCCTAAATGCAACAATGCGTAGTTTACATTGGACATTTTATCTACTCCTCCACGATTTGCATACTGCAAATCGTTCCAAATTTAAATTCCCCACAAATGCCTAAATATCCGCAGTCTATTTATAAACCATGCTCCACGTACCACTCCGATTGGAGTGTAAACGATTTCATTTCGAAATTGGTGGTGAAAATCTGTTGACCGGTAGTGGGATCACGGAACGGGCCGATTGCATGGGAATTCGAACGTCGTTAAGGTTCCATTGCGCAGCAGGCAAATAAAAGAGGAGGGCATTGGTCGAACGAAAAGAGAAAAAAGGGAAGCGAAGGGAGGGGTCACGAGTCGGCGGAAAGTTCGACCGAGCAATATCTCGCGGCGTGGACGGACAAAAAGGGACACAATGCCGAGGGCAGGATCGATTCTCCTCGGTCGAGAGGATCACGGACGAGAGGACGAGGCCGAGGTTACGTAGCGCGGAGAGGAACGGGCCACATTGTTGCTGAAACGATGCTCACTGACAGGCTTCGGGAAACAACGAGCCACCGGTCGCCTAAGAAGCGTAATTAATCACTTTTTGTTGCGTAAGGTACCACGACGAAAGAGAAGGATCCTTGCCGTGAAACGCGATTCCCGATTCCTGCCGCGAGAAACGCTGTTTGGAGATCGAAAATTGGCATGCGACCAATAAGAAACCAAGATCGATCAATAGCTATACCCTTCCACGGGTGTAATTAAATTAAATAAAAGAGAAAAGGTTGGACGAGTAATATGGGATGGCAGCTTGCAACTTTAGGAAAAGTTCTGAAGCTAAACTTGTGAATCTTGTATATTGCGGCCGTTTATAACTCATTCTGCTGTTGCAAACCTTTTAATTGTAAGGTTGATAATAACTGATACAATCCCATACTTATATCATGAGACACGCTTAATAAATTTAGAAAGAAAACTAGACGTTACACGGTTGAAAAATGAAACTGCTATTTGCTACGTATTTACTCTAGGAAAAATGTCGAATGATAGTGTATTTTTAGGATACTATTGAAAGTCTAATTTAACAAAATTTTTGTAAAAAGTTAGCTGCCAGTGCAAAGTATTTGACTGAATATTGAGTATCAGTCTATTTTAAATGCTACTGAAATATTCTTTAACCCTTTCACTATGAATGGCGTACATATGTACACAACTCAAAAGCTGGACAATCATTTACTGTTTCTCCATAGTGTAGCATTATTTCAATTTTTATTCGTACAATTATATTACACCACAATCGACGCTATGAAGCATCTAAATATTTATATTTGTCTTCAGTACTTGAGACTATCTATCTTTACCCAAAAGGCGAAGAAACGCGTTGCACTTCGACTACTTCCACGCATCTTGAAAAACAAGAACAACGTGAGATAGGATACTTTAATTTAGGAGGGCAGTACATACAAAACTCACGGGATCCTCATCAAAATTCGACATAGAACGCGCGGAGTTATAAATCCAGTCTCACCCTTTCGCACGCAGGGTGCGCATGAAATCTCGGTTTACCCCGAACGACGCAATCAACGTTGAAGGTGTCTCGCAGGACGGGGCGAAAGAAATCCCGAGGGAGCAGTCGCATTAGCGTGACCCGCGTTCCCACGACGATGAAGGAGAAGAGCATCAACGAGTATCGCGAACACACCGCAAGCTCTTCCTTCTCTCCTCTTCTCTTCTCCTCGAACTTTTCGGCTATGATCCGGTAATTACCAACGAAGCTAGAGGTCGTCGGGGCTGTTAACGTTCGGCGGCTAATGGTATGCACGGCGGACGAAATAAAAGAGCAACGAGCTCAGGACGGAGAAATCAAGAGAAAAGAAAATAGGCGGACAGCGAGGAAGGCGGTAGGTTAGAGAGGGACGATGGAAGATTTGAGCGGGTGAACGATGAAGGAAGGCCACGCGGTTATGCGCGGCGACTATACACCGGCCACGGAACAGGGCCCCGAAACGACTTTACGGGAATTACACCCGCGAAATCGGGGAGATATGGAGCCGCGAAATGCGATGTGGCCATCCGTCACTCTCGCGGCCCACATGTCCGCGCCTGGCCTTCCAAACCGGCTGCCTGCCCGCTCGCTTGGTTCCTTCGAACCCTCCTCTTCCTCCCCGGTTCACCCTCTCATTCCTTTGGCTTCCTCTACCACGTGTACAGGTGGTTCACCGATGCGCGAGTTCTTCTTATGGATTACGAGCAGCATCTCGATGATGCCGATAACTAGAGATGGGACTTGGAAATTGTACCTTCTCCGGTTATTCTTTCTAGGATATCATTCCCTCATAGAACGTGCCATGGTCGATTTAACCCTTTCGCTACTGTCACATTGGAACTAAAGTGTAAAAGCGTAGGTAACGATAACGTTTGTTAATATGAAAATGATGTAGGTATAATTATTGTACCGTAATATTGACGTACGAATGATTGCAGAAATTATATTACGTTACAGAAAGAATATACGTATGCTTTTAATAAATATTGGACCAATTCTTGAACACGTATATGTATGTCCATAGTAGAGAAAGGGTTAATTGTCTCAACCTTATTTTTCTTAACTTTTTCGCTTCCATGATAGTTTTAAGCGGAATCTTTGTCGACTATCTTTGTCTTACGGTAGCTCGTTGGATACACAGTCGCTATCAACAGAGAAATATGGAATATACAATGATAAATCTAAGGCCAAAACAAGTTACTCGTTGCGATACAGATTTTCCAACCATCCGAAATCTTTATTATTAATTACCTAGTGGCAATCTACTCAAAAACAAGGGTGAATTGCCAAACACCTCCATCCCTTACTTAAAGTCCAAACTATGGTCTTCGGAACACTTTGTCGTCAGAAACTCTGTCTATACACTTCAGAATATAATTCTCCGTACAAGATATAATTTCTGTTCGCGCCAACTTCGCTCTGTGTGATCCGTGGATCGTCAAAATTAACCGTGAACCAGTAAATCCTTTTCGCTACAAAATTCTTACAATCTAAGCAGTCCTTAACTATTTCCTCCGTAACATGTGTTTACCTATTTTACTCTGATACACGTATACCGTATCCTAAAGAGTTTTCCCGTTAAATAGATAAATAAAATAAAAATGTCGAGTCCAACCGAGATGAGAATTTTCCTCGAATTTTAAAGCCTCGCACACATCTACTGATAATTGATACACGGATGTTACTTCGAGGTTCTCTTGCCGTCCTTTAACAATAAGAAGAAGAAAGACGCAATTTGCGTTCAAGGAAGATCCATAGAAGGTGAATGTTGCTGCGATCTCGGATGGTTGCAAAGACACAAAGATTTTCGATGGCGAGCACCCAATGGTGCACCAAAGGCGTTCGTTGGCGAAGCTAACAGCAATTTGATCGACCACATTCGATTCGGTGGTAAACGATACGGTAAATCAAGCGTGGCGAGAGGACACTGGGACAGATCGAGAAGAGGAGGATACGATGTTTCTCGATCGCACTTAGCGAGCTTTGATTTATGAAGCGATGACGTTTTAAACGAATGTCCCGAGTACGGATCGTAACGCGATCTGGCCACACAGCACGCGTGTTCCCGCGCGATATCGCGCTCGTAATATCTCTTTTACGCTCGTGTACGGGGCCCGAAATGAATATAAAGTCTTTGTCGCTCTAAATTTATACGGTGATAATAAAATTAGCGGGGCTGGGTTCGCGGCGTCGTCGGCGGGGCATCTTTCATGCGCCACAAAAGTGGCCTCCCGTAATAAACGTCCGACTCGCGGCACGCTTTTGCGTTTGCGAAGAAGATCATAGATACGATTCAAAGGGGGGCCCTTTTAACGCGTGGAACGTCGATTCTCGCGACCAACCGCGTGGCTCCACCCCCGGTGTCCACCATCCTGCACCTAACCGCCAGATATTCGCGTTGAACATTCGTGAGACTCGAACGGGGTTCAAGTGTACTCCAGATACGATACTTTTGCAATAACGACGATGGCGATGATGCGTAATGTTTATTTCGTGGCGAAATCTATAGAAATAACGGTAGTGGAGAAATATGCGTACGATGGGTTCGTTGTTTTCGATGGGGACGCTAACATTTGTGCGCCAAACGCGAATCAATCATGTGTCCGTCGTGTGAAAGATATGTTACGTGTTAATTTGTGTACTCGTAACTCAATAATATTGGATCGTAGCATAAATTCAATCCGCTGTTTTGGATATTCTTCATATCGTTTTTTAAATTATACTAGAGAGGGACTTTTCAGCTATTAGAAAAATAAAAGAAGATCGTTGATTAATATGCTGCGTACAAAATTGATTAAACTTATCTCTGCGTGTACAAATAAATGATATCAAGAGGTCTGATATGACGGGACGAATACAACCTGATACTTTGTTTTTTATAATAAAGCATAGAGCATTTAAATGTATCTTACACACTTCTTAGGTGTTCGATCTTTTTCAAACTGCTCATTTCAACCTTATCCACTTTGTTTTATTATAATTTCAAAAATCATTCGAATATTTTTCTCTTCGATTAATGAAATACGATGCTGCATTAGTTCCTTCGTCTTTTCCTGTTTATTCAATTCTTCTACTTATGGCAGACCTTCAAACCTACGCGTTCCATATTCGGTACGTTTATTCAAGCATTTCAACACCTCTGCGTTCTCCGCGCGAAATCCGAACAATGCGTTCGCGCCGCGTGGGACTCGAACGGTTAATATAGAAAAGGTACGCGAGGCACGAAAGCTACGCAAGGTATGCGCGAATTCATGCAACGAGGAGATAGCTGTTCGAGTAAAAACTCATTAAGACGACCCCCACAGAGTGGTCCTAGACAAAACTGACGATCCTGATGATCCTGATCCTGGCAGACAGGCTGGAGCCTTCCTTGCCACAAATTCCTGGAAGAGAATCCAGCAACTCCGCCTACCTGGACAGGTGCGCGGTTTCTGGCCTAGGGCAAGAGAAGCGGGCTGGCTTCGGGTGTCAGGAGCGTATCCCTTGAGTTATTGCATTTCTCGAGTTCCAGCCAGTGCTGCACGCCTAATGATTTCTTTCTTTTTTTTCTCTCTCTCTCTCTCTCTCTCTATCTCTCTCTCCCTACGAACTCTCCTCTTTTTCCGAGAGATCGTCAACGTTTTCTGGAGCTAACCCGCGTAAAACGTTTCCAGCTGGATCACACCGTGCGAACCGCTTCACCTTTGCACCTTCTGTCCTTTGTCAGACCCCCCCGAATCCAAAAGCGATCCTATCGCGAGTACACGAATGTATCTTTGAGGCAATCTACGAGTTCCAGCAGATAACTTTCTATTATCGTGATCACCCGTTAAGCTACGCTGCCACATGAATCACGAACTCCTACTATCGCCCGCGACTTTTCTTTTCAGCCTGCTGCAGTATACCCCTTCGCCTGGGGTAAACTTCACTCGGCGGAGTGAAACTTTGGAAAGCGCTCCGTGCTATCCAAACATCACCAAAGTTTCCGAATAATCGAATAACGACGTAACGGATTATTTGTAATCCGGATTTCGAGTATACGAATTTTCTTTTTTTATAAAATTAGGATGTCCGAATATCGATTAGATTTCCATAATTGTGTCTTGAACTTTTTGAAGCATAAGGTGTTCTTTTTTTTATTTTAAAATTTGTACCCAAGTGGGTTTAAAAAATCCGATTATTCAAGTTGGGGATTAAAAAAAGGTGGGACATTTTCCATACCGCCGCTTCGAAGAGTTAAGTAAAGATATGTGTGTGTCAATTTTATTAGATAATGCAACGAATAATCGGCACGCCCAATATTTATCTATTGCCGAATGTGAATATGATCCGCCGAATTATATAAAATATCCAAAATATGGTAAAAATTATGATACTTAGAGGATGAAGCGCCCCTCAATTTAGATCCTATTAAACGTGTACGTACGTAATATATACAAACTATAATTTCTACAATATTTATAAACGTATGAATTTGCATACAAATCCGCAGTAATAACCAAGCGGTCGATATGACGCGAAAAAATGTATAACGAAGAAGAAGAAAAAAAAGAAGATTTCGTTGGGGAGATCTAATGGCGATAGAGAAAGTAGGTTTCGAAGCTCTCGAAATCGCAAAGCGTTGGCGGAGCGATGAAAAATGTCTTCTGGTCTAATGATAAACGAGCGCGAGCTCATAAACGGCCGAATGATACACTCGAGAGCTCATTGTCCGAGTGAGTTTTCAGGTGGTTCTGGGCTATTGTCGGCGGTGCCGGTTCGCATTGTTGCTGCGCCGCCGCCACGCAAGATGAAACGCTCGAAAATCGTGGTCCGGGGGCGGAAAAAGAAAAGAAAAGGGATGGAGGCTCGGCCCGTGGCTGGGACAATGGCGATTTCGTTACACGATCTTGGAAACGGCGAAGATTTTCGCCGCTCCGAATGACAATAGAGCTGGTGGCTGCGATCCGATTTTTGTCTTCCGGCCTGGCCAATTTAGCTTCCTCCATGCTTCACGCTTCTTAACGCTTTCCGCGCGGAAACTATCACCAAGATCCACGATCAGTCACGGAAGTCTACATACAACTCCAAATTTCAAATATTTGTAAAAATTTAAGATGATTTTCGACCGTTTCAAGAATATTAACCTACTCAACTACCTAATCAACTAAAATTCGGTGCATTCTACAAACGTAATTGTGTTTGTGTTACTTGTTTATAGAAAATATACATAAACCGACGACACATCGTAAAATTGAATGTGCTTACAAAATTTATTGTTATAATTGTATTTATTCATTGCTAGGCTTTTTAGTGCATCTTCGATGTGCTATAATTTGTTCAGCATAAACAAAATAACGTCTTCCACATTTCTAAGGGCAACTTTGTTCGCGTAATCAACGATGCTTTATGAAACATCATCTAAGAAAATGACTCTTATTCATAATTTTACATTTTACGAATTTTCGCACCTGTTCCGTTCCTCTACAATATTTTCTAAGAAATATTTCTATGTAAATATGTCAAATTTAGCACGTGTATATAGATTTCTGTGACTTGCTGCATTTCTGCCGTGCTAATTTCATCCCTTATATAATTTACCTTTAATCATCGTTCCCGGCAAAATAATTGAACTATTAAATCTCCGTTTACGGCATCTTTAGATGTGATGCCGCACAGAAATCGTTCAAACCCTCGATCTCTCGATCGGGAAGCTTCCACGAAAGCGAAGCCCAAGGAATGACAAACAAAATCGATCGAGATGTTCGAAGATCGTTAAAGAAACGCCTCTTTACGACAGAGGAGAAGTCTACGAATAGGAAGTACGCCTAGGATTAACGAGAAAGGACGAGGAGACGCGAATCGTGGCACAGATCACTGTCGCAGATACGCGTGAAAAACGAGGCGAAATGAATATACACAAGGATGATCGCGACGATGATCGAACAACGATGGCATAAACTGGCAACAGAGTGGAATATATGTATATTCGGAAGTAGAAGGCGCGATGGCACCCCCTGTAAGCCTCCCTTCCTAGCCCCTTAACGTCCTTCCCTTGCTGCGGTGGTCGTCATTGTTTCATTGTGTTATAAACGCATTGCGTGTGCTTAGTGCGTGAGGCGAGGGTGTATCGATTGCCCCGCCCCCTGCTGCGTAGCCATGACGACACACCCTATCCTATCTAACCCCTAGCCTAACCTCCAGCTTCTACGTTTCACCCCTGCGCTCACCCCCTCCTGCAGGGCAACGAGCTTTCTCTTCAACGCGCTCCTTCTTCCTTTGCCCCTGTCATCCCCCGAAAAGCCCCGAGCACGTCCTCGACGAGGAGGTGACGCCGGCCAAGGAAGCCCCTGTCATCGCTCCAAGGTACAAGCGACCCGTCACGACCTTCTCGTCTTGTAACCTGTCATCTTTCTTGGTCACAAGGGATGTTGCCAAGATGCTAAGGCGCATCGATAACCGAACGCGCGGTTACCCGGGGACCTCTTGTATAAATACTCTGGCGGAGAGCGAGAGAAAGGGTTAGAGAGAGGTTCGAGATTCGTTAACCATTTCGGGGGGATAGTATTGGCACGGTTTTCATTGGTACGACACGATTACGATGCTTTTTAACCATTTACATTAAAGGTACGCAGTGTTTAAACTAAAAACTTTGCCGATGCTTGAATTCTTATTGATACAGAAGTAGTATGAACGCAAATACTCAGACGCTCTGTACGATTGATTACAGTATAGTATGTATGAATGAAACGTAAAATGATATTGTGCTATAGAGAAATTCTACGTATTCTTTTAGCAAACGATTGCCTGCATTACAAAAGAGTTAATTGACTAAAAGTTTAATTAATGAAAAAATACTTGAAGGAAGAAATTATTCAAGATACTTATATAAAAAACTTGGTAAGTCACCAAGTTATTACATAAATTATTATATAAATCACCTTGTTAGGTGATAGCTAAAGGAGAGTATTTTTATATGACAGAAATTAGTGTACAGAGGAGTAACTTGACAAGTTGGAGGTTTGTAAGAGTCTTAGAGAAAAAAACACTGCAACGAACGTCAATTTATGTAAAACTTTTAACACTTTGAGGAAAATACATACGCAACATAAAGAACATGTAAATAACAGAATAATTTTATCAATGTAAGATTGATTTAGAACATTTCGAACGCTGCACAGGATTGCTGTCCTACAAAATTTAGAAAATGTGACTTATCAAGTTCTTCCCCTGTGGTCTTCATATATAATCTATCATATAGAATATTATCTATTCTATATTATCTAATATTATCTATTCCATCCCTATCATGCTCGAAACACATTTTCCATTACTATTTCCTAAATCAGTTTATTCGTAACATTCTTTTATGTTACATAATAAACTAGATTAAAGTTGAATACTTTCTTCCCTAAACCATTTTCCAGTTTATAGAGTAACAATCAAGTTGTGCCAATATCTTCGTTCAGCACCGTAGACATATCTTAAAAAAAAATGTATTCTTACAATCCACATTAACTATTGCATATCTAATGAATGCTAAACTGGATATTTAAATGAAACACAATATTTTCACGTGTCCCATTGATCAGAAAAGGGTTAATTCCGTCCGCTTTTTTCACAAACAAGCTTCACTTTCGCTCCCCCAAGCGGTAGATAAGTAGTTTCAAGGGGACGCGTCTTAGGAATGGTTACGGAGAGGAATCGTGTCACTTGTCGGGAGATGACAAACTATGGGGAACACCTCTCGGAGGAAGACAATGGGTCAAGTCCGCAAGAAGGCTGCCGTAGTCGAGTGACGGAGTAACCGATCTGTCGCAGCGGTATGCCTCACCTTAATCGACTCTGCGCAAGTTGTTCTCCTATTAATTACTAGAAGCTTCGCATTCACGCGTGACTCGGGCAGTTTCCCCAACAGAGTTCCCTCCGGTGAACTCGACAAAATATCCCAACAATCCTCCAAGATTCCACGGATTCTCGAGAGCGCTGTGAAATAGCTGACTATGTAAAAGACGAAGCCCGAAGGCGGGGTAGAAAAGTTTTTCGCAGAAGTAGCCTTGCGTCAGAAAATCGCTGCGTTGCGCGGAGAAAAGCGTAGTTCCCGGAAAGCTGAGGTAGAAACACGTTGCCCCGTGGCTAGGCGAAATTTCTCGGGGGCCCAGAAGGTCTCGGGAGAGCGAGCTGGGTCCTCGTGGGTCCCTCACCAGCACAATACGTCTCATTATGTTATCCGCGCATCTCTCGACACGGCCATTTATCATTCCTCCGCCCGTATACCGATATATCGATCCTCTCCTTACGTGTGTAAAACTCTGCGGACCTCTACGGGCCCGTGGTCCCGGCCGTTCGTCCTTTAGGGCCCTCTCTCCTCTCCTTTGTCTATCCGAGTACGGCCGCATCCTCGTCGAAAGGAAGGCAGGCGCGCGACCGCGTGGAAAACAATCGGGCCGGCGATCGTGCGAACGATAGAGGATCGCTTATGAATATTGTATCGCGAGAGTCCTTCGCGTGGGCCCAAATAACCATCCCTTTGGAAGATCGACGTATGCAAATGGAAGGAATGCCGATAGAATTCTTTCGGTCCACCGAGGAGATCATTCTTGACGAATCAAATTGGGAAAGATGGCCGAGATGGCGGTGAATACTACTTCGTGTGAATATTTTTTATTAATATTGTATCGAAGACTAGTGGGTCAAAGCGGAGGGAATTTCTCGCTGGGTGGTCCCATAAATATTTTGTAAATGGAGTATACGTGTGGAGAAGATCGTAAAAGAAGAGTTTGGTGAAAGGGGATTTATCGAAGTTCAACGATTAACTCTTCAAGCGCGAAGGAGAAGATGTAATGGAAGGAAAAACAGAGGATAACTGATAGGGGAAAGTTGGACAAAACTTTGAGACAGATCATTGTTATTAGTTATTTACTTTAACGAGTAGGATCCTTGTGTTATGAATAGATGCTTAAAAAGCACTGACATTTCAAATATCATAATTAAAGATAGATAATAGATGTATAAACAAGGACAGAATATAGACGCGATATAGTGTGTAGCTAATTAATTATGAAATTTAATAAAGTCACTTATCAGTCTGCAAATTTTATAACATTTGCACGTACTAATATTTGGTTGATAGCGATAGAAATATCTTCTATAGATAGCAAATATCTTGGAAATGATAGAAAGCATTTAACCCTAGAAAAATTAAGAAGGGGGAGAATGATATATTCAAAATATATTATTTTTCTAATACAGAATGATTATAAAAGTCATTTGTTGCTGTTTATGCCTTTAAAATTAATATAGGAAGAAGCCCTTTTGATTCAGGAAAGATATTATCTAATAGTCTTTCGAAGCTTTGATCTTTCTAGGGTTAGGACATTTCTATCAAGCAAGAGGCGCAAAAGTAGTCCCATCCAATGCGTTTTCTCCAACTTTCCCCTTGCAAGGATGAAAACAATTCGCGGCCGCTTATTACTCACGATAATACGAAGATGCAATATTTCGTGCATCGGATGCACGTACAGAAGATGTCGTAAAGGAAGAGTTGGGTAAAAGGTGGTTCATCGAAGTTCAACGATTAACTGGTTAAGCGCGAAGAAGAAGTTAATGGAAGGGAAAACAGGGGGATCTCGTTACAGCGTCCCGTGGATAACTGGTACAAGGATCAAAACACTCGGTTCGCGCCACTTATTATTCATGAATCGCGTTCGTGGCTCGCTAATGTGTCTGGCTTGCAGTCTCCCTGCGAAACGCGTGCGCACACAGCCGCGTGGTTACACGCACGTGGGTGGCATATAGGTATGTGCGCAAATGAGAGCCAGTAGAAAGATCGTCGGACGGCCCTATCTCGGGATGTGTATATGGGAAAGAAAAATCATCCATCACGTTCGAGGCTATCCAGAACTGGCAGTGCCCGGACGGACCGTGGACCATGTTTTAGGCATCGGTTCTCTATGGACTCCCGTCATAAAATTGATGAGCGTCTTTGACTAATTTATTACGCCGAAAAAACCGCACGAAATTCATAATGATCAGCCCCCCGATGCCGAGATACGCTATTTTGCTCTTATACCGGCTGCTTTCAGAAATTCTTCGCCTCTATTGTACCATCGACAACCTTCGCTTGTTTTTCCCTTCCAACGTATACCGGATGCGACCACGAATCCACGAGATTTCGACAAAATTATACGTAAGCAACTTTTATATATATGTATATTCGGGGGAAAAATCCTTTAACCCTTTGACTGCGACGCACAGCAGTTCGAAGTCATCAGAATATACCGATACTGTGTTTACGAGATCGTCACCGGATAGAAGTAAGTAACTTGAACTTCTTGCATCGTATAGAATACAGAAACGTTGAAACAATCATCGATGTTCATTTACGAATAATTGCTACGCGTCGTGTCCCAAGGTACAAGGAACAAATTTTGTTGGTCGTATACAGGGCGAGTCAGTAAGAACTGTTATCTGAGATAACCCGTTATTTATTGTTTTAGCGATAAGAAAAATGTTTCGTGCGAATTATTAAATCGTTGCATATGAAATGTAGCTTAACCCTGCTGTTCTTCTTGGGTTTATACGACACATTACGAGGATTATGCTTTACTTGGTTTTAACGCGCATTATTTTAAACAGCAACTCTTATTAACCCCTTGCCCTACAATAGTTCTATGATTTATGCTATAGATTTAACAAAAACGGATAGTATTCAGCACGAAATTTGATCGAAACCTTAATTCTTGCTTTATGCTGCAAGATTGGAGGTTATCGAATAAATATTGTCTACAATATTCAAAAGATTTGTACATGGCGTGATACGAAATTGATGATCAACTAACGCTGACATACGTAGATAATAAAATAATCGTAGGGCAAAGGGTTAACTCACCTTGTATACGACGGATCTGTGAAAGCATCTATATATATACACACGCTTTTCGCAATCGAAGGGTTAAGGAAAGGTCGCGAAGAAAATTCTGTGTGCCGCGTTTTAAGTCGCAAATTTGGTTAATATTCGCGCATTCCAAGAGGCCCGAGTACGTATGCACGCATCGAACACGACAGGTATTTTACGCGTGGAAGAATCCTCGTGCAGATCATCGAATTAGAGGCGTCTCTCGCCCGGCTACGTGTAATATCCGACAAGGCGGAGTGGTGGCCCGATGCGTGTTTACAACGGAATTCAAAAGGCTCATCCAACTGCAGAGCTTAATTAATAAACTCGCGATCTTATCGGGCGTAGCAAGACACACATCCTCCCTACTGTACCATCCTCGTCCCGGGACTCGCCCTCCCTTCGCCCCTTTTTCTCCTTAACTGTCCCACTCTCGTAAAGGTGGCGAGGAGGACCGAAGGAAGGTGGCGCGCGAATTTTTGAATCGGCCAGCGCTCGCGAGCGTGAAAAATGACGCAATTTTCGCGGCACGCCTCCCATTGCGAACCTGAATCTCTCGTATAAAGGTGCCTATTAGGTATACTCGCCATTCTCCAGCCGAACCAGCCGCTGTACCGAAGTTACGCGGATGTAACGGGTGATACTTTGCGAAATACTCGCGCGTCAATCGAAACCTCTAACACGGTTTAACCCCTTTTGTCTTACAATAACGAGTCACACTCGTTCCCTAAATTTTCGTGTAGACACAACGAAAATTGATACTATTAGGGGTGACATTTAATTTGAACACCAATTTTAGCATTGCGTTATAAGATTAGAGGTTATTAAATACAAATTTCCTATAATATTCAAATGACTTGAACGTGGCATCATATGAAAGCAGTGATCGACTTATGCTAACACACGTAGGTATGGAAATAATCGTAGGGCAAGGGGTTAAGATCTTTTTAACCCATTTGCATTGCGATGCAAATTATGCGATTTGGTCCATACTACCGGAAGGAATACGATTGATTAGTGCAAAATTCTTAGGAGGAATGGTTAGGTATTTTTAGTTTGTATGATATTGTTTAAAATGAATTATACGCAGTGATACGTTGGAAACATCGCATCGATAATGTTAAATTCTGGGTGATTATGTTAAGCATACGCTACAACGTTTTGATATGGATCATTAGTCGCGGAATATTCCGCTTTGTGACGTAAATGGGTTAACACTTAATCTGCGGGTTACGAAAAATTCCACTCCTTCAGTTTATGCGTTATTTGCGGGCAATGGAAAATTTTGTATAGTAAGCAATTTTTATTTAGTAACCTCCAACGTTATAAAAGAAATCTAAAATTTCAGCTTAAATGAAATTTTAACCCTACTGATATCCGTTTTTCTTTAATCTACTCCCAGTATTCATAATCACACGTGTGACTCGTAATTGGAATGTAAGGGATTAAGATTAACTAGAATTTGTTAACGTGAATTTATCCACTGATCACAGATTTCCATTATTCTATAAATCTCTAACACACCAATAAGTGATCCACTATTTTCTAACACACTGAATCAAAAGATACAAATTCCTTTCAAGCAGGAATCCACGCTTTCCAACAGAAATAACGTGAAACGTTACAGAATAAAAGAAATTACGTTTGAGACAGGATAAGTGCTTGTAGAAGTTAACAAAAAAGAAAAAAAGAAAAAAGAGGATTATTCATTGGCGCACCTAATAATTTGTAATTGAGGATCTTAATTAAGCTTCCAAAAAAAGGGGGTACGAGCGGTACGCGTTACTTCATCTTGAAACATCAGAATCTGCGTTTGCAGGAGTCCAAGACGAATCTGCGGAGGAGCGCAATTTTTCATCCTGTCAACGTTTCCTGCCGTACGAAATTCAATTACGCTATCAGTGGTGAATGGAACTCGGCAATCACCCCGTATATTTGGGCAGGTATGTAAGTGCAGTGAACGCGGGCCCTGTGCCGTACAACTACAGCGGAGCAGGACTTTATGAAAAAGACAGATGGAGGCGAGGGCGCGTCCGAACATCTGCCGGTGATGTACCCCCTTCGTGTCGATCAATTACATCGCCGTACACAAATGTACGCCTGCGAGATTAGACGATTCCGCGTAATCTACCTCATCCACTAAAAAGTAAACTCGTAACGCGCATTTTTATGCATTTACGGGAAATTTAGATACGCAAAATATTAGAGAACGCACGTAATATGCTAGATATTCAAACCTTGGTCACTATTTACGCGATCAACTTCTTCGCTACTTTTCTTTTTACTCGTGTTGTTTACTTTTACGCGACTCTTTTATTTACTGTTTTTTTCAAGGTTTTTTAAGGCGTTTTACTTAATGCAGTTACAAAAGCGTACTGTAACTAATTTCACAGAAAATGTCATTACTACATTGCGTACTATATTGCATGTTCTGATTACTATTATTATCGTTTTGTAGTACCAAATTGTATAAATTAGTTTTAAATTAGATTTGCTGTTACATACATAAACTTGTATATATTTTCATTGTTATTGATACAGTAAATATCGACAGCGAAAGGCCGTATAATTTTGTACCCTAATGGGTTATTGCCCATACGTCAATAACAAATTAAATTCAATTATTATTATTCTCATCGCGTACAGCGTAAAAAGAGACCAAAGTGTATTATTGTAGTCGTAACGCAAAACAATCCTCAGCTTAGCTTCTGTTTCTCCAATTCCGTAAACAAAAATATCTATTTGCATGGAAAATGCGCAGTGTACTAATGAGCAGGGCATTATCAAATGCCGAGGCATCTAAAAATACCAAGTCTGCGAGGATTCGCGCAAAAAGCCGGGGACAAGAAGCGGAGGATCGTGATGACCACATTTTCTTCGAGTTCGCGGTGTTTGCGAGGCTTCGTTAAACGCGGCGGGGAAAAGAAAAAACTGGTCGCGAGCAAGTGGAATCAAGGTTCCATAAAAAGACCGCGGGGTCCTCTTGGGGCACCACGGAGACGATCCACGAAGGCGAACGATCGAGGGAATCGCGCGGATCTACCGCAAGAGGCTCCACCTAACAGAGGATCGTCCACGCAGGGTAGGATTGTTGCCTCTCCTCCGATTGGTCGACACGTGGCCCGCCATTGTTTCATTCACGCCTGTTGCACGTTTCTCGTTTATCTCGTTCAGGCTGCTCCTCCGGCCTGGCTTCGAACCCTACTCTACGGGACACGGTCCTGATCATCGTTTCTTCGCCGGCTATATAAATGGCAACGCGATCGACGTTGACGGTAATGCCGGTTGTGAATCATTGGCTGCGAACCGCTCGGCTTGCTCCAGTGCAAACGAAAAGGAGGAAGAGGAGGAGGAGGAGAAGGGGTAAAAAGGAAAAGAATGGAAGGAACGAAATTTAAATACCACGACGAGTTTTACGAGCGGCTCGTTAACGAAACACGCTGCTCTCTCGTCGAGAGCCCGTGGTCGAACCACTTTTTTCCGAAACGAAGTCTCCATCGCGGATCGTTCGTAAACCTCTCGATATTTAAGGAATCGGCGAAACCAGAATCCGTCCTTAAACGGAGTGAAAAAGAGTCAAACGCGTTGCGCATTATTGTCCCAAGCTCTGCTACTAACAAGGATCAGAGAGGCAACGAGAAGAGAGGATGGATGTCGATCATCCGGAAGGAGAATTGGAAAAGAGGCAGAAGGGGACGAAGAGATGAGAGAGAGAGAGGGGGGGGGGGCAAAGGGTACGGCGGTAAGAAAATAAAGAAATCCTTGTAATCCTGGAAAGCTAAGCCGACAAGGAGGAGGATGATCCTGACGGTGTACACGGGGAAGGCTCTTTTCGAACCTGAGAACAAACAGCGCGAAGTCAAGCCAAACCACTCGAGCGAACGGAGCACGCGGTACATAAAGGACTAACAATGCAGGACGATACACAGCTGGCTTGTAAAACACAGAGATCCTGTGAAGATACAAGAATACCCTTGGCTACCGCATACCTCGGGGTGGTCTATACCTCGTGTTTTTCACCAAACACCCATTTCCACGAACGCAACGTTCGAGAGAAACTTTCGCTCGAATTATACGCATACTAAAATTAAATTAGACGCGGGGATATTTGTGGAACTGGGCTTCGAAAATTTAGAGCGTGGTTCCCACGCGCGGTTTTTAAAGAATGGAGATACATTACCTATAGCGAGTCTCAATATCGTGGGCACAGGCAAAGATTGAAGAGAAATATAGAAAATGAGAAAAGAATAAAGTGACTTCCTGTATTTTTCTTGTGCAAATGTATGATTTAGGCTCTGAGTTAATGAAACTATTAACTGGAACAACAAAATTATGATTTACAGTCATAAAACAACAAAGTGTAATCATTTTTTGCATATTGGCACATTTCTGAAGCTTAATAATTTTTACATAGTTAATTAATATTTTCTGGGAGTTTGCTTCTATCTAATTATTCATTCAAGTTTTGCAACGATGCTATTATTTTTCTCAAATAATCTTCAATGTTTGTATATCCTTTCATTAATCAATTTTGTAGGTCCACTTTATCAATAACAAAAGTCCAAAAACTTATTTTATTATCGTTTTACTTTCCACATCACTGACCGCGTTTTACGTGTGCCAATAATTTTGCGACTCACTGTATATCCGCATTACGAATGCTAGAAATGATAGTAGAGGATCTTTCCGGAAAAAGGGTCCATGATCTATAGACTTTTTTTGGTAAATAGTTTTTAGGGAATCGCCATACTCCCATAACTAATATTCGCCCGAGATTTTATTTCAATATAATGTCCAATTCAATTTAAGGCAATATTTATTGTTTACTCTTGGAGCACATGAACTTGTGACGTAATACACTCAATTCACCATTTTATCTTATGGGTTCTTTTTCTAAGAAAAAAAAGAAAAACACCTCAATTCGAAATTCTGTTGAAAAGAAAAAAAGGAAAATGATCGAGATTCGCATTACGAATATTAGGAATAATAATATCTACAGAAATTCGAAATGTTTTAGCTTGAAAGAGCAAAGATCTTTGCTTGGATCTCTCGAGAGATCCAAGATTTGCATTACGAATCGTAGGGCTAATAATGGAGTAATCAAGAAGGGTGCTTGAAAGTGAAACCAGCAAAATCTGGCATAGGTTTCTCGGGAAACGATCCCGTGAAAAGAAATCTCGAGGCGGTGCACAGTCATCGCGATCATCCCTTGGAAAAATACGAAAGATCTTTTCCTTTGGAGTGGCGACAAAGTCGTCTCGCGTAGCGGAGAACCCGAAAACCCGGTAGGGTTAATCCGCAGGAGCAACAAACAACGATCTTGAAGGATATACGGTGGAGACGCGGGGGGAAAAGCTGTCCGTAAAGCTTGGAAGAAAACTTGGATGATCGGTTACTTGGCTCGAAAGGGCTTTTCACGGCTTGCCGGGCTCCAGCTAATCCAAACTGAATAATACGAAATCGGTTGCACCGTCGAATCAAGATGGAACGTTAATACCGATGGCACTAATCTTCTTAGCAAGCTTTGCCAAAACTCGTGGCGATGCTTAAACGCATCGCTTGTTATTGAAAACAAAAAGAAATTTAACAGTGGGGTGGATAGAAATGTGAAATGGGGTTTTGAAACTTTTATACGAGGAAAAGTAGAATTATAATTATTGAAACGTTTTATCGCAAACGTGACATTTATTATAATAAAGGCTAATATTTAGGGGGTGAAATTTTTATCTCCACTTATAAAAATGAAATATGGAATAGGGTTGGAATTTGATGTAACAGAAATTAGAATTGTAATTACTGAAATACTTTATACCAAAAGCGATATTTATTATGAAAATGCCGAATATTTGGAGGGTGAACTTGATCTCTATTTAATAAAAATAAAATATGGAATGGGGTTGAATAAACGATGTAACAGAAATTGGATTTATAATCACTGAAACATTTTGCCTTAAAAGTGGCGTTTATTATGAAACAACCTGATGTTTAGGGGTGAAATTCATCTCTATTAAGATAGCGATTTATTAGTTGCGTTTCTCACAACAGCCGGCTATGATAATTGAAATCCTTGTGATGGGAAAATATAATAGGCAACTTTGTTGCAAACGCCATCAGAACCATTTCTACAATTTCCACTCCCTAATAAAAAACAAATTGTTAACCAACAATTGCAGCGCGACGAATTAACACAAGCGCAGTTTATGCTCCAAGATTATATTTACACGATCCATGATTATTGAAATTCTTGTGATAGAAAATATAATAGGATCCTTCTAATAATACCCACGGTATAAATCAAGGAATATATCAACGTTGAGAAACAATTATGTTGCAAACGCCAAAAATACAATTTTCACAATTTCTACTCTCGAGTAAAAAAAAAGAAATTGTTAACCAACGCGACGAATGAACACAGGCGTTGTTTATGCTCCAAGCTTATGTTTACACGAGCATTAAGTTGCGGACACTTTAATCGAGACGGTTAACCGAGCACGCTTCGCTTAACGTCTCGCAATGAAATGTCGTGAGCTTTTCTTTAAGCGGACCCGATGAAAGGTAAGTACATTATCGGGAGACGAGTAACAAGGCTAGCTGGTTTTTGTGTCGACTGGTGGCCGCGTGTTCGTGAAAGCTATTCGCCGATGGTAATGACGACGCGATGAAAAATTGCACGAACCTCTCGTAAATCACGTTTTATCCGTTCGAAGGTATTCCAACGCGTCGAGCTCCGAAATCGGACAACTCGGTGCTACGGCTGTTCGTCCTACGTAGGATGAAAATTTTCTCGGAACGCGATCGAAGAGAGAGGAAAGCTCGTTCGAGAACAAACACCTGTCATCGAGAAAGAAAGCAGGCCGAGTATGTTGGAAAAAGGAAACGCAGAAAGAGGTCGAAGAGAGACGGAAAAAATAGTTAGGTCCTAGCGACCAGCATCCCTGCGTCCATCGCAGGACTATAATTTGGTCCTTAGAAGTGCCACGCCCACGCTTATACATCACTCTGCTATCGAGATCTCCGAGCTCCGATAAAACTTGTCACTTTGTCGGTGTGTTCTACACACGCGCATCGGGAAACGCGGAATAGTAGAGATGAGAGACGGGATAAGCTCTCTCTGACCAAAAAAATAGGAGGATCCTCGAGTGAAACGGCAACCGAATCCACCCCTTCGGACCACCAAATCTTTCACCCCAAAAATCAGACCTCTATCAACCGATTTCAATATTCTCGAATGCTAATCGAATTATTGAACACCCAAATCAACTCTAACGTGAAATTCGTAGAAAGTGGTAAGTTTCGCGAAACTTTGCGTGAGAAGAATGTGGAATAATATTTGCGTTCTGGGGTTAACCATTTAGTCGAACTTGACTATTTTCTTACGATGGAGTACTATACTTATCCCGTGTTTGACCCAAGTCCTGCATTGTAAAATAATAAAGCGAAAAAAAATGAAAGCTACGTAAGATAACATTGTTCTTGAAGTAATTCACCAAATTATATCTTCTTTATGTATTACGTAACAAATGTATTTGTGGCTTTGGTGAAGTTAAGAAAGAAGAATAAAGTGATGTACATCCTTCTCCATAAGGGAATAAACGAAATTGTAAATATTAAATGCGTGCAAAAGTTTTAGATGAGATATAAGTATCACAAATTAATCTTCGAAGTATTTTCCCCCCTTTTGTGTGGCTTTCTGCCACCTTCCTACCAAGTTTCAGATTCCATCGCGAAACAATACAATTGGTATACAGACAATGAAGTCATCGATACCAAGTCACCAAGACTAACTATAAAACTTTGACGTACATCTAATAAGTAACTTTAAAAGTGTCTCATTGTAAAAATGGCTTCCCCACACTTCACAATCAAGCTGCGAATCTTTATGCAAATTCATATTTTAATTAACAAAATTAAAGAACTGAAACTGAAATGAAGAGTTGTTTTAACATTTAAATATGCTAATTTACATTTTTCCATATCTCATGCACTCCGTGTTCCTTGGATCATTTAAATCTCCCACAAATGCGTAAAAATCCACAGTCTATTAATAATATCTGCATACCCGTGCATACTTGAGTAATACAGATGAAACGCAGCTTTTAAATTCCGCACTATTAGCGGCAGAAGAACGAGTTTCTTACGGGGGTGCGGAAGATTGTCATGACAGGAAACCCTGTCGCTCTTGACACGCGTTACATTCGTGCCGCAGGGTATCAACCTGTCAAAAGATGTAACTGGGTGTGAAACCAAGTGCGTGTACACGCATACGTACGCGGTGCCACCGCATAATATACCAGGTGACCCTCTTCAAAGCGAACCACGCCTAGTTAGCCACCATTGTAAGCGGGCAGACTTTATGAACTGGAAACGAAACGATCGCGGCCGTGACAACTTGATCGTTATACGAGGCCGGGATTCCAGCGTTTTCGGGGAAAAACC
Organism: Eucera pruinosa; assembly: GCA_028830335.1. NCBI lineage: Eukaryota > Metazoa > Arthropoda > Insecta > Hymenoptera > Apidae > Eucera > Eucera pruinosa. Next base: position 9,547,569 of record JAMYCR010000015.1, on the reverse strand, counting down.
ATGTTACCGTGGACACACGCGTGTCGCGACGCTTATTTATAAGCGTGAAAGGAGACACACACGGGATATATGGGAGCGCTCGCGCGCGCCCCAACCGGCGAGAAGAAAAATCCGGGTAAACACGCGTAATCCACGTCCCTCGCATGCTTAGAAGCACAATTCTCAATCCCGATTTCACGGAATTCTCTGTCCATCTATAGCCATAAATCCAAACGCGATCGCGTGAATACCGCCCCGTGAATATACGAGAGGCCGAGTATTTTGTACACGGTTGAATCGCTGCCTCCTTGCGAATCCAATTTATCGTTAGATTCTTGTTAGACTGACTTTGTCCGAACATTATTATTTGGAGCTTCCGAAGTTACTTTTCTTATTCGAGGAAATAATAGGAATCGTTCTACTGCTCGACTTATTATTCGAAGATTAAGATAAAGACACGAGAGTTAACCCTTTATCTACAATGATTTTTTGTTTATCAACCCTGTCAGCAATCTAAGTATTTTAAGTTCAAAGGTTTCTATGATATTGCAGGCTTCCAAAAAATCTTCAAGAATTCTGCATTGCTTCTCGAAGTCTCTGAAAGGGACTTTAGATTGATATCTAAATAGATATTAGATATCTAATAATTGTAACCTTCAAACTCAAAATACTCTAGACAAAATATTTTATTTTCTGTGAGTGAATAAGAAGAATAATTCTTGTGTTCGCCCTTCTTCTATTTTCTAACAATAAGAAACAAGAATTAAATGATCAAGTTAGCTAATCGTAACCCATAAGTTGATGAATGTTTTACGAAGAATATTTCTCCTTTTTTTTCAAGAAAACAGTAAAAATCGATCTAGCATTTATCGTACGGTTCGAGGTTCAAACTAGAGTTGCGAAGGGTTAAATCACCCAAAAGTTGTTACATCATCCCCGGTTAATATCCAATAATCGTAACCCACAAGTTGAAGATAGTTTCAATCTCCATGAAATCTAATATACCATATTCTACCCGATTATACGCGCGATGTAATCCCGCGCGTCAAACGGCGTGATTAAGTGCGGAATATTCGGCGTTGACCCAGCGCGCCATTTTAATTCATTCTACGGGGGCCACGTGCTTTCCCTTCCCTCTAACAGGGCTGGAAAATCAACGCGTTATACTCTATCAACGATGACGATTCTACGTTTGCTACTTCTTAACGGGCAAATTCTGACGCTTCATCCCCGTCCCGTCCTAAGCAAATAGAATCAGTAACCGCTGGTAAATATATGTAAAGCCACCGCGTTGGCCATTTAACCCCAGACGCCATTTGGTAACACGTGCACCCTGGATTAGTGTCAATATTCCGGTCAAATATTTGTTGCCTGCGAGAAATGTCCATTGCGAAAGGACCCATAAATTTTGAAATTTTGCGACAGTTAATGTACTCGTTTCGGGAATTGTTAAATAAAGAGTTTGCAATCGTAAATAGACTGCGGATGTTGGATACTTAGATGTGCAAAAGAAGTACAAAATATGAGACTTTTGTAAAATATATACGAAGAAAAGGATATGCAACATATTTTTGTAAAATTATACAAAGAAAAGAACGTGCAACATATTTTTGTAAAAATATGCAAGGAAAAAATGTAGAACGTATTTTTGGAAAAATATACAACATATTCCAGTAAAAATATACCAAATATTCTTGTAAAAATATACCAAATGTTTTTGTAAAAGTGTATTAAATATTCTTGTAAAAATATATCACATATTTACAGTAAATCACGTGTTATAATATTTTGGGGATAAAACGAACTACTACTTAGCTTCCACTTCTTTAACTCTTTAAAGACTAACGCTGTTTAATGCAACAGTTCATTGGCAATTTTCTCAGTCAATTCACGTGGTTGAATATTACATTTGAACACTAGAATTGCCAAAGAGTAGTTCAAGAATTTGCGCGGCAATTTTTTCGTCGCTATTTCTCCCTCCATTTAAAAATCTACAATTTTACAAAGACTAAACAAGTTGCAAACGAAACGTTGCATTAACGCAACATTGGCCTTTAAAGAGTTAACAGAATGCATCGAAATATGAAATGGAAGAAACGTCCGCAGTCTGATCATAAAATATGTAAGTTATAATATCCCTTTGTTGTAATCGTGTGAAAATTCAGTGGAACCTTAAATCATTATTTCATAGCACCGACTATAATTCGACTGGTTAACACGTGCTGCTGATCCCCGACTGCGGTGTGTTAATATCGAAAGTATGACGGAGGGTGCAATATAAATGAGGAACAGGGTTCGCCACTCGTAACATTCGAACGGGACTTTTAATTAAATCACGAATGATCGAGTGCGAATAATGAGCTAACACTGCGTTGTAAGATTTACAGTTTTCCAGGGAGACATATAAGAAAGATCTTACAGTAAACTCCCATATAACACGAGTTCGTATAACGTGTAACGTATTAAGTGTACCAATAAGTAATTCGCATATTTTGTTAAATTCAATCTTTACTTTAACCCCTTTAGTGGCTATGTCGTATATATACGTCACGATTAAAGTCACCAAACAATGGGAATGACGTATATATTCGCATTATGAAAATTCTTGCATGTACAAAACAATAAAGTTGCGCATATGTTTTTAGCAATTCTGCAAGTGTAAGATTCTTGAAATATTTATACAATAGTACAAAATTAGTTTATTACTCGAATATATGATAATGCACGCATCGTGTCAATTAGAATAATATATGTTAAAATGAAAAAATTTAGTAATGAACCGTATGGGTCACCGAAGGGCGAACACATGAATTATTCTTCTTATTCACTCACAGAAAATAAAATATTCTGTCTAGAGTATTTTGAGTTTGAAGGTTACAATTATATTAGATATCTAATATCTATTTAGACATAAAGCTAAAGTCTTTTTTAGAGACTTCGAGAAGCAATGGGTTAAAAGAGATTAAACACCAACCCTATATTAAATACAATTGCTGTTATTGTGCAATGCACGATAAAATTTTGCAGTCCATCTATGAGTTCCTGCTCGAAAGAATGTTTAATCTTTCGAGAAAACAAATTCATCGATTCATTTAAAAATAGTGGATTACTTATCGGTGCACCTAATATTAATCACGTTACACGGTAGTTTAACCGTAAATTTCTTCGAATACCCTACGAAACGTAAAGGCAAAGAGCTCCTTAATTACCGTCCCAGTAAATTCTATCTTACACATCTTGATACGGACTGCAAAGATAAACTGGTAAACAACGTCGTTAATTTTCCAGGAGCTATTATCTCGGCGTAATTGCTGCTTTTTCGCGCCGCGTCGCGTCGCGTCGCGTCCACGCGTGCATCCCCGAGAGGAAAAATCACGGAGATAATTTTCCTTTTTCTTCTCCCGATTCGTGGAAATATGCAGCGCCGTAGTTTTTCCACGGCGTGATAAACGATAAAAGGAACGACGAGTTTTCGTGTCCGGGCAATAATGTGATCGCGTCGGAGGCGGAGCAGCGTGAAAGTATCCTCGGGGCACCCCGCCCATTAAACACGAACCTGTCGTGTGGAAAGAGGTAACGAATCCCGCAGGATCGTCGTGGATCTTTTCACGTAAATCTTCCCTATAGAAAGAATCCAATGGAGAAAAGCATAAATTCGAACTTGGTTTACTTTTATCTAATTATTCCGTCGTAACTCAACGCTTAACGAGCCGAACCTTTTTTTCTTTTTTTTTTTTTTTTTTTAAAAAAAGATTCTCTATTCAATCGACCAGTTTGGCTTCTTCTGTTCTCTTATATACGCGCAACGTTATTTTTTACTGTTAGCGGACAAATTCGTATAAAGCGCGATCGTTTGTAAAACGTCAAATAACAGTCGCTTTGATACGGAAACGATTTACTGCTCTGGACTCGCGATATTTGACCGAACAAACACCCTAGGATCACTGACCCTTTCCTCGAATCAAAAGCATTTGTTTCTCGTGACATTCGCGATTTGTTACTATTCAGTTGGTCGGAAAATTCGTAATGTTTTTTTTTTATATTGCTTGCCGTTGTATTAAATGGACCGCGGTATATACACGTTAACGATGCAAATGGTTTAACCCATTCGCAACCGCAGTTGTGTCGCGTAAGATGACTCAATTTGTAAACAGTGGATGAACATCAAAAATTAAGTTGCTCGGTCGAGACGCAGATCATTAATCTCTCGAACGTCTCATTGCTTCGTTGTTTAGTGGCATATATTAATTACAAAATACAGTAAAATGAAATAAACAATTTTGAACATAAAGGTACATTATTAGTATACTGCGGATTCTTATGCAAACTCGTATTTTCATCAGCCCAATTAAAGAAACGGAGCTTCGGTACATTTGTAACACACTTTAAATGCAACAACGTGTGCTATGCTTTGAATATTTTATATACTTTGAATATGTTATATGCTCCCTGTATATTTGCCATAAATGTATAAAAATCCGCGGTCTAATTCGCAACCAAAAAGCCCAGTTTAACTTTTCACGTACTAGGTTAAATAACCCACGTACTGTCACTGTTCCTACAACTGCCACTTTAATTGTTTCATTTAATAACAAAGTAATGTACAAAGAATCGTGCGGCAACAAATTTTCATACTAAACTTGAACTTCGGTTTACGTAACAACACGCAGACTTTGTATATTCGTGTACACTTAATATTTATAAATAAATATTAGGCTGTAAATGTGCTGTCGAACATTAGAATGTAACCAATATAATTATAAAGTATGGAACTCGTCATAATTCAGTTAGTCGTTACGTTTACTATATACCTTATATCTGTTACACAAGTTAACGTGCTAATTTATGTAAAAATGTATCTATTTAAGTGCCAGTAATGGGGACATTGGACTTTGTTATATATTCCAAATTAATTAGTAACGAATTCATAATATCGAACGTATAAAAAAAAATATTCATAAATAAACTCGATGTTGAACAATATTATGCTCCAAACTGGAACGATCTTTATGTTAAAGACGTTCTAAAATAGTTAAATAAAGTTACGCGCGAACCTTAAAGTGGCAGTACGTGGTACATCTACCCTAGTTCCATCGTCGGAAATGGCCGGCGTTGATTTTGACGTACCGATGCGTCATCGGTTGCGAACGAGTTAAAATGCCCTGTCCGTCAAAATCTGCAGCAGCGCGACTCGTTGAAAGCGCGACTGTCCGAAATAGATATCGTGTAATTAATCACGGACGCGTACGACGCGCGGCAGCATCCTTAAATAATCTGGCAGCGAAGGGAGGATCGAAGATCGGTCGGGATCAGATGCAAATCAGATTCATTAGCGTTAAGCCGAAGGGTTCGGGGGGTGGAAAGGCGGAGTCGAGCGCGGAGACCCTTCCACGTAAACACCGGCAGGACTGCGTCAACCTCTGCCCCGGCTTCCCGAGGGTTGTTATTGCGCGGTTACGCCGACCCCCCCGCGTGACATTCGTCTCCTTCGTGTGATACGTACGCCCTCTCGAGATTCGTCTCTCGCCGCTTTCCGTCAAACGCGACCAATATCGAGCGAAAGGAAAAGCGAACGTGTGATATACTCCGCACTGGAAATATTTGTTACGTCACTCGGACATTAACCTTTAACCCCTCGCCTCGTTATGACGAGTCACATTTGCGATGAATTGAAACGCGTTACGGTTTAAACGCAATGAAAAGACGTTTGCAATTATAGCGTACATACAAGATTAAAGATTATTAATCCTTTGTTTTATAATGGCGAGGCGCATTTGCGATGAATTTAAATGCACGGGAAAAACACTGCATTTGTAATCGCAGTACGGGAGATTAAAGATTATTAAAACATTTGCATCAACGTACGTTGATTGATAATGATATTACTGATATTTCTGATGTATCATTACGTATCGATCGTTTTACAGATGTTATTAGACCGCGCATTATTATTATATGCACAGAGGTTCAAAATGCACGTAATCTGAAAATAGTATGAAACATCTAAACCAAAGTGCGCATTATATTTATACCTAGGATGAAACAGATCTGTATTCATGTGGAATTTCTTTAATCGCACTCGTGAAAATACGAATTTGCATAAAAATCCGAGTGTAATTATCATTCTAAATAGTAAAAGGTCTAACATCTATTCTAAGTTTTCTTATTGTGCACATATACAACACTATTTCTCGTTTCGATTGTTAAACGTAATTTCTAAGTAACAGCGAAAGTTTCTGATTTATAAAGTTCAATGCTACGATGCAAATGGGTTAACGTTTGTTTTATAATGATGAATACGACCCAAATGACACTTAATCACCCTCTGCATTTTTAATAAATTGTAATTTTAACACGAACCGTATCATCTAACAACAAGATTGAGGTTTATCGAATACAAATTACGCGTAATACTTCGACGCCTTATGTCTGACACAGTGTCAAGGGAAGATCTATCGAAATGAATTTAATACGTAGTAGAAGTCGAAGCGGAATGATCATTATACTGGAAGAATGATCGAAACCGATTATTACCGCAGGGAGAATACAAACATCGGAGTGTGTGGGGTTCGAGAGTCTGGGGAAGCGGTCGCGAAGCTATACTCTCGGGATTACTGAGATTACCAAGAGACTGAATCACTTTTGACTATCCTACACCGATGCCTAAACGTGTTTCACGCTAAGTTACCCATTAATCGTTCTGTCTTTACGAGATCGTTGTCACTGTTCCACGAATAAAGCAATTTTATAAACTATTCCCCTGTTCAATCTATTAAATGTTCAATGATACATCTGTGAATTCACGTAACATCGAAAATCTATTCATCGTTAACTATCTTTCTCAAAATTAACCCTTTGAGAGCGAAGATCTTTGGATTTAAAGGCTTTCTAGAGACGGCATGCAGTTTGCTATGAGAAATAAATAAAATCCTGTTTACTATCATCGTTACAGCAATTACAGGAACATATTGAGTGCGTCCATGTTAAGCACTGACGATTTTCATCGACAATATAAAGTGAAGTGTAAAGCAATTTTCTAGATGCACATATGTGTTCATAACACTCAAAAGATTAATAATAAGGAATATTCAAGACGTTGAATTAAAGTTCTCGCATTAAGAGAAGAGCAGCTCCATTCTTGACAGTTTCAAGTGAATTAAAAAAAATCCTGTTTATAAAATCATTGTCCTGACTTACGATTAAAACTAAAACGCTAAACGAAAATAACACTAAGTGAATTACTTGTTGATATACCTAATAAAGTACTGTCAAAAATGCAGTTACGTCTTTTTTACCGAAAGATTCTCAACTATAAACGAATACTCTCGAGGAACTATATCAAAGCCGCCAAAGCTACAAACGAAAAAGACGAAGAATCAGTAATTTCCTGTCTGCCAATGGAATATGACAGAATGGGCAAGGTTTTCCCCTGGCGAACGATCGCGTCAATTATGCGAAACAGGCGTAATGAAAGCGGCTCCGTGGAAACCAGTCGAAAACAAACTCTGAAAGGATCTCGGCAACCCCTAATCAAGTCCCGTTTAATAAAACGCCCGTCCCCCGTTAGCCCTCCTTTCCCTTCTAACCACCCTCCACGGTGTCGTCCCTTCGTGGCTAATCTGACTTTGATTAAAGTTTTAGCGACACCTAAAAGCGTGCCGCCCGATAAAAGCCCTGGTACACGCGTCCCTTGCGCGGAGAGGTGGCTAGAAGGCGAGCCGGCCGCTTGTGTAAGTCGATTTTTATTACGTTCCGGCGCATACATTACCAGGCATCGGTAGAGACACGCGGTAATGGGCTTATCGACGCCACGGGATTACGGTAATAAAGCTACGGAGACGCGAAACCGCGCGACGCGACGCCTTGCCGCGTCTGCAACGCGATGCAAACCCTCATCGAGACCGGGAACACTTCGAAACGCGTCAACCCTTTCGCTGCTACGCGATTACTTGTACGACTGTTTGCCGATGAGCGATGGTATAGTCGGGAAATGGCATATGGACGCGGGAAGTAATTATTCGGGAATAAAGTGAAGTAAAATTAACCATTCGCATTCCGCTGGCGATGTTACGGCGACACGCGTAAACTTTGACATTTTTGTCGGTGATTTGTGGACTGTGGATTTTTATACATTTGTGAGAAATTGAAATACGGAAAAGGTTACGAAATACACGTGATAAGCAAATGTGTACAGAATATACAAAGTGAATTACAAATTGGTATATTTCCAGGATAGAAGAATCTTTTATTTGGGATTAATTTTTTTGAACTTCGTTAATACTAATATGGATTTGGATAAAAATTCGCAGTCTACTAATTTGATTCTCAATGCTTGTGAAACAAGGCACTGATGGACCATATCATTAAACCTTTCGCTAACATTTTTGGTACTTAAACATTGAAAATTTCTCAATGCATAGATGGGGATAATTTTGGCAAATATGAAAACGGTATGAGTATAAATACTTGAATACCCTGAATAACTACGCAATAATAAATATGAATGATAATAGGAACAAGAATAACTACAAGTTATGAAAATGATATATGTATGCCCTTCGTAGAGAAAGGATTACAAAAGTTTTGGATGTCAAAGGGTTAATCCTTTGCGGACGGGAGAAAATAACACGTAACGAATTTTCGCCCAATTTCGAACCCTTTGCGGACGGAACAAAATAACATTAGGTGAATCTCCGCTCGATTTCGAATCCTTTACAAACGAAACAGAATAACTCTTAACCAATGTTTCACCCAACTTCGAACCTTTTGCACACGGAACAAAATAACACTTATCGAATTTTCGCCCAATCGTCAAGAAAAATGTCTATAAGTGATACTAATTCAAATTTCTTGCTTTAAAAATACAAATACATCTAGAAAATCGAAAAATCTCAAATAGATATTTGTTGGTATTATTTGTCCGCACATGGTTAAAACATAGGACAATTAAACGTGGCGCTATTTTTAAAATGAACTTTACGCTATACTTAATCATTAACGCAATAATAGTATTATTGTACTATTATTATGTTAACATAATAAAAGTAATTTGGCAAGTCATAATATATTATGCTACGCATATTACTTAGCGTACACAGGATGCAACTGTCTTTTACATTATACCTTTATATTAATTTACCAAAGGACTCCAGGAGAAGTTACTTTGAAATAAAAATATTCCTCGCGGCATATGCACCCTTCGTTATTATTCAAATTAGGTATGATATATTCGTTATGTCATTATGATTGAAGGAAATTTAATTAGCTGGTCTGTTTTAAGCTGGACAGCCCGTGAATTGGGAGATGTTGATACGCACGTAAAGCCGCATATGTGAGACTTTCACTATTATCTGACATTAATTATTGCTGAAACTTAATTAACGAACAGCATATTTTTATGCATTTATGGTCAATTTAAATGCGTCGAAAAATACAGATGCACGCAGTGTGCAAAACTACGTGAAATATTCAAAGTGAAACATTCATTATTATATTTAGAAGATGAAGTTAATTTCTATTTAGGTCCCATTTCTCTGGTCACGTTTTAAAAAATATAAATAAGCATAAAAATCTGCAGGTTGTTAATTAAGTACCAGTAATAAATAATGTAGTATAATAATAAATACATAGTAGTGTATATTGTAGTACCTCTATAGTCATACAAATTCGCGCACGATTTGCATAAAATGACAGGATAATTTCGCGCGTATTCCTATCACACTACGTACACAGCACCTCTAAACGGGGTACATGCGATACCCCCTAGCAACAAAGTTTAAAACTAAAGTAGCTGCTTTAATTGGCAAATCAAATTAACAACAAAATGTTTCATTTGATAGAACACTTATATCCTGGCCACAGATTAAGTATAAAAGTAAACCAACCATAAATGTAAGTACTTTTGTCTTTTTGTGAGCCCCCTAATTCCTGTGGCTCTGGAGCTTCATGACCATTTTCGTTTTTAACTTTCGATTGCGTACAATATATAGCTTTTGCGTTTGCCTTCATATTTTGCATATTAAAATACTTCAGAAGTGTTTACATTCCTTTGTAGGTAATAAAATGAAAGATTTTGATTTTTTAGATGTCGGTATTTCAGATCAGGCAACGCGAAACTCCATAAAATGATAGATGATAGGTCTATTCTGTATTCGTCTTTGCTTTTGTATTCTATGCAATAACCATGCAATGAATACATTTGTTAAAAATTAAACAAGAAGCATGCACGAATTAAATATATTTTAAATATATATTTTTTGAAGAAGCTTTACGCGTTCATTTATGGATGTAAATAAAAAGCACTGCAGTAACATTGACTTCTTGTTTAATTTTTAAAAAATCTATTCATTGTCGGCTAATTGGGGGTGAGCACGGTAATTAGGGTAGTTACTCTATGCTCTGAAATACCGACATCGAAAGGAATGCCAGCATTTTACGCCCTCCGCGATTGAAACGGTGATGTTGGCAACTATGTTCAATTTGGCCATTCAGGTTGGTAAATACGATCATCTTGTCGGTGAAATAGGTATCTTTTATATCATAAATATTTCATTACCCTCCTTTTTAAACAAATTTTATTATCTTCTTGATGCGTCTCTTAAGAAACCGAGAAATTAATATCGCTTTATTTCGACAATAATACAATTTGTTGGTAGGGGTAACGCAATAACCATTTCGCATAATGCTTCCACCAATTGTTCGATAATTAATTAACCAAACGAAAAATGGGAATAAAATCAACCAATAGCTAATCTTGCGACTGTCGGATATAAGTTGATCCTAGAAACGTATATGAAATACGTCTAGATGCAGAGATCATTTATTTAACTTAACTCTAATTTAAATAAGGAAAAAATGACAAATTCCCGAAAGTGTTCATACAGAACATACTTTATTTATTTTTCAACGCAACGCTAATAAATATTAATCAATGTACCCGTTATTTTTCAACGCACAATATTAATTACGAAATGCAAATGTTCACAAATGCTGTTGAAGAATCAAGAACATAGGAACTGGCTCCCACTATTCCAGTGGAAGATCATCGGGCTGCTTATCATAATCGCAACACTAAGTAGAAACGCGATCATTTATCAACGCAACGCTAACTGGTTAAACTAAACAATCGCGATGGAGGAATGTCGCAACGCTGATTTTGTTAGTTAACGCAATTAAAGCTACTATTTTTATACAAAAGAATCTATTTTAAATAATCGCGATATTTGGCAAACGCAACACTATAAAGCTATCTAGAAATAAATATATTTACAATTGAAAATAATATTCAAAATAGGAAACAACGCGGTAAATATTATCGCAACGCTACAAACTAATATACTATAATAATACTTTCATAAACTGCGGGGATTAATATTAAAAGGTACTAAAATAAATCGCGATATTTTATAGTTCGCAATGTTAAATCAAACGCGACAATTGTTTCTTCGCAACGCTAATACGAAATCCGTGAAATCTATTCGCAACTCTAAAATCAAACAACTCGCGATTTTCTTCCTCGCAACGCTAATTCAACCCGTAGTTAATTTCTCGCAACGCTAATAAAAAGATCGCGATTTGCCCAATGGAAGTGAAGACCTGAAATTTCTAGTGCATGCAAAACTAACTACAAGCACGGTGACAAAAATGGTAGTAACAAAAATGACTGTCCATTCCTCTTTAAACAAAAAGAATGAATAACCATTCGTTGCTGCCCTCTTCGTTACAATATGTCGGGTCCCTCCTTTTTCTAGGTGCAATGCCCGTGGAAACTTAAATCTAAGGTCCAGGTTCTCTATTCCCAAATCAAGAACTACCTCATAAAGATGAAATATAAATATATATTTCCAAAGCTGAACGATTCTCAGAATCTTTGTTCGTGCAAACGTGCTGAACCTCGAGTTACGTTCGTTTCGGAGGCAATACGCGACCGCGACCACGGAGGCAACTTTAACCCGTTACGAACGGAGACATACAACAAGAAACTCTAAATTGAATTTGAAACTGAATTTCATTTACGACTCTATTAGGCAATGAAATACATGACTCTAAATTGAATTCAAAATTGAAGTATCTAGTTTCGTGCGATCAAAGTACATTTTCAAAATCATGTAACTTGTATGTTGAAGTTTCTTACTTCGATTGCGAAATCTACCTGGCTAACTAATCGTCTTCTTGCGCAAGTAATTGAATAATACAATTTTCGTACGGAAAATGAAAATTTTAAAGACTACTATTGAAAATCTTAAGGCTGTATAATTCATTATTTCAATTAACTAAAAATTGAATAACTATTTATTCCCACTAAATAGTAACTTGTTTATGTATATATATATATTTATATACATATTATTTATTATTAAAATAGTAACTAAAAAGTAGTGCAACATGAAACGAAGTCAATGGGCATCCGACTTCCCCACTACAAACTAAAAACATCTCAAATAAAATCATTCTACATTCATACCATTATTTGTATGAATATTTGACTCCTACAAATATCTATATTAAATATATAATTTCCATTCAACAAATACTTCATATAAAATCGTATCCATTGTAATTATCAGTTTACTTTCACTTCGAAAACACTTATAATATCATTTATTGTAAAAATCTATTAATTGAAAACTATATTATATTGCAATATTTAAAGAAACGCGATGCGCAAGAAAACCTAGCCTCATCTAATACACATAAAATACACAATAGAAAATGTTACTACTCGCGGGTAAAGTGTATACCCGTGGTCACCGTGCTTGTTTCAAAAAATTCTACGGATACAACCAGCCACCCGTGCCGATTCGAAGCTTTCGTTCTACGGCATGGTTGAGTGACCGGAGGGATTAAAAAAGCATGCGACTCACCGTTAGAAGACTACGCCGTCATCTGCTGCAGCCAGGCGGATGAAAACCTGGTGATCATCGTCATCAAGTGAAGCCGTGAAGTCGAGAAGTCGTGAAGCCTTGAGGACATAAAATCATGAAAATGATGTGGTGAAGCCGTGAAGCTATGATGCCATGTCCCGTGGTCCCAAGGACAAGAAGTTCTGTGGAAGATCTGTAACAGAGGAAAGAAAGGTAGAAGGTTATAATTTATTTTTAAAATTGTTGCTCCTGGATTATTTGGTACGTTTGACGTTAAGGAAATTGGAAGTTTAGCAAATTCTAAATGTTTAAACGACTCTACGTTTCAGTTCGACAAAGAGAATAGCGAATTGGAACTTTGCAAACTTTTAATAGCTTCTACATTTGTTGTTAAATATTGAAAATTAAAGTGAGATGCAAAGATACTTACATTGCGGGCTTCAGGAGTCCAGCGAGATCATCTGCCAACAGCCGAAGAGTGACTCTAATACCGGATATGAATATTTAAATTAAAAAAAGGAGAAATAAAAGACTACGCAACCGTTTGAATTATATTAGGCGAGCAAGCACTGACTCTAATTTCGCGATTAATTGCTAGAATTAAATTTACATAGAGCAGCTGTGCTCTTAAAAGGAATCAAATATTTTTTCGCAACAAGCACCGATTCTACAACCGCATTGCGCGCGGTCACCAAAATTCTGAAAAAGGAAAACTTGATTAGACAATTGAATAAATAAAGGTAAAAAACACAAAGATATAGAACAACAATATTTCTAAACAGTCGCCCGACAGGAATGAGAAGAATAATACAATATAATTTGTCTTCATCTTATTACTATCGAATATCTATTTCGAAATACTATTTGCAATTTGTTAAACAATACCGATGCCTCAATTTAAATATTAAACCTTTCACTGTTCATTAAAATGTTAATACACTGCAATTATAGTTAATTTTATGTAATATAACACTTAGAAAGAAAAGTATATACATTCTACGCCTTTTCATTATAAATAAAAAATACGTAAGTACTGATAAAACTCGTTTTGTAAGGCCTGAAAAGATCCCTTTGCCCATGTATCATCACTGTATTAATAATTTATACTTTTGGGAGTACCCGTACTACGTACGGGTTAAACAGTGAAAGGATTAATGTCTCAATATGAAATAAAATTCTAGGATACTAGACATGTGTAAGAAGCGTACTACGAACGATCGCGATTGGCATTGTGAAGTGCGTTCAACTCGCGCTACCTAAACGTAAACATATCCCCTCCCATCAAATTCTCGGAATTGTTTTGCCCAAAAGAAAGTTCGAAATGAAAACAAGCTCAAGTGGGGTGAGTAAGACCACGCGCGTTTCCGGCGACAGTTTTTGTATGTATACAACTTGAGAGGCTTCGCGAAAATAAAGTAACATATTTCGAAAGCTATTAGTGACTCTGTGCAATAAAATTCGCGACCGAAATACAATTGAATAAAATATGGCACTAAATGAGCTTCGACGCAGACGAGAGGCATTTTGCCACACGATTGTATGTTTCTATATACATTGTATGTTTAGGGCATAGGATCCATTAGTTTCGTAAAATGTAGATATTAATAATTAATTATAGAGTTAGAAAATAAGACAGCAATATGTAAAAAGTTACACATTGTAAACCGGAAGCTATCCTAAGCCGCCTAGGCAAGGATTATAATAATAAATAAAAATAATTAATAATAATACTGGCTCTATTATTATTTCGAATTATTTAATAATTCTGCAATCAAATGAATTGAAAGATACAAATGAATTTAATCTTTTCTTATTTCACCTTGGTTACGAAATCGAAATAGTGAAATTTATGAAAAAAACAAAAAGGTAATGAAATGTATAGAGAAACAAAAAGATAATGAAATGTATAGCGAAAGAAAAAGATAATTAAATGCATGGAGAAACAAAAAAGGTAATAAAATTTATGAAGAAACAAAAAGGTAATGAATATGTATACAAGTGTATGTTACCCATTGTTGAACCCTTTGTTAAACTGAATATTGTCATCCATCACTGGTCTCTGCAGTCATGTTCTAACCTCCATGGCCTCTGTGTACAGTCTTCAAAATCATTAGGCATCTGTGACAAAAGAAAAATGCAAATTTGAAGCAATACAATAAACCATTAACTGTACGAATATTAAGTTGTTTGAAAATAACCAAACCTAAAATATGGAAAACAAAGTCGCAAAGACTATTGAATTAATAATCATAATAACGAATAAATCATTAACCACCTATAATACTATGTGTTTTGTAAGTACACTCAAGTTGCTATGTTTTAACAACGTTATTTTATTTATTTGTATTATTCCACGATTTAATTCTATTGCTGTATCGTTGGTACGAACAAATATATTCATAGTAATTATTACGTGACTATTTCATGATCAATTACAATTTTTATTCTCAAAAACAAGTAATATACTCGTTATAAAGGGTTACTAAAGCACCTGTTGATTCAAGGAAGCTAGCGATTGCGAGTATACGTGATACCCACCGTAAATAACGGACACGTGTTGCGTTTATGGCGCCCAGAGACTCAATGACGCTGGTTCGTCAAATTTCAGGAGTGGGGTGATACCTAGTGTCTGCGCAGCTCGAGCCGCGAAATTCGTTAGTTTCGACTCTTTCGCCGTAGTTTCTTCCTAACACCAATAATACTAGTATTATTATTAATATTATTATTGCACAATCTTTGCCTCGCGGCTCACAATGGCTTCCGCCAATCTCGTATTCTGCATTCTTTTTGGCTAGATGCACACAGGCGGTACGTCGTGATGTGTAGCCGTTATTATTGCATCATTTTTCTTGTTTCGCAATTGAGAACAACGTATGAAGACATACGAACGCTTGCCTTCTCATGTATTGTTGTTTCAATTGCAAAACAAGGAAAGATATACAATGATATCCATGCAACGACAATGCATCGCAACGCACGGCTCGTGTGCGTCTAGCATTATTTTTGAATTATGTATACTAATGCGATACTTACGTGCATCTGTATGTCTTATTCCCTGCGGCACTAACTTGCAACACTACTCTCAACTTTTAATCTTAATTACTAGAAGTAGATATTGTTATTTAGTAATTGTTTGTTTCACTTGAATTACACGCAGCGGAACTTGCAACCATGTTGCCTTTGTTACGTCACAGACTGCGCACGCCTCAGAAAATCCCGCTCATTTCTAGTTGCGCGCATGCGCAGTGGCTTTATCGTCATATACCATATACGTGAACACCATAGATTAATCTCGTTCCAGTAGACAAAAATGCGAAAGATATTAAGCATTTAAAGTTTACTTTTGTTGACATAAAATTAATAACGTGTTTTATGGAAGGGTTATATAAATGCTTAAAATACTGCTTATAGAGTAAGAGAACTATTTCTTACAGAGAACGAATTTACCAGAAATTCAGTTACAAAACAATTGTTAATGGAATAGGTGACATGTTAGCAGTAGAATGTCTAGTTATTGTAAATAAATTATACATTATTTATTCCTTTTATTAAATTTCGTGTCACTAAAAGTTTTTGATAGAGAATGTTTTATAATGTACAATATTCAGAGCTAATTATCGCTGTTTGAAAATTAACTAATAGGTTGAAGGGGTGGGGGAATCGCGTTTCTAATTGGTTACTACGTAATTCGCAAGGAGCGGCAGCCATGTTGGGCCTTTTCTTCCCCGGAGTTTGAAGCGATCGGACGTCTTTGCAGGTGCTTCGTTATTAAGGTACATAAATTAAATTTATTGTCAATTAATCCTTCCTTACACGCTATTGTCGCACTCATGTGTCGTTATTGCGATTGTTCATCGCTTACAATGCACTTTTGATAATGAATTCGGGTAAAACACGAGGAAAATTTCAAACGGCGTCCCCCTCCCCCCCATTATTCTTTTCCTTTCGATTGCGATAAAATTTTCCAACAGTCTTTGCATAAATATTTCATTTCCAAAAGTTATTATGCTGCATATATTTCGATAATTTGTACCCAGTCAACCCCTTTATTCTGTTATTAGATTTTGGTGACGATTCGAAGAGAAGGGACGACAAAATGATACATTATGAATCTAAGCACTGCAATGACGCCTTGCTGTAACGATTAGGTGAATGCAATACACAGTTTTACTTCATTGTTATCTAAATATTAATCACTATTAGTCGCGAACATAATCGAATAGTTAATTTTCTGTTACGTCATAATTTGAAATGGGATCGTGTAATTTAGAAGTAAAGATAGCTACAGAAGACACATAGACAATTTCTATAATTTCGTATGTTGCAATTTCTTGTGATGTATTTGCATAAAATTAAAATACTTTATATGTAATTTTTATAAATCATTTTTTGTGCATGCTTTTAGAATTTTTCTCGATTTTTATCATACTTTCTGGTAATCGATCATTTGTGTCGAAAGTATCACGTCTTTTCTTATATTTTAATCGTGAAAATGGATAGATCGCGAATTGCAATTGTAATAATAGTCTTTTATTTCTGCTTTCTCCAGTGCATGAGCTGAAGACAATTAGAAAGAAATCAACCTATAGAGAATGGTTGAGGACGATGTTTCACGAGTGATAAACGTTAGTATTATTGTTTAAAATATATGTAGGATCATACGGACCACGGAATTGACATAGTGAATATATTTTAAAGAAAAGCAATAAGGTAACAAAGAATACAAGAAGCACACTCTTCTGTGTCCCGACGAGAACTGCCCGATGCCGAACGTTACGGTGTCGCTCGGGCCGCCCGGGTCCGCGCGAGTCTTTCAATTCCGCCGCCAAACGATTGCCGATGCCGCCGAACGCTCGCGGAACGACGGCACACGGGAATGAGTCTACCTTCACACGCGGCACCATGCTCCACACTCCCTCATGCCCCCAGACACGCACTGAACCCACATATAAGTACTACGATTTATTATACATCTTGGAAGATTAGATTCTTAATCATTTTTAACCATTTTCAGTAATTCATAATAATTCTTAATAATTCTCAATAATTCTTAATAAATTTCAATAATTCTTAGTAATTCTTAGTAATTCTTAGTAATTCTTAATAATTCTTAATAATTCTCAATAATTCTTAATAATTCTTAATAATTCTCAATAATTCTTAATAATTCTCAATAATTCTTAATAATTCTTAATAATTATCATAATTTATAATAATTCATAATACTTCATAATTCTTCATAATTTTCATAATTCTTAGTAATTCTTAAATTCTTAATAATTCTCAATAATTCTTAATAAATTTCAATAATTCTTAGTAATTCTTAGTAATTCTTAATAATTCTCAATCATTCTTAGTAATTCTTAGTACCATTTAACAATTCTGAATAATTCTGAATAATTCTTAATAGTTCATAATAATAATAACCACTTTTTTTGGGTGGGAATAATTCATAATAATACCCAAAAATTCTCAATAATTCTTAACAATTGAATTCATAAGAATATTCTCTGTTCTTTTTACAGATCCTTTTAACGCCTTCCGGAGTGGTATTTCCAATTTCCAATGACGACAATGATGACTACAACGATGAGATCCAGTGCGCAGCATCAATTATCCCGTCTTTGGCTTCTGCAGCGAGGTGTTTGCCGAGTTTTCTGCAATCGGTGAGTCGCATGCTTTTTAGTTCCTCTGGTCCCCCATCATGCCGTAGGTTAAACAATCCGAATCGGCACGGGTGACTGGTTGTATTTCGTAGATTTTTGTTAAACAAACACAGTGACCACTAGTATATAGCATACCCTTGAATAGTAACATATTTATCGTATATTTTATTCATTAGATCTTTTTTTAAATATCCTAATACAATTAATGCAAAATTTCTATACAAATGATACACATTAATACACATATTAATATTAATAATTTGCATAAATTTTGGGAATTTTTACTCGTTTGATTGAAACTAAAATATAAATAAATATATAATGAATATATTATATAATAAAATGATTTTAGTTGAGAAACTTGTAATGGTGAACTTCGTTTCCTCTTTTGATTACTATTGCACAATATTTATTACTGATAATTTGTATTACTATTTCTATTATAATAGATAATAATATTTGTTACAAATTATTAATTTCATAATTATAAAAAGCATTCGATAATATAATGCCTCAATTTACAAAAATGAATGTACATGTTTGCATTTAAATCATGTTTCAATTTACATTATATTTAAAAATATAAAGATACAATGATTCATTTTTTTGTTGAAAAAAGAATGAACAATTATTTTGGTTGCTACTTTGTCACTGTGTTTGTAGTTAGTTTTGCATGCAGTAGAAATTTCAGGTCTTCACTTCCATTGGGCAATTCGCGATTTTTTTATTGGCGTTGCGAGAAATTAACTACGGGTTGAATTAGCGTTGCGAGGAAGAAAATCGCGAGTTGTTTGATTTTAGAGTTGCGAATAGATTTCACGGATTTCGTATTAGCGTTGCGAAGAAACAATTGTCGCGTTTGATTTAACATTGCGAATGATAAAATATCGCGATTGATTTTAGTACCTTTTAATATTAATCCCCGCAGTTTATGATTATTATTATAGTATATATTGGTTTGTAGCGTTGCGATAATATTTACCGCGTCTTTCCCTATTTTGAATATTATTTTCAATTGTAAATATATTTATTTCTAGATAGCTTTATAGTGTTGCGTTTGCCAAATATCGCGATTATTTAAAATAGCTTCTTTTGTATAAAAATAGTAGCTTTAATTGCGTTAACTAACAAAATCAGCGTTGCGACATTCCTCCATCGCGATTGTTTAATTTCCCCAGTTAGCGTTGCGTTAATAAATAATCGCGTTTTTTAATTAGTGTTGCGATTACGATAAAAAGCCCAACGATCTTCCACTGAGATAGTGGAATCCATTATTATGTGTGGATATTTATTATTATTGTACGTTGGCTAGTCGATTTGAGTAGTCGCAATTGTGACTGCTCCAATTTCATATCTTGTACATTTTTATTGTGTTATTTGTCGAGCATTTGCTACGGAAAAATATTATCCAATACAGGATTTGAGTAGTAATTTATAGGAGAAAACTGTAACTAAATATTTGAATAGCTAAGGGTTGAATAGGGTTCATTTATTTGAAATTTTAATGAAAATTGTAATAATAGACCGCGATTATTAACTATATTGCAAATAATAGCGAGCAAATTAACTAAGCATAAAGTTCGAGTTAGCTATAGTTCAAAGAAGCTGTAGTTAAATGTTTGAATAGCTATAGATTGAATAGGGTTCATTTATTTTAAATTTCAATAAAAATCTTAATAATAGGTTGCGATTATTAACTATATTGCAAATAATAGCAAACAAATTAACTAAGCATAAAGTTCGATTTAGCTGTACTTAAATATTTAAATAGCTGTATATAGGTTGAATAGGGTTCATTTACTTTAAATTTCAATAAAAATCTTAATAATAGGTTGCGATTATTAACTATATTGCAAATAATAGCGAACAAATTAACTAGGCATAAAGTTCGATTTAGCTGTACTTAAATATTTAAATAGCTGTATGTAGGTTGAATAGAGTTTGTTTATTTGAAATTTCAATAAAAATCGTAATAATAGGACGCGATTATTAATTATATTGCAAATAATAGCGAACAAATTAACTGGGCATAAAGTTCGATTTAACTATACTTAAATATTTAAATAGCTGTATATAGGTTGAATAGAGTTTGTTTATTTGAAATTTCAATAATAATCGTAATAATAGGTTGCGATTATTAACTATATTGCAAATAATAGCGAACAAATTAACTGAGCATAAAGTTCGATTTAACTATACTTAAATAGTTAAATAGCTGTATGTAGGTTGAATAGGGTTTGTTTATTTGAAATTTCAATAATAATCGTAATAATAGGACGCGATTATTAATTATATTGCAAATAATAGCGAACAAATTAACTAGGCATATAATTCGATTTATTGATTTTTGCGTATATTTGGTTTGGGGGGATGTTAAATCAATACATTAGCTCTATTCATACCAAGAGATTTATCTATAAAATACCCTACACATGAATATATTGATTTTTAGATCAGAAATACCGATTACATTTCGTAATTTGTCGATTCCCTAAGGGTTAATTATACTGCAATAATAGCGAGCAAATTGGCTGCACATAGGAATCGATTCATCGATTTTTGTGTATATTTATTTTAGGGGGAAGTTAAATCATTTGGAAAGTTTCCAAGTAAAACCACAGACGATAAACTTATAGGACAACCAAAAACTATTATTACTACCATTTATATTGTTTTAACATTACTTAGGGAGCATAGTATGGAATAATAGAGGAGAGATCATAGACGAGGTACGGCATAAATCGATCGCTATTTTATTACTTTTTGAAGCATTATTCAAAAGTTCTCGAACATGTGCATTATTTTATTATAACTTTCAATGTTATTGATTTAATACAGAATGTAATAAAAATACTTTAACACTAGAGCTACCGATAATTAAGGTGCACTTATTTGCACTAAAGCAATTAATAGGATAAATACGCGATAAAAGAAATACAATAGGAAATTATTGTTTATTTCTTCTCTTTATAAAAAGTCATTGCAAATTTGGGAAAATGCATCGCTGTAAATTTAAACAATTTTTGATGGAAAATTACGAATAAATCCTTTTGATCACTTTGATAATTTTAGTGCTAAAACCTGCAATTTTATACTCGATCGGTTTCTCAGTTCGTAACATACCAAATCCAAAAAAGAAGATGTTAGATTTATTTCATACCTCATCCGTGATAAAACGTGAAACGATCAAATTTCAAAGATTTTGGTCGTATTGAAGAAAGTCGTTCTCTCAGCTTTGAATAAGGTAGCTTTATTTTGTTAAAAATATTACTGACATTATCAATTAACAGCGGAGTAACGAGTAATCGAAAAACGATGAGATACTTTCTTTTACACATCGTGATCGTTGAATTCCGGCGGTGTAGTCTCGTATTTTACAAAAAAAACATTCTCGTTTTTGCGT
Organism: Eucera pruinosa; assembly: GCA_028830335.1. Taxonomy (NCBI): domain Eukaryota; kingdom Metazoa; phylum Arthropoda; class Insecta; order Hymenoptera; family Apidae; genus Eucera; species Eucera pruinosa. Next base: position 9,525,658 of record JAMYCR010000015.1, on the reverse strand, counting down.
TAAAATATACATGTCTATATGCACGTGTGTTTATCTTGTATGTGTGTGTGTGTGTGTGTGTGTGTGTGTATTTATATGTACATACATATACATATATATAAATGTATATATATATATATATATATTTATATATATATTTATATATATATATATATAAATATACATATAAGTGTGTGCCGTTTGTGTATCGTGAAAGGTGGCTGCGATTGAAATGCGACGAGATCATTGAATCACTTTATTGTCACACGCCATGTCTGGCATCGGGGGTATCTTTTATCAGATATATTATACTGGATACAGTCACTAACGCTTTATATTAATCGTTCCGCGTAGATCCCGCCATGAACTCCTCGAAATCGTAGCAGTGCCGCACTTCGAACTTTTTTTTTTTCTTTTTTTTTTACCCACTGGTCGTTACCAGCGATATATACAGAACTACGGTTTTAAAAATCAGTTTCACACCAGGGATCCGCAGCGATCGATTCTGCATCGATCCCACGCATTCCCCCGGGGGATGAAAGAAAAAAGAAATCGTCGGAGGAGTTCCCGGCCGAGTTCTTTTTTTCCCCACGGAACGTCGTCTAATCGTACTGTTTTTAAATTCTTTTGCCGCCTTTTTGTAATTCTTCATTTTTCTCTCTCTCTCTTTCTCTCTTTCTTTCTCTCTCGCTTTCTCTCTCAATCTCTCTCGCTCTCTCTGCTTTTTTATTCTTGTTTTTTTTTTTTTTTTTTTAACGAAAATGACGCATCTTTTCTCGCTCTCTCCCTTTCTTTCTTCCTCGCTATCTCGCCCGCACTCCTCCGTGTTCCTTTTCGAAATAAATCCGATCGCTTTTTGTCTCGCGGATAAATTATAATTCGTCTGGATGCCGCGCGTGCTTCGAACGGAAGTTGCCTTATCGACATTCGAGAATCAGTGTCCGCGTGGATCTTACGATCGATACGTGCATCGATTCCGTTGCGACCCGCGCGGGAAACTACGTGAATCAAATGTGTCGGTGATGACCGAGGCGTTGATCGATCGAGAAAATTGTCTATTTGAGATTCCTGAGTTCCGTCGAAACGATCCCTTCTTTGTCTTTTTTTTTTTTATTTTTTCGTGCGATGATTTCGTTTGTGCGCGGTTTCTGTTTTTTTTTTTTTGCCGAAATTCCGTGTAAAAGCAACGAATTCGAGACACATGATCGATCGTGTGGTGCCGTTCGACGCAAGATTGCAGGAACACCTATGCTACACTGAATCGTCTCTACGAAGTTTTTTTTTTTTTAATTAATTAATGAATTTCATTGTAAAGAAATCGTTGACAGTGTCCCTTTTCTCGTCTTCTTCCATCTCTCTCTCTCTCTCTCTTTTCTCTCTTCCTTTCTCTCTCTCTCTCTCACTCGCTCTTTCGTTCTTTCTCTGTTCTCGCACTCGTTCTTCCTCGCACACCGTATATCGTAATCGTAAACCTAAATTGGCTCTCTAAATTTGACAAAAGTGGTACCCCTTGGCTCTCAGGTTTTTTTGCATCCCTTTGTAAATTTTATTATTTACTCGTGTTCTATCTTTCCCTTTCTCTCTCTCTCTCTCTCTTTCTTTCTCTCTCTCTCTCTCTCTCTCTCTTCCCGTTTAATTTGTTTCTTTCTTTGTTATTTCGCTAAATCGCCCCCTCCTATCTCGTGTCAGCCATTGTTCTTGTTCGACTTATATTTTTTTTTTTTTGTTCGAAAGTATTGTTTTTTTTTGTCTCCCTTCACCCCTATTTTTTTCGTCTTCGTTTAAGTTAATTATAAGTATATAGGTACAAAGTCGGATATTAATTTGTTCGTTTTTCGTAGTTAATACTATTTGTATGTATATGTGTATATATAATATATTAGGTGATTCACGATGCGTGTTCGATCCTAAGATTGAGCATGCCTATGTACAAATGGGCATGGCAAGAGTGTGAAAATTAACGTGCTCTCCTTGACTCCCTCCGCGTTATTTTTTTCTTCTTTTTTTTTCTTTGGTTATCAATTTTTGTTAAATACGTACAACATTATTTTAATGGTATTCAAAGGAAAAGAATAAAAACTCTGAAACGCTTCTTTAGCTTGGGGCTGTTTTAAATAGTCTTAACAATACGTATATTATCAAATAGAATTCGTGAAAAATAGCGGATGAAAAAAGTTGGGCTTGCAAAGAGAGAGTCAAGGCAGAAATTAGATCAAAGTTTACCAAGGTTGTAAATCATGGACTGTCTCGTCTATCAATTTTTTTTTCACATCCAGCCTGCTGGTTCTCGTGTTTCTTTGGTTCTCTAAAAAATTTCTAACGAAATTTCCTACGAGAATTTACCGACGCTCTCCGGAATTACTTCATCGATATAAGTGTAAAAAAGCAAACCCGTTCACCTTTTTTTTTTCTCTTTTTGTTCACCCGTTCGGAATTTAAACCGGCTACTAATTATGAAAGTCCTACGTTTGTATAGGATATGCAGTATTTTATATCCTAAGCGTTAACAGTTCGCAACGATAGGACCTTCGCGAAATTTCTTTTCTAATGTAGCTAATCCAACAAACGGTACGACGAAAAACGGAAAAGAATTTTTGAAGCTACCTCAACTTCGTCAAACATAATTATTTTAATTTGTTTCGTTAAAAAAAAAAGAAAATGAATTAGCAAACGAATCGACATGGAAACGTGTGGTCAGTGCAGGTGGATGAAATTTCGCGAAGGATCTTACAGCCGCAAATGATCGGCGGATTACAAACTGAACGTGTTTTACATAATTCGTAGTCTTGTATATTTTTCTTCCTCCTTATCGAGTGTTATCCACTAATACAGAGTTTATATTTTGCTGTGTGGTTAATTAGTCATTGTCCCAAGAGCCTACTAATATAAGTCATGCACTTGCAAAATGTGTTTTTACTTAGAAATCGTCTTACAATAGTAATTCATTTTTTTTTTCTTTTTTTATGTTGCTTCATTTACTCACTTTGATAGTTTACAATTTACACGTCGCCGCGTCGTCTGATAGAGCTCTACGTTTGGTTTGTCTGCGTTTTCTTTTTTATTCACAAGTAAAAAAGCTTCGTTTTATTTTATTTCTTTTTTTCTTTTTTCTTATTCCCTTGATGCACGTTCCTCTAATTTAAGCATGGTATAGATATGATAAGGTATCGCCTCCTCTCATGTTATACATCCTCGTAATAATGGTCGATCGATCACCCGGTAACCAGATGGTGTTGTTCTATCTATAGAATTTGCCGCGAAACGATTCAGTTCTTCCCTATATATTTCGTCTTGTCTCACGCTTTAATTTTCGTAAAGATTATCGCGATTTTACCTGGTCCGTTCGACACATCTTGCTTGAACTCCGTGGAATTTTGCGTGGCGATTAGGCAGAGTGCAAAGGCGGAACAGAAAATGAGAGATTTGTTGCGATAAAAAGCTTTGGCAGCGAATTTTACGAGTGTAGAAAATCTACAGATATCGATGCCGAAGTCACTGACTTGTTGAAACGGGAAAATTCTAATTCTATCTTGTGCAATCTTGTATTCGGATCATTTTAATCCTTGTGTGAGCAATCGAGTACCAATTTTTATAATTCTCCGTAACAATTCTTTACGTTCTTGCGAAAACATCTCGATATCGTTCTAGATAACCATTGTTCGGACATGTTTCCATCGATTTATGCTTTCAAATTAAAAAACTGTGCTAACGATGTTCTGCGTCGAAGCTTCGAACACTTATGAATACTTTGGTTGCTCACTTAAGGGTTAAAAAGGGGGAGATGGTATTGATATACGAAAAATTAGATTGGATAGCAAATTTTAAACCCTCGTGCGATGTACTTAGCTGTCTCAGCTATTCTACGCTATCTTCGTAAGAAAAACAGAGGGGCTCTACTTCAGTGACGTCGATCAATATCCAAGGAGTACCTTTTAAAGAGCAACAAACGAGAAGTGATGCGATGTAACTGAATTTTCGCGATGAAAACGGACGACCATAGGCGTGTTTCCTAAAGGTGAATTTAAACTTTCCACTTTGAATATGCGGACGATTCATCCATAGCGATTGTGAAAAATGAAATCTGCACTATTTTAATAACCGGTTCAATTATTGAATTTATTTCACTAGTTTCTAAAATGTGGACGAACGATATAAAAAGTGTCGAAATTAATTATCGAACAAACCAGACTGAGAATGTGATTTAACCCTTCTTTAGATTTTCAATTTTAGTTCCATTGTTCAGATGTCTATTTAATTCTACCACCAAGTGACAAGTATAAACTAATTGCTTTACAGCATACAAAATTTCACGAGATAATACGAGATGACATCAATTTTCAAGTTACTGTAATAATAATCTTCGAAGCATGGTTAGATTGAATTTGCGCGGGCTTTTGTGGCCCCCTTAATTCGAAGAAGGATTAAACGACTAGCTACGGTAATTCACTTGTTTCTGGATCACAGTTCAAAAATCATCCGTGCATTTCATTAAAAGTTCACGCGTTCATCGCTTATTTTGGATATTCCCTTTGAATGAAATTCAGATGGAAAAAATTTGTACACATTTCACTGTGAACGAATCATCCGCGATGCACATTCAAAGCATAAAGTTTAAACTCTCCTTAAAAAATATGTGCAATCCAAAAGCAGAGCGTATTGGTACTTGTTTCGTGCTACTACCCCTGGTAAAAAGTTTCCGATGAAACGCGATAATATGAAACTAACTGAAAACATTAAGGTTTCGAGGCGTGTAATTCTACTGAATAAATAGAAGAAAAACGGAAGAGAAAGTTGAAGATATTTAATATGAAATAAATCAGAAAAAGAAATAATAAGAATCCTCAAGAATTTTATTATTGGAAAGAGAACCGCGAGGAAAAATTAGAAATACCAGAAAAAGTATCAAAAAAATATAAATTTTTGCAATCTGTAAATGGAATATTTTTCCACACTATTTTTACCGTTTCTCGAAACTCATCTTTAGTTTTAGACTCTGTTGCTTTAATCAATTTGGCTCTTTGCTGTTTATAAATTCTCTACTAGGTTCTATATTTATACAGTAGCACTTTGCTCCTCGAAAATCTTACAGTTTTTAGTTACGTTTACGTTACTGTGTTTGACCGAAAACTTTTTGTCAAAAGCAGCACTATTCCCGATAATAATCGAATCCGTTTCTCGACTCGAGTACTTACACCTCCCATAATTTTCGTTTTTAAACCAATCTCCAATTCTATTCCTGCTTTCCCGTCTAATCTCTTTCTCGTGATTCCTCTATTTTTACCCCCATTTTTTCTATTTTTTTTTTTTTTGCTTTTCTTATTGCAAAGAGAATTTACATGTTGCAAGCACAATCAGCGAAAAAGAAAAATGACGTTCGTTAATCAAGTGTTTAATGCTATAGACATTCTCTACGTACACGTGCATGCTCATCGAATTGTGTTCACAAGTGAATCGGACAAATGCACAGACAAAGATCGAACACATAACATGAGAATTAAGAGATATAAAATCGATTGTGTGAGTTGACGTTCGCTTGCCCCCTGGTCCCTTGGACAATTGGGGCAGGCGTCGTTTTAACGCTTCCGTTTCCGGAAGTATTCGTCAGCAGTGTGTGTTATTATTCCACGGAACACGGATTATTCCGCTTAGACGAAAATGTACACGCGGGACGTATCCGCGTGTGTCCGCGGGAATCGTATGCAAGAATTACGTGGGCGGTTCGTTCAGTAAATATTCACGTTAAAAAAACGAGCGTTCCTTTGAAAGTCGAGTGCAAGTCGATAAAGAGAATAAAAGATTCTAAAAGGTACGCGGCTGTCCCTTTACGCGTTTAACATCCGGTTCAGGTTTCGACAATTAAATAAAAACTAACAGAATCACAATATATGACAGTCGACATAGCGTTTTTTTTTTTTTCTTTTGTCTTTTTAACTCACTCTCTCTCTCTCATACGCACACCCAACACACGCACGCATACGCACACACACACGCGCACGCACGCACGCACGCACACACGCACAGACGCAAAATAGTTGAAGATGGGCTACTTTAACGTTCAACAACAATTCGCTAATTCACGATATTTCTCGGCCTCGTTGCCCGTTCGCCTCGCAACAATGAATTCGCGGATAATTTAGTCGGATCGGACCGTATCTCGTCTATCGAGAGCTTCTCTTAACACTTTCGCAACGGCGAATTTTACTCGACGAACGCGAAGAAATCGTAAGGATATTATTTGAATTGCATCGTGTACAATTCGTATTATTTTTCTTTCGACTTTTCCGATATTATTAGCAAAAGATTGCAAATGCTTTGGAGACGCCGATAGCGTTGGATGATCGCAGTTAATCGACGGAAAGTGTCAACACGGCACGCGCAACACATAAATTCTTCGAACGCCGATAGTATCGAAAGGGTTAATCGCGATAGTAAAAATCAATACGTCGATACCGCGATGCTTCGATGTCGCGAGGAAAACGGGATGAAGCGCGACGTTCAAGGCAATTGTTCATTATTTTTTGTTCTTTGAAACACCTGCGCGCATACGTATCCGGAAATTCATATATATATATATATATATATGTATGTATATATATATGTATATATATATATATATGTATATATATATATGTATATCACTGTTATATTATTTACAATAAATAAATCTGACCATGATATTTCTTGGCTAAAAACTTTGACAACGAGTTGCAAGTTTTTCTTTTTTTTTCTCTTTTTTTTTTCATTGTTCATTTGTTCGTTTGGTGCGAGCGTCTGTTCTGGAAAATCGCCACTTGGAGTCAGCACTTCGAGTGTTCGACTAAATTATGTACAAATATAATAGTGTAAACGTCTGGTCGCGGATACGCGCGGTAATATTATTTTAAAATTTCGTTAATGGTTCGTGATGTTTCACAATTATTATTATTATTATTATTATTCACGTCACGGTGTTGTTACGTATGAACAAAACTTCACCACTTCACTGCTATCTCGCTCTTCTTTCACTTCACCGTTCGGCACTTCTTCTTTTTCACTGCACATCACGTTGAAATTGGTATCGATCCCGTATCGACTATCTCTGTGTTGCTTTCACTGCAAACAAAAGAAAATGATTAGGTGATCGTTCGCCTGTTAAGCAGTCCTTACATGGCGAGGCCGATCGCGAGGTTCGACACGCGGCCAGTAATGGCTTCGAGTTGCGATCTTTGACGTTTAGAAGTCACTGACTACAAGTTTATTTCTGTTGCGATGAAAATCGTTCGAGAGTTCAATATTCGATAAAGACGGAAGTCAGTATCAATACACGAGTAAGAAAAAACCGTCACATATGAAGAGTTGAGAGCCATACTTGTGCAAGTCACATTTTAATTGTTTCGCGTGAAACGATAATTTGCATTCGTCGTTTAAAACAATTCCGAGAAATCCTCAAGGATGAAGAGTCATGTTTTAACCCTTTGTACGCCGTTAGCGTTGCTATGGAAACACGCATAATTATTACCGTATATTTTCAATAACAGTTCGATTCTCATTCCTTTCAAAACAAAGCAAATTAAAGACAACTTTCCCCCTTTTCGAAATAATTATAAATAATTTAAATTCTCATAAGAACCACAGAAACGTGTTAAAATTAATGTTAAATCATAGCATTAAAAAAGTTTTGGAACGCAAAGGGTTAATGTAGTAAACTGTTCGAAGCATATTAATTTACTAAATTGTATTTAATAATTTTGTAATCTATATAAATGTATATAGTAACTGTGGTTATTAATGATCTTTCAAAGTTGAAGCAACCTTAAACATTGCAAAAAAAAAGATTCCAGATACGTGCTTAGGTTACAAGAACAAATCTACTAACAAATCTAATACGTGGCTTGCCTTTCTGATAGCGAAGCCATTTTATTTGTAACCAATTCACATTATCCAATTATAAAGAATTTACGCCATTACGGTTCTTTTATTAACTTTGTTTCGCGAGAAAAGAGCTTTGCCATTTTTCGGTAAAGAATGAAGTCACATGTAAATCGACTTTGATGATAAATAGAAGACGCCTTGAATATGTTAAAAATGGTGTTAACTCAAATTTTGAAAAATTTCGACTGACACCAATATGACTTTCAGCCTTTCATATTACCCCGCATATTTTGGAACTTCGAACGTCGTAACTTGAACCAATTGCTCGTCGCGAGTGTAACTTCGCGGTCGGTCTCATCGTGTAGGGGCTACTTTAGAGTAATATACATAAAAACATCGTATAGGAACAATGAGAAGTAGGTAAATTTGGAAATAACTACGGTTTGTATGTACACACACAGTTAAAACAAGAATTCAGAAGAAGGTATTGCATTTTTGAAACACCACCCGGTATTTGTGGATCATTTGCATAATAGAACTCCGAATACGGTTCACTTACCTTCCATTTTCTTTTTTGTTCTTTTTTTTTGGGTTTGCAAAAGGACACATTTAGTTTGTTACAAATCGAAGAGGTTTTTTTGGGGATGAAATCGTTGAAAGAGGTTGCGAAAGAGTGCATATGCTGTGCAGAGTTTCATTCAAGCAACGTTAGGTTCTCTACGGATCCTCGTGGTAATGGAAAGAAACACAGACATTTCCAAGAAAATAGTACAAAAATTGACACATGAAAAGTCCGGCTGAAAGGTGTACGATTGGTAGATGCTCAGAGAAAGAAACGGTTAAAGAGACAGAGAAACGGCGACGAAGTTTCGATCGGATCGATATCGATACCATTGGTAATATTCAAACAATTCAACGCTAAAATACTGAATATTCGGTATTAATTTTCGATACTAATACATCTTGATACTATACCTAACCAATACTATACCGAATTAATGTTTGTTTGATATTTCACGATAGTATCGATACCAGATTGATAATTTACCAAAAGATTGATGGTTATCTAATATTATTTCGAAAGTATCAATATATGGGTTCTACAAATAATATGAGCTTTCAAACTTATGGGTTAAAATAATGCAAGAAGTACATAAATGTGCAAAAAGGAGAAGCATAATTGGATGAATATATAATACGCTGAACCAGTAAAATCTAATGAGAAAAACAATAAAATATTGACACTTTCTTCTACGTATCAAATAGGTATCAATAATTATTGATACCTACATCCTTTGATACGTCTTTTGATAATCTCGCTACTTTCAATTACGGAATAAATTACTGTACTTTTTTTAAATATTTGACGTTCGTTTAGTGGTATATGTAAATCTTTACGATGTACTGTACTTTTCATTAATTGTTGTTGCAAATCGTCGCTTCGTTGCCGTTGAGGATGAATTTGCCACCAAGACAGAGAATTTAGAAGGCAAGAAGGTAATTGAATGTAAAACGAAGACATAAGGGGAACTTTTAACAACACACGTCCATAGATTTCACGTGGATACTTTCGAGAAACTCTCAACTATAATCGTTGAGAATTAATAGTAATCTACTGGAAAAAAATACATTGCTTGCTTTTCACGTATATTCCACGTGATATTGGTAATTGGATGAATCAAAATGTTCAACATTATCAGTGTAAAACTTTAATGAGCAGCCCAAAGATGCTAATTATAGTGACTCGCGTAATTGATCATAAAAATATTTTTCACAAGGAATAACAATATGAATGCTATTCAGATTGTAAAATTTACGCTACTAAATTCGTTCCAGCGTATTTTAATTAGATAAGTATGGTGTTAACTCACATTGATTTACAATTATTCATAGTTGCTCGAAGTAAAGAATAACCAACTGTAATTATACGATCTTATATTGATCAATTAAAAGAGTCGCTATGCGTGACTGATATGTCAGCAACTGAGGGCTTATTTAACCCTTTATAACCCGAAGTTTATTTCCCATTACAACGAAAGAATTAAGTAATCGAGTTAAAATTTGCATTCACTCTGAAAGAATCAGGAATTGATAATTATTATACCACTGCTTGGCATCAAAACTTTATGCATTTATGCTAAATTTAAGTATACAAAAAATTAGGGAGTGCGCATAATACGCAAGAATATGCAAGATACTCAAAGCAAGTAAATTACCTATTCTTTTATTTGAGCTTAAATCCCAGCTTTTCTATTTCATTCGTGAAGATGTGAATGTGCATAAAAATCCACAGTCTAGTGGTAAAGAAATAAAATGTACCATTGCAGTGATATGCAAATAAGATACAAATTTAACCCTTTGTACTCGAAGTGTTTTAACCACTCTCAGTCGCCAACATGAACCAGTTTCGATAACTCTCGAATGGAAAGGGTTAAATACATAGTTGCATGCCGTTATAAAGGGTTAAACATTCTTTTGGATTCGTTCTCCGGTTCAAATGAATTAATCAGGCAAGTATCTACGTGAAATCGTCGAAATCAATTAACTAGGAACGATGCGTTGATCTGAGTGCGTACCTAAAACTATTTGGCGCTCCGGGAACATGGCTGCTATCTCTACATCTAGTCTACATACAGACTAGTGGCTCATCTGATATGCCGTACATGATATGTGACGTGCTAGTGGTGTTTCTAGAAAGACATGTCCTCTCGTACGACCTTTCACACTTTTCCCATTCTCGCGGTTACCTTGCAAATAAAACACACTTTTCGCCTATTGCCCCAACAACGCTGACTCACTTGCCCAATATAACCACGCAAACTCTCCTCCTCTAAAATCGTTCTCGTCTCGTTACTCGCAAATAACTTATACCGTATTCAGAGCCGACGGTCATCAATAAGTTCTTCTCGATATCAAAACGTTAAAATCGCGAGTTTCACAATATTTAAAAAGGAACAACGTGGAACAGAATCGCGTGAAATTGTTCTCTATCGAATGATCTTACAAGACTATGTTTTACAACACGCGTGTTTTACTCTCCTTAACGATCTTCGAATATTTGCGAACAACTATATAGTAATATTTCCGTTGAAAAAGGTATGGATATATCGATAAACGCGTTCAAGAATGGACTCGACATTTGTTGTTTTTTTTTTTGCCTTTTTTGCTCTTTCCGTGAGGGGATTATATTTAAGAGAAGCTCGAGCTATCGTCGGATATCGTAAAAGGGAATACTAGAAGAGTCGTTTAAATTTTAAAGGACTCTAAGGACGTGGCCGAGGATCGACGGGACAAAGCTAAGGATGGAGGTCCACTGACCAGGGATATGTTGCCAAACAGCTTATACCACCCGAACACCATCTCATTGAGGTTCAGTTCGTCCAACACGATCTGCGCAATGCCCATGAACACTTTTTTCCCCTCCAATCGGCCGTAATCACCCCATACTGTCACCTGAAATCACGTAAAAGGCAAGCTGAAATAAATCAGTTGTACAAAGCAAAAATATCGATGGGTTCATGGGCAATTTTTGCCATTTTATAGAAAAGCGAAAGAATACTCTAAGATCTTTAATTTTGCTTAAGACAAGGTAGAATAAATCAATTGTGCAAAGCAGAAAAATTGAAGGGTTGATAACAAAAACAATCCTTGTCAATTTTTGCCATTTTGTAGAAAAGCGAAAGAATAATCTAAGGCTTTTAATTTTGCTTAGGACAATGTGGAATAAATCAATTGTGCAAAGCAGAAAAATTGAAGGGTTGATAACAAAAATAATCCTTGTCAATTTTTGCCATTTTGTAGAAAAGCGAAAGAATACTCTAAGATCTTTAATTTTGCTTAAGACAAGGTGGAATAAATCAATTGTGCAAAGCAAAACAATTTAAAGGTTGATGACAAAAATAATCCTTGTCAATTTTTGCCATTTTGTAGAAAAGCGAAAGAATACTCTAAGATCTTTAATTTTGTTTAAGACAAGGTGGAATAAATCAATTGTGCAAAGCAGAAAAATTGAAGGGTTGATAACAAAAATAATCCTTGTCAATTTCTGCCATTTTGTAGAAAAGCGAAAGAATACTCTAAGATCTTTAATTTTGTTTAAGACAAGGTGGAATAAATCAATTGTGCAAAGCAGAAAAATTGAAGGGTTGATAACAAAAATAATCCTTGTCAATTTTTGCCATTTTGTAGAAAAGCAAAAGAATACTCTGAGATCTTTAATGTTTCTTTAATAAATTCTTAATTTTTTAACGAAACATTTACCATATTACATTATTGTAATTACTATTTGTAATTAATAGACTGCGGATCTTTATACAAATTTATATTTTTATTGGCACAATTAAAGGAATGGAATCTAATTGGAAAATTGTTTTACCATCAAACTAGAATAATTTGTAGTTTCATTTAGACGTCTTGTGTATTTTAGCATATGACGTGTATTTTATACTTGTTTGCTCATTTAAATTTCCCATAAATGAATAAAAACAATCTAGTAATTACATTGTAGAATCAATTACACCTACACGTCTCAAATTAAATTATTACGTTGTGGTCCTGCTGACCAAGATTGTTAATTTTGACAGGGGTTATCTTTTATACGAACTCTTCAATTTACAAGTTAAAAAGTTGATAGAATCGAATGGAAATTTTTCAAATCACGCACCTGCAGTATACAACCCCGACAATTTTCTCTAAAGGCTAACGATTGGTTGTAGAACGGATCCAACGTTTTCCTGGCTGCCACCGTTTTCGCTTTCGCGATGCACTTCTTCCCGTTCACCAAATAAACTTTCACGTAGGAAGCTAGTTGGACATAAAGATAATAATTAGATAGATGCTTTAATTGTCACTCAGCACTATTTTTAATTACGTTATTGCCGAAGAACTTTGAACTATTAAGTGAGCCAATGAATAATCCGCCTTTTGTGTTTAATTCAATATTTACTTATAATAAATCGTTGTTGCTTTATATAAAATAAATTCATCATTCCATTTCAAAATAGTGGATTACATATTGGTACACGTAATACATAAAATTAATTTTTTGATACGCAACAACCTAATACAAGAATAAGTAACACGAAGTTGAATTAGACGCTAACAAATGCACCGATAAATATGTCAACATTTGTCGTGTAAAATACACAAAAGAGCTATATTCTTTAATGTATTATTTAAACAAAAGCAGTGGTTGCTAATCCGCTTACACAATTAAATTCACTATTCAAGAATACACAATTTCACCATTTGAACCGTTCTTATATATCAAGTAGTTTCCGAGATATTCCATAAAATATATTTTCACCCGTTAAACATGAATCTCAGCCGATAAAAAAAAATACGCGTGAAATATTTTTCTGAAAATTGTAAGTTTCATCGAAATCGAAATTTCTCGATTCGGGATGTTCCGTTGTACGTGTTCGTCGCTCATTGCCCTATCTGAAAGGGTTGGAAAAGGGTGGGACCATAGAAAAGTGCCACCCTTGGATAATATATTTTGCGAGCTCACCTGGAATGGCTTTACTGCCCTGTTTCGGCTTAAGGTCTTTGGCACGTATGACCTCCACTTCGAGGAAGCCTTTCTTCTGTGTGAGCGAGAGTTGGATCTCGCCTAAACAGCGAGCACCAAGTGCCTGTCTTCCGACCACTTGTCCAGGCCCAAGATCTTCGATGAAATCTCTCAGTTGGCCGGTTTCTCCTGTCATTCGTAGACTGGGAGACCAACTGCAGTTGCCAAAATCAAGCATTCAGTCGCGAGTTAAATAGTCTCGGGTTACTCGGTGTGTAAAAAATGGGAACAGAAAACACGGGACAAACGAGGGGGGGAAGGGGGCGAACAGAAAAACGTTTCGATTCACGTAGCTCGGTGAATCGAAGATACGTTTATTCGTATCGATATTTTTCGTTCATTTACTTTGGCTCGATCGAACGAAAAGGGTGGGGATTAACTAAACGAATCGATATAAGAGATCGTTCCGTAGGAGCGAGGGATGATTCTCGCAAGCCTTCGACGGAAGTGCGGAAAGAGAGAGCACACCTCATTCAATTTTAGACAAGAAGAACTCACGCTGCGAGTGTAGTGTCAGTGTAGCGAGTAAATATATAATAGTGTACGGAGAGAATCGTAAGGTATGGAGAACGTAGCAGGCTGTCGGTGCATGCAGACCATTCTATGAGCGACCATACTATACCCTTCAACAATAATCAATCTCTCGTTTAACGTTGCGGTCAGGATTCGTTTAGCTACGATCTGTAACTTCGTGATTATTGTTGAATTCGCTAATCGTACTGTCACTATTATTCATGCTGTATACTTAATTCAGAATACGGTGAAAATATTGTTCTAGACTTACTCGTTTAGGGTTTACCTTTCGTTGCCTGCGCTAATAAAATCTGCCCTTTTTTTACTGGCACATTTTGATACGCCATCGTTGCTATATCGTGTGAAATTAGAATTAAAATTTTAGAATCTTAACACAGGGTCGCTGGATATTTAATGCATCCATCTCTTCGCGTGTTTGTATGTCCTGGTAAATTTGTTAAAGGGAGTATAGAAACGTTTAGGATTATTAGCCGAGGGAACACGTAGTCCAATAGCGTAGGAGTATAATGAGGGGATGATTATTTATCTACTGCCATATTTACACTGCACCCAATTTTGCAGGAGGTCCAATTTTCGCTAGAGGTTTATATCGTATAAACGTCTGAATAATTACGTATCTAAGGGGGGGGATATCGAGTTACGGACAGGAAGAATGATTTCGAATGATGAAAACACATATATACATAGAGAGTGTGTGCGTGGTTCGCATACAGTGGTGCACCGACGATTAGCCAAGCAATAAGCCAAGACGAACATCGATAAAAATGATAACGCTATCAAGAAACATCGATCGTACATCGAAATATAAAATACCAACACAGAAGGGAAAGGTGAACATAAATCAAGGGTCGTAAAGTGATACATTTATCCGTGACTCTTCCAGCTTCTCGCCGTGGCTAATTCACCCACAAAAAAATAAGAAAAAAAAAAAATAGTGAAGAAGTTACGCGTCGATAAAAGAAAAAAAGAGGAATGAGATGAGTACAAAAAGAAGAGGGAGGGATAATAAGCATGAATGAGCAAAACATCGATGCTGGGCATACACATCAGCTCAATCACACGTCGAAAGACAAAACGATCCACGTTTCACGTTCGCGATCTCCTGTGCAAGTAAAACAATAAAAAGATTGTCCCATGGGGGGGAGCACGGTGAAGTGGAAACGGAAAGACAGAAGATAGAAGACAGAATCCTGAGCAGGGTTAATCCGACAAGCCTACGGAATTCAACTTTATCTTCTTTCGATATTTAAAACGTACGGAGCGAGTAACCCTGCTTGTCGAAGAGATAGAAGACTGTTGAAACAGAGAATACAGAGAGAGAGAGAGAGAGAGAGAGAGAGAGAAGGGAGAATACATAGGCAGACAGACAGACAGACAGACAGAGTGTGTGAGAGAGAGAGAAAAGGAAGAGACAGAGTAGAAAGAGACAGAGAGGAGTCTCGCAGTTCCGGTTGCAGAATCGGTCGGTGGAGGCCACTACTTACGAGCTTCCTTCGGAACTAGAGATCGAGTTGAGACTTCCGGCTGTATCACTGGCCACCGATCCCGACTGTTTCCCGGATTCAAAGCGCTGATAGGGTACAATCTCCTCGGAACGCTGTATGCTGCTCGGCGTGCTGTTGCGTTTCCGGCTCGATATACCGGCGCGTGCCTCCGCGACACCGCTTCCGACGAATGGCCCGCCGATACCGCACTCTGCGTTGTAAACCAAACAAGAAACAACCGCTAAAGCTATAATCTTTCATTGTGAATTGCCGCACCGCGTTCTGCCGCAGCCCTTTTCTCTCTCATCATCCAGCTCCAGGTGGTTGCCGTACGTTTCTCTTTCGATTAATCGCGACTTTCTCTCCCGCTCTCTCTCTCTCTCTCTCGCTCTCTCTCCCTCCCATCATTCGCGCACGTTCTCATATGTACATTCGCTTCACTTTCGTTCGAATTCTCTGTGACGAAATGTAAGGGATAAAAAGAGGACACATATACACCTGATGAGAAAATCGTGAACGGGGTGAATGATTCGATGAAGGTTGGAAGGTTAAGATAGAGTGTGCTTTTGAAAAAGATTCGAAGACGGCTCGTGGATTGATTGGGCTTTGATTGTCGACGAAAGATCTGCTCCATCGATCGGCTAAATTCTTCCCGAGCGGAAGACTAAAGTCTCTGGAAGAAAGAATACCATACGGTAATGGTTAACAATTGAAATTCGAGCTTTCTGAATTTTTGTTCGGAGTAGAGATGAGACTATTGATTATTGTCGATATCTTGTCGATACTTTATTGATACTTGATGAAAGAATTATTGAAATATCAATTGAACGTATTATGTTAACCTTACGAATAGATATTTTGGAAGGCGATCTGTTCAGACTACTTTGTCATTAGAAAACGCATAATTTTTACTTCAACGATTTTTGTATAGACGGAATAATCTTATTCAAGAAAATATGTTTTTCATTCCCAACTTCGAGGGCTGTTTTAACCCCCTAGATATGGATAATGATCGATAAAAGAAAATAGATGTCAAATATTTTGTCGAGAACTACCTTCTCATTAAGTTTCATTAATATCAGCGATTAACATTTGAGAAGTCTTCTTTTGTTAGGCGAAGCAAGGCGTAACGCGTAACAAAGTCTTCAAAAAATTCTTAGAACTTTTTCCAAACAGCATAGATGAAAAGCTGAAGGCATTAGTAAGTTTTCATATGTTTGGAAGATAGCAAAAAAAATATCTTTCTATTGCAGCATCTTTTGCATAGCAAACGTTTATTTTCTAAAGCTGGGTATATACTTGCTGAGAGGAGGAATCGATTGCAACTAAAATATACGGACATTTTATCTGCAATTAAAATTGTATATAACAATTAATGAATAAAAATTAATACATTTATATTGTACCTCCATTATTATACTCTACTTTTGCCTTAACGATAATTTCAATTCCGTCTGAGCAATTTTAACGATATTTTATCGATGTCATTGGTACATCAAAGTATCCTGAATTCCGATGTTATCGATATTTATCGATATCCCTATCAATAGTCGCATCTCTAATTCGGAGGTCGCACCTGTAATCAGAAGCGCGCAGAAAACGTCACAAGCTATACGTTAAATGTAAGTTCAATCACAAAACACATCTGTCTGTCACATCTATGTTTTTTCTGCTATTGAAAACTCGCTGCAACTATGTATATATATATATACATATACATATATATATATATATATATATATATATATATATATATGTTCTAATCATACACAAGTGTATCAGGTGTTCGTGTAACACAAAAGTGTACAGGGGAGGTTTGGTCAACCCTTCTTCGCATTTGCTCGCGTTTCACCGAACCTTCGAGAAGTAAGAAGTGTCCGCAGGCAGAACGTACAAAATTGTGTGCTACATTCAATGAATTTGTTTCTGTTTCTTTTCTTGTTTTTCTTTTTTTTTTTTTTTGTTTTGGCAACTGGTAACGAAAAAGAAAGGAAAGATATCGATGCACATAATATAACACTGCAACGCTCGAAGACATCAATAAAAAGCCGTAATGAGTAAACTGTCACCCCAAGCACGTATCAACAGCGGTTTCTAGGAAAATGATAACGAGGTGGTCAACTTACCTACCGTGCGCGCAGTCTCGATCGAGATCGAGATTTTTGCAACAAGTTGACCACGTCTTTCATCTAAGAGTTGAAAAAGCTGTACAAGACACCGCGCCAGCATAGTAATCTTGATCGATACACTAGAACTACTAGAGGTGTGCGGGATCGAATTAGAACGGGTAAGAAATGGGATTTTTTTTCTTCAGATTCTTTTCGAATCGCGAAGTTTTCGGGACACCCGAGAATTTCTCAACACTTCCAAAAATGTTTCCCCTTTTCTAAAAGATTGGAATAATCTTACTTCACCTGACAGTACAATTCAATACACGCAACAGTTAATCGCAAAAGGCCACATACACACTTTAAATTTCAATTGTTCGCATTTCTCACGACCTATTTTAAAATAGCAAAAGCTGTGCGAAAATTCATAAAATATAAAATTACATATGAGAAGGATTCTTAGATGAGATTTCATAAAGTGAACCTCATTCATTGCACGAATAAAAATATCTTGAAAAGGGTGAAAAATGTTATTTTGTTTATGCTAAACAAATTGTAGCATGTCAGAGATATATTAAGAAGAGTAAGAATCTATAAACATAGTTACAACGACAAGTTTTGTATATTTTAATTCGGATACGTAGATTTACGTTAAGTTGTATTGTCGACTTGTGTATACTTTTTCTGAATATCTGAATAAACAAATTAATAGCTTCGAAATGGTTGAAGCTCCTGCAATTTTTCAAATATTTGCAATTTTGTGGTGCATGTAGACTATTGCGACTGACCGTAGGCTATACAGAATTACGTATTCAAGATTAATGTAAAACTGATATTAATCTAAATTAAGATTTCAAAATAATAAAAAAGAAGCTTTCGAAATGCAGTTGCGCATCTTACTTTGTTGGATATGGCTACAGTTTTTAATTTTCCATTTCTATCGATACTCTAATTTATTTATTTAACCCTTTACAGACGAGACTTAATAATGCTTAACAATTTCTCGCCAACTGAAATGTTTGTTAGTGATACAGAACTAATATAATATCTAATAATGATACAGAAAATTAACCCTTTCGCTGCGGCCAATATTAATCAAAGACTACGGAAAAAGTGGCCAAATTATTGAATTACATTATACTAAATTTATGTTCTTCTTCCGATTCTTTCTTACTCGTTTAATGGCAAGAATTTTAATTGTTTACAGATGCCAGTAGCTTTTTTGGT
Organism: Eucera pruinosa; assembly: GCA_028830335.1. Lineage (NCBI taxonomy): Eukaryota > Metazoa > Arthropoda > Insecta > Hymenoptera > Apidae > Eucera > Eucera pruinosa. The sequence continues at coordinate 9,506,906 of JAMYCR010000015.1, read as the reverse complement.
AACCGAAATTAATCGGCAGAAGTTGCGAATAATACGCTACGCGTAATTTTTTTAACTCATTGATTGTCATGTGCATTTTGTAAATTTTGTCCTGGGACCGCAATTGAATTTAACATGTTTCAATACGGCATCTCATAATATTTCGTTTCGATAAAATATTATGTCTTAATGTTTCACAATATGATCTCGTTATCTACGTGGTGCAGCATTTTGTAATCGACGATATTCGTTTTACTTTAATCATTTTAAACAATTGCGGCACTTTGGGTACTGACAGTGAAAGGGTTACAAAATCTTGGGCGACTATTTGTCGACATCCGGTCGCAAAGGGTTAAAACGTAAAAATATTCAGAAGTATTGAGAATCTCGACACTTTCGAAAGTCTCGGAAATTCACAAAAATCCTAACATTCTCGAGAGTCCCAAAAGTTTCGATATTTCGTCTTAATCCCAATCCACGTGCTACCATCGGATTTTTTTAGATTTCTAGTTCCCGCGCACCTCTAATAACTACACGACAGCCCGACACGAATAACTTGAGCAGCTAATACGTAAGATTCTTGAGCCGCAAATGCAATCTTTCCTTCTCGATAGAACCCAATGAGAAGATCTCATTGAACTCGACACAGCTCAGGAAACTCGTGCAAACGTTCCTCTAAGAGTCACGTATCTACGTAGAGTCTCTACGATCTATGAAGAATAAGCAGAGAATCGTCCTGCGACTATTTTCGTAAAAATCGTGCAACCTTGAAAATACTTTCTACAATACGTAGGATTAACTTTTATTCGAGCCTGGAAGTCGGTCACGAGGAGAAGAAAGTATTTTCTATAGTCGAGAACGTCTCGCGTTATTCCCTTTTCTAAAGCACAACTTTCTAAAGAGTGCTGCATGTTTCATGGTTGTTTTTGTTTCATATAAGTGTCGCAGACAACGTTGTTCTGGGTTCTTCTTGCTTGTCTCTCTGCAACTTGTACTCACATTTCGCCGAAGGCTGCGTGAAACATCTCTCTCGATGGACCGCTAATTAATCTCCTAAAGAATTTCCATTTCGACATGTACACGTATAAATAATCTAACAACCCGGTTCAGAAATATTTCGTGGCAACGTTTAGAAAGTAATCCGCGCCGATGTGTGTCTGCACGTCGCTACCGCGTAACGAAAAGAACAGAGGATTCGAAATCAAAGGGGTTGGAAGTAATTAAAAAAAAAACAGAAGGATGAAAATGCAGGGTGTGTTCGGACCTGTCCCCGTCGCCGCTACCCTCGCCGTCGCTGCTTGCGGAACTCGGTTGTCTTCCGCTCCTTCCGCTGGCCGTGTCCTCCGGTAACACTTCCTCGCTCCTATGAACTGTAAACGAGGACTTGCCCTTCTTCCCGAATACTAGCCGCCGTTTTCGTCCTTCGTCGCCCACGCATGTACCACCAACAGACGCACGTGGTATGTTATGGTTTTTGCGTGACGTGACACAGTATTTTTTGTCGTGGTTGTAGAAGTGGAAGTAATAGAAGTAGTTGTAGTGGTGGCAGTGGTGTTTGCAGTGTAGTAGAAGAAGTGTATTTTTTTTTTTTGGCGACATACACGCATATATAGTATCGATATATGCGTATACATATGGTGCGAGTGTGTGTAAAGATTTTTCTCGTGTGTGGTGTAGAGTTTTAGATTTTTGAGTGTTTTGGTTTTTTTTTATATATATATATTTTGCATTGCAATAGTAGAACGATCGTTCCAGCGATCGATCGGGATGATCCGCGTCGAGTGTTGTCCCGTGACACGATCGCGCGAGCGACGATATATCCCCGGCCACGATGAGAAATCGTGCAGGTGGGTGCAGATCGATGACGTGAATGGTCCCCAGCGTCGAGAGATAGTTGGTTGGTAGAAGTAAAGTGTGAATGTGTTCATGTCGAAGAGAGGCGGATAGAGATGAGGAGGGATGGCGGAGAAAACAAGAATACGATTAGAATGTACATACTGCCCCGTTTACTGGGTTTTTTGCTCTTCTACGGTGTGCTCTTGATATCGTTCCTACGCTTCTCTCTACTTCACGGATTCTACCAATTCGGCAAAATCCGCTTTTCCAGTGTTACATCCCGTCTTGGATGATGTAACCAAAGTGTAGAAATCTTATTCGATTAATTTTGTTCCTTAAACGATAAATCGCGAATGTTTGTGGAACTTTTGTGCGTATTCATATTAAATATAATACATATTAGGTGTATCAATGAGTAATCTATTTATTTTGGTAAATTCAGTCGTGATTTTAAAGAAAATTAAAAACCTATGCTATCTTAAATGTAATTGCCGTTATTCTGTAATGCTTTACGAAATTTTGTCAAGTCAGATATGGATTTCTGTTCGAATGGATGATTCATCAGTTGATCAGAACAATTCATCGATTCATTTAAAAATAGTGGATTACATATTGGTCCACCTAATATATATATTATTAGCAAAATCAACTGTTCTTCAGGTATCGTTAAGAATTTTCCGAACCTAATACATCAAAATAGAGACTTTAATACGTGTCTCAGAATTTTCTTGGATTTTTTTAACGCCTACAACAACAAAAGTTAGGTCTGGACTTAAAAGACCCGTAAGGTCGGTCGCGATAATCGAAAGACAACAGTTAAGTTAAGTTAAGTTAATACAGTGGCAAAAAAAAGTATCAATACACTGAGAGCCTATTAAAAATAACTTTTTCAGAGCAAAGGTTAGTTAAAACGTGTTTGTACGTTAATAATTTGTAAAATTTTAGCTACCAATCGCAAATGTATTCAAGAAATATCGGAGTTGTAACTCTTCGAGTACTATAAGCACATATATGCGTTAACGAATGTTTCTATTTCATAAACACGACATGAATAAAAATTATAATCATTGCATGAAATAAAGACATGTTTGGGAGAAGTATAAATATTCTATTTAATGGTGAGCAAATAAATAAGTATAACAATAAGTTTAATCAGTGCTTTATGTAAAGGTACTACTTTTAATTTAGAAATGCTCTGCACTCGAAGGGTTAATTTATCATTGAAGAAGAAACAATATTGCCAAAAGTATTCAAAAGTCTATGGTGTATGAACACTTTTTTTCAGTCACTGCACATTTTTATAAAATATTCTGTTCTAATCGCGAGTTTAAATTCCTTTTGTCGCACACGCATTCGTTACTCGAACTGTACTTGTATTAATAAGAAGTATATTAACGACATTGCATATTCGCGCAAACATCCGCTAATTTAAGAATGGCAAATATAGCGAGAGCACACCGTAAGTCTACTTACTAATGGCGCTAAACTAAAGCTACGTAATTACTCGAGGGACTATGTCGATATATTACAAAAGAGACTGATTGACTAGATTAAAGATATGATTGATAGAAAGAAGAGACAGAGAAGATAGACTAGTAATGACACGGATTAGAATCGCTTTCACGCGACCGCTCTCGAGTTCATTGAATATCCCGGACAAAGTAACAATGCATCGCACGCAACGTCTAAGACCGTGAAATTAGAAGAAACGGCTAGTGTGACGATGTGTTACCTGTGGCGGACAGCTGACTGGTACTGTTACTCTTCTTCCCGAGACCTGATTGATACTGCACTGCGCTTCCGCCACCGCTGCTACTTCCGCTTCCGCTTTTACTCCCCGGCGAGCTCTTGCGTGGCCTTCTCGAGGAATCCTCCACGTTCAAACCGATCGCCGTATCGCTCAAACTACCGTCTGAACAACAAAAATAGCATTTACCCCTTGTCCTATGATTATTTCATTATCTACGCGTGCTAACGTCAACTGATTACCGATTTCGTATCGCGTCACGCACAAATCATTTGGATATTATAGGAAATATTTGTCTAACAACCTCCAACCTTATATCACAAAGCCAAAATTAGAGTTCAAGTCAATTTTCAACCTCACTCTTATGCTCTTTTGTTGAACGTGTGACATAATTCGTGGCACGAGTGTGATTCCTTATTGGAGGGTAAAGGGTTAATATAATACGAAGATTTTAATGGTAAGAAAGAAGAAAAATGTCACAACTACAGTGGCTCATAAAAATCGACCACCTAGACACATTTAAGGATCGTTATTCAATAACCATTTATCCTTCTTTTATTTTATGATTCGCGTTTCAAAATAATATTTCGTGATCTCATTAAAATAGTCTCTTCGTGGATTTTGAAAATGAATATTGGGTTACCATTTCCTTCATTGTTATACAATTATTAAGTTGCAGATTTCTTTGCAAATTTGTATTTTTGCAAGCATAATTAAAGAAATGGAACTTTAATGGACATTTGTTTCATTCTTTAAACGTAACAACGTGTGGACTACTTTAGATATTTTTCATACGTTTGTATATTACGTACATCGTACAATTATTTGTTAATTTAAATTCTCCGTAAATGTATAAAAATCCGCAGTCTACTTAATAATTCACAATTCGAATTTTCATTTCTCCAATGGAAGACCCACAAAATCCCAAGCATTTTGCTACCATTCTTAAACTTCCTAGCACCTACTACAATAATTCATAACTAACTTCTTCAGAAGTCAAGTGTCACTCAAATATTTCCCAGAAGCCTCGAATAGTAGATCCAAGCCGTAAAAGCTTAAAACCTTTTACTCCCCAAGTATCTTTAACCCTTCGCGAGCCAGGTGAATAAAAGTCGCGCCCCAAACCACGTAGGGTTAATTTTACCTTCAACTTTATCCATTTACAAACATATACGTTGATACGAAGCGGAAACGCCGAATCCCAGCTACACGAAAACCGAGGCCACTTGCGTGCGTACATTTTGAAAATATTACAGCACTTTTAAAATCATTAGGGTTAACCCCTTAACGCAGAAACCCGCGTGTGCGATGGGTTCACGAGTCTTGTGTTCCTTTGTAATAATTTGATAATAATCTGTGTTTCCGTTCTATTCTTCCCTCGTCAACTTCTGTGTTGGTAAACGTACTCCATACATAATTGAAAACTCAGGAAACGCGACGCAATATCCTTAACTTACGAATCTGTGCAATGAACACTTTTGGTCACTTTTGGTCCCTAAACTGTAGAATAATATGGGCGTTAACCCTTTGACTACGAAAGGCGTATATATACGCTCTGGATATCTATCAATATCTGCAAATATCGTATGTATACGTCCTCCAGATTTCAAGTAACATAACATAAATTAATTTCCTAACTTATCACTACACAACAATACTTGTAGGCTTATTTTAACAGCAGTGTAACATTTTATTATTTTAAGCATCAGATTAATTTATTTACAAGTATCTAATTTGCACACGTAAATTACTTGCACATTTTTTACTATCGAATGCTCCGTATGCGACAATTATAAAAATATCGCGTAGCAGTCAAAGGGTTAAGAAGTTAATTTAGCCCTCTATGATTCACCGAAGATTAACACGTTGACCGCCACAGCGATTTTACTTGTTTCGCTAGGATATAGTCATGCATGTATTACGTTTATTTTATTAAGAAATGTAGTTATTCAACTTTTTTATTACACTTCCGATACTATCTACTGCTGCAGTAACATAAAAATCAGTAAAATTTCTAGAAATTTGCTTGTTTGTTTGATTTGAATGCTTTAGTTAACTCTTTGGCTATCGCACTCTAAAAATAAAAGCATTATTAACGCACATATAGAGATTATTTTTATTGTTACAAAAACAGAGTACGGCTATAAATATTTGCATATTTCGGGTAATGAATTACGGTAGACTCAGCATAAGTTACAGTAAAAATAGTATCGCGTTACAGAAAACTAATACGTACAATTTTTACCAAACGCGTGCCGAATTTTTCAGGACGTATATATACGTCTTTAGTAGCGAAAGGGTTAATCGCAGCCTATTCTAATCGCCTATCACTAGCGATCCCCATAGCAGTGAACGTGTTAACAAAGAAAAGAAAAAAAAAGAATCTAAAACTCACCAACTTTCTCATCCTGAGGCGCGTCAGTGTTACTAAGACTCCTGGTGAACTGACCCCGCTTATGATCGTCGTGCTCGTTATCGCTTGGCTGGCTCCTGGACGTCTTTTCGTACGAGCCCGACTGACCGGTGTACTCGCTGCTTTCGGGCATGGAGGAGGATCGGCGATCCCGCGCGTCGTCGTCACGTTGTTGATTGACGGCGGCGGGTGTGGCGTCGTCGTCGGCGGCGGTTTTTTTCCGCGAACGCCGTCGGGTGGACGACGTTGGGGACGACGAGGCCACGGCGGTATCGTCGAGGTTGTCGCGCGGCGACGGTTTCGTGTTTCGTGAGGTTTCGTGGTGATCGACGGCCCGTGGGTGGTAGTTTTTAGCAGTGTCGGAGGTAGCGGTTTGGGAATCAAAGAGACTTGAATTAGCGTTACCGGGGTGGGGTGCTCGGTTACGGGGCCTACGCGGATCGCACGGGCCAAATCCGCAGTTCTCGCTGCACTGGCTCTCGCTCTCCATCGAGTACTCGTAGTACTCGAGGGTGTCGCTGATCGCTACGTTCCTCTTACTACCCTGCTGCTGTTGTTGACTCGGATGCTGTTGGGCTTGCTGATGACGTTGCTGTTGCTGCCTCTTCTCGAGCAGCTCGAGATCCCTAGCTTCCGGGCAACTGCTGTTTCGTCTACGGTACCTATACCTCGATTCTATCGACGGCCTCCTTTCGTCACTTCGCCGCGACATCGATCCCGACCTACCTAACTCGGACAACGCTAACTCCCGACACTCCGGGCAGCTACTTTTACGCCTACCGCGATACTGCGAACGTAATGATCCCGACCTAGCTAACTCGCACGGTTCCGGATAGTCACGTGTCTGAACGTCACCGTAGTCGTATCTTGAGTCTGCGTAGCCGTCCCGTATCTGTTCCGTATGGTAGTAACCTGATCTAGTGCCCTCGCTAACCATAGCGCCCGTACCGTTCTTCTGACGGAAGCAGTCCGCGCACACGACCGTTTCCATTGAACCGAAATCCTCGTCCGAATCCAGAATGAAATTCGTACTTCTTTCTTCGTCTTTTCTTCGTGGTGGATCGTAGTATCGGAGATCTCTAGCTTCGGGACAACTGCTGTTCCTTTTACGGCGATACAGGCGTTTCGCTCTTTCGGCTCTTTCCGACGAGCTCAGCTCCTCGTCGGAACGAAGGATGGGCGTAGATTCTGCTCGTTGTAGCATCATTCGTTTGCTCTCGGAGAAGGTTGGTATGTTCAGACTGTGTTTGGCGCTCAGGCCATCCCGATACGGTGGCAGATTTTCGTATACTCCTATACCGGTTTCCCTGCTTCCTCTTCTACTCCTTCTTCGCCTTCTTCGCGGCAATGTGTTGTCTTGATACGCGGCATCTGGACCACTGTGCGCTTGGTAATCGTATTCTTCCGCGGAACGATAGTCGCGATAATCGTCGGCCACGTACTCGGTATCAACGTATTGCGACGATCTTTTCTTTCGTCTGCGACCACTGCTTTCTCTCCTGTTATAGTAATCATCTTCGTACATTCTATCGTTCGTTCTCGGAACGCTACCGTCTTCGTAGTATAATCGTTGATCGTAATCGTCCAGTTTTCCTCTGTCGATGAACCCTTCGTCGTATTCGATATCCCAATCGTAACCGTCGTATCCGTTCTCCAAGTACGATTCGCTGCTTTTCGTTCTTCTTCGAGACCGACCTCTGGATCTCTGATTGTCGTATTGCTCCAAATCGGACGCACCGTGAATTCCCGAACACGTAACGTCCCTGTCCCGGCCGTAATTCTCCGCAGACGACAGCGCCTCGTCGATGCTGCAGTAAATGTGCTCGTTAGTCGCGTCGCAGATATCGCCGTCGAGATTCTTCGTTCGTTTCTCCGATATGTCTCTACCGAACGCGGAATCGTGATCCTGAAACGTCGAGTCTCTGTACTTTCGTTTCGTGGGATCTTCTCGGCCGAGAACGTTTCGTAAACCGATTTGATCGTCGCTGCTAAACGAATTCTCTTCGGACAGTTCGTAGGAGTGATAACCCTTGCCGACAAGGTTCATATCGATGCCCTGTTTGTCGAAACGCGGCATATAAATCTCCGTTTCGCCGCAGCTGAGCTCGGAATCGTATCCGTAGAACGGCTTGTGATTTTGCTTCAGCATATAATCGTAATTCTTCTCCCGATCGAGCAGAATCTTAGGCATCTTGTCGTCTCCGTTCGAGTCGAAGTACGATTTACTTTGATCGCCCAGAGCCGGTATCTTATCGCCGTATCCAGCGTCGTTGATAGCCATGTTCTTCTTCAACTTTCTTCTGGCAGTTCTGAGGCTATCGTCGCTGAATATGTTGCTCGATATAGTGTCGTACTCGAAGCTCTTGGCTCTGCGCGAGAGCAGTCCCGTTCCTAATCCAAAACCGAAACGATCGGCGTAGTTGTCGTGCAGCACGTCGTAGTCGAAGCTCCTAGCCTTCGAGAATAAAAAAGATCTACGCGGTCGTAAGCTAACGTCTAGGTTCCTAATGCCGAGATCGTCCGTAAAGTCGTGCAAGCCTCTCGAGAACAAGTGGTGTCTAGATTTCGCGGTTCTGCCGGCACGGTCCTGCCAGCTACGCGACCGTCTACGCATACCGGAGTCCAGTAGATAGGGCGACGAGTACCTGTCGCGAAACTTCTCGATGAGGCGATCGTTGAAGTCGACCTGAAGGCAATCCTCCACGTATATCTCCGGTATACGATTCTTGGAGCTACCGGTTAGCTCCTCTGGCTTGAGTATGTACCCCTCGGAGACGCTGTACTCGCTGGTCTCCGGGCTGTAATATCTCAGCATGTTCTCGTCGACGGTCTGCGACCTCGTGAACGGCGTACGCATCTTTCTGTACAACGAGCGCACCACTGCGGACTTGCTCCGTACGAGGGGATGCGGGGTGGGATTGTGCTTGCTGGGGTTGTTGCTCCTGGGCTTGGTGGGATTGTTGTTCGGACAGTGACATTCGCTGCAGGGTACCCTAAGTCTGTGCCTGCGCCTATTGCGCCTAGGGGGCAGGGGCATAGGGGATATGACACCGGGTATTAAAACGTTTTTAACTGTCGGTCTGCAAACAATGTTTTTCATATAGAGTTTTAGCGCTTTTGCGGTTACATTAACTGTGATTTCTTATTATTTTCTTATTTTATTTTATTGTATTTTATTTTATTTTATTTTTTTTTTGAGCCCATTCTTCATTTTTTTTGTTTTATCAAAGAAAAAGAAAAAAAGACTCTACTCGCACGTTCGCGATCGATCGAACGCGTTTCTTCTTCCTTAATATTTGTCTTTGCTATGCATATGTATACTATTGCCGGGTTTTCTCATTAAGCGATACGCTTTGCATTTTTGGTTTTGCTTTTCTTTTCTCGTTTCGGTAGATCGGTACAGAGACAGAGACAGAATTTTGGTTTTCGTTATTTTTTTTTTTTTTTTGCATTTGTCACTCGCCGAACACAAATATAAATGCAGGTTGTCTGTAGGACGTGCGACGATTAGATTAGTCTCTTCGTGATTACACACACAACGTACATATATGTAATTTGTGACGTGTTTCAACGTAGGTAGACCTAGCCGTTCGACCAACGCCACGCACTAATCCCTGCTTTGTTAGAATGGGACAATATTAAATGGACATTGACACGGTGCATAGGAGGTGCAGTTCTAGCCAACTAAACGATAGATACCTCGAAGAGAGCGCGGAAGGATTTTTGGGGAACCTATCAAGCAGGCGGGGGAAGATGAAACAGTGCAACTACGGGGTGTCATTTCATTCGGCAATGTCCATTTAATTCAGGGATTATCGTTGATGAGAAGGTAAGCCATCAAATGTTCCATTCTGTGCGCGGTGTACATGGTCCATCGACGAGCGTAACGATAATTTACTTGCAAACGAAAGGGGGTAGGAAACTCGATGCTACTCCGAATGAACGAACTATGGAATGAGATTAGTGGAAAGAAAGGAAAGAATAAGGAGGGGGGGGGGGGGAGGGATGTGGAAACACGATTTACCCGAATGTCAAAATGGTACAGTGGATGGCTGTCTCCTCTAAAGGGATACTTTCTTCTCTATGGAACTCGTTTTGCTTTGTACACTGACTTTGAAATGCAAGGTCATCGACCCGAAAATTATTATACAAATGACATTGAACTATACTCACATTAGTCCTCTAGAGCCACGTGGTCGCTCCGATTGCGTACTAAAGGCACTGCTCGTCACGGAGGCTACACTCTCCATATCGGAGTCACCGAGATCCACAAGTACGTCTTTGTCAGGACTTAAATGCTCCCTTCGCGATCTATGCATTCGGTAAGCGTGACTGTGCGGCAACGGATCGTGATCTATCGAAGGTAGATCCGAATCCGACAGTCCGCTATAATGTCTTTCCCAACCTGTAAAATCAAAAAACCAAAATCATTCCCTATGGGGATTCTTTGTTACCGTCTTCGAATCGTTCAAATATGCTCCAAAACGATGGGAGTACAGTCATTTCTCGTTTCGAGTTCCAGTTACAGTGAGTGATATACAAAATTATACACCAAAAATTAGAGAATATTTCATCTCGTAAAAAAGCTTTGCTACGATTTGGAAAAACGAATTTGATGGATGTATATAGTAACTGTACGTTATATTTATTACGTGGTGATACAAAAATAAATGAATCCTTTTATGTTTAACATAGAAATAAAGTTGCTAGGATTCAGTATGGAAAATGCCTCACGCAATCTGTTTTACATCGATTTCATCAATTTTTCAGTAGAATTTGGTTGAAATTTTCCCCATTTTTCAATTGATGCCCTTTTTAAGTAACTTCTATCTTTAATTGTATGTTTCCTAATTCTAATTTCTAATTCGTGTTTGACATATTTCATTATGTTCAAATCAGGTGATTATGGGGTGTATTTGTTACTTTGGGGCGACGTTAAAGTTTCTTGCGGATTTATCGTATTATTTGTCTGTTTTATACAGTCTTATCATGTTTTTTCCTCGTGGTCTTCAAATATAATCCAAATTATATCACGTTTGATGTCAATTTAATCATAAAAATCCCACCAATATGTTACCTGGACTTTTTTATTCACATAAAACCAAAAACAAAAATGTTTTATCGTTCCATTATCATTGACTCGCCGAGAAAGGTCCCCTTTCAATTCTAAAGACGACTATGATGGTTTATTGAACTTTCACACTAGTTAAGAAGTCTGGTTAAATCTAGCAGTGATTTGACATTTCTAGATTTGTAGTTAATTTAGTATTCGTTAAATATTAATTAGTTAAAAAACTAACAATTTGAAAGTGGATGTTACATTGTAAACTCGAGGCTGAATTATCCTGTATAGCATTATCATATCGATGGCCAACATCTCCGTAGAGATAGAGTTAAAGGTAAACAGTTCTGGGAGGGATGAGATTGGGCCTACTAATGTGGAGCTCCATAGGAACTCTAAACGAGGAAAGACTGTAGTTCGCGCAAAATTGTTTCCGAATTACGCGCAATTTTCAACTTTTATATAACATCCTATTACGAACTTTCGTCCGAAAATTGTGCAAACAGGGTCAATTAGCAACTTTCACCGCTATTCTCATATTGCATTCCGGAACTTTCTAATTAATAATCCATCACATGAAAAATTAGACTTACCTCCCACGCCCGTACTCCTGTACGTGGTATACACCTGCCTATTGCGGTGTCTCATGAATCTAGCTCTATCGTCGAGATCCTGTACAGCCCTTTCCTTGGAAACCGCCGGAATCAGAGGCAACTGTCTCTTCTTCGGACTACCAGTAGGAGTGGCTGTCGCCGATCTCGAACTGAATCTGTAACACGCGAAATCGTGCTCGTTTCTCTTTTCCATCGACTTCTGCACAACCTTCTTTGGTACAGGCTGGAAAATGCAATGTCGCAATGCCGTAAAAAATAAAAATCATCAGTCTAATGCTAGCTTAACCCTTTGACTTAACAATGACGAGTCTCAATCGTGGCCAGAATTTCAGATAGATTCATTAACCTTTTCGCTACGATGGACATATATATACGTTATGAAAACTTGGCCAATCATTTGTTAATATTCTTCTACACTCTTTCTTTTAAATCAAAATAATATGCTGATTATTGTTAGTCTATATTGCACCTTAATTTATGGTACAAAATATTTAAATATTTGCGCGCGTACCATTCCTAAAATAATGAAACTTATCTTTGTCTACGAATCCGAAATGCTTTTCAGTTTTAAGGTGCCGTAGGGGAATACTAGATGTATTCTTTTTATTCCAGTTTTAGTTTCACTTCAGAAGATTAAAGATCATCAAATACAAATTACGTAGAGACTTTTAACACTTTATCAACAGCTCGTGACCGAAGTTGCTATGCATGTTTAATTTTGGGTGCCATGTGTAGATATTTATGCGTCTACTTCTAAAACTGTATAATTTTAAACTGAAAATTTTGGAGATGCTGACTATATCATTTTAATCTCTTTCATTATACTGCACTTAATATATATGGTTTTATTATCGTTTACAATTCTGGTATTAGGACGATTTCTAGACTTATATTTGCTCGGTATACTAAATCTAATGGTTTCTTCAAATAGACTAAATATTGGTAGCGAAGCCGATTAATAGGCTTTCAATCGAAGAACATTGGTATTGAAAAGCCTACTAACACGTTTCCGGTACGCAAAGTGTCAATATCTTGAACAAATATGAGAACTGTGATCTCTTAATGACGATTCGCATAACTAGAGTAGTCAACAAATTCTAAAGCAAGGAGTTAATAAAAACGACAAAGATGATGAAGGTAATTGTGATAGAACTGATGATAGCGTTGCCAAATTTTTCATGTTCCGGCCTGTATTAGAGAAGGCTGTTATTTGTGGCTCGTAAAATTCGCGTCGATAATAATTCATGCATACCTGGGTGGAACGTAGCCGTGCGAATAGGGCATGGATCTATGTTCCGGCGGAGACAGAGAACGATGACCCGTGGGACTTTGAGACCTTCCTCGGTACCGAATGCCCGGCGAGTCCATGGGTGCTGCACTGTGCGACCTCTGGCCTATCATTCCTCGATGGATATCGTCCTATGGATTATAGAAATTTAACTACGTCGTCCGATATTCCGTAGATGCAAACGAATAATCGATAAAGTGTCTCACGGAAAGGGAATTGCTGAAAACACCGTAGCTATAGCGACAGTCGAACGTCATTGTATTTCAGCTGGATAGTATTGTCAAGGGATTGAAAGTTGCTGACTAACAATGTTAACCCTTTGCACTGGGAGATTTTCAAAACTGATTCAATTTCGCGATTAACCCTTTGCGGACCATTGTCAGAAATATGATTTCTTGGGTGCATTACATGTCAATTTTTGAGGAAAGAAACTCGATTTGACGTCGTTAATAGTTGGATAAAAATTCTTTAAGGTCTGCCTACAAAGGGTTAATAATGTATACATAATAATTATGCAATGAAACGGTTAATTGTACAATAGATCAATTCTGCATAATGTTTGAGTTAGAATTGGAGGACTCGTCGCAGAAATCGTCGACTCTACTACTTGAAATTCTTTGATATTGAGAATTAACTGCATAGTAAAAAGTTACGTAATTCCATTGTGTTAATATTTAATTATTGATACAAGGTATAGGGTAAACGTTGGTAATATGGAATACCCGACTTTAAAACCTTGTCAAAAATAGAGGAATCTATCTTTTTTAATCAAATAAACACGACGGGACAAAGGAACTAACGCATATTCACATTTAATTAAGTAAGATACGATTCAAATAAGTTGAAGTTATAATGAAATAACTAACAAACGTGAAATTCGGCAGTTCGAAAAAAGGGGTATCTAATATGGAACATCTAAGAAATTAACAATCCTATTTAATGATGAATCATACAAAAGCAGCACTCTTGAACTTAGCTTCACTTAAACATTTAAGTATTTGACATTCAGGTATTTTTTTACACGTTCCTTTTTCAATAATAGATGTTCGCCTGACGCTTAATCATGAATATAATCAGTTATTATTTATAAGGAACTCATATATACATGGTTGCCGGTAAACTTTGTTATTTAATTATCGAGATTTAACAAAGTTCCACATTACGTGTTGCTCCATATGACCAACGTTTCCCATACTAATTTCAAACTTTAGTAAAACGACATGTAGGGTAAATGACCCACGTACTGTCACTGTTCCTATAACTACTACTTGAATTCGTTTATTTAATAGCAAAGTAACGTATAAAGAATCGTAAGTAAACAAATTTTCATACTAAATTTGGACTTCGGTTTACGTAACAACACATAGACGTTATATATTTATTTATACTTAATATTTATAAATAAATATGAAGAGGTAAATATGCTGTTGAACATTAAAACGTGACCAATGTAATTATAAAGTGTGGAACGTGTCATAATTCAGTAAAGCCGATACGTTTACTATATACCTTATATCTGTTACACAAACTAACGTAGTACTAATATATATAAAACGTGTTTCTATTTAAATGAGAACTTTTCAAGTGACAGTACGAGGGATATTGGACTTTGTTGCGCATTTTCAATTGACGTGGTAATGAATTTATTATATTGAACGTATAAAAAAAATGTTCATAAATAAAAGAGCGATTCAACAATATTATGCTCCAAACTGGAACGATCTTTATGTTAACGACGTTCTAAAATAGTTAATTAAAGTTACGCGCGAACTTTAAAGTGGCAGTACGAGGTACATCTACCCTATGCGCCACTCTAACATTTGATCGACGATGCATCGCGTTCGACGATCGTTAAATTCGCGAAAAGGGAACGGTTGCCGCGTGTTCGATGGAAATCGGTGAAAATGACGCAACGACTCACCTTGCGATAGGCCTGGTAACCAGAAATAGACGCGGGTTGATCCCGTATCATGAGGGCGGCCCGTTTACGCCCCTGTGGCGACATGTCCCTTCGACTTCGATGCTCCCCGTCGACGCACAGCTCCCTTTCCGGCGGGGGGCTAGAATAGTGGCTGCTCCGGCATGCGTTCATTTTTTCGCCAATTAGTGATCGTCGTGTACACGGTTAAAACGTGTGTGTGTGTGTGTGTGTGTTAAAAATGGGCGAAGGGGAAAGGCGAGTGCTGTGATCTCGCGCTAGATTACAGAGTGCATGCGTCCAGGCTGGTTCTCATTGGCGATGCTTTATCAAATATGCATTCTCTACGCTGCGCGTTGCACCGTGCCGGCCTTTCCGACCACCAGACACACGAATGAACTCGGTTAAGCGACAAGACAATAGGATGCTCATACTCTACGTGGCAAGAAACAATAACGGACACAAGGTTCTTTTTCTCGGATCCATCCGCGCGATGTGATCGGTAACAATCAAACTTCTTCGAGAGATTAAGCTCGTACATTTGAAATATTTACACGCGTCGCGGTGAGAAATACCCGATAGACTAATTAGTCACTGTTTTCTTTCTTGGGGAACAATTTATTCCTTTGTCCGTGTCGAAACCGGAGAAAGCGATGTGCATTTGTACGATACTTGAGACAAATTCACTTTTATCCGTTTCACGAATATATACAGGGAAGAAAAAAAAGATATAGAAATGTGTGAACGTATTACTTTGCAACGGCAATTATTATCGTCTCATTGTTGAGCAGAACTGATCGCAACCCGGTCGATCTGCAAAGTGCAAATGCATATCGTTGCGATCCACGCGCGAAGCTACTTCTCTTACAAGTTACTTGCCAATGAAGCCGGACTGAGGTTGGACCATTTTCTCCGTTGATGTCCTCCAACGAAGGACATTCGAGTTTCCGTTGCCAAGAAGCTATTCGCTAAAGAAAAGCTTGGCTGCTGTAAACAATGGTCCAGCGGCGGTTCGTCGGAGCCAAATGCGTACAAAACCGTGTATATGTATGTATACGGCGAGATTGATCGCGCGCGAATCGCTACGAGAACGGTTGTGTGTGCTACTGACAGTCATCGTTCCGGTTCCTGGCAACGGACACACCAATAAGCATCGCGAAAACGTCCTCGGCTAACTGGACGTTGCCCAACAAATCTCCACTGGGTAAAAGCTTCCAGAGAGAGAGCGGAAAGAAAGGAAAGAAATGGCGCCACCCCGGCCGATGCATTGCACTAAGCGTTACTAAAAGCCATGTCCTCGCGCAATCTAAGTCTCGTAAAAACGTGTGAGATGCAAGAAGCGATGACATGATGACGCCTACGTGTGCCTACATGATCGGTGACCTACTGAATCTCTGCGCCAAACTACTCATGTTCCTGCGCTTTTCCTTCTCTCTATTCGTTTATCTAGACGTTTTGCCGCGTTCGACAAGAAACGAACACAGGCTTCTCTTCGCAACTGGCCGATTAAACAGCGATCATTCTTTTGGTCGCCGTCGATCGGAGAGCACACGCGACACGATCCGCGTACAAGAAGAGGAACACCAAGAGGGTGGCAGCTTCCGGTGACTGCGACTAATACGGAAAGCCGAGCCGCGTTGCTTTATATGGAACCTCGTCACGCAAGGGAGCAACTCGGATACGTCCGCGAGACGTATCGTTGGTTATGCTTCCTTTAACGAGCACCTCGTATCCCCACGTGAATTTCCGGATACACCGTGGATAGGGTTGAATATTATTTCGGTACAAGGCTGGGGAAAAATAGATTTTTCAAATGGATCAATACGATGAAATATTTGTATTTCTTCAAGTTTTAGCAAATAGGTATTTGAAATAGTAGTTCCATAAAGGAATAGTAGGTATTTGAAGTATTTTAATCAGTTTTAATGCTAACTCGTAAAAACACGAGAAAATAGCGTTTGAAATAATAATATATTAAACGATAGTAGTAAATAAAAACGGTGTAACAAGTAAGCTGTTTTTAAGTTGAACACCTTGCAGTAGGATATACTTTTATCGATATGTCAATACTTTTGTTTTGTTGATAAGTAACTGTAAATATTGCAGAAAAGCAATTAATACGAGTTACCATGTATTCATCTTATTTATATTACACGGATAACACCGTTTTAATGAATGTCGATAAAGGTGCTAATATTAGTCGTGCAAAATTAAATAAACGTTGCACAGGTGCAAAAAATGATGTTGCAGTATTGTATCTTAAAAACAGATTCTCAATTTGCATCTCCTGTTTTCGATCCGCTATTTCCTATATTCGTATCCTAATCAAAATAGTAAATAGCATCGGCACATTTACTAAATAACATTTTCAAATAGTATTTGCATATAAGCACTAAATGAAATAGTACTTGCTTGTAGAAATACTTCAGTTGTGATTATTTCGTCACAAGTAATTTTAAATTTTACCCAGCCCCGTTTTAACGCAATATTGGTCGCGCGAACGAGACGCCTTAAGAAATAAATTTACAGTATCTGCAAAAAGTGTTTGTACATCCTTACATTGTTCAATTAGGCACTTTCTAATCAGGTTCTACATTTTAATCCCATTTTAACAAATTGTTATAGTCACATAAGACTACTTTTACGCGATGAGATATTTAATCTTGTCGGACCTTATTAATTAATACCTAAACGATAAAATAGTAGATACGATGGTGTACTAATACTTTTTGTAGTCACTAAAAGTCAGATTTTTATGAACCCTCCTGTTGCCATCGATGCACGCGGATTCGAGTAATTTGAATGACGAACACCAATTGGTGATCGAAGATCATTCTGTTTGCGTCGTTTCTCGTCGATAGTAACGCGAAACTTAGTCTTTAGAGGATAGGCGGAAAATCTGACAGACGCGTTTTTCTTTTGCTGTAGTTTCTTTTGGTAGAGAGCATTCTTCGTGCTGTTTCTTTCTTTTTTTCTTTGTCAGTCCTTTTACAATCGTTTTTTCATCGATCTAACACAGTGAGAAGATTACGTCAGTTCCTTGGTCTCTCTATAGGTAAGAATACGTGCCTTTGCGCGATTATATCACCGACTCTACGCACGAGACGCTATTTTAACCTAGCGGTGAAGAGGATGCAAAAATGTGATCTGCGTGATTCGTGAAAAAGAGGAGAGAATATAAACTTGTAATGCCCGTACCGCTTATAATTTGACGGCATATTATGAAACCTAAAAATAAACAACATAACAGATAAATAACCAAGAAAATCAACCGATGGAGGAAATTACATAAAACATCTTATATTTGTGACCGGAAAATAATCGTCAACTTATTGAAAGGGAAAAATTTCCGTCTTAAAGTGGAATTTCTTTAACCCTCTGATTTTTGAACGGAATAATTCCAGCTTCCCACGTTTGAGACTTTTTTTTTCTTATAAGATCTTTCGTTTTACGAGATCAATTACCTTAAAAATCGGACCCAATAACATGTCCACTCTTTTGCTTTACTTTGCTTTGCTCAATTTTGTCTTACTTGTTACTTCTTTCTTATCGTACAACAATGGAAACAAATTAATAAATAAATCTATTCTTTGCTTCAAATTTTGTCGGTAATGAAATTGTTGATTTTGTTTTCTTCTGTTTATCAATAATGATATTTGATGTTGTATTTTTTATTATTGGCTCATCCTATAAATTATTGCCACAATATATTAATGTTACATACTCGCATTATTCTTTAAATATTTAGCAATTAGGAATCAATGAATCTTAATATAGCAATTCGAGCTCAGTTTAAAAGAAGCATTTAAGGTAGCAAGATACTTTAACTATAACTGCAAAAGCAATTGTAAGAAAAATGAACATAATCGCTAAAAAAAACTTCAATAAGAAATTGCCTCTTTTTAATTCTTTCAAAAATCGCTTCTGCACCTGTAAAGAATTTGAAGCAATTCTCAGACACGTATTTTGAATTTTGTTCGTTCCTTCAAAGGGTTAAACCCTGACTATGAAAAGTATTTGGCAAAGGTATTCCATCGAAACTTTAGCGTTTCAAATTCTTTGGGCACATCAAGGGAACTAAATTTCGTCGAAAAAAAATTACGAGGTATTCCACGGTGATCGTGGTTCGATTTTTATGCAAATCCGCGTGGCTTCGGTATCCAAGGGTTAAAGAAATCCCACGTGTCCCCGAAAACGGACTGAAAGAACGTAGCGGTGAAAGGAAGAGAGTAATCTGATCGTACGACACGTCGCGGCCGCCGACTCGACCGACGATGGATTTATTAATGTAACCAAGTGAAACCTTTTCGGATAATCCTATTAGGCGATATTGAAGGTTATTAAATATCTGCACGCCGCGGTTCCCCCGGGTGTCGCCGGACGTTTCAATTATTCTCTGCGCTCGCGTTTGTTTCGCGATCTCGCTTCGCCGCCACCATCTCTCAGCGGTGTGAAACGATTAGCGAAGAAGTAGGGGGGAAAAAATTTGTCAGCGACTCGCAGATTGAGGCCAGCGTGGATTAATGAAGCACGCGCCGTTCCGATTCGTTTCTACAGATTCCTCGACGCGTCGCGCCGAGGCGACCTCGAGAAAACGATCCCCGTCTGGCTCGATGAAAAATTGAACGGAGAGGATTGCCGTGGACTCGCGAAACTTTCGCGAGATCCGGCCAACTTTCGCCCGGGATTTCGCCGCTGTGTCGTGCAATTTTCAACGAGCCCCAACTTTCCGATATTATTATTCGAGCACCCTCGAATCGAAGAGGATCGCAGCAGATAAGACGATTGATTACGAACGAAAGCAAGCGAGCGAGCCGAGCGTACAGGCCGCCGTAGTTTTTCTCCCACGGCGAATCGCGTATTAGTCTCGTAGGAAAACCGGCAGCTCTCGAGGCGCGCTACTCGAGAGAGAATTCCGAGCATCGTCCGCGGAATAAATTTACAAAGGTCCGACCAATTAGAGCTGGAAATGGTAACCGAGAAACGGACGGGACAAAGCGGCGGCTTTCGAGGCGAATTCCTTCCTCTTCGACATTCCTTCCATCGGCGCACGGCTCAGTGGTAACCTCGTGCATCTTCAATCTTCCGGAATTCTTTGAGAGGCCTTCGAATTGGGACGAATTAATCCGAACCGCGTCAACGATTCTACACGGTGTCCCGCTTAAAGCAGGCCACGTAATTATTAAGTCCTACATGGCGTTATTTTATGCCATGAAATCTTGGCACTATTTCGTGTAAACTTTTCACCGGCGTCCAATAGAAGTAACATCCTTTTTAGACGGGAATTTCACCGTAGACGATATGGCGAATTTAACTGTATCAATCGCGTAATTATAAATGTCAATCTACATTGCGAAACTTTGGATATTCTTTCTTCGTATAATTGTTTCAAGCATCAATCGATTCGTGACTTGTCTACCTATGACTAAAACACTATTTGTATACCAAAGGATTTTCTTTTTCCCGTTTACTGAATAAATAAATAAATAATTATTTTCTATACTGAACATTTCGGTGCTATAATCGCATGTACACGGTCAATTTTGAATAAAACGTATAGAGTTTACACAGTGAGCGAACAGTATAAATTGTCCACCAAATACGAATTTAGAAACGTCGTAATGATTAACAAAAATGGCAATATTCGTATTAAATATTATGTCTACATGTGATCCGTGAAAATAAATCTAGAAACGTGTCAATCTGAAATTAATCAGCGCTCAACGAGTTAAATAGTAACGTAAATTTTTTTCGTGTACATGTATATGTTAGAGCTGCAACTTTCCCTGTACAAATGGAATATATCCGTAGAAATAAATAAATTATACGTGGTTGTACATGAAAAATATTAGGAATAGATTCTTAAAAGACAAGCCAAATGATTCAGAAACTGTGAACTTGCAGTCTATTCAATTCTCGATTCCACGTCTAGGATAAATTTGCAGAATTTTTTCTACGGCCACAAATTTCAAAACACCGATTACGTGGCCTGTTTTAGGTGAGACACCCTGTATAATTATTACCGCGCACTCAACACATATCCGTTTTCTCCACGTTGCACACGTAATTCCTGCGTCACGTTATTTCATCACCATAAACATATCATAGCACCATTAATTCGCCGTTGAAAGTATAGACGCTCCAATGGCAGTTCTCGCGAGTTTAAAAGAACATCGATTAACTCATCAACTCGCGAGCATCGGAGCATTGCCCTCGGGAAAGCAGCGAATCCGAAAGACTCGAAAATTGTAAAAACTGTGCAAAAACAGCGATGGGAACACTTCGTGCGAACTATGAAGAACTTTATCAGGTATATCGAAAGTGGATTTGTTTAGACACACGCGGTTACCACTATCCGTAGCCGTGGGCTTCGATTCGCTTCCTCTTTGTTTTCCCTAACTTTTCTTTCTTCCTTTCTTTCTTTCTTTCTTTTCGCGAGCTTTTGCATGCCCGTATTTCGAACCCCGTCGCTTTGCCGGTAGTCCCTTTTTTTCGCGAGAAAAATAAAGGATCAGAAGGCTCGATGGGAAGCACTTTGCACTCACAAATAACGATCGGACGTCATCGTTGGAATATTAATATGGATACGGGGCTCAGGGGCTGGCTTCCGCAGCCAGCGGTGGTTGCAGGCCAACTGGCATGTCAATTGGCTTGTTGCCCAGTTTTATAACTTGGCTCTCGGCCTCTCTCCTCTCTACCTTTCTCCCTTTCTCTAATTCTCTTTCTCGGTCCCCGCTACACACCCTCATTCGCACCCCCTCGCCTCCCATTGTCTCCGTCACTCCTCGTTGTGGTCGACGGCTTTACGTCACCACAACGACGCCTTCCGCGAGCAAAAACGCCGGCCTATCCCTTATTTTTTGCAATCACCTGCGAGAATCACTTGCTCGAATCGGTTATCCGCGAAGTTTGAGTGATTAAGAAGCGGAAGAACTCGAGAAAAAACGACGATCAACCGTTAACCCTTTGCATTTCGCTGTTTTTTTAAATGGAATGTGATCTTTCAGTGATTCGAACACACTTTTAGGCGACTTACAGTGACGAGAATTTAAATAGGGAAAGGTTGTTTAATTTAACCGATTGTCAGAGTTGGGCTTTATTCGAATTGTTTCGAATAAATATTTATCTAGGATAATTATACAAAGAAATTCTGGTTAGTCAGATATTTTATCCAACGGAATAATTATTTATTATTCGTTACAAATTATTTTATGGTTATCCGAATAAATCATTCGAATAAGTAACGATGATTTATTTCAATAATATTGTATTAATTATTGCATCTCTGCAATATAATATAATGTAAAGAATTTCTTACTCAGATGATTTTTG
The DNA here is from genome assembly GCA_028830335.1 of Eucera pruinosa. Classification (NCBI taxonomy): domain Eukaryota; kingdom Metazoa; phylum Arthropoda; class Insecta; order Hymenoptera; family Apidae; genus Eucera; species Eucera pruinosa. The sequence goes on along the minus strand of JAMYCR010000015.1, from coordinate 9,484,717 downwards.
TACGAATGATTTATTTGAATAAATAGAGAATAATTTGTTACGAATAACAAATAATTATTCAGCGGATAAAATATCTGACTAAGCCGAATTTATTTGGATAATTATCTTAGGTAACTACTTATTCGAAACGATTTTAATAATGCCTAACTCTGCTTGGAAATTATTAACGAATACATATATAACACGGAATTGGTACTATCATTACTTTTCTCTATTTCTATGGTCGCCAATAAAAATGTTGTCTTTAGTTAAACCGATGTTAACAAACAACAAATCTAAACTTGAATAATTAAAGTAATTTACGCGTATCTCCATAGAGGCATCAACGAAATGCAAAGGGTTAAATGTCGACAACCTTTAGCACGCGTACTATAACATGGATTATGCACCTTTCATCGACGGAAAATAAATTCCCCAAAAATCTATTTTCAAAAGATTTTGCAAATTAGAGCAATCACAGATTATTCTACCAATGCTGGCACAAATCCACGGATAAACTTGGCTTTCTCAATGAACCGGAAGAGACGCAATAAAGCAGGACAGACGTATGCAGAAATGTTGGAATTGCGGATAATCTAGTATCGGTATCGTCTCGTGTTATTGACGATTAAGAGCGCGTTACGCGCTAGCGAGGGAGTAACTGTTACGACAACAGTTACGATGCTGGTTACGGGACCTGTAAACGGGATCTTAAGCCAGGAATAGGAACGCTCGACAGATTAGCAACGCGATTCCTGTTGGACGCCTGCACGCCGCTCCTGCTAAGTACCATTAATTCCTGACGAATTACACCGGTTCACGTGGAACCTTGCACGACACAGCCCTCTCCGCTACAAATTCTTTAGCCCCAAGACGGTCGTTGGATTCGCGAAATACACTATCGAGCATGAGTTTGAAACCACCCTGTCTCGTCACCATCTCTTCCGTAGCTCCGACATTCCTTTCTCTTCGCGTTACTGTAGAAGTAAAATATTAATATTCTGTATCGAGATAGAGAAGAATACTTCTAGCTTCAACGGCTAAATACTTGACTGACGAGGGTGCTACAGAAGCGCATTAATCTACGTACTTACGCAAATAAGGAAATATATACGCATAGATGCAATTACTAGATTGGCCAAAAAGTATTGCTTTCTTGCAACGTGGTATTAGCGTTGCGATATGTAAGTTAATATTTCGGTAACTTCGCAAATATAAGTAAAACTTTAAAGTATTATTTGAATCACCGGTTTGCCGAATTAATTAATTCTGCAAGAGAAAAGGTAGCACGAATTACCTTTATAATTTAAATTCGAATCAGCATTGTAGAATGTATTATTACAAGTTTAGCTATTGTTTAACGGTAGATTTATTATAAATTTTCTAAAAAATAGATGTATTAGCTATATATAAATAGCCAAAGTAATTCGTTAAAGTAATTCATATTATCGCATCAATCAAAGTCAACATAAATTGTTAAAAAACAATATTTATGCTTTTCGTAACGTAATATGACATAACGGCAACTTCAATACGCTTGTTTGACTTTTGGGAGAATAGTGAAATTTCCTTTGATTTCGAAACGATGAAAGCAAAATTGGCGAAAATTGAATTAAAGAAACTCTCCATACATGCGCGACAGGAGTGCAAATATTTACCAAAGGGTCCTTTCTACGCGTCCTCGAACTACAACCGAACTTTTCGGCCAGCCTAACAACCGCCGATCGATTTTCAAAAATAAAGTAGGCGGTCTCAAACTTCTTGCCCATAGCGTAATTCTATCGGCGCCTTACTATCGACGGTGCGTAACGTTGGATCCGCGGCTATTCCCACGAAGATAGACGATAGAAAAGCTTCGGTATATTCTGGTTAAACGTTCGAAGCGACGACGACGTTGCTGCCCCGATGTTCTGCTCGGTGGTCGTGGAAGATTTTTTGCGCCGCATCGGCCGTGAAAATAGCACGGCTCTTCTCTCTCCCCCGATTTTATATATATTGTATATCGAGGGGGGTGGTGGGAGAGTCTCGAGACGCGACGTAGAGAGATTTTCGAAGGATGCTCTTACCTGGAGGAACTGCCGATACTGCTTATACTGGCACCGTCAGCTGTTCTCCTTTGCTCCCTGGAGACGTCGCAGTCCGTGATATCGCATTCGGAAGTGTCAGAGTCGCTCAGCCGCGACGTCGTCGACGGTGGACTGAGATGGCAGTCCACCGGAGTTATCACCATGTCATCGGGCTCCTGATAGTATCTGTGCAACGCGAAATTTAGATCTCACGCTACGCTCTTCTCGCTAGCGCTAGGTGAAAAAGAATCAGCCGAACGGATTCGCTGAACGATACACGCCAATTCACAATTCCCTGTGCCATAGATATGGATACTTTTTTGTTCACCCCATTCCCATCCCCGTAACCCGGTACGTTCGAACCGTGTGATCGTGATCAAGGCTAACACGCAACAATTAGACCGTCGACGGATTCCTTCTCCCTGAGCCTAAATACTCGGAAAATGGCTGCACGCCTACAGAGGCCTAGCCCTTCTCAGAAGCTCTAGAAGAGTCGGTTACTTTTGTTTGCATTCAGCGACTAAGAAGCGCAAAGAGTATTCGTCAGTCACCAATCTCTAAAAGTTCTCTCCTAGTCTCTCATTGCAACAAGCGAACGAATGCGTTGTAGCGATTTGCGTCTCATCTCAGAGGCATGAAGAAGTGAAACATCCTAAGTCTACCGAGCTCGGTTCACATACCCATATTGCTGATGCTCCCCGTGGCTGGTCAGCGGGTGCCAATGGGGTTCATCGTCCATACGAATGTTCGCCAATTCCACTACAGCCTCGCCGAGGAAATCGTTCGTGTCGTACTTCCCGTAATCCCACACCGTGATCTCCAACGCCCTTTTCATCAACTCGGGCCCCCTGATCCCGTCGTAGACGAACATCTGATTCCACCTCGGGTCGTTCGTGTTCGCCAACGTTTTCGTGCGTCTCTTCGACTTCTCGCTGCATCGGGACAAATTACACCACACACAGTAGGTTACTATATTTTTCATACAGCTTGATGCATTGCGATATGGGGGTGGTTAGGGGGGGGGGAGCCGAATTTATTATTGCCCGGTGGGCAATATTAGCCGATCGATGTCGAGCATTAATTCGAGGGGAGGGGAAGAAATAAAACGTTGCTCGAAGAAGTTTCGTAGTAACTGTTTTGGCAAGCAGGCCAAACCTCGGCTATCTTTTGGCTCGCGAAAACTTCTTTAGCGAATGATTTATAGTAAGGAGGGACAGTTTCAGCGGCTTCGACATGAACGGGTACACTCCGCACACTGTGCATAAACGCCGTCGCGAGTTCTCCGCGTTTCCGCGTCGTCGAACATCGCGTACTCTGTATGCTTCTTTTTGCATCGATGCGAAATACGAAATACGGGTGGTGGGAAACTTCCTGGTGATTTGGAACGCAAGCTCGTGGCCCATAAAACCTATGCACCCTGTGTATCGATTTTGGTCGAACCCGATGAGTCACATTCTTTCGCAAGAGAACAGAATTCTTCTTCAACTATACTCTTTAAGAAAACGGGGATAGTCATCTTTCTTTATTATACTTCGGACGATAAATATACTCGTTCGGATTCAGATTTTTCGTAACTGTTTTTGATTCAGAATGGTGCAAGGTTGACCCAAAAATACTTTTCCACGTGTTCTACTTTGATGGGCAAAATAACATGACTAGAACTTGAGAAAACGGTGTCAAAGGGGTTTGGAAAGATGGAAAAAGGTTTTATGAACAGGATGATTTTATGGACATTGATAAATTGTATTGCTCATGAAATTTTGGGCACTTAATGTTTGATAGGAGAACGAAAAGGACTTTTAAGACAACCTGATGCAACGATATAAAATAAAGAACAATATTTTTCTATAAGAAGCATAATTTTCGAGATAATTGAATTTAAAGTTGGATAGGTTGAGATCTGTCATATTGTAATATTTATTTAATCTTCGTAGCAAGTGCAGTCACTCTGCTTTCGTTATCGTTTAAAAATAATTAAGTACACAGGTGCACGCTATCAAAATTGAGTACAAGACTTAAAAGATTAATAAATTTATTATGAGTACTTATAATGGTGATAAGCTCCGCTTATTTTCCATATATGAAGTTAGGACATAATTAACCCCTTGCCCTACGATTATTTTATTATCCACGTGTACTAGCGTTAGCTGATCGCTGCTTCCTTATCGTGTTACGTACAAATCACTTAAATATTATAGGTAATGTTCATTCGGTAATCTTCAACCTTACAACGCAAAGCCAAACTTAGGGTTCGAATTATATTTCATCCCCAATACTGTGCGTTTTTATTAAATCTGTGCCGCAATTCATGGCACGAGTGCGACTCGTTATTGTAGGCCAAGTGGTTAAGTGTACGCGTATTAGGCGTATCTTTAAATTCAATTCTCTCGAAAGCTAAGCTTCTTACAAAAAAATTGTGTGTTCCTTATTTTCAATTTATCTTCACATGTAAAACCACCCTCATTTCAATTGTAGTACTCTACATGCCACACCCCGTATTTATCTATCTATCTGGTTTCAACGTTATCTCCCTCGTAACTCAAAATTACTTGTTAACTTTTCTGCCGCTCGGTGGCGCGCAATTATTTAAAGATAAAGTATAATAATTGGAAGGAAGGATTTCTGGGCCAATGGAGCTCACTCACCTCTTGTCCGGAAGCAGGAAGATCTTGGCGTAGGGATTTCTGGGTTGGCCGTTGCTCCTGGGCGTGAGCCCAGCCGCGCAGATCAACGTGACGATAAAGCGTAGCGCCACAGGATTGAAGCTCATCTTCACCTGAAGATTACCTCCGACGTTGGCGTTACCGGAAGGGTGCCGGAGGTGCCTGGTGCGTCCTTGAGTGTGCAGATCCGGCGAGCCGGGCGAGGTCACTAAAACCGAAGGTTTCTCGCGCCTCGCGTCGTATAACTCTGCAAGTGATCGTTCAGTGCCGGCTAGACTTTAGATCTTCTTCGTAACCTGGCAAGCTTCGAACGGTAGAAATTGGGCTAGGTGGTGTTAAAGGGTAAACAGTGTATCGTACAGATACGAGCATTCGCGTAAAGGAAAAAGAAACGCATGATAATACGTGTATGTTTATATATATGTGTGTGTGTGTGTGTGTGTGTGCGTGTGTGTGTAGATGTGTATAGGTAGCTGACGATGTTTCACGATGTGTACAAAAGTTGCACACACGAGATCTACGGACAAAGTCGTAAAATGTCGGACGCAAACGGGGACGTGGGTTCGACGATCTTTTAGTAGGACACTGAATCTTGGAATACAGCTAGAATATTGACGTTCGAGCAAGTGCATCAAGAAATTCAGGGAATTTACAGAACGAAATGTTCGATAAATTGTTACTACGGAAATCGACCACGAATTTAGCCGGGGAAACGGGTGGGTTATATGGGTTACAGCGATTCGACGGTATCCATACGTATCTGGCCTGGGTCTCTTGTTGTAAATTCCATGGAAATTCTCTGGTTTCCGGGGGTTCCGAGGGAAACGTAACCGTCGAATCACTGTAAGATTCGCCGAAACCCGTAACTTCCCTTCAACCGCAGCAGGGTGTAATTCAATTTGCGGGCAGATACATCCATTCCTCGGGAGGATATCACAATTCACGTGCAGGATCTCGAGCTGCTCATAGTGTAAATAACGCATCCCTGTAGACGGCAGATTAGCAGATGCAGTAAAAGGTTCTCACGGATTTGCAATCCGCAAAGGTTGCTCTTCGTACGGATCCTGAAGACACCTCTAGCTATCGTCAATTTGTATAAAAATAATTGCTTCACAGTACACACAACAGTTATTCAACAATCGTTTCATCGTTTATCGTATCACAAGCAACGTCTACGGCGGCAGTGATTTATAAATAATGGTAATAATAATAATAGTCGTAATCATAATCACAGTGCAGCTTTTCAAAGAAGTCTATAAGAAGAGAAGAATCGCAGTATGGCGCAATTATGTACAGAAGGATTATTATTCGAATGCATGTGGTCCTTCCAACGAGAGGTAGAGGGGGGGAGGAAAATTACACAAAAGATTCACTTGTCTTTTTTAAGTTGTTGCTCCCATAAAACTATGTATCGTAAAAAAACGGCGGTGTTAGCAGGGGGTGCAATGGCACTACTATCTACGTTCTACTATAACATCGACGATATACACAAAGCGGAATAACAGTAGTAATGGTTCTCGCTAAACATCGATCTCGATGCTGCTGTGCACTCGATAATCGTTGCTCCTCTTTGTTTCCATTCCGAAAATGGCAAATCCATTCGTTTACCATTCCTCGTTTGTGAATCTTCTAGATCGTTACCATCGGATCGGATCTTACATCTTCAAGATCAAAATTACAAAACGAGAGAAAAAAATTGTAGAAATAGAATAGAAAGATTCAAAGGGGATGAAAGACAGAACCATGTACACGGTTAAGGGCAGGGGGGGGGGTAGGGGTACACCGATTATATATTGGGGATCGAGAAATTTAAGAAATTTGAGGCCTACCCCATAGAATACATTTCTTAAGACCTGGAATACGAAAAATCATATAATCTGTGACAATATAGCGTCGCTTTCAGTGCGCTTAACTTATATCTATGGTATGGCTTAGGGACTCGGTATTTCTTTTTCAATTTAATGCTCCCTCGTTTCTTTGCAAATTCTCTTTAAATTTCTCCGATCTGGAGAATACGGCGAATCGTATTTTGCTAAGTTAGCTCTAGAATTATTCTATTCTACGTGATACTACTAAAGGTATACTTGCAGAACGATCACGGTTATTTCTATTCGTCAAATGTTAAATTCTATTCAAGCCCAAATTGCGTACAAAGTTGATCGAACGTTCGAGAAAAATGCAATCGGTTGGTCTTTCATCGTTCGACAAGCACCCAATACGATAATGAAAGGGCGTGTATTCGTAGTGGAACGAAGGTACACGTCCCCTCTCTCAAAACCACTACTCAGCAAACTCCCATAGCACATCCTAAGTGTGATCTATCGCAACCGAGTAGCTGTCTGAGCTACTCCTGATGGAACACTGTGTCTACCTTTTCTACCTTGTCGTCTAAACGCGCGTTACGCTCCGGGGACGGCTTAAACTATCTCGTCTTTTGAACGTCCGTCAGTGTGTGTACAGTATACTTCTACGAGACACATAATATGTACTCGGGCCAAGAGGGAGACAGAGAAGAAAAGAGAATGGCCTGAGAGCACACGGATCCTTAGAGCGTGTGTGTTCAAACGGGGAACGGGTAAAAAGATAGAAGTAGTAGTAGAAGAAGAAGTAGAAGAAGAAGAAGTAGAAGAAGAAGAGGGAAAGGAATAAACGTGAAGCGTGAAGCGCATAGTCACCTTTGTGATGCGGTTGCTGTGGCCCGGATATCGTCTCCGGGTGCTTTTGTCTCCACTGGGACTGCGTAGTGATCGTCCTCGACGCCATCGGCGCCGTAGGCGTCGGCCCCGCGGGCATCGTCGCCGGACCCGTCGACGACAGATTCCGCGAAACTACCAGCTCCACTTGGGGATCCTGTTTCGACTCGGCGATGATGTCGTAAACTTCACGGAAGCTCTTGCCCTGGAGGGACCTGCCGTTCCACTTGATCACCGCGTCACCTGAAATCGTCGAATGTCCGGTCGGTTTCCTATTGGATCGCCTCCGGGGTCGGGGACAACGAGGGGTGGGGGAAGGTGTGGGGAGGATTTATTTACTTCGGACGGTGAGTCCCTCCCCGCTGGAAATGCTACCCGGGATTTGGAATGAGGTACGGAGTAAAACGAGAGAGGCTTTTGTCGAGAAAAAGTCCTGACGCAGTGATTCTCTAGCTTCGGGTGATGGAACAGCGTTTGTGGTCCATCAAATTGGTCGGAGGAAAGAAGGTTCTTTTTCAAACACTCGCAAGGCGGTCGGGGTGGATCTTTTTCGACCCAAGTGTAACACTTATTTTTCACTCGTTCGTTTCTCCTAGTTTCTGTGACGTTAATGTTTCTGGTATTACTCGAGGTGCGGTTCCACGAGAGGCGACAACGAGCAATATTTTGCTGTATGCTTCAAAAGGTTTCCAAGCAACTGTAACGTATGGATACTTTTTATCCACGCTGTTATTAATACTTCTTGAATCGAATACTTCTTAAATGACAGCGAAATAATTATAGTAATGCTTAAACGTAATTGTACGATAACGAAATGTATTTGTTCGTAGTTGGTCCACGATTTTTTACCAACACTGTACGTCGATATTTTGCTACATTTATTTAGATCGTTGTACGCATTTCGAAGTACAACGTAGAAAGGATATTAAGAATTCCAAAACAGACGCGTATTGGCGAAGGCTATCTACTTTTAGGCTGTCACTGCTTTCTGTATTTTAAACAATGCATTTCATAGATGTCTCGGACACGCTCTTGTTAAGCGAACCTTATTTTAACGATCGCCGTGCGAGTGTTAAGGTAACTTGAAAATATTCGCCGTAGTTACGTAAATAGCGTGGGGCTTATGTAATTATCGATGGATCCCTTTGAATAGAAGGCAAATTATAAGCTTCCGCCGCTGTTGCAAAAGCTAGAGGGGATGATTGCTTCTCCCTTATGTTTCGTATTCGAAAATAGTCCCCTTCTCTTCTTTCGTCAAAGTAACTCGAAAGCCACTAGGCTAGCTCTCCCTCTCTCTCTCTCTCTCTCTCTCTCTATCTCTCTCTCTCTCTCTCTCTCTCTCTCTCTCTCTTCCCCAGAAGGAATCGATCGAGCAGTCTATCGAGCTGTCGATAATTTCATTCGCCGTAAAGTCTTCCATTCGAAAACAGCCGCCGCCCGAAATAGCGTATTAAATGACGGTGTCAAAGGGGCCCGAGGCAGAGTCGGTTTTCCCTGCTTCGACGAATCGCAATTCGTAGAACTTGACGAGAGGTAGAACGTGTCGCGTGGAACGAAAAGAAGTAGCGATCTCTTGGAAGGGTAAGGGAAGGGAAGGGATGGGAAGGAAGTTTCCGAGGGCATACGGGATTCTAGGGCAACGGGGTTAAATTCATCGTCCTTACCGGGTCTCAGTTGACCTTCTATGTCAGCCGTGCTACCCTTCTTGACCTTCTCGATGACGGCGCCCATAGAACCATCCTCCAACAGTTTGCCTCCGACCACTTTCAGCCCCAGTATGCTACTACTGCTTCCGGAGCCGGGCTGCTTTCGCAACACCATGTGGCCAATGATCTTCTGGCTGTCTCTGCTCACTTGCCAGGATAACGGATGCTACGAAGCGCGGAGAATGGGATTTTTTGGTTTTTTTCTTTCCTCTCAATGTTACAACTTTGTTTTGTTGGTCTTGTGATAAATGATGGAGGAGGGGAGAACACGCGTTTCGCACGCTTGCGAACCTGGCAACCAAACGCGATACACGAGGAATCCTCCGAAGGATTCGCGAGTTACGTGACGCATCGCGGATTGGTTTCCAAATTCCCGGCGTGACGGGACTGATCGCTATGAAAGTAATTCGTGAACGGACTCTGACGTAGATGGTTTCAAGCTCTGACCTTCCTGCAAGAATATCCTGCGTCTGGTGAATTGCATAGCGTTAATCAAGCGTCGAAGGAACTCTGCGGATATCGATCCACGTCATCAGTCGCAAGATATTTCTGTCGCAGGGCATTCCGATGAAAGAGAAGCTGAAGAGAATGGTAGCCTTCCGATGCGATGCGCGCGACAGAGGATACTCGAACTTTCGACTTCAACGCGTTCTCAATGAAATTCCATCGATTTTAAATCGTTTCCAGTCGTGAAACTCTCCGTTCAAATATCCTCCATAAAATATAATAACGTGTCTACATGTGAGGGGGGGAGGGGGGGCTTGGGGAGGAGGGTGAATCTACATGTACAAATAGGGTGGAATCAAATGGTTAGAATTCAAAGTTGACAAAAGGAGAAAGCACGCTACGTCTAATGATCGAACATCTAAACAATATGAACAGTCATCACTAGGTCCATGCTACGCCACATGCTTCTCCAACGAGCATACGAGCAGAAAAGCGACAATCAGTCCCTTCGAACGTCCGATGTTCGAGGTCCTCAAGGTTCCAGGCATGCAACAGCGACGTGATCGCAATCGTTGACAAAAAAAAAAAAGAACACCGTGGAAGTGAAGTTTCTCTGTCGAAGAGCGACTCGATTTCATCTGGTGGATCTACTTTAGGGAGAGGGGTCGCCTCCTTCCGGTTTCCAGTTGATCGTGTCGATCTGAGTGAGTCGTGGCACTTTGATTTCGCAGACAGAGATGTCGTCAAATATAATATATGTATTCCCTTTTTTTCTACGTACAATACAGCGATTCCAATTTCAATTCAATCTCGGTAGCCCTAATTTATTAGGATACTTTGCTTAAGCTTGATATAATTGGCTGCTTGAACGCGCGTCGGGGGGTTTATCTTTCCATTTTCTTTCGGTTTGACCTAATTAAAGAAACGAAAGAACTTCGGGTTATACGTGGGTACACTCGACGTAGGACTTTTCCTTTCGCGCTTTTCCATCCCGCGTCGGATGAAATAGTTGTAATTAAATATTTCGCTAACGAAGTTAAACGCGCGTTCGAAAGTTGCGCAAAAGAACGCTCGTTAAATCCGGAAGGGGTCGCTTGAAACGTGTGTCCGTTCGCCGTTTATAAACTCGAACGCGAGTTTCAATCCACGCGATTCCCTTTTTTGCCCCACGGTTTTCTTTTAAAAATGGGTAAAGCTTAGAAACCGACGCCAGAAACTAGTTTCCGTTGCACCACGGCCAGAGGGGCGCAGCCAATTACATCCGCTTTCCGTTTCCGGGACGCCCGAAGTCGCGGATTTATCAAAAGACACCGCGAAACCGATCGACGAGAGCTAACGAGGTCGTCGAGACTCGCCACCGCTTCGGATATCCTTTGGCCGTGCTCCAATTCGATTAATTATGAAACAGGTACGCCTCTCTCAACAACCTGGCATCCTTTCGGCCCTTCTAATTGGACGGTTCGGATCGCTACCGGCTCGTAAAATCGTCTAGACACTCGCGAATCGTCAATCGTGAATTAAATCTCGATTCGTCAAGAATATATTAGGTTGTTGCATATGAAACGGCTTATGAAATGCTTTCTGTGGGTCAAAGTTTTTTTAGCCACCGGTTAACTAACCTTTTAGTTACGGAAGATTCAAACCATAGATAAGGAAGAATTTTTATCACTATGAGAATCGAATAGATATAAATATTTAGATGCTTTACATCGTCAATTATGGTCTAATATTATTATACGAATTAAAATGGAAGTAATACGGTGTGATAGAGAAACTATGTATGTAGATATTCTTAATAAATAATTGACGAATTTTTGAAGGCACCTATATACGCCCCTTGTAGCGAAAGGGTTAAAAATAATATTAAATGGCGCTTACTTCACATATATAGCGTATTTCTGAACAATATGTTCAAGCGGACAGGAGACGATTTCTTATGGAAAAATAAGAAAAATATAAGAAACAAACTTTGTTCATTTTTTGATTAATTTTCGTGATAATCAAATTTAATAATTCGTTCCGCATGTACGCACATTTGCCGATTATATTATAAATTTGTTGTAAGGCAACGAAAGCCATTGGTTTATAGCAACGCCATCAAAATTTATGCACCCACCTAATATAAAGTTTGAACCTTGCTGAATCTAACATTAGTAATAGAACGTCAATTGTTTCAAAAAGAAACGGCAGGTAGTAAAAATAAGATAAATCATAACTAAAAATCAAATTCGAATGTTCTTCTTAGAATGTTCTTTGAGAAGCTGCTTTGTAACTAATATTATTTGTGCATGCAGAGATATAATTTGTGAATGAACAATTAGACGTTTGAGAAATTTTATACTTCAAATATAAGCTTTGGAAATGTAAATTATAATCGCCTAAAAGAAGTAATCGACAATGACGAACTAAAAGTTTTCCTTGAATCTGGTATTCGTTAATGTGCACGCGACATTTTACAAAAATTAGAAGCCATCTTTTCGATTAATTAATGATTAGAAATTTTTAAGCTACATAAAATTGGCCATTTCATATGCAACGATCAAGTATTACAGTCGAACCTAGATAACTCGAATCTTTTAATCATTTGGGTGTTAAGTAATCGTAGGAGATCGATAGGTTTCCGAATTTAACCCTTCATTGGATTTTCAGTTTGGTTCCATTGTTCAGTTTTCCTTTTAACTCTACCATCAAGCTAATAAGAGTAAACTAATTGCTCTGCAGCATAAAAAATTTCACGAGATGATATGAAATTACATAAATGTTCGAGTAATTCTAATAATACCCTTTGAAGCATGCTTAGTTTGAATATGCGTAGGCCTTTGCGACCCCCATAATCCGAAGAAGGGATAACTTCGCGAATGACGTCTACACATGATCTTTAGTGTCAATATCGTCATCGTATCAACCCTTTTGATACCTCAAAGCTGATATATCGGTTTTGTCGAACTCCTGGAATACTTTGAACCGAAATGTCGAATTTCCATTTCTAATACAATTTAACCCTGCTACGATATTTGTGTCATTTTTAACTCAATCATATTCTCCCTTTCTTTAAAGATTCTTCAATTGGAAGAACACCAAAAGATCGCTATTAATATGCATAATTCTTAGCTCCAATTTTATACCAAAGTTTTACTTTTCCCAAAGTAAACAAAGGGAACATTTTTATGCAAACAAGCGTGTAATTTTATCTGCAAATTTCGAAGATCGTAGCAGGGTTAAACACATGCAATGACCTTTTATCTTTTTCTTTCCCTCGTATAAAATTACATACATTGAACAATAAAATAAAGAAAAAAGCGTGGAGATATTTTCATTTTTCAGAGAAATATGTTAACTTTGATAAATGTCTTCAAAAGCACATATCTCTCAAAACTAGTAGTTCTGAAAAACTATTAAATTCGAATTTACGATAGCCAGATATCTACAAGTAGAAGTTTACCTTCATAAGTCAGACTTTTATCGTTGCCGCATTTGTAACTCGAAGTCATAGCCTCGTATGTGCCATAATTAGTCAAAATACGAATACTAAAAAACATTTGCAGGGTTTTTATTTCTCTCAAGTAGTATTTCCCTACGTTAAACTTCTCTTACTCAAAAACCTCTATAACTCTACAATTTTATCTCTTCCCGTGAGATTCGAGTTATCCGAGTTCGACTGCACAAAATTATAACCGAATAAACAACAAAATTGAATCCATAATCGCGCGACGAAACGCGAATATTCGTAAACGTAATTAACACATGGGTAAAACGTATCCGGTACAGAGAATGACGAACGATTAACGATTATCTGGCGAACGTTTCGCGAACATGGTTACACGAACGTCATCCAGTTGAACGACGTTCATTCAACAATGAAACGGCGGTGTGTACGAGTAAAAAGAAGGCGCGATTTAATTTCCTGCGATCGTTATTCCCGATTGTGATGCAATTTCCAGTGGCCCTTTACGCTTATCGGCCAATCGACAGCAGATTTTCTGCCCGGTAAACGATTTTTCGTTTCGCGGCGAAGAATCGCCAACTTTAATCGACGGAGGCTAACCAATCCCAATCCCGGAAGAGGGTCGATCTTGATTTAACCGAAGAAGTACACAAGACGATCCGTCGACGGATAAATTGCTCGATTGCCGTCCGTTTACTCGGGCCGAATTTAATCTTGCTTATTTGCCTCGCATAATTGGAGCACGGCCTTTCCCTTCGACCCCCTGGAATTTCCTGTCTTCTTCCATCTATCGAACGATGATCCGTGGTGGTCGTCGGTATATAATAGTTTTTCTTCGAGATGCACGCGACTCGAGACTGGTAATCGTTCGTTCCCGTTTTGCGAGAAAACGATCTCTCAAGCGAGATCAAGACGCAGGGTAATTGTAGAAACTAAAGGAGAACGATCGAGAGATATTTTCGACGACGAAAAAGGGGCCTCGGGAACTCGGTCACACCGGCGTGGCACCGTGACATAGCCGCAATTCTCTCGTTCTCGTTGCGGCAGCACGGAGAATTTTTCAAGAATTACCTCGACCTCGTGGCGAGCACTGAATTGTCGTTTTTATTGCGCTTCGTACAGGGTGTTCCGGACGGGCTTTAAGAAGCTATAATTTCGCTCATTTCAACGGCAGAAACTTTGAAACACCCTCTATGCTACGTCTATGTATCGTGTATTATGTGTGCGTGCGTGTCTTTGTTCGTGTGCTCAAATCGATACCGCGAGACTTTCCTCTATTAGTTGGAAAACATTCGTGAAATCGTAGATTATTTTATGTATAAATCCAAAGTGGGCATACACAGTGGCTTCGAAAGATATTTTCTATCGGCGCGATATTTTGATTAGGTTCTATGTTTTACTCGCGTGACAGGAAATTTGTATAATATTGGAAGGATGCAATCATGTGATAGGAAATTTAATGCACTTGGATGTAATTTGGTGGTACAGAGTATTGCAAAAGTTACTGTGCAGTCAGGTAACTCGTAAGAGCAGTGTATTCGAGTATATTTCAGTACGCGTCAGTAGATTCCAATAGACTTTAATAGAATTCAATAGATTTGGATAGATCTCAGTAGATTTCAATATATTGCAATATATTGGGGTGTATTCTACTGTATTTTAGTATATTTCAGTAGATTCCAATAGATTCTAATAGATTCCAATAAATTTCAATACATCTCAATAGATTCCAGTAGATTTTAATACATTTGAATAGATTTCGATACATTTTAGTAGATTTCAATAAATTTCAATAGATTTCAGTATATCCCAATATATTGGGGTGCATTCTACTATACTATAGTATATTTCAGTAGGTTTCAGTAGATTTTAATAGATTCCAATAAATTTAAGTAAATTTGAGCAGATTCCAATACATTCCAGTAGATTTCAGTAGATTCCAATACATTCCAATAGATTCTAATAGATTCCAATACATTTTAGTAAATTTCAGCAGATTCCAATACATTCCAGTAGATTTCAGCATATTTTAGTATATTCGAGTATATTGGAATATATTCTAATACATTCTAGTATATTTCACTACAGTTCGGTATGTGCCCATATTTTAAAGTATATTTCAATATATTCCAATATATTCCAGTATATTTGAATATATCGATGCACATATTCCAATGTATTCCAATATATTTCAATATACTTTAGTACACTGTCGTCCATAATTCATCGAACATATTAACAAATTCAGAATAAACAAAAGTTGATAGTACAGTTAGTAAACGAAGCTACTGTTCGCTAATTATTTACATAATACGATGTTGTTTCTTTAATTATTGGAAGTCTAATCCAACATTTTGTTAGAAATTAGCAAGTGTTCCTATATAATTCAGATACAGATCTCTCTATACTCCATAATAGTTCACTATATTCTAATTTACTCAGCTATATTTAACATTTTGTTATAAACTAGCAAATGTTCCTATATAATTCAGATACAGATCTCTCTATACTCCATAATATTTCGCTATATTCTAATTTACTCAGCTATATTTAACATTTTGTGATAAACTAGCAAATGTTCATATATAATTCAGATACAGATCTCTCTATACTCCATAATATTTCAATATATTTTAATTTACTCAGCTATATTTAACATTTTGTGATAAACTAGCAAATGTTCCTATACAATTCAGATACAGATCTCTCTATACTCCATAATATTTTACTATATTCCAATTTATTCAACTATATTTAACAATTTGCTAGAAACTATCAAGTGTTCCTATATACTTCATACATAGATCTCTCTATAATCCCGAATATTTCACTATATCGTAATTTACTTAACTATCTATATTCCTGCATACTTGAGTATACTTACGCACGCAAACTTTCGAAATACCCTGCACGAAAATCCCCAAATAAACGCAATATGCTACGAATATTTTTAGTAGCCACCGTAAGCCTGTTTCCCGCTAAAAGTTTCATTCGAGCCAAGGATCCACGACAGGAACGTATGTATCTCGGCCGTCATTTTTAACCCAAGCGATCTCTCGAGGGAGCAGTTCTACTCCCGCGATCGTCCTTAATTCTCAAGTTCGCGGAAGGTTTCCATTCGGGAACGAACGATTAATCGGGGAGGCCAACGCAAACCGCCATGAACTTGCACGGTTACAGGCGAATAGAGCCGGTCGGTTCCGTTCGAACGAGTTCGAAGAGGAGACATCCGAGAGTATGGGATGGATTCGAAAGAATAGCTGCCGCGGATCGAAATTCGAAGCCGATTTACGGGGTCGTGTAATAACAATAACGGATAATCGAACCGTGGTCGACCATCGGCCCGACGCCGGCAAATTGACAAATACGGCAAGGAAGCTATCGGAAAACCACCGCCCGAATACTGCATCCGCTCGTCCGGAACGACAATGATGAACAATGATCTTGGTACTCTTTCGTAATACTTTAAGCAGTCGATAAGCATTCTTAATTATCACTTCGATGTTCTTTTAAATGATCATTAACACTAGATTTACGGAGCTCGTCAATTTCAAGTTTCATGACTAAAGCTACAGGGCTTACGGATATTATTTTATATTGACTTTAATTATCGTAACGGTATGAATACATATCCTAATTTACTCCCTCCCATCTCGTCCTTCTAATTTTTCATATTTAGATACGGTTTAGAACCATCTTAAGTCAAATTATACAATCAAAGTCCGTAAACCTAGTGTTAAGCAGACTGCGGATCTCTATGTAAATTCATAATTTGATTAGCTGAATAAAAAGAATGAAACCTGAATGGAGGATTGTTTTACCCTCCAAATGCAACCATTTATACTTTAGTTTAATATTTTGCATAGTGTTACGTATTATGTGTGCCATAATTTGCCACAAACACATAAAAATACGCAGTCTAATGATTATTACTAGACTGTGGATCTTTATGCAAATCGATATTCTTATTAACAAAATTAAAGTAATAAACTCTAAATGGGGGATTATTTCACCCTCATAATACAGTCATTTGTACTTTGCTTTAATATTTTATACACTGTTGCATATTACCGTGTACTTTGTTCGATTTTTCATATTTAAATTTACCATAAATGCATAAAAATACGCAGTCCAATGATTATTAATAATCTACAAGTGGTAGGATGCATTTTACATAATATCAATTCTGGTACCCTTTGCGAATCATTAGAACTTTTAAGTCTCATCAGTAGACTGCGGATTTTTATGCAAATGCATAATCTTCTGAATAAAATATCATAATTTCTAATATACTTTGCATACTTTGTATACTTCTGCATTCTGTATTTGTTCGCACCTTTAAATTTACAATGAATGCATAAAAATCCGCAGTCTAGTTGTCAGACTTTTATCTGAATTTTGTATACAGGGTGGATCACCTAACTTGACCACCTCAATTATTTCTTTTATCGGTAAACTGACTGTAGTGGAAGCGTTGAGGTTAGTAAGGTCGAACTCAACACTATTAGAAATTAATGCATGTTCCCGTTAGTCTGTTTTGCAGATTGCGTCCTTCTTCTCCATACAAATGTAAAGTTTTTTTAGAAAAAGATTTGTTAGAGCGTTTCCGGTGCATTTTTCTTGAAACACGTATTCGATAAATCCCTCAACGCCTCAATTGCACTCTATTAAAAGAGAAAAGCATGAAGAAAATCAAATTTAATCAGCTTGAAGACCTTTTGGAATCATATAATCTAGGGTAATATATCCTACCCGATCTACTAATAATAAAGATAATTGTGATGGTAACACCTCGTATAATCTTCCACTTTACATAATCTTTCCCTTTACCCCTTTTTTGGTATTTTTTCATCCTACCAATTGAAGATTGGTTACTCAAAATTACAATACATTCGTCAGTGAAACCATCTTAACCCTGTTGCGGTCTTTGAAATTCTACTCAATTCAATCGCATTCCGTTTTCTTTAAAAAAGTGATACAATCTTGAGAAGAGGAATCTTCAACATAGAAACTGAGATATGAATTTACAAATATTATTCCTTCATTTGCATTGAACGCCTAGTTTATTTGCTTTTTTAAACATACGTCAAGCTTTAAAGCAAGAAATTCAAATGTATAGCATTAGTAGACACTGGTATTAACCCTTTGCGCTCCAAAACTACTTTATTAATATCTACCGGTAACTTTAACATATTTTTGGCTCTTGTAAGAGAAAGTAAAGCATTATTCCGTATTTCAAAAAGAGGAAGAGTTACCTTTAATTTCCTTTGTTTCCAAAAAAATAGAAATCGAATTAGAGAAAATAAATATAAACCTTAAACATTGACTTTTGAAGAAATCTATATATGTAGCGGCGTCAACGGATTGCAACGGGTTAATAATCAGCCAAAAATTTGTTATATACTATTTCACTCCGTCCGCGAAGGTTTAATAACAATCCTTTTAACCTGTTTCAAAACTAGAAACCGTTTTATACAAATAAGAGCACGATTGGATCTAAAAATGACCCAACGACCGCAGCATGGTAAAACCTTTCATTCTAATGGAGAACGCCGAAAGGAGGCAACACAGTATAGAGAGGATACACCTTTAATTCTGAAAAAATAACTACGGTGACAAAGGAACGCTCGTGTGTTTCCAATTAACAGGCAGTATTTGGAAATTCGTGGAACGAAACGACTCGGCGAAGAGCGTTCCGTTAAAACTTGATTAAACACGCTCGCATCCTCTCGCCTGTGGCCCCCTGGTCGTTTAATAACGCGAAGCGATATATCGTGGCGAGATGTATCGTGTGGTGAATGAACAGTGGCAATGTCGTTGGTGATAGTAGAATGTATCGCGAACAGGAGACGACGCGACGTTTTGCACGAAATCCTCTAGCTGGAAGTAGATCGATAATAACGAGGACAGATGTTTCTCGAGAATATGAAAATTCGGATTACGAACGATTAGAGGAAGAAGAGGATGAAAATCGACGAGAGAAAACGATGGGATGAAACGGATGAATCTTTTTGGAATATATTCCAGCTTGACGGCGCAAGTCGTGCCGTTCTCATTCGAGGAGGAAAATACTTATCGAATATAGATGGCTAGTTTAAAGAGAGATGAAACGATGAGAGAAGAGAATGAGGTCCGCGAAGAAAAGCATCCTATTCTAGGTAGCTAGATCACGTTTGTGGGGAGGTTTTTTTTAGGGGGGGGGGCGAGACCCTTGTTAGTTGGTGAGATCAATCCAAGACTCATGCGATCAGGTGCGATCAACTATGTTCATGTGTTTGAAACGTTGCATTCTCCCGGTCGTCGTGTTCATTCAAAATCTCGCTCTGTGACACGTTTTCTTCTTTTTTCTTTTTTACAATACTAAAAAGACGCTCGACGAAAGGAGGTCCGAAGGACTTGCACGCAACAACAACAACCAGATTTCAAGTACAAAACTAGATATATATATGTATATGTATAATATATATAGAAAGTTGTGCGTCAGAAATTAATGTCGTAACGAAAAGGACGAGCGCGCGCGCGCGGATCCAAGCACGAAAGCCTTCAAGCTCGAAGTTTGGGGGTGAATCGAGCAAAAGAGGTTTCTTCGTCACACGAAGTCCACAATGCGTGTATATTAGAATAACAGGGAAAAAAGGAAGGCAGAAAAAAAATAGAAAAAAAAGTATGTATAGGGAGGAAGAAGAAGAGAAATTTTGAAGTGAAACGCGTCAAAGGGGATGGAGATCTTCCCTCCCTGAAACTTCGGCTCGCCGACTCGTCATTTGTTCGTCAATTGTTAACCCCTTCGTTACGCATTCAGTTCGATGTGAAGCCGCTAAGAAAAATGTACATCTATTATACCGTATATCAGATCTACGGAACGATTCAGCTATAGAAAAACTGAGAACAGAAAAGAAGCTATTCGTTTCGCATCGAGAGTTCGATGGAAAATAATAAATCGTGAACGAAAGGGTTAAGTTTCGGAACGTTGCTAAACTACTACGCTAGTGGTACCAATCAAATAATCAGGCACTAAACAGACCACGGATGTATCATCGTTCTATGTGTCTCTTTTCGCTAAATCTATATGAGAAGCGAGGAACAAGGAAGAATGAAAAGAAAACCGTATTCCACTTTGGACGACAGAGAGCCGCGATGACGATTTTTCTAGCCGACTTTTGTTCCGCGGGTTCGCCGCGGTTCGACAACAAAAAATAGAGCGTTAGCTGCAACGTCTGCGTGAAAGCTGCGTTTTATTCGCGCGACAGAGACCCCTTTTACTCGATCATCCACCGGCTACTTTTTTTTCCGTTCTCCTAAGTGTAAGTTAGTCTAATCGAAAGCGACCGCCTGGTTTTTGCGCTCGAGAGGACTCGAACCGAGAGAGATCGATGGAACTCTAGCCTGTTAAGTGTTGTGTTCGATCGACAAGCAAAATTTTGGAATCGTCGAAAATTGTGAATCGATCGACGTGAGTCGAAGTAACGGGCCCGTACCTTGGGCAGGTCGCCCCTGTTGCTGTCTTCACTGCTCGTGAACGTGCTAGAGGTGTCTATTCCGGAGTCTTTGGTCGCGCTGTCTTGGCTACCCTGCCGATCGGCCTCCCAAGACCAATCCTCCTGAGGGCCGCCGACATTGGTCCCACCGTCAAATCGCACTGTCTTTTTCCCCCTCCTCTCTGTGAACCTGATGGACACGCCACATACACAGGAGATACGAGAACGTGTACGGGTACTGTGTGTGCGAGTGTTTTAGCATTTTTCTTTTCTTTTTTTTTTTTTTTTTCAATTTTTAACGTGTGTGCCTGTGTTCCGGTACGATGCTCCAGCACTCTCTATCTTCTATTGCTTTCGTACTCGTCGCGGCAGAGCTGCTATGCTACGCGATCTTCCATCCCGAGTTTGCCAGGGATGGGCGAGCGATAGAACGAGTCGAGCGCGCGGAGTTAAATAATTGATTAGAATTAGAGATGGGTGGAATGTTGAATTAGAGACGGGTGGGAGGACATTTGTATGCGAAACTTTGCGAGGTTTTTTAATCCTCGAAACTCTCGAAACTGGAAACTTTTGAACATTCTGAATGCGTGTTTCTTTTCTTCTTTTGCTTCCAAAGAGTATTCGTTTTATTAGGAATTAAAACCTTAATAAATTCCCTCTGGAAGATGTAATAATATGTACGGAGTGTTAATTATTTTAATGGCCAAATTGAAGCAACGTAAACTACAAGTGAAAATAAGGAAAATATTATGCTTCGTTATAAAGTTATAATATAGGAATAAATATACGTGGAGAATTAATTCGACGAATTATTAATTTAGCTGCTGAGATGCAGCAGC
The DNA here is from genome assembly GCA_028830335.1 of Eucera pruinosa. NCBI lineage: Eukaryota > Metazoa > Arthropoda > Insecta > Hymenoptera > Apidae > Eucera > Eucera pruinosa. The sequence continues at coordinate 9,463,401 of JAMYCR010000015.1, read as the reverse complement.
CTCGCGACGAAATTCGGAGTGCAATATATCTCATCTTAGAATAACGTTAGATCAACGCTGATCATTTGATTGATCACTCGATCATTTAGTTTGTTCAGTTATTATCATTTAGCTGGTCATTTTGAAACGATAATTTAAACATTTTTAAAACGTTTACAAACAACCCTTGTATAGTATATTTTTCTTATTTTAACTCGTAGATTACGCTTTTACATTTCAACCGTTAAAATAGGAAACACCCTGTATAATATAATACGTTCATTTGTTTCTACGAGAAATTGTGTTGTTATAGAATAGAAATCTATAAACCTAGAAGATGTAATCGTAGAAACATATAATTAAACGTTTGTCTACTAGTTGCTGCACTTGTTCCATTCTTACAAATAAAACGCAAAGTTTCTTATTTTTATTCACAATTTCCTTACTTTTATCACTCTGTATAAAGCACATACTTATGAAAAAATTCATTCCTTTGAGGTAATTAAATTAATTCTGATCATGACAATAATCTCCTTATTTCTACTCACAAATTATTATTTACCTATGTTTTGAGAGTTTCGAGTCGTGATACAACAAGTATTAAACAAGTACGCGGTAAAGTAGTACAACGAAGTCCCGAATTATCCGAATCCAAAAGCTTTTTTACTTTCGATAGTTTCGAATTATAAAATTCATTAAAAAGTCTCGAATTCTCCGTACTCGAAACCTTTTGAATTCCAAGATTTCTACGTTTCGAGTTACCCATCCTTAATTACAATCCATCGACGTTAAAAACGCGAAGCGATTGCGTCGAAATTTTGCATCCAGGTATCGCCAGACACCCTGGCAATCCCGGGACGACGCGAATTAGCCGAAGATGTACAAAAAAAATGACAAGAAAAAAGAAATTTTTGTAAATAGACGAACGCACGATCGCCAATTTTGCACACGCACCTCCTACTGTCGGAGCGCCACTCGTCGCCACTCCTTCGGAAGCTCCGTCTCACGAGAGTGCTCTCCTCTTTTCGCGGCTCTCGCGGTGGATGGTGACCATTATATTCGATGGTCATCGCGGCCGTGTTGTGATGCCCGTTGTGGGGTCCGTTGTGCCTACGTCCACCGCCAGACATTGACATCGGACCTCCCGTATGGTGGTAGTACCCCTTCCCTACAGTAGATCCAAAACGTTTCGTTTCCTCTGCTTTCTTTTTCTCCGCTATCCGATTAACCGTGTTACATCTTTAACTCTACGCTCTCTGTTCTCCCTAACTTTCAATCCCCCGCTGAACGAAATACACGTTATCTCCCCCTGAGTGAACTCACGAGAAACTTGCCCTAATAACACCGTCACAAATAATCACCCTGCAACTGTGGGAACCTATCGATGCACCTAATCGATCTTTTCCCTTTTTTCACCTATCTAATCCGTAAACGTTATCCCGTAAGGTGTTTTTGCGTTTAGTGTCGCGCGTTCACCTGTCCAAGACGAAGATTCGGTGTGCAGGCTTTACCCTTGTAAGGGGGGGTAAAAGTGTGCGAGGAACGGTGCTCGGCTAGATCGGAAATCCAGGACGCCGCTGTACACGCCTCGTGTGTGCAGAGGTGTGTGTATATATATGTTACTCGTATGGATATGTACGTGTGTGTGTGTGCGCGCGTGCACAATAGCGATGCCGTTTCTCGAGAAAGGCGGACATTTAGTCTGGGGGAAACATCGAGAAAGAGAATTCTGCGCAGAGTTTGTTGGAAAATTTGGGGGCGCACGCGGAAAACCTCCACCGTAGCACACGCAGCACTCGTGTGTTTGTGTGTGTGTGTGTGTGTTGGTTGGTGTGGGTCCTCGAGACGAACATCGAACAGAATGTGTGGGAAATGTCGGTATCTTTTGGTGAGCGATACGTGTACGTGGCGTGAGTGAGGTGTAAACGATAGATACTTGTATACCTGTGCACGATTCGTAGCCGTCCAAAGTAGAACAAATAAAATCTGTTACAGCTCTGCCGACCGATCGCAATTGCTCGCCGAGACATTGTATTTTCGTTGTCATTCGTTTCGAGAATTTCTCTCACCATTCGCGATGAGAATTTTAATCTGCCGGTCTTTATTAAAATTTGTAAAAGAATAGGCGCGGGGGAGGATCACGTGAGATCATTCGCTTTTTGCGGAGTCGAATAAGGGAAGGTTGAAAGAAATCGCGGTGCCATGTGCGAGGCCGCAATTTTGACCAATTTTCCGCTCGTTTTCGGGCGTCGTTAGGCTACTCGAAAAAGCCCGATGGGGAATTGAATCGCGGCGGGGAAAAAAAGAAGAGCAACGGTAAATCTGCTCTATCGTTGGTATGTAGATTTTTGCGAAAATATTCGCGTGTGTGATTTCATTACACGCGACCGGTCGACAGATGACGTACACACACATGCACACGCATACGCAGAGATATACATATAATGTATATATGTATATATATATATATATATATATATATATATATATGTTTAGGTAGATATATATATATGTATGCGTTTTCGGTTCGGTTCATATACATATATATATAGCGGAAAACGAACTGCCTTATTTGCATTTGAGAAAATTAGTAGGTACCGCGAGGAACTGACGATTCATTCTGTCCCCGGGCTTCTCCCTCGAGCTCCTGGAAGTGGCCACCATGGGCGGCGGTTTATCCCCTAAAAGGCGATCTCTCTTTAAGTCACACATGTTGCGTCAGTAACGGTGCTTCGCTTATCGCTAAACTTAAAAACAGAACGCGATTATCGTTTCGACCCACACGGCTAACAACACATTTCTCTCTCCCCCGATCCCAAAGAATTCTTTTTTTCCCCGTGGTGTGTGTATCAAGTAGGTAGGATATGCATGTCTCGCGATTAATAGAGTGGTAACATCGCAATTCTCTCGAGAGTATCACAACTACATTGGTGTGGTTCGCAAGGGGGTAATTAATCTCTGAAGTCTGGGTGTCTATACGCTAAAATAGTCGGTTCGATGCAAAAACAGAGAGAGGGAAAAGAAAAAGAAAGAAAGATTGGTCACTTCTATGAGAACTGCGCTATGTTTAACAATCGAACACTGTATAACTAATGGTTAATCGTAATACATTTGCAGGCAGTGTCTGGTGTTTCTCTCGCTACACGCAAGAAGTAAGTCGTCGTTTTCGTTATGATACGGCCCGGCCTCGAGAATTCGATCTGGATCGATTCTGAAAGGAGGATCCAGATGGGAGGAAGGGAATGGGTTGCCTCGTTCGTCCTGCACACACACAACCCCCCACTGCGAATAAAGTAAAGAATCACGCATCATAAAACTCGCAAATTGGCCATACGATCGCCACGCGAGACGGCCCTGCCGTCGTTTCTTACGTAACGATTTCTATCTGTGTATTACTCGCTATACAGTCTGCATTTACATTTCGAATTAGGTCTCGATTTTACGACATAACGAGCCGCGCAAAATGCGGATCTTTGTGTTTCCTTTTCCGCGCCTGTCGCCAATTCAACGCGATACATTTTATAATTTATTGGTGGGAGTCGCAAACTGCCAGGATTGATGATTGGGCAACTAGACTGCGGATTTTTATGCGAATACGTATTTCTGTTGGCGAAGAAAAGAAATGGGTCTTCAATGGGAAGATGCTGCATCACTCTTTGCTGGCATCGCTCTTTACGAGTTTGTATCAAATCACCGACGGTATTTTAATCGACGCCATCTGACCTACATTGATTTCGCCGACAATATTAATTGATCGACGTGGTGAAGTTACAGACATTATTTCAATCGACGTTCGTTTCACCGACATTGACTTCGTATTTACCAGAGTTACATCTTAGTTGACTAACTACAGGATAGATCACCCATTTTTAGCAAACATCGTAAATTGTCAGACTTGGATCAAAGTTATGTAACAAAATTGTACAAAAGTATACTAAATTGAATGATAGAAGTAGTACAAAATAAAGGATGGTCTACTCGTTATTAACATTGAGATAAAAGTGATACCTTGGATTAATTATGTATATTTTTTGAATTGACAAAGATAATGTCTTATAATTTTGTCCACGTGAAATTGTATTATCTTGATTTAAATTGACCAAAGTATAGATTAACGATAAATGGTTTTATTTCACGTGTGACGCTCTTTAATATGAATACAAAATTAGGGTTTCGTCTCAGATATTTTTAAGGAGTCTTATAATCTTGTCCAGTATATGTACATATTATTATAGACTTGGATTTTAGGGCTCAATTATGTCGAAAACTTTACTTTGTATATCTTTGCATATTACACATATTCTATGACTTTATGCACACTTACATTTCCCATAAATGTATAAAAATCCGTAGTCGAGTAATTAGTATTTCACGGGAAGGACAAAAATTCTTTGCATAATCAGCTTTGATAGCTGCAAAAAAAGATGTTGCTTACGATAGAACGTTGATGAAACAAGGTATATAGGTTGAAAGTCAAAGGGTGTTTGAAGCGTATTCAAGACGAGGTTTAGTTCGTAAACATATTTTTCCGTTTAACAATAGACCCGACGCAATATAGAAAACGCGTCGAAGAGCAAGTAGTCGCGGTCCGTCATTAGTCAGACGCGCGATAGCTTAACCCTTCAGGATCTCAATTAAACTTAATTTCGTGTAATAAATTTTAATTCTGTACCAAATAGAATCTAACGTAAAATTCAATAGCATAAGAATCTGTGAAACAAATTTGTACAATAATTTAATATGTCAGAAACAATTTAACTATTCCCATATGAGTTAAACGAAATGGTTATACATCTTCGGTTATTCTTAACCTTTCGCGAACTATGCGAGGCTAAATTAACCCCGACAATTTTAAAATTGCTGTAATATCGCTGTCTGTCGTTCCTCCTCATTCATTTAAATAGTATTATGCTGCATTCTTCGCTATTGATTATTATAATTTGTTTATTACGTTACTGCTACCTTAACTACTATCTCATTATTATTCTAATTATTTTATTCTTACTATTAACTTTATTTATCTTGTGCAACTGCTACATTTTAATACACGTTAATTCAACAAACAAATAAAAAATATATTTTAAAAATTTACGCATACTTTCTGAGCGTTAGCGTGGCTGAAATTAAGACGTTACCGATTCGTATCAAATGTTATATCGTACATGGATAACGTTCAAGGTAAAATTAACCCCGCACAGTTCACAACTCGACTTTTATTCGCCCGATTTGCGAAGGGTTAAGCATATGTCCCCTACCACCGACGAAACGAAGAAACTTACGCGGTACTGAACAAGGCAAATAAAGAAAGTTCCCGTAAAATATAACAGACGCGCAAAGAAGCAGCAAGTAGACACGGTCAATCGCTTCTCGGGCTTAATTTTAAAGTTAGATGAGACCCATCGTGTCTACTCTTCCGAGCATTTTAACGTCAAGATATTCGCGTCGTATCCGATACACTTTATTTCCATGACGAACGAGACCACCGCTCGTGTGTGTGTGTACGTGAGGGGCGGTGAATTTCTCGACACAGAAAGCTCAAGATCGCAACTAGGGAGAGACCTCGAGGATAATTGTAGCTCGGCAGCCGCGAACGTCCTTTCATTTGGCAGGCGTTCGCGGCGAAACGTCGCCACATAGTCATCGCGATCCCCGATATCTATACGCGACATGGTGGCCCGTAACTCGTCCCGTATTAAGTATATTAAACATTGTCGGAGCTCTCTGTGTGCCAGGGAAACGTGACGTCAGGGATAGAGCGTGCGTAGGATGTATGGGGCGAGGAAGAAGGTTTTAATCTACGGGAGCTCTCTCCGGGAACGCAGGTCGCTCCTGAAAACGAATTAAAATCTGTTTAATAGAATTTTAGCGTGAACGGGGGAACGTGGAGGGGTGTCGGGCCGGACGGAAACTGTCAAAGGAGAGAGGTAATCAAAGGCGGAGCAGGCTCGATGAGAGGCCAAAGCGTGGCCGTGACAATTTATCCTTCGCCTCTCCCTTCTCCTCGTCCGCCTGGGATCCGATGGACGTGCAGCAGCTCTCTGCGCCCCTCTGCAAATCCTTCGTTAAAGGGAAACTTGCGAGCTGCGAGCGCGCACGCGTAAACGGACTTACCTCTCGTAACTTCTACAAACTAATTTCACTAGTCTCTAATTGTATTGTGTGCATCTACGAATGGGAGCAACAACGTCGTCCGACTGACGCCGGTCACTTTTCCTTTTTCGATCAGGGCAGACACTCGCGAACAGGCTCACGCTTAACAGCCTTTCGCGTAAGTACTAACTCCGCGAGCCGGTGCTCGCTAATTGCCGCACGCTGATTATACGTGCCACGCTTCGAACTCCGAGCGCGATCTCGCTCGGATTCGCTTTGGATATTTCTTACGTTCACGAAGGAGTCGCCTGTTAGACTGCGTAATCGACATGTCGATGCTCGGGTCGTTTACCGTGGCACATGGGATATATATTCGATTCAATTCGGTGCGAAGTTTGAGTTCGAGAAGGAATCGTTTAGCGCGTGTATATTTAGTCGTAAGATTCTCCGTTGACCCGCTTCTGTCGAGATCTTTATTGAAATAGTTGCAGTGGCTACAAAAAGTATTCGAACATCACTGTATTTTTACGTTTATATACTGCTTGATAAGATTCAATTATGGTTAATTTTCTATCGTTTAATAGCACTTTATGTGACTACATTTAGGTTCAACGATGGAAAATTTGGTATAGTTGAATCTAATTAAGTGGTATTTCAATGCAAAGATGCAATGGTGTACGAATACTTTTTAAAATAAAGATTTCAAGTATAGATAACATATACGAGGTGTTTTAAAATATATGGGCATAACGCCAGAGGAGGATTCAGTATACTAAAATAAGAAAAAAAGTTCATATGAACACGCCCGATATGAACTTGTTTCCAAATTATAGCCATTTTCGTATTATAACTAATTTCACAGACACCGTTGTTGTCATATCGCATTGTTCTATTATGTTATCGGATGACTGCGGATCTTTAATAAAACTAAGATAGAGATTATTTGCATTCCTTAAATATTGCAACAAGTGCCTTATTTTGAATATTTGATGTATTTGTATGTATTATATACATTGCGTGCTTTTTTGTACATCTGAATTCTCTATAAACGAATAAAGATCCGCAGTCTAATTATGTTATTGTGTGGTATCAGTATTTACGTGGCAGAGAAGAAGATCGTATACGAGATAAGAAACGTAACTTAGAAACAGTTGAAGGAAGCAGTAAATAGTTATAGGAATTGCTGGAAATGAGGTCGTACCTTGCATACGTTTATATGAACTTTGTTTCTTGTTTTAGTACTTATTTGTGCTGAATCCACCCCTAAAGACACGCCCACGTATTTTGAAACTCCCTGTATATTTGAAGACTGGGGGAAAAAAGGTAGAAAAACTTCGATTATAAAATCATTGAACCATTAGAATAACTGGAGGTCGAATTAGGAAAGCATTTAGCGATAAATCGATGAGTACAAATTAATATAGGGATTTAAATCGGAGAGCTGGTTCAGATTTATTCCAAGAGTCTCTTCGATCGACGAGAGTCCTAGAGAAATAGGGGATGCACTTCTAAGTGCACGTGCCCTCGATGCACTTACAGGTTTTGTACTCCACTCACCCTTTTGTAGATCATATTCAACTTTTTGCTAAACAAATTCACCCTATTGCAAATCAAGTTTACCTGCTTCAATATATATATATAGATAAACTCCATTAAAGAAGCATTTTAAAAATATTAAAACGCCACGCAAAGAATATTTTGGATGATTATTCGAGCAACGAATATTTCGTGGATGTTATTAATCATTCTCCTGCAACTATTACCTCCATAGATTGTCATAATTATTACATAAATTTGTGTATATAAAATTACCACGAGCAGCTGTAGAAAAACCATTATAAATGAAACTATATATACTGTTAAATAAGTATTTTATATTCATTATTTTGCATTTTGGAAGAGTAAATTTACATTGGATTTTATTTTTATTACAATAGTTTAAGACAATTACGTTAAAATAAGAGAAACCAGGTGAATATACCACTTAAACAACGATTACGAATTAGTTTTTATTATAGATATTATAACGAATTGTACTATTTAAAAACGTACTTATTTTTCACAGTTCGTCAAACTTTCAAATAGTTATACTGAATAATTACAGAAACCTGTATATCAGTGGTTTAATGCACACACGTTGTATGTCCACTTTTGGTCAAGTTTGAGTTACGATATGCAATAAATAGATCTTGATCGTCTCTCATGTTGCATAAATATCGTATATATTTACCTACTTTGCAGAACATGTTAAAATAGTATTTTTATTTATGGTATGTCCTCGCATCCATCATTTTTAGTGCACAAACGGTGTATGTCCGTGACAAAGGACACGTAGGACACGTGTTTTTTCTATGAAAATTTAAGCCACAATATTTACTACTTTGCTCCCTTTTACGTCAGTTTACATATAAAAGTTTAGTTTCACTCCTGTTAACAATAAATTGAAATGTCAAAGTTTATTTTTGTTAATACCGTGTGGACTTAAAAATGCCAGTTTGTTAGTAATTTTATTTTTCTAATGTACCTTTATATGCCAAAGTTTATTATTATTTTTATCATTTCATTATTGCGAAGCTTGAACTCCAAAGTTCCTTTGTTATTATAACGAAATGATAATACACGAAAGGTGAACATACAACAAAGCTAATATAATAGTCAAGATAATATAATAATTTAAGATTGAAGTCAAGATAATATGATGATAATAATAATTTAATTACTTAAATACATTCATTACTATTTGTATCATAAATACAACACCACACGTGCAACAAAAAAGAGTATCTATTCGATTATGAAATACTGCTAAATCTTTGAACCTATTTTTCTCGAAATCATTAAAAATGAACATACAACGTGTGAATTAAGCTATCGATATCAGATTTAGCTATTTGACCATAATATTGTCGGTACTTCTAGTCCTAACCCCTTGCTTTATAACAATAAGTTACACTCATGGTATTATATGTACGATAATTACGACAAAACACGCTGAAACTATTAATAAACTTTAGTTAACATCATTTCAACTTATAAGATCGTAAGATTAACCCTTTGCACTCGAAAATGATCAAAACTGGTTCATTGTATTCACTTATTCGTATATTATTACTACTAAACGCGAATAGTAAAAGTAAAGAGGCGAAATTTACAAATAGCAATAGAAGATAAAAATTCTTTTACAATAGATATATATAAAACATGAAAGTAGAGAACAATGTTGGCGACTGAGTTACCTTTCGATTGCAAAGTGTTAATGGATGCTAAGTACAAATTAAGTGTAATATTTTGGTGTTTTCCATTGGACTCGGCGTTATGGTAGAGAATAGCTAACGAAATAACCAAAATAGTAAATAATCTTCGAAAGAATTCGTAGGGCAATGGGTTAATAAACGAGATCTCCGCATAGCAGCTGGCCGGGCGATCCGCGGCGAGGACGTATGCACCAAGCCGTAGCTGCACTACTGCCATGTACCGGTGCACACGATCTCAGTATTCGTGCCGTTCCACGCAGCCCGTGTCCTGCTGAATGCGGAGAGCAGGTGTACGGGCGAGTAGCAACGCGACTGATTATACCGCCGCCGCGGTTCCCGATTGTTACTAACTCCGCCAATGTGTTTTGTAAGCCTTTAATCTGGCTTCGTTAAGACCAGACACGGGGAAACAGCCGCGAGAATTATTCCGCTGGGTGTTAATCGTAACCGGGATCAAGCCGTATGAATTACGAGCAACAATAATCTTGCTCGTTTGTAAAGTACGAGAAAGAACTTCGCCGGGTTTGGTGAAATTGAATAGGGGCTCGGATTAATTTTATTGCGGTTATATTTCAATTATACGGGGCTGAATGCCAAGAAGGGGATTCGGATTGGAAAGTTTCTTGGTAAACAAAGTAATTTCAATTCTGATAGTCATTTGCGGAAGAGGATAACGTCGGGTCAGGAACCTGGAAGGTCTGTAAAGGGAACTCGATGTCCCGACCGGTCGACCGTCAAATTGCACTGTCTTCGGATTAAATTTCGATGAAACCGGGGAAGAGGTCGTTTGCGTTTCGACGATGTGCAGTTGGTGGATAGCTGAAAGTCGTTTTATAAAGTGTTCTTCGACCTGCAATTGGAAAAGGAATACCGCTGGCTTGAGCCACGGTCTTCCATGTATTCCGTTGCAAATGGGCTTCTTTGAAAATTAACGCTTTGCAGTCGGAAAAAAATAATAATGTGAGATCAGGACTAAAAGAAGTTTTAAAACGAACTATTAACGATATTAATTTGAATTTCTTGTCGTAAAAATTGGCCAATCTTGGTCAACTAGATAATTGGCCAATGATTAACTATTGAAATTTTGTTGTAATGCAATTAGAATTAGAATAGTTGCTTAAACCTATTCGGTCGATAAAAATAATTTCCAACGAAACTTTACTTACATCGAGATTTTTATCGAATCCCTTTTAAACGTTTGCAATTAATAATTGATTCATTTTTTTTTTCAATCCACGATTAACAGTTTCATTAATCAACCAAATCAATCGACTATTTTCCCAGGATTAATTTCTTCGATCAACGATCGATGGTTAATCTTTTTAATCGTAAGCATTAATCAGTCAATCGGATTAAAATTTTTAACCAATTGATGTGGAACTCTGCTGTATACCGAAGAATCTAATAATCGTAAACTCGAATGGATCGATATTTTACGTGCATCTGCTTAATTCCTAACCGGTAAACGATGCGTTAAGATAGTTTCCGTTGCACGATAATCACGCGGCAAGTTCCCTAATGAATTCACAGTTTCATAAATATTTGCTTTTACGAACGCTCCCTTCCTTTGACAGGCGCACTTCGCCGGTATTAATACCCTAATAAAACTGATCATGCAAGATTTAGGAGGCGCTCTCTGAACGATCTTTGAATCCCGACCTCTTCATCATAGTTTCATCAGATCCCCATGATACAGTGTCAAAGAAGAAATGTCACGAGTCCAAAGAGACGGGTTTTAATAACGGAGTCGCCGGATCTCACGGTGGGCTGGCACTGATGTGCACAATTTTTTTATGATGTCTCGGGTCGAATTAAATATCAAAGTAACCTGCCAACCAGAAGTGAACGCATTAAAAGGTTAATAAACCACCTGAAACTTGGAAGCCGGTTGCAAGAAAGTGGCGCAAAGCCTTGTAACCTCGATTAACGTTACTGTTCTATTTTCAATTTAATCCGGGGAATTCGAGAACTCAAGCGAGTACAGTAGAACCTCCGTTATATGAACACCCGTTACGCGAACCTTTCATTATACGAACGCTCTATTATTTGAACGTTCTACCGTTAACGTAGCATAGGATAGATTATTCGTTCTCGTGTAGAATCATTTGGGGGCTACTTGACCTCCTTACCATTTTAATGTCACGTGCGACGTTACTAGTTTAGAGTGGAGTAAGACAGCAGTATTTTTAAACCTATGGGAATTGAGTTAATCAATTGGTTTCGATATAATTGAACTACTAAAATCCTGATCTTTAATAATCTGTATATACGAGGATCTATGAATGTATATACGTGAATCTATATATGCGAAGAGCAAAATTGAACGAATGAAAAATAATTTATTTACATATTCTAATAAGAGACGAAAGGATCTTGATACGCATAATAATTAACATTTACTTTACTGTAACAGAGGTATAACAATTTTACAATATTCTCTTTAATTTAGTAGTTACATAATTTTGATTATGACTCAATTGTACATCACCCCAAAAAGAATAGAAAATAAAAGTTTTATAAGACTTTTGCACCTAAAACAGTTTCAATTCGTCTGGACGTACTGTCCACTAAATTTTTACATATTTCTAGAGGAATTGCATACCACTGCTCTTTAATTCTTTCCCATAATTCGTCGTGATTTCATAGAGGGCAATCATTTGTCCCACACTTGTTGTTTAAGTATTTCCCATAGATTTCCTATGGAATTCAATGTTGGACTTTGAGGTGTAATGTAATTATATATAAATCTATGATTAACTCCACAAATTCTTGAACATTGACCAAAAAACAAATACCTGGTCGTATTCTATATAAGTTTCTTTGATTTATTCGTCCTGGAATAGAAGCTATTTTAATATCTAACGAAGGAATAATTCAAGCATGCATTACATCTGTAGAAGTTCATTAATTTCATATTAGATTTATTTAACTTTTCCATAAATTTTATATTTGTGGAGCATCATTTTGTACCTCAAAAATATAAGTGTTTTTAGTTCCACGTCATCGTATTTGATCGAAAGCTTTTTGCCATGGGTTGTATTAAAACAATCATGTGATTTGGCATTCATATGTTTAATCTCTTTGATTTTGTCACGAAAAGAAAAAAAGATTCTTTTCAATTTTGTACAATTTGTATTCGTTCGCTTCGCCTAAATCAAATCTGGTTCTAAACGTATCATAAAAAATTCTCCGACGCGAATGCTACGTTGCCTCCCAGTTGCTTCGTATAACGGAGATTCTACTGTAACTGTTGCGGAGGATCGTAACAAATTCGCCGAGGCTTTTGCACGATTTGCAAAAGGAACGGTGGCTCCGGTATTCATGCGGAACCCGGTTCTGCTCAAATTTCCACCCCCTACTACCTACCGGCAAAATCGATTCTCGCAGCGAGCGACGAGAAGCGTAAACACGGCCGCGAAGAATCTATTGAAGCAAGGATAACCTACGTCCGCGACGTACGAGAGTATTTATGCGACGGGGGAGCAAACGCGGCCGTGGAAAATGCTCGTGAAGGGAAAGGCGGAAAACGATCTCTCAAAAGGGTTCGACGAATGAATGGATCCCTCAAAGAGGAACGGTGTTTTCGACCGTCGGCACTCTCTGCTCCTCTTTGCCGCGAAGACTAGCCCAGAAATAGCAAAGGGGTAGATATTTGAATTCGCCCACGTGTTGGCCGCGTGACGTCACGCCGACCGTGTGGGCGTTGCGAGAGGGGCGACCGTTGGGTGCTGGTGTAGCAGCAAACCAGAGGGTGGGGGCGAGTGAAATGCGGAAAGAAGAATGCTCCGTGGAGAAATGGGGGATGCGCGAATCAACGGAGGACAAAGGATAGAAAGAAATGGAAAATGGGCGAGATACGGAGGATGAGGGAAAAGGGGGGGGGGAAAGTGGGTGATTCTAGGGGCTGTACTTAGGTATTTGGTGTTCGAGGAAGTGTAGTAAAATTGATTGGTTGAGAAGATACAGAGAAATCGAGTGGCATATATCAGATTTGGCAAAATACTGGGGGAAATGTGGAAAAGCGATGCAAAAGCGACGGGGGAAAAGTGAGAGATTCTAAGGGCTGTACTTAGGTATTTGGTGTTCGAGGAAGTGTAGTAAAATTGATAGGTTGGGAAGATACACTAAAATCGAGTGGCATACATCAGATATGGCAAAATACTGTGGAAAATTTGGAAAAGCGATGAGTAGACTGCGGATGTGTGTGCAAATGTGAACATTTAAATATATTTAGCTGTTATAATAATTTAAATAGAAGTATGTTTTGCCCCTTAAATATTACATTATAATGTACATATTAGGTGTACCAATCAACAATCTGACTTTTTTTTTACCCAAATTAGCATCTATTTTGAATTAAATCTTATTTCCTACTTTATATGTAATTGTAATTATATGTAATTGTTATAATATAATTGTAATTTTTCATACAATGAGTTTATTAACTTGTTTAAAAACAGTGGATTACTTATTGGTGCGTCTAATGTTTGACTTTCGATATTTTACATATCTTTTACGTTTGTATGCACTGCAACATTTGTTACGTATTTAAATTTGCTATAAATTGATAAAGATCCGCAGTCTACTTATTAATAATTAAAATCGTAGAAAGTGTCGATTATTGGGTGCTTTAACCGAATTCATTTGCATTTAATAATCTTCAATTTTGTATGCTGAGACATCAATTGAAGTCGGCATTAAATTCAGTGTTTTTTTGCGTATTTAGACCATAAATTCATCAGGAGTGAGACTCATCGCTATAAGACAAAGGGTTAAAAGGTGAAATAAAATACTTCATGTGGGAGGAGTATAATAGAGTTATTAAGCTGGGAATTATAGCAAGTAACAGACAAAATTAACGTCATTCAACATCTCTGATGTTACAGACCAATATTCTTTATTAACCCTTTATAATGTCATATCACTTGATATTTCAAAATTTCTTTGTACTTAGCGTAGGTGTTGGAATATATTACTATACCATTATAGTATGAAGTGACGCCGAATAACTAATTTAGAATAACTATTATTGCATAGTTTTCTGGTAACTTCAATGTAAAATTGTAAATACCTTCAATTTTTCTCTTAATTTTATTTTATTTAAAGATGAAATTTCATTTCAATCTGTAAACTAGGAATCAACAATTAATGTATGACTGCTTAGCATCAATACGATAGTAAAGAAATACAATGCAGTGAAATTAGTTAGACTTAAATAAGGGTTAAGCTGTTTAAATCGTGTAGATTTTCTGTCAAAAATCAACTCAAATCAAGCTCCTCGTGCTACTTTGTAGAAGTAATTTAACAGCGGTGCCATCATTAGAAGAATTAATCTATTTTTCACTTCATCGAACAAAATTGTATAATACTTGAAAAACATTCAGATAACGACTCGAATCTTCTCTTTTTTACTACAAATTCTCACGAAACTTTTTCCGCTACCAAATATCTAAAGAAAATATAGGCGAACGTTGCAGAAAAGTTATTCAGAAATCAAATTTTAGGAGAATATAATTAGATCACTTCAGTAACACAATATAATAGTATTGAATAACACTTTGGATGTTTTTTGGGTTAATAGTCGATCTTCAGGATCAATTCAAGATGGATAAAATTTTAGGAGAATTTAATTCGAGAATTTCAGCAACGCGATACAACAGCATTGAGTAATACTTTGTATGTATTTTGGGATTATTAGTCGATCTTCGAGATCAATTCAAGATCGATAAAATTTTAAGAGAATCTAATTAGATAATTTAAGTAACGTGATACAACAGCATTGAGTAATACTTTGTATGTACAAATACCCAACTTTGGGTTGACAGTCGATCTTCAAGATCAATTTCCAATCTTTAAGTTGCCGATTAAAATAAATTAATGTCACAAGAAAATTTCCACCCACTTATCCATCGTTTGTTGAAAAGGAGAAAAAGGAACCCGCATAAAGGTGCACAAAGAAAAATTGGATAAAAAGTGTAAAAGGGGGATGAAAGGAGGCAAGTTATAAGAAGAAGAGAAGAAAACTAGGCAAAGGGTATATAAGATACGAAAGAATCAATGCAACGAGAAGACCGGAGAGAGTAGAACCCGAGAATTCCCGCAGGATACCGTACGATATGCCACGATACACGATCGTGGAGATCCGATCAAGGATTTAACGGCTAGGAGGATAGCTCGGATACCGATCAGGAGTCCACGCATCCCTGGTCAACTCCATATTCCCGGGAAGAGGATTGGAAAAATTGGAAGAAACTTCTCCGACAAGGATTTCTTCGCTCGATATGCTCACGAACGGCAAAAACGAGCTTAACCTTCGCATTTCCATAGAGAATCCCTTTAAGGAGGGGTGCGGAAGTTGGCAACACAGCGATTCAAAGCTGCATCAATCTAGAGCTGTTCGTTGCGAGATACGCGAGTACTTCGGTACTCGGTGGGATATTTGGGTGAGCATAAATAATCTCAGAAAGGTGACCGATAATTTTGTCACAGCGAAAAGTTCCTCCAAACATCGTGCTTTACAGCGTATTTAAAAATATTAAATATCCGTGTGGCAGTAATCGTTCGACGAGCTCGCGAAAAAGTCATTCCCATCGTGGCTCTGGTCGCACTTCGAAAACTAGTGGGAAGATCAGGCAGTAGTGGAAAAAAAAAAGATGTCGACGGAAAGAGAAGAAAAGATGAACGAGGACAAGAGAGATGCGAGGGGAGATCCCACGCGAGGCTACTCGATGATGCGCACCTCGATGAATCGGTTCACAGTTCACCGATCCCCGTCACTAATCAACTGTGAACCACGTACGCGTATTCTCTCTGCCTCGGCCGGTCCGCTCTTGGAAAGCAGCTCGAATGCGTCGCATAAAAGCGACGGTGTCGAGTGTTCTCGTGAACACGGGGAATCTCCCCAGCATCGGTAACCTAAATTTACTCATTAGCCAAGAAGGTACCCGGTTACACTTCCCCCGCGCCGCCTTCGCGATAATGCGGTATCGCTTTTCATCCGCCACTCCATTCGAGCCGATTCTCTACCGCACCCGCGTAGACCTACTTTCCTATTTCAAATATTTCTCTTACTCGAATATTTTTTCGGGCCAACGGAGAACTTCCATCCTACGAAACCATTTTTCTCTTTCTTTCCAATTCGAATTAACACCGCCTGCCGACGCACGCGAAGCGTAACAATACGGCGACAAGTTTTTTGGTTTGTAGCTTCGTTTTCTACGTTCCGTGTGGATCAATCATAGTTAACCTTTTTTTCTTTCACGGACCGTACATATATATGTTTGTAACGTTACGCACACCGCAACACGGTATGGTGTACACCGTAAGGGGTCGCGAAACTTTTTTAGGCGCGAGCAAGAAATAAAATAGAAAATATTGGCGGGACAATTTAATTTATTATAAAAACTGATAAAGACTCAGAAAATGGTATATTTTGAAGATTCCTTAATACCGATGCAATGAATGAATCTGTGACTGCATTTCTGAAAAGGTATCCCTGATTTACACGATAGAACTCAAAACCGAAATGTAACTAAGTGTTTGTTTAAAAATTAGAGCGATACTTGAGGTTGAGACAAACTTATGTGGCGCATGGGCCGCAGCTTGAGTATAGCTGATATGGATAGTGACAATGCTAGATATAAAATTGATTTGCCATACATCATGAAGTCTGTTTGAACATTATTATAAAGATGCTTTTGTTAACCATCCCAATTGCTTACACGTAACTTTTCTATTCCCATTTTCTCTTGGGAATAGAATTCAATACTTCCCAAATATATTTACTAGTTATGGTCGTTTTTTATATTTTAAAGAGATTCACTTTCTTCATTTTGAGTCGATTGAAGATCCGTCTCATCCAACCATTAACGCTCAAATTATTCTTCAATTTATGAGTCTAATGTGACCAAATATCATTGCAAAAATTTGATTGCTGACCGTACCTAATGGCCAGCCACATTTCGTGTAAAATATTTTTATATTACCTATTATTTATTAGCAGCTAAAAATCATTATAGCGATAGTTATTTATCTTCAACAAACATTACATTCTTGTACATCTTAAATCATTTACATGTAGTCTGCATATTAAACTTCTTTCGCTACTTTCTCCATTGATAATGTATAACCTGGTGAAATTTGAGAGTGAAAGTGATCATCCTCACAAATATCCATATCTTTCGTTCCAGAATATTTCTCCAATATATTTTCAATTTCTTTGTCACTATCCATATTTAAGTGGTTTAAAAAATTAATTTCTTTTAAAAATCATGAAGAAAGTTCAACTGTTAACATTTATCGCTACATCACAATCATCTTTGTCTCGTACATAGCAAATGTAAGATATCTCAACGAGCCTCTAGCGACACTATTTAAAACACGAGATATCTCGTTATCCATTCGCTACGTATCTTTTATAATTTCCCAAGTTTATTTGCCATCTGTTACACGGTAACGATAAGCAAATCTTAAAAAACAAAAGCAAGGATAAAATAAGGAAATCTATATGACGAAGTATAGATATTTTGCTCAGTGTCTATCTTCTTAAAATCTGCTACAATTGTCCACAGGTTTGAAACGCTTGAGTCTGCGGTTGTCCAAGAAGCTACGCGTTCAGATATAAAATTTCTAGCGCCGTGTTCGATTCCTTCTCGTCTCGAATAGCGAAAGGGTTAAACCGATTCGTGTCACATTCCGGCCTCGCGCTCGAAAGTCGACTCCTGGAAAAAAAGCGGGAGCTTTCTTGCCGGTTGCGAAGCGTTAATCGCTTTGTAAACACACGCGTGCACGGTACTTGGGGAGCTTTTTAGACTGCATGAGCATCGGATCGGTCGATTACACTTTCCTTCGGCGGCTCGCCTGTAAATATCGCGATACAGGTGCACACATTCTCCGTAAACCAATTATCCACTGACACGGAAAGCCTGTGCTCTCCTCGTGCACCGAGTTTCAAGGGCAAAGCTGACCCTCCCGACCAGCTCACCCTCTCTAATGTCTCTCCGTCGCAGCCGATCGTCTACACCAGCCTCTGACGGTAATTCGACGGTGGATTTGACGTTTAACCGCGTCGCTGCTGAATTATACGACTGGCGCCGCGGGGATGTGACATTTCGAAAGAGTAACGGGCCAATATTGCTGTCAGTGGCGATGAACTTTGAACGTGTGCCACGCGATACTACTTCTGCCCGCGAGATTTAATGTACACCCTAATCCCGATAGCTTCTACGTCATTAAAACTACCCCTTCGAACGATTGTTACCCGTCATTCGCGAAGTATAAATATTAGAGGTGTACGGAACCGGGGCGGAAAGTTTTTTTCACGATCCGGACGAGGTATCCTTAAACTTTCGGGATTCTAGAGATACTCGGAATTCCCGAACGAGTTGAGATCCTTAATACAGACTTCTCGCGATAAATGCGCATAGTTCGGTTCCGAGCGATGTGCGTTTATCGAAGGAGTCTTACGTTCTTTGCATTTTGAGAGAGAACAAGTGAAAAAGAAACGACTGAAAGTCGAATGAATCGAGGAAGTCGAGTGAGAATCGAAAAGGTTCTGGAAATAACCGTTTCTGATTGAGGCAATTATGAGAAGCAAAATGATCTCCCAACTATTATCGATATATCGGCTTAACATTACTTCGGTTCTCGTAATTGTTTTAAGAACTGAAACCGATATTATAACTGTCTTCAACCCCTGAAGTCAAATAAGAGGCCGCGATTTTCCCTGCACGAATGAGACATTGTTAACGCGGTCACAAAACCTCTTCATTTTTCATTTTTTGTTGATAAAACTTTTACCAGTGTAATCGTGAAGTTAATTAAGCTTCGTTGAAATTGTGTCAATGACTTTCAAGCAACCCATCCGCGATTCCGCGCAGACCTCTAATAAATACACTCGTACAAATCGCGGAAGAACGATCATCAATTTTATCGCAACTTGGTCAAGAAAATGTCACTTCCTCCGCGCGCCAACGTACTGCCCGTCTACGAAAAGAAGGCAGACGAGTCTTTGCATCCTCACTGTAGATATGGTCTACTGTCTTCCCTATAACCACGCGCCGCCTTCGTTATTAAACCACTGTCGATCTTTAACGTCTTTGGTTAATACTGAACACGGCACGTGCGCGAAGGAAAGTAGTAGATCGTAATTAGAACGGGGATGTAAATACTTGCGTGCCTTCTTGTCGCGGGCGAATAGTACTCGATGTTCATTTCCCTAAATCGCGTCACGATTTTCAAACAATTATCAAGTGAAAATTAGAATTAAATCTGTTGGAAGCCGATTTATATCGATATAATCGAAGAAGTAATAGTATCGCGAGTATCGATATAAAAGTTGAAGTTACACCGTGTACTGATACTTGAACTCGACGATCGACGTAAAGAAGAAATATAAGAAGAATCGTGCATGGACTCACCCTTCTCGGATTCGTCAGGCTCGTCGCTAGCACACTCGGGTGTGCTTCGTTCTTCCTCGCTGCTGCTGAAGCTCCTCTGTGTCTGAAGAACACCCTGACCACCCACCGATTGCGGGGGGTGCGCGCTCTGCGTTTGATGCACCGAATGTTGCTGTGGAGGATGCACCGCGCTTCGAGGTGGGCCCGCTTCTACCGTTGGCGGGCCATATGTCATCGCGAGGTCCGTGTCCTGATCCTGAAAATCGAAAACATAAAATTGCATGGAACAGGGAAAATATACAGGCTGTCCGAGATTTTAACGGCCAAACTTCGTCGGCGTACTCTTTGAGTTTAAACGAGCAAAAAATGGTTTATAAACGTACATTGTTTGGTACTTTATTCGACAGTTGTGATACCTATATGAAATAGCAATGAATAGTACCTACTACGATACACTTTACGCTTAGCTTTATTTTTATTTAAGCCAGGAAACGTTTACTATATTTGGGAAAATGTTTTCGATTAAATGGGATAATATAAAATTAGCTAAAATGCTAGGTTTTTGTATGCAATTAAAGTGCTATTACACATATGTATATAAAATGTATTAGAAAATTTTGAAGATAACACGAGGCAAAATTAGTTAATGAGAAAGTGTTTAAAATAAATATAAGTTTTAGAAAATTATAGAATTATCATGGAATAAATTTTATCTATAACGTGGACGCAGAAATATTAGTAAATATAATATTAATATAAATGTTTGTTAGAGTATCGTTTATCTCTTCGTAGATTAATATAAGATAAGAAATATAGGAAGGTACTTTATTCTTTCGTCATTTTTCATATTTCTTTTAAATCGTTGCCTACATCGGTAATCCAATAATTTTGTTATTCGTTGTATATTTGCGTAACATTTTCTTCTCACTTAAACCCAAAGTAAAGTACGTCGACGAAGTTTGTCCGTTGAAACGTGGGACACCCTGTAGAAGACACCAAATAGACACCAAGTTTCCCACAGAGTTTCATAGTTTCACAGAGAAGACAGCGCAGAAGCAAGATGCCACAAATGTAATGAAATGAAATGGAAAGAGGAAAATGAGAGTGAAAGAGCAATGTGCTTTATCCTGGCTCCGATTTTCTCTCGATTGCGAACGAGTCTCGTGAAGCACGGTTAGCGAAGTGGTAGAGACCAAGATAAAGCAGGCATAGAAATTCCAAGTAGTAAAGACCAGGGATAAAGCAGACACATCGAAATTCCCTTCGATAACTTCGTTCCAGGGGATCTGGTGGCTGGCTTTTCGAGCACCCGCCTACGTAAGAATATCGTTAGAGTCGGGCTTGCTCTCCTACGAGCCTCGCAGCTCGTACAAGCTGCATAACTTGTTGAATGTTTAATTTCCAAGTCCCTCTCGAGCGTCTAACGTCATCGCACGTGTTCGATCCAGGCTTGAACCAATGGAGAGAACGGTCCCACTCACCGGGTAGATCGGTCGCTGTCTCGGGTAGTTCTGCTGTTTCATAAGACCGTCGATCTCGCCTCGATACAGATTCGGGTCATCCTCGGCGTACGCGTCCGGATGTCGCGGCGGTTGCTGCGCTGGATGCGACGGAGCTACGTGGGGCATCGGCAGGCTTCTCGAATGAGGCGAAACGGACATATCCACTCCGCTATCGCTCGTCGACAATCGACGCCCTGGGCCCTGTAATCGCCAGCAGAAAACTGCCATTTTTTCGTGCCGCAATCCGGCCTTCGATTTCGCCGCGTGTGGGTTGCAGTGGTGGATGCAAACAGTGCGATTTGTTGCGTTCTTGTTTATTTTTTTTTTTTTTTTTATCATATCAGCATGTGGTGAAAATATGCGGCTTTCCGGGTGACTTTGGACAATTTACTGTACCATACATGGGCTATTAATAGTTTTCGTTCACTCGTGGCGTTCGGAAGAAACAAAGTGATGGATTTGGACGAGAATATGTTTATTTGTTTAACGAGGATTTAGTAAATATTGGGTTGTTCGAAAAATTGTATTCCGTGTTTTTAGCTTTGTTAGATAAAATAGAGTTTTGGCCTGCGAATAGATAGTATTGAGGCTATTTTATAAAAATAAAGAAAGGTGAAAGCACGCTCTTTAATACATTGTATGCTACGTACAAATTTTCTGCATTTAATATTTAGTAAACAAAGGAATGGAATTTTTGGAACAACCTAATGTATTAAGTGTACCAATGAATAATCCGTCTTTTCTTGATTTGCCATCTTCGTTACTGCAGTATTAATTAATTTGTTAAGCGAAGCCATAGGTTACCGCCAATAAACGAAAGAGGGGGTGACATTGTATTCTAATCGCAAGTATAAATTATATTGAGTTGTTCGGAAAGTTCGTAGAGTTTTTGATAATATTAAGTTCTGTTGTGTATTTGGTGGGATTGGAAAGGAATTACCTTACAATTAGTGAGACTTTGTTAAGCAGTAACGTTATTAATTTAAATAAATACTGTTCATAATTGGATCACTTAGTTACGATAATTAAGAAACAGCTTCTAGAATTGGTTAAAAGAAAGAGCGAAGATAATTAATAACTTTATTTCGGTAAAGTGACAGAAACATTTATTATATTCAATGCATCTTAATACAATTTATCGCATTTTTCATAAAATCATATCAATGACCAGGAATTCAATTCAATAGTGGCTGGAAAAAATTATTTGAAAAAATTCGTACATTTCCTTCCAATTCTAAAACTTTCTAATAGTTTTTTCTTTAACCCTTTGAGTACTATGGATGCATATGCGTGGTCGATTTTAAATACGATGCATATAGTTTAGAAATTCGAGTTAATTAACACAATGAAGAATTAATGCAAAATATTCACCAAACATGAATTTAGAAACATTCTAATAATTAATAAATACGATGACATCGATATTAAAAATCATATATACACGTAATTCATAAAACTCAATTCAGAGACTTCCTAAAATTACTTAGCACTCAAAGGGTTAATAAAACTTCCTTTCAAGTATCAAACTTTTTAACACTCATAGAATCACCAAAAAAGCATGCAAAATAATTCAACCAAACGATAATTGCTTGCATAGTGACACTGAATGATTCTCGAATATCGCTACAAGCTTTCCAAACAATCCAACATCTTTTACCTTTTTTCCCTATTAAAAGAGTAGTGGATTATTCGTTGTTGCATCTAATAAAAATATCGCTTGCAATTTTTCGTAAATATTTGGTAAACTAAATTGTCCAAAGACAGCAGCAATGATTAGTGACAATGAGCACAGTGAACACATGGTGAGATATACCAATGGCATCGCCTTGCTTCGACCGAATTCGCTTAGCGAAGTGTTTTGCAATTGTTGTAGTAGTTTTTCGTTATATATATATATATATATTTTTTTTTTGTTGTTGTTTTTGTTGTACATCCAGAGCAACAGTGCGTGCACGAGCGCTATTTAACGACCGCAGGGAGCTGGTCCCCGCAAGTCGAACATGTAAGTGAATGAAGTAAATCGTACTTGCTCTTGCTGAGAGTACTGTCTTCTGAGCAGTAACAATGGCAAATTCTCCTTTTCGGCCGCGCTGTGCGCTCTCTCGAGTTTCGGTCTTTTATCCTGAGTTTGGTCCACGAGTCCCGGAGGACCACCCACCTGCATGTCCTGCATCCTTCGCGGCATCGCGTTGTCCCCGGCGCCTAGGCCCGCCATTGTCATCCATTGTCCGGTCTTTGACAGCAGTTCCTGCTTCTTGCGACACAGAATGCACACCCATATTACCTGTAACCAAAAACGAATTCATTTACTTATTATAATGCGTACGGGTTGGTAAATCAATCGAATTTTCACCGATTCACGCTCTCCAAACAGTCGAGTTGACTTTTTTGCCGGCTCTTTGCACGTTTTTAAGTAGCAATCGCGTGGATTTCTAGCCGACATTAATTCATAGCGTTGTAAACATGTCTAGTGTTTTGTTCGCTCTATTATGTTTCTCTGCTTTATATTCACTGTACAAAAAGGACTGATGTCCGTTTACAAATAAGTAATAATAATGAATGGAAATAATCCTTTAGTGTACAGACATTATAATTAATAGACAGTGGATTTTTATGTAGTTTCATTTTTATTTTTAAGGGAAGCTAAAGGAAATGGAACCTCGATAGAGAGACTATTATTACCAGTTATGTTATTTTAGAACAGTGTATGTTTCGTTTTGAATATTTTACGGGATGGCCCACGCAACTGGGAAAAAGCTAAATCTTTAAGACGGTTAGAAATACAAAAACTTAGAAATTCAAAAGCTTGGAGATTCGAATACTTAGAAATCTAAAGTCTTGGAAACTTGGACGCTTGGGAATCCAAAAGCTTGGCAATTCAACCGCTAAGAAATGTAAACGCTTGGGGATCCAAAAACTTGGAAATCCAAAAGCTTGGAAATTCAGATACTTAGAAACCTAAAATCTTGAATATTCGAACGCTTGAGAATCGAAAAGCTTCGAAATTTAAACGCTTCGG
The DNA here is from genome assembly GCA_028830335.1 of Eucera pruinosa. Classification (NCBI taxonomy): domain Eukaryota; kingdom Metazoa; phylum Arthropoda; class Insecta; order Hymenoptera; family Apidae; genus Eucera; species Eucera pruinosa. The sequence continues at coordinate 9,439,160 of JAMYCR010000015.1, read as the reverse complement.
AATCCAAAAGCTTGGGAATTCAACCGCTAAGAAATGTAAACGCTTGGGGATCCAAAAACTTGGAAATCCAAAAGTTTGGATATTCAGATACTTAGAAACCTAAAATCTTGAATATTCGAACGCTTGAGAATCGAAAAGCTTCGAAATTTAAACGCTTCGGAATCCAAAAGCTTGGGAATTCAACCGCTAAGAAATGTAAACGCTTGGGGATCCAAAAACTTGGAAATCCAAAAGCTTGGAAATTCAGATACTTAGAAACCTAAAATCTTGAATATTCGAACGCTTGAGAATCGAAAAGCTTGGAAATTTAAACGCTTCGGAATTCGAAAGCTTGGGGAATTCAAACGTTTAACAATCGTTCCTTAAAGCATGAAAACATAAATATCCGAGTTCTACTTTGAGCCACTGTGAAACGATGCCGAGTCTTCTCACCTGTTAATAACCAAGTTTTAATAACGTTACATTATTGGGTCTTCCAAGAGTTTACGAGTTGTATAGAAATTTTCAAGATTCGGTAATCGTGCAGAGTTTTAGCGTTTCTCTTTTGATCTCAACTAAACGTTTGATCGTGGGGGGTAGCTAAAATAATCCATAGCGAGAGAGACATATCGCGATGAAGAGAGAGAGAGAGAGAGAGAGGGAGAAGTGCGAGGAGAGGGAAAGAGTCCTGGAACTGATCGATCCAGGTCACCGCTTGTAGCGAGGATATTAATAGGAAATTATCTATAGGAAGTCGACCAGTTACGATGCTAATTGAAACGTGTAAGCCAGTGGCGCGAGCTTCGATTTGCAGTGCTTAAAAACGCGCATACGAATACTGATCCGCGCCACTACATTCGAAGCGACACCCTTTCGCGTAGTATTCGTCGACGAGAAACCGTGTTAAAAATACACGACACCCAGAGGGAAACGGCAGAGGCAGGGGTTACCGAAAACGACGAGAAACTTCATCGTCCATCGACGTTTATATTCGCAGTTTTCGTGGCAAACTGGAAAACTCGACGATCTCTGCACGGTCCGGGAATTATTGTAAAATCCCCTTTAACGAAGTCTCCGACTCCATCGCCTTGGGCGAAATTCTTATGCAAATCCGTCGGAGCTCCGAGTAACGTTAAATTAAATCAAGCGGATCCGGCGTCGATGCAGAGTGTGGCGGCAAAATATCCAGAGGCTCACTGGGGCGACTCGCAGCCCCGCAAATTCAAGACAATATGGGAACGTCTTAACGTTAATAAACGCCGATCAACGATACCTGTTACAGCGTTGTATCCTAAGGTGGATGTACCGCGTCCTACCACTTTAATCTTATCATGTAACTTTCTTTAACTACAATATTTTGAAAGGTATTTAACATGAAAATCGTTCCAGTTTGGAGCACGGTGTTGTTCAACCGCTCTTTTATTTCTGAACGTTTCTTTGTATGTTGAACATAATGTATTGGATAACAAAGTCGAATGTTCCTATTACTATCACTTGAAATGTTCTCTTTTAAATCGAAACAATTTGTACATGTATTAGCACGTCTGTTTGCGTAACAGATATAATGTGTTTAGCAAACGTCGCGCCTTCGCTGAATTATAACACGTTTCATACTTTATAATTACATTGGTCACGTTTTAATGTTCAACAGCACATTTATCTCCTAACATTTCGTTTTAACTATTAAGTGTAAACGAATATACAATGTATAATGTATGCGTTGTTACATAAACCAAAGTCCAAATTTAGTATAAAAATTTCGTTACATACGATTCTTCGTACATTACTTTGCTATTGAATAAAAGAATTCAAGTGTCGATTATAGGAACACTAACAGTAATTGGGCCATCTACCCCATAACGAATTAAATCGTTCCAGAATTTAGATATTCATTTCGCCTCGTGAATATTATGATAAGTAGACTGCGGACTTCTGTGCATTTATTGGAAATTTAAAAGTGCAAAAAAGCGCAGAAGGCAAAATTATACGAAATGTCCAAAGTATAGTATAAATTATTATACTTAAAGGGCAAAGCAACCCCCAATTTGTATCCTATTTCTTCAAACCTATAAACATATAAACTTGCAGAAAAATCGACGCAGCAGTCGATTGTATATTCCCGCGTTTATTACACGAGTCCTGTTTTAACGAAGAAAACCGTTCGTTATAAGATTAATTCTCTGTAAGGTCGTTCGTTGTAAGATACCCCACTTGCTTTCGGTTTTCCTCTTTGACGAGTAATTGGAGCGGCGAAGCTTTAAAGACGCGAAACGCTAAAAGCGCGCGATGCATTCGACGACGAAACGAAAGAGAGGAAAAGGAAAATCGACCGTCTCAGAAGACGAAAAGCGCATTCTTCGGTGGCGACCATTCACCGCGTACAATGAACGAAAGGCTAATAATTAGCGGGCTAGCTACGGTGGCGGCAGTAGCGAAGCGTTTTGAAGGATGAATAGGCGGGCAGAATACTCCATCAAGATAAAGCGTGATGGATGGACCATTTAGAAGCAAACCATAAAACAATGCCCATGCCGGTTCCCATCGATAACACTTTCCATGCCCATTCACGCGTATTATTGTACGAACTATAATGGCGCGAGTGCCGCAAGGACACCGGGCTCCTTTGAATTACGACCGTATGAATGTCGTAAAGTCCGCGGGATTAAAACGTGCTCGAGTATTCGATCCAATCCGTTCGTTATCGATTCCAATTGACAAGTTTCACGTGGAACTTCTGTTTCAATCATTGACCAAGTACAGGATAGACTATCCATCATAGATTTCAGAAAACATCATAGATTTTAACCTGAAATTCGGATTGTGTAAAAGAGCAAAGGTTCTTTTACGCTCGTTGCAATTTCAAATGGTTATCTTAAGAATTATGTTCAATCCGACCGTCAAAGTTGCGAAAGTTAACCCTCCATCGTTGTATTAAATATAATTATACGTTTGTTCGTATCGCAGAAGTAAATGAAATTCGGGTTACGGAAGATTAACCCTTTGCGGACGAGTGTCGACAAATAGTCGCCTAATCATTTTTTGGCTTTCCGAACCCATGTCGTCTTTTAAAGCACAACACGTATAACGTAATGAATACTTAAAATCTATAATAAATACTTGAAATCGTTGGAAATATAAATGGTTTGGAACTGAATAGTCTGAAAATTCAAAGTCGTAGAATTCGAAACTTAAGTACTTCCACAAGTTTCATTACTTCTCGTCCGCAAAGGGTTAAACGATAGAAATCAAACACATATAAAGATATACTTCTATACACGTTATTAGAAATCTAGCTGCTATAGATCGATTATATCGGAAACAATTAATTCGCGCAATATTTATTTACGATTCCCATCGTTTTAAAAATGCTGTTGCTTTATTTTAATAACGGAGCCAGGTAGCTCGCCGATGATGATTTCATATAGTCATTCATAGGGCAGTCTATTCTATGCTTCGTCAATGGTTTCAATGGAGCAATTCCTTCCAAGTATTTGCCTGTCCACAATGTTTTCAAGTTGCGAAGAATATCACGCAATTAGGGGAGGGGGGCACCATGGACGTTGGCGCGTGAATATCGCGATAAATCGATACTCGCTCCGGCCACGCAGACCGTTTGCACAATTATTGTTGCCCATTATCGTTATTCGATGAATCCAATCCCGATCCGCGAGCCCATATTCCGCTAATCCGCGGCTCGAGGACGCCCGTTGCAAATGAAAACGTGTTTGCCCCTGTTAGGCGACGCGAATCAACTGCGATTCAGCCTCTGTTCAAGACATTTCGCCTATTCTTCTCGTCGAGAGGCAATCCAACCGCCACGAGAACTTGAACGACGGAACTATTAAGAAATTTTTTTTTGCATAAAAGAAATGAAACCTACTAAATTAGGTTTCTTTTTTTGGTCGCCTTTCAACGTTTTTCTGTCAGGAAAATCGTGTTAGGATCTGATTCGGCGAAATTGGCACGCGAAAATACTGAGATATACTTTGCTGCTATGGTAAAAAGTAGACTGCGGATTTTTATGCATTTATGGAAAATTTAGTTGAGCGAAAAGGTACAGAATGCAAATCGCATGAAAAAATATATAAAATATTCAAAGTAAAGCGCACAGTGTTATGTTTGAAAGGCGAATCGAATCTCTATCGAAACCTCATTACTATAATCGTTTAAATTGGTTTCATGATATTTTGGTTACTTCTTCATCACTTCACCTGTTATGCTATTCTATGTCACTTATACACCTACTTTGCTTTTATTGTCCTCGCCTGTATATTTCATTGTTGCGAAAATGAGTCTTTATCCGCGAATAAAATAAATAAATAATTGTGCTTCTAAGAATACGAATTTGCGTAAAAATCCGCAGCCTATTTATTAATTTTTCAAAGTCGACTTTTGCTTCTTGTCCTTGCAATTAGTATAACACATTTTATTAGAATGAAACCACCGTGTTATACGGGGGTTGACTGCAGTCTTTCCATCGTACTCACAAAATATAAACTATGTATAACACAACGTAGAAAAGCCTAATCTATAAATGACTCCCTAATAATCGTCTAACTATTATCTAACTAAATTATTTCGCCCCAAGTGTTTATCACTCTGCCTTTCCAAACGACGCGAAGTTAAAAATCGTTCCTTTAATCAACCGACAGGAATCGAGGTCCCGAAGATTGATCGTTGCGTGTGTGCGCAGAAAACAGAAAGCAAAAGAAAAAAAAATATATGCGTATCAGCTTAAAAAAAAAAAGTTATGTTCTAGAGTTTTACGAATCGCAAAGAGATTTGTGACGAAGGTAACGAGAACGTCACAGTAGTGATTTGGTGCGGGGGAACAATTTGCTAGGTCCTTTTAGCGAGCGACCAGGCGTCCCAGTTTTAAAAAGCGGGCCAGTAAACGTGAATTTATTTTTACCTTCTTGCTGGCGCCTCTTAATAAATGAACAGTTCGCGATGAAAGGAGGGTTCCCTTTGTCGAAACCGTTTTCCACAGCGGCGAACGTTAATTATTTCATCATTGCAACACGATTTTGCACAATAATGCAGAGAACGATGGAGAAATGGAGGGCGTCTAAAAATAATCTTATCGTCTTCACGTACACACACTGCGAGTTTCTGCGCGGATCGCGAAGCTCCATCGCGTTTCAATCGCGAGATTAGAGACGTCGAACGAGGGAATCGTACTCGCCTATGTCCCGAGACGCGACGAATAACGTAGAACACGACCGAGTAAGATACTCTGAAACGAGTTCGCATAAGAATTTACACCTTTAGACATGATTTTAAACCGCGAAACGTCCTTCGACCAGCAGAGAAATCGAGGCGCGCGTACATGGAAGGCAGCGGAAAAGAGGCTTTTTTTCGAGGGGCTTGCAACACCGACCGAACCTCGCTGCAGACTGGCGGCCCGGTCGTGGAACAGAGAGTGCACCGAACAAGAAAGGAAAGAGAAAGGGTGCACCGGCGAAAAAAAAAAGGAAGCAAGAGAGAAAGAGGGTGCCGCGAGGGTAGCGGAGAAACGAGGAACGCGAGAAACGAAGCAGGAAAGATAGGCGGTGGCAAGGGGTGGTGGGCTGAAGAGCACTTCGTCGAGTTGCCTAGGTAGCAATATGTCAAGAGCTCAACCCCTTTCCACCACCCTCTCGCTCATCCCCTCGCTCTGGCGGCACCCTTTTCGACCACCCACCGAACATTCCGTACGTACGTACGTACGTACACCCTCGTTCATAAGTATTCGGACACCTACCAGTTCGCGTATGAAATATGATACGGCGAACCTCCGTATAACACGGTACTTCTGCAACGCGTTTTCTACCACAAGTAGCGATGGTACTGGGACACGTTTCGATACTTTTCATACGTTTATGTTTGCAATCGATAGTTGCATATGAAACTTATGTACGATGCGTTTGCAAACTATTCAAGATGCATTGAAACGATTAAATATCGTGTCGGTACGTACCAATTGTATTATGTTTGATACTTATTTAAGAATAATTACGAAGACTCTGATACGATTCAAACAAAATCTGTATCGTGAAACATGGTACGTATTGGTATTCATAAGTGTGTCTGTTAATTTGTTCCACCACTGTATATGTATGTATAAACGTCAGATGCGTGCGATTGAACGCATAGCGTTTGTTGTATGAATATGGTATTCCTTATGTTTTACATGTTTGAGTATCACTGCCATTGACTAAGAACAGGATAGACCACTCATTTATAGGAAACACCATAAATTTCAAACTGAAATTCCAGTCGTGTAAAAAGGCAGAGGTTTTCTTACGCTTATTACGACTCGGAATGGTTATCTTAAGAATTATATTTAATTCGACCATCAAAGTTGGTAAAGTTAACCTTTTGTAATACCATCGTGAAAGTAAATTAAATTTGGGTTATGGAGGATTAAATGATCGAATTTCAATACGTATGAAGACATACTTCTCATTACTTATCTCCGCATTATTATAGATCTATTATAGATCTGAATTTTACAGATCAATTATGTATATTCATGCTACAGCGAATCGGTCATTTGCTTAATCAATTTTAGTTTTACCGTGTGATGTAGTTTCATATTTGTTTGAATTCTTTTTTTCTCCATTTCATAATTAACATACAAATGAATTTGACGTAAAATTTGTTGTATTCCGCTTCAAATGGAAAAAATGCTGCAGTATTTGATTGCTGTCCATTCACTGGTGAAATCAACATTTTTTAATGTTTAATTTAATTCATTATACTTCCTATTTCTTTTAAGTTCTTTTATACGTCTCGCACGAAAGTCCAGAGATTATAGAATCCGGTTTGAATCATCAGCAGTCTACATATGATGCATGGTACTGTGAACGTGTTAATAAATAATACCCTACAATAATAAGTCACACTCGTTTTATGAATTATGCCACAGATTCAACGAAAACGTCTATTATCAACGATGACATTTAATTTAAACTCTAACTTTAACTTTGTATTATAATACGAGGCTGTTAAATCAAATTTTCCTATAATATTCGAACGATTTGTACGTGACACGATATAAAAATAGTGATCAACTAACGCTAGCCTAAATAGCTAATAAAATATTGGGTTATCCAGAAAATTCGTGCTGCATTATATTTGTATTGTATTTCACAATGTCTTTTTAAATATCCAACGCGTAGATCTGAATGTACCTTAGTTTAGCTGTCCGAGTTCAGTTTAGAAAAGATGTTTGGGGTAGCAAAATGCTTCTATTATAACTATAAATCTAACTATAAAAATATAAACACAGTCACGTAACAATTTCCACAAACGATTGGCCTTTCGAACTTTTTTAAAATTCGGTTCTGTATTTAAAAAATTTGAGACAATTTCAAGATGTATAAAGATGTATAAACCAGTATAAAGTACTGGATAAAGCATCTACGATTTTTCTTACAACGTTTTGTGCAATAGATCAAAGGAAATGGAGCTTAAACTGTAAATTTTCCGCCTGTGCCTACTCTGATAATAGGGAGGAGGGGTTGAAACTTACCCCAAAATGTTTCATTTGGAACATCTATTTATTAACGTGTCACAAATTGAATTTCATTTAGTGTTACTCTCACAATGCTTATTCGAATTTACCTTCTCGATAGAATTCGGTACGAACTTTCCGGACAGCCCAATAATTGTAGAGCACGGGGTTAATCCTTGAAATTCAACCTTAACCCGTTGCCGTACAATGACGAGTGTAGCTCGTGAAACAGATTATGGCCTAAATGCAACAAATGCGCGTCGAATTTTCAATAAATTACAATTTCAACTCCAAGTATATTATGATACTATAAGGTTAACGTTTACGAAATGGAAATTACGAGTAATATGTCAATGTTTTATATCCGATATGATATTGAAGCAGTAAATGTCGAACTTGAAACTTCTCAGCGGTTGAAAAATTAATAGGCCAAGAGGTTAAGTGTCCATTCAACGGTGCATCTACCCAATCAGGACATATTATACGTGCGCAAACATCGGCAGTCTAGTACTATCTTAAGGATTCCCAGACTTCCTTAACCTTTCGCAAGTATCCGAATACTTTTGAACCTGGTTGTACGTGTGCGCTATTTTCCTCAGCCTAAAAAAGAGAAAAACGTTGTTGTTTGTGGTGGTAGGGCGTCGGAGGGGAATTGGGTGGCCCTCGAGTTGTTTCACCCCTCTTACAACGGAGGAAGGGTTGACGGTGGTGGTGGTGGTGGTTGTGGACCAAGGGAACGAGAACACGGCGCTGCGTGTTTGGCCGTAACGTAAATGATCATTAGTTTGCCGGCTCGAGGCGAGTTGCTGGTGATTTGCATTAATTAATTAGAGGCCAATTAATTCAGATTACTTTATCACGGGCCCTGTGTACGCAGCCTGTGTGTCAACGGCGCTGGTCGACGCCGACTGAGACCAGACAATGACGACGACACAGAGAGACATCGACGTGGACGTTGACGTCCCGTTGCCTCGAGTACAGGCAGCCGGGGATCGATACGCTCGTTCAAGCCAATCCGATAACTCGCCACGCCGCCAATAACGGCTCGATGCCTGTCCGTAACGCTCGCGACGAATTATCGTTCCATCGATTGAACGTCCTCTCGTCGATCGCGCCACTTCCCCCTTTTTCTACCACTGCCGAACGTTTGCTGAAATTTTCACGCGACTCGCCGAGGGAAGAATGCTTTGAGATTCGACGGTGGACGGTGCAGAAGATGTTGATCGGTAAGGTTTGCAGGCAACGAGGATCTTCAAGGCAAGGATGTTCGTGGTTTTCTTTCAGCTGCTAACAAGATGCGCGAGTATCGTGAAGTGCGAGAGGGTCTTTGCAAGGAAAAGAATGTTTTTTTTTTGCGAAAGCGGGGACCGTTGAATGCCGGAAGAGCGAGGAGATTTGGAAGAAAGGGGAATAGAAGATGAAAAGGGGAAGATACGGTGGACAAGAGTTTCAATTTGCGGATGATAATAAAGCTTGACTGGAGAGCGGTATTACTGGTTAGGCGACTCTTCAATTTGGATAGAAATGCGTCGCACGTGGGCTACAAAAGTGACGCAATTCAAAAAAGTACATTATTATTATTATTATACAGGGAAGTTTCCTGTTACATTGTACAAGATGTCCTAAATATTTTCCGGAAAACTTTGTCGGTATATTTTACAACTACAAATATGCAGAGAATGGTTTACAACTGTAGGTCATTTGAAACTTCATTAAAAAGTTATAACAAAAATATTGAATCGGTGGAAAAGTAATAATTCTTAATAATTCTAATGGTCACTTGGTGAATTCTAAAGTTATTCGCGTTTTTACTCTCAAGACATCGAGCTAAAATTATCCTGTAGAAGAAAGTAGACTCTACTCAATAAAATGATGGCAGTACGATAATATGACTTATTGATTAAAATAAAGTAAAATCAAAACAAATTTTATGAAGTAACAAATTCAACTTTTCAACGCCACCAGTATTATATAAGAACAGTGCAAGTTTTAAAATGGAGTATTAATAATTAATGATTGCATTAGTTGCCAACTTGTTTTTGTCTTGTATTATAGTTCCCTTAATATTTCATACTTTTGTTAGAACTTTTTAACATCGTGTAACACTTCCTGTTTATTTACAATCACAGAACATATTGATAATGTTTCTTCTCTCTTAGTAAAACAAACTCATCGATTCATTTAAAAATAATGGATTACTTATCGGTGCATCTAATAAATAAGAACGATCAGTCTTCTATTAAGTTCAATAAAAATAATATTAAAATTATATAAGCCAATATAAAGATTACAAAACTGAACGTTTACGACTTTTTAATCTAGGAAGGAGGTATTTATAAACGATGCGCTACGGAAAGAAATAGAAACGTAATCTAAAACAGTATAACCAATTGAATTGTCGAGAGTTTCCCTGTTTATATGTTCGCCACTTTGTTATACAAATTGTGGCCATATTGATATACAAATTCTGATTAAGAAAGCACCTAATGGAATACTGTGCGCCTATAAAAATACTTCTCGTAACCACTGTGCATCTCACAATTCCATCGAAACGATCAACTAAAGTTCAATATAGAATGTATCGTTATTAAACCGATCGAAAGAAGAATTTCTGCTGCCCGTAGTCTTAGAGATGATTTCAGCGACGCATGTTAATTCCATCGGGTCCTGAATAATGGAGGCTGTTCGCCGGTTAAGAAAAGCTCGACTTAATTACGAGACTTAGGCAGACGCTGAATCGCCAAGCGGAAAGAGAAATGATATCGGGGCACTTAACGAGGGAATCGTCGATGAGTCTCTGATTATATACAAAAGAAGTTTGTGGGCGTTGCACGCCTACGTAAACAGCTAATTACTATGCAAAGGCTTCGTGATCGAGCCCACCCCGTTCTTTCTGCTCAGAGTACGGTTTATGTCTCCCCGAACAACTTCGACCTTTCCGCTTCTCGATTTTTCGGTGAACACGGCAGCCACCGTGCATTAGCGTCACGAGCTACGAACTTTGTAGCCCGAACTTTTCAGCTGTCCTACATACACACACACGCGCCGCTGCAAGACTCCGATTGCCTCGGCCAAGAGGAAGAAGCTCGGGTAACGACAGATGCCTCGGCGAAGCTCACAAGTACCCAGAAACTTGCGGGCAACTTTCAATTACCAGCGGCTTATTTTACGGTGAAACGTAGATGGGGACTCGCGTTCTGCAACGAGACTCACGCGAGCACGCGTTTAATCATCTGTTAGCAGTTTTTCGTAACCAAAGTTCAAGTGCGACAAACGTTAATTATACTCGAGACAGAGGTTAGTAAGAACTGTAACCAAGGGTGTAGACAGAGTTTCGTTTAGGGGGTAGCAGACAAGGCTAAATATTAATTCTTTGCACTCGAACTTTTTCCTCGAGTAAAGCTTTCAGCAGCTCGGACTTTTCTTTTGGCTTTATCTGGCTATGTAATATTGTGATTTATTTGAAAGCAAAATTTAAAAGGCGAGATATTTTTAACGTTATCTTATTATTAACATAACGCGAACATTTTGTAAAGAGGCAGTGAGAGGCACACTTCGAGTGCAAAGGGTTAAGCTTTCGAGGCTGAGGACTAGTAACTCAGTGCACTGTTGCCTTTACATTATAATTAATTAAGTACAGCTCCGTTTGCTTGTAATAAAATTATTGTTTTATTGTATAGTATCGCCGACGAAGCATAGTATAAACTATTCATTCACATATAAATTCTCACTGTTTTAAGTAGAATAAGGCAATAGTGCTTTTAAAAGGATGGGAATTGCAACTAAATATTGCGATAATGAATTATTTTCAACATAATAGTCGATCCTTAAAATCCATATCTATCTAATTTGTATTGGAATTCCATCATTGAATCCTCTGCAACCCGAATTTGATTTACTTTTACGGTGAACAAGTATTATAGTTAAGTGAAAGTTTCCATTTCAACGTGAAAACCATGAATTGATAATTACTGTATAAGTGATTGGCATCGGTACAATGATAAAGAAAAAAAAAATGAAAGACATACAGTGATATGCAAATAAGATAAAATTCAACAAATTTGAACGTATGACTACATACGTATGTAACTTTTAAGTCACATGGCATTATAAAGGATTAACTTTATCAACTTTGATGGTTGGATTGAATATAACTACTATATCACAACACTTAATCGAAAGGGTTAAATTACCTATCCGTTTTATACAATACACGATATCTAAAAGAATCAACAAAAGTTTTAGATTCTCAGCGAATCTTGTCAAAGTTTCTGTTCCTCGTTTCAAATTTCGTCTGCCACGAATTAAAGGGTTGCAAATGACCCATTTGCCCCACCCTGGCTACGCCCTCGACTGAAGCTTCATTTCTTCTTATGAAACGCAAATTAATTGGTAGGAAAATCGTAGAACAAGGGGTTATCGTTACGGTTTAGAAGATTGTGAAGTCAGGATGAAACGGAAGTCGAAGGAGGAATTTTCGAGCGGAAGGGAAGGAGCTGTGTGTGTGTGTGTGTTTGTGTGTGTGTGTGGGAGAGAATCGATTCGAACGGGGGGACAGGCTGGAATGCTGTATTGGAACGAAGGATACTTCCGCGGACAGCGTTCGATTAGAATTACCGTCAGTCCCTACCGTTCTGACATAAATACCAGAGATACACGCGTGCACTCGGCCGAACACGGGCGCACAATGGGTCGACACAGAACCTTGGAACCGGCCTACGTCCCACGGATCTTTGCAGCTATTCACCTCCGCGTGCCTACCCGCCTTCTGGACCTTCAGCAATTTCGGAACCTGCCCCGGTCATTAATCGAAAGTCGCCATAATTCGACGAACAACGCGAACTATGCGTTGCATCGGTGACGCGAGCCTCCGAAGCCTTGGTGGGTCCGATAGGAACCATAATAATTGGAATTCTGGGCGTATGTTCTATATAGAAAATGACTCACGGACTTTAGATTTCTTTGCAACGATTTAAGATACTGACGGGATTGGGGCTATACTGTATAAAGTGTAATATGGTTGGGAAACACGGTGACTCATGAAATGTTACGATGGTAACATTATTATAAAAATATTTAAAATAGGGTACGTGTACCACGTACTGCCACTTTAAGGTTCGCGCGTAACTTTATTTAACTATTTTGGAAATTATTTAGCCCAAAATCGTTTCAGTTTGGAACATAACATTGTTTGACAGCTCTAATATTTATGAACATTTTTTTATATGTTAAATATAATGAATTATTTACTAGTTAATTGAAAATGTACAACAAAGTCCAATGACTCTATTACTGTCACTTGAAAAGTTCTCATTTAAATAGAAACACGTTTTACATATATTAGCACGTCAGTTTGTGTAACAGATAGCAGATGTATAGTAAACGTCACGCCTTTACCAAATTATGGCACGTCCCATACTTTACAATTACATTGGTCACGTTTTAATGTTCAACAGCACATTTACCTCCTAATATTCCGTTTTAAATATTAAGTGTAAACGAATATACAATGTCTATGTGTTGTCGCGTAAACCGAAGTGCAAATTTAGTATCAAAATTTCTTTGCTTACGATTCTTCGTACGTCACATTGCTATTATATGAACGAATTCAAGTGACGGTTATAGGGACACTGGCAGTAATTGGGACATCTACCCTAGCCTATTCTACGCTTCGTCAATGGTTTCAGTCTGTTTGCTCGCGCGGTCACCCTAGCGCCCACGCGTGTGCGGCAACTTCAAAGCCACTCCTTGCTCTCGATCAGCGGCCCCGGCTATACCAAACGTATCGCGACCGAAACGAAGAACAACGTAAATTTACCGGCCACCTTGTATTTCGTTCCTTGCCACCCAACCCCGCCACCCAAGCCCAGCGTTGTCCCCACCGGCCCATCATGGACTGTAACCCTCCCTACGAAACTTAGATCAATATGTTGCGTCACGTTTCACCCTCCCCCTTGCACGCCGCCCAACATCCATCCAACGCCACCCACACCTTCGTCCACCCTTCATTCCTGACCCCAGCCCCCTGCCCCTCGAGCGTGACGTCACGCAGGGACGCGCCCCATTCATAGGCTCTCCCACGCAGAGAGAAAACCGCGGCGACCAGAAGCGGAAAAAAGAAAGCCCAGAAAGGAGACGAAAGGTGTAATAGTATCCGGCTGATCGTGCGGTAGTGATGGTAACAGGGAAGGAAAAGGTGGTTGAAAATTTGGGGGTTCGTTCGGACCCTGGCAACTGACGAATCGAAGAACCCCACTGATTGGGAAAGCCCGGGCGTTACGTGTAATTGAACGAACCTCGCGCGTATCGTGCCTCTCTAACAGGCTGTACGAAGAAACGTACGAGCGTTCCGTTCTTCGGCGCGCGGCGGATCGATGATGTCGTAACGCGCGCCGTGACGTTTATCATCGTACTTGCGTGTGGCCCTGGCGAGCTCGCGTGGGAGTACGCTGGCACGCGCGTGTGTCAGCTTCTGCTCGGTTTATGATACCCCGGCTGGGTTCAACGAGAATTTCGTTTCCATCTTTGGATGGATGTCGCCGGAGGAACATATAAGATTTGATATGAGCCGGTTACCCTTTTGCGGATACTTAAACTTAGGGGGCGAACGAAAACGCAATTGGAAGTTATGGGATCGCAGCGTGTATATTCGCGTAGGCGTGCGGGGGTGTAATTTTTGCAAGTTTGGCGACCACAATAGTGTTTTATCTATGGGCAATATCGATGTTAGGATCACGTTATTCTCATGTTTAGAACATTTAGGGAATGAGTGGAAACGCACTTGGACGTTATGTGATCGTGGTGCAAATATTCGTGTAGGCGTGCAAGGAAAGAACTTTTGCAAGTTTCGCGACCGCAATCGTGTTTTATCTTAGGGAAATATTGGTACATCGATGGGGCTGCGATCACGTTATTTCCACGCTTAGAAGATTTAGCTGATGCGCGGAAATCCACTTGCAAGTATCACATCATAGTATAGGCACTTGTATTATGGTGCAGAGGAAGATCTAATTTTTGCAAGCTTGGCGACTATAATCGCGTCCTTTGAGAAATTTTGGAACATGGAACATGGAACATTTGGAGTTCTCCAATGCTTACAACATTTGGGGGATACGAGGAAACGCATTTGCTATTATTACCCCACAGCGTAGATATTCGTATTACAGTACAGTAAGCTTTGCAAGTTTGCCGCCCACAATTCTGTCTTATCTTTGGGAAATTTTAGAACATCCACTGCTACGATTGCATAGATGTAACACTTGGAAAATTTAGGAGATGCGCGGAAACGCGCTTGCGACTATTCCACCCCTGCGTAGATATTCGTATTATCGTGAATGGGAGTAATTTTTGCAACTTTCGCGACCCTATTCATTTTATCTTGGTTGCAGTCAGACGACTGTAAAAATGACAAGCATAGCCGCCTTGCTCACGAAAGGTTTAACCCTTAAGAATCATTGTATTGTACTACAATTGTATATAGAGTATCAAAGCTCAATAAACTTTATACTTAAACTGTTTAATATGATTTATACTTGAGCTGCTTCGATATTAAAATCCGCACCTACGCATACATTAAGATTTCAGACTTTATGACATCTTTTCAAATATCCAAACTTTTAAAGGGTGTACGGAAACTTTCGTGAGTGACTAATTATGTTCTTTGTAACACCGAGTATTCAAATATTTATATTCATACTGCTTCTATATGAATAAAAATTGCCCTTTTCCATGCATCGCAAATGCTTCGAATTTCAAAGTACCGTAACGAAAGGTTTGATTTATTCTACGAAAGAAATTAGGAATTACACCTTAAGAAATCAACAGAATAATATTTCCGATGTAAAAGTCGCGCAAAAAGAAAAATTTGCAAATGATCCGCGAATTCGATTCGCGCGTGAAACGTGCAATAAAATAATAAATAGCTTCGGTAATATTTGTACAAAAGTCGCTAAAGTGGGGGAGCAGAATTGGGAGTGAAATATATCTAAAAGTATAGTAAATTGTTGTTGCGTACTGAATACGTGAAGAGAGATGCAAGTAGGTGAACAGTGGCTCACTTTAACCGACAGCACGGGCAACCTCCATTTCTTAAGCCGCACGAAAGTACGACGAAAACCAATAAACTTACAGGAAGTTGTAAGCCGAAGTTCCGCGCGTCTGCCTCTATTATTATACCACCACTAGCCGGGGTGAGATGCACGAGTGCATTCTCCGTACATACGTACTCGCCCGTTGTCGGATGCGGTGCTCTCAAAAGCGGAGTTAAGTTACCCCTTCCTATCCAAGACAAAGAACAATTCTATCAAGCTCGAAGAACAGTCGGCCGATCGCATTACTTAAAACACTCGTTGACCACTGTGCTGCTAATCGGGTTACTTAGAAAAAAGGATAAAAAGAAGCTGTTGAACGATTCGAAATCCCTGAATAGACAGTGTAGCTTCTTTTCGCGAATAAAAGCACAGCGATCGATTGAGAAGATTTCTGGAAAACGGAACTATAGATCTCTACGTGTCCTTTTTCTGGTTGTCTTCTTTTAACGCTACATTTACGGAACCCGTCAATTTGACGGATTTCAAATCTTACGTTTAACCCTTTGACTGCGAAAGGCTTAATTTATTATAACATCATTTAATTTCCTAATTTATCGTTATATCTATAACGATATTTAGAGGTACATTTTAACACAGTGATGTAACATTTTATTGTTTGAAACTTTGAGTTCATTTATGTAGAAGCACGTATTTGTCACGCGTAAATTATGTAGTACGTACTTTTTTTATTATACGTCATGCGAATATTGCGTGGCAGTCAAAAGGTTAAAATTAAAGAAATCATAAATATTATCTCGAAGCAATTTATGTCGACTTCGATTAATGCAATGATACAAGTACATAATATCGTAACTCATTTCGCTTCTCCTCAACTCACTAACTTCAAGCATTTATACATAATATTTAGTATAATATCAGTATTTCAGTGTCACATGCAACATTACTAGCTTGGAGTAGAATAAAATCTAAAATCCAAATCCATATTAATGTGTGTATGCTGGTGAACAAAATTATAAGATGTTATCTTTGGTAATTAAAAAAATACACATAATTAGTTTCGATTAGTGAAAAGTATCATTTCTTTCGAATGCTAATGAGTGGACTCCCCTTTATTTTGTTCAACGCCAGGCATTCGATTTCGTAGACTTTTGTACAATCCTTTTATATAACTTTGGTCGAAGTCTGACTAGGCACGCAATTTGTAATCAGTGATGAGATACTAAATGATTTTACGCAAAAGGTACCTAATCACAATCGCCCTAAAGCTTATCTTGCACCCAACAATACAATTATAAATTTCTCGCAAGCTTGCAATAATCGATTGCTAGCCAAGTCAGTCAGATAACAAATCATGGAGGCGTGTGTCAGATTCTGCTATAATAAAATAAAAAAATCTAGTAGATAGGGGGGGCGAGGAAAAGGCCGTAGGCAGCGATTCCCATTGATGAAAGTCGTATCGAAACTGCGCAACCGGGAAATACCGGTGCACAAATGGAAAACGTATTCGCAGGGATATTTAGCAATGGCATTACGCCCACATACGTTACACACGCGCACGCCCGTGATAAGGGTTAATTGGTGTAGCGTGGAGAGGAGTAGGAAGTTGATAAAGAAGGACAGAGAGCCGCTATAGGTCAATTATTTCCACGTACAGTGAGTCACAAAATTATACGCGTGGTTGAATGGGTGATGAAATAACGAGACAGCAAACGACTGTTTAACATTATTTAGAAATACGTAACTTACAATTAGACCAGAGCTTCTTAAATTGTGGGTCGCGTGACAAGTTTAGGGGAGTCACGATGATTTTGGTAATAATTGTTCATAAAGGGCATCTCTTCAATTTATATATTAGGTAACGGAAACAGTTCGCGCGATTTTTCTATTGGAAAGATAGAACTTAATAAAGCTACTATAATAGTGATGGTGCCATTAGAATGTTTTATCCATCTTTTGGATCGTTAAATAAAATTATATTCGAAACGAGTTTAGCTTAATTAAGTTTTATAGTACAAATAATCTGGTTTTGCCATCAAAAGTATGCTAAAACGAATTCTTTTGCTGAATTTCGTTACACTATTATAATAATAGTAGTGTTGTAAGAAAATTCTATCTCCCTTTTACACTTTAAGACAAATTTTCATTCGAAGGAAGTTTAGACCAGTTAAATCTTGTCGATAGCATAAATCGTCTGGTTTTAAATTATTATAGTAATTTCATACAATTAAGCTTACGTTATTACTTAAATACAAATATAACATCGCACGTGTAACAAAAAGAGTGTTTATCCAATTATAAACTACTATTAAAGCTTTGAACCTGTTTCTAAAAATGGACATACAATATATGTGCATTAAGCCATCGATATATTGATTTTGCATAATTACAAAACTGTAATAAACTATAATTCCGAAAATATATATAGTATATATAATACTATATTTTATTCCTCTTATTCAACTCACTTTCTAACCCGTGTATTCCAGAGTAAAAGAACATTAAAAAAAAACCTTTGCTGTCCCAATATTTCACACATTTTTGTTACATCGCTGACTGTGCGAAATATTTCTGTGACTCACTGTATTTCAAGCGCGCTGCGACGATACGCGGTTATCGTCTTTTACGATACGGCTGCTCTTAATTGTTTCCAGGAAGTTGACATTTGCAGCGCTGCTGATCGTCTGTACTTTTAACGCTACCCTCGAGGGTGGTGGTCGCGACGACGACGACGACGACGACGTCGACGTGTTTCGAAATCTCCTCGCTTAGAGAATAAATGGACTGCCTTGAAAACGCGGTGATAAATCACAGCAGCGCGGATCCAATTTTCCGCGAACTCCCGGGGCTGGAACTGCGTGAAATCGTTGGAATCTTCGATAACGCGCGAACGAGACCTTCTTCCGCCATTAGCCACCGTGCCACTATTCCTTTGATATTGATCTTTCGTATTTTTCTTCCCACGAGCTTTTTCTTTTTTTTTTCGTCCCCTCCCATTTTCTCTTATCAACCGAAAGAAAATACTAGTTGTATGCAAAAGTTTTGATCTCGGCTCGACGACTTCGTTGCCTGCGAACCAATTTCGTTCGTTCTCCGCGGAATCCAAAAGTTGACGTCGAGATTGATAGACAACTATTAGGAGGCGGAAAAGAATCGTGCGGATTCATATTATAAAGTTTAAGCGAAGTAAAATTCCATGGGAATGCAATTTTATTTAACGATGTAAAAAAATAGACAGAATTTTGTTATAGTGGAACTATTGTTTGAAGTAGATTTGTGCAATTCAGTAAAAAAAATTAAATTTTTAAACTTTGCGGTAATATGTCACCACACATGTGATGAAAAATAGTTTCGTTATCCGGGACCATTGTCGCGTGTATTCTGGCAATACTTTTATTATTTTGTTGCATCATAAGTTTTATATACTGTAATATGCTTGCTTATTTTTTCACGTTAACTAATATGCATGTATAGTTTAGCACATTTAGTGTGAGCAAAGGCTGACTACATTCTTATTTCGATTAGAGACTAAATTGTATATATTACATTTGAACTAAAAGTTAGTTTTTTATCAATTTTGTTTTGTATTCTAACAGTAAAATAGTTTGGAAAATAAAGAAAAATATCTGTTGTATATCAAAGGGTTTTCAAATATATATATACATATTATTCATTATTACGCTTTGTATTTTAACACTAAAATAGGTCGCCAAATAAAAAAAAAATATCTGTTATATATCGAAAGTATTACAAACATATATAAATAAATCAATTATATTAAAAGCGTTCGAAACCCTTAAAAATGGCACAGAAGCTGAACAAAAAATGAACTTGCAGTGTATTCGTCTTTCAATTCCACTACAGTTAATTTTGCACAATTTCTTGCGTCATCAAACATTTGAGAAACAATTAAGTGGCCTATTTTAATTGGGACACAGTATGAATAATAAGAGATTAAAAATAAATGGTAAAACATTTGGATACGCGTGAAATACTTAAAAATTTCCGAGGCAGGGATTAGGAAGGGAACGTTTAGTACGACAAAATATGGTCCCATTTTTTGGAGTCCAACTTCCTGTCGGCGTTCTATTTAAGGCGAGATTGTGCAATGGAGAATATAGTTCAGCGAAACGTACAGCGACAGGCGCGAGATAATAGTTGGAAGGAGTCGGCAATCGTAGCCTCGTTTCCGTTCTTCCGAGTGCACAGATTCGCACCCAAGATCCCATTGATCAGAGTTATCAGCGGGGCCGAGCCAGTGACTCTTTCGGGACGGTTTTCACGCCATCGGAGCATCGATTCCACGCTAACCTATGGTGGACCTTCGCGTGTGCGATCGACGATCTCTCCTATCGATCTGCAGACGTTTCTCTTACACCCTTACATCGATACTTTTCGCGAACACATACGCTAGACGTCCCAATTACTGCCACTTTAAGCTAATCGCTTTAAGCAAATTTAAATTATTAATTTGAATTACTTAGCTTTATTAATTAAAATTAATTACTTAGCCTATTAATCGGTCCGGTTTAAAGCACAACATTAGTTAACATCTCTGTTATTTATGATGATCTTTTTGCGTGTTAAATATGATGTATTAATCATTAATTTATTGAAAATATATATAGGAAAGTCCAATGTCCCTATTAGTGGCATTTGAAAAGTTGTCACTTAAATGGATACGATCCTTACGTATATTAGCACGTCAGTTCGTATGACAGATAGAAGATAAATCGTAACAATCATAAAAATTTCCGTAATTTCTACTTACAGTATATTAGTCGTGTTTTCATGCTCAAACAACGCAATTCGCCTCCGAATATTTATTTTTAAATATTAAATATGAACATATAAGGAACGTTCATGTGTTATTAAATAAAGATGAAATCCAAATGTGGTATTGAAATTGTTTTAGCCTCGATTCTTCGCACGTTACTTCGCTATGAAATAAAATAATTAAATTAACGATTTTAAGGACACTGACAGTAATTAGGACATTTACCCTATTAGGTCAAATTGGTGCCAAAAAAAATTCATACCAAAAAAAGTACAGTCAAACAAGACTAGTAAAAGTATAGTCAGACTTCGATTAACCGAATTAATTGGTGCCAGGAGAACCTGGTAATTGAACGATTGAAATTGTGGCTGCATTACATATGAAAGTACAAAAATCTTTGAACGCAAGACGCGAGATCTATTTCTCTTGCGATAGAAATTAAATGATGCATGAATGTGTGGCGATTAAAAGGATGGAAATTTAAATTTCTTGGTAGAAGGGAAATTTATTTGGATTTCTCGGTGGCGTGAAAAGAGCGAACCTTGAAATGTCACGAGAGGCAAGGCGTTTCCGGTGCTCGCGTACCGAATGCACCGTCACAGAGGATTTCCTTTGATCCCTTCATTTAGGTAATGAATCTTTTTCGGTCGCGAGCCTGACCGGTGTGGCGACAAATAAAACTCGTGATCCCTCAAAGTGTGGATGTTCACTAAATTTAAGTGGCTTCCGTAATTAAAAGAAAAATAGCGGATTATCGAAGTACCCTGCGCTGAAAGCCCTCCAATCTCGCGCTTTCAACTAGTAGAAAAAGATCTACGTAGAAAGCCTTAAATAACTGTTGCAAAAATCATGCGAATTGTAAAGAACCAATCTTCGGATTCGCGCAAGGAATCAAGAATACATAAGATTTCCAAAGTAAAATACATATTACTTTATTTAAAGGGTGAAACTACCCTTTCTTTCGAATCCATTCCCTTAATTATATTCATAAAAATAGAAATTTGCATGAAGGTTGTGGAGTCTAGTCACGATGATTTCCTTAGTGCAAATAAATACATTGTAATCTTTAGTAGCTCTAGTGTTCACCCTTTCACTGTTAAGACTGTGCAACGTATAGACATCCCTAAAAGTGGAAACCATTAATTTAGTAAAGACGAATTTTGAGAATGTTCGTTCTTTTCTTATTTGCAGCGGAGACAGAAAAAGAGTAGAATTTATAAATTTTCTCTGGTAAGTTTTATACTACTTATAGCCATCTTCAACTGCAATATATTGTCATTTTAATGGGCATTGAAAGGGTTAATATTGCGTTTATAAACATGTGAATTTGCGTAAAGATTCGTAGTCTAGTGAATTACTCAAATTTACTCAAATTCGTATCTTTGTTAACAAAATTAAAGGAGCGTATGCAAATTAAAAGGTTGTTTTATCCGCGAAATACGATAAAACGTTCTTTACTTTGAATATCTTGCATATGTTTGCAAATTACGTAAATTCTGTATCCTTTTGCATATTTAAATTTCCCCCGAATGCATAAAAATTCGCAGCCTGATCATGATACTTTCTGATATTCGCACAATTATCAAGAAACAAATAGTGCAAAAAAACAAACTTATTTCACAAAATGATAGCTGTACACACATTGTCTTTAAATGTTCCTCAAACGCACACCGTAATGGGACTTAAATACAAACTAGTTTCGCCCTCTAAATATAATAAAGTGTACCTTACTTCATACGCGAATTTTTCCATTACATTTTTTTCCATACAGTTAAATTTCTCGTAAACGCATAAAAATCCGCAGTCTAGCGACGAGATACGATAACCGCGAGGTCTGCAAAGCTGGTAATAAAAGATAGATGTGGGTAGAAAAGCGGTGCATTCGCGTAAAGTTCAACGACAGGGGATCGAATAGGAAAGTTGGCGTAGCCAATCAGTGGGTGAGGACCCCACCCGAGAGTGTTGGGGCGTGAAACGCGAGCGAGGAAGAAAAACAGAGGGAATTAGAGCGCGCGAGAGCCGGAGGAGAGCTCCGTTTCTCCGGACAATATATCTTTGCCGCTTCTTTTCCGATCTCGCCCCTACCTTGTTCGACCGTAGAGTGACCTTTCCGCCGCAGCGTGCGCAGCACCGGATGCTGCAGTAGTTGCAGATGTGGCCGACGCCGTCGGCGAACTTGGTTTTCAGGCATATGTGACACGTGGCGTGCAACTCCACTCCCGCCTTCTTGTGCTTCTCCGAACAGGCTCGTATCCTTTCCTCCAGGATCTTCACCTCGTCCTGTTTCCGTCTGCAAGCCAATACCAACGAAACTATTAACCTTTTATTATTATTATTATTATTAGCCATTAGCTTGTTACTTGTTATCAACGTTCAAATATCGTTATTTGTTATTGGCGTTATAAAACTTGTTATTAGCGTTCGAATGTCGCTTGTTTGAAAGTGAAATAGGTGAACGCTAGGTTTACGGAAAAGATCAATTTGATGGATTAGAGATTAACGTTTCACCCTTTGCCCTATTTAAGAATTTACTTATGTTAGACACTAGATTTGCAGGTATAGATTGTGTAATTTGACAGGTTTAGGTGTTACAGGGTTGGGGGAGAGAGGTTGATGAATTATGATAACTATTAATGTTATTATATCAATCGAAGTCAACGTGAAGTGGTTAAAAATAATATTTAAGATTTCTGTAACTTTAACCCCTTGCCTTGCAATAACTCGTGCTATAAATTGTTCAATAAAAGTTTCAATAAAAACGGATAGTATTGATGATGAGATTTAACTTAAACCTTAATTCTGAGTTTGTGTTATAAGAATAAAGGTTATAAAACAAATATCGCCTATAATATTCAGATAATTTGTACATAACGCGATAAACAAGGTGATCGGTAGCTAGTATTACAATCGGCCAGGAGCTGATTTCGCATAGAAAAGTAAGTCGAAAGTATACAATAACATTTTTTCATATGAGACTTTGTTCTCGAGGAAGTTGACTTTAAACATGGCTATGAACCAATAGATTGACCATTACGATCTCCTTGGCCACTATAAACTTTTACGGAGCCACATTAAATGAACTGTATACTCCAAAGAAATCGCAGGTGTCGAATAACTGAACAAATAAATTAGCTTAGCGTTTAACAACTTAAAACAGTAGAGCACACTGGAAAGCGTTAATAAAAATTTAGTTCGCAGAATAAAATTATGCATTGGACACGGTGGCAACATTTCCAATAATTTCTTTAACAATACAATTTATCGTTTGTAAATATCCTGTTTTATTGTGTACACTTCGTTACCCAGTACAATAAACGCAACCTCAGTAAAATCTCTTAAGTGGAGACATAGTTAAGTACACGCGTATCTAGCGAATATTTAAACACGATATTCTCGACGACCAAGCTTCGTGTGAAAAAATATTATTCCACGTCTTCGACTTATTTTTTCATATAAAATCAGCTCCCGGTCGGTTATACCACTAGTTACCGACCACCGTGTATAAGAAACTCGGCACAGCAGCTTCGATAAATATGTACACGCACGTGTACGTGATTGGCTGCGTTCTAACAGCCCCTTCTCCGTTCTCGTCGCAACGAGAAGTTCCGAGGAAAGATATATTCCTTCTCGCGTCGATCCAGAGAAAGATAACGGAGGAGAAATGTTTCTCTAGCGTGGGAGGACACAGAAGAGTCGCCATTAGATCCACGGTAATTGTAGATGCTCGATTTGGAGAGTTCGAACAAAGCTGTGGAGAAACAGAAATACAATCCAGAGAGATCCCTGCGGCCATTAAGATTCGCCTTTCGTTCATTCGTCGGACGTGTCCTTCTCTTTCCGCGCGGCGGAGATTTTTCCCCGCAATTTACACAAGGAAACCGCCGTAGCCACTCCACTTTTATCTGCCCTCGCTATGATTTCGTTTAGGCAGCACTACTTAATTCCGGCCGCGTAACTAATTCGCAGCGCGACGTTTTCCAGACCCTCGTTTAGCTTTCAGCGTGGTTCTTGGTTCTCGAGACCCAAGAGACCGGAACAGCCCGTCAGACGTCCGAGAATTCACCCTGCCACGATTTCTGCAAGCGCCTCCAGCTTTCGGAACCATCTACGAGTACTATCGAGCAGAGTTTGCTTATATCAGGAAGGGCTTGAAAGGAAGGAGCCGGAGAGGCCGAACACGAGATAGAGTTCGGTGTAACATTCAGCGACGTGGAATCGCCGATGCAAACGCACCGAAACGTCCCAAAATCGTGTTCCAGAAACTAGCATGTTGACTATAGTTTTCGCATTTATGCGCTGCACAACGGTACCAGTAGAGAGAGAGAGAGAGAGAGTCTCGACTGTCGATGGAAACGGAGCAGATAACAGGTGGCAAGGAAACTTCGCTTCTCGCTTCGTTCGTCGCCATAAGCGGTGGCGAGTATAAAAGGGTTAATAAAAAATGCACTTGGCGGTAAGTTACTGTTCTCATATGCAATAGAGAATGACACCTGATCACAAAGAGACTTCGTTACGCTACTTAAGTTCAATTCGGGGGAATTGGAGTACTCGCTTATGTCTTCGAAGCAAAAATCGACTTCGCTTACTAAATAAAGGAATTATTATATTTTGCAAGTGAAATAATTCTTCGCTTGGATTCCATTTCTTTATTTTTCGGTACGATGTTTCGGTAATACGGATGACTATAGCTGGTAATTATTATGACATATAAAGGAAAAGTCCATAACTTCTGTTTTACGAAATTATAGTAAAATATGGAAAATATGATAATACTATTTCTCTTAGTTCAATGCAAAATAAGATGAGATACGTAACGTTTATATTAAGTGATAAAAACGTTTAAATTTCGATATGTTTACTGTTCTTTGAGATATTGACTATGAGCCTGTACTTGTATTATTCGTTTTGCTTTGTGAAGTGGAAGATCATAGTCTTAAATAATTGCGAATATACAGATATGCATTTTGTTTAAGGTTTGTAGATTTAAAAAATAGCAGTAGAAAATAGTAGAGTTGCTGGTAGAAAATATTGTGAATAGGTATTTACATCTTTCACATCACGTTTCATAACATTTGTTATAACTTCTTAACAAAGTATTTATAGACTTTTTATTATACGCCATTCTAGTCTTATTTTTGCCGCTAGGACACAATGTCTATAACAGGAAAAATGCAATACACCTTCTATAGACAAGATAGTAGTGTCAAATATTTATTTGAAAACTACCTTCTCACCAAGTTCCATTAAAATCGGCGATTAACCTTTCGTAACCCGAATTTTATTTAGTTCCGCGACGAATGAAACTATAATTGGTTATAATTTTTACTTCAGCTTGAAAACTACAAAATTAATAATCATTGCACGATTGTTCGATACTGCTGGAATAGCAAACAATTAAAAAAAATAGTAGATTAATAATTGATCACGATAAAATTCAACAAATTTGAACAAGTATATGGCTATGTAACTTTTAAGTTACACGAGATTATAGAAAGTTAATGCTTAGGAAATTTACATTGCTAGTGTCGGAAAAAAATAGAATTTAGAGTGGTTGATTCGCGACCAGTCGAAATTAAGCTTCGGTATCGCGAGAGAAGAGTTAATTTATCGCCAAGGTAATCGAACCGGAAGGGAGTGTGACCGATGTGATCGATTTATCTCGTCCACCGTTGCTTAAAACGTTTCCTCTGATATACTTTCGCAAATTTTCAATTGTGCCTTGCTGCCCCCTCGACTTTGATCGCGTAATGAATTCGGTGATCAAAAGAGAGCTCCTTTGAAAGGATGGTTCGTAAACAACGTTAACCACCCTAATCACAGGGGATGAAGATGACGAGCAGCGGAGGCGGGAAGGATTCGCAAGCCAAGTAGGTTAGCGCGAATGCACGAGGGAGCAGGAAGAAGGGACACTTGGCACGAGGCTAGAGGCTCCTCCGCCGGAAGTCTTCGTTCTCTAGGTCGCGTGTAGTACGTAGAGGAAAGTTTTGGAATCGCTAGGGTTGTTGGCACCGGCAGGCTCAAACTTGCCTTCCACGAAATAGACGCGAGAATACCATGTCGAATTCGTTTTCATGTTGTCTACGAATTCGATTGTCTACAGTCTAGAAAAGAAGAACCTGAACGCAGTATCTTTATAAAAATTAACCTATTGAAAAAGTGTTATGCTCGTACAAAATTTCCTTCCAAGATATAGTATTATTAGGTGTACCAGTAAGTAATCAACTATTTTGTAATAAATGTGGTTTACATTTAAAGTATGCCACGCAAACGTAGAAATAAGTTAGCGAATTTACTGTATCGAGTAACCAAGCCTTCTTTCTAGCAAGATTTTTTTGAAGACACGTTAGGTATTTTACATTGTTAGAAATGAATGCGGAATTCGTTAAAAGAAATGGAGCATTCATTGGTACACGTAATACATCAAAGTGGAATGAATATTTTAAAAACAGCCTACCGACGAATACATCATGTATATTATGCATATAATAATTGTTACATTTTATCGTTAAATACAATTAATTATACCAATTATTTCAATCATAAGTTCTAGCATTTTACTAGGTTGATGCATATGCACTGTAATTTTTTTCAAAGTAAAAAGGTTAATCATAAGTAAATTCTTCAAAACTACAACGTATGCACATCTATTCAGCTAAAATAATTTTTCTTTTCACTTTTGGGGACATTTTTAATAATCAATTTTGCTCCCCGTTTCCTACAAATACTCTGTTAAATTGTACAGTTATACAATAACACTTTGCATCGCAAAAACATTAGCGTTTTCAGCTACGTTTATATTATCGCGTCTGGCCCTAAAACTATTGCGTTAGTATACATAGGGTTTGCTGTAATCCGCGGTTTAAGGTATCCGCGGAAAGGCTCGCAACCGAACCCCGCGGGTACGGAGGTTTCACTGTACTTTCATACAACGTGTCCTGGCACAAAGCGAAAGAGCTATATTAAATACAGCGGCAGTCGATGGAGTTCGGGGCGGAAATTTGCATGGAACAGTCGCGAGTAACCTAAATCTTGAGTTTGCCGATCGAGTCAAAGGTCGTAGCTGCATGTCACAAAGTACGTGCACAAACACACACACACACAAACAGGTACACGGAGCGTGCGTGTATCCGCCCACGTTATTCTAATTGCTTTACCAATAATCGCGCGCGACTCGCGAGCACGCAACGACGATCGGTCGCTGGAGCAGAAACACGGCTCGTCGCGTTACGGCCGCGTTTCCACCAGATATCCGTCACGCGAAAAAAAAAAAAAAGGAAAAAGAAAAATATTCTTCCGTGACAAAAGGGGGAGAAGCAGATCAAAGGCATCGGGAGAAGCGGGTGGAGAAATGTAGGTTACTTAACGAATACCTACCTTCCCGTGATTCACGCGCGACTTTTCTGTGTGTTCCACAAAATCCGCGCTACGCGACTTTTCACACGACACCCCGGCTACGTGCCTCGCTCTAACAAAGAGTCTCCATCCTCGTCCCGATCTTCACGCGTCGAAACTTCCGCGTCCATTCGAGCCTACGGTTTCTTTTTTCTTCACGCCTCAAACTTTACCTCGTCCGTTATACGACTACGCGAGCTTTAGAATAAGCATGGGGAAAAAATCGAGGAACAAAGTATTGAGGCCGATACATATATTGTCCGTTCCGGCACGGAACGTTAACGGCACGATTCGGTTCAGGCAGATATTGTTGGTGAAAGCTAGTAGGTCATCCCCATAAGTTTGTGTCGCAATATGTTAATGCGACATTTTGTAAGTAGTTATAGACGGTAATCATAATAATATTAGAGAAACAAAAATGATGTAGATTAGATGTAGACGATAGATAAAAAGACATATAGATATATAATTAATTGATGTATACACATATAGATAATAGGTAGTAATATACATATATGACGCTAAGGAGGAAAGAAGTTATTTTTGTTAAGATAACGGAACCACTGTAGTCCTAACAGGAAACCAGTAAAGATATAAACTAATACTACATTTTGCAATAATTTTGAAATATCTAACCCTTTCGCTGCGACACTCTAAAATTAAAAGCATTTCCAATGCACACATAAGGATTATTTATATTACTACAAAAGCAGTCCTGCTATAAATATTTGCATACTCCGTACAATTAAAAACGAGAACTTATATTTTTAGTAAACGATTGCACAATTCTTGAAGGCGTATACGTACGCCCTTCGTAGCGAAAGGGTTAACGATTAAAGGTGAGTAACTTTTAATGTAACAGTTGAAGTTCTGTTTAAGGAAAGCCTTTAGATAGCAAGATGGTGCAACTATAACTGTAAAACTAATTATAGGAATGTAAACATAGTCTCTTGGAAACTTCAGTAAAAGATCGGCGCTTCTAAAGTTTTTAACGATTATTTCGGCTGCTAAAAAATTTGAAATAATTCTCAGCCATGTGCTCCACTGATTAAAGTATTCCTAATTTTTCCCATAACTTTTCGTGCGATAGAATAAAAGATATCGAACTTAAACTATAAATCACGTTTTGGTCTAAAACCACCCTAATGAAATTTCGCAGAAATGGTTTTCTTTAAAAGAATCTATCGATTAATATATCATAAATTCAATCTCATTTACGTCTACTTTTACCATACTTATTTTCCCCTACTTTTTTCGTATAAAATACCAACACAACTAGAAATAAAAAGAACAAGGCGTGCGATGAGATTTTTCTGCTCATCGTGGTAGCAAACGCGTTAAGGTGAAAGGTAGAGTGAACAGAGTGGTGAAATTAATGGGGGTAACAGTGCAACGACAATTACATCAGAGAATTACATCAGTTCGCACGAACTAGTCTAGGGACAGAAGGGGACGCAAAAGGTTACATCTATTTTTGCGCGAGTTGCCTAGCGATGCGCCAACCAGACCACCATCTACGTGCAGACTAAAATTATCGTTCGCTATATCAAAGGGTTCGCAACGTTCTGGTGGATGTGTGACGGACGGCAAAAGGGAAGGGCGACGTCGGCGGTGCGTTAAAACCCCGCCGCCACCACCGTCGCCAGCTTTGCTACGAGGGTCGAGAGTGGGCCAGCTTCTGTATGTATTTCAGGATCCAAGAATTTACCGTGCCAATCCAGCCTCTTTCACACTTTATCCACGAGCTGCAGCTGCATACCCTATGCATACCCTATGCAACTACAGCAGCTCGTTACCGAGCCACGTCAAGGCTTGCTGCCTTGCATTTTACATGCGTCCCTACACGTACTTGTCGTTCACATTACATGATCTCGCATCGGTATGGCGAAGCACGCTTTCCTCATTACTCTATCGTTCCTTCTCTTTCTCTCGGTGTCCATCCCCTCCCTTCCACGCTTCTCTCCCTCGATTCACCCCTCTTTCACCCTTGTGTTCTTTGTCTTTCTCCTACTATATATCTCTCTCTCTCCCTCTGTCTGCCTCTGTTCCCCGCTCGACTGCTTTCTCACGTTCCCGTTTTCCATCAGCGACAACCTATCAATAAAACGCCTTCCTCGAAGAACGCCGTCCATTTTCCTCGGCGTCGCCTAGCTGCGACTCTGCCACCGTAATTACATGCGAATGGGGCTGCTAGAGCATCCGTCACCCGCTACCTCCCTCCCGGTGCCCTCAGGTGCGAGGCTAACGTTAAAAAGATTCCGTTTCGGTCTCCCGAATCGTTCCACCAGCGATAGAGCAAAAGTTTATTCCGAACGGCTCGCGAATAAAAGTTATTGGGGGGCTATTAGCGGATGGAATAATGAAACTTAGTAGCAGCGTTAGGCGGTGTAATCGATTATTTGGAAAGCAAATTCTCATTTCCCCTGCAAGGAGAACTCTGGTAGGATAATCGTCCGCGCCACGATGAATACCTAAATAGGGAAGATGCGATGGGTATAAAACGGTCAAGGACTAACGAGCAGGTGAGCGGAGAAAATAGGCGGAACGCGTCAGAGGGACGATTTGTTGGTCAAGTAATACACGTTCTCGATCGATCAGACATCGTTTGGTCCGTTCAGTAATTCTGATCAACCACGCGTCGCCGTCCACGATCGCATTTTGTAGCTCTGTCTGGCCGCCTGGATTGTCTGACCGTGCAATTGCTCGTACTACTTGCCGCGACGCGACCACTTTCTCGCTTCCGACCTCGCTTTTGTTTATTTATTTAGGGAGACACGTAAAGGGACCCTGATTTCCATGGGAAAGCATCGCGTAAATCTTTCCGAGATTTAATGCTTTTCACGGGCGGGGAAATTGGAGGAAATGTAGCGAAACGCGACGGAAAAATCAGATAAGGTATCTTCCTTTCGGAAATTATTTTACATGTATGAATATCTGAGCAACTCGAAAAAAAAGATATATTGGATTGAGTCGTAAGTTCGTTCGCGTTTCATTGAAATAGTGTCAAGTATTATTGCTAGACTAGAAATGTTCTTACATTTATGGGAAATTTAAGTATGGTAAAGAGTATGATAGACGTTTCAATTTTCCATTGATGCAAGAACATTCGTAGTCTATCAGTAATACTTGACAGTATTTTAATGAAACGCGAACGAACTTGTTACTCAATCCAATACGTTTTAAACTTGTTGTTAGTTATGTGTTTGGTATTTTCGTGAAGTATTTTGTATTAGGTGTACCAATAAATGATCCACTACTTTTATACGCGTCGATGAATTTATTGGTTCCAAGGATCAAGATTTCTTTCAAGCAGGAGTCAATAGCTTGCATCAAAAGTAATGTTGAACATTACAGAGATAAAAAAAATTATGACGAAGACGGGATATGTACTTGATATATTTAAAAATAGATGCAGAATTTAAGGAAAACAGTGGATTATTCGTTAGTACACCTAATAACTTTTTCTATTAAGAATTTTATAGTATATGCAGTCAGCTACAAAAGTATTTGCAAATTATTTAATTATATATCGGTAAAAATGAAAATTTAACATCTATGAAAATGCTATTTTAACAAAACTACCCCATTATTTTAAAATATATATTACAATATAATTGAGCAATAAATGGATGAAATTGCTCAAGTATGCTCCGGCAGACATAGAAATTAGTAGACTGCAGTTTTTTATGCATATATGGGACATTTAAATTTGCAAAAAAATGTACAATGCACGGAGTATGCAAAAATATATAAAATACCTAAAGTAATCTCTGCAAATTGCTACATTTACTGGACGAAACGAATCTCCACTAAAGTTCTATTTCTTTAATTGTGCTTGTAAAAATGCGAATTTGCATAAAAATCCGCAATCTAGCAATTACCTTTGATAGCAAAGAAGATAATTCTTAATCATAATAAGTAGACTGCAGATTTTTATGCAAATTCACAATTAGGAAAGTGGAACCTAATTAGAGGGTTGTTTCACCATCTAAGTATGTACAATAATACGCGCCTTACTTTTGATATTTGCGTATTACGCACACCCTGTATTTTCCCATAATTAACTTTCCAATAAACGCATAAAAATCCGCGATCTAATAATAAGGTTACTCCCTTATCTTTCGCATTTCATTTCGTCCATAATTGCCAAACACCATTCCCCACGTGATAATTATAAAAAAAAAAAAATAGATACAGTAAACAGGGCAGCAATATCGGCAAGGGGCCAGCATCATCATCTTAAAGGAGAGACAGAGAGAGAGAGAGAAAAAAAGAGGGTGGGAAAGCGACGTACCTCATAATCTCATTTTCCTTCTCCTCCTCCTGCTTCTGCCTTATTATAACCTCCTCGATGGTGCTCCTCTCCTCGGGGGTGAGGTGCGACATATCAGGTACAGCCGCCATCACGGACGTAAGATAGGAACGTGCACGGGAAGGTCTAATCGCGAGGAGTTTAGCGCGACGCGCGGGCCGGCGCAGCACCGACGACGCCGCCGATGAGGTATCGCGACGAGGATAGCTCGCCGCGCGACAACGCTCGTTCCTACGGGATATCGCGTCCTTTCTACGACTACGGGAAGGCTGTAGTGTACGGGGGGAGTCATCCGACACCTGGTAATCGGCGCAGCTGGCCGCGACAACACGGGTACGCGTTCGACTCGCGGAGATTATGCCGTGCTTTCGTATCTTCCACTGGTTGCTGCTTCTGTTGCTGTACGTCACAGAGCACGCGACGATCCGTGACGATCGGTACGCAACCTGGAAGCCCGTCGACAACGACCAGTACGTTCGCCCGACCGCGACGTTCGACTGGACAAGAGGAAGCCACTCGACACCGGACAGACTTGTTCGTCCGCGCCTTATCGTCCGCCTCGAGGCTGCCTCTCATGCGAGCGTCATCGAGACTCGTCGAGGCATCCACGATAGATCCGTGATCTTCGTCTCCGTCAGCGTCCTCGTCGTCGTTATCTCTCGTCGTACGATTACCAGCGACCACATCTGTATGACAAATCATGTTTCACAGGCTGTGTGGAGGTTCTCGCATTCTCTCTTCCGTCCCCGGTTCTAGTACACCGCTCGAAGCCAGCATGGAACGATACGAGGATTGTACCCAGGTGTTCCTCGAAACCGACCTTCCACGAGCTCTTTTTCCTCCCTCGCGTCCTCGATATGGCGGCTGGCGAGGTTAGAATGTGCGCACTGCTCTCCTACTAACGTTATCCGATTCTCCCCTTTTCTCTGTCTGTCGATTATCGTCGCGCGGCTAGCCCTATTATGATTAGCTTCGGGATTTGTTTACCCCCCGTGTGCTCTGTTTTGATGGTCGAACACCTCGCAGCGAGGTATCGAGGTTTCGAGCGGACGAGCGGCCCAGTTCACGAGTACATCGATTGAAAACGAAAACGGGTCACGGGTGCCGTTGGTGCACTCGTTTCTGCCGTACACACGAAGCCCAGGTTCTTGAACTTTGCAGGGGGAATACGCGATTCCGTACACCGCTGGCGCAGGTGAACGGTTTAACGAGACCAGTCCGCGTTTTCAGCACCAAGTGTCGCGTTCGCGGCCCACTCCAACCAATCGGGGGGAACGTTACGATAATAATGGCTACGTGGTCATGTTTCTGGCCACTGTAAAGCGTTTTCGGAATTTCATCGATCCTTCTGAACGGAAACGGGTCACTATCTCTCTCTCCGTTGTCTCAGGATCTTTCTTTCCTTCTTTCTTCTTCGCGCTCCGTACGCGTGCACACCGACGAAAACACTGTTCTCTATTTCTCTGGTTTCCTCGTACCTCGACTACGATAGAACAGCGTACGTAACGTGTAACGCGTTGCGTTCAATCGCAAACGGATGAAATTCTGTTAATTCGGCGATTCTCTCGGTTTGCGAGGAGGATCAACAAAATTTCACGAGCCTATAGTGCGTAAGAAAAGTTGACACACGAGAACGCGGTTTACTCATACGGAAATTGTACACGCGTTAGGTAGGGTTGATTATTCGGGTGAATCCGTGCCACGTATGCTGGTGCCTCGATTGCCAGGCTCGATTCAATGCTACAAGTATTCTCCTCGGTGTTTGCGATTCACGTGGCGGCCGAGACGACGATGGCGCTCTTCGACGTCTCTGCAGCGACCGCGACACCCACACAATCAATCGCCCTAGACCGGATTGTTCCACACCCACGAGAGCCGTTTTCTCAGCTGACCGGCTGTACTCGACGTTTTTCGAAGCGCGTTAGAACGATTAGCAGCTCGCCACGGTTGTCAGCTGGTTACCTCGTCCACGGAACTCCCCGCTATGGAATATTATATCCCCCACAGAAATATGGATTCTCTTCTCTCTTTCCCCTTTCCGTTACTCCGTCAGGTTAAAACGACCACTTACGGCGTTATCGCGAGGGACTGCTTGACTGGGTTTACCGATCCTCGCACTGATTACACACGCGAGTACACGTTACTAACAGCGTCGAAGTATGTGACGGCGGATGGCCCAGGCGAACGATATTCTATCACTTCCGTGTTCCAGCGTTTCCCTTCTCGCTAACGCTCGACGCTAGAACAACACACGAATGAGCTTATTCCACACCCCTAGCGCGCTTATGTCCGCCAACGCTCCGCGATTGGTACTACTCTCACTGACGGCTCCGTCTCTCCTTCTCGCTCTTTCTCCACCACCACCTTTCGCTCTCTTTGTCTCCCTTTCACCCCCTCTCCCGCCGATCGCCTACATCTTTCTCCCTCTACACACCCTATCTGCTACTATCTCTCTCCCCCTTTAGCCCCAGACCCTCTTTCTCTTTCCCCTTTCTTCTCCTCGTCTATCTTTGCCCGACTCGCGAACGGCACCGCCTGCTCCTCTTGCCAACCCTCTCCGCAACGAGCTGAAACGAGAAAACCGGTCTCCGACCAAGGGGGCTAATTTCCGGCCGCGAATCGACTTCCTGTTAGGATTCTGGCGTCGAAATCGCGCGACCCGCCGACCAACCAAAGGTCCTCGCTTCCATTCCGCTATCGCCCATGAAAAAACGGCAACCGAGTCGAACCACCGAGATCTTCCACCGCGGAGGACAACCCTCCTTCGTGGGCTCGTGCTTGTCGTACGACCGCAGTTGCGCGAACTCAACCCCCTCTCCTCTGTGTTTGTCCATTCCGAACCACCACCCGGCCTGCACGAATTCCGCTTTCTTCCCTTGCATGTGCCAGACCAGAAGGTGGGGAGATGGAAACGCGTCCCGAAAAGGACCACGTCTGTCGCGGTCCACTTCTACCGTGGATTTTAAACAACCTTACGCGAGGCGGGCTGGGTTTTTTGTTGATCCGGTTAGAACCACGGTACTCGTGGAGCAGGATTCCATGGAGAAGATCGCTAAAAAAAACGTCCATTCATGCGGTCTTAATAAATAATGGGATGCGGCGTATGTCCGAACCAATAAGGACCACAGACCGCACTTACGTCATGGAAAACCTGGTATTGATCGCACCCTAGGCCAATGGGGTTCATCGCCGCAACGGTGCTACTTTTGCCGTTCTGGCGGTGAATTCGAACGCCATCGAACGCGGCGTCACGAACACCACTTTAAACCCGGGAAAGTATGAATTTTCTCTCGGACGAAGCGTGCTGACCGAACTCCGCAAGTTGTTAAGGATCGATTGGTCAAAAGGATTTTATTGAATGATAGTATCATGAAATTTACAATATTTATGGAATGGGTGTATACTTCGAGGGTTATTTTAAAGGATTTGCTAATGTATGAGTGGGGATATAGCGTAGGGAATTATTAATTGAAGGAAAGTTATGGGAAAACGTTCGATCGGTGAATGTCTGACTAGTAACGGTCTAATACTACTAGTGTGACTACTTACGACGCGATACAAGAATATTTTTTTAACATTCAATTTAGTAGATTTCGTAATAAATATTTCATAAAGTTATTAATAGAATTAGAATTTGGGTTTGGATAATTCGATCAGCGAGTGTCTAACTAGTAACGCGCTAATACTACTTACGCGGCAGTTAAAAGTAGTTTCACCGTTTCAAGATGGATCTTTCTTAATAGGGCAAGCAATCATTTTTTCTTCTGTACTTATTTTACTTATCTCTTGCTGTATATTTTTTTACTGGCTACAAATAGTTTCATCAGTTACTTATTGCTTTTACACCGTGTGGAACGCAAAACAACGTAATACTGTAATTAGTAACTTGCGAATTTTTACGCAAATTCATATTTTTAAAATTAAAAATAGGGAAGAAGAATATATTGTAAATACGGGATTGTTCTTTGCATGTTGTTACGTATTGTGGGCATTTTGCATTTTTTTCCGTACTTAAATTTCCCATAAATACATAAAAATCCGCAGTCTACTAATAAGTATCTCAGAACCTTTTCAGATTTCTTTAAAGCCTGCAACAGTAAAATGTTAACTAAACGAACTAAACGACTCGTTGTGGAAACTACGTTATTGAAAAAATACTGTGGCAACGAAGGGTTAATAAAATCGAGGGTCGCATTCTAGAATTTTGCAGACCACATGCGGTCTATGAGCAACGTGTTTAACACCACTATTATAGGGGTTAATCTTTTAGAATCGAATTATATCTCTCACCCGGTCTCAGTGTTAATTTGAAATCTATTTCCCATAGATCTTGAAAGAGTTAACACCTTGCCTTAAAACCATGAATTCGTGGAGCAGATTATGGTCCCAATGTAACAAAATCGCGTCCGATTTTATAACAAAAATTAATAGCGACTATAACAGAAACATCAGTTTATAAGATCGAAAATTATCAAATAGAAATTATATATAATATTTCTATATTTTGTGTGCAACACAATATTAAAATACCGAATAACCAATACTGTCAAAAAATTGTACAATAACGGATTAAACAGTAACAATCTATTTGTTTGAACAGGAAAACCCTTTGTCTGATGCCTTTTTTACTGCATTACAAAATTTAATCGAATGTCAACGCAGTTGAACGAAAAACATTTTATAAATATTTCACGCAAAAGAAGTTGCTTTAACGTTTGCGACAGACCGCGTATTAAGCGTCGATCAATCAAGAGCAATATTAAAATCAGCTGCCAATAGCCATCACCCTAGTAGACCCTGCCAACCTGTTTTATGTACCTGTTTTTATGGTATCCAATGTTAGGGTGATTAATGGCACCCGGAGCAAAGAGACACTGAAACGTATCTTCTGTACGCGGGAATTAAATTGAACCCTTTTGACCGTTAAGTAATTTCGAGAGATCGACACACGTTTCGGGATTTATTTTACGGATCACGTGTACACGTGATTCTCAACCATGCTTCGGATTATGAGGGCCCCGTGGAAATTCAAATTCAGCTCGTTTGGATGGCTGTTGATATAATTATTTGAAAATTGATTTAATTCTATGTTATCCTATCAAATTTTGAATGCTGCTACGCGTCCAGTTTACGCTTATTAACCTGATAATAAAATTAAGAAAAAAGGTAAATTGTGAACTAAATTTGGAAGTCCGAAGAAGGATTAATATCAATATCGTTATCTTTATTAACCCTTTCTTTACGACAAAGTTTATCGTTAAAAGTTTCATATTGTTAGCTCTCATATTGTCTTTTACATCTTGCGATCGGACAATTTTATCCAGCACGTGTGAAAAGACTCAAAGGGTTAAAATCAGGGCTGGGTAAAATTTAAAATATTAGGCGTAGAAATTAATTCTTTCGGCTTCGGGATTTTATAGGATTTAATATTTATTTATAAAAAATTTAATACAGTTTTAATATTCAAAATTTTCTACATTTTCGTATTTATGAAGCAAATTCGTCACTTGTAGAATAGTAACGTAGCGATTTAAATTCAAGCCTGTAGCTTACCGTTTTAAATGCAATATGTGTTTCACTGAAAAAATTACGCTGAAATTATTTACATTCATTTCGAGGTAGATAAGGAAATCCAATCAAATTCGAGTGATTTTATTATATGAGTTCAAATTAGCACGCGAAGCAGTAAATTAGTCATTAGTAAAACATTTGAAATATTAATAGTGAATGGACAACACGATTATGATTTGAAAAATTCTGGAGTTAAGAAACAAATTTCCAAAACAACCTAAGTACGTTGTCTCTCGATATAAGTCATTATAATGATTTAGATGTATGCTAATTCTGCGGAATATTGGAGAAAAACTTGTAACAAATAGTTCGTTGATAAAAATTAGTTAAATCTCCCCAAATTTGTTTCAATTAATAATATTTGGATTTTATCATGTTACTGTAGTTTCGATTCTATCGTTGAATCCGTCATTTCATGTGCAATGTCCTAATATTTTCCTATGTCTCAATGGAATACTCATTTTCAAAGTAGTACTTGAATAAGTTAGTATTAAAACATATATGTATTCGAAATAACTATTTCTTTATGTAACTACTACTTCAAAGAACAATTTAAGCGCCAAATCCTACATTGCTCGACGAAATACGAATATTTATTCCTACTTATCTATTTGTAACACTTTCGCTACGAATTATAAAATTCGGACTATAATTGATAATATAAAGTATCCGAATATTTATATTTATCTTATTGTCGTATTAATAAAAACTGTTCCTTATCTATGGTTTTAATTTTGAACTCCAAGAAGCCATAGCGAAAGGGTTAAAAGAAAGGTTTGAGCGGTGAAATAAACGAACATCGAAGTACAATCATAAATAATAATATATATACATATATATTTGTTTTTTTTTTTATTTTCTTGCGCCTGAACTCAATTCAGGCTGAACTTACAATCAGTTTCCATGGGGTTGGATGTAAAACCAACTTTACAAAATCGTTTAATAATCGTAGACGAGTTACACGCATCTCCGCTCGTTTCGCGTGTTACAAACGACACAAAATGTCAACGTGATGTGCGACGCATATATATTTAAAAATTCAGGATTTTACCTTTTCACGAGTATTATGCGAGTCAAAATTAGTATCGGAAAGCCTAACTTAACGTAAGAAAATCTTGTACATAATTTGGCACGTTAAAAGTGGTATTGCACGCGATAATTAAATTATAATAATCGAAGCGCAACACGAGATTAAATGGAGAAGCAAAATTTGAGAAGGAATATTAAAATAGGCGGTATTATAATATAAATATTCTTAATCGAGTTTCTAGTAAAAAGAGCACTTTTTCTCCGATTTCCATACCTTTCCGCCGCCACTGCCCTAACACGCGCTTTATTAATATTTAATTATTTCCACTAGGTTATTTACATTATTTCCATAAGCATAATTTATAGACGGTTTATACCGTCGTGTTATGTACAAAACGAGAGTATTGTGCAGATCGTACATAACACAATAATTGTATTGGTCGTACCCCCAAATAAATTAAGATACATGCATTTTAACTAGGAATGAAACATTCGAAACCTCGAAACTTCGAAATTCTTCGAAACTTAAAACTTTATGCTACTTTCACGTAGTCCTTGGCGTTTAGACAAATTTTCAAAATACATTATACGGTATATGAATAATATGATAAGTCCACGAGGAATTTTAATATGTAATAATTTTACTGAAACAGCTACAGATTTTTCCGAAAAACTTCCATGCTAAAAGAATCTTATTTTAGTAGCAATATTAATAATACTAAAATTCATTAATATTATCATTTTCATATTATACTGCTGCTGTGAGATTTTAACTAGGCTAATTAGCTTAATTTCCGTGCCCACCCTCTATTACAAGACAATGAATACATTTCTTAAAAATTAAACAAGAAACATGCAGTGATTAAAGTAGTATATTTTTTAATGAACTTTGAATATTTATTTATCAATGTAAATAAAATGGATTCCGGTAACTTTTGCTTTTTGTTTAATTTTCAAGAAAAATATTTATTGTTCGGTGATTAGGGGTAGATACGGTAATTAGGTCAATTACCTTATACTTATGTGATTTTTTCGGATCTTATTTGATAGAGAAGATAGACTGCTTTATTTTCACCGTGTTTTAAGTATAACTTTATGCTTTTGAATAACATATATCTTTTTCAAGTATCTATCATTTTTATTTCTATGGAACAAATAGGTATACTTTAGTCGTTGGTAGTTCTAGTATTAATTGAAACACTTTCATTAATTCATTATAATCGTGGGAAAAAATAAAACATACAAAAATTACTAATATCTCACCAAGTTCTTTTTACTTTTTTACACTGTAAGTAAATTTAAATTTCATTTAATTAAATTCAATAGATAATTTAATTTACTAGAAACAGTTTGTTAGAATGAATATAAAGGGGAGAAAATAAGAGTTTGGGGTTTCGATTTTCAAGAGTTTCGAGAGTTTTGACGGTTTCGAGACATCGCAATGTTTCTGTTTCGAGTTTCGCGAATCTAAAAATTAGATTTCGACCGATCTTTAATTTTAACCCGATCTTACGGTACTTTTAATATGTACATATTCGTATCGTATACATCTCCAATATTTTGTTCATTTTCCGTCCAAACGTATCACGAAAACTAACTCGACTTGGTAAACGAATTTATTACGCTTGTGATCGTTAAAATCTGTACGATGTAACTTATGTGTATAACAGGATAAAAAAGAGTTTTGCACTGTGCCCTATATTCGCTATAATATATGTATACAGTCGACGATGTTTCGCCATTAAAATCGTTTCGAATGTGCACTTCGCTTAATCAACATGTATATCGGTAAAAAAGAAAGTACAATAATAAAAAAGTGAGGACAATAAAAAATTCTACGACACTCGTTTTTTACGTGTTGATATTATACTTCATAGGAAATTCAGTCAAAATTTTATCAAAACCATGTAAATTCTCTCAAGTGATACTTATTGCTGAATGTATATTAATATAATACGTCTACCGAGTTTCCTTTTATATAAATTTAAAACATTTTTGCTTATCGTGTGGTATTCTCGTTTTAAACAATATCGAGTCGGCTCGATATTGCGTGTTCAAAAGAGGCATGTATCCGAAAACCTGTAATTATTAGAGCTTAAATACTTACGAAACTCTAACTCTGTTTTACTTTTGCTATTACATTCAAGAAGCTATTCAGATGCTTAAATTGATCAAGAAACTATTAAAAGGCTTCTAAAAAAAATAGTAATAAAGGTTGCTTACCTGAGAGAAGAAATTAATGCATTTATGTCTTTCTTGAAAATGCGTATCATCTTCCGAAAGAGAGACTGGACAACCAGGACATCTGAAAGTCCAACGCGATGTGACCTGCGTAAAAAAAATTAAAATATTAATCATAATTAATAGGGGTAAATTAAGTTTATCTATAATTTTATGCAAAAGTATAAATTTAATCTTTGGGGGTATGAATTAAATTAAAATATAAAATTAACAGAATATTAGATTATTTTAAATTTAATTCGAGTAAATTATAGATCTGATAAATAAAATAAAATAAATTTAAAAGATAAATTAAGTTTACCTTGACTTTTGTTAAAAAAATAAACTTAAACTTTGAGGATGTGAATTAAATTAATATATAAATTTGAAGTTAAGAGTTTCGAATTAAAACGGCTCCGACGGAAATCATTGACACAGATTTCTCCAACACTGTTTTCACCGAGGATACTTTGTCGACTTCAGGTTTGCGCGATAACAGTTTTAACCGACCACAGTATTAAGGTCGTCGCTCACTTATCAGCATAACGCAAACACATCAGATCGACATCGACACTTTCACACCTGTTTCTCATTCATCAGAAACAGTGAATCATTGTATTTCAAAATTATTACAGAAGAATAGTTTCTAATGTATGATTACCATGCAAACAGCATGCGATCGGTGTTTAATTAACGAAACGTTCGCTTCGTTATCGAGACGATGACGACAAATCGGTGTCGATGATTTCTGTGTAATCTATTAAAACAAGCACATATTTGGCGCATATATTCACCTTGACAGGCGGTTTTCTCGTAAGATGAGATATCAGGAAGTTCATAGCGATATCCTCGCAATTCATGTATTCGTCAACCTTGTCCCGTATTGCTTGCGGTAACCAATGTGTATAAAGATATGTGTAATGTTTATGAATGAACGCGGCACCGGTTAAAACCATAGATAATTCGCAGGAGTAATTGGAATTATAGTTCCAAGCATTGTGATAATTCTGGTCCCATGCGTGAAAGCGACCGGGAAATCCCACCACGCGATCTCGGTGCTCTCTCCACACTCTGAACCCAAACATAATTTCGTCGTGCCGTAAGTGCGCGTCATCGTCTACAGAAAGGACAGCTTCTGTTTCGATGGCGTCAAACGGAAGAAATCTATTATTCAAGCTGTTTCTCGGTGCTTTGATCACCTGTATCAAAGAAATCATTTGTTTCGATTACGATTTATAATAGACTAATATAACAGTGCAGTGTACTAATTAGCTAGTGTACTAATGTGCAGTGTTAATGATGGATTATGCTAAAAAATATTCGTTGCCAGGATACAAAGGGGAGCCACATACAACTGTAAGTCTAGTGTTTAAGTACTAAGTGTAGTGTACTAACATAATTTTAACATGTTGAGTGCCAGATCATGGATGAACTACATACGTGCAATGCGTTTAAAGTGTTTTCTCTTTTTACATTAATAAAACCACAAGAATAAATATTAGAAATAAGACATACAAATTAAGAACAAGAGATATCTTATCTGTAATACTTATTCTATTGGTCTTATTAATATCAAAAGACATCTATCAAACGCATATAATAACCACAACAATATAAACGATTGGTGGTGCATATAGCATGAATGGAAAGTCATGAGAACGAATAAAGTAACAAACTCAACGTGGCACTCGACGTGTTAAATGTACTAACATACAAGGAACAACTTACATGAATTGGAACTCCAATATCAGGCCACTTTAAGTCCTCCATGGGCGGTTTTGGACTATTCCACACTACTAGAACTTTATTTAAATACGGCAGTCCGTACAATCGGGCCAACGAATTTATAAGAACTTGTTCTCGCTCATAAGTTAACATCACAATAGTAAATTGTTCTCTCGGATAATTTCCGCCTAAAGCTTCGCTAAATTCCTTGCCCGCGCCTCCAGCACCTTTACCGATTGGTCTGAATCCGACTTCAGATCCTGCGATTTATAATGCGCTAAGAAAAGTCTGTTCATCCATAATAGCCATTTTCAACCCTTTTTATTTCGTGACACACATAGATTAATTTACCGGTTGAAAATGGCCGATTAATAGCAAATTATTATAGCAAATTTTGATTCATTTACCGAAAAACTTTGCATCGCTAGGAAGGACGGTATCAAACGGTAATTGTGGATATAAATAGAACGGATCCACCCAATCATTCCAGATCTCGTGCCCTTGCAGTAGCATTGTAGTGTAATTTCTTTTAAAAGCTGGAGACGGATAAGGTGGCTCCAAAGGTCCCAAGCTTTCTTCCGCTTCCGGTTCAGCGATTATAGTATCGGATTTTAAAGGCTAAAGAGAAATACAATTATTATACGCAATATGAAATAAGCCAAGTTTTGGTATCGTAGGGCAGAGGTAACGAACTGACGAATCGCGAGTCGCTTGTGATCTTTGCTCCTACTTGTTTGGCATAGGAAAACAATTGTTTTACTCAAAATGCGATAACTTGGCAACAAAAAAGCGTACATCAACTTTTAGGTAGTCGTTATAAAGGGGAGGCTTCACCCTATAAACTTATTGTAAAACGAATCGCGGAAAAAATTTATTAAACTCCGTAAAGTTATACGACTTCGGAAAATTACGGGGAAAAAGAATCATCTTCTCTTTCTCACTCTGCAATCTAGTATAAAAACGACTTCGAAACAATTAAATTCAGTGTCGAAAAAGTAGAGGCTTTGCCCTTTAAGAAGATGAGTTTAAAGATGGACAATTTTTCGGCCCAAAATTAGTGGTCCCTTAATTTTGGTGCTGGTATAATGTAATTATACACGGCTCGCGGTGAGAAAGAAGTTCGTCAGCCCTGCCGTAGGATATTTACCACAAAGCTTTCGTTGAAGACACTTGGACTGGCAGTCTGAGGCGCTGGCAAGGGCGGTATACCAAGTCGATCCCTAATTACAGCTACAATGGTATCTACCGCACCTTGAGCAGTACTTAAATAACGTTCCCAAATTAATCTGCCCTGCCTACGCATACTTAATAGATCAGTGTCGGGAACTGCGCGCAAGAGGAAATGCATTTCCGTTACCCTGGCCTACAATTAGAAACGTTCAACGTTATCAAACATTTAATATCTACAACATTGTTGCTCGTTTCGCGGTCAAAGGATTAAAAGCAATATCACGTTGAAAACATCGTCTTTTTACCTTCGGCAAAAAGATCGCTGCTCGACGCCAACTAATAACTTCGCTATAACTCAATAAAATTTGATCACCGCCTAAAAAGACCGGGATGGAACCCGATCGTAACGCTTCGTACAATCTAGCTTGTATGGTCGAAGTAGTTACAAAAGAAGAATTGCTAGGAGCTAAGATCAATGCGAATGTGGATTCCTTCAAAATAGCTTTCCGCGAAGAATCAGTTCCGCACATGGACCAGTCTAATATTTTTACTACGTTCTTTTCCTCAGAAGCTGGGATACATTCGAATTGAATGAAGAATTTATCCAAAGTCAACCCGGTGCTCATGTCTTTGAGATGTTGAATAATGAAAGTGTCCAAATTGTTCTCGTCGACTATTAATCTCTCCAAGTCCACGTCTGCGTCATCGATCGAATGCATCGTGGTACTGATTCTTGGAGATCTCATCTCTCCTTGGAAGGACAATAAATATTTTCTCCTCGCGGGTAGCATTTGTGCACATTCTTGCCACACATCGCCACCGGGAGGACCCAAGATTGGCGGCACGACCAAATCGAACCCGTCGCGAAATTGATT
This sequence comes from Eucera pruinosa, assembly GCA_028830335.1. Lineage (NCBI taxonomy): Eukaryota > Metazoa > Arthropoda > Insecta > Hymenoptera > Apidae > Eucera > Eucera pruinosa. Next base: position 9,394,564 of record JAMYCR010000015.1, on the reverse strand, counting down.
TCTATAGAAGGTCGATTGCACTATTATAGCTCTTCCCGTATCTATCCCATTGAAAATATCTCCCGATTCTACCGACAGATCTCTACGCGCTAAGTTTAACAAAATATGGTTTCTGCCATCGCCACCCCAATACGGAAGTGCGTGCAACTTTTTTACATCTATAGGTTTGCGGAATTTCTTATCTACTTTTGGTTGAGTAGAGAGAGCTTCTCCTATGAGTACAATATATATACAAGCTTCGGCTGCGTTTGCAGTGAGATGTGGATTATACCCTGTATCAAAAAAAAAAATATACATTAATTTTAAACGAATTTATATGTAATTAAGGATGTGCGAGAACCCAAAAATATCGAGTCGGATCGGGAAGAGAACTTATATCGAGATTGGGTCGGGTTCCCGAAAATATCCTGTAATTTGATATTGGCGAGATTCACGAAAATCAATCATTTTTTTTATTAACATCGTCAGTAAACTGGTTCATTTACGTTCACCAAAGATTTTTCGAATATTTTAAGCGTTTGAAAAATCTACAAAAATTCCGTCTTATTCTTCAAAGCCTCTAGAATATCGCATAACAGTTTTCATTCATAAATGTTATACCATTTTTTCCAAATAAAGAACAATTTAAACTAAAGGATATCCGTATTTCATAAGGTATATGCCTTAAAAAATCCAAATTGATACGAAATGTTAAAAGAACTTTAATTTCTAATCAAATGAATTGTCTGTATTTGAACGGTTGTAACATTACAAAAGAAGTATTTATATTACATAATTGGTTACTATTTTTGTTTCATGCTCATTTTTTTACAATCTTATACCTGTCAAGAATTCTGAAAGTTTCCAAAATCGGGATTTTCTGAAGAATCCTGAAAGCGTCTAAAATCTCGATTTTCTCGAAAGTCTCGATATATTCGAAGCTCGGATATAGTTTCGGGTTTCTTTCCGACTCAACACAAAAATCGAGTTCCCGATATTTTCGAGTTCTTGCACGCCTCTAATAAATTAGGAAATTTTGTAAAGTGCAACTCGTCAGTAGACATTGGTAATCTAAAACTGTGGCCATATTCAATAAAGCCAGTTCCGCAACGTAAGTTAAAATGTCAAAATTATCGCAAGTATTGAAAATTTCAATATTTTCGAAAATCTCGGAAATTCTCTGGAATCCCGATATTTTCGGGAGTCCAAAAAGATTCGGGATTTGAACGAGATCTCAAGAAAAATTCTCATTGTCGATCCCGCATAATTCTAATCATTACAAACAATCGTCTAGCTATATATATATACCTAGAGTTTGTTTAATGGTGGTCTTTAAAAAACCATCAACATCCCAGCCTGAATTTACTATAGAATACTGATCAGGGTCATATAGATATACCGGAAAGCCACTGGTTAAAGCACACCGGCTATGATCAAAACAATTGTACATTCTACAAGAGTATGGTACAGTGCTTGGCAATATTTCAGGGGGAGACCCCACTAATATACGTTTAGGTGGTGCTAGTTCAGGTGTGTTTCTTTCCACTGCTTCTCTTTGAGCTACTTGTGCTTGTTCCACACTAATCTTTAATCTATCAAGATCTGTTTGTTGGTGCAATAATTCTTGCTTTAGTTCATCGATCTTTTGAGTTAAACTACTGACTTCTACTTGAAGTCTCTGTCTCTTTGCACTCAAATCTCTAAGCTCGTTATTTACAGAAACTTTAATACGTAGCATCTCCTCTATTCTCATCTTCAGTTGAGAAGCTTTCATGGGAGTAAAGTCTTCGAAAGCTTCCAATGTGGAAAATGTACGATAAATATCCTTTTCTGGTGAATCAGACTCCACCTAAAAATATAAAATTTGATAATTTAATAACATATCTATTCTACATATGCATTTTTATTATGTGTACAAATCAATTCTTTTTCTTTATCTTTAAACTCTTGGTATCTGTATCAATTTGATGAAATGATGAAGTTGCTTCATAAATGTGAAAATGCTGAAAAATTTAAACATTAAAATTGTATTTAATTTTATGTGTAAGACTTAATAATTATTAAATCTTACAAAATCCTTAAGACTTAAGATTAATTTGTACACCTAATAGATAAATAATTGTAAGAAAAATAATACCTTTGATAAATAATAGTGAGTAAACAATGGTACAATGAATAAAACAGCAGAAGTTAGCATTATAATCCTAGATAATTTGATATGTGTTATCCAGTGACAAATTTCTCTTCCACTTCCATTTTGATGATACAATGGAAGTATTTCAAATATACTTCCTCCCATTTTGTTACAGATTGCCAATCATCTTTATTTCAATTTCAAATCAATAAAACCTGTTCTGTGATTGTTTGACAAATTCCTGACACAATACAGTGAGATGTACAATAACAATAAACATAGCATCTTATTACATTTAAATGTTTTATTCCGTCCAAAACATCATATCAGTCTAATAGCAACAGGATTACTTGTGTCGCAAAATTAGAATGCCAACGCATACGTTTTTTACCAGGAACATAATAATTCTGTCATTTTGATTGGCATTATTGATCAATAACCTAACAAGGAAAATTGCTCTCGACTTTTTTTTGTAAACGCAATTCGAATATCAATGAATTAACAACGATATCATTACGAAAGGTTTCAATAAGGATGCTTTATTTTATATACATTGTTGTACAGAAGAAGGAAACAATTCATTCAGAGAAAAATACGCAAAGGGAAGTTGCCAAAATCACACCAACATGGTTTCTCTATTCGAAAGGTCACATTGAACCGACGATACAAAAATAATATCAATATCAACGTTGCTGTTTTTTTTTTGTCTTCTACGAATGTTTATTCATCCGTTGTTTGACGCATATCTCTGTGACTTCTTGCATGATCAATCATTTGCGTGGACGACGATAGCGTTTTGTTATTATTTCTCGTGGAGAATTCGTTGCTCGGACTATTTGATTGAAGGCAGAAAAAAAAGGATTTTGCACCGATGCCACCTGACCTGACGGAAAACAGAATCGCCGCACGATTTGGATAATTTTTTTAACTCATCGCATCGCGATATACGGCGTTTAAATAATTAAACCATTGACGAAGTATAGATAAGACTATCCATTCCCATATAGAATCATCAGGGGGCCATCTGGCCACAGAATAACTGTGATCTGGCCCCTTACCATTTTAGTGTCACATGCGATATTACCAGTTCAAACGAGAATAAGACAATAGCGCTTTTAAAACGTTGGAAATTGTAAGTAAGTATTGCGATAATCAACCACAGACGAGGTACAGGATAGACTTAAAACCTAATGAATATTTTTGTTCCAAGATTCGAGGACTCGCGTGCCCTGTTACCATTCTCGCGTCACTCTTGACATTATCGATTTAACACGGAATACGATTTTAACATTAGTGGCGGTTAGAATTGAAACTAAATTTAACCATGAAACGGCAACAGAAATCACTTCGTCTGTGCAGAAATATAGGATACGTTATTATAAACAAACTATAGGATTATTTGGATATTCATGTTGCTCTCGTTGAGGAATAATTGATTCTGTACCTCGTCTATGCTTGATTATTGTAATACTTAATTATAATTCCCATCGTTTTAAAAGGGCTGTTGTCTTATTCTAGTCTGAATTGGTAATATCGTATGTGACACTAAAATGGTAAGGGGGCCAGCCAGGTGGCCCCTTGATGGTACTATATGGGAATGGATAGTCTATTCTATACTTTGTCAATGATTAAACGTAAGTGTTTTAAATAACCCGCGACATTGTTCATGAGGTTGCTTTTCTTTGGCAACGTCTGGTGGCATTGCTTTGTAATCTCGTTCGTGTGTATTCGCATTTCTCAAGACCTTCACAGAACATGCGCATGTTCATGTCAAGTGTAGTGCAAAGGAAATAATATTTTGGCTTTCGGGGGCCTAAAATTAGCTAAAATGGTGAGCTCTCAACAAAATTTACCAATTGCGTTTGTTAACCGTTCTCGATACCTCGATTTCACCCGAGAAATTATATTTTACTTCACACGTTTCCGATAATCTATTTAAAATGTTCGAATAACCTATCATGAGTCAACGTTAATGCATCCTTTTGCATCAAATTCTAGTCGATTTTGTGGCATACCTCGTAGCTAACAATTTTGCAAAATAATGTGTAAACTTTTCGTTACACTTCTGTGACCGATTTGATTGACATTTTAGAAGTTTTCAAATTTCATAGTATTTTTCAGTGAAAGAGTACACAAAGTTGTAACAATAGCTATTGTATACTCATCCGAATCTTTGTTTGTTTATAAGCTTCTTTGCAAGTTGATCTAACTGCTGTTAATAACGAAAGGAGTGTTAAAAAGATTGGGTAAATTTGGGTTTGATAGGAAACTTTTTGTTGGAATATTACACGCGTAGTATAGAAAGGTGTTTTAGAAGAAATTGTAATTTTGTTTGCAGCATAAGTTAAAGTTCTCACAAAGAGACAAAGTGAGGAAGTTCATTACATTTACACACACTGGAGAACAAACAGCGATATATTGTTTAGCTCAAAATGATTGGAAGCTAGACTTGGCTAGTGATAATTATTTTCAAAATCCAGAGGCATATTGTAAAGAACCAAAAAATACAGTAGACAAAAAGAAGCTAGAAATATTGTTTAGTCGATATCAAGGTATGAAAGACACTTGATGTATGATATTAAATATATGCAAAAATTTTAGTCTTTATTTTGAATTTTATAATATAAGCTACTTGCATTTATGGAACATTTGAGTTTGCAAAAAGAAATAGATTCCATATGATTAGACTATGAACTTGTATGCATTTATAAGAAATTTATATTGCCAAAAAAAAATACAATTTGTACATAATGTTTAAAAATATGCAAAATATCCAAAGTAAAGCAATATGTTATGATGTTTAGAGGATGAAACAGATTGTCACTAAAGTCCTACTTTTTTAATCAGGGCTTAAATGAAACTGTAAACTTTTATAAATAAAAGTTATTTAAGAATCCTTTAACATTCACATTATTTCTTTTCTGTTTTATGTTAACTTTTTACATTAACACTTTAATTCTGTTATAAAAGTTTTAAAGGGATATTTATTTTTTAACACATACTTTCAAGTAAAACATAAAAGTTTATATTTTTTTCTTTTACTTAGCACTATTTAAGGAACTGAAATCAGGATAAATATAGATGGGTAAATTTGTTTGAAAGAACTTAAATTTTTTCAAAGCAAAACAAGTAAACTTAATGTCCAACTGGAACTTTTTTTCATTACCAAAAAAAGTACAAATTTTCTGTTTGTGCATGAATATATGTAATAAAATTTTCAGTGGAAGTATATCTGTTTTCTTAAAACAGGAAAGTTAAAAGTAAAAAATAACCATTATATTAGAACTAATTAGAAATTGTAACAGTTTCATTCAAGTCCTGATTTTAATTATACTTGTAAGAACAAGAACTTGCATAAAAATCCTCAGTTTATGTATGATATATAAAAATGTATAAAATATTTAAAATAAAATACAAATTACAACATTTAGAGGATCAAACTGACCTCTATACAAAGTCCATTTTTCAATTGTATTTAAAGAGATATTAAACATACAATGACTACAAAAACTATTTGCACATTACTGTATTTATTTTTATAATTAAGTATTAATTAATTGAACCCAAACATATTAAATTTTCTATCATTAAATAGTACTCTTATGTGACCATACAAATTTATCTCCTCGCAGTTGAAGTGTAGAATCTAATTAAAAATTCCTTGGTTAAAAAATTAAGATATGTGAGAATACTTTTTGTAGTCACTGTAAAGTATGTTCAAAGTATTTTCTCCCATTTTGCAATAACTACATATTGTAATATAATGTAGCAACTGTAATAAATTGTCACCTTTCTGTCAAGTTTTGGATTTCATAATGAAAGAATGAAATTAGATTAAAGGCAATAAAGCAGTTAAGCCAAGACTAAATCTTTTGCATACATCTACTAACTGTATATATATATATATATATATATATATATATATGAAATTTAAAAATATGCTTCTAACGTTTGCACAATGTTTGATTCGGCGATCGAAATAGATCCAAATGAGCCAGACAAAATTACAGCCGATGGGATAATGAAATTTTTGGATGATTTGGATTTAAGCCCTGAAAGCAAATTAGTATTAATCATTGCGTGGAAATTTCGAGCAGAAACGCAATGCGAATTTACTAAGGATGAATTTATGAATGGAATGACAGACTTAGGGTAAATAAAATATTTTTCCATCCTCGGAAAAATGAATATCTTATTGCAGGTGTTATTTCAATACAATGTACAATTGATTGCAATTATTTTTTCAGTGTGGACAGTATAGATAAATTAAAAGCACGTTTAAGTAGTTTAGAAAATGAATTAAGAGATCCTCAGAAATTTAAAGACTTTTATCAATTTACATTCAATTACGCGAAGAACCCGGGACAAAAGGGTTTGGATCTTGATATGGCGATTGCTTATTGGAACATTGTATTAGACGATAAATTTAAGTTCCTTCCTTTGTGGTGCCAATTTTTACAGGTAAGACGATCTTATACACGCGTGTATCCTTCTTGCATAATCTAAATATTAGAAGTGTGCAAGGATTCGAAAATGTCGGCAATCCAATAGTTATGTCGGATCGGAATTAGGGATTGTAAATTTCCCGATTTTTTCATTTACCGATAATTCGGTAAAATTTTCAATCATAACTAGGCATACTAGACTAGCAGAACATCTTAGAATTTCCCCTTTGAACGCAGAGAAGAAAAAAAGTACGATAGTACCTATCGATGACGCGACGCCACTTATGCGTCCGATACAGATGGAATAATGTTCCTATTCTCGGAACAAAGTCGTAAAATTTCTTCTCGTCTAGCATATCTGATCGTAACCGGTTTACCGGTATTTTTTTTATGGTATTGAAGATATAACAATAAATATTGCAAGGAATGTTGTTGATGAGATTGCGACGTTGCATTGCGAAACTACAATGTTTCAATTGAAAGGGAAAGAAAGATAAATGATCTTCCTTGTCTTTCTAGTTGAAACTTTAACTTTGTCGTTGCAAGATCGCGGTGATGAGACGAGAGTTATTCTTCGTCTGTATCACGCTAGAAAAATCGGGACGAATGATAAAAATTAGGGTCTGTCGCGAAAGATTCGGGACGTATGATCACCTTATTAATACGGGCATTATCTATAATATTAATTAATTAATATTAATAATTCATTGTTAATAATGACAAACGAAATCGATCAGTGTAATAAATCTGATGTAGTTTATCATAATTTATACTACATTGGCTGGTCAATAAAAATACTGCTATCATATGGTCGGGTTAGGTTAATTAATCAATATTTCTCAGATTGATACACCGTTTTAGATATTATAAACAATGACCGGATATTATGAGTAATGCCCGTATTAATCACTTGGTCCATAACATATGCGCACAATATATGATAAATACACTGTAGATTTTTATGCATTTATGGGAAAAGTTAGATGGTTGAAAAAATAGAAGCGACGTGCAATATTAAAAAAATATCTAAAATGCATATATTTTATAATACTTAAGGGATGAAAAATGCTTGTATTTAGACTACATTTTGGGTATTTATTTGCCTATTCGGGTTCTTGAAATTCTTGGTAATTCCGATGATCTCGAATTACGAGATACATTCGGGAATTCGACCCGATTTCGATATATTAAATGTAACAATGCATAATCCACCTTTTTTTAGTCAAATCAGCATTTATTTTGAACAAAAGCAGATACTTACTCTGTTTTATATGTACTCGGTATTATTCTGTAATGCTTGACGTCATCTTTCGAGGAAATTAAGGGTGCCTATTTGAATTGTTGATAAAATAAATTGTTAACTCGTTTAAAAATAGCGGATTACTTATTGGTACAGCTAATAAATTCTTGATCCGATATTTTCGAGTTCTTGCATGCCTCTAATAAATATAAATCGAGCCTAAAAAGCAGGCTTAGATGTTGCCTAGAAGAATTGTGATACAAAATAGCTAACACTATTTTCTAGGAGCACCATAAGAGGTCAATTCCAAAAGATACATGGAATTTATTATTAGATTTTGCACTCATGATCAACCCTGATATGAGTAATTACGATGAAGAGGGAGCCTGGCCTGTATTGATAGACGATTTTGTAGAATGGGCACAGCCTCGCATTCGTCAGTCCCTCTAACATCTTTTTGTTACATCTTTAACTTCATATAAAAAAAAGCTTTATTTATTCAATTATAAAATCGTATATTCTTCAAGTGATACTTGATCATATTTTTCTGATAGAGCAACATCATTTTACTTTGTGTACAGAGTATATATATATATATATATATACGGTAACGAAGCAAGAGTATTATAATTATATTAGGATCAATTGTAATGTATAATAACTCGGTATGTAAACAAATTTATATAAAAGATGGAAAAAAGAATTACTCGTAAACGATAAATTAATTTTGCATAAAATTAGAGGTCTCTACAATTTAACACGTTGAATGCTCTGGACGAATTTTCTGTATGTTTAGACCATCCACGCACGGCGCGTGGAGTATATGAATGTTTGGGACAAAATTTATAACTTCTAAACTACTCAATTTTCGACTTAAGACCCATAACATTTTCTTAACCCTTTGAGTGTTATGAACGCATATATGCGTTAGCGAATGTTTCTATTTTATAAACGCGACGCGAATAAAAATTATCGATGTTTGAAATAAACACATGCTTGAGAGAAATATAAGTATTCTACTTAATGCTACGTAAATAAATAAGTAGGATAGTAACATTAATCAGCACTTTATATAAAGGTACTACTTTTAAATCAGAAGAGCTTTGCACTCAAGGGGTTAAAAAATATACAATTTCATTTTGAAGAATTTAGGGTGAGCTCTATTTTTTATTGAATAAAATGTTAAAATGTTGAGGGAGGTGAGCTATATTACTGCGTTTTTTTCATGTTGAACGTTTTTCTATTGTTGTTTTTTTTAAGTGCTGCTATACAAATAAAGACTCGAAATTACGTTCATGTTGCACATCGTACTCAACAAAATTTTTACCTTTAGAGTTTTTAGACTGTGCGTCGGAATAATTTCGCTTACTCCAACAGAATCAAATTTATCTTATTAAACAAATGTAATTATTTAACTTTTCTACGATATTTCTCATACTCTATTAAGTTGATGCATATTGAACGTTATTTTTGTGAAGTTCGAAATTAATAAATGGGAGCTTCGACATTACGCAAAAAATTATGAAACTGTTAAACCTATGGTACGTGGTTTATTACTTAGTAATGCCACTTAAATATTATATATTAATATCGTGTATCAGCTTCACTAAATTATATTTAGCAATGTAAATATTTCGTTTCGTTTCAAAGCTTAAATGAACGTTCAGTCGAGTCAAATTAAATAGTATTTTTAGGACACATCGAATCCCGTTTTATTTGTATGTCAAGGGGTTAATTGCAGCGTTGCCGGTCACCGGTGACCTCCATGGCATTCAACGTGTTAATCGCAACCTACATTACATAACTATATATTAAAAGTTTTACATAAGGATCACATTGTTATACATCTGTCTGTACAAAGTAATATGATGTATAATCAGTTTGTTCAAAGAGAGGAAAAAAGAGAAAAAGAAATAATGACAGTGAAAAATGTTGCTCAACTACCGACGGTATTTGCAAACATCAGAAGAAAATCGCTGACTGTGTTCCTTTGCACGAATTTGGCTTCAGAGAAAAAAAAATGGAGAAATCACGTAAAGAAAAAGATTCGTTTATACATTTTTGTAGATAGTAATTTCTAGAAATTACGTTGTTAAAAAATTGTTATTAAATAAATTTTACAACACTCTACAGAACACTTGTAATATACATACAAAAAAGAAAAAAGAAGGAAAACGCGGGGAGAAGAAATCTGTATTTTAAACGTAATGCTATATTTCGGCACTGGTATACTTATCTTTTTTACAATCGCCAATTTGAACGTGGTGACAGAAAAAGATTCGTTTCTGTTTTTTATTAGCGAAGAGTAATATTTATATTGTAATTCTGAGGTACAATAGATGTTAGGGAAAATAAATTAAGAATTTTTTACAACTTTAAATTATGGGTTTCATTTACGATTATTGTTGCAGATCAAATATATTTTTTTATCTCTAAAAAAAAGGATCATGATTATAAATATTTATTGATGTCCAAAACGAAAGAATTTAGAAGCGCGCGAACAAAACTGATACGAAAACACAGGTTTAATTCTCGTAAAAAAATTTCTCGTTTACACTGCGAAGTGTTTTAAAGCTAATCAATAATATTTTTACGTTAACTTCCTACTTCACGATGCAACGTGTGATTAATGCTTTTGTAGTTTAGTACGGTTCACGAAACTTTGAAGACTACTAATTACATTTTAATTTACATATAATGCGAAGAAATTAAAGAAACATAATGTAAAGAAATATGTATCTGCAATTTTATGGTTAACAGTTAAGGAATCAAAACATTATATCCGTTTAGGTATATCGACATTGAAAGGTGCAAAGTAGATAATTAGCAATATAAAGAAAAAGAAAAATACGTCGTCCAGAAATTTTTGGATTATATTTTATAAAAACTGTTGAAATAGATAAAATGAAGATGATTCTGACATATGCATTCATTAAAAAAAAAGAGAAAAAAAAAGAAAAAAAGAACAGAAAAGGAGAGTCCAGTAAAATGTTGTCAGAAATATGTTTGCGCAATGCGGGTGGAAAAATACATGAAAAATGTACATTACATTTCATTTAAGTGATACTAAAGAAAATACGATTTTCAGATTTAAGCTACGTTATTTTTTTAATAGTTTAAGCATTGCGTGAACACTAAACAAAAAAAAAATTGTAATAGTTTTAGGAAGATATTGTACATAATGTAAATAAATCTGTCACTCTTAATCTACATAGCATGTGTAATTAAATAAAAGATTCCGTAATCATTACACGCTAGAGAAGCGCGGGATGCCGAAAATGTTGAGTCGGGACTAGACGGGATTTTTTCTCAAGATCTCGAGAAAAATTCCTGTCCTAATCGGGATCCCGTATACTCTTAATAATTGCGTTGAAAAAAAGTGTTCAATAGCAACGGTAAAATAAATTCTCAACACACAGTAGACCATCGATTATTCGAGTTCTTGATCGTAAAGCAAAAAAACTCAGTTACAATAGCGATGTAATTTAAGAATACGATTTGCGAATTTGAACTGTTTATTAATTTGTTTTATAGTCACTATTGCAGTAAATAAGCGATATTACATATATGGTATCGTTGCTAAAATTTTGGAAGCATTACGTATTTAGAGAACAGCAATGATTGAAAAAGAAAAGGATTTAGAAATGTGTTACTTTAGAAAACTTTTCAATCAATAATTTATGAAGATAAAATAAATTACTACTAATATGTATAATATTAAGCCCCTTGCACTCCGTTATTATTATTAGATCGGATAATTGAGGGAATACTGTGTATACATATATATATATGTATATATAATTTTACCATTTTTTTTAATGTATTTGTATGATTTTTAAAGTATTTACATGTGTACGTATGCAAAAAGTAAGGATTACCTTACTAGATTATTATTATTATTATTATGGTGTCTGCAATGGCTGGCATAGTTGCATAAAGAATTACAGCCGCAGCATGGTGAATTGTATGGATATAAAAAAGCTAACTCATATTGGTTTGCTTCCGTTTTGTAACATTTACTTAATATATCTTCCGTGTACCAATTGCATAAATGTTCCAATTTGTCAATAGTTGTCTGTATTATTTTTGTTACTGTTAATTTCACATGCAATTACTATCACTTAAAAACATAAAAATATGCAATATTCACGAAGCGTGTGTTTCACTATGTATAAGTTGTAAGTTCTTACCTGTGCGATAACTAATCCCCGGTTTGGATTCGCGATTGTACTATGACTGTGAGAGTCAAAAAAAGTTACCTAGAAATAAAAATTTTGCATAACAATTTTTTTCACAGGCTTCCGCGGACTGCGTACCATGTAGGTTTTTTCTTGAAATACGAATAGTACCGTGCGGCCGCAGGTAATGAGAAGCATAAATAAGTTCTTAGATCTCGGTGCTGAATACCATTTGTGTAAGAAATTGCTTATATGCTGATACAAACCGCTTTCGATTCTTTCGTAGAATACTTGAAACGTCTATAAGACAATTGGTATGTTAACAATTAAAATAATTTCAGCTCGTGAAATTATAGCGTGAGAGCCAAATACAGATTTTGCGCTTCAAATTCACCCATTTGCAAATCAAGTTAATCTAAATAAAACTTTTCCTTAAGCGCCGTTAATAATAAAAATAAAACCATATATAAATGTAGTGCAAAAAAATTCGAAATGTGAGTTTAAAACAAAGTTGCATACGGAGATATTTTTTTAACACTAAAATGATCAATGGTTCAAAGATATTTATTTGTATGAAAGAAATAAAAATGATGAACGCTTGAAAAAAATATATGGTGCAAGTATTAAGTTTACCAATAATTGATCCATTACTTTCATCTGAGCTGATGAATTTATTTCATCAAAAGATGGAGCTTTAAGTTATAAAGCAAATGCAAAACGTTTCGCAACAAAAGTGATCACTATACTGCGAATCTTTATGCAAATTTATTTTTTCTAAGGCAAAATAAAGGAATGGAATTTAAATACAAACTGATTTCATCCCTTAAATATCATAAGTTTTACTCCGAATATTTTGCATTTTTTTTGCTCGTCGAATACACTCCGTATTTTTACGCATATTTAAATTTCCCATAAATGCATAAAAATCCGCAGTATAGTAATTACTAATGAAATAGAAATGGGTAAATTGGCAAAAGGTTGAATTTAGAGTGCAAAACCTGTATATACCCATTCTCTTAATAGACTTAAGCTATTTCCTCCGAGTTTTAGTGCTTCCTCTGTGCTAAGATAGGGATGAGAAACTAAGCCATTTTTAATAATCCATTCATGTATAGTGTTACCCTCTACTATAGCTTCAGCTATGGTAGTAATCATTTCAGGAGATTTTTCGACATCGTATATCAATAATCCCCTTTGCGATATTAGTTGAGCAACGAGAAGGCAAATTAGAGTACATGCTTTGCTGACTAGAATGAGAAAATTACATATCATATTGGGACCAGCGAAGTTAAAATAATTTAGCGTAACGAAAGTATATATTTTACTTTTTTGACCTGGAGGGAATCGACTTTGTGAGAAGTTTTGAGTGTACCAAAATGCTATTACGCTATTTTGAAAATGATTTTTCGTGTACGAAGAGAAATAAGGTTTGAGCTGCGGCGATAAGGACATAACTCTATATGCAACTTTTAGTTAGCGTACTATTTATTACTTGGAAAATTTACGTGCGACAGCATTTTTCTTGGTGTCTTGGTTTAGTATATTTTTACAGAAAATTTAACAACTTGGCTGTTAAGCGCCATGAAGCTGATTGAGCATCGAATTTGACTCTAAATTCACGCGAATTAATTGATGAAATTCGTAATAGAATTATTATGTATACGCCTTCATATCGATGAAGTAAAATTCATAATTTGTTGCGTTTATATGTAAATTATAACTATACTGAAGTATCATTTAATGTTAGCCAATAAATAGTTTCATTCCCTAAACAAAACTTCTTAAGTTTCGAAAGTTTCGAGGATTTCGAGATCCCACAAAGTTTCGAATTTGAGTTTCGCAAATCTAAAAATTAAGTTTCGACCCATGCCTAGTATTAGTTTGACTTTCCTGCCATCTATTTCAACTAAAATAGGGGTGTGCGGAATTTCAGTCAGGAGGGGAATTTTTTCGGGAATCGGAACGTGATTTCGAAAGTTTCGGGATTCCCAAAAATATCCGTGATTTCGGATATTTCCAGGATTCTCGATACTTCCAAGAATTTTGAGGATCCGAAGGCCATTTCGGTATTCGTTTTATTGAATACTTTCACGATTTTTAGTGATGAGGGAGAGAGAATCTGAAACTCGAGAGAAGATGAGCAATTTTTTCCCAAGCCTGTAATTATTGTAAATACCTTCGAAACCATGTAAGATTTGGTACTCTATCGCTTTTCTTTTTTAGAAAATAAGTATACTGTGTTAAATACAGAAAATTTCATTAGTGCATTTATTATTTGTGTCTTAGTATTTCGCAATACAGATTGGTATTCGGCCCGCGTAAGTGCAACCAATGTTATTTCATTACTTCTCCAATTACCGAATTCGTAATAGCATTTTTGTTACAGTCTAACACGTGAAAAAATATGAATATTTTTTTATATTCGGTATACATTATAAAATTCGAATAGCGTTCTAATTATTATTTTTCTTTCTTTTTTTGTCTCTTCGTTATATGCATATAACGTTATATACATATCAGCACTGTGTTCTTAGCACTCATCGCGTAAAGTGAAAGAAAAAGAACATTTGTTATATACAACACAATGACAACAAAAATTGAATATATTGTATATAAATTTCACATTCACATAATTCGTGTATACAGTTATAAATAACAGAATTTACTAGGGGTAAAGTTATACTGTGGATATAAAGAAAATACCTGTATGTATACATATATATGTATGTATATATATATATTTATACTTATATATATATATATATTTACATTTAATATATTGTAAAAATGGAAAAAAACCTAAATGATTTTAAATGATATTACATATTATGTTAGTTGAAATGAATGCTCCCAAATAACACATTATTATTATTATAGTGGAATCCGTTTATTACGATCACGTTGGGATTTGGAATTTTTTTATAAGAATAACCGAACCACAGAAAAAAATATAAGAGTAGGCAAATTACCTTATGGGACTTATTGTCATTTTCATTTAGAATTGCCGGAAGATTACATTCCCTTTTATTACCTGGAACGGAATTTAAACACTTTTGAAGTATTTTAATATATGCAAAATGTAGAAGCATGCAGAAAAATCGTAGATTTTACGCATTCGAAAAGACAAAAATAAGGATGGTAATTGAAGCCTGGAATCCCATAAATTTGCAATGAACTACAAATTAATTCAATAAACAGCTTGACTTTGTCGATAGCATTTTTAATCATTTTACGAATTCTACATTTCTGCGATTAAATATTGTACTGATTAATGCCTCTTTTTCCCCGGATTGTACGATTTAAAAATGTTTACTAGCCCGTAAATAAAGTAAATTAAAATCAAAATGCGTACCATAAAAATACTTTGCGTGATAGGTCTACTCTTATACGTAGTCGGTGATTGAACTAAATTTATTACGAACAATTATAACATCTGTACATCGTCTGTGTAACTTAGATTAGTCAGCTGTATAGTTCAAGTCACGTCTAACATACAAATTGTCATAAGTAGACTGCGGATCTTTATACTACTTCAAATTTTTAGAAATAAAATTGTATTAGTGAGTTCTAGATAAGAGGTTGCTTCACCCTCTAAATATCAAATTTCTACTAGAATATGAATATTTTGTATATTTCTGCATTTCATGTGAATTCTGCACTCTTTTGCAAATTTAAATTTCCCATAAATGCATGAAAGTCCGTAGTCTAGTTATAAGTAGACTACAAATTTTTATGCAAAAATATATTCTTGTAAATGAGTGTGAAAAGTAGGACTTAAATTAAGGGATGCTTCACCCTCAAAATATCATAATTTTGTTAGTTATGTTTATTCCACCCAATCGAATATTAAGAGAAAATATAGTATTAATATATTGCGGCAGGAACTTATGGGACGACGTAATATTTTCAACTAATTTAATGTAAAGCGTTTTGAAAGCAACTGATTATAATAACGATAGCCAATTAATAGCATCATCCGTGAGTATAGTAATCGGATTCCACTATGTTCAAAAACTTTCATTTCTAGATTTGTAATAGTTTCCACGATATTCTGGCGCCCGATTCGTTTTTTTTATGCGTTAAGCGCCATTAAAATGCACTATTTAAAACAATGATTCTTTTGATGATACAACGTTATTTCTGTGCAAGTACACATACACGTATTGTCATATTTTTGTTAACATTGTCCTTGATACATAAAAAGCAGCAACGTGCTCAATTCGTTCAACACATAGATCATATGTTATTGCCCATAAATTTTTATTTCGTGGTTCACTAAAAGTCGATAATCGATCGTTTCACGATGCCCATAAAACAAATCGTACGTGTAAATATGAACATTTTTTATTTTTTTTAGTGTGTGTTTAAAAATTAAAATATTTTTGCTAGAGTCATTTTTCCCGTAACTTTTTTTTTTGTTTATCTTTATATGAATAAAATTATATTTTGCTAAGTGTATAATACACCTGAATCGCTCGACAGAAATACTTCTGCCATTACAGAGCTGCATTGGAAACTGCTGCCATGATTAGTTTCCCTTGTCAGAATATCAAATTAATTTCATCGTACCTACAAAGGATAGCCGTGCGCTTTATTGTATTGCCACAATTGACTTTGCGAGTATGTATATAAAAGTAGTATCATTTACCGTTGATCAAAACGATCGGTATGAAGGAGGATAACGTGACGGTATACTTGTGGTAATATGGCGTGACATATGTTCCCATCCTAAGATTTTTGCGATTTCTATACACTTCTCGTCGACCTCCTTCAATGGGTGTTCTTCGTAGTAACGCAACAATAATTTCAAATAGCGACCATAGTGACTATTGATATGGGCATGCCATAAGGAGAGATTGATGACCTGTAAACAGAAAGAGAAAATATTTATTAAGATAGCTGTTCAATTATATTTAATCCTCTATAACTGGAACTTTCTTCGTTTTTTTTTTAGGGCAAAAATTTATAAATAATGGTTATTTTTTCGTGCACATCTCAAACACTGATGATTCTTATTGGTTTACGATATAATAATCTTCTTATTTAGTTTAATTTTTCAAGTTTTTGTGTTTGAATGTAGTATATTGTTAGTTTATTTTTATTTTGCATTACGTCTGTTTCTGTTTGTAACAGACGTTCATAAATAATTGGAATCTCGCTCAACACTAGTTCAAATAATAGAAGCTCAATTAGAGTTCGCTAAATTGGGCATTGACAAAAATTTCGTTTCAACATGTGAAGTTCAAATAAATGGAATTTTACTGTGTAAGATTAATAATGTAAAGCTTCTTGCCTTAATGTCAGTTGGTTCAGCGAACTTTTGTACTTCTTGCCAGTGATGTGACACGCTTTCTAGTAAATGTTCGAACGACTGGCGGTCTCCTTCTCCTTTCTTCGCACTGTGCGCGTACAATCGCGCCAACGCGCATCCTTTTTTCACTAACGCCTTTATCAAGCTGAACTTCTGTTTCTCCATGGTTGCTCTAATCTTTGCCGCGTCGTCGCGTTGATCGCTCTTCAAGCCGTAATAAGCTAAGAGTTTATCTTGATCTATATTGGTAATCACAGCATCCGCGACGGTTATTATTTGGTTTGCCAAAGAAACGGATTCGTCTGAAATATCGTCGTGTGGCACGTGACGTCGAGCTTCAGGCGAATCCAAAGAAATTAACATGGCTGTATGTACAGGCAAATGATCCGAGAAGAGATTCTTTAATTCTCCGTACAGCAGATTCGCGTATTCTCCTGGTTCTGTTAAAAGTAACAGTAAATTAATTATATTTTCAACGTATCGCCAACATGCGGGTGAGTGTGTGTGTACGTTTGTTCCACAAACAAAGAACAGGCTTTGTATATATACGTTGAATTAAATTAATCATTGTAACGTGTGTGTGATTATGCTTGTGTTATAATCATACTGATAGGTAATAAATATGACTACTTAAAATTTTGTTTAACATCAGTTACAAAGGTAAAGAGACGAAAGTAAATTATATGTTACGCATTACATTAGGGATGGCAAATAAGTGTCTAGAAATTTATATTAAATAGATATTATTACAACTCAGTTTAGATACAAAATTATTAGACTGCAGATTTTTATGCGTTTATGGGGAATTTAATAGTGGGAAAAAATACAAGGTGCATATAGTACATAGAAGTATATGAAATACTTAAAGCAAAACACCTGTTATATTTAGTGGGTGAAGCTAATTTCTATTTAGGTTCCATTCAGAGTTGCGTATATTTTATTTGAATAATCACCCACAAAGTGATAATTCAACTCTTTTTGTAAATGTTATTAAAACTAATATTACTAATATAATATTATCTATTTTATATAATAATAAATTTCATCTTCCATAAAATAATAAACAGATTAGAATTTTCGAATTATTTATTCGAATAACATTTCGAATAAATTCTTCGTATAGAATTTTATTCAAAATGTTGATTCGAATTATCGAAACAATGGCATTAAATTTGATCTTATTTTGGTGCATCGATCGAATCCTATTTGCCACCCCTGCATTACATAATCGTGCATTGGAGTAAAATATATGATAAACAAAGAATTCGATAAATCGTCTAAATGGGATTGCACAGGGTTTCAAAACATAAATTTTGGGTGTAACGTTTTATCACACTCTAACAACTTACTCGTAGAAGGCGCTATTTGTAGAATTGAAACCGGAAAGAGAAACAAAAGATTTATATGACGATATAATGACATTTTACGTAATACATATATATATCCATATAATATAATTAATATTGAATGAAAAATTTGATTACCCAGCCTTGAAAGCCAACTGCATTTGAAATCCCTAAGTGCTTCATTGTATTCGTCCCATTTAGTAGTCTTTTCTTTGTTTGATGAATTGTAAGGACTGTTGCTGCTACTGCTACTACTAGATTTCTTGTTTGGTTCAGATAAGATATACTTAAAGGTATGACAATCCACTTTCTTTCCATTATCGTCTTTGCAGAAGGTCAATGTACCCTGTAAGTAACTACCATTTCCTAAGGTAGCACCTCTGGAAACTCTTTAAAATAAAAGATGAGATTAGCGCGCCATCGAGCGACTTAATGGTAGCTATCACTTATAGGATTTCACTACAGAAAACGATTAGAAAGCAAAACAATTATAAAAGCTATTACAGGAAATTTCTGCAAGAAAGAAGTATATAGCATTCGTGTGTCTAAAGAAACATACAGTGTGTTCCACGTTGTAAGGTTTAACCAGTTAGCTTTGTTGACCCCTTTTCAAACTGTCCACCTAAATGTGTCGCGAGTATATTTTAGTTTTCACTAAAATTACAATTTAAATAGCCAATGGTAACTACTTTTTACGCACGACGAGTATACTCGTCATAACACAAAATATTGCCATTTTTCCATAACGAGTATACTCGTCAATCACAGCTAACTGGTTAAGGAGGTACATAATATGGTATAAATGATTATATTTATGAAGCATATTCAACGTGAACAACGAATGAAAGTAATAGAATGAACAAAGTCTAATATATTAGAAACGGTAAACGTTAATACTTTTATACTCGGTATATGTCATTTCTATCGAAATTGAGCATAAAAGACTAAACATTTCACTAAAAAAAAATGAAATTAACATTCACGTATAAAGAAACCATTTATACCATATTATGTACATTCTTAAACCATACATTTGTACATAGCATTTTTGTGTATTGACTGAAATACCGAAGATATTCGAGACAATATACGTGAGACACACTGTACATAAAGCAATATCGACAACAGGGACGGCAAATAGTAGCACACATGCCAAGTTTGGCTGATCTATAATATATAAACCGAAGCTTAAATCATACAAGCCATTTATAATACAATCAGACATATTGGCATATTTATCTGGAAAAAAAGGTGCAATTATACATAGCCACATATCGAGATCTAAAGTGCAAAGCGTAACTGAGAAAAAACGTATTTAAAAAAGCAGTAAAGCGCAAGAACTACTCTATATGTAAATTAAATTAAAATGCAAATGTAACGAAGCGATGCACGAAACGAAATTACTCGCTCGGAGAAAGTAATATAATTCTTTTTTCGGATTAAAAGCATGTAAATGTTTAAAAATGTTTATTAAAAAAAAAAAAAAAAAATGCTATAGACTTACTTGTTTTCTGCGCTGCAATGCGGGATGAAAAGAAAGAAAATTTTCTTAGTAATACTTCCGAATAAAGATTTATGTGTATATAAGTGAGAAAAAAATATATAAAATAATTTGTGTAGAATTATTTCATATTTTTATCGAGAACTATTTATAGTAAGAGTAACTTAAACACTCTAACAGGAATTCAATCTGACATATTTTGAACATTTACATTTTAAAATAATGATAAAATTAACCATGCACCTTTTTTTAATTCATATAAGAAAATAATATGAATACTGCTACATATGCAAAATGAACGTAGAATAATCTTTAAGAAGAAACAACAAGATACGTGTGAAACAATTCTATATTAACTTAACTGTACACAGTCAGCCACAAAAATCTACGTACAGATTTTAGGATGTATTTTGGAGTATAACACGAATGGCATAAAAATTCGCAAAATACAAAATCACAAATAAAGAAGATTCCTAAAAAACAATTTCATTAATTACGTGAATAATATTGCTGTTAGAAATATTTCATTTATGCTGAACATATTATAGGACATCGCAGATGTATCAGAAAATCTAACAAAGTATAAATACAGTTATAACAATCAACTTTGTACACTTTAATATACAGCAAGTCACAAAATTATTGACGCACGCAAAATAGAGAAAATATTGACAGATCCTCCAATAATTTTAATAAGCACACTTAAAGAGTTAATAAATAAATTACTATTCTTAAAGTGATCGAAGCTCTTGTATTCGTTGAAATATTTGGAATCTAGAGGTGTATGTAGATTTTTGCGACTGACCGTGTATCTCTTAATATTATAGTAAAAATCATAGTTTGCAGCGCTTGTCATACATAATATAGAGAAATAAAAGTACGTTTAAAATAATATACTTACTTGTTTTCGTTTGATAAAGGAGCGATATACAAAGGAAGGATGTGACCAGACGGAACCGAAGCTGCTAACATTTTTTTGCCGCCGATCATAGCTTGCGACTGGCTGGCATAAAAGTCTAGGCTGATTGGATTACTTAGTTTGTGACTTAAAAGGAACGGCATTTCCATTAGTTTATCGAGCAAATCTTTCTTTTCATGGCGTACATGTATTTTTATAGTGTAATCGCCTTTCTCTAATTTTTGATTAGCATACTGTAATAGAAAATGGTATCGTTTCCTTATTTTCGAATATTGTTCGGCGCGTACGAAAGTTTTGATGGTAAATGTGTTTTATTGGCGCACAATCATTTATTTAATATATCAGATAGCCGCTGTTATTTTCGATAATGTTTTCGACTTATCGCGTAATCTATTGAAAAACAATTAAAACGTTTGCACTTACCTAGAATATGGTACTTCTATTTTTATAATATTTAGTGATACATCTATTAGCTAAGTGCAAGGGTTAATAACTGGTATTTTAACAAAATACATAAAAATTTAATTCTCACCGTTTTTTTAAAGTTTACGTAATTTTTATTATGGGTAAATGCGATTGCAACTAAAATGACTGGCACAAAGTTATTCAAAATAATAGCGATTCTCTGATTGATTAAATAAATTATTTTGCATATAATCATACAAATATTTATGATCGAACTCATCAAATGTTTTGGATATATTATGCTTACCTTGGATGGGTATGCATCTCCGCAACAAATTAGTTGTTTATTAGTATCGTAGACCATCCACATCTGACTCTCGTATTCACTTTCGTACAATAAATCGCTAAGCAGTGCCGCGTTTGGAGTTACTTCAGTCGCCTTTGCACAGTGGAACGTATATGTTAATTGCAATTCGTAAATTTGTCGGGAAGGCGGAATAATATCGCGTTCCCGTAAAGGAGCAATTTTTGCGTCAGTGGGTCTGTAATGTTAGATGTTAAATTAATTCGTTGTTATCGACATACAGTTGCCTACAAAACTATTCGGCCACCTGGATAAAGATCTTCATTCATTTGTCATTCCTTTATTTTGTGTATTTATAAAAAAAATATTTCATAATTTTATTACAGTAGTCTCTTCATCAATTTTGAAAATAAAGAGGCCGAATATTTTTGTGACCTAACTGAATATTGTACAAAATGTTTTATTTTTACATACTTTAATATTTGCACAGTTGATTTGAGGCAAATACTTGGAACTACTTCTTCGTTTCTAAGAGAACTTCGCACTTCTATGCGGTTTATTCCATCTCCAGATTGCATTGTAAGATTCCCACTAATCATGTGAACGCCATGAAATTCTATGAAATAATCGATTAACATGTCACCTATGCTTGCCCAATATTTCGCGATAACCACTTCTAAGATTATTCCTCCCTAAAATTCAAATCGATATGTATTCACAATTTAATGTTAATAGTGCTATAGTGTTGTAGTTTAAAGTTAAAGTTAATATGTTCCATGAAAATGTGTTATAAGTTGATTGCGGATTTTTATGCATTTAGGAGAAATTTAAATCCTCAAGAATATTCGATATACAAAATATTCAATATTCAAAGCAAAGTACAAATTATTACTTATATTCCATTTCCTTAATTCCCTCAATAAAAATATGAAGTGTTTACAATTACCTGAACGGCAATTGGATGAACAATTTCCGACTGAGAAGTAACAGTGAATAATTTATTGACTTCCAGAGTTTTACAAGACAAACGTGGTTTCAATTGAACGCTATGAATCACGAATCTTCCAGTTTTATCCTTTTCCGTGCTTTTCATTCTGATAACTGAACCGAAAAAGATATTAATCTTAAGTATTCGATATCTTACGGTA
The DNA here is from genome assembly GCA_028830335.1 of Eucera pruinosa. Taxonomy (NCBI): domain Eukaryota; kingdom Metazoa; phylum Arthropoda; class Insecta; order Hymenoptera; family Apidae; genus Eucera; species Eucera pruinosa. The sequence goes on along the minus strand of JAMYCR010000015.1, from coordinate 9,371,654 downwards.
TAAAATCTAAAATATTTACCCGCCCATGTTGCATCTTCCGGAACGAGAATAAAATGTCGGCGTAATGTGTTCGGTTTAAATAAAATATTTGTATACGCTAAGTCTGGAAGGATCGCAGTTTTTGGCAGTGTTTGTGGTTGCACTACAGTAACTGGTATTTGGAACACTGGTCCCTTTGCAATGTCTGTTACATCATAAGCACGGACACTGCAAACCACGATTTAATACCGATATTATACGTTGCTAATATAAAAAAATTACACCGTTTTAAAACAATTAGGGGATCGCAAGTTTAGACGATTGTATTACTCGAAGCGATTTCAAGCGAGAAGATTAAAAGAAATAATATAGGCTTAATAGATTAATATCTATTCGTACTAAAGCTGGGCAATACTCGGGAAAAACGAGTCGAATTTTATTTGATTTGGATAAATAATCCATATCGAGTACTCGAAAAAAATGGAATAACTTACATTTTTTCGAGCTGCTCAAAGAAAATTGAGCTAATTACATTGATCCAAGTTACTCGATTCGAATCTGAAAACGAGTCCCGAATCAGTTTGAATTCCAAGCTACTTGAATATTACTAATTACATATTGTAATTATAGTTATATTATAATATTATAGTTATACAGTTATACACTATATTACGAAAACTATAATCGAAGTGATGCGAGAACAACGGCCGCAACACGCGATCCCCTAATTATTTCGAACGGTGAATCACTAATCCGATTATATTCACCTAGTTGTATGAACACCTTCGGGTAAATTAATAGCATCGATTTTAATAGCAAACGCGCGAACCATATTCATTAAATCAAGATGCGTCGGAAAATGTACCCACGATGCATCGCACACCAAAGTTAACTTCAAATCGAAAAGGATTTTAAGTGCCGGGTCTATAAAGCATCCAAACATTATAATAAATTAGACCCCGATTAAAACGTATAGTACCGCATAAACAGACTTGTAAAATTATACCAGTATTTTCGCTCTTAAGGAACACAGGTTCAACGGTTACGGCATAGTCTTTCGGCCGATCGATCACACCGCTTCTCATGTGAATCCCTTTTGCATTATTCGGACCACAGTTGATTGCAAATCTTACAACTCTTTCGGGCACGTTACAATAAGTCATAAGATTATCAAATGCACGTTCGACTTGCAACAGTCCTGAACCTTGTGCGAAAGGGTCTAAATTTTGTATGTATAGTGCCGTATTTTCGAGTGCTCTTTTTATACTATACGGAGAGTAAGGGCAACCTTTGGCCTGAAGACCCGATATAAGTATTGCTGCAATATAAGCGTCGTATTAAAGTACATACTTTTCATTGTTAAAATTTTACCTACAGGAAGTTTTCATCTTTCTACAGGAACACATAATATGAAAGATAATTAGGTAGGACAGCCTGTATAAATTGTATGTGTTAATAAACATCGACGTACCAATAGCTCCGGTTACATGAGGAGCGGCCATGCTTGTACCATTCATAAGCTGACTTTTCCTCAATGTAAAATTCGGCACGCTAGTTATAGCTCCTCCTGGAGCACACACGGTAATTCCGGCTCCACCATCGATCATCGGGCCTCGAGATGACCACGTGTAAGACATGCCCGGCATTTTTTCTCTTAAAGAATATTCGGCTACCATCATATCGGGAGAAACATAAGCGCCAACACTAATCACACTGTTAGAACTAATATCTGGCGGTGTTCCTATATTATGATTTTAAAATAAATCCAATATACTAGATGCGGATAATTTGGAAATACGGGGTCTCCTCAAAATCGTGGTACAATCGGCCAGGTAATGATTCTCAACGTAAACATAGGTCCGAAAAAAAAAAGAATAACATTCTTCATTTAAACTTCGTTAGGTAGTCGTGTACTAACTGTAAGTTTCGACTTGTCGGAATTTTGTTTATTAATGTTTTTATCTGCTTTTTGCCATGGCTACCGCCATTCTATGTATTTCGATTTTTTTGTGGGGTTTTATTAAATATAAAGTGAGGGATTAAAAGCAGACGCCATTTTGGCGTTTGAAGATTTAAAGGATACACATACGCACAATTCTTTACAGGAATTGCATAACAATTTAATTAAACGCGCAGAGTTGTGTATACGGCAACACAACCAACATGAAATGATTCTTAAAAAGTACTAATCTTATCCTTATTTATAGAACCATTCAAATTAAATACCAGACAAAGGAGAATAATAAGGCAAATCGGCATTACGGAAAGAAGATAACAGTAATAGGAAGCAAATCATACCGTCCAAGTTTAATAATACAAACACAAGCAGAAACAGAAATCCGACAAGTCGAAACATACAATTAGTACACGAGTACTTGACGGATTTTCAAACTCATGTTTCTCGAAAAAGCCCGGATATGAATGAAAAAATGTTATTCTTTTTTTTTTACTTATTTTTACAGGTGAAATTACTACCCATCCGATTGTACCATGATTTGGGGACACCATGTATATTTAAAACGTTCAAAGATTATTGTCAACTAACCAATAGTACATAAAGCTGGTCCAAGATTGCCAGCAGAAGCTACCCACGTTACACCGTATTTATCGATAACTTCGTTCATTAGCTCTCCTATTCGGCCCGAGTTAGACCAATGAGCATGTTCCCCGTAACTCATATTTATTACTTGTATTCTTTCTTTGTGTTTCATTACGTGTATCATTGCTCGCACCACCGCGGTTCCCGTTTCCATTGTACAAATACGAGCATCGCCGACACTTAATGAAATAATTTGAGCACCAGGAGCTACGCCGTTTAATTCCGGATTATCGGGAAAATACGCCGCCGCGATTGAAGCTACATGTGTACCGTGACTTGCTGCAACGTAACGAGAATAACTGTAATTAAAGTGACAAACGAACGAGACAGAATTATCGAATCGAATCATGTTAATACCTACAGCATAAACTAACAATTTCTAGCGTATTTCCGTCATCGTGAACATTAATACTAATATTTAATTGATCCTCTGGTATAAGGGGTGCATACTGTCTTGTCGCGGTGTACTCTCCCAAATAAACACCAGCTTCTAAGTCACCTTCCTCGGAAGTATCGATACCCGCCCTGTAACAAAAATATAAAGGATTAAACAAATTAACAATACTCGCGGAAAAATGTGTAATAGATATGCAAAGCCAAAAATATCCTAAATATATGTTTACCTCCAAACTTGACCATCATGAAAGACAACACAGTCATAAGTAGGTCCTACATCAGAGTATTTTTTCTCAATGTTATTTAATAGTTCAACTCTTGCTTCGAGTTCCTCTTTCTCTAGCCTCTCTTTTAAAGTGTTTAATTGTGGATTCTTTGCTTCGAATTCCTATTCATAACAACACAGTTACATAACATCAACATCAAATTGCTTTTGATTTGTGAAAAAATTACATGTTGCCACAATAACTGCTTGTATTTTATTTAATTGATTTCTGACATACTAATAAAAAAAAAAAAAAAAAAAAAAAACGTTACAAGCTATTATGTAATGAATCAATGTCTTTACAACAGATCAAACTGCCAATTATAAATATAGCATTAGATACGGATCACTGTGACACGTTGTGAAACTGGCCTCATTTGATTGCATGGTTCAACATACCCACAACAACCCTATCTTTGGATCACATGATCTAAAAGCCTATTTACGACCTTGCTCTTTATATTACATAAATTAATTGATTTATAAAACAACCCAAGCAGAAGATATTAATATTTAACAAGTGTAACTTGTACTAATGTGCTCAGTGCAAGAAATCAAAGATGTCTTATCCTTGACAGGTGTAACAGGTAGAGTTAAAATTCAATTGTCAATTTATTTACTTGTAATTGCCTAGATGCTTCTGCAAGTGCAGATTTCTGTGCATTGTCCCATAAACGTTTTTTTCTTTCCACTAGTACCCTTTCTTTTAATTTCCCTGGATACAATGAATACAAATTTTTTACTCCAATGTGATATTCTCCAGTGGGATTTACCCAACTGCTTGGAACCTAAAAGAGGAGAACAATTTTTTTTATTTAAACCTATACGTATTTTCAAGATGAATAAAGCGCTTTGTTTGGAATCTACCTTTAATTTACGGCCAGTTATGCCAATTATATATCCATCAGGGGCCTGTACAACTTTGCTGGTGTCCACATCTCCAGCTCCACTACAGTCATATCTTTCAATAATTTTTGGCTTTCCATCTGAAGTTTCCTACACGAAGTAGTAGATTCATTATAAACTGCAGTACCATTTGTTCAAACGGAATTCCTCCGGAATTATTGAGGAAAAATTTTTGCTGTATCATTCTATAAATGTTATCATACACCACAGAAAAATGACAAACACAGACACTTGTAAATCTTAACAGTGGAAAAACGGTATGACAAATGCATTCCATTTTGGCACTTGCTGACCATATATAAAACCACCGGTAAACAATGTTCGAACGCGTATTGTTAATGCACAAAGAATAATCGAATACCACACACAAAAGCAATCTCGATGATTGCACGTTACTGTGTACGCGTAAGAATCCTCGAAAACGGATTTAATTAAAAATTTAGATAAAAGAAGAGTCTTTAAGAGACTTAAATCACGCTCCGCGTGCCATTGGAGACTTAATCTGAAATTGTTCAAAGTTTTTCATTTTGTATACAGAGAAGGCAAAAGGATGTGTTCACGAGTGAAACAAACGCGATCGTTTAGCGGAGACATTTGAAAATTTGTAACTGCCACGAAAAACGTACGAATGGTTTAGGCAAAATTTAGAGGGGTGTAAGAAAAGAAAAAAAAAGAATGGATGGAAAAAGCAGTGATTTGAAGAATTGCGAGGCGTGTCTATATTAAAGCTTACTACTCACCTGCATACCAGGAGCCCCAGGATCAACCCCTGCATCGAAAAGTGCGATGATCACTCCTCGACCATCGTATTCCGGGTATTTGGTGAGAAATTGAGTGACACCAGTTTCTTTTTTAGGTAAAAGGCCCCAAACAGGAAAATTACAATCAATGACCTCTGCCATATTTCAAATGCCACTGCCACTGCGACTCCAGAAAAACTACTTGAGATGTTTCCTTTGTACTGCCGCAGCCTTATATATCAATCAAAAAACAGCATCTGCGCCTGCGTGGATGTGAACAGAAAATTTGGAGGTTAAGTTATCGGCCCACGATACGTCAGACCAAACAGACAACAAGAAACAAAATCTATGAAACGTTTGCGTTGGGTGGCTTAGATAGCAGCACCGACATTATGTCAATAATTAAATAAAACAGTGCATAAAAAGTCACGAATCTCGCGATAAACGCGATATCAGTGATGTTTGGAGGTTATGTTTGCTGATCATGGAAGCGGAAAAATGACATATTTGTCACGATTAAACGTTTTCTCTTTCACCGTGCGATATTATAGTATCATTCTGTGACAAGTCGAGAGAAGGAGTAACGTAAACGTGTTCGAGGAAATGTGTAATATTAAAGCATGGTTGTCACGTCACGTAAGATGAAACAGGTTGCCTTTTCCGTGATTTGTATAATACTAGGTCAATATTTTCACCTTTTCCTTAACAGCTGTAATCCCTTATCTTAGATAAAATCAATGTCACATACGTATCTTACTATTGCAGTACTAGGATTTTACAAAACGTTAGTTAATCCAGAGGACGAACAATCTTTTGCCAGAGTTCATCCAAGGGATCATAAATCTCATCTAGGAGAAATAAATGAGATAGAGACTGATAATGAAAAGATTCAAGAGAACATAGAAGATGCTCGTTACACTGACATCAAAGACATTAAAGAAGCAAAGATAAGGATTCGTGAGTTAGAGGGTAAACTACAGCATCTGGAAGCCAGGATCGAAAACAGAGTATCAAAGGACTTTCCCACTGTCAAATTTCTCAATTATAAAAACCGGAAGAGAATATTGGTCACAGGAGGAGCAGGCTTTGTTGGGTCACATTTGGTTGACCGTTTAATGCTTGCTGGCCATGAAGTGATAGTTGTAGATAACTTTTTTACTGGAAGAAAACGAAATGTGGAACACTGGGTTGGTCATGAAAATTTCGAGCTTGTTCACCATGATATTGTTAGGCCCCTCTACTTAGAAGTTGATGAGATATATCACCTAGCTAGTCCAGCTAGTCCACCACATTATATGCTTAATCCAGTTAAGACTATAAAAACAAATACTTTAGGCACAATAAATATATTAGGTATATGAACAATGTAGCTGTCTATGCTCTGTTCAACATAGTGAAGCACCAGATGTAAACCAGACCTGGACACTTCTGAAATGACATTATTTGAAATATTATTTTGAAATAACATTATGTTATTTCATAATTATTTTCAAGCTTTTGATCACCTTATGCTGTAACATATAACATGTTATATTAACATGGAATTTGTATTGTTGAATCTCAAAACATTTGAGAATTTCAACATTTTATTTATTTATTTATTTATTGGGTGGGAAAATGTTACCTAATTTCATACAAAAAATTAATAAAGGCGGATAGTAAAAGTAAAGAGATGGAATTTACAAATAACAATAGAAGATAAAATTGTTTTACAATAGGTATATAAAACGTGGAGACAGAGAGATATAGAATTCAAAACAAGGTTGGTTATCAGACAACTTTAAATAGCTCAGATTTAAAGGTGTTAATGTTCTTGGAAAATATGTTGATCTTGGTACTATAGTAATTTGCTAAACAGCAGATTCTACTGATGGGGTCAACTTTTATAAGTCTAGTAAAAGTAAGAAGTCTAAAGATCATAGGGGACCTAGTTGGACCGTTTCGGGAATCCTCAATATTTCAAGAAATCCCGAGAGTATTCTCAGGAATCCCGAATATTTTAGGGATCCCATCGCGACTCGATCTCCGTCTTCTCAACCCGTTTTGAGCATTGGGTTTCGAGAATTTTTGAGATCTCGCACATCTCTAATAATTACTTGAACATTTATATGATCTTATTTAATGCTGCAAAGCAATTAGTTTACATTTATTAACGTAGTAGGAGAATTAAAAAGGAAGTTCAACTATGGAACTAAAATTAGAAATCCAAAGAAGGGTTAAAATATTGTGTTATATAATATTCAATTAAAATATCATCACTTCTATTTGGTTGAACGAAAAGCTCGTTCGATTTTCACGAGATAACTCACGAGAATGATAAAAATTAATGCAAATTATATCACTGATTAAGTACAAAGTATAATAATTTGAAGAAGTATAAGTATATTGATTAAATAAATATAAAATAAAAACGTATCCATTAATTGTGTACATCTGGTTCTCATTGAACAGAGTATAAGTCTAAGAAATTGCCTTTCTAAATAATTTTTGATATCAATTGGATCAGGTCTCGCGAAAAGGGTAGGAGCAAGAGTTTTAATAGCTAGCACATCTGAAGTATACGGAGATCCTAACGAACATCCTCAATCAGAAACTTATTGGGGTCACGTGAATCCTATAGGTACATAATAAATTATGACCAACGATTTGCGTACAATATCGTAACAAAAATGATAATAAAAATTGGTAACGTTTTGTAGGACCCAGAGCTTGTTACGATGAAGGAAAACGCGTGGCGGAAACGTTGAGCTACGCGTATATGAGACAAGAGGGTGTTTCAGTACGTGTTGCTCGAATTTTCAATACTTTTGGGCCGCGAATGCATATGAATGATGGTCGCGTAGTTTCGAATTTCATTCTACAAGCGCTACAGAATGATTCGATCACGATATACGGGAGTGGAAAACAGACGCGGTCTTTTCAATACGTGTCGGATTTGGTGGATGGATTAGTAGCTTTAATGGCGTCCAATTATACTCAGCCAATTAATATCGGAAATCCTGTCGAGCATACAATAGAAGGTAAATATAATACAACGAAGTATTCTGTAATAAACGACATTAACAACTTTTGGGATCCCGTCGCAAACTGAAGAAAAATTCTCGTCCCGAGTTATTAATTAAGTACTTACAACTAGTATTAACGAGAGCCTATAGTTAAACTTAGTTTTAACCGATTTTTAGTTATTACTACTATAATATATATGCAGGGTGTTAAAAAAATGGATTCGAAACTAAATTCTTTTAAAGCATACCCCATTATTGTTAGCAAACGTTTTTGAGGCGATAGATCGCATATTTTCTAAGAAATAAATTATGTTTGCAGAATTTGCACTGATAATAAAAGACCTAGTGGGTACAAATAGTAAGATAGTGGAGCTTGCCGCGGTCGAGGACGATCCTCAACGAAGAAGACCGGATATTTCTAGAGCTAAGAAGTATTTGAATTGGGAACCGAAGGTTCCTCTTGCCGAGGGACTTAAGAAGACGATTTTGTACTTCGCTAAGGAATTACAAAGGACGAAGCATTCTCAGAAAAGTAGCTTCAAGCAATCTTCTTACAAGAACGATCACGATATAGTAGAACAACTTTGAAGAGAACAAAATATCAATACGATTAATTTATCCACTTTTATTCAAGTGGTTTTGGAAAGTGCCATTATGCTATGGACCACTATGTGCCAAAGGATTCCCCGTCCAAATTTGAATTTTTTTAATAATTTAGAATACGGGTACGAGTTCTTAATTGAAAGCGAAAGAAAACGATTTGGTATTGTAAACACTTGGTTAACAAAGTTATATTGATATTTTGTATTCGAGTAAGCGATATATTTATTTTACTCGGTTATGTTTGCAATTATGTTCCCTACGTAATTTTATTTATTACCCATGACCACAATGAGTATTCTGTTTAAATTGTAATTTATTGCATATTACTTATACGTTATTTTTGTAATAGAAAAAAAAAAAAAAAGAAAATTAATTTATCATGCGGTATTCGAAATTGTTTATTTAGCAATCGATGGTGCTGGTGGAAATTATTGATATCCTTTCACCTCTGCGAATCATTAGATAATTCTAAGATATACGAACTTCAAATAATATTAAGCTGTGGTTTTACTTAGTATTTCTACGTAATCAATTTTCCGATTGTACATGTCTTTGTCTATCGTCGAGTTTCCGTAACAATGTATAATAGCGATGTTAATCAATATGCACCCGTAATCAGTAAGTTTTTATCAGACCGATTTCACCGACTTCTTTTATTATATAGGCAAAGATGCGTTCTCAAGGTATCTCGTTAATTCACTAAGGATCGACGTTGCGTTGACGCAACACTTCATTTGCAGTTTCTTCGAATCTTAAAAGATAGCAGCTCTTACTGTTAGTTGGAAAAATTGTGCGGTTCATAAAAAAAAAACGAACTCTTTGTCTTTAAAATCTTCTCTTATCATACGATTATAGATAACAGCCATGGAATCGCGGTAAAAAAATTGAAATCTACCGAACAAAAATTAAACATACTAAATTATTCTTTTACTTTTTCGGAAAAAGAAAATACTGACAAGGGTTGTTCTTATTACAAACACTTCAATGATTATACAAATTCTTGAAACGTTCCTTTGCGAGCGCAACGAGGAAAAAGGGAATTCAAATATATAAATTTACAATATAATTTAACCCTTACTCTTTCAATTAAAATCACGATATGCTGCGACTGCAGATGATTCTAAGTGGTATAAAACTTAGAAAAAAGTTTGTAGATTTTATGCGTTTGCATTACAAATAAGGAAAGCTAACACACTTGCAACCTGTTTCTTAAGATCTAACGATAAATCATTGCTTATCTATCATGGCTGGATTAATGATTTATACTTTTAGAAGCGCCCGTACTGCTAGTAATGAACGGATTAGAGATATAAGGAAGTGTTTCCCAACCTTTTTTGTGTCGCGACGCCCTTTTATAATAATTAATTCTGCGACCCCCCTTCTATTCTATAAGATAAATTTAAAAAGGCAAAGAAAACACATTGAAAGTAAGTATATCGAAATATAATATTAACTTAATATTTAATTACCTCTCCTAATACATATATTTAACATTTTTAAAAAACATTTAGTATACGTAATTATTTTTAATTTGTTAACATTTCTTTTTTATTAAAATCCACCGTAACGTAAGGATTAAAATATGAACTGTTTAAACAGAAATTTTAAATGAAGTGTTGCGTGAAAGTACGCTGATCCCTAATGGATTGAATGGAGTGCTCAAACGTTTGTATCATATTAGTAACCGTATTGCGTGATATAACATACACGGTATAAACCTTAGACTGTACTGATAATGTTTCGTGAGCGTGTAAACAGGAAAGTAATTTTATACTACTGTATTGTATACATATGTGTACGCGAGTAAACAGTTTTCGTAAAGTCAACTCAGCTACGATTTACACGCAGAGGCGGATTTAAGTTTTCGCCGTCCTAGGCTATTATATTTACAGAAATAATACAGCAAGTATGCAAGAAGTAATGAATATTTATTCGATTCACGATGATCAATTATAACATTAATTGAGGGTCTTTATAATAACAGATCCATAAATCTATTTATAAGATCCTTACCTTTTCAATAAATTGTCTTGAATTAATCACCACACCCCAATAATCGATGTTTCCTCAAAATTCCATTACAATATTGCGCCGATTAAGTTTCGGATAGCATTTATCGTTGACTTACAGAACACGTGAACTTACGATACTATTTACTCAATTTCCCATTTCGTCTTATGTTGTTGTCCCTTTTTCTAGAAATCTCTTCGATTAGAATTACACGAAGAACCTAAATCAAAATTTTCCAGCGCCTCATAAAAGCTGCTGCCCTAATCTACAGCCTACTTAAGCTACATCTAAATCCGCCTCTGTATACACTATAGTTAATTCGTAAACTAATAATTAGACTGCGGATTTTTATGCGATTTCTAAGAAAGAGGGCAAAATGCACATCGTATATAAGTCTATTCAAAATATACGAAGTATAGTAAAAATTACGATACTTATACGACAAATCAATCTTCTCCATTTTTAATTATGAAAAATATCAATCTGCCTAAATAATCCGCCGTCTACTAATAACGCCTGTTCTTGTCACTCGTAAAAGAAACCAAATGCTTACCATAATTGTATAAGCGGCTATGATGAACGCCCATCTGGTTTGTAACAAGAATCTGCAGCGAGAATATATATGTACATTGTTGCATAACGAGCCCAGATGATTCTTCTTGTCCGGTTGCACTCCAACTAGATAATATTATAATTCCGGCAAGCGTGACCACTTGCTGAAGACGCATTCCACGGCGAGATTGAAGAATCACCCGCGCCGTTTAAAGCGCATTTGAAGGGCCGATTGCCTGTAATGGGTGTCGCGTGGGCCCTGACAGGGCGCACGTGGTCGTCCTGTTTCGAAGACAGGAAAGAGAAGAATAGCCGGCGTACGAAAGAACGAAGAAAAGAGAGGGACGGGTACAGATTGAGCAGAGTAGACCCGTAAGACTCGCTGATTCTTAACGATAATCATCGCATCCGGGATATGCCGTAGCTTTGTCGTCGCGGATGGAAACGCCGCAAGGGTGAAGATGACCTAATCGCTGAGGAGACAGGCCGCTAACTACCACGAAGGAAATAAGACGGATAAAGACCTCCTCCTTCTTCTTCGCTATACGGTACTTTCACGCCAGTTATTACACTTGATTTTAATCGAGCGGCACAGTTTAATTTCACGCAGAAGCAGAATTGCGAGATTGTGCAAACAACCGGAAACGGGATTGAAACATACAAATAGAACTGGTTGTCAGGTATTATGAATGTTTCCTTTTTTTGTTTCTTTTGTTTAATCAACACATTGCACGTTGGTCCCGCGTTTCCAGTCAATTATTATTATATCTAGGTCGCGTAAAACAATTAGGGGGTTATATATTGCGGATATTGTTTGAGTATTACTTCGATACTGATCTTTACCTTTTGTCTTATTCGTTTTTCAACTGCTGGGAAATTTAAGTTTGATATTTGAGATGCTTAATTGTCAAAACGATTAATTCCACGAAACAAAAAGTACGGAAATTGATAAAGTAAATATATATTCCTTTTTAAAGTTCCTCTTAATGCTTCAATTTGAATAGAGACTGTAGAATGTATTATTATAGGCGTAACTTTTATCTAACGACATCTAAAATACATAGAATAATGTATCATTATACGTTGGAATAATCGTTACTATTTTTATAAATCGTTTATTATTCCATTACCGAAAACATTTTTCTCGTTTCGTGGTGTTAAATCTAATCGCTAATGAAACTGACTGAAGCACCGATCAAGTGCTTTGACACTAAAATGTAAAAGTAATCAAAAGGTGAAGTTAATTTATTTTGGCCTGTGAACAGCCCATTTATTGCTTTAACATTGTGGCAGACAGGAAACGTTGAAATACGACGAAAGTCCTCGAACTTTTCGATCGCATCTTGTATTTGATAAAATGCGTCCCAGTGGTGCACGCTAATGAACCGAAGGGGGTGCAACGGTAATAGACGAACTTCAACGACTTCCTGTCTGCAGAGACCGTAGGAACAGGTGACCCAATTCAGCGTAAAGTAACTCTTACTCTCTATCCGCCGGTGGTCCGTAATCCGATCTGTCTATTGGTAAATGAGACGAGGAGCACTCGTCTAACGTGGGTTCAGCACGTGAGCTGAGTTACTTCTTACCTGCGAGAGGAGGATGTTTCGATTGGGCAAGAGATGAATAGTTCCCTTCCATGGAATCTTTACGAAGCAAAAACGAAACACGGTTAACCCTTTCTAGATTGAATTTTATTTACTTTCACCGTGAAAGAAATTACAATTGGTTACAATTTTTTTATCAATGTGAAGATATGTGATAATATACGATAACTGGAGTATCTTTTATGTTGAAGATTCTTCTTTATAAAATGAAGTATTTCTAGAGGAAAAAAGATACAATTTAATTGGATATCATTTTGAAAACCGTAGCAGGGTTAAATGGTTAAATTTATGGACTGCAATGTATAATGTTTAAGTTATATGGATAAATCGGAAAAATCATCAAACGCAATGTGTCCGATAAGTCGATGTTTAAAAACATCAAATGGAAATATTAACAATTTGCACTTTAAATTCATTTAAGGAATGACACTATTTATGGGATGACCTAATAAATATAATTTAATTACTGGTAATTCTAATGTTAAGTAAATCATGATGTGAAGTCTTTCTTTTAACTAAATTTAAACTTGTCGAGAAAAGGTTGGTGACTAGAGTAAAAAAAACTATAAAATCCCCGCTCTAATTGTTTCACAAAGTGTACAAAAAAAGAAAAAAAACGCGAACACAGAAAATACTGCTATATAGAATCTGAAGAAAGCAAAGATTTTGGACGTTACAACACGAATTCCTGAATAAATGTATCCATTATAGATCTCAGCGATCCGTTCGCACCTCTCGCAAACGTATTCTATTCTTATTGAAAAAAACGCAGCACGAACGAAAACGATGGAGACAGATATCCCCGATTCGAAAGATTCTGGCAAGGAATAAAGATAAAGAGAACAAGAGTAAATTATTAATGGTGGGGGGGCAAAAATTCATCCCGATGCGATGGTAGGACCGATTTGAAGTTTTCGCGTTGAAATTTGCATTGCGGATTTAACATGTTATCCATCCAGCAGCCGTTCATCTCCTACTTTGTGTCTGCATTATGCATGATGCAGCAACCTCCTCCTCGAGCTGTAGCCCTGTGTTACGGATTCGAAAGTGTCGCAGACTACTCGACACACATTCCCCTATCTAACCTTCTCTCCATCCTTATCTCGCCTTGCTACCTTAAAACGTTACTATCAGCCAGCATTCTTGCGCCCCCTTGGTTAATGATAAAAGCAAGAGTTCCCCCGAGGGAGAATACCTCGGTAATCTTCAGTAGGATGCACCAAGCTTTTCCAATAGACTCGTGGGAACTCGGCCGTAGAATATGTGGGTGCTGTTTCGTAGAACTCTGAATGCAAAAACTGCCAAGAAAGTTCTTGCGAATGTACAGTTTCATTCGTGAGACTTGGGCTCGCTACGAAAGTGGTATCCCGAATGTTTCAACATGGCAAAGTGAAATTTAGCGTTTGAGTTTGTATTTTATTGTTCACTGTTTACCGTTTACTTTTATGAATTCGTATTTCTGTGTATAAAGAAAGTTCTGACTAAAAAATTGTCCAGTTAACGGGATGAGTCTTAAAATCACCCTGACTCTATTTGTACCAACTAATTTTTGGGAAATCCTGTACTCGTTAAAGTTAAGCGATTATCTAGATATTTTTGAAAGAATGCACAGATGGAAATTATATATATTATCACAAAAGCAGTACGGCTATGAACATTTGCATACATCGTATAAGTAATTATAATAGAACAAGTATAAATTACAGTAGAAGTAATATAATGAGTTGCAGAAATTGAATACGTACATTTTTAATAAACAATTGCACAATTTTTGAGAACGTATATATGTATATACGTCCTTCGTAGCGAAATGGTTAAAACTTTGAAGCTTTGCGTAGCATTGGAGCAAGTGATACAGTTATAGTCACCTGAGATAATCTTCGCATTCTTGCAGAGAAATATTTCACTGCAACTATATTTGAATACAACTTATAGACTACGTTTAATGTCTATGATTATAGCGAAAACATTGTGTTAACGTGATAAGAAGATTCGCAAATGTTCGCGACGATCAAAGCGACGGTCCCCGAGGTTCGTGCAATTATCTCATGACAAACGCGTCTAAGCATCGTTATTACATACCATCAAGATACGTTTACGCATGATCTACGAGACTTTAATTATGCCCCCGGGAGGTCGGAAAGGAATAGACACGATAGACGAAAGCGTTCGCGTGAGCAGCTGCCTGACAGGTCTCCATGGTTTTGCAGAACAGAATAATTACGAAGCACGTCGGAACGAGTTGCATAATTGCTCGTTTTCGCCAATAACTCGCCAAATTAGCATGCGAAAATCGCTGTTTAATCGTGTTCACGCATTATAATAATTTCGATTAAATTAGATGATAAGCATCGTTCCCTTTCAATCTTCCGCGAAAATACAATGCGGATAAGATTAACTCGAGTCCCCCTGCTCGCCAGTCACAGTTTCCATCTTTAACTCAAGCATTCGGGAAATTGCCTGCTGAATTACGGCAACGTTAATGCTTGATTCTACGTTTAAACCGTCCTTTCGTCGTATATCCCACTGGTTCCCAACCGGTCACCCTAAAAGGGATCATGGTTTCCCAGAAGTACAAGCATCGCACTAATTGTAAATCAAATAATTTAGCATTAGGTCGTACCACAAGTAATGTAATGCTTTGACTTAATTTTAGGTGCAAACTATTAATGCTTACATTTCTTCTCAATCATCTATTCATTGAATATTGCTTTCTATGATTTTCTCGACTTCTCATGAAATTTTAGTACTTTTTGTTACTGTTTGTATTGTTTATTAATCGTTAACCCATACGTTCGTAAATTAAAGAAATATTATAACAAATATCCACGTGAAATCAAACGAATACACGTTCGCTTGGATGAAATTATAACACTCCATCTTTGGTAATTAAAAATACATATATATATAATTAATCAGAAGTAGGTTTTACTTTTTTCCGAATCTGTTAATAATGAGTAGATCCTCCCTTTGATTTATACCACTTTACGCATTGGATTTGGTAAACTTTGGTACCAATTTTTTTACATAAATTTAATCCTAGTCTGGTCAGGCACGCGCGTTACGATATTTTCCTATAAATGGGTAGTCTATCCTGTAGTTAGTCAATGCCAATATAATAGAAGGAGGTCACGATTGAAACAGTGGTTGGGAAACACTGCGGTATATTTCAACCTTTTCCTCCACCTGAAGACCGAGGCGGCCGTTGCTAAGAAGCAAAGATGTGTGTAGCTTCTGCGAAACGCATAAACATTTCACCTGAACCGCCCACTCGAGTCAGTCTCCGCAATATCGCAAATATTCTGGCGCCATCGAGCTCCGAGCCGGTGTTTAAATAAATAGCCGATCGACGGAGACTTAGTTATGCATGCGACTCGGTCAAAGCAAGCACGATGTTCGGCTGGTTGAACGCATCGGATGATCGGTCGTCTGAACAAGTGCCACTGGCTCTTCAATGGCCGAGAAGAGGTACGATTTGTTTCTCGCGAGAGGACAGGACTCTGTTGAAGGAAAGGCCAAGAGTGGTAAAAAAGAGGAGAATAATATCAGCGACGTCGAGTGTCGGGAGGGTAGCAGACTCTGAAGACTCTTGACGAGTTCTGATTACAGTCGACGTTAAACTTTAATTGCTCAAGGCTACCCCTCTCCCCCACACCCCTCCCCCCTTCCACTATATTACTTTTTAACAACCATGTTTGGAGCATAAGAGGACTACCGAAAATAAAAAAAAAGCGGATTCGGCAAGCAGGAAAGAGAAATTATAACGCGAGAGCTGACGTATCTGTAATGACTACAAAAAGTAGCTGTACACTGATGTATTTATTTTGCCATTTAAGTCCTACTAATTAAGATGTTTCATAAGAGTTGAACATAATTTTTCTCTGCTGTTGAAATCGTATTTAAATTCTCTTTGAATTCCTATTCTTATATTTCTAATTCTTAAGTTGAAATTGGATTTAAATTCTTCCTAAATTCTTAGTCTTACATTTCTAGCCTTCAAATTGAAGCTCCCTTCAGCACCTCTTCAAACTGTTGGCATCTTTAGTAATTCGAAGTCGCTACTTTTCAGATTTTTCAATAGACGCAATTTGCTTCATGAATATGTGAAAATACTACAAATTTAATCTTTCCTGCATGAATATTATATCTTATGAAATCCCGAAGGCTGAGAATTAATTTGTACACCTAATATCTAATAGCTACCGTGTTTGACCGAGAACCTTTTACCAAGAGTAACGCGTTATATTTGGTCTACCGTCACGGGGAATCCAAACAAAGACCACGTTAGTCTAAATCATGGTTAAAGGCACCGGAAGGCTTAGGTCGCCACGTACTCGGCCGACTCCTAAGTTGTTGTGTTATCAGGCAGGAACCAGGGTCGTTGGTGCTGCATCATTGCCGGTCGTTCAACGACCTAGAGCGAAACTTTCATCTCGGATTTGGTCCAATAAACCTCCGGTAGTCATGGCAGCCCGGACTTCGGGAACGATACTCTCTCTGTAATAATCCGGGACTAACGCGTTACGGGCGCAGGTGCTGGTTTACAGCGTAAGGTAAATGACGGGGTAAACGTAGCAGAGGCACATTAGCACTCTGACAATAAAAGCCTGCTACGGTTACGTTCTGCCCTCCCTCGAACGTGAACACGTATACACACGTGGAATCAGTTTCTGATTCATTGTAAATAAATATTCACAGCAAATGCTGAGTATTTTTTGTCATTAGAATTACCAGCAATTGAAGTATACTTATTGGTACCAAAGAAATAAAGATGTTAAACGCTTGAAAACAATATATGTTGCAACTGAAGTTACGTATAGTGGTATTATAGTTATGTATAGTAACTATATACATATGTTGCAATCTTTATCTTCTGTGTACAAAATCGTGGATTATTATCAAAACTGCGATGCTGGGAGTTTATACAATTTTTATAGGAAATTATTAACTGGTTATTTTGACCGGCTTGGTAGTTCTAGCGTTGATAGAATAATTGTAATTTATTGAACAAAGATGAAGGATAGTGAACTATCGTTTTGCTCTGCTGTGTAAAGACAAAAATCGATTAGAGTCGCTTTTGTTATGAGTCTTTTACCCCTTTCAATATTGCTGGCGCCTATAGGCGCTAAAAGAATTCATGTCTTATGTACTAGATTGTTGACACTTTCTCTCAATTAACCCTTTATTGCGTTCCGTTCCCTATCGGGAATTCAATTTCAAATGTTTAAGC
This sequence comes from Eucera pruinosa, assembly GCA_028830335.1. Lineage (NCBI taxonomy): Eukaryota > Metazoa > Arthropoda > Insecta > Hymenoptera > Apidae > Eucera > Eucera pruinosa. The sequence continues at coordinate 9,353,765 of JAMYCR010000015.1, read as the reverse complement.
GTGTACATTCTTTTTATATCTGTATATGTACGAAATTCCCATTTCGGAACTGTCATAAAATTTGATAACATTGTTTACCAATATTTTGTTATTTATTTCATTACCGTATTAACATTTAGATGAAACAACAGTCATATATATGTTGCTTAACTCGTCGTAAAAATTCATGCAATAGAGTGTTAACTGCAATTATTCGACGCTATTAGTATTAGCATAGTGAAACATTTGCAATCATTTGCCACACGAATAATATAAAAGAATCGAAAGAAGAGTACGTAATGCGATTCAATATTCTTACGATTACTTTAAAATCGTTATTTACCGGTTGTTTAAAAATACTTAACCTAATTTTCTCAATCCATCCACATATTCTTCTTCTTATTTTATCTATCACGTTAATGAATAACTAAATTAAAAATAAATAAATATTTTTCAATTGAAATCAACCGTAGCAAAAGGGTCAATTATAAAGTCAATTATAATCGTATGATTTTATACTGCATATGAAAGAATATGAATAAAAATATCCCCAAAAACTGCCACATTAAACTATAATCTACTCAACCTGTACCTAAATCCGCTTCTGATAACGGTAGCCGATTGATTATATTACCAATAATCGTAATAACCGGATTCCACTCTATACAAGTGAGATTTATCGAATCATTGAAGCAGGATTTTGATCGCCCAGTGATATTTCAACGGGGAAGGTCTTTACGATCGCCATCGATGACTGGTGAATCGTGACAGGGAAGAAAGGAAGAATGACATAGCTTTGACACGGCGTGATACCCGCGCGTTGCACATTCTTGCCCTCGCCGTGGACATTTTACGAGGCGATCGACGGACGCTTCGTGAGATAGGTGCTCTCTTCGTTCTAAATTTGCATCCCCCTCGGAGGTGGGTGCAACACAGTATTCACGTGCATGGTGAAACGTAGACAGAACACGCGTGTGAACGACCCCGAGCCTATACGAAATCTAAATATTTACACGTGAAAGCAGCTGTCAGCGAAGGGGAGTAGTCGTTTTTTCAGGTAATGGCCCCCGATACTTTTGAAGCCACCTTTCCAACCAGTACGATCAGTACTTTTGCCACTTGCAGACAGACTTCTATGGCTCTTTTTTGGATAATTTCGGATGGTATACAGATACGGTTGAATGGAGTTGAATGTGTAATTAATTACACGTTATCGAATAGTTCAGTGGGAAGAGGAAATTTGTAAAGATGAAATTAGAACGTGGCTCTATTGGAAATTGAAGGGATGAGTTGGATAACTGAGATGGAATATTATATTTGGAAATTTTCAGTGCATTGTGGATTAAAAATTGAGGCAGAAATAGAAGTTATACCATTTTAACTTTAATCCAAAGTTAGAATACATCGTCACAACTATTTATATTTAAGGTACATTTGGCAAAATAGAATCATACGATTCAGAAATTAAATAATAATTGACGTGGAGTATAGTTATTGTTAGAATATTTTGCAGCACTGTGGATTAAAAGTTAAAATAGAAATAATAATTTCATCCAAAGGCGACGACCCCATTTCAATCTTGTTTCAAATACAGATAATACCATTACTCCAATTTTTGTTTAAGTTTTATTGCGCAAAATGCAATCAACGGAGCCATAAATTAAATACAGAACGACAATCAATATAAAGTATATTTAGAGAATTTTGGAGCAAGTCCAAAAATTAAAGTAGGAACAATACTCCCATCTAAAGAGAACTATATTTCAATTTTCATGCAAACACAGACAACACCATTGCTCCAATTTTTTGTTTGTTAAGTTTCGTTGGGTAAAATACAATCAACAATGGTTTAAGTTCAATGACAATTAACATAGAATATATTTAGAGAATTTTGGAGCACTGTGAACCACAAAATTAAAACAGAAACAATCTCTTCTTTAATATTGGTTTAAACACAAGCAACACTGGTGCTTCAATTTCTATTCAATCTTCATTGGGCAAACTACAATCAATGAAGTTATAAATTAAACAATAATCAAACTGGAAACAACACTTTTACTCGCACACAGAAGACGCCATTGGTTAAATTTTCATTCAATCTACATCCAAACGCAAACGGAGCCACCGCTCTAATTTTCATTTAACTTTCACCCAATAAACTACAACCCAATCAACTACAAATTAAAGTACAATCAACTCTCCACCAATCGCAAACACGTACACCATCTCCATTAACTCTTATCCAATAAAGCAACTAAGCGATCCAAGATTCGAATTCCAATTTACTAAGTGATCCAAGATTCGAATTACTTTTACTTCAAAATGAAAAACAATCAAGAAACCCAAGAACGTTTTTAATTTTAGAGTGTCGTAACGAAAGGGTTAAATACGTCCTCGAAAAATAAGGAAATCGTTTGCTAAAAGTATACGTAAAATTTTGATATGGTACAGAATTATTTTTATTTTCATTCATATCTATTATACTTTAACCCTTTGCGGACGAGTGTCTGCAAATAATCGCCACTTATCTGATTTTTGTGGACGCACGTTTACTGTTAAAGCAGAAAGTTTAAATTAATATCGTTGATAAACGCTTCAAAGTTTTGGGAATTTGTTGACCTGGAATTCGTAAGCTTAGAAATTCGTAAGGATTCGAATTCAAAGTCAAAATACTCTTTTAATTTTTATTATTCGTCGTCCGCAAAGGGTTAATCGGTTAAACACAGGGCGTGCGAATATTTGTACTCGTACTATTACTCAAATTAACAAAAATTAACCATGTCGAAGAATCGAAAATACTAGTACTACACTAGAAAATTGCCCAATTCGATATTGACGTAGCAGTGCGTTATCGGTTGCGAATGGGTTAATTCTTCACAGACGCGAACAGAAAAGATTTCTGTATTTCGACAAATTTACCCCGTTATAATGCTACATTAGTTCGCTATTTATAAAATATGGAGACCAGCTACGCGTCTCATAATCGTCGATAAATAGTTCTCACTTTTTTAAACAAATATTAATCGTCTTAAACGAATCGTAAAAAGAAACAAGGATCCGTGCATCGCATGGATGCCGTCCCTGAAGGGTTAAAGAGGATCTTTGCATGGTGCAGCGTCGATCGGGAATATTGGGCGACCAAGAGGCGAACCGGGGGGGTCCGAATAGGGTGAAACGTGATTTTTCTGCGGCGTGTGCCCCTTCCACATAGTGATCAGCACACGCAGAAGATGCACTTGGCGCGGGTTGCCGATTTGCCAGGCGACGGAGTAGTTTTCTGGCGCTGGCTGGCAGAGCAGCTGTTTCCAGGCTGGAGCGGCGGCTTGGCTGGAAGTTCAGTCTCGTTGCGACTGTCGGCGAGGTCGTATCGTGCTTGCCGTTTTTGCGGCCGCGCTTTGCCTTTCCGCCACGTGCGCTCTCTCTCCTCTTCTCTGTGTCTCGTTTGGTCTCCTCTCGTTCGCCAATACATCTTGAAACCGGCTCCATCCGCGACGAACCGCGCGACGAGCACGTCGCCCTGGGAACAGAGGGACGCTTCTTCGAAGGAAGAAGATTCAGCTTCGCCAAGGCGCCAGTGAGTAGCAACATTAATTATATATTGTGCCAGTGAAGAGAAAATTGAAGGTTGAACTTGTTTCGGTGATGTTATTAGGTACAGGGAAATGTTCGGGCGATCGATTTAATAATACAAATTTTGTACAATATAATTTGCACGGGTAGGATTCCAGTGGATTCTCGCTGTTCTCTTTATACTTTGTTAATTAATACTTTGCTGACTGGTCACGATTTAACACGTGTTTCAGTTCGTATTAGTTTATGCTGTTTTTAAGTCTCAAAGCAACGTTCTGCATTGTAATCTTAGTTATCGTATTTTATAAAAAATAGTAGCTAAGAGAAACGGTGGTCCCATTAATAAAACAAATTTTATTTAAGTTATTGAGTTTTGTTTTTACATTCAAGTGGTTTGAAATTGCCGGTCAGCAAAGTGTTAAATACAGTTCCTTTTTGCTGGTAGTAGGATTATTGGTTTATTGTATATAGAAGTATTACACGTATGAAAACAAATTTTTTGATAAGAAAAACATCCTTATGAATTCTTCAAACCGAACTCGTACACTGGAGGGTTAAGGAAATAATAAATAGACAATAGCTAGTGGTGGTACCAGCACTGTTGCATTATTTTTCTCAAAAGCTACAATAAATTCAAACTTAATATATTTCTGATAGAACAAATCGCACTAACTTTTTGTGGTAACTAATGGAAACACGATCACGTCATTTTTGTAAGCCCTTGTCTTACAACGACGAGTTATGTTCGTGAACTAATTTAGTTTGTCAACAAATAGTTAGACGATCAACTGGTCTAATTACGATAGAAACAGACTGTACTTTTTTTTAATAAATTTTAATTCTATTTGTAACTATTAATTTATTGCATACGAAATATCGATAAACATGGGCTTTGCAAATGTCTACAATTTGTTTTTCTTTGGTACAAATAAGTATACTTTAGTCCCGGTAGTTTTAGTGTTAATTTTGCATAAGGGTTAATTGTAATGAACTACATTAAAGAAAGAGAAATTTTCCGTAATGTAAATATGTACAGAGCTACCGAAAGTTTCCGACTAAAGTGTAACATTATTATACTAACAAAACGAAGAATATCTGATAGTAAAGATTTATAGTACAAATATATCGTTTTATTATAGCTTATTAATTATTTCCTTATTAAGTTGATTGTGAAAAGAATTTTATTAATGTGTGATTTGAATTGGAGCAGAAGTTTAGCTTGGCTGGAAACTTATGGCAGCTACTGTATGTGTTACATTAAAGGGTAAAAGCTTCAGCATTTGACACCACGTATAATTGAAATATTCTACAGTAGTTAGAAAAAATAATTTTAGACCGTTGTATTTATTTTGATATTTAGGTGCTAATTAATCAGACCCAATTATGATAAATGTCCTATAATTTTATGTAACTATTAAAATTTTACCACATTACAAAACGCCTGTTTGAAAAGTATAAGCACGTACAAATATTTTTCGCAGCCACTGTGTATAATGTCAACGTAGAACATAGCCAACGTTCCAATGAATAGTATTCGAAAAATTCGTACAGGAAAGCGTTAAAAATACTACGTGAAATTTTTGATTTGTTATTCCGTGTCAGTTTTAAAAGGATTCGCTACACAAAAATTGATTTACCGATGCGTCAAATGTTCTTCGTAAAGTTGTATACTTGATTTCTATTGACTGGACTAAAAACAATCTACAGTCGTTCACAAAAGTCTCCTTACATCCCTTAACATTCTTTAATTTATTTAATTTTGCATACAAAAGTTTAACCCTTTGTAACCCGATTTTTGTTCGATTAGGTAACATTAACTTTTAACTTTGATGTGCAAATTGAGAAATAATAATTGTTACAGATAAATTATTTGCCGCTGTTATAATAGTGCATTAGTAAAATGTAACAGTACAATAATAACAAAATGACGTATGTTTACGAAATATAAATATATAAGTTTTGTAACTTTCAAGTTATAAATGGGGTTATAAAGGGTTAACAAGAACACATCAGTACAAATATGCAGGGTGTGTCACTTGAAAGAGGCCACCTAATTGTCTGCTTCAGTTGCGATAGTGAATCAAACATTTCATACGCGATTTAAGAATGAACTCCCTGTGAGAAGTATTTTCATTCCGGGATCATTGTTTCGAAGTTTTCAGCTTTCTACGCGAGCAGATAATATGAAAGATAATTAGATGGCCTTAGCATTCGCCCATAAGAGAAATTATAATGGAGAAATTATGATAGAAACTTAAATACACGACTCATGGGCATATTACAAAGCCAGTCAGGCTTGAAGGTAATTAAGTTGCTAAGATTAAGCAAATATTGGATATTTAAAGGGAGATGCCGTGAGAGCTCGAGTTTTTAATATTTCTATCTATTTTTTAACGGGCAAATGTAAGAAAATAGCCACCTTTAAAACTGTGTCTAATTTTATTAGGCACACAAATTAATTCAATGCTGTTATCTTTAAACTATTGACATCTTTAATAATTCAAACTCGCTACTTTTTGTTTTATTAAATAGCGCGTTTACGTTGTAAATTTAATATGACAATGCTGAACATTTTTGGATATTAAAACTGCATTTGATCTTTCGTAAATAAATGTTAAACCTTACGAAATCCTAAAGGCTCCGAATTAATTTGTACACCTAATATATTATTAAATATTATTATTATATTAAATATATTATTAAATATATAAATAAATATTAAATCTATGTTACGTATATAAAAAATATACGCCCCGTAGATTTGATATAATACAACATACATTAATTTCGTAACTTGCCATTATATAAAAATATTTTAATAGGTATCTGACATGCCATTATTTTAAACTTCGGATTAATTTATTCACACGTAACTATTCCGCATATTTAACCTATGTATGCATGTTTTATTATCAACGCTCCGCATGCGATGGTCGTACCAATGTTGCGCCGCGAACAAAGGGTTAATAAATAAAATTAGTGCCTGTAAAATGTTGAAAACTCGTGTATTTCGAAACGGACAGGTACATCACTCTCGTACACTTTCTCGGGTGACTGTACGTCGGACTTCGTTCTATTTCTCGCTGACCGAATTAACACCACGTTTAATAGACTTGGTATTTTCCCGCGAGGCGTCATCGATAGTGTTCCCAACAAAAGAATGTTTCGTCGTTTGTTAAGCGCCATTCAAACAATCCAGCTGTCATTGAGTCTTCTCCGGTTCCCGCGAGCGAAACGATCTTCGGCGTTACGTAAACTGTTTCCACTTTTCGCGTCCGCTGCTCCCGGACACTTTCGAAATCGCGGCGCGGCTTTGTTTTTACCACGCAAGTTTCCGGTTGCTCTACGCCCACCGGAAATAGTGGCCCTTCGCGGTAGGAGGCTACGATGTAGGCTTGTTTTCGACTCGATCCGTGTTTGGTCACTTCGAGGAATCGCAAAAAAACGGTAAATGCACGTGTCCCCCGGGGCCGATATGCAGCCCATGGACGAATATAAGCCTGCCGCCGCGCCATGCCCGGTCTCCGACCGACTTTCGAATATTTTGCGAGTCGCGCGTTTTATTTCACGCCGAACTCGAGGAATTCGATGCGTTTCGGAATAATTTTACGGTGCAACCTCGGCTTCTTCTTCGGGAATATTCGCTAAAACGGTCCAAAGGGAGAATTTTAGGAATATAGGGAGTGACCTTTATATTCAGTACGTTGAGCATTTCAGTATTTCAGTATTCAGTATTCGGTATTCAGTAGATTCAAGAAGAAGACTAGACTAGACTTAAGAAGATATTATAATGTTTAGGGGATGAAATTACTTCTTATTTTGGTTCCACTTATTTGTTTCCGTTTACAAGGATTTGCATAGAGATTCGCAGTCTACTCACCGCAGAATGATTTTACGAATATATATAATACATGTTGTATGAAACATATTGAAATTTCATTAGCGGTGTAATGAAACACAATTAGCGTAACTATGTTGGTAAAACTAGGAATAATTCGGTTGAACGTTTATTGGCAATAATAGGTAAATAATAGACAAATTTTAGCGTAACTTTCGAAACAGTATTGAAAGAAACAATAATTGAAATATGAAATTCTATATTAAATAGCATTAAATAGAAATAAAGGTGATCCTGTTAAATATCTATGCTTATTAATATAATGACAAGTGACTATTTAAATATTTTTGCGATCTGTATGAAATACATCTTTGCAATAAATATTTTGTAAGTTCTGCGAACACTTTTTGAATTATTTCAAGCTTTACTAGTATAATCGTGCTTAATTGCAGTACTAATAATATCCCAAAAAACATTATATTCTTAAAAATACTTTACGATCAGTGTTCAAATACTTTCATGAGTTACTGTATGTATTAAGTTGAGTAACGAATTCGTTCACGGTTATTTACAATAACATTAAAAGCTGTTTTTATGTAAAACTAATCTTGTTTACACCGATGTTTTTCGTTACTACATTATTAGATATGAATCATCTTTGGCCTCCAGTAATTATTTGTTCTAAAAGTGGACGTTTTCAAATTTTAAAGCACTTCGTTGCGAACGAATTTGTTACTTAATAGCATAGAATTGAAAATGTAAAGTAATTTTTAGGAATTGTAGAAATTTTTTAAATTCATTTTAGGAAGGGCAGTGTTTAATTGTATTAAGTTTGGTATTTAGAGTACGTGATTTAATGGACCAGTATTTCATTATACGTTTGACCATATAATGAAATTATTCAAGATTAATGGACGGGATGCTGGATGAAAATGCGAATAGTTAAAAGCCACTGCGTATCGAATAAAAATCTTCCGTGCTCTTGGCTAGACGATACTTGCCGTGTTAATACATAGAAATCCGATCGCTTTGAATCAGCAATGTTAAAGGGGGATCGGTTGAAACACTAGTAGCTTAGAAAATTCCAAACACTCAAGTTTCTAAACATCTTGACTTCAAGAACATGCGAACTTCGATCACTTCTTACGATCAAACATCCGCGCTTCGAACATGGAAACAAATTTTTCACAACAGAAAAGTGTAATCGCTCGTTCTTTCATTACGATTTTAATCCTGATACGGTCTTCAAAACTTACAGACCTATTTATTTATTTATTTATTTATTCATTTAAATCTCATTTTGAATAACCAATTAGTACACAAAAATGATTGCGAACAGCATAGATAATTAAGAAAATTTTAAAATTCAGTTATATTGTTGTTTCTTTAAAAAGGATTCCCTAATTTTGGGAAAAGCAAATCTTCACCATAAAACTGGAGCTATGAATTATGTACATATGTATATTAACCCTTTAAGCCTTTCGCGTTTAGATTAAATACGTTCTAAAATAGTTAAATAAAGTTACGCGTTAACTTTAAAGTGGCAGTAATATGTACATCTATGCTATTTTTATCCTAAATATATCCTATATATCAAATGCAATAAAGTGAACAAATACTTATGCATGCGATTATAACTCAAAAAGTCGACTCTCGATTTGTCCCCCAAAAAAAGGAAAACTAATTTCACGTTCGACCCAATATTTGCATCCTAATCGTCATCGTAATGAACCTTTATTACTTTCCTCCCTGCATCAACAGTTGGATGATAGATTTTATCAGTGCTCCGCGTGAATAAATCTGAAAGATTCGCGTAGGAATTGGTGTAGTTCGATCGACAATCGTAGACACCTGCGTTCGATGGGAGGATGATTAACGACTCATTGTATATACGTTCGTAAAAGGCAACGTAGATCGGTCGCTCCTCCTTCTCTATGTCGCTTTAGCCTGTTATATCAACGGGTTCGCGAACGTTGCAGTAATCCGACCCGCCAACCGGTGTAATTGTTTCACCTCTGACACATGTTTTATGCTAAATTAGTTCCCGGTATGGGACAGCATCTCTTCTGTGTGACGTGACTCATACGCGTCGCAGTAGCTTTCGCAAGTAGAATGATCCTAGAAGGTGATCATCCAGTAGCGTGACTGTATAAATAGGGAAACGTTTACCCTCAAACTCGAGTGATCGCTTCGTAGTAAATTATCTTTATATTTATTCGCGTAATATATCGTTTGTTACTACAATTTTATTCTTTGTTAGAATATATTTGCGGTGATCTTCCAGTAGTGCGACTGTATAAATAGGGAAACGTTTACCCTTAAGATTATGTTCCTATTTATTCGTGTAATATATCGTTTATTACTACATTCTTGTTCTTTGTTAGGACAGATGTGTGGTTTTAAGGCAAACTGATGTAAGTTTAAAACTTATGAATTATGTGGTTGAACTCTGTAACATGTAGAATTTATGTGTTTGGTAGACAAAAATGTAAGTGAATAAATTTCTTATGCTGGAATAATGAACGAAATTTGATATTTAGCAATAATTGATAAATTATTCGGTTATTGTGTTCAAAACTTTTAAGTAATAATATCACGAAAGCGAAAATTTATGCCTTATATCGTTTTGTCTTATGATCTCGGATATATAAAATTAAATTTTGTTTATTAACTGTAGAAGTTAACCCTTTGCGGACGAGTGTCGACAAATAGTCGCCTAATCATTTTTTGGCTTTCTGAACCCATGTCGACTTTTAAAGCAGAAAACTTAACGTAATGAATATTTAACAGAATAATAAACATTCGAAATCGTTAGTAATTTTATGATTTGGAACTCGAAAGCCTGGAAATTCGAAGACGTAGAATTCAAAACTAAAGTACTCCCATAGGTGTTATTACGTCTCGTCCGCAAAGGGTTAATAACTTGGAAGCTTCTTTAATGAAAATTTGTAAAGGAATATACAATGTCTACGTGTTGTCAAAATTTGTTTATTTACGATTCTTCGTACGTCGCTTTGCTATTAAATCAAATAATTAAAGTGTTGGTTATAGGAATACTGACAGTTATTGGGATACTACCCTATCGTTTCAACGTTATTGATTAAATTTGCCCGCATTATTCTTATCGTAAACGCGACGCACTTCACATGTTGCAAGGTAGTGTGCGATCGACTTGCAGATAGTTTATTCTGACGCGCCTCTGAAAAGAGAACGCGCGTGGGTGGCTACTTTTTCCAGAACTTTTGTTTACCATACGATGTGAGTTACGTTACGATGTTGCGATCATTTTTACCGAGAATCATTTAAAATTCTTCGAGGGAAAAGGATTGGTAACTGTGAAAGGGGTAGGGAAAAATTGGACGAAATGGAATTCTCTTCTTTTCGCGGAAATTCAATGTTTATTTACGCGAAAAACAAACGCAGCTTTAATATTAGACGGCTGTTAAAGTTTGGATGACTGTTTCGTATTTAGAAATTAATGATGGGATTTGGAATGTCTCGACGCGAAAAATTTTTATCACTTCGAATATTATTCGAAGTGAAAAAATTTTGAACGTGGTGGAAATATTGAGAGTTTTGATAAGTTCTGAAAACGTAACAATAATTTGGTATCTTACAGATATTTTTATTACCTTTATTATTGACACGGAATATAAAAAGAAAATCTGAAGAATTGGAGTTAAATAATACGGAAATTGATAAAGATGCAGTCTACCTTAAAGTTCCTTCTAAAATTTAAATTCAAATAAACACTGAAGAATGTATTGTTACATACGTAGTTTATTTGATAAATTACTTTCATTTAACGACATATAAAATACATGGAATAATATAGCCTTATAACAATCGTTATTATTTTTAATAACTTGTTTATTATTCCATGATGAAAATCATTTTACTCATTTCACGGCGTTAAGCCCAATTGTTAAGGAACATTATTTTAAGTATAAAAAGTTAAGCTTCGATCAGCTGTTTAGAAGCTAAAATTTGAAACAAATTCATAAAGTGAATTTAATCACATTAGTCTGTGAATGGCTGATATATTCTACGCGTGACATGAACATATTGGAAACAGTAGATGGCAGCAAGACATTTCTACCGAAAAATAAAAGTACGCGCAAAAGTTGTTGCACTCGGTATCCCGTTTTGTTCAACTTTCTCCTACGCGGATGAAGCGATCAAGTTGCATGGCAGAAAATTGAAAAGAAGTCCAAACAAGCTAAACGAAATTCCCGGTGGTCCTCGGATTCACGCTGAACATTCGAAATAGGCACGTGACAAGTTATTCAATTGGATAAAAAAGAGCATCGCAATCGCTTCACCGATCTGTTCGTTATCTGCTGCTTTTTGCCACTTATGCAAATTGCGTTCTGCTTTTTTCCATCGTGACGAGGGAATATTTTTCCTCGCGTTTACCAGTGTATCACCGGATTAATCGCCTGTAATATCGTCGAAGGTTAATATTGAATTTGGAAGTTTTCAAGTCCCTTAAGGGGAGGTCTCCGAGCCACTCTGAAAGACTATAACTTCCAACGGAATCATAATTTTTGTCGAGAAAAATTAGCACGCGTTGTTGAAAGTTTGAACGATTAAATAAAATTACAAGGATGCGAGGTGATATCTTTATTATAATGGTTTTGTTCAGTTTTTAGGAAAACTTATGTTTCACTTGCTTTTTGCTTTCAGAGTTTTAAATAGTTTTCTTCTCTATCTAGAGATTTTATCAAGATTTATATAGATTACGATTTTCATCTGATTAGCTAGATTATGTAACTTAACATATGCATCCATTGCATAAGGTTAAATTATGAATATATGATATTATAGTAGAATACAATTAATTTATATTAAATATAATTATATATATATTTAATTTAAGATCTACGTACATTTATTAATGTATATTTATTAGATTGATTATTAGATTTTATTAGATTGGCAATATACAATCATTTATGTATTTATATATAATAAAGATATCGCTGATTCTTAAAACAAAAACTTTCCTTTAAGATGTCGCTCATTCTTAGAAAGAGCTTTATGAATTTCATATAGAAAGAATTTTATGAAACGATGTATAGATAATTAAATTACTAAAATAGGATCCGTTTTAATGTAAATAATGTCGACAAATATCTTAATATTATCGGCTCTTTAATCCAATTCAGACGTGACAACTTTTTACGATTGTTCCTAATAACTATAATCTTTTTATGTTTTATATGAATCGTTGAGAATAATAAGGGCGAATTGGACACTCTCAAATTATTTTTTACTTTATCAAATTGATTTATGGAACTTAACGCAGGCTCATGTTGATCTATTTAGTAGATTCTGTTCTACTTTCCCTTACCAATATATATCTATTTGTTTACGAGTTTTTGGTATAAATTCTTGCTATAAATAGAGTAGCGCAGATATCAGTTAATTATAAATGGAAAAAGTTGCCGTCTAAACCGCGTTTAAATACGTCAAATGATGCAGACAAAAAATTGACAAATTCACGATGTTTGTTCGCATTCATAATTAATCACACATAAACGGAATATTAAGTTTTTATAGAGAAAAATTTGTTTACCGTCGTGGTAAATATATAAAAAGCGTTTTTCTCGAAACGCAAGTCTGTTCGTCCTTACTTTTTGCAACGTTTCATACGAGTAATATACTAACCCGTATAGAATAATAAATATATAAAAAATATATAAGATCCAAAGACGCAAAATTTTGCAATTCTCGTGGGGGGAGGGGGGGGGGCAAAGAGTCTCAAATCGAGGGAAACTCGTGGAAGTCGAGGGACTCGGAAAAGGAGTGGCGTTGCCAAACGGAAGTTGATATCAGCCAAGACTTATCGGATGGCGAAAAACTTATCGTCGAATTTCGTGAATGTACCGCGGCTCTTGCCTTCGATAATATTGATCTTGTCTGGCTGACGATAAAAGTTTCGCGATTTCTTCTGCGTCTCGGGCTGCTTCCATTGCCAGAAATACCGGGCTGTTTGCTTCCAGTCGCATCTTAAACCTTCAATATCACTTTCTTAATACTTCGGAGAGTAAAAAAAGGAGAATAAGGGGGGAAATCCGCTGTATAATACAGTACACTCTTGCTTAACCGGTCTCTGTGAGATCGGAACCTCTGTCCGGTTAATACGAAAATATTAGATTGTCCAAAATGTTTCTTACCGTGTTTTTCGGCTTTGTTAGACAAAATGGTGTTACGAGACCGCGAAAAAAGTGGCATCGAGGCCATTCTGAAAGATAGAAGAAGGTAAAAACACAATGATTTTGCACTCTTTAATAAATTGCATGGTGCATCAAATTTTCTGCACTTAATGTTTAGTAAGAAAACGAAAGGAACTTTTAGGACAACCTAATATGTATAAATATGGTCGGTTGTTAATGAAAAAAAGTGTTTACGCGTACAGGGGCTACAAAAAGTATCGACGCATCACCATATCTTTGCATTTAAGTATATACCACTACGTAGAATCAACAATACAATATTTGTTATTATTGCACGTAATTTTGGTCACGTAAAGTGCTAGTAAACAGAAGAAAATTGACTACAATTATATCGAAACAAGCAGCACTTAATTATAAAGATACAGTGGTGTGTTAATACTTTTTTCTAGTCACTGTATACATTATAAGAAGCAGATATAACTTATATAATATGATTATATTGCACAATGCACGTCACTTTTTTTGTAGATGAATTATCTTGACGCTTCATATAGGACAGTGAAGAATAAGTATACGCTATACAAAAATGAAATTGTACTATAATTTGTTCATCGTCAATTATATCGTAATTATATTATAATTTATTTATCGTGAGTAATACTGTAATTGCACTACTATTATACAATCTTTATTTATTTGCTATAAATAATACTATATAATACTATAATTACTAATAATAATGTAAATATAACTAATAATTATAGTATTACAAACTATAATTATAGTATTATAGTATTACAAACTATAATTATAGTATTATAGTATTACTAAATAATACTATAATTATACTGTCATCTCATTTATACTATAATTATACTATAGTTTCATTTTTACTATACTTATACTGTAACATCATTTTTATGTGGTGTATACTCACTTTTGATTTGACAAACCGTGGGAAACTTATTAGTCGCGCCGTATAAGAATTGCCATCAAGTTAAATGAACGTATTGTCATAAAGTTTAACGAATGTGGAATTTTAAATTAAATATTTTAAGACCGATCGTGGTACGGTTAAGTGTTAAAGTGGAATCGAAAAACCGGAAGGTCTACCGCAGTTCATAACCAAATGTTATCCTTTTTTCCGGTAACTAATTTACCTCGCAATCAACGTGGTTTCCCAAGCCGGAGGTGCTAAATCTCAAAAGGGGTAACGGAAAGAACTTGCAGGTAACCAGCTGCAAATCTGATAATTCCATTTGCGCGAAACGCAAGTGCTAACGACGAGCGAGAAGAAATGCGAGCAAAGGGCGTCGGGATGAATATCGGCCTGACGGCAGCCACAATGGGTCACCATGGGCGGTCCAGGGTTGAGTTACGAGCATGGGAACCATCAAATGGAATCTAACACCTACAGTGCCGTAATACGGTTTTAACCGGCCGCTGGCCAGCCGCAAATCTGCATAAAATATCGAATTTCGAATTGAAGCTTGGCGAATGGATTAAGAGGAACTCGGAGCCCCCTTTCGTGGCTTTTGAGGTTCTAATCTTCCTCCGCGAATTCGGGTATCTTTGGAAAAGTTTACGGTTCCCCGAATAGAAATACATTAGAGTTCGCCAGGATATTCGTGAAAACTGAAATTTCAATTTTCTTCCCTTTCTTGGCTGGTTTTTGAAGAATCTTTCAGCGCGGAGCTCGATTCATTACATGAAATGACGACTTAGATTATTATTATAATTATCCATTTACGCAACATTAAATAAAATATTTTCACTTTTCCCAAGCACATGTTTATTTTAAACAGTAACAATGTTTATTTCTATCGCGTTTATAAAATAGAAACATTCGCTAAATGCATACGGTCACGAAAGTTTAAACATTTTAAATTTCAAATATTCACCGATTTTAGTACATATTTTGGAATAATGGAAATGGCGTGAAAATTCATAAAATATAAAATCGGAAGTGAGAAAAGTTCCTAGACGATGTTTCACCATTCATTAAGGACAGGATAGACCCTTATCCAATGCTTCTCTTTGTCACCCGGATTTAGGGCTCATGAGCCCCAAATCCGTTTTTATTTTTACCTTTTCGATTGCCTAAAATGTATAACCTTTGCGTTTGCTCTTACATTTTGTATATTAAAATACTTCAAAAGTGTTTACATTCTTTGTCAGATAATAAAACGAAAGATATTCTTTCGAAAAGTGTCAATTTTTAGGTTATCGGTATTTCAAAACATGTGACACGAAGTGCCATAAGATGATCGGTCTATCCTGTACCTCGTCTGTGGTTTCACAAATAAAGTATCATTCGTTAAAAACTTCTATCTTTTCATATAATATTATATTGTATTTAAATAACTTCTAAAATAATTAAACGTAGTTGCTTAAAGCGATAAGTTTAAAATGTCAGTAATTGGGACATCTACCCCTTAGAGGTTTAACGCATTGCGAGAGGATAAAAATTCCACGCCTACTTTACCTGCTCCAGAATGTCCACGCTGAAAGTATCGGCAAACAATTGCCTACATTATAAAGCAAGCCACGAAAGAGCGACAATATCGAAGCGGTTTCAATCCGGCTTTTCAATCGTCCAAGACGATAAAGACGTCCAGTATTGGTACGGTTCGTTACGACAATATAACGATCCCGAGGCGATACGATGCAATCAGCCCGAAGGACCCTTTCAACCGCTAAAGCGCAGTGGCTGAAGAAGATGAACAAACACGAGGCTGACGATCGGTTTACCCGTCGACTTGGCCAAAGATCAAGATACCTGGCCGGCTATAAATAGATCCATCGGCTCAATAATGAGCCGGGAGCTTGGTTTATCGATATCGATCGCGCAATATCGCGCCGTTCAAAATACCTAGCCGTGTATAATAGAATCGATAAGGGGACGCGTAAAGAGCAGCGGAATGAACTAGTCTTCGTCTCTTTTCCCAAGGAAAAGATCGCTACGAGATCATCGATTACCCCTCGGGTAACGTAAAAGTGGTCCCGCCGTCTTTTCAACTGTGGGAAATCACTGGAATTATGCGAACACACAGGCTGCTACTTGCGATTGGCAGTATCGTTAGCGGTAAACTTCACGAGACTACCATGATCGGAAAACGAAAAGAGAGAGAAAAAAAAGAAGATTCGAACGTAATTTAGAAAAAAAAAGGGTGGTAATTGGGGAAAGAATAGAAAAGCGCCACAGAGACGACGAAGTATTCGATTTTTAGTTCCATATTCCGGTGCATCGTATCGTTCGGTGATTCGTGGACTTTTCGACGGGGACGCAATTGACTGGTTGCCAAGAAGGAGAATAGCAAAGCGTTGTTATTCCTCTGCATGGTGGTTAGACTCATCGTTCATCTACAATGCGACAAGGTTTTTTGCGCGGGATGGCAAAACGTGGACTTGCAACGTATGAAAAGTACTCGAGTGCGTGCTTTAGCGTGGCTGAGTGCGTTTGCACGTACACAGAAGTGCCTATTTTTACGGCCACTTAGTGTGTCGTGAGGGCGAAATTTAAAGAACCTTAAGAGCGTCTATTTCGCGTGACAAAACCTTCCTCTGTGTTCAGATATTACCTCGGCAACGTAATACGCAAAAGAAGCAAACATTTTTACGAATCCGCCGTTTCAGAATGAAATCGCAACGATGTGCAACGGCTGCAAAAAGTATTCCCATATTGCTGCAATTTTCGGTGACTTTTAATGTATAACTGGTAATGTATCCATGAATAAGCGTTTGTTTAATGTTTGCTGTAAGGTAAATCATTAACAACCTTTTAATATTCAATATAATGCGATGGAAATATGCATGTGATTAATAGAGATAAGAATTAGTTCGACGTAAAGTTGACTATTGAACGTCTTATTTTAAACTGTTATCATAGACAAACAGAAAAGTGCTGTATTTCACTACTGTTCATTCACTGGGAAATCAATATTTTTGGCTCTTTAATTTACTTAATTGTACTTCCTATTTCTTTTAAATGCTTTTGTGTGATATATATGAACATTTTGACATTAAAGAATTGGGTTTGAATCATCAGAACATTCATTAACGTTATTAATTCCAGAAATTGAACTTAAAGGGTCAACAACATCTTGAAGTGTTCATTCACTGATGCATCTACGTCCCTAAACACGTTAAGTTTGCGTGTGATTTTAGTGCTAAGGGTGCCACAGTCAAAGGGTTGATTTCACCATTGATCATCGTACGTTCAAGAAATATTCATTATTTCTTATACATCGTATTAATTCAACTAAAATGTGCATTTAGTTACGGGATAAGTGAAATTTAAATCAGCCCCTGCTTGAAAGGGTAACTCGATAGTAACATATTCTTGGCAATTTATTACGATCATCCGTATATCTTACCGCTCGCATCGAAGTTCGAACCCTTGGAATTCACCGAGTCGCGAAAGCTTTTTATTATTTGAATAATATCCACTCGAGCATAAAAGAAACGCGAAATATGGAAGTTTCCCAAGACATAACGCATAATACACTGTCATACCAATTATTATAAATCACATAGAAAATGATACCGCATAATTTCCCCTGAATTACATAAAATTACCTACACTCTACGGAGGGACCTATAAACGGTTACCTACCGCAAATAAATAATTAATTCAGTGCAGCATGTTGTGCAGCTACTTTGGCTCGCATACCATAAATTTAATTGGAAGAAGACCGTGGAATCGTATCTCCTTAATCCGGTAGCAGGCCTAGCCGTTTCGATGCACCGTGAAAGACTAGCTAAACGTTTTATCGTTTGTAAATTGGATTTACGCGGACTTCCTATTAATGGTTGGCGTGATGCGGCGAAAGGCCGGTAAGGTTAAACGCCATTTATTTGCAGAACGATTGTTAACGATCCAGATATCGTACGTGTGTTCGCCGTTTATCGGCGAATAAGTTCTTCGAAGGTATATTAAATAACGGGCCACGGGCGAGTTTATACCCTCGTTTCAGAGATAGAACGATCGCTACTTCTACGATGATAGTAGGCACCACCGGTCAGGTATTGAATAACACGCATAAAAGTTAATAGCCTCCGTGTGCGTGTGGATGGGTGGAGATGATGGTGGGCCGTGTGTACTCGTCGAGGTCGATCGTGGATGAGACTATAGGGGTTTTTATGTCATCGCGTCGTAGTAACAGGGAATAGCAATTCTGTGTCGCGCTTTCGTTCGATGCCCCTTTCATTAACCTCTTAACCCTTAACTACCCCCGTCGCGGATGACTAACTAAATGGCCGGCCAAGTTCTGTTTGCTCTTTTGAACGCGTATCGATTTTGAAGGCAAGAAATTCAAGTTACTATCATTAATACTTTGCACCGCAGAACTTTTTTTACTAGTATAGTCTAGCGTAAATTGTAACACTTTTAGGGCGCTTGTGAGAACTTAAAGTATTACGTATTTTGGAAAGGGGAAAAACTGTCTTTAATTTAGTTAGTTTTTAAAGAAATGGCAATTGAATTGGCGGAAATAAATAAAAATCTTAAACGTTTATTTTTGGGGAAATTTATGCGTATCTTCGTAGTAGCGTTAATGAAATGCAAAAGGTTAATCAACGGAAAAGCAAAGGGTTAACACAGGTATGGTTGTTAAAGGGTTAAGATTCGTCGAACAAGAAAACCATGTGGCTTTTATATTTTACACTTGCAGTGACTACAAAAACTATTTCCACGTATGTACACACTACGAATGCTAAAATTAGTTAAGTCAATGATTGAGAGCTCTAATTTACCAACATTAAATATTTATGTTCCAAAACTAAATTTGTAATATACATATTATCTTTATCGTCCGAAATTCTAAAGTAAATACGTGTTAGGAAAATAGTAAAAAACTGTAACGTTAGCATTCTCGAGACGACTCTGTTATGCGTGGTCGTACATCGATATTCAATCGTGTTCGGTTAAGTTCGATCATTGGCGAAATCATACGACACCTCTGAACCGTAAAATTTCACCAGTTGTTTACGAATCGTTCGTGTTTACCCATCGTTCTCTTGAAGTGTATACAAATGATATCAAAGTGTCGATTGCGTATCGCGAAATTAGTCATCAAATACGTCAAATCGGTCGTGTAACCCTTCACGTACGAGCTCCGTACCTGACTCCTCATCACGCACGCATGCAGATCCATACTAAGTACACTGCGTATTATATATTGTTCTCTCCATTACCTAAGTGTGCGCGTGAACGTGCGCGAGGAAAGTTATAAAATACCGGAGTGCCTGAAAAGCTTGTGGTAGACTTTAAGAAATAAGTATACGCGAGAGGGGATAATCAACCTTTTCGTTTCATTTTTGGTTCGTTACTATCAAGATTTATGTTTAATACTACATTTGCGGCAATCAAGCTTCCCGTTTCATTCTGTTCGATTCGGTCAAGATACTGAAAGCGTTTCTCAATAAATCTAATTGCGTGTTCAAGTGTGTGATAAAAAATTGCACGATGTAATCGTTTAAACTAACTATACGTAATTTAAAACCGGTATTAGTTATCAGTTTAACAACTCCCACTGAGATCATTGAACCGGCACGATATACAAATAAGACTAATTCTTAATAGTTTTAGTCATTTCTCAATGATTGTTAGCTTCCCTTAATCTTTTAACTACGAATACATTTTTTGAGAGATTGTGACCGCCGAACGCAAAAATTAACAAAACTAACACATGTCGATAAATGAATCTACTTTAATATATAAATTTCTACGAACTTTTAGACATAAGTACACGGACTCACATACAAATACAAATATTCATTTTGTACAAAAAAGTATCGTATACGCATAAAACTATTTGGTTGTAACAAATATATGTTATATTCATATTATACTATATATTATATTATATTTATTAGTGCATTTAAAATCGTTTATTTGCAAATCCAGCAATACGTTTAAACTTTTCAAAGTTTCGTTTTGTCATCTATTGACGACGCCCGCAGTTAAAGGGTTAATCTTCTGCAAGTGTCTTGATACTTTTCAAACGGGAATGAACGTTACGACCAATGCGTACACCAATAACAAAGTATGGTGAAAGAAGACGTCAATTCTTCGTTCGATAGAAATTGAAAGGTCAAAGGGTTTTAAATGGCCGGCAATTAGAATGTTGAACATCGTCCGGCCAGCGAACTCATCGATCAACGCCGGAGTCCGATAATTCACGGTTATCAAATCGGCAGGAACGCGTGTCGCCAGTTCGTAGCGATTAATCACTCGGGCCTACAATTCGCGTAACGTATTCCTGCCGCGTAGCCGCGATTCATCTTGCTGGTCGCTTGCTTTCCGCGCGTGCATTCCTCGCACGAATTACCTCGCGTCTTCTACCGACAACCAAGGTCGTGCTCTTCCTCTTCGAGTTCTTTCTCTCTGTCGTAATTACGCGCGTAATTTCGCCAAGACCACGTCGATCGTCGACCTGTGCCACACTTAAGTGTAGTCGCGTCACTTATCAGCCCAACGTAAAGTACATCAGATCGACATTTTCATACCTATCGCTCGTTTATCAGCGTTTCACAGAGTTTCCAATTCTCAACGTTTTGAATTCACAAAGCGCTGAATTTCCAATGCTTTAAATTTTCAAAGCTACCAATTTCCAATGCTTTGAATGCCCAAAGCTTAGGATTCTCAAAGCGCTGAATTCTCAATATTTTGGATTTCTAATGTTTCGAATTCTCAATGCTTTGAGTACTCAAAGCTTGGAATTCTAAAAGCGTTGAATTTCCAATATTTTAGATTTCCAAAGCTTCGAATTCTCAATGTTTAAGGTACTCAAGCTTGGAATTCCAAAGGCGTTGAATTTCCAATATTTTAGATTTCCAAAGCTACCAATTTCCAATGCTTTGAATGCCCAAAGCTTGGGATTCTCAAAGCGCTGAATTCTCAATATTTTGGATTTCTAATGTTTCGAATTCTCAATGCTTTGAGTACTCAAAGCTTGGAATTCTAAAAGCGTTGAATTTCCAATATTTTAGATTTCCAAAGCTTCGAATTCTCAATGTTTTAAGTACTCAAGCTTGGAATTCCAAAGGCGTTGAATTTCCAATATTTTAGATTTTCAAAGCTACCAATTTCCAATGCTTTGAATGCCCAAAGCTTGGGATTATCAAAGTGCTGAATTCTCAATATTTTAGATTTCTAAAGTTTCGAATTCTCAATGCTTTGAGTACTCAAAGCTTGGGATTCTCAAAGCGTCGAATTCCCAATGCTTTAAATTTCCAAAGTTTCCAATTCTCAATGCTTTGACTACTCAAAGCTTGGGATTCTCAAAGCGCTGAATTCCCAATATTTTAGATTTCCAAAGCTTCGACTTCTCAAAGCCTCGGATATCCAAAGCTTAGAATTCCGAATGCTTTGAATGTCCAAAGTATCGAATTCCTGAAGCTTGGAATTCTTAAAGCGCTAAATTCCCAATGCTTTCAATTGCCAAAGCTTCCAATTCACAAT
This sequence comes from Eucera pruinosa, assembly GCA_028830335.1. NCBI lineage: Eukaryota > Metazoa > Arthropoda > Insecta > Hymenoptera > Apidae > Eucera > Eucera pruinosa. Next base: position 9,331,735 of record JAMYCR010000015.1, on the reverse strand, counting down.
GCATTGAATACCGAAAGCTTGGAATTATCAAAGCGCCTAATTCCCAATGCCTTGATTTCCCAAAACCTTAAATTTTCGTTACACGTCAACTTTCATCATCAAACGTACGAATGCTGCCTTCGGTCATTATCGATTCTTGCAAAATTACCGAATCGGTCAACAAACCGTATCGCGTAAACAAGCTGTAACACTGTGAATTTATCTATGACGGTTTGATGTCGTGTTTGCGTTGCACTGATAAGTGAGCAACGAAGTTAAGGAGAATTGCCGTGGTTCTCAGAACCGAAAATTTCATTTCGCCGCCGATTCAAGCGCAATGCAAGACGAAATAGCCGAGCGGTCGTTAAGTTTCGCGACTCGTCGCCGTAGTGCAAGCATTCGGACGTGAGAATCTTAAGTACCTGCAGTCGGGTCCCACTTGAGCGACGTCGCTTCATTTTGGCACCCAGAACCACAGCAGCACCCCCTTGGCTTTTTGTGCCCGCCACGAAGGCCTTCAAGTGGCAGCGCGACCATCTCCGTCTAAATGGCTTTCAGCGATCTGCCAAGGGGGCTGCTTTTCGTCTGGGAATGCCAACATCCGGTTCCCCGTGTATTTTAATGTCTGCTTGCCATCGCGCATCTGCTCCGATTTTAAGGGATACCGTAACATTTCGCGTTATCTGGTCGTCTGATTTACGCGCGGTATGTCAAGCAACGTACACTGGCTCTCATTGAATCTGTTCGCATCGAGGGGGTAAACCATTTAGACGATCCATAAAAATAGGTTAATTTTAAGTTTCTTTCGTTACATACGTATTAACCCTTTCCACTCGTGGGCTTCGAAGCGATCTTTAAACTCGAGAACTACGTTACGAAGACGACGGAAATAATGTGTCGCGTCACTGAACCGTCTATGTTAGGTTGCTGATGACGCCTACCTTAACGTTAACTTAATAGGTGAAGGTGGTTTTTGCCGCGAACGTATAGTGCACAATTGTATGTTGTACACTCCGATCGGACTAAGTGTGTCGTGTAAATCTCCGTTGAGATTGGTGCGTGTGTCGTTGATGAGTGCTTGTCTGCGACTGACGTCTGTCGCGTCTCCCCGTGAAGTTTCGCACCTTCGTCGATTAGGTATGCACGCTGATTGGTTAATGAAAGAATAAGTCATTTGTCCAATCAACGGCATCCCATGTCCCGCCCACTCCCGTCTATGCGCCCTTAGCGCGTCCTTACTAGAGAGAGTGGAAGGGATTGGGGGGTGCGTTAGGTGTTCGATGGTTTTGGCAAAGTCCTGTTTCCGAGAGTTTTCACCTGGTCGAAACTTTATGACTTATTCCCGTTAGGGATCGCGGCGGAGGACCCTTGCGAGCGAGTCCCCGCGATATTGGGAATCCTTCGGAAACTTCGGGTTTATAACACGTCATTAGCTGATGAGCACGGAAAAGGTAAAAATTTAATTTAAGAAAATGTGTTTGGGATTAAGTCCCTTACTACTTTAGCTTACCACTCAAAATTTAGCCTATTATGCGTTCGTGCTGTAAACCATTGCCATCGAAGACCTCACGCATCCCTTTGTGTGTTTCCGAGACGGAACATGCCGCCCGCCTTGAACGATCGCGTTCAATAAATGTGTGGTTAAAAATTCCGAATGTTGAAGTTATACAATGATGAATATTCGAACTAAAATCTAGATGGTAATGGTGTTTATATGTACGCGTGTAGATCTTGTATCCTATATGGATATATGGTTTGTATAGATGTGTGAAATCTTATAGCCTATGTTGCTTAATACTATTTACAAGTTATTGTTGAGTAGGTATATCGATCGGTAGTGGTGACAGTTGTTTGACACTGCGCTTATAAACTCCATGCGCAGTTTTTACGGTGACGACTCGAACAACACTATCCTCGCCTGGGTGTATGGCAATGATGCGGCCCAGTTTCCATTGCAGTGGTGGAAGGTTGTCTTCCCGTACGGTGACCAGCATGCCTTCCTTGAATTGGCTGGAGTCTCCTAGATGCCATTTACACCTTGTGTGGAGCTCCTGTAAATACTCCGTGTGCCATCTTTTCCAGAAATGTTGTCTTATTTTCTGTATGTGTTGCCACATAGACAGCCTATTAATGCGTATGTCGGTAAAGTCATGCTCCGGTAAGCTAGTCAACGAATCCCCTATTAGGAAATGTCCGGGAGAGAGGGCTATGAAATCGTTAGGATCTGAGGAAATTGGGATGAGTGGGCGTGAATTAAGGATCGCTTCAATCTCAATCACCAATGTATTAAAGACCTCGTATGTGAATAGGCCTTCCCCAATGGTAATATAAAAATGTTTTTTGAAGGACTTTACAGCCGCTTCCCAGAGTCCCCCAAAATGAGGAGAGCGCGGGGGTGAAAAATGCCAGTTTACCCTTTGGTCGCTCAAATAGTGTTGCATCTTTAACCGGTGCTCGGATGACTGAGTTTCGGTAATCTCATTCTTTGCACCAATGAAATTTGTGGCGTTATCTGTATAAATATTGCGCGGCATGCCTCTCCTAGCGAAAAAACGTTTGAGAACAGCAATACACGATTCCGCGGTTAAATCAGTGACTACTTCTAGGTGAGTAGCCTTAGTGGCGAAGCAAACGAATACTACCACGTATGCGTTTACCTTTAGCCGGTTACGCTCCTTCTTCTCTTTGATAAAGAAGGGACCGCAATAATCGATACCTATGTTTTCGAATGGTCGCGTCTGCGTGACTCGCGAATCAGGTAAATTTCCCATAACGTATTTTGGGACCTCTGCATTTAATTTATGGCATCGGACGCAGCGGTGAATGAGTTTTTTCACCGCTATCCTTCTGTCGATTGGCCAATAATCTTGTCGTAATGCGTTTAGAGTTGCATTTATCCCGGAATGACAGTGTCGAATGTGTATGTTACGTATGATCAGTTCAGTTACGTGATGCGTACGGGGTAAAAGTATAGGGTGCTTAATTGAGTAGGTGGTGGAGGCATGTTTGAGTCTACCACCAACTCTCAGAATGCCTTGTGTGTCAATGAAAGGGTTTAATCTTAACAACTTACTCTTGGTATGAAGTTGCCCCTTGTGCCTTAGGTCGTATATGTCCGAACTGAATGCTTCGTTTTGTGTTATTCGGATGATACGTAAATGCGCGTCATGAATTTCCCAAAATTTACTGAGTTGCTTATCTATTGATGCTACGTGTGATAATGTTCTGCAAGTTGGTGCAAGGTTAGAATGAGTTTTTGTTTCGCCAGTAACGATCCAACCTAACTGTGTCCTTTGTAGTATAATTGAATTGTTATTCAATTTTATCTGTCCTACGCAAAGTAATCTGTAAAACAGCGGTACCCCTAGTAGTATATCGATTTCGCCGGGCTTGTGAAATTCCGGATCGGCTAATGATATATTCTCAGGGATTTTAATCGATGATCGGTTAACTAACTGAGAGGGTAATAAACTCGTGATCGTTGGAAGTGCGCTAAGGGTAACCCGTGACTCGAACGCGTTGGAAATTCCCTTGATGGAAGTTTTAACAAAATATTTGGAACCTGAATTTAGTTGTCCTAATCCCGAAAATGTTATATCTGCCTTGTGTTTGTTTAATTGCAATTTATTTGCTAATTTCTCCGTAATGAAGTGTGATTGTGAGCCAGCGTCTAAGAGTGCCCTGCACGGATGTGCCCTGTTGTTTTGATCTAAAATAGTTATTCGAGCGGTTCCTAACAAAACTTCAGAATCGAAAGTAGCAGTGTAGACCCTTTGTATATTCGAAATGCGCGACGGCGTATCCTGAATGTCTTCGGTAGACGATGGACTGAGAGTTGGCTTTAATGACTCAATATTTGTGCGTGGCTCTAGCGGGAGATGGAGTAGCGTGTTGTGCCTTCCGTTGCACTTGCGACAATTTCCCCCCTTACAATTATTAGGACTATGTTTCTCGCGCATGCAATTGACGCAAAGTTTTGCCCTTCTTACGGAATCTAACCTTTCGCGTACAGGTAAACGTAAGAATTGTTCGCAAGCGTAGAGTTCGTGGGTTTCACTACACACAATACATCTACGTTCCCGACTAGTTGCAACATGGATGTTGCGTTTAACTATTGGCGGTTTGGCACGACTTTGCTCGGTGGTTCCGAACGTGGTGAATCGACTGTCGTCGAAGTCGTCACCGCGTGATTGTTTGTTAATAAATTTAATTAACTGATGAAATGTTGGTAGTTCCTCGCTCTCTAAAGTTCTTTCCCAAGATCGACGCGTATTCTTATCTAGTCTTTGTGATACTATGAATACTAAAAATGTATTCCAATGTTCTACCGGTTGTCCTAGAGATTTTAACGCGTTAACGTGCATTTGCACTTGTTCCGATAACGCTCGAAGGCTCGCAGGAGAGTCACGTGTGATTTCTGGTAGCTCTAATAAGAGCTTTAAATGCGTGTTTATTATCCGACGCGGTTTGTTGCAGCGATCGTCTAACAGATTCCACGCTACCCAATAATTGTTTTCCGAGGCGGTTAAAGATGCAATTACCGAAGCTGCGTCACCGCGAAGAGAGCTTTTTAGCAAGTGAAATTTTTGAACGGCAGGAAGTTCTTCGTTGCTGTGAACTAATGATACGAAGGTGTCTCGGAAACTATGCCAGTCGATTGGATTGCCATCGAAAGGTTTAATTTCTATTTTGGGCAATAACGCGTTTGTGTATTTGGCTGTTGCTATACTGGGGGAATCTTGAGAACGCGACGCTGAAGTATTCGTACTAGAACCTCGTACTGACTCTATTTGTTTTTCTAGTAAACTGTGTAGCGAATAATATTGACGTTCGAATTTATCGCGTTCTTCATTGTGGTCGGAAACTTCGTCGTCACCCTCTATATCGAACTGTATCTTATCGTAAGACCTTTCCAGTTCTTCTAATTTGGCTTTACGACGCTCTAACTCGCGAACATCCGGGTTAATAGATTCGTTTAAAAAAGAGGCTATACGTGTGACCTGAGCCTTGATCGAGGATCGTTGCCTCTTCAAGACCGTCAAATTCGCGGATTCATACGCGGTCGCCATTGTAATTGAGATCGAAAGTGGAACAGAAGTGGAAGGTGATTCGTTGTACTCACTCAGAGATGCTCAACCGACTCGCTTTTTCCGTGGCTGGTGTTGCGAAGCTGTTGCTTCGCGGATGCTGTGGATGGCACGCTGCTGATGCTGCGCGGGTGCTGAGGATGGCACGCTGCTGATGCTGCGCGGGTGCTGAGGATGGCACGCTGCTGATGCTGCGCGGGTGCTGAGGATGGCACGCTGCTGATGCTGCGCGGGTGCTGAGGATGGCACGCTGCTGATGCTGCGCCGGTGCTGTGTGTCCTGCAGATTTCCACTGTTCCGATGGCTGCTGCTCCCGTTGGGCTGTCCAATCGGCTGCTTCGTGGTATACAGGTTGCGTGATTGACCTCGAAGTTAACAAATACACCCGTGTGGTGTATCTAGCTCCAAGGAATCTCTTTGATTTCAGCAGCTAATGTATTCGGATCCAAGAATCCGGCTCGAAGGACCAAAAATGTCGCGTCACTGAACCGTCTATGTTAGGTTGCTGATGACGCCTACCTTAACGTTAACTTAATAGGTGAAGGTGGTTTTTGCCGCGAACGTATAGTGCACAATTGTATGTTGTACACTCCGATCGGACTAAGTGTGTCGTGTAAATCTCCGTTGAGATTGGTGCGTGTGTCGTTGATGAGTGCTTGTCTGCGACTGACGTCTGTCGCGTCTCCCCGTGAAGTTTCGCACCTTCGTCGATTAGGTATGCACGCTGATTGGTTAATGAAAGAATAAGTCATTTGTCCAATCAACGGCATCCCATGTCCCGCCCACTCCCGTCTATGCGCCCTTAGCGCGTCCTTACTAGAGAGAGTGGAAGGGATTGGGGGGTGCGTTAGGTGTTCGATGGTTTTGGCAAAGTCCTGTTTCCGAGAGTTTTCACCTGGTCGAAACTTTATGACTTATTCCCGTTAGGGATCGCGGCGGAGGACCCTTGCGAGCGAGTCCCCGCGATATTGGGAATCCTTCGGAAACTTCGGGTTTATAACACGTCATTAGCTGATGAGCACGGAAAAGGTAAAAATTTAATTTAAGAAAATGTGTTTGGGATTAAGTCCCTTACTACTTTAGCTTACCACTCAAAATTTAGCCTATTATGCGTTCGTGCTGTAAACCATTGCCATCGAAGACCTCACGCATCCCTTTGTGTGTTTCCGAGACGGAACATAATGTATAGTTTAAAAAGGCAATAAAATACAACTATGACTTTTAATTTTATGCGCATACGATTTACTTATATGTGAATATGGTTTTGCTGTTTAAATTGCTTCGAGTTGCTGGTAATATGAGTGAAAAGAAGCTTCGAGTGCAAAGGGTTAATCTCGATCTCATGCTCACATTAAAACTCGGACAGTTACAGTATCGTTCATAATTATTTGAAAGACTTCAAAAGTTGATGGACGCTTCAGTTAATACAAAAACTAGAAATTGAGAAGTTTGGAATTCCAAAGGCTTGGGAATCCAAATGCGTGGAAATTCAAACGTTTGGGTATCCAAAAACTTCGTAATCCAAATGTTTGGAAATTCAGACGCTTATCAATCGCTACTTAAATAGTATCATAAATAGTATCGCTACTTAAATAGTATCATAAATAGTATCGCTACTTAAATAGTATCATAAATAGTATCGCTACTTAAATAAGTATCAGAATTTGACTTTGAGCCACTGTAGATGGTAAAATAACCCTCTAATTAGATTCCACTGTTTTACTCGTATTTCTAAAAATACGAAACTGCATAAAAATCCTCAGTCTTCTTATAACAGTGTTCTCGTTCGATCAAGTTTCTGATTCGCTGCATTTCTTCGCGTCGAGTCTGAATGCGTTTGTGTTAGTGCGAACAGATTTGATGTGACCCAGTGTACACTGCATAGAAGGAATGAAACGAGAGTGAACTAGGTAAGAACGAATTGGGTCTCCCTTGAGATGGATTTTATTTTTCTCCGAGCTATTGTAAACTCCCTTCCCCACGTCCACTGGGCTCGTTTTCGCACCTGCTCACCTCACACCCGTTGCAAACTTCAATTGCTCGCTACCCCATCAGAAAACGCGTATTTTTTTTTTTTTTTTGCTTTCTCGACTTCTCGAGTCTTCCTTTTCACGACGATTCGAAAACGTAGAAAACTTCCCACCCATTTTACAGTTTTCGGGTTTATAATCGATGCTCGTGTGTTTGGAACGTTTCAACCGAATTCTTTGCTGTTACGTTTCTCAGGTAAACGGGGCATGCCTCGTTTGACGGGGAATTCGATAGACCTGCTCGCGAACAAAAGGCAGATTTCGAGGTTTTCGGGCTTGTCAAATGTCCCGTGTATCCTATCTTACCAACTGGTCGACCTTATTCAGGTAGCATACCTATCGTATCTCGATGTTGCGGTCGAAAAATCTGATGTTACAACTTGAGAAAGAATTTCCAAAGCTTTGCAGCAGGGGGTGATTCTATTCTTCTTAACCATAGTATAGCCAAAGTTTTGAGAGATTTGAGATTCTTCAAAAGAATGTTGTAATTACGTCGAAATTGCATTTGATGCAAACCAGTGATTTAACGCGCGATCAAATGTTTTTCCTTACGTTTTCAATTGAAAACAAGGAAGATATGCTATGGTACACTTAGCTGTACGTAGGTGCAATAATAATTCAAAATGCATAATGCAGTTGAAATGAACAATTTCTAGGAATATTAGCTTATTCTACAATAACAAAGGTTAACTTTCGCGTCTATCATTTAAGTTTTATATAGGCGTGTACTTTCTTCTGTTTAATTACGTACTATACCAAATGCAGTATGTGGTTGACTGTATATATAGAGAAGTGCGGCATAAAATCGAGTCTTAGGTGCTAATTCCAAGAAAATCAACAGGATATTTAATTCATTTGCTTAATTATTAAATTATTGAGTGTTTATTAAGTTAATTACTTTCCGACTCAAAATGGGGTTATTAGTAATCTACGGATGTTATTTTATAAAAAAAGTGTGGACATTTCTTGACTTATCTTTGGGCGCCCTAGGATTAACTCTTAATTCCTTAATCTTTAAGCCCATGACTATCTTAACTCGTTTGCACTGCGTTTCTTGTATAATTGTACACAACCATTATTAATAATTTGCATTTCTATTTCGCGTTCCTTTTAACATTCGCCATTTTAATGGTACATGATAGATGTTCTTCATCTTCCATAAGTACTTTTCCTCAAATTTGTCTCGTTAGCAAATCGATTCGAATGCTCTCTCCGAGATTAAATAGAAAATCAGTACTCCGAAGTACATGTAGTCGCGTGGGCATGTTTCGTTTCGAGGAGATTTATAAGTTAATCGAGCGTAATGGGGCTGGTGCCCTAACGCGCACCGTGTTGCATCTGTTCGACGCTGTGGTCACATATTTCTTCTTCGAGCAAGGGTCAGCCCTTGCACGCCTAGACAGATACATTAAATACATCGAAGAGTGAGTCACAAACTTTTGTAGTTACCCTCGGCCTAGCTTCGGATCGTTTTACTGGTCGTGTCGCGATAGTATCTTTTTTTTTCTCGGTCTCCTTGGGGGGTGGTAATCTTTCTTTAATACGCCTATTCAGGGTGGAACAGATAAAGAGACGCCCCTGAAACCGGTGACGATAACCAGATCTGGGTAATCAAGATCGGAAAGCGTTTTATAGTGGCAGGCAAAAAAGCTTCTTCTCCGTTTTAACTTAAAAATTGTTTTTACGTTGCAATAAAACGAAAGATAACGTTTCTTTTAACCTTCCAGTGATCTTTTCAATTCTATTCAATTTTACCCTTTGCAAAAGGACGCCGTAAATAGCTGGCCAATATTTCTTTTATTTTCTTGGACACGCGTCAATTTTTAAAGCAAGAAATTTCAGCTAATATTGCTAATAGATAGAACTGCTAATAAATTGGACAAGAATTCGATAATTTCCTTATTCGAAAGTTTAATAGATGAACGAAAATTTGAAAATAGCATTTTGTCCAGTCTTCAAATCTTTTTTCTTCGGGAAAGTTTTATAATTCTGAGAAAGCTTTAGTTTTATAATACTTAGAACTTTAACATAGAAATTGGAACTGGAACAATTCTTTTATCATACTTGTTTAAAAATTATGAAATTTTTCGTAAAATTGAGAATATGATTGAATCGAAAATCAGCCGATGATTGTAGCAGGGCTAAGATTGAAAATATGACGATATTTAATACACGGTATGAAAAAACAAATATCACACACGTTATCTATAAATATAAATTCGAGGATCTCAAAATTATCATTGATAGAATTAGGTAATTATCTACTATATATTTACATTTACTTTGCGCTTGCTTTAGCAATTTGTACTACTACACATGGAGTTCTTTTCAATAATTTTACCTCAACTTCGCGTGCATCTGCATCACGAATTCATACGACTGTGCGATTCTTTTCAATAATTTAACTGTAACCTTGCGTGCATTTGCTTCACAAATCTATGCCACCGCGTACATGCGATTCTTTTCAATAATTTCTTTCCCTCACTTCGCGTGCACATTGTCAACGTGTGCAACTTTTTTTCTAACGAATTATAATACATTTCGCGTATAATTTTTAAAGCACGTTGAATTATTTTGCTACCACTTCGATGCATTCGTTGCTCGGCTGTACGTATTCGACTAATACTTGTACACGATTTATCGGAGTAATTAATATCCCGGTAACTTAATAATCCCCTCCGCTAAGCGCAATTGCTGATGGCACACGATTATCATTCTCACGTGCCGCAGTCTGCCGACAAGCTCGCCTCCACCTTCGGAACACGAAGCAGCAGGCTCGTTTAAAGTTCGCGTTACCCGCGCGCACGCTTGTGATCGGCATTCGTTGGCGCTAAAAAGGTTACCAGTGAGAATCGCATAATTTAAGCGGTAATTGCGTGCACCGTATCGGGCCAGGTGTGTCGCGATCGTTCGGTTGCCTAGCACGAAACGCGTGCCACACAAGAGAAAACCTCCCCGGATCGAAATCCTTCTCTTCAATCTACTTTATGTTTCTCGCCCGTTCGTCCACGTGTTTCTTACACCGTGCTTTCCACTCCATTCGGAGATAACTCGCCGCTTAATTACGTAACCCATTTGGCTTGTCTCATAACCGTGGATGTGATTATGCAAAGCTGCTACTTTTTTGCCGCGCGCAAAAGGTATCGAGTTTGAACACGCCGGTGACTCGGGGGGATGGAATAAACGAGCGTGATTTTGTAGACCGAGGATTTTTGTGCATTCACGGGGAATATAAGTGTGCGAAATGGTGCGACATGCAAATGACAGTGGCACGCAAAAATGTAGGTATAAAGTGTACAGAGTATGGTGGAAATTATATTATTTAGGGGGTGAAACAATCATTTATACTGAGTCACCGAATTCATCAAAATGATATCATCGTTATACGATCATTTTGTATTGTAGTTTTCATAGGGTAATCAAGTCTCGAATGGAGTCAGTATAAAAACTAAAATTGTAAATACACTAAGTAAGTCTAACATTTTATAATTAGGGATTAAACTTTCGTTAAATGAGAAATGTAATGAATGGAAATATCCAATCAATTTCGTAAGTCACCGTATTTATAACTCACGAAATTTTGATTACATTTTTTATTTGCGAAGCAGCATTTTGCATCCGAAAAATTCTAGCGTTCTAAATCAGTTGCACGTTCTCACGTTTGACCGAACACTTTTCGCCAGTACTAGGAAAACTATTCATTGAAGTAATCTCACAACAACGCTACCGTTCGATCAGTTTCGTGAGTCACCGTATTGTTATGTCTCGTTTCTTCGTTTTCAACGGTAAAAATATACATTTACATAAAAAAATCCGCAGTCTAGCGATTGGAAACGGGTTCCGATGGCAAAGGTACGCCGAGGTATGCGGCAGAGATATAAAAGTCTTTACGATCGAAGCAGTCTCGATACACGGGAGGTTTTTCGCGGAAGTGCATTAGCAGAAGATAAATATACGCCTAACTCATTTAACTCCGCGTTGAATGTTAATACCGCAGGCAGGGGCGATACGAGAACACTGTCGCCGGGCAATCGTCCAATTCTCGTGCCATGCAGCACACACGGCGACCGTGAAGCTTAAAAGTGTTAAGGCTAATGGTTGCTACACTATAAACGTTTCAACGATGCCTAGGCGTTCGGTCATTAACTTCTACTCGGCCGAGGAGAACACCGATGTTCCTCCAGCGGTTTTATCGCTGTCATCGTACGACAAATTGACCGTTTCTTGGTCGATTTCGAGCTAGATATATGTAGCGTAGTCGTGTTATCGGACGTTCTTGGAACGCTATAAATTTCAAATTTTCACTTTTACGTTAGATTTTCGTTTAACCCTAGATTACGATCACTTCAACTGTAAATTTTGTTATATTACCGGGGTAGATGTCCCAATTACTGCCACTTTAAGCTTATCGCTTTAAGCAACTTCATTGAATTATTTTAGAAGTTATTTAATATAGGAATCATTCCGGTTTGGAGCATGACATTAGTTAACGTCTTTTTTATTTATGACGATCTTTTTGTATGTTAAATACGATGCATTAATTGTTAATTCGTTGAAAATGTATAACTATGTTCAATATCCCTCGTACTGTTATTCGAAAAGTTGTCGCTTAAATGGAAACGATCCTTACATATACGAGCAATTCAGGTTGTGCGACAGATAGAAGATAAATCGTAAAATCATCACATTTACTGCATTATAAAAATTTTCATACTTTCCACTTACAGTAGAAAGCGTTTTTATGCTCGAACGACACATTCACCTCCAAATATTTATTATTAACCCTTTGCGGACGACGAATAGTAACACTAAAGAGAGTATTTTGATTTTCAATTCCAAGCCTTTAAACTTTCCAAGCTTCTGAATTCCAGACCGTTCCATTCCCAAAACTGTGAAACGTTTATTAACGATATTAATTTAAATTTTCTGCTTTAACATCAACGTGTGTCCACTGAACCTAAAAAAATGATCAGGCGGCTATTTGTAGGCACTCGTCCGCAAAGGGTTAAATATTAAATATAACCACACATGCAATGTCTATCCGTGTTGTTACACGAAAATGAAGCCGAAATTTAGCGTTGAAATTTTGTTAGTCTCGATTCGTCGTACATTCGTTCGCTATTAAATAAAATAATTGATGCGACGATTATAGGGACACTGTCAGTAATTGGGACATCTAGCCTAGACTGATTTTTATCTAAATTCATATGAAAAGCATAGGGGAAGAATTTCATAAGACCATTTTTTTCGATTTCGTGTTTTTGATGTTATCTGATGTATTGTAATCATTCAATGCGAAGGAGGAAAACTTTTTATGGATTCCGAGATGTAAGCATTTTTCTGATACGTGTACAGGGAAATAACTTGATAAGTTCGCGTGAAACAGGCGAATAATATGATAAGGGCACATGGAATTTTATCGTTTAATAATTTTATCGAAGAAAATTGATTGCACCGAAGGCGCGATAGAGGAAATAAAATTAACCAAAAATGACTTAACGTTAAAGCAACTTTAGAGATCGGAGAATTGGTTTGGTGATCGTTTGATAAATTTTCCGGTCGCTTTATCACGAATCCGAGATCGCGATTCATTATTCATGGGACTGGACACGCAACACAGCTGATTTGCAAATACGATCGACCCACATCGAGATGACTTAATTAACGAGCATGGAAATTCATCGAAGCATGCAGCTGATCTTTGATCAGAGATCTTGTGTTGATTTTTCCAATTTTCTCGCGACATTCCACGCGAAGCTTCTTGCCTTTTAAATAAACGTGCAAACAGAGTCTTATCACTTATTAACACGTCGGAGAACCTTGGGCAGCCTTGAGTCACGCGGTGATGAACTTTACTTAAGAACAGCTATCTAGCAGCGATAAAAACATTAAAATTGATTTAAAAAACAACGGCCGATACGTCTATCCAAGAATAATTAATTTTTAATCACCAAAAATTAAATATTCTGTTGCATGATTAGTATTTCGACCCATAGATTGTCTCTAATTTTTTGTAAGTTCAATTTGCGGACAAAAATTTTAATTTTCGGAGAAACATATTTCGACGCGCAGTTTCTGAGGAATATTATTCGATTTGGGTTTAAGATTACTTATTGGTACGCCTAATATTTTTGAACTTATTCACTGATAAATCTAGAAGTAGATTTAATCAATTAAATATGTATTTGTCAATTTGATCAATTATCCTCCATTTTTTCTAATACTCAAAGAATTCCTTTCGCGTAAAATTTTCAGGCCTTTTAAAACGTCCCGTAAAACCGTCAGAAATTTATCCTTACAATCTAATAAAAGTGCTTTAGCGAGACTATTCCGTGCTTTGATAAAGAAAATCATAGAAGAAGCGATATTTCGATAATATCACCGCGATTTTCCATCGAGTACCCCGGTAGGCCGTTCGCGAATGTTAGCACGGTCGATTCTCGAGCCTAAAATAGTAAGCAGACGATGTTGGAGCGCAAACGAGTATAAATATCCGCAGACTTTTCCCGCGTCGAATCTGGAAGCTGTCCCATTACGGCCAGCTAGCAAACTCCGAGCAGAAGTCGCGAAAGCGATTTTCGTTGTAGACGCGCGATAAACAGTGAGAGAGGGGGGCGATAAGGTAATTTGGCGGTAATCTATCGGCTTCCGCGACGTGCGCCGCGGCGAATTAAACATAGAGTAAGTACGTCGCCGTGGCGTTATCTGCGTCGCGATACGACGAATAAACAGCGATGATAAGGGGAGCGTAAACGCGCGATAAGTAAAGTAGTAACCGTTGATTAATCGGAGAATGCTCCGCTTTGTAAACAGACACAATTAAGCCGGAGCGCCGGGGAACGAAAGCAATCGTGATAAACATGGAACCCTCGATCAATGGAATAATTGTGTAACTTCCAATCGAGAATAAAAATCCTTTCACTCGGCGGGGAAATTGAGGTTGAAAGAAAGTTTGGGCGATAGAGGATTTCTATTCCTCTCATGGCGCCCCATAAGAAATCTGGGACGCTGATGACTTAAGCGAAACTTTTGGTCTTTTTACTTTTATTCGGACAAAGTGTATTCGATGTGTGTTCGTTTATTAGAGGGATACGAAAAGGTTTGCGGGAATAATGAAATGTTTAAATATTGTGCTTCTTTAGCTTCTCGAAGTCAGGGAACACTTTTGATTGTAAGTAACAATAATTATATAAGTTGTGGAGCTGTAGAGAGGGGATAGAATAGAAAAAGGAAGGGTGTTGGCGTTTCGTCCTGGGCCTGCTAGTGGACTCATCAGTAAGGCTACCTAGCAGGCCCTGCCTTAGACTTGGGATATTGGAAGGAAGGTTAAAGGCGGTATATATATGGACGAGGTAGTTGGAGCGAGTACTTTCGAGAAAGCCTATTTCGTATGTCCCTCTAGTGGTGGGTGCAGGAGAGCCGCCACAAAGTAACAATAGCAATAATTACCCAAATAATAGCAAAATTAATAAGGTTATAAAACTGGCACTAAAAATACGTAATATAGCTTCCATTACAAGTTATTACAGTTATTACAAGTCATTAGGTGTACCAGTAAATAATTCCCTGATTATTTTAATGCGAAAAAGGTGAAAGGTATAGTTTATACTTATTGTTAGAATACAATGCCACCCCCGTTTTTTGTTTATTGGTGGTAACTTATGGCTTCATTCAGAATGTAAGGTGATCGATTTTAACCTAAGAAATTAATCCATATTGCATTAACTTCTTGTTTTATAATAACGAGTGTAACTCGTGAGACAAATTATGACCTAAATACAACAAATGCACGCTGCATTCCGAATAAATTAGAATATTAACTTCAAACATGTTATGAAGCTATAAGATTGATATCTATGGAATGCAAATTACGTGTCATATATCAATGTTTTATATCCGACACGGTATTGAAGCTCCAATTAATCAACTTAAACTTCTCAGCAATTGAAAAATTAATAGGGAAAAGGATTATCAAAGATGTTAAATCAGAAAAAGTGGATTATTCATTGGTATATCTAATAGATTACATATTAAAATATTTAGGAGGGCAACAAATTTCTTCTCAAGTTTTATACATTTAATTGAACTTTTAAAAAAACGAATTTGCATAGAAAACTCCTTAAATGAAGAGAGAGGACCCATTCGCCATTTATGATAAATCAAATTGTATACCAACTTCGACAATTCAAATTGTTTTCAAATTTATTATACCGAGGGTTCGAATCGTCGCGTATTAAATGTTATTATTTCCTTTATATCAATGTAATACTCTTCAACAGCTAAATATCGGTTTCAACACACGGTAATTATTAACCCTGCTTTTAAGTTACAGCAAAACCTTTAACTTAATTATAGTTCCTTGCATCGTGAAAGTGAATAAAATTTGGCTTACGGAGAGTTGAGGATCACTGCGCTAATGCCTATTCCACGAGCAAATCTTAATTCCCTTACAGCGTCGTTGTAGCAGCAAAATTTAATATTCCCATGGCCGAAATCCCTCGTAAAATCATTATTCCCCCAAAAGAACCGGCCGTCGGGACCCCAAACACATCTATGCGAACGCAACATTCGAATCGCTCTCGATAAACATCGGTATGCACGGGCTGTTTGCCAGGAATTAACATAATTATAGGTAACAAAGGAACAGCAAAGGTCCAGCTTCAAAAACTTCCTTTTCCTTCGGGGGTAGGACCACGGTGGCTAATTTTCCCCTCCGCTCTCAATGGCATTGTGCTCGGTACTGGTCGAGGGTTGCCAGGAAAATCATAGAGAGACGATGACCAGTGTCAGGGCGAGGATGGTGGGAATATTGTACGGCCATATGTTACCAAAACCGTGGTCAGCTGTTTATGACGCTGGCGAAACCCTCGTTCGCTTTAGGGGCATCGATTGACCATTTATCAATCGACGGTTATCGGCTCTCAATCCTTGCTCACGAAGGGAAACGAAACGACTCGGGGGATGAAAAGGGAACGATCCTTCCTGGGGGATCATATCTGTCGCGATTGAGCAAACATAAATCTGCTTCTCCGATTCTCGACTGTAATTTCTTGCTTTTTGCTACGCTTTGGCAGTGATTCATTTCAATCGGATTGAATACAGAATTGGAGGGGGAGTTGGAAATTTTGGAATGTTGTGGGATTAACCACTTGCGCTGGAGTAACGTGCTATAAAGTAGACGCACCATGTACTGCCACTTTAAGGTCTGTACGTAACTTTTTTTAAATATTTTAGAACGTAATTAATCTAAAATACGTTCCAGTTTGGAGCATAATATTGTTCAACGTCTCTTCTATTTATGAACATGTTTTTTATACGTTGAATATAATGAATTAATTACTAAGTAACTGAAAATGTGCAACAAAGTCCAATGTCTCTATTACTGTCGCTTGAAAAGTTCTCATTTAAATAGAGACACGTTTTACATATATTAGCACGTCAGTTTGTGTAACAGATATAAGATGTATAGTAATCACATCGCATTTACTGAATTATGACACGTCCCATACTTTATAATTACATTGGTCACGTTTTAATGTTCAACAGTACATTTACCTGTTAATATTTAGTTTTAAATGTTAAGTGTAGACGAATACGCAATGTCTGTGTGTTGTTACATAAATCGAGGTCCAGATTTAGTATCAAAATTTGTTTATCTACGATTTTTTGCACATTGGTTTGCTATTAAATAAAATAATTCAAGTGTCGGTTATAGAGGCACTAAGAGTAATTGGGGCATCTACCTTACACGTCGATTAAATCTACTAAACACTGTAAATTTGGAAGCTAAAAAGTATGCAACGAATTAAGAATTGTCACCAGTACGTTTTATGCACTGGCTGTAAAAATTGGTCCGAAAATTGCGTAGAAATTAAATTGCTGCAACTTGCTATGGACGAGTTTATTACAGGAACTCGCTAAATGGTTGCCAGCGCAAATGGTTAAGCAGGGTTTAACCATTTGACGACGACTCCAGTATCTCGTACTAAGCATGCATTTACGTACAATAGCATAAACTACTCGCCTAATTAATTTTCTGGCTTATCAATTTAAAGTCGAGCTAGCAAAATATTTCATTAATTGCTTTATTTATACTATTAAGGAAGCATACTGCGATTCTTTCAATTATTTACAAACATATAATACATAAACAGTATACGAATATTATCGATATTTATTAATATATAAATTATTTATATATATAATTCATTAATTTGTACATCCAATAATCATCACACCATTCTGCTTCTTTTACACATTTCTTCGTGTTCGCAAAAGATTCACGAACGACCAGGCCGGCGAAGTACCTTAAAAAATGAACGAATCCCGAGTGCAAATCAATCACGCAGCCGGTGCGCGAAAAGAAGCGCGTTCAAGGTGCAAAGATCGCGGCATGGCGGCGAGTCAAGTGCTTAGACGTATTTTCAATGGCTCATTTGAAAATTACACGCCATTCTCACGTCAACCAGGCTACTTGGACGTGCTCGAAGACGAAGAAGTTGCGTGACCTTACCTGCCCTCACCGTCGCTTACACCAGTTTGCATCAGTCCACATCACTTTACCTGACTCACGCTTGTGTTCCGTGAGTGGGCTGCCAGCGTCGATCAACGCGTCTTTCTTTTTTTTTCGACATCCCCCTCTCCCGTCTAACATCGTGATTCAGCATTTTTGTACACACGAGAGCTTTTTTTTTCCCCTCCCGAGCTTTAATCCAACGTCGCGGGGGTAGAATACGCGGATAAGTTTGTGGAGTGGACAAATTGATGGCTTCGTACGTCAAGGTAGTCGTACGAGGCTCGTAAATTGTCGCGCGGGCAAACACAGTGGATGGATATCCTTCGTTGGAAGCAACCGGGATCGATTGATTCTTCGCTAGACACGAATTTCGTCGCGAAACGTCGACAGACAGCCGTTGAGATCGACGAAAAATATTCCTTCGAGTGGGAAATATGGACAGGGGGCGGTGAGACGGGGGTTGTTTTATCGGCGACATGACAGGGGTTGACGAACGTCAACGAATCCACAACGAATCGTTGACGGGAGACGTGACTGCGCTTGAAAGAAACAAGGAGGAAAATAGTGGAACGAGCAGACACGATAATCGTCCCCAAGGGCTGGTAGTTCGGTGTATTTTTACCCTGGAGAGAATCGTAACCGATAGTTTCGATATTTTACTTCCTGCTGCAGAGCATTATTGCTGGTAAAAAAAATGCTAATCCTCTGCGGACAAATATATTGTTTCGCATTGGGGATTCATACTCATCTAAGCTTAATTTTTTAGGCTTTCGAAAAGTCTGAAATAATTCGGAGATATACTTATTATTAGACTGTGGATCTTTAAGCATTTATGGGAAAGTTAATTATGTAAAAGGGTACAAGATACGAATGGAACTTAAAGATACAGAAGATATTAAAAGTGGGATTCAAATTATGGTAATTTATGGATGAAACAACCCCTCTATTCGGATCTTGCTTCTTCAACCCTTTGACGATCTTTGCGTATAGAATATTAAAAATAATTACAATGAACTTTCGTATTTGGCGATTGGAATATTTCCGTAATTTTTTATAAAAGTTTAAACTTGGTTTAAACAGATTTTATATTTGGATAAAGTTTGACAAATACTAGAATAGGTGAATATTGATTTATAAAATTCAGGATTGACGATTTATCGTCGTACAACAAATCGCGAGAACAACGTGAAAATTTTAGAATTGATGACAGTTATAAATATTGCAGCAAAAAGTATACAGAATCATATGGAAATTATTTTAGTTAACTACTCGTCAACCTAATATTATTCTTATTACATACATACTTCGTATATTTTTCTTAAATGTATATCGTAGTTAGCTATCTTTTTGGTGTGCTATTAACTAAATTCTCTAATATATTTTATTCTATAATTTTCCAAAGATTCCCAATTTCAATTAAGATCTGGTATTTACTGTTTAAAATCTTCTCAATTCCTTTTTTACACCATGAAAACTTCAGATGTAACCTTTTGTAGCCTGTATTTCGACACATGCATCTAAATTAAAATGTGAGGACGATAAATCAGTGGTTTTAGGGACTTGTATCAATACCCAATTAAAGAGAAGGGAGGCTAAATAGTCTGGGTATGAATTATTACGTAGCGTCGCGCTATTTTCGATCCTCTAAAATTACATCGAGCAACAGCTGGCTTGATCAGGCAAGTTCATCGAGACCAACGTGAATTTATAGTCCCTGTACCTTACTTGCTACTTACGCCCAACTTTGATGAACACTCCATTAACGGGGCTTGGAGGGCGTTGAATAGAAAAAGGAAATTCAAACCAGCCTGTGTTTTACTAGGTGTAAGCAAAAGTTTCAATTTTCATTTAATACTTATTATCTATTTATTATTGTATCATCCTTATGCATGTATCTTTACATACAATTCACTTATTCCCTTAATTTTTAATAACAATTTTATGCTTTGCATCGCGTTACTTTGCATTTTAATTAACTGTATTACTATGTCGTGCTATTGAAATCTATCCCTCATCTAGTATAACTTTTATCACCTTTCTAACGTTTCAAGTTTGTCTTGCTAACCGGTGTCGAGTTTCGCATTTCATCGAGGAAAAAGTCAAATTGATTCGGAAGCGATAAATCCGTAAGTCAAATTGTTTTGCCATACAGCTAATATATCACCACTTGTAAATTCCAGAGCAAGCCTTGAAAATTGAAAGCAACTATTGGCTGAATTTCATTAGCTGATTAGAAGGTGGTTCGTGGATAAATAGACTGAGACTACACCTTGTAGAACGAGGTAAAACGATACCGGAGAGACACGGGAGCTCCCCATAGAGTAGCGATTTTGCATCGATTTCGTGTTAGCAGTGAAACAAGCCAGATGTAAAATGACACTCGGAAACTTGGAACACGCAAAACCTGGGAATGAGAAATTCGAGAGATTCAAAAGCTGGAATTGAGAAACTTGGGAGATTCAAAAGCTAAAAATGGAAAACCTGGAAAATTCGAAAGTTAGAAATAAGAAATTTGGGTGATTCAAAAGTTAGAAATGAAAAGCTTGGAAAATTAAGAATCTAGAAATGGGAAACTTGGAAAATTGAAACGCTGGAGATGAGAAACTTGGAAGATTCAAAAGCTAAAAATGGAAAACCTGGAAAATTCGAAAGCTAGAAATAAGAAATTCGGGTGATTCAATAGTTAGAATTGAAAAGCTTGGTAAATTAAGAATCTAGAAACGGGAAAGTTGGAAGATTAAAAGCCTAGGAATGAGAAACTTGGAAAATTTAAACGCTGGAGATGAGAAACTTGGAAAATTCGAAAGCTAGAAATAAGAAATTTGGGTGATTCAAAAGTTAGAATTGAAAAGCTTGGAAAATTAAGAATCTAGAAATGGAAAACTTGGAAGATTAAAAGCCTAGGAATGAGAAACTTGGAAAATTTAAACGCTGGAGATGAGAAACTTGGAAGATTCAAAGTTATTAAGCGTTGCACCAAGTAATCCACTATTTTTATCACAATTTTTCATTGAATTTAATTTGTCCAAAAATTAAGCTTTCGAACAGAAATGACTTGATATTGCTTATCGAAAAGAAGGCGGAAGAACTAACTTAATCTGACTTCACTAAAAAATATCCTTCTTTAAGCTTTCAAATTAATTCCGTTTTTATCGTAAGATTAAATTAACTGAAATATTCCTTATTCTAAATGACAAACATAAAACTAGTCCTGCAGTTAGTTAACGAATGAATCAATTCAAGACATTCGATGGATCGAAGATCGATTCGTGATTAAAGAAATCGATTCGTACCGGAATCAAACATCCAAAAATCGATTAACAAAAAAATCGAATATCGCTCCAAAAAGATCGATTCAGAATCGAATGTACCTACAAGAAATTTCAAAGATTCGAAACGTTTTCCTTTTTTTAATTCCATTAAATCCTACAATTTGTCCATTAAAGACAATCGATAAATGAATTATCGTTGTTTGATGGTTATATCACAGATGTTTTCTTAGCAGAAAATATCAGAGGCGACTTCATGCCATTACTTGTTAACTATTACTATATTATTATTTTATTATATTAGTATTATTACTATATACTTATTTGTTTGCGAATTCTCTAGAATGATAGTCCAACCTCAATTCGTATTTATCACGCTGTCTCGTCTAACTCAAAACGTAGAAATAAGAAACACGCGAAGGAGAATTTGTACAAGAAGCGACAGGAGTTGATTTCTACGACGGTCTCCTGATGGTTACGAGACCGCGATATTTCCTGATGCTTCTGATAAAAATCCGGTGGCTTTGGTTCGCGGCAACGAGCCGGAAAAATGGTTTCTCGAAACCAGTTAATCCCGTTGAAACCCAGGCGCGTATAAAGGGGGTTGGAATCCGGATAAAGAGCGACGAAATCGTTTTCATCTGGTCGATCGATCATCCCCGGAGCTCAGCAGGGTACGCCGTGCCTGCTGGGCCTGTGCATAATGTATGCGACTAATTACCAGTCGTTTCATTCGTTGTAATTTCACTTCGGATTCCACGCGCCGTCTTGTTTCTTAATGGCTCGTCAGCTGACGCCGCCACCCACGCAAATCCCACGATTTATTCGTCCCCTTTAATCGAACTTATCTCGATGCAAATAGGGAATCAAGAAGGACTCACGACTTTGTCCCTCCCCGCCCCATCAACTTCGTCTGTCTTGCTAATTAGATACATTCTTAGCTTGCGTGTAAATCGTATCGAGTGCAGGATTGCACGGCCGTGATTTGTTCGACTATTCGCTGTTGAGACGCTTTCAATTTTAAATTGACTCGAGACGGAAGACTTATATCGGGCGAAAGGGTTAAGGAGGATTTGCAATCGTGGAAAGGGAAAGCTTCGATATGGAATAATTTGTAAATATTCGATTTATAAGTATTTGGCAGCAATTCTTTTACTCTTTAAGGCACAAGACTTCTTTTTGTTAGTTTAAAATTTGTAAGTGAGTTTAAGAAATTCCACCATGCAAGTTGGTATAAAGAGTTAGTAAACAAGTTGGTACAAAAAAGGTAGGATATTTTCCATACCGCTGTGCTTCAAAGAGATAATGGCTGCTTCAAAACTGGGAAATGTTTTACTTTATTTATTATTATTATTAACGGGCAAAAACCCAATAAGTACAAGAGAAAGATAATATACATTAGCGTTGTCACAAAGTCAAATACGTAGAACATGTATACTAAAGGGTTCTTATACCCGTCGATTCACAATCAAGTTAAATTAAGTAAATTAAGTAAATAAATAAATAACTAAAGAAATTTATTAACTGCCCACCAGTGTGACAATTTCTCGAAACATTCTTCTAAATGATCTTAAAAAGCCTAATCAAACGGGACGAATATATGTTTACTTATATATTTATTTATTATTATTAACGGGCAAAAGCTCAAAGATCTTTTAGATGAATAAGAATATGATTGAATCGAAAGTGAGCAGAGGAATGCAGCGGGATTAACCCCAGAAGGATCAAGCTCGAACTCGCAAAAGTTTATTAAATAACACTGTTACTAAATCAAATACGTTTCTTCCGTATGCATTAGATAATTTCGAAGGTGTAAGTAACAGGAAGTAATTTTTTAGCGATGTTCTATATTAGAAAAATAAAATATTTTTAGTATCTTCAAATTCGAGGTAAGTTCGACGAACCTCCCTTGGCCTTTTGGGGGTTAACCCTTTTGCGACAGCGAAACAGGGTAATTCAGTTACGAGTCTGCAATGTAACAGCTACTTGCAAATTGTTAGTTTTATAACCAATTAATATTTATGCAACTATAAATCTATAAAGAATTTTACACTATATCTAGTGATTAGATTTAGCTAGTTTTTTTAACTAGTGTGAAATTTCGATTAGAGTATTTAGTATCGAAAGGGTTAATAATTGCTACGAACTCGTTTCAGTTTGTCCGATTTTCCTTTGATAAAATCACTGTCTATTTATCGTTTAATACAGAGATCGGCAAACTTCTTTTGTAAATGTAAATATTTTATGGGCCAAGAGCAAAAATTGATACAATCGTACCTAAAACGTGGTCCCAACTTGCGTCGCTTCCCATTTACGTCACTTCTACTAGCAACGCGATCGGTATTTGTTTAAACTTTCATATTCGCATTCACGTGTTTAATTTTCATCGAGTATGCAAAAAATTCTTGTGTATTGTGAGTATCTAAGTTCCCTTTCTATAGATATGTTCCTAAACAAACGAATTTGCATAAAAATCCGCAATGGAATTATCAGTATCATTAATAATTCATGTTTCTGTTCTATCTTCCTCTCATCATTCTCCGTTTCATCGAACGCACCTCGTAACATCGTCGAAAACAATGAAAGCATGGTTCGATATTCTCAATTTGTTTATTTACGCAACGATATTTATTCACCTTTTGATCGAAGAAACATTCGAGCGTTGGGGAGGTTAACACGTTGAACGCGGATGTAGTTCTGGAACCACGGTTACTAAACAACGCGTTGCAGAATAAATTTGTATACCGAGTTATTCGAGGAAATACAATTAGCCAACGAAGACGCGTTCCATCTATCTAATTGTATTTAAATGATCGGTTTGACCTTTGCGAACAATGGTTGCAACACGACCAGGCTACGCAAATCTACTCGCTTATCGCGTATTGTCACCAATATTAGATCACGGGACAAGCTGCAGTACGTTTTTCTGTCACCTAGCAGTCTCGTTTGTTCAATCACGGACAGCTTGGAACTGGGTACGTTCGTTTTCTCTGGACCCGCCCTAACGCGGTCGTTGCGGGTGTTTCTTTCCTCTCGCCCTTTGCCACACCTATTTTGCTCTGTCCATCGTGCAGTTACCATTCCATTTTTCCCTCTTATCCGCTATAACTCACGTGGGAGTGATTGTACAGGAAGAAACTCTGCCATTTCGAGGTGTTACTGGGTTATGACACCTTCTCACGTTATTTATTAGCGTACAGTGAAATGGCAAAGATTTGCAACGGAATTAGCATTGAACATTGTACGCATGCTTTCGTTCGTTTCTCGTATCGGGGATTTAATACCTGTATAATCTTGATACCGGTATCGTGCCAGCAAAACTATATCGAAATAGTGTACGGTTAGATTTGATAAAAATTTGCGCGGTTAAATTTGTATGATTCAATCGTTCACTCTTTTTTTACCAAGCAGAGAAAAATCTTCTATTATGAAGAAAATAATTAGGTGATATAGAAGATTTCGCTTCGCGTAATTTTGATGTTACTTTTATGAGATTCATTCTGTTAAATCAGATGAGTTTTAATTGTTAGAAGTACCAATGAGTAATCTACTTCGTTTGTTAAATTCGATCTTTACTTTACGGAGAATCAAACACCAACTCTATATTACATATAATTGCTGTTATTCTATAATTCGTTATGGAATTTTTCAGGCCAACCAACAATAGCTTCCTGCTCGAAAGAATACTTCATCTTTTGATGAAATAAATTCATAGATTCACTTAAAAATAGCGAACTACTTACTGATAATAGCGAATTACTGGTAATAGTAATTACTTACTTGTAATAGTAACTAGAACTAATAACTGTCACTGTAATGTTATCGCGTAACTTTGTTTAACTATATGAGAACGTATTTAACATACAAATCGTTCCAGTTTGGAGGATAATCTTGTTCAACGTCTCTTTTATTTATGAACATTTTCTTATACGTTGAATATAACGAATGAATTACGAATTAATTGAAAATGTACAAACAAAGTCCAATGTCTTTATTACTGTCATTTGAAAACTTTTCATTTAAATAGAAACACGTTTTACATATATTAGCACGTCAGTTTGTGTAACATATATAAAATGTATAGTAAACGTATTTTATGACTATTATGACACGTCGCATACTTTATAATTACATTGGTCACGTTTTAATATTCAATAGCACATTCACCTCCTAATATTTCGTTTTAAATATCAAGTGTAAACAAATATACAATATCTATCCGTTGTTACGTAAATCGAAGTCCAAATTTAGTATCATAATTTCTTTATTTAGGATTCTTCATATATTACTTTGCTATCAAATAAACGAATTCAAGTGTCGGTTATAGGCACACTTACATTAATTGCGATACCTACTCTAATTTAGGTGTAGATAGCAAAGTTAAAAACTACGTACAATCGTTGCAAATTAAAATGCTACACTATTCATACATTCGTTTATCCGTGCTGCCTTATCCATGTATTCTATAGGGGTTAACGCGTCTAAATAAATCACTAAATAATCGAAGAATAAAATCGAATCGAATGAAATTCCTAAGAGCACGAAGCAGTATTAAACGAGAAGAAATACCAAGGGCATAGCTACCCTTCTTCGACCTTTGCCGACAGCCTCCGAATAATTCAGTAACTTCCACCCCATCTGAATCCAACAACAGCGCCCAATGGATCACCCGACGCGGGGCAGAAATGAAATCAATATCGGGCGATCGTAACAGAATCCATAAAAATGAATTCCACGGGCAAAAGGTTTCGCGCGCAGTCGGTGCGTCGTTTATCCGCGGGTCTCCGTTATGGCCCATAAAAGGCTCCGTTTGATTTACGCTGCGAGTCACGAGGATACGCGGCCAACGACTATATCTCGTGAACCCCGGAGTATTCTCTCCCGACTCGTTACAGAGTGCGCGTTTTCTTTACGGAAAACAAGCGGGAGAGATCGAGCTGGCAATTAGTCGAACGGGGACTGCAGAAGTGCGGTGGAGGGTTCTGAACGCGTGGGTGGCAGATGAAGGGCGCGATAATCCACGTAAGGCAAATCCGCGCGTAACAATGGTGCGGTGGCAAGCTGTCCCCGTGCCAAGTACATTAAATCGCACTTAACTTTCCTGGCCCGCTTATCGGCCGTTATTACTCTTTCGCAGCGCGTTTTGTTGTCCCGGCGCGATAGTTCTAATTGGCTTATTCCGTTCCCTTGCACTCTATACGGGGACCGGAAGTGAAACGGTACCGAGATACCGGTCGAATCACCGGCCGGTTGGGTCCATGATTGAAAATTTCGTACGGGTTGATTTTGTCAAGCGTGGGTATTTCTTTCAGCCGCTTCGCTATTACTTTACTGGCAGGAAATTTTAGGTCACACGCGATAGTATATAATCTAGCTAGAAAGTAGGGATGGACTGGAATTGTTTCGTGTTTTGCGTTTTGAGAATTTGAAAGTTTGAGCTATTTTTATGATTTGGAACTCTTGTAATTTAAGTAAATAATAGTTTGTACGAATAAGGAGAATATTATCATGATATGAATTTGTTTATATACTAATAATTCAATTAAGTTTGTGATTAGACACTGAACTCAGAACGTATGAAAACAATCATTAGATGAACGTAAAAATATTAGAAGATGTTAGGTAATATAAGTATTGGAAAATATTAGGTAATATATAGTGACTCGCGAAATAGATCGAATATCTTTCATTATTATATTTGTTGTTTAGTAAAATTGCAATCATTAACTGAAGAATTTTGCAGGCATATTAAAAGCGCCATTTGAATTTTTATATTTACCCAAGTCTGTTTTTTTAGATTATTATATTATATTATTATATAACCAATTATTTTAATATTTTAAATAATCTTGTAATAATGTTACCATTCCATCAATATCGTGAGTCACTGTAAATATTAACACTTAAAACCCTTAAAACGTAGGAAATCGCGCGTTGCGTTAACCTTGTTATTCTCCTTACTTATTTTTTTCACATTTGTACTTCTCCAATTTACACTGGAACATATTGCTTCCATGAGGTTTACAAGAATTTATAAAAATGTCAAATACACCGAATATGAAGAAAACATATTTAGAAACATAATCATTTCACTGGGTTATACGGACACGAGGAGAACAGCAGGATTAAAATATCGTAATTTGGTAGATAAAATCCGAGGCTTTCCATGGAAGTCTGTTAAATGGGGTTAGGAAATTAGAGGCTTCGGAAATTATACATCAAACGGGATTGCATCGTCGGTGGAATAGTATTTCACACGGCAGAAAACGGGGAACAAGTTAATCATGCGGTAATGGCAGTAGGTAAAACTTCATCTGTTATTAGAGAAATTGCAAAGGTGCCGGCCGTTTTTCCGGCTCTTAACCGTTTTCTTATGGGTTTCGCGAGAAATCACGTTGAGTGACGGCCGGAGTGGCTGTAAATCAACGTCAGGGGGTTTCAACGGTGACACGGGATCCTCCCTTTCGTCGGCCTGCCAAGTTGCAATATTCATTGGGTACACGCGATGCTTCTCAAGACTAGATTCGACGCGTACAGTACAAACATTCATCTTCCTCCGTAACTCAACGGTAGATTTTGCATTTTGGATTACATCGGAACTTCGTCGGACTTTCTTGCGTTGCAACGTTTTGAAACTAACTTTCCTCCGCGAACACGCAAATATTAAGCTTCGGGTAAATATGGGGGAAGAAGTTCATGAGCATTTGTGTAACAAAAATTATGCGTCTGTTTTTACACCAAATTTATACGCTTGAAAAGGTCCAGCCATAAAAATCTTCGTACATCTCCAAATCTTAAGTATTCTGTTCCTATTATGAAAGAATAATTCCTTTAGAATGCATCGTATATTAGTTTTGTAGACCGTGGATTATATTTTGGAAGAACCGATTGAAAAAAATCAAAAAAGAATAAATCATTTTTAATAGATGCTTCAACGAAGAAATTACTATTATATTTACAAAAAAATGTTGCGTATCCATGTTGAATAAATTGGAGAATCTCACAGGTAAAAGGTTCAACAAAAGTAGAAACATAGTTGCAACAACAAGTTTCGTACAATTTTGCTCATAACTTAAATTGATAAATAAATTAATAGTCCTAGAATCGCACTAAAATTCAAAGCAAGTGCATTCTTTTAAATACCTAAATTTTCGGATATATACGAAGGCTTTCATGATGTTAGTGACTTTGTATGATTGTTTACTAAATGTCTCGTCTCTTGAACATTCTTTGCAAATTCATATCTTTAAAAACACGGTTGACGAAGACTGAAGTCTACACAGAAATTAATTTCACCCCTTAAATACTTAATAACGTACGCTTTACTTCGTATATTTCGTGTAATTTTATGCATCATACGAATCTTGTATTTCTTCGCATAATCCGAATAAAAACTTCATCTGCCTACGAACACTTTTCCCAGCCACCGTATGTGTCTCAATCTGAGAAAAGTGAAAGGAACTTCTTCCGGAACCTAAAAGCGTCGTCTCCGGCATATGTTAACTCGCGTCCACGTTCGGTAGACCAAAACGCGCGAGATCATGGTCCGTATTATCTGTAATTGCGCTGGCAACCGCTTCGACGTAGAAATGATTTACGAATGGCCATCGGTGCCAGCGAGAACACAAAGATAAAGGGCAATTATTTGCCAAGGCAGGCGTCGCGGCGTCGTGAACTAATAAACGACCCTACTCTAATTGGGGTGAACTCTTCTGGATGGTCGTTATCGCGATCCACGGACAGGCCTAATGGATGACGCTTCCAAGATCCACTGCGAACGATCGAGTAAACGCGAACACGATCTTTTTTTTCTCTTTCTTTCGCGTGGGATCGCAGAGAAAAATCGCGGGTGCGTTATACGCAAGGTGAAGTCGATTCTCGGAGGAATGGGGAACGCGTGCACGGTGTCGTAAACGTCGCTTAGCTTATTTATGCATTAGAAGCGAACGGGCGACGTTGGTACGCGGTTATTAGACAAATGTTAAACGATACGCGTTTCCCTGATTAATGCACGGGCAATCGCCCAGGGTGGCGCCTAGGAATCTTAATTGGATTTCCACATTTTACGCCTTCTTTTAAATCGTAACTCGACGCAACGTCGATCTAATGTTTTATGGGGTCGCGTACTTTTCGCGGAATTCAATGCCTTCTGGCGCTTAGGCGCTTTTAATCGTTTGCAATCTAACGGCGACACTTAACACGTTCACTGTCACGGTGGTTTTACTTGTTTCAACAGGATATGTTATAATTTCGCGCGTGTCATGGTTGTTTGATTAAAAAATGTAGGCATTCAAGTTTTATACGATAGTTCCGATAGTATACATTGCTACCGTAACATTAGAATCGGTGAAACTTCGAGAAATGTGATTGTTTATTTGTTTATTTTCACACCGGTGACAACCATGACAGTCAACGTGTTAATAGCTGTTGGGTATCGCAGTAGAATGTCGATTATGAGAACTAATGGAGAAACAACTTTGTTCGGATAAGTGGTTGTCATATTTGGCTAGGGTAGATGTGCCAGTTACTGTCAGCGTCCCTATAATTGGCACTTTAACTATTTTATTTAATAGCGAAATAATATACGAAGAATCGAGACTAACAAATGTCAACACTAAATATGGACATCATTTTTATGTATCAACACATCATTTTCACTGACATTGATGGACATTGCTTATATGTTTATATTTAATATTTAGAAGTAAATATTAAAAGGTGAACGCGTCGTTTGAGAATAAAAATTCGACTATTGTACACTGCAAGTAGAAAGTATGGAAATTTTTCTAATGCACTAAAGGCAATGATTTTATAGTTTATCTTCGATTTCTTATAGAAACTGAATTGCTAATACATATAAGGATCATTTCCATCTAAGTGGCAACTTTTCAAGTGACAGTACGAAGGACCTAGAACTTTGTTATATATTTTCAACGAATTAGTATTTAATACATCGTATTCAACATACAAAAAAAACAATCATAACTAAAAGAGATTGCAACTGCTGTTGTGCTCCGAATCGGAACGATTCGTAGCTAAAATATAACTTCTAAAATAATTAAACGAAGTTGCTCAAAGCGATAAGCTTAAAGCGGCAGTAATTGGAACATCTACTCTACGTGGCGCTCGAAGTGTTAATCATCGCTTTTCCGTCATCCTTGCGACACTATTTCATTTAGCCTCTGCTACGCGTAAATGATAATTGCCCGGTTGTCTCTTCCAGTTAATCGTTGGCCATTCTCGTTATCGTGCGCAGCAGCCTTCTTGCTCCCGAGAGAATACGCGAATAATTCGATTCTCTCTATCGTTGTTACTCGGATAGGTTCCCACGAGTAGCCAACACGCACGTTACGCGATGTCTCGTGCCTCGGTCCGCGGAATTCACTATGTCACGAAACGAAGTTCCTTCGCACGAACAAGAAATCGTTGTGCACCGCGAGCAAGGAACCCGGGTGCATTCCACTCCGCTATCCGGACCGTCATTGCATCCCTGTACTTCGAGAATGTTGAACCTTTTTCCCACGATCTACACCACGGGCAATCGCGATACATATATATATTTATGTCTCTCTTGCTTCTCTTCTTCAACAACCGAGAATAAATGTAGATCCTTGTCCTCTTTAATCAATACCAAATGTCAAAGCTGGCGCCATGTGGGTCCCCTTATGTTTTTTTTTTTTTTTTTATCTTCAACGATATTAGGAGTAGGACCATTGAAACTTGTTAGAGTGGCAAGCATCGGTTGTCAGAATGATAGACATAGTTTTCGACAAACCGAACTCGAATGCTCGGCGCCGCGCGGATTACAATATGGTAGATTAGAATGTTGATCTTCGGTTGGAGTCGGAGAACTAGGAAGACGCGATAGGATTAGGAAATTTGTCCAAGTTCGCCGTTTCAATTTCGAGAAAACGTAATCTCCTATAAATGCTACCTTTGTTGCTCGATATGATTAGGGGATTGCAATTGTGAATGATTCCGTTGTCCTGAGCAATGGATTTTAAGCAAAAAAAGCAGCAATTTATGGGATTACTTTGCGCAAAACATCGGCTCATTTAAAAGTTTACAGGATTCTTTATCAAGTTTCATCTTAGCATTTTCGATTTAATCTAATTCGATGACACTACTATTATTATCAATATGTTCTTTTGTAAATTGGGTATTTGCCCGTATGATGAAATAAATAAATAAATATTGCGAAGAAAATTCTGATTGTCAAATGTTTCCGGTCAAAATACAATTTTGTTATATTATTAACCTTTTCACGCTTGATTTTTCTATTTTATTTTAGTAGAAGTAGTAAAAGATAAATATTTTGTATTCAGTGAATCTGATTGCAAATGTGAGTATTGAATGCTCCTTAGGAAAATAAAAAGAAATGCATTTCGCTTGTTCCAAAATTGAAATTAAACGTCGTTTAAAAGTGATTAAATGAATTTTGTGTATAACGTGATTCTCGTGTCCAAAAAAACATTTGTCCTTTAAAGGGTTAAAATGAAGATTGCGCGAGAATAAAAGCTTGATGTGAAAATATATTAAATATTACAGAGTATAAAATATGATCTTGTTAAACTGTTTGTTGGAAACAATTTATTAACATGTAATTTAAATTGATGTAGAATTATGGTTTGACCGGAAACTCTTGGCAGCCACTGTGTACGTAGCTGGAAGATCGCCAAGGGTGTCAATTTATGGCATCTCTATCGAAATTCTATTTCAATTCTATGCCGCACCTAATCTCTGCTTCTCCACTAAACTTCCTACTACAGTTACGCTGCTACATCGGTAAGAGAACTCGAATTGTACATTAAGTACCATGTCCCCAAAATTGTATACATCAAACCCTCGAAATTCGAACGTAATCCGTTGCAGAACAAAGTTCGAACTTCGAATTAAATTTCTCTTGTTCGACATAATGCAAATTATCTAGACTCTTATCTAGGCTCTAGAGATGATTTCGTTTTTCTTTTCAATTGCCCCGAAATAAAATAAAAATGCGCCAGAAGAAATATCCATCAAAATCACTGCAGTCACCCCAAATCTTCATCTCTACTACTTTTAGCGTACGACAATAAGAAAAGTGCTCTTATTCCCACGCCAGGTTCCTTAGCTCTTTCACCAATTCGCACCCTTTGAAAAAGAATTCCCCCCCTTATTATCGAGTATAGAAAGTGCCCCCGGTTGAAAGTAACGCGCGACAAACTCAAGTGGTGCATCTGAACGTATTACCTAATTCAATCAACGCGTCTCGTTCGTCATAGGCATTCCAGTTGGATCGCAACAGTGTTAAGCGTAGCACAAGTAGGCGAGAAGCAACGAATTGCTCCTAATGCGTGGCCACATCGGGATAGGGTCATTGCACCGTGAAACGTTTCCAATTCGCGATCAGCGTATCACCGTTCATTGGTGCATAGGCAAAAGCGGCGGCGCGGACGTGGCTTCAAAGGTAAAAGCTTTTCGATTAGCTCTGAAAGTCTCGCAACAAGATACTGGGCGCTGGCAACTCGTATTTACATCTAGATAGTCGAATCGTTAGAAATGGGAATCAGGTTCTCTCCCCGGTTGCGGTCTGGCTTCTTCGTTCATTTTCGAATCGTACTAATGAGATCGGATGTAACGCTCGCTCCTTGCGCAATTCCTAACTATCCAGACAACCACGGATATATATTTCTCTTTAAACTCACTCGAGCAGGCTATCGCGATTATGAAACTCTCGAATCGCCTCGCAATTTCTGGATATGATCACGCTTGTTCTACTCCCTATCTCGCGCATTTTTCAATACCTTCGACTATCATTGCCAACTCGAATGTTATTACGAACTACGTGCTTCTCGAAGTTAGCTTATAGAGGACGGAAAAAATCGTGTTACGGATATATACGGATGTACACATGTATTCCAGTTGCATTTCAGGATTAGTGGTTCGAGGAAAAAACTGGAGATTCCTAATGATACGTGCTATAAAATCGGTGCTATGAATTTGATGGGTTCGAATGTAGAGGAGCTTCATTTATATGTTCGGATACAATTTTGCGCAATGCATGGTTTGTTGAACTTATGCTCGGATGTTGTTATTCGAATTGAGAAGTAAAACCAGAGACTTGGATTAATCAGAGGTATAGGACGAGTTGAGTTGAAGTGACTCTTGAGAAGTTTAATGCTAATCTTACATATAGACTGCGAATTTTTATGCATTTGGTGGAAAGTTAAAGGTGCAGAGAAATGCAGAATGTAATTAATAATCTACAAAATTGTACGAAACCTTCAAGGTACGGTAAAAAATTATGATACTCAGAGGATGAAGTAACCCCCAATTTAGGTGTAATTAAGATCAACCATTGACTCGAATAAAAGTGTAAAATGCAGTAGTTTAATAGGAAATTTGATTAGGAATCTTTATGTTTCTACAATTAGGTTTATTATATATTATAAATCATTTCGCCAATAATGTTTTCATCGACGCTAATTCACCGATACGTTGACATCATTGACATTATTTTCATTGACGCGAATTTACTGATACGCTGAAATCATCAACATTATTATCTTTTATCGATGCTATTTCGTCAGCAGTATTGCGATAGTGCAATATCAGTGATGTAAGTGCATTGTATAGAAGAAATTAGTATTATTCGGTCAGTATGCATCTTGATTTGGTTCAGGTTAGGTTCAAGTTAAATTCGAATATTTATCTTTATACATATATTACCAAATACAAAGTCGACGTTAATGAAATGAGTGTTGATGAAAATACTGTGAATGATTTCAACGTGTCGGTGAGTTAATGTCAATGAAAACATTGTTGGTAAAGTGATTTAACTTATATTTTAATTTAATTATAGTAGTATTACAATATATGATAACTAGACTGCGGATCTTTATGCAAATTCACAATTTTATAAACGTGATTGAAGGAACAGAGCACGACTAGAGATTTGTTTCACCCCCTAAGCACTTTAAAATGCACTTCATTTTATATCTTCAGTATATTTTTATGTATCACATAGATTCGATTCGTTTCGACTGATCGAAATTTCCCATAACTGCATTAAAATCCACAGTCTAATGATAATGTTACAAGTAGAACTTGAACATAATTGTTTTGCTTTTGTAACTAGAACATTTCTATTTTATTTATTTCCTTTCCATTTACCCATTTTTGCATTATGCATTTTATTAACCCTTTGGGTGCTAAACAATTTCGGAAGATAAACGCGATTCTGAATTTATTTTGTGCAAGCTGTGCAAATACGTATTTTAATAACTGTCGTTATTTCTATTAATCATTACAATATTTCTAAATTTATATATTAGGCAACACTTTGCACTAATTATTTAGCATTTTAAAAAAGCTTTATTTCCATACTCTCTGTATTATATTCAATATTAACCGCGAATGTACGGTCATAGCACTCAAAGGGTTAACACTGACCCTACCACACCCGGTCAAAGGACCGGTCTCAAAATATCTGATTCAAGTTTCCACGTTCATTATTATTCCTTTCGTTCATTTAACTCTATAACAATTCTTATATTGTCCGACTAATCAGTTTTCCATGTTTCGTTTTCCCGTTTGCTTCTTTTTTCTCGCGAGAAAAATGTTAGTGTTAATAATTCTAGGTCTCTGTTAACCGTAAAAATTGAACAAACAAACGCCTAAATATCTAAAATTCGGGTTATGGGGGGGGGGGGGGGGGGGAAAATCACTACTCTTATTCGTCCAGTTTCATTCGAGCGAGTCAACGGTTTCTGATTCAAGTAGATATGCATGTTTCCTCGCGAAGGATGATCAATTGTCATCAAGGGAAGCTGACGTTTCTCCCGTTACCGGTTTCCGATTAACTCCGACCGCGATGCGAGACAAATGAATACCGCATACAGACGTATATAATACACCTGAACGGAGTTACTGAATTATTTCGCGTAATTGATTCCGACGCGTTCAATTTCATGTGTAGCCGCAGCCTAGACGGACGCTCGAAACCGGTCTTAATTGACACGCAGCTTCCGCAGTTGGCTAATTGAAAATGCTAACGCGTCCAACGGCGTTGTTTCCTCTCGGACCTGTTATCGATTCGTCGCCGCCGGATGATAGAGAGCGCGAAACACGGTTAGGTGTCTTCCGCTCGATCTACGCTCCGCCGCGGACGTCCGCGATGATTGATGAGCTCAACTGGTGTTCCATAGTTTATCGCTCTATTCTAACGCAGGTCTGCACAGCTAGCGAACGCGATAGACCGGAATGACATGCCCGGAATAGCTGAATTTCCCTTGAACCGTCGTTTAGTGGGCTTCGGTGAAGCAGATTTTCGACTTTGCCTTTCTGCTTAATGCTGGCAAATTTCCAGACCTACGGATCGCTTCGTTTGGACATCGAGATAATTACTTTTTATCTGAACTTTGTTGGTAGTTTGGTATTCATCCCGTCTTTAAGGGAAAACGAAGTATTTGGTCGTTTAGATTAGATTGCGCATGAGAATTGAAAAAGACAGTGGAGGAAAGAGAGAAGAAATGGAACAGCGAGGAAAAATAGTTAGAAGAAAGCATTGAACAACTCGAATCAAAGGTAGATCTAATTACGGAGAAGGTAACCCATAATAATAATAATAAAAGATTAGATCGCGGATAAATACATAAGCGTGCATTTAATGGTAAATTTGAAGTTGCAAAAAAGAAGCATCATGCTCGTGACGTATAAAAACTGCACTAAACATTAAAACAAGGGAACTCGTTACGATGTTTAAAGGGAGAAATCAATGTCCACTTTGACAATCGTCCTTTAACCCAATTACCAAACTTCCATTGTATCGTTTTCTTCCACCCTCATACTGCGGCTAATTAGTTTCCAATTTTCGCCGGAGCACAAACCAACTCAACGCGTTCAGCAGAGCTCGAAATAAATTCCTCATCAAGTTTCGTAGCTCGTCAAGCAAATACCACCACCATGCGTATCTCGCGTCGCAATTTTCCTCGCGTTACAGGGCGTTGGTAATGGCTTGGTAGGATCCATTCATCCTCGGGTATGTTCGCGGTGAATACCATTAAGATACACATTCATCGCGATTCTCTATCTCCTTCTCGCCTCTATCTTCGATTCTCTATCTCCGTATGCGTAGTCTCTACCGTTTACCTTGGGTGTCCCTGTGTGTTCGGGGTCCTTATTCTGCCCGCTCGTGTTAGGCGAGAGAAGACTATAGGGGAGAGAGAAGAAGGTGTGCGTTGGTACGTCTTCATAGACCGGTCGGTAGGCCGATGGCACGCTTTAGACGATCGTCTCTCCGGCTTCCGTAAATGCGCCCTCGTGAGCCGCCGCCGCCTATAAACGCGCTGCAGGTATTCGAGATAACAGACAAGCCCGCGGAATGCAGGCCCGCCGAACTCGTACATAGGCCGTTCTATCTTCACGGCTGACCGGTTCGGAGCTCTCCGTAAGTAGCTTATTCTGCCTGTTTAAGAGACTTAAGGCCGTGCTGCCGCGCGTCCTTACGCGAGAAATACGCGACGGTGTGTCCGGTGTTGTTAGAAATGACGAAGGAAAAAGCCATTAACTTGTTGTCCAGGCGGCACACGTTCTTCGATTAGAGGAACTTCGATTAGAGTCGCATTACCTCGTCTCACGTTATAATAGATGTGACGCCGGTAGCTTAATAGCACTTGTAATGCGAATATAATGTTAAAGGGGGATTTCTTTTTTTTTTTTTTTTTTTGCTTCGCTACGGCATGGCGAGTCGAGGCTTATCGAAGATCGGCGCTTAAATCGGAATACACGCGGAGTTGACGCAATAAAACTGCGACGGACGAGACGAAATACGAACAGAAAGAATTGTATTACTAGGATTAAATATATGTGTGTAAGCGTGTCGTGGTGCTCGTATTTTTATGTTTGTTTCGGTTGTACGCGATATAAGTGGTACAAGTTAATCTTCGATAAAAGCGGGAAGAGTGGAAAGCAAAGAGCTAAAGAAACTGGATAAGAGTACTTTGGGTTTTAGGTTTTAAATTGGGCCTCATTAAGGATCAATGTTGCATCAACGCTACAGTTTATTTGTAGCTTTATAAGGAGGAGGAAATAATAATGGAAAAATGATTACACGGATCCTTGAAATGACTTTTCGCAAACGCATTGATGAAAAACAGAATTCACCGATGTAAATTGGCTAGACAAAATTGCATGACAAAATTAAATGCTGCGTCGAAGAACGTTGGTCCTTGATGGGTTAATAAGAAAATGTCAAGATACTGAGTTTATGTTGGGGTCTTTAAATTCTATTGATGTTCCGTTTACTTCATTTCATTATTCCTATGTTTTATTATGTTTTGTTTAAAGGTTGAATCCGACTTCACTGTCACAATTTTAAATTTGAATAAAACATAAACTATTCGAGTATATCTATACTCTATCTATACTATATATCGTAACCCTTTGTGTCTAAATTCTAATTGTCCGAGTATTATTATCAAAAATTGTTCTCCTCAAGTAACCCCATAGAAAATAATCTAACGGTGTTAGATCGCAAAATCTTATCGGCCAATTTATGTATCCCCTTGTGTTAATCAAATTCATCTTCGAAGTGCTCCCATTTCGATTAACCTTCTACCATTCTTCTAACCAAGTTTCCGATCCCCTTGTGAACAAATGAAATCGTCAAGCCACGATTGAATCATTTGCTCGCGCCTAATGGAAAGAAGGATCAAGGAGTTTTAAGATAGAGAAGAAGAGGGACGTTGATTGCTACAAATACGCAGTAGTTGGCAGCAGTTTTGGCTCGACCCATTGTGACGAATTCATCGAGCGGCGAAAAGAAGTTCAAGCGCAAACACAGCGCGACTAACGGGATTCGGGTCACGGTTACAGTGGCTAGCGTAATTCACGAGCACGAGAGAAGAAGGAGAGCACCGGAGATGAAACACAAAACTGGAGAGAGCTGAAAACATTAAAAGTTCGCCTGAGGAGCGTGACGCGTCGAACAAATTGCCTCTGGTGGGCTCTCTAAACATCTTGAGAAAATTGGGATACCATTGTGTGAGCTTTCTGCGAGCAATTTCCAGTCTTCTCGGACTGGCCGAGGCTTAAATTTACTCAGGCATCGGCGCAAGGGATCGGAAACAATCGAGCAAATATTTGATGCCGCCAGAGGAATATATGTTTGCCGAAGAAAGATGTGTCTACGTTCCCGGAGCCTTCCAGCTCAATTTTTCTTTAGTTTCTCCGTTTAGGACACGCAATTCCTCTACAATTGGACGAGTATTCTTAACCTTCATAAAACTGGCGTCAAATGCTGACATTAAAGACCAGCTGTGGTGCAGCAATAATACTTCAACTCTCTTCTTGTTTTAATTATTACTAAACATATTTATAAGTAGGTACTACAAAAAAATAAGTCAATTACACCACACTGAAGTATAAATTTAGTGTTTGCATTTCATACAAAAAGTTATAAAAAGTTTCTTTAATATTTTGCACATACAATACATACATATTGCGATTATATGGATGCAAATTTTTCGTGACCTTTAAAATGTTTCATTTATTGAAGACTGACGTTTCGACTAAAATATTCTATACTTCATAATTGAGTTTAATATTACGTGATTATGTTTATGCGTATTTAAACTATTTAATTTCATTCATTTTCATTTTTGGATTTTATTACGTCTAATTATATCGCAAGTATCGATACCAAATATCGATATAATTTAAATATATCGCCATCACTAGCTTCGACCCATTTCGAGTGCACAATATGTTAAAGCGGTTACTAAGGTTGAAGAAGAGGTCGTTTCTAAGCTCGAGAAGATCCTAAGTCGGATTTACTTGCAAAGTGTAAGCTTAGGATCTTCGCAAAGATGTTAGCCCGCTTCGAAAGCTTTCCGCTACTTCGCGAGTGTAATAAATATAGCAAGAAACTCTTGGCTGCGCAAGGAGAAGCTTCCGCTATTATTTCTATCTCTCTATAGAGATTCACTTCTGTTAATTTCCAATTAATCACGCGGACGCACGATTTCGTCGATAACTTTGTTGGAGGAGAAACCTAAGAGGTCGAATAATTACGAGTCATTACATTGCCGTTTAATTTTGCAACGTACACGGACCACCGTCCATCGAGATTATTACCGTTTAATAAGTACCAACATCGATTAACGTTGCAACGGGGCAAGTCGTCGCTATGCTCGAGCAGTTTTGCCGTATGCGGCCGAAGGGTCCTCAAGGGATAATGACGAACCACCGCAAAGTAATTTCACGGCAGAAAGATTTAGAGGCACGCATTAGAGCTTGTATCGCGATACGCGGCAAATAATAGCGTCAACTATTCGAGGATGCTTTGCGACCGTTTTTCGGTGCAACTCGACGGTTTTTATCCTTTATTTTGTTAACTTTTTGCATTCCGGTGACGCTGTCATGGAGACACGTTTAAATTTCAATACAAAATTCTTTTACTTAACGCTAAAACTACCGGCGACCGAAGAATACTTATTTGTATCAAAGAAATAAAAATGATAGACACTTTGAATAAATATACGGCGCATGCGAAGTAAATCTTTGTCCGTGTTTTGTGCAGAGAATTATGGAATACTCTTAAAAATGAGCCGCACTTTTCTGCAAGAGTCGTCCATCTCCTGGTAAGCACCATAATATCGCGATCATCTTTTGTCGATGAAAGAATGCATATTGCGACGACGATATATCACTGAAACGACGCAGAAAAATTAGAATCCGTTTTGAAGATAAAACAACGTCCCAATTTTTACCGAGTTTTGCCTACTTCCAATATTTGTAATAAAATTTAATTCTTATT
This sequence comes from Eucera pruinosa, assembly GCA_028830335.1. Taxonomy (NCBI): domain Eukaryota; kingdom Metazoa; phylum Arthropoda; class Insecta; order Hymenoptera; family Apidae; genus Eucera; species Eucera pruinosa. The sequence continues at coordinate 9,292,058 of JAMYCR010000015.1, read as the reverse complement.
TAATTTCCCGCTCTCCAATTTTCTTTGCAATTTTTACAATTACCATAGGAAATATAAATAGTGTACAATATTTTAATATTTCGTATCTCACACAACGTTGAGTCGCGTAAATATCTTTCACTAACGCGCGCAGCTAGGAAAATATTCGTAGAACACGAACAAGAGTTAAGTCGAAATCGAACAATACATGTATAGATGGCTTCCTTATTGAAATTTCCTTGGAATAAGGCTTTCCACGCGTACTTATTCCTGTCGTTTCCAGCGTCTGAGCCTTTCAAGGCGACGTCAAACCCACCCCGAACGATCTGGGAACGCGAGCACCTGTTAAGCGCACGCTTTTTTCCTTTGCCCATTCTTCTCCGATCGGTTTCCCCATCCTCGTTTGCATCGCTTAATCCGTAGAAGCTTTATCAAATACGCGTGAATTTGCTTATAGTCGAAAAAATCGTGGAAAAAGAGAAGCCATGAATTCGCGTCTAATTCTGTGCGAAACCTTTTCTGGTGAATGAATCGGAGAGAAGAGAGGCTCATCGAGACGCTCTTAAAATTCAACCACCAGTGGGATTCGTGGACAAAAAAAAAGAAAAAAAGACCGCGGTTCAGTCTATTAATATTGATGAGTTTTGGCTTTATTAAAACGGCCAATTATTCATTCGGAACGGTACGCGTTAATCGGTTGCCCGAAACACAGACACAGGAGAGGTTTGGGCCCGGCTTCTTCTCGATCAAAGGAACGTCTACGATGTCCCGTGATTTGCATCCGGTATTTTTAGTACGCTTACGTAACGCACGCGTGCCTGGAAGTTTCGTGACGTTCCACTTAATCCGAGATTCGATAGAGCTATCGAAGACAGGTATTTTATAGAAACTGTCAGTTAATCGCAACGAGTCGAAGACAAGATACGGGATAAACGGAATCATAGGTTTCGGGATTTAAAAAAAAGAAGGAAAAGCTGCGCACGTTGGAACGCGACGACAAGAAATCGCGAACGTGTCGGGACATGGATCGTAATTAGCTTTGGTCGGCGAAAAAAAGTCTCCTCGAAGCGAAGCAAAAGCGATTTCTCCGCGGCGCGTATCTCGACCTCGTAATTTCAGATTAATGAATTTAATTGGCCGGCCGATAGCCTGGAAACTGGTTAAATATTATAATCGCGTAACCTGTTATTAGACGCATTTTTCTTCTACTTGTTGCTGTGGAAAATTGCACCGCCAGCTACTCCCTCGCCTAGGAATAAATCATTGCAAGCTATTACGCTATCGGGAAATGTTATACGTGTCAATTTCGCGGAATCTGACGGTGAATTCTAAAACACCGGATATACTGGAATATCGGCGACAGGTTGCCGATTCATGAAGTCAAAAGCAATTTGCATCGTGGAAAATAGCTCGAGACAAGATTTGTACTATTAGGTCGTTCGATAATTGTCCGGTACGTTATTTTTATATCAGATTTTACGCTATTTGTTAAATAGTTAACGGCGAGGGATTAAAGCGTCTTAACATTTTGCTAACCGCTCGTGGCTGAATAAAATGTTAATGAAAAAATTGATAATGAAACTACGGTAACATAAAAATATTGTTCTTTTGTATTTCATTAGACCGCTTAAAATGATACGCTTTTTCTCTACGATAATATCGTCGAAACCTTGCTCTTACGTGTTTATCTGTCACATTGTACAAAATTTGTTTATTTAATAGAATTGCACGTCGAGTTGTAGAGTATAAAAATATGAACAATTTGTACGTTTAAAGTTTCGCTCTATGTCGTAACATTGTGAAGTTATATTAAAAAGAATTGAAAATACGAAAAGTTTAGGGATTAATTTTACCTCCTTAGAATGATATTTAGCTTGAGAAAAATAGCATTATGGTGAATGAATGTTTGTTCACCTATTAAACTTGGCGCGTGTAACAATAAATATAATTGAAATCGGCAAATTCTAGGAATATTAGCTTATTTTATATTAGTAAAAATTAATATCTGTGCTTTTCATTTAAGTTTTATATATGTCTATATATTCTTCTACTTAATTATAAACCGTGCCAGATTTACTAAGTGAACATATGTGAAACTTCAAAGTTTTCTCAATGTTTTAGTTGTCTACCCTCCCTTATAAGTTACGATGAAAAATGTTTATTAACTCCGACGATTTTACTGTATCGCTCGTTGAAACAGTGCATAAATATTAAGAAAACAAAAAAAAAAGGCACACAAAATGTTCTTATGAAACCAGCAGCTAACGCGTTGCCTTTTTTAAAAGCAACAAAAAATCCCGTTTGAATGTATAACTTCCGATAGAAAAACCTCACGAGCTTCTTCCCGTAGTTTAATGTAACTCCGGGTAATTTGCAAGTATCTCAATTTCCTCTCGGAGCTTCTAAAGTGAAACGAGGCTCGAATAGCTAAGCGAAGCCTCGCCCTTCGCAAGAACTGTCGCACGGTAAAAAAGGAATTGACTGGAAGAATTTTTCCAGCCCCGCGAGACTTATATCCGTCCATTTGTTTAACGTGTCACGAACACACCAAGAGCATGGTCTTTTTGAACAGATGGGACCCCATATTGCCGCTTCTACGTGTCTACGTGGCATCCGCAGACCGCTGCATTAACTAAAGTGCACCTTTGAAGACGCCATAGCATTAGAGTGTAGCGTCTGTGTCTCATTAACCCCGTGGAATTTTCTTGGTCAATTACCATAGCATTCTCTGCTACTTTTTTCCCCTTCCTTTTTCCCTCCGATGGACATCGATTGGCCTGCTCTGGCCTGGTTCTCTTCAGAGAGATCGAGCTATTAATCTACCTTGTGGCTCGGTTCAAGGATGAGACGCTTGCAACAGGCCGGGTGCCGAGATTATGCAACGTAGATTGCATCCGTTGGTGCTCGCGAGCTTTTCTTTTGGACTCGTCGAAAGAAACAACGAGGCTCCGGTTGCGTAACCCGAGGCTTTGGCAGAACCTTTCCTCCTCCTGTCGCGGAAAGAAACGGGACACGACGAAAATAAATATGCTTCGTCGTCGAATGTATCTCTGCCGGTGTGAATGTGGACGTCGAAGCCTAAGTCCTAGGCTCTTTCCTTGATGTATGTGCCGTCCGACCGCGTCATTAATAATAGCGGATAAAGGTAGAGTCGTTTTACCGAAGACCGCGGAGAATTTGTTAGAGTTGCCGGTCTTCGGGGGGGGGGGGGGGCTTAAATTAACCCCTTGGCGCCTTCGGAGATGAAAATTTCATGCGGAACTAAATTCGGTTGGTAGCCACTTTAGGAGGAAGTAAAAAATGGCAAGTTGCTTCTTTAATGGATGAGCGAAATCAGTTTCGGTGTCGCAATTATATTATAGCAGGTGTACCATATCTTTTCTCCTTTAAAGTTGAGAGTATCAAAGGTGTGTTAGAGGTTCTGAACATTTTTACGGCAAATTTGCTTTATGGTTGTGCGTAGTATGGGAATTTTTGGTCATTTAGAGGAAATTTAGGTTTGCAACAAGAGGGATGAACGAAATGTGTAAGAATATTGATATATACATAAGAATATGTATGTATATATATTATACCGAAGTATAAAGTTACCGTTTGCAGTCAATACGAAGAATTATATTTTTAGAATGTTCTACATACGCGTACCGATTACATTGTACGCGAGCGTTATGCGATTTTCAACATCGTGCAGGTCTGCAGTTACTCTGTTCAAGTTCTTCTTTTCACAGATCATAGTAATCATGTTCTGTTTTACGTTGCGGTTCGATGAATAAAAGCAGCTTTAACTGGCAGAAAGAAAAGAACAGCTAAATTTTTCTATATTCTTTTCTATTTCTGATGTTTCAAATTCGACTCTTTAATGTCTGAACTTTCATATAAGACATACGAGAAAGCTTAAAAGAAATACAAAGTATAAGTAATTAAATTAAAAAGTCAGAAATGTTAATTCAACCAATGAATGAATATTGTTAGCCAATGAATACCAGCGAATAAATACTTTTAACTAACGAATGAACAGATGACGAATGAATTGCACAGAAAGACTGTTTTTTCTTTTAATACCTTCGCCTTATAATAACGAGTCATACTCGTGGTATATACTATTCTCTAAACGTAATAAAAATGCACCGTATTTGCAATAAACTTTAATTTTAACTGCGACAATACTTTTAGTTCATAAGTTTAATGATTATCAAGTATAAGTTACATATAACAATTCAGTGTTTTGCGTATTATAATATTATAAAATATTATAATAATAGATAGCTAACCCTACAAACTATGACCCTTAAAAACTTCGTAGTGCAATGGGTTAGTAATTTATTTTACTCGTTTGTGTATTTAATGTTCATTCATTGGCGTGTGTTCATTTGCTGATGCATCTATCCTAGTTCGGTATTATTGAGGTTAAAGAAGTAGATCATTCATTGATACACCTAACATATTGATTTTAAATTTAGCTTACGTTAGCGTAAACACATGGTCCGCGATACGAAGTCCAGCGGTAAAGGGTTAAACTCCATTTAACCCCTTAACGACCATACTCGTGTTAACATGGTTTCAATTTTGTCAGATTTCCTTTAGCCAGTGTTTACAAGGTCCTATTTATCCTATTTTAACAATAAATAGTATACAATCAGTTACAAAAGTCTACGTACACCTCCAAATTCCAAGTATTAAACAAAAATACAGAAGTTTCGATCATTTTAAGAATGGTAATTCATTCATTAATTAAAACTAGACAAATTGTCAAAGATAGTCATGTTTTCTCTATTTGTTTACGGTAAAATATACGCGAAACAAAAATACGATTTCATGTACGTAAATCCAGGTATCTGTATTAAAGTATACAAAACTTATTGGTATAATTATACTTATCCTTTGTTAGATCCTGTGATACATATGCGATGTCCTACAATTTGTTTAGCATAAATAAAGTCGTATCTCATACACGTTTAGAAGCAATTCTATTCGTGTAATCAATGACACACCCTTTATGGAACGTCTTCTACAAATCTTCTTCACTTATAATCTAATATTTTCTGAATTTCCACGCCATTTTTATTATTCCAAAATACATCCTAAAATCTGTATATATTTTAAATATAAGATGTTTATGTAGACCTTCGTGAGTGACCGTATAAAAATCAATATAATATAAACTTTATAACCATATACCAGCTTGCAACAAACGCAATTCTCTATCTTATTACTTTTCGTAGAAAAATGATTCGAGAATTTTTGATCGACTTTCGCGAAATAATCCAATCTTTAAAGGGGTTAAGGGGTTCACGCGGTGAACGTTTGAATTTACCTAATTTATTTGAAGCAAAGCGCGGTGTGTTGGCAAACGAAGCGCGCGTTTGCTTCGAAAAATTCCCGATTAACGATCGAATTATTAAATTATTCCGCGTCGCTTCAACGCGTCTGCACCGCTGCAGGGGCTGCAACCCTTTTTTTTTTACTCCACTCACACGGCTCGCCTGTTCACAGTCACGTTGCTCGGTGAACGTGAAAAAGGCTCTACGAAGCTTTATGATACGCACGCACAGGTGTAGCAATTAAACGGGGCGGATTGACTGGTGCAAAAATGTTAATAAAAACCGCTGTTTCACGGCATGTTAATTACCGGAACAAATGCAAAGACTGAAGGTGGAACGGGATCTGGCCGGTGAGAAATATTATCTTGTACGAGCCACGTGCTGCTCCGCGTTATCACGGCAATATTCCAAGCATATTAATCGGGCGAAAGTAAAAAAGCCAACAGCTTGGCCAGGACGTCGATGCCAGCGCGCACGGGACAACAAAAATTTCAGCAATTTACGGCGTTATTATACCATTTATATACTGCTTTCGTCTGCGTTAAATTTACGTCCTTCGAATTACGGCCTCCGAAGCAGTTGATAACGATGGGAAGTATAATTGCACCGGTCCCGCGGCGGTGATAAATGAAGTTACTCGGGTCGTGTTTAATGCACCGAACCAAACGATTCTTTATTAATAAGCGAGGTATAAAAACAAAATAGAAGAATCAACTATATATCCAGCATTGCCATCCGACGTCCATTTGAGGGTATTGTCGTGTACGCGTTTTCCATCGACGATGTTCGGTGGTTAAATTAGTACGTCGCACGCCGAATTAACTTTGCGCGAATTTTTAGTTTAATTAAGTGGACCGTATTCATTTGCGGAAATCAATGTAATGACTCGAAATATGATATATGCTCTTTATTTGCTTGTCTGTTACAAGTTCTTGTTAGCTCTGCCGTTTTCTCGTGAGCGTCGTTATTTATACATTTTTTGTTGGGCGTGTACAATTACTAGGAAACGTTGATTCGTTGGGAAAAATTGCGAGGTGGGAAAGGCCAGCCCCTACAAGAAGGGGTAGTACGGGGACGTACCAAAATTACAGAATTTGGGAAAACGCGCTGGTCACCCGAAGGTAGCGCTATGCGACTTCGATTGACCGTGGCGCGTAATAAACCTGGTAAAGCCGGGGTTTGGAAAAAACAGTCATAAACAGGGTCGACGAGTAACTTCTAAAACATCTGGCACAGGGGGATAGGAAAGACAAATTTCGTTATATGATGGTTCTTGAATGGTTACTGTTGTTAAAGGCAATTGTTAAGATTCGGCGTTTCGTTTTGGAGGCCATAAAACAAGGCTCGCAACGCGACAGGTATAATGGGGGCAGAAATAAAGAGTGTCGCATTTCTAAATCAACCTAATCTTGGAAGAATATGGTACAATAGGACGCTCGTTATTTTTTCCCTTATTTATGCGTGGCTACATTATGAGTCACGATATAGGGGTAAATTGTACAGTTGTTGGCCACCAGTGATTGGCCCTTTCGTAAAGGCAGAAGGATATTATGAAATAACTTATTTTACTTCTTTTTTTATGAATATATTCAAGTTATGAATACTTTACTTGTAAGCATTTACGGAACTCGTCAATTTGACGGATTTCAGATTTCATGCTCAAAGTTGCAGAGATCATAATTATTATTTTTCAGTGGTTTACGTTGACTTAACTGTATTCTAATTGACCCCCTCTCGTTTCAAGCTCCTAATTTCCAATATTTACATACAGCAGATCTATTTTTCCAGGAGTCTGTCAAATTGTACGATTAATGTTCGTAAACCTAGCGTTAAGGTAGCACAGATTGCTCCAAAGGATATCACGTTAGTTTTTGAATTACGTTTTAGATCACACATTAAGAGATCGAGTCTAACAGAGGCTCTACCGAAGCAAATCTATTTTTTCCGTGTATTTCGATTCTTCGTGTCACTCTGCATAAAAATTATATCACGGTATAATAACGACGAAATGTATACTTGTCAAGATACTCGACCTTGCCTGTGTAGAAAACCAAGAGACGGATGCCCGAGAAAACGAAACGTGCTGGATATTCGCGCGTTAGAAGTTAAAACGCAGGAACACGAATGCGTGGGTTGATAAAGCAGCCGCCAAGCAGTCTAGCATTCTCCCCGGCTGGTTTGTTCCTCGTCTTACCGAGGAATCGTTCTCTCCTTTCACCCTTCGACTCGTCTGCCTTGGCTCAGGCGTCTGTCAACTTTGTCTTTCACTGTTTCTCCCCCCGACGAAGCTTCACCCTTCGCGCCAGCAACGTGCACGCATCCGAGTAAACATCGCCGCCGACTGCCGCCCTTTACTCCTCGTTAATTACGTGTCGCTAATTGTGCGTTATCCACTGCATCGAACCGCGACCTTTTCAGTTCTTGCCTCCTGTCTCTTACCGCTTTCTACCTCTACGTCTACCGCTGATTACGATCTCGAATGTTGCTTGAACGCGGAGTAATTGAGGTGAGTAACACACGCGTTGGATGACTTCTTTAGAAAGTTCGTGACCAGTGTCGTTAATAGAATTGCGCAAGAAGATTGGAGAATCGCGAAAATTGCAGATCACTCGAAACCTAATTTCTAGAGTCGTGGAATACGAATTGGAAACTTTGCGAAACATCGAAACTCACGAAAGTTGAAATTTTCAAAATCTTGCATTATTATTTTCTTCCTTTTGTTTGTAAGTATCCATTTATGGAGCCGCTAAATATTTTAATAATATGCGTATACTTTAAAATTGTCTTGTCTGTTCTCGACTTGAATGTTGATCACTCATTTGGCCTGTATATCAAGATTATATTTGTAAAGTAATAGAAGGCATTCGACACAGTTTCACGCGACTACTTGAATCGAAATTGGGTCGATCCATGTCGATTTATGATCGTAACTATATGCAAATTCAGTCAGTGTTAAACTTATTGACACTGGGGAAAAAAGGCGTGCTATGCTTGAGCTTCTTTTTGCTCGTAAAGTTGTCAAGAGGCTTGTTCAACGTCCAGATTTATTAGCATTATTCCATCTTAGTACTTCTGCATCTATTACACCGCAAATACTTTTGCAGTAGGAATTTCATACTACGCGTTATGATGAAAGCAATAGTATTAATAGATTGTTTACGACTAGGAAATTATTGCTGCAAATCTTTGGAAATATTATCTACATACAATAGCTTTAAGTGTCAAGTGTTACAGGTGTTCTCATATACTGCACCTACATCCTTTCGCGTCAACAGAGAGAACATTTGCGATTATTTATTTTCCTTATTTATTATTATTTATCTCATTTTTATCTATGCATACATTTTTTTTCCCCTTTCGTCGGTCTACTCTACGACTTATTAAATTATCTTTGTACTGTAAAAGTTTACCTCGTAAATAAATAAATACTTAAATAAATTTTGTCCCCAATTAAATCGTACTAAATTCGTTTTTGGGAAATCAAGTTATGAACAGATTAAATCTAATCAAGCGAAACTTAAATTTAGTTTAAAGTCAGATAAAGGAATAAGCGGAAAAATTTCATGAGATAATTATTGATTTTTCTATGTTTTACTTTGCAATGAATCGGTGAATTTGTATGAAATAAAATGAGGCCAAAGTTTGAATATAAACTCAATTAGATTATTGGTTAAATAAAGTGAATAGCAACCTTTGCACTGAATGCTAATTCATTCGATATGTGCAAAAGTTTCCATCGTTCATATGTAGGATTTGAACTGAATGAATTGTATTATAATAGGAAAATTAGTCCCACTAATCAAATGCACAATTTGCGAAGATGTGGATTAATCAGAATACTATAATTTAATAGGAAAATGAGTTCTGTGTGAACTGTTGGAGAAAACTATTACTAATAGAACTACTAATTGCTTTGGTTACTGAATTCGAACAAATGTGAATTCTTTCCCTACAAAATAGACAGTAAACGACGATATTAATATTCAAATATATAATAAAGAAACTAGTTAATTGCTCCAAAAAAGGTGAATAAAATCGTATAAAAATTATTGTACCTAAATATATGTGTAGAGTTTTGAAAGATCTACTTATATTTAGCCCATTAACTTCGAAAAAGATATTCCATATGCACCAACCCAACATTTTAAGCGATCTATAAAATATCAACCCATTGCATTGGAAATGCGATGCAACTGTGGTAACTCTTTACTCGTAGTTTGTACACAAAAAAAAACACGCAACGTTCACAATAACGCGCCGCTGCAAATTTATGCACACATAATTTTACGGTAACTCAGCAGCGACCCGTCATTTTGCGTTAAGCTTAGTAATTCCAGCGTTAACTACGATTTTTTTTTCCTTAAGAATCTTTTCGCTAGCTTGCATATGAAAGACGTTTAGTGGAAGAGCGAGCACTCCCGGAAATTACACTTGGCAATAAAGTTGATCCTCGTTTCCCCCGTCTTGTTCTCGAAAAAGAAAAAAAAATTTCTGATTTATCTCGCCACGACGTTTAGCCGGGAGAAAGCCGCCGGTTTTTATCTCGCCCCCCCCTTGCAAGAACTCCTCCAGCTTTCATTCAAACTCCATTCGTCCTTCGTGCTTCCGCGGAGAACCTTGCGATACCATCTCGATCTCGTCGCGCTCCAACAGCCGTAACCGTGCCCCCTCCGGAGATCTTTCCCTCGAAATCTCTGGCCTCTCGTCCTGAGAACAATAACTGCCCCGCACGAGGTGCCGTCGAGCCTGCCTACCTTCGTCGTTTCGCATTTTCACGCTCCCCGAATTCCCTCCTATCGTCGCTTCACCCACCATTTATTTTTCGACAGGGGTGCGCGTTGCATACATTGTTGTGCTTCCCTCTGAGAAAGCCGCACGGATTTTTGGCGATGGATATACATATACATATATATATATATATCTGTGATTGTAAAGCAAAACGGTGCAAGTCACATGTTTCCACTTTCGAAGATAGGGTAGATGTACCAAGTACTGCCACTTTAAGGTTATCGCGTAACTTTATTTAATTATTTTAGAAGTTATTTAACCCGAAAATCGTTCTAGTTTGAAGCATAATATTGTTCAACAGCTCTTTTATTTATGAACACTTTTTTATATGTTGAATGTAATGAATTAATTGCTACGTAATTGAAAATGTACAACAAAGTCCAATGTCCATATTACTGTTACGTGAAAAGTCGTAATTTAAATAGAAACACATTTTACATATATTAGCACGTCAGTTTGTGTAACAGATATAAGATGTCTAGTAAACGTATCGCTTTTACTGAATTACGACACGTCCCATACTTTATAATAACATTGGTCACGTTTTAATGTTCAGCAGCACATTTACCTCCTAATATTTCGTTTTAATCCTTTGCGGACGAGTGTCTACAAATAGCCACGCTAATCATTTTTTTTTGTTTCCTGAAATCTGAACAAAAATTGTAATTAATATCGTTGATAAGCTTCAAAGTTTATGGAAACTTGGCGGCTTGTACTTTGTAGGTTTGAAAATTTAAACGCCTGAAATTCGAAGCCAAAATTCTCCCTTAAATATTATTATACCTCGTCCGCAAAGGGTTAAATATCAAATGTGTAAACGAATATACAATGTCTATCTGTTGTTACGTAAACCGAAGTCCAAATTTAGTATAAAAATTTCTTTATTTACGATTCTTCGTACATTACTTTGCTATTAAATAAACGAATTCAAGTGTCGGTCACAAGCACACTGACACTAATTGGGACATCTACCCTGCATGTTTTTAAGAACAATAGAATACACGCACACGCAACAATATTGGATTTAACAAGCAAATCGGACATAATGGTTGATAACAACGATTTTAAGCTACGTAGTTGCTGATATAGTTTGGTTCTTCGGGATTCGTTAAACTTCACTTCGGGTCCCGTTATTTGCCGCAATTTTTTGCTTCCGATGTTTAAATTTCCAAAGCATCGCGAGTTGATTTGTATGCAATTATTGCATATTCTTTTAACCACGTTCAACGACACGGAACGCATTCTTCATTTAGCCGATATTGAATTCGGACAAGAGTATCTAATTAGGAATTCGCGTGATTTGCAAGCGGATGCAGGAAACGGCCATCACCGGCCACGAGTGCGTGTCGCGGACGCATAGGTGTGCAATGTGGGACAGGAAGTTTCCCTTCAGTTCGAATTCCTCGAATTGTCGCTGAAACTCTCGTGGATATAATTTTTCATTGACGCGCTGTCGCGTTACGGGAAAGTTATCGTTTGCAAGAGAAGAGAACTTTCTCTCGAAGGTGTTGTTTCAATAATAATTACGCGCCTGCACCTGTCGTAAATCATCCTCTTAATGTTGCTTACGCTCATTTTTACTCGTTATTCTCCCTCTGATTACTAAAATGCGAACCAATTACCGCGAGCATGGTAATTGGAGAGCAGTGAACGTGAAATTATAGTAATTTCGTTGGAGATTAAGTAGCCGTAGCTTATCAATATCTCAATAAAGGATTGCAACGAAGTCCGTTGATGATTCTTGGCTTTACGATGACAGCTGAAATTCATCTTTCTAGCCGTAGTAAAGCATAGAGATCCTGCTTTTGAACCTGCAGCACATGTGGCGACCAGATCTCCACGGAAGTCTGCGACGCGTTTGACACACATACGAATATGTTTCCTAAAAGAGAAACAGTTTCACGTGCCTCGTTAACCGATTTGATGCTTACTAAAAACACGCACGCTCCTCGATAAAAGAAGCTGCGGTTCAATCTAAAAAGCATGGGTTATCTTAAATACCCCGTCGAAATGTTTGCTCCGAAAATAAAAATGCTTTACGACTTAAGGAATCGCTTCTGTTAAATTGGTGCTTATGAAAAGTTTAATATTAGGGGATGAATACGACTCTCTTAATTCTGTGAAATGGTTAATTATAATAAATCAGATTAAAGAAGAAGAAGAACTTTGTTGTGATGTAGATATCTGTGTGTATTATGTGTATTAAAATTATGAAATCTTCAGTGCTTGGTATTGTGAATAATTGGAATATTTGTGCAATTCTTTATAGAAGTCTAAATTTGGCAAATATACCATGAACCTATTTAAAAGATTTGAGTGGATTTTGAGTCGATTACATAAATAGTACAGTAGTTCAATGTTAATTCGCAAAATGTAAGACTTATTTTTTTTCACTGAACACTAAATCAGGAGGAAGATTAAAAAATTCTATAATTGTTTGCTAACAGCATACGTACAATTGTTCTATAGTACAGTATTACTTTTATTTTCATTCGTATAATATTATATATTGCACTTTAATTAATTATACAGAACATCCGAATATTAGTGTTCGTATTGTTTCCATAGAAATAAAAATTAACCTCGTCTGATCATCGAGAATGCTTTTAGTTCAAAGAGTCTTTAGTAAAAGGGTTAAATTTCCCATAAATGCACCAAAATCCAGAATCTACCCATAAGTACTTTTTAAATTAGGTACACTATTAATTTTCGAATTTTTGCATTTAAACAGCCAGACAAAAGTTTGGAGTTACTTTCTGGATTATACTTTTATTCAAAGCTCTAATAAATTTTTTGGCAACAAAAAATTAATATTCCAGATCATAGTAGCAATTTCCTTTACGTTCATAAACTTTTAAGTCATCTCTAAGTTCTCTAGCTTCTGAGTTCTTATATTCCTTATAATATATAGTGATTCGAAACACAAAATTATGCTCGCGGAAGTAAAAACAAGTTTTCTGAATCACTGATCGCGTCATCGCTGATACAAATGACGAAAGTCGAGGAATTACAGTATTTCAATACTATTTTTTCGCGCAACTCTACGTAGCCAGTTCTTAAGTTCGTCTTCGAGTTCCCTAATCAATCCAACGCAGCAACGAAACGAAGGATTTACGTGGGATTTTGACATATTCGCAGGAACGTATTCGCAGAAACCAGTATTTCTGCATCGCATTGGGTATGCAACAAGATCTTCCACGACTCCGCGCATTGCATCCAGACAAACCGTCTAATACTTCACGTTACAAGATATTCAACGCGAAGCAACAGAAAACCGTGGATCGTCGAAACTTTCCACTTTCTTTCGTACCTTCTCTTGAATAAGATGATGGAAATCCGGCATTTTTTTAGCAAATAGGATACCGTTAATATGCTATTGCAAGGTAATAGTATTGGCTACCAGGCAATCGAAGAAACGAAATGGGAAATCTGGGAGTAAATTGGATAAAACGGGGAAGTTTGGCAAAATGGGACGTTGAATTTTTATAGCTTCTGCACCTGCTGCCATTTTATTGATAGCGGTAAAAACATTTTCTATATGCAACGCAAACGTATTCAGAGCAATTGGTTGGTGTTGGATGCAAAAGCAACTTTCGTAAATTTGGAAAGGAAAGAAGACAAAGTCGGATCATTTATCCCTAAACTCAATGAAATTTTCTGATCTAATCCTGTATTTTTATCACTTGACAGTGAGTTACGAGTGAAGTGCAGTTATATGAAATAGTAAGATTCGTTAAAACGCAGAACATGGACAGATTTACGTTGCTCGGGTTACGATGTTTTCGCACCCAATGTTTCAATAGTAGCATTGATTATCTCTTTCTTTTTTATTCCGCTTCCGATTTCAACTCCTCAATTCCTGCGCCATCTTCGACGGTTTATGGTCGATCTCCAGGTTGCACGTTTAACGATTGTCCCGTGCTGGGCATAACTTAGAAAGGAGAACAGATGCAAGCTTGCTCGGTGGCCATCGACACACGGTCGCGTTGCGTAAAGTCAAAACGCGCGGCTGCACGCCGGGCATTATCTGATTGCGCTGAATTCAGTCCGCATTCGTTCCTACTGTCCTCTGTCCAGGAAGTGACGTCAGGGTTCGCATACCGTGCTCGAACAGGATTTACATTCTACTTTGACTCGTACCTCCGGGCTCTTCTCTCGGAAACTTAAAAAAAAAAGAAATGCAGATTGCTAGGACCGAAGTCCAAATTCCGTGTATGCAGAGTCGGTTTGCTTGTAGATTTTTGTAGAGTTTGAAAAAGGGGAGTTGCAAAGTAAATAATACGATGCAGACTTGATTATTTTGGGACTTTTATATAAATTACAACTTTCGCAAACACGATTAACGCTATATTCACCAAGAGGATCAAATAGTCTTCTTTAAAATTTGAATTTTTGTTATCTTTTGTGTAATTATTGAATTAACCCCTCGCCTTATTACAACGAGTTAGACTCGTGGTGCAAACTATAGTTTAATTGCTGATACCAGTGAAAGGGTTAAAATGCATTTTCCAAAAGAGCTTGTTATTTTTAAGCGAGTGACAAAGGTCGTGAATATCGAAACAATTAACGAATCATTGTGTCAAACTAATAATGACGATGATACCTACTGATTCCGCAAGTATCATACTTCTTAATTATCTGTTGCTTGAATTAGAGCGGCTTTCACCTCTTTACTTATCGAATGACCTTCATACTATAAGGAGCATGTATTTTACTTTTGGTGTTTAGCATATCTTTGCATACCACGTGCAATGTATATTTTTTTCCATATTTCAATTTCCCATAAATGCATAAAAAAAAAGAAAAATCCAAGATCTAACGATCAATCATCGTGAATGGGATCGGTAGAAAAAAGTTTGAAAGGGAAATAATTTAGAGGAGATTAATAAGACACGGTTGGCTGGGAATTAATCAGGAGATTCCGGAACCAATCGCTTCCTTCTTGCTGCCTCAAATTACTTCATGCCGTGTTAGAAATTGTTCCGCGTGTTGGTGTTATTACGATTCCCTGCTGTTAGCACCACATCCACGATATTCCCGTCGTCGGAATACCAATCGACAGGGTCTGATGATAGGCTGAAAAGAGCGTGGGCCCTCGCAACGTCGAGACGCGGATTAGACCATCTGCGGTTTGCAATTGGCCGCGGCTCGTCGAGCAAATAACAAGTCGATGAACAGTCGCGATTATCACACGTAAGAAAGTTAATGTTTCTTTTTAGCGTCTTCGATTCCTATACAGTTCCATTTCCTTTCGATGATCAATAAGATTGTAACATTTGCAAGTTTTTATTCTATCTGCTTTTTTGTTCACTCCGTTTGTTATTATTAATTAAATCTCATCTTAATTAATTCAATTTCATTTGCATAATGAATCAGTGATTCATCAGTGATGGATCATTTTAATTAAGTATAGTAATTACGTCCTAATTTCGGTGGTGTTATAGTTGTGCATAAATATTATTTTCCCCTTTTTATCATTACTATCATTTCCTTTTAACTTCATCTGAGTAACAGTTTCAATTTGTATAAATTCTTAATAAAAACCTCGAAACTTTCAAAAATTGCAGTAGTGCTAGTTATGCTCAGCAGTCTATTTTCTTTAAGGGGATGTTTCCACCCTCAAGATCTCTTCTTCGCCAAAATAAAAAAATGGATCCATTAACAGGATCACTTGGACGTTTATACAAAATTTCAGACTTTTTTTAATTCTCCATTTGCCGAACTTTCCTTGTTAGTAAGTAAAAGAAAGACAGTTGACGATCGGGTCTGCATTCGTACGCGTGCCCCAAGTATCGTTTTCACACCCACACCCATTCTTCCCCTTTCCCTTAGCTAAATTTCTAGAACTCATCTCCCACATTCGGTTCCGACCGCGTACGCTAAAGCGGGTAAAACCGCGCCCGCTATATCGAGTACTACTGTCATTTCTGCCGTGCAATCACCGCTATTCCCCATGTTCATTCAATACAACTCGCTGGATTCTCGAGGCGAGCACGAGGTCGCGTTTGAAACGTGCCTCCTCCCCATCCAGGCCGCCGCGTACGCGGCGGATACGTGATTTTCGCTCGCATCCCGACCCAAGAGCAGCAGCGTGTGTGTATCGCGGCCCCGATCGTTATCGTGATCAACGGCACGATCGTTTAGTTGCCCGTAAATTTCGCGAGGGCTTCCCACGCGCGCCACGGAACCGCCTTACGAATGAATATTCAACCGGGTCCTCGGACGAGCCCCGACCTACAGAGATCGACCTACACTCCGCGGTGTCGTGGAACGTGTCGCCTCACAGGTTTACACGCGAGCAACGAATACGTAACATCCGTTTTACCTGCGACCTACTCCGACTCCGTATATAGCGTACATCTGTCGATTGCTTCGCCCACCCACGCCACCTTTCAGCGTGCTCGTGCGTACGTAAATTACGTTGGCGAAGAAAACGATCTCCCGATCGCGAGGAGGAAGATCGACCCTGTACGTGTGCGGTTCTCGCGTTGCACGTGCTCGCAAACACGATCCATCTATGCTTACGTTCGTGTTGTGTGTGTGTGTGTGTGTGTGTGCAGGCACCACGCGAATCGAATGTAAATGAGCTCCTCTTCTGGACTCGTCAGAATCGACGACGACGACGACGACGACGACGACGACGCGCGCGTTATTTACGAGCGAGTCTAGCTTTGGTCTGGATTAAGCGAAGAAGATCGCTACGGCGCTAATTGATTCCGATCGATCTCGCCTCCCCGGAGAGTTCAAGGAGGCTGCGCGCTACAGCTACACGCGGCTTCTCTGCGAATACCAGACTTCCTGCTCGCAATACCCGAGCACCACCGTGACTTTATGCACCGCGATGCCAGTTACTCAATTGCTGCGCTTGCGAAACAAACGGAGGGATTATTGTTTTACTATTCTTAGCCGAGCTCTGTCGTGCTCGAGACAACGGGGAATATATACGGGGTTCAATGCACTGGCGGCCTATGTTTTGTTGCTGGAGAACCGTGGAATCTGGAGCTACGCTGCGCTGACTCGAGCGATTCGCGATGCAATTTGGGCCAGAGGATTCGCCGAGATTCGAACTGCAACTCCGCCGAGGACGACGGTCTACTCTTCTTTCTTCGTTTTGTTTGTTTTTGCTCGTCGCATCTTTCTTTTCTACCTCTTCCTCTTCAGCGTTTCTTCGACAAATTAATCGACGTCTACGTTGCCAATTACTGCACGTGATAAATTACGCAACGTATCGGTGCAGGGATCCTTTGGCTTCGCGAGGATCGTTGAGAAATTGCGTTTCTTCGAACCTCGACGAGAAGATTTCGCCCTCTTATTTCGCGAGAGCAGAGACGGGATGATTATCAATTAGGAGTAATTAGTGCGGGATTAGAGGCACCGAAATGGCTCGTCGCATCTTTACAGACTTCAATATGCCGCTCGCTAATTAGCGATTTATGATCTCGTCGACGCGTCGGTTCTTCGTGTTCTCGATGCTTCGCTTTTTAAGAATTCCCTTTTTCGATGCAACCGAGGACGTGCATTTTAAAACCGCGCAGATCAAATGGTTTTCTTCCATTTTTTTTACTGAGATCCTACATTGATAGTTAAAAAGATAAAACTACTCCTTATTTAGGTCACACTTTGACAGATTTATGCGTGAAAGTATGACTTTGCGTAAAAATCCGCGGTATATTCGTTAGATGTCAAGACCACAGCTGCTTTCATTCCGATATTTCAATGGGAAAAGGAAATACTGCAGTCTTAATCATTTAAAGGCTTGACATTCGAGAGCTCGAAAATGTAATAGATTGCAATTCGAAAGCTTGAAAATTCAGACGCTTGGAAATTTGATGGCTTGGAATTTGCAAGCTTGAAAAGTTGAAGGCTTAGAAATCCAAAAGTTTAGAAATATCAAGGCTCGTAAACCTCTAATAATTTAAACTAATTTAACAATAGAAAAGCACTGTTAAGTATTCTAATAAGAAGTAATCTGTGCTAAAAGTAACGCAGAACATTTACTTATCTTTTATAATAGAATCTCTGCCTTTCGAATAATAATAAACGGTACACGAAATCTACTCCAATTTGCGTCTTTTTCGATTAAATATCAGCTACTCTGGAGCCAATTAGCATGTAAATTCGAGGTACGACTGCAGTCGGTTTTCCTTTCGCAAACTAAAGATAGCAGCTATTGAACGAAATAAATTACGTTGAACAATGACTGTCGTAGTAGCTTTGCTTCGAAATAACCAGAAGTCAAAGGGTTAACGAAGGTGTAAAATTCACTTCAAAGAAGCGTATCCTCTTATTTCATAGCGATCTGTCTGTAGCCGGCATACGAAATGCCGCTCGCCAGATGGCTAAAGATGAAATCTCACTTTCATCGTTGATCTACAATATGTGTTTAAGCATGGATTTGCGTGTGAACCTCGGTTGAACTTATTGCATGCATGCAGCGTTAGGTATAAGGTGCGACTAGGTGAGATTCCAAGAGAAACACTGGGCACGAAATACGTTGGATAAATTGCTACTCGCGGGCAGCAAGACACTTGCGAAAGTTTCGCGTTGAAAAGGAACACAACAAGTTAAAAGGAAATCCGTTTGCTATTCCCGTCGCGCGGTGGTAACATCGAGAACACAGAGAGTGGCACGTATCGAGAAATTTAATAAAAGGCAGTATTTCTTCGGAAATAGGTCGGGGGATAGAGGAAAGATCGCGACGCGAATACCACGATCCACGTAGGAAAAAGTCTTCCCTGAACGGTTTGCACGGGATCCGTGGGAACCTGTTCGAACCGCATCGTAAATTTACTCGCCGCTCAGTTATCCGCATCCATATTCCGCTTCCTGCCCTAAAACGCCGGCCTTCTATTCTTCCTCGATCTGAATCGCGGTCACTTTTAAAACGATCCTGAAATACGTTCCATCGTATGCCTGTTGTCGCGGTTTTGCACTTCGAAACGAACGGAACTCGATGGAACGCAACGTTGAAGCGTTAACTACAGGGGATAGGCTAACTATTTGCAGGTATGTTGTTACCATAATTTTATAAAAGTAGTCGGTCTTTGCATTAATGCGAAATCTGCACTTTTTGTCATTTTTTTTTTTTACGTTTTGTAATTTTCACGCCTCTGATTTAACCCTTTGCGGACGAGTGTCTGCAAATAATCGCCACTTACCTCGTTTTTGTACACGCATGTTTACTGTTAAAGCAGAAAGTTTAAATTAATATCGTTGATAAACGGTTCAAAGTTTTGGGTATTTGTTGACCTGGAATTCGTAAGCTTAGAAATTCGTAAGGTTTGGAATTCGAAGTCAAAATACTCTTTTTAAGGTTTATTATTCGTCGTCCGCAAAGGGTTAAAAGGAAACAATCTGAAAAAATTCCATAACAGGTACCACATTGTTAGCAATATATCAGATTTTTTTCAGAATTTTTGCTGTTAGTATATGGGAAAAACAGGCGAAAAACTGAAAAATCGAATTTTCCCCGTAATTACCCCACTAAGTGAGATTTGGGGTTAAAAATTTAGGTGAGCTGTTTATTTTTGATAACCTATCGAATGATCCATGCACGATCAGAATCGGCTGAAGGGCACATTTGACCCCCTTAATCGGCTATACCCTTTATACCCAATTCATAGCCTAGCAATAATACTTGACACTATTTTAATAAAACGTAAACGAACTTGTTATTCAACCCGAATAGTACGCAAACATATACAAACTATTGGGATATGGGGTTAAATTAATTAAAATACGGTTTATTCTATATGCTATGATTTTATTTAGTAACGAGAAAGGACGTCTTAACGTTACGAAGATCGAACTAAAAGTGAGGGCTTTTCTCAAGCACGTAGAAAATTTTATTACAGACCCAGTGTCTCTCAACACAAAGTTTAATTTTGCGTTAGAATAAAACAATAATCCAACACAAACTAATCAAAATAAAGTACGAATTGTTGTATTTTGATAGCGAAGTAACCATCCTCCATTTCTTAATTGTTGTTAACCCGAGAGGCGACTTCAAGTCACCGAAATGAAACGGTTTTAAAATCTCTCGAGTGATATTGAATTTCTGAATGATGCTTTTATTTTTGTTGTACAGTACGGAGGCCAACTATTTCGTTAAAAATTCATAACTAATACTAACCCTTTGCACACGACGGGCAACTCTCTAAATCGCCGAAATGAACTAGTTTCGAAAGCTTTCAACGGTAAAGGGTTAATAAAACTATGAATTTGCATAAAGATCCGCAGGCTAATGATTAGAATAAGAAGGAATGAGAAATCGAAGAAGACGGTTGATTTAAGAATGTAGCGGGATGCGAATATTTCAGGTGCAAACGACTATTTACGAGGCGACCGATGGTTCGCGAGATGTCTGCCGGCAGGAATGCGACGAAGGGTTGCCATAAAACCCCAACTATCCGATTATGGTTGCGCTCTGTGCCCGGTTAGGTCGCGTCCATTCTTTTTTACGTCTTTCATCTTTCGTTCTCCCGGGGCTGAGACCTGCTCGCCGCTTCCACTGTCTTTAGTTACGAGAATCACGCCTGGTTACCTTCCAGTCTTCCACTATGGAACAACCACTAACAGCAACGTTGTCGGTTAATTGTTCGGCACGCTGCACGATCGAGTTTGCCAAGTTATTGGCAATAATTGGCGGCTGTGATATTAAGTTACTCTAGTGTATTAAGCTGTTACGCAATCCGTTTCGGTCGAATTCCAGCCGAAAGCGATCATGCGATTTCCTCGTGCAGCTGCCGGATTTCTTGGCCCAAATTTTTCGTCGCCACATATTTTGAGCGTTATTGCGGAATCTTGTTTTGCAGTAGAATTTGTTTCGCTGGGATTTACGCTTCGCTTGAAACGCGTCGAAGAATTATTTCGCGCCGCGTTCTTTGGACACTATTTTAATTGTGGTTAGTTTAAGTTAGTTTAATTTACTTTTAATTATAGCGGCTGGAAAGAAAGTATTCGCACATACCTCGTTTTTCAAGCGAGGGATTTTTTTATTATATTATGTATTTCAATACGAAATTTAATATATTTGGATCTAATTAATTAATACTTAAATGCGAAAGTAAATACATATTCGTAAAAAAACCAACCCTTGTCGATTTTTGTATTTTTCTAAGAAAGCTAGAATACTTCGATAAATTTCAATTCTCTTGACAAAACGTTCATCATGTCTCACTATTGTTGCGGATATTATTCGTGATTATTATGACTGCAGATTTTTATGAAGTTATGGAAAATTTCGAAGAGCAGAAAAGAACAAAGTCCACATAGAGCATAAAAATATACAAGATAAAGTGGATTTTAAAATACTTAAGGGATGCAACAAATCTCTACTTGAGTTTCTTTCCTTTAATTATGCATGTAAAATAATGAATTTGCATAAAGATCCACTGTATAGTAGCTACGTTACACAAATTACACTGCTGTCGACCTTATAGCTAAGATTACTACTTTTGACAGGGTTTGTTTCTGACGTGAACCCTTCAATTTCACGCCTACTTAAAAGGTAACATCTAACGCGGGGGGGGGGGGGGGGGGCAGCCTTGAATCACCAATTATTCTCGAACAAGCTATAGCGAATATCCTCGTGAACGTACCGGTATAGTAATTCTAAAACCGCGAAATGATCCTTCAACATAGTTAACGTTACTTAAAGGATTAATTGACAAGCGAAGAATGCAAGGGTTTGACACGATAGCAACATTGTTAGGGGTTAGAGTTGGGCCACTCGACAACACAAAAGAGTTATCGACTTTCCATCCAATCAACGTCACAGGCAAAAGCTGTTCATTAACGTAAGACACGCCTCGCTTGTTACAGCAACAGACCGCCATGATATGACACTCGATTGAGAGGAAGAGCGTGCAACCGACGACCAGCCACCATGAGGATGTTATTGCAGTTTTTGGTGCTGCTATTGTTGGGTGTCAATGCCAGACGAACGGACGCGGACGCCCCTGTGGACGACATTTACGGCGGTCAGCGTCGTGGCTCCCTTCACAAGTCTAATTACAACAACGGGAACAATTACAATTCGCAGTCCAACTCCCCCTATCTGCCCTATCAGCAACCAAGGGAGAGGAAACCCAACATAGTCCTGATTCTGACGGACGATCAGGATGTCGAACTCGGTTAGTCATCGTTCTATTGTCTTCTTATCGCCACCTTTAAGTTCAAGCAGTGCTAACACACTAGGTTTACGGACATTGATTGTATAGACAGATAGATGTTTATTGTTTTCCAAAGGGACCACAAGTAGATTTCGTTTTTTTTACATATTTTCATTTTTGACAACTTAACTAATACCTAATAGTAATTTAATCTACCCTATTACTCTATGTAAAATAAGCTATATGATGCGATACTGATTGTATAATTTGTCAGATTTTCGGAAACAAAGGTATACTGTATGTAAATATTTAGAGGAGCAGCTAAATTAGGATACGTATTAATATCATTACCACAATTAAAGTTGATAGAAATTGCTGAAAAATAATATTTATGATCCCTGTAATTTTAAGCGTGAAACCTGAAATTTGTCAAATTGACGAGCTCCGTAAATCTAGTGTTAAAAGTGGATACACTCAAAAGTTGCAATTAACACACGTTTATGGACGTGAATGTTATAGCATCAATTTTCATTGTGACGCAAAATGGCATGAATGCTATAGCATTCAAATTTATAAGTCACATTATCATGCATTAAATTTTATATAGCATTAACTTTTCAAAGTTATTAAGCACTTCGTTGCAACAAGGGTTAAACGAATCGACGAATTCATTTTATCAAAAGATGAATCATTCCAAAGCATTACAAAATACCAGCAATTATACTTAAGACATGGTAGGTGTTTGGTTTTCCTCGAAGTGACGATCGATGTTAACAAAATAAGTGCGCTACTCGTTGGTGCGCCTAATATTTACAAAAATATTGATTCGTGAGGTTTAGTGGCTTACACCTGTACACCTAATCTTCCACCAAATAACTAATAACCTAATTACCATGCCCCAACGCCCCTTAAAATATCGATAGAAAATTCAATCTAGCCTTTCTGCGAAATCGCCTGTACCCAAAAAAGGATCCTCCTATCTATCTTCCCATCCTCCGAGCGCAGTTTTTCGAAGCTTCTGATCGTGTGTTGCGGTTGGTCCAATCCCCCAGGTTCGCTGAACTTTATGCCACGGACCCTGAGGCGAATAAGGGACGAAGGAGCGGAGTTGAGACACGCATACGTGACCACTCCTATGTGTTGTCCAAGCAGGAGCTCCTTGCTGACCGGCCGTTACGTTCACAATCACGAGGTCTTCACGAACAACGACAACTGCAGCAGCCCCCAGTGGCAACGAGATCACGAGCCACACTCTTTCGCCGCTTACCTGAGCAACGCAGGATATCGTACGGGTGAGTACTCGCCCCCCCCCCCCCCATTTGACTAGAAATGGGATCAAGTATATTGAGAGTACAGTGGAATCCGCTTATTACGATCACTTTGGGATTTGCAGTTTTTGATAAGAATAAGTGCCCGATAACATTACGCGGGGAATAAAAAATATTCACTATTGAACTCATTTAATTGCAAATAGTTGTGACCAGACTTAAGAATCTTTATGTTCTTATAGCATATTTAAATTTGCAAAGAAGAACAGATTCCATATGATGCATAAAAAGTATACATATATAAAATATTTGAAGCAAAGTACAGTGTACAATATTTAGAGGATCAAAGGGATCTTTATTAGAGTCCACTCTTTCAATTTTACTTAAGGAGATAGGAATTTGTATAAACATCCGCAGTATAGTTATCGCGTTTGTACATAGTTTAATGGATATGCTATCTTTTTTAAGAATATCCAAATTGTCACATGCGGTTAAAAGTAAGTATTAAAGGAATGTTTTATTCGTTTAGTACGAATTTGTTAAGAATTCTTATCGTTCGTCTCCAATTGTAATTCTCATACGTGTTATTAATAACCGAAATTTAATAAGAAAGTATGCACAGAAATTACAGTAATGGGAGTCCATGATAACCATTTTCAAACGAAGGAAGAATGTCTAATAAAATACTCACCGAGTTTCGAATCTATTCGACCAATATTCGATTCTACTTGGAAGTACTTTTCTTGTTTCTCAAGGTACTGGTACATGGTTCGAGTCTGTTGCAAGCAGGTTCGAATCTACTTGAAAGTACTGCTTCTTTTTTTCAAGATACTTATAGAGGGTTCGAGTCTAGTCTTAATGTTCGAACCTATTTGTAAAATTTCGAAACCGGAAAACCCGAAAACCCGAAACCCTAACAAAAACCTAACCCGAAAATCCGAAACACGAAAAATTTGAAATCCGTGAAATGAAACATAGCTACTGAAATTGACTCGAATTCGTAAGAAGCTGTTGAACTTGATCCCATCCCTACGTTTCACACTCTCAATGCCTATCAGACGGTGGCCAGAAAAAGAGTCACGCGACTGAGTTTAGCTCTTCGTCCGAGAATCCTCGATGCGGTCTCATACTATCGACTATTTGTAGCTGTCCATGAAGGATTAATTGCGTAGAGATAACCCGGCAGTTATTTATCGTGGCGGGTTCTTCATCAACGGCATCACGACTAGTCGAGGTTGTAGGAGTTCGATATTTGTCGAGGAATTACTCGCGAAGTTTACAACTGCGAGTTGGTTGACCCCTGACATCGTGCAAGCAGAGAATCTGGCTACTTTCAATTGAAACGCGACTTCTACTCGCTCACGCGTAATTGGAGTCAAGTACGTTCGACACGATAAATCCTCGTTGCATAAGCAATTACCATACGTGCATGCAATTATTGCATGCAAGGCAACTTGCAGCAGCAGCTTACACATCTGGAGGCTTTCAATTGGGAAGGTCGAAAACCTTATATTAGAGATTCAAATCTTTTATGACATTTGAGATCGTGTCGGATGCAAGTCCGTGGCATTTTCGCTAAAGTATCTTAAACATCTGCCAGCATTGCAGTTTTATTAGGAGGTCAATGCTTGGAGTATTTCTTTCAAGATGCTACGACTTACGATAGAAAATCTTATTAGCAGACTGCCGATTTTTAGGCATTTATTAGAAATTTAAAGGCTCAAAAATGTACAGAATGAATATACGCAAAAAATACGAAACAATTTCTTTACCTTTAGAATATACAGTAATATGTTTGGAATGACTATCATCACATCAACTTTTTTCTATATTTTACCAAAGGGAACAGTCTTTTTTTTCTAAATAAATAACATATATATGCCATTGATTATAAAAGAAAATAACATTGTTGAGATCAACTTAAACAAATTTAATTTTTGAACGCAGAATTGCCACATTCTATTATATAGCGCGTTGTACAAGGAATCGCATTATATGAAAACAACAGTCGCAATATCTTTGACGGGACTCTACTTTATATATATATAAAATCTGCAGTCTACTTATCAATAAAAGCAATACTAACAAACACTATAATTATCAAAAGCTATTATTTGTCAGACCATATAATTCTCAAATTTAAATAGAGAGGAAAAATTGCCAGCAAAACTAGGTGTCGATGAAACCATCGTCGGTGATCTAAACGTGCCGATGAAATAATCGTCGATAAAACGTTTGTCGGTGAGGTAAAGGTAACCCCCTATTAAACGAATCTACGCGGGCTATCGTCGCAAATGCCACGATTCTCGTTCTCCAAGCGTAATTACGTGCCAACGGAGACACTCGGCCGGCGCAACGAATATGGCAATGAATTCCCGTAGAATTTCTCGAGGTTCGATCTCGCCGGGCGAGTTGTTGGTCCCGTGTTCGAGTCCACAATTGTGTGTGCCCTTCCCCTCCGGGGTTCGGTCGCTATCCAGGCGAATCTTGGCCGGTTGTCGAGGGAGAAAGAGCGAAGCAAACAAAGAGAGAGAGAGAGAGAGAGAGAGAGAGAGAGATAGAATTCTGTAGGGCCGAAAACGGTTGCAACATGTTCGTCGAGGCGGGTCTCTGTGTGTTGCATCGAGAGCGGTCGATCGATCATCGGAGAACAATAATTCAGGAACCGACGGCGGATTGAATGCAGATGAATCGCGACGGTGCATCGATTGTTTGCATTGTTCGCTAGTTACAGTGTCCGATGTGCGTGGCCCTCGTCGCGATGATCTCCGATGGACCAGAGGAGGCTCGATACAATTACCAACGCTATCCAGACAGGGACCAGATCGGACTGGATCGACTAGAGTCTCGTCGGGGTTTTTAGTCAAAGGATGCCTGATGATCGGGAATAAACGATTAGAAGTTGAACCGAACGTTTAATCCTTTCGTTACGGTGAAGATTACTATCTCGCGGATTATTCGTTTTTTAATCGATGAACGTTTAACGAATACCAAACTATGTACTAGTCTAGGAATACCAAAGTATAGGTTCTCGTAGTATAGAAACTTTTCAGTTAGCTCGAAGGTGAGTTTCAGTTAGCTCGAATTATATATTACTAGTCAATCGTGAAAGAAGCATATCTATAGATAATATGTCGTTGCCTGCGTGTGTTACAATTTCGAATAAATACTACCAATGGATGTCGAAATGAAATGATGCATTCAGTAGTTTAAGTTCGATGTACGACACAATGTAACGCAACGAGTTAGACGGCGATCATCAAATTTCACAAAGAATTAACGATTACTGTATTAACCCATTCGCTGCGGATTTTAATCAAATCTGATCCAAGTCTACTTCAATCTAAAACCTCGAATCAATTTCTACATCTATAAGTATTCAATGTTGCATTCATTGCGACACGTGCGGAATGTTACGTTTACAAATTGACCCGTTAAAAAAATAAAGATTGCTCATCACTGTTATAAACGATGCATCGCGCAACGATCCTTTGCGTTGGCGAATATTTCTTTCGGTTCGATTCGGGGCAAAAGTGGGAGGTCGAAGAATATTCCCGACACCTAGGGACTCGGGGTGTTGGTCTTTTTGGGGAGTTATCTGGCTGGAATCGCCGGTAAGGTTTCAGCAGCGCTTCTTTGCCTCCAAAGAGAAGAGGCTTCCCATCAGCTGCAGCTGTTTGCAGACACCTTTTTTTGCACGTGAAAACGATCCCGACTCCGGGGCCTCGAGATGAATCGATTTTGCGGCAACAAGGAGATTTCGAGCGGCTGGCGACCAATCGATGAATTTTCTCACCAAGAGAATGCGAGCCTCCGCAAGCGTTCGTCGATACCTGCCGAGGAATGCTGATCCATTCATCGCATCGCATCGGTAGAATCCGCTGAATCCTAATTCTGGAATAGTAGAATAGTGTGTTCGCTCGTGTGAAAACGAGTGTCTCGAATGGTCCGAGAGATGAAAGGAATGTAGTTTCCTACGAGATAAGCCTATCCACCTCCGGAGAGAAAAGGTTTAAAACACAGGAGAACACTTGTAATTCGAGAGAAGAGGACTTTTGACTCTTGTACCTCCACCATTTAACTGATTAAAGTTCTATCTTCTCAGCCCACTTTGCCGAACGCTTATCTCTAAATCTCGCAGACTTATCTCCGAATTATTCTGCCCGCCCGGAATTACGCCGCTTTTCCACGGATTCATTAGAAGAAATTACAGCCGGTAGTTACTCCGCTTTATGTACGCAGGTAATGCTCGATTTAATAACCCATCTAGGTAGCGGAAGGTTCGCTCCGCGATAAGAAACTAGAAGCTTGGAGCAATCATCGTTGTAGGTACCTGTTTCACGTGTTCCACGTTTATTACTCCCATTCGTGATTCTGAACCGTCGCGGCCTGCCACTCCGTGAACTATTTTGGGAGACACGCAAATTACCTCAAGGAAACGTTTCTGCCATTAGCAGTCAAATAGATTCTTGTTTTAACTTGCGAGCATCTAAAAATACCTTCTCTTTGACCTCTCGCCTTATCATTATTTTATTTCCTAGCTGTGCTAGCCTGCCATTAGCTGATCACTGCTTTCATGTTACGTCAAATACGAATCATTTGAATATTGTAGGCAATTTTTGTTTAATAGCCCTCAATCTTATGTACCTTTAATGAACCTTTAATACGCACACGTGAAAGCTTTGCGTTGCGGTCCAAACTAAAAATACCTCATTAAGGACTGCTATAATCTTCGTAACTCTTCATTTTTAGCACTAAATTTACGGAACTCGTCAATTTGATGAATCTCGAATTTTATCCTTAAAGTTGCAGAGGCCATAGATATTATTTTTTAACGGTTTATCATGACTTTGGTTGATGCAATGGTATAAATACATATCGCAATTCATTCCACCCCTTCTGTATTAACTTTTAGCATTTATAATATATAATTTATAATGTATATGATATAATATTATAAATTATACGTATACATAATTATATGATACTAATATTATAAATTATATGTGTACATAATTATATGATACTAATATTATAAATTATATGTACATATAATATTAATTTATATGTATATAATTTATATTTATAATGTGCATTTATAGTGCACAATACCTAAACCTATTTGTCAGGAATCCTACGAAGCGATACTATCAATGTCTGTAAATTTAGTGTTAATCATTACAGAAAATAAAAATGCCAATAATAGTATCTCATGTTTCTACTCCGTCCCACATTCCTACCTTTCCCTCTACTACGATCATTTTATACTCCATCAATAATCTTCACTATTTTTTACAATCCCACACGCGATCCGTATTATTTCCTCTTTTTATTTACCTCGATGCTCGTTTCTTTTTCCTCCGCTTTTTACTTTCTATGCGCCTGCTTTCCATATAAATGGATCCGAGAAGTTTATTTTAGATAGCGAAACAGCAGCCCTACAAACTACTTTCTCCGAACGTGCAGCCACCCAAACCTCTGTCGCCCTTACGTAAACCCACAGGAACCATTATCGGAGACAAGGTGACTTTTAAAGGTAGGCGCGTATCGCGAGCGGCAAACAGGATCTTGTAAATTAGAACAAACCTTGGCCGTATCTCAGCAAAGTGCGTGCATAGATCCTGCGAAAGGCTATCTTGCCGGGAGATTATTCGTGTACTAACCCCTGCACGATTCTACTCTTTAAATATTTTTCTTGCTTTCTATCTCGAAACATTGAATCACTCATCCTTATCGCATCGCGTGACTCGTGTCATCTATATTCCACGAATACTGCGTCCTTCTCACCAAAACTATGACCTATCCTAATCCCTTAACCTTCAGCAACTCAACTCATCCTCAATCTTAAATTGTTATCGAATTGTTGGCGAACTTTTTAACCCTTTGCGCTCGAAAGCTTTATCGAGAATTTTGCATTCTATCAACTTGGCAATTAAGAATCGAATATTCGATGTAAAAATTAGAATTACTTGCGTGCTATGGATACACGAAATATTACATTATTGTTTACACATCCACATATTAACGTAAATGTACATCTTCTAACCTTTTAATGAGCGATTCAGATTCCACGAGTAAGAGAAGTTCAACAAAACCGAATAATTATTTAGTTTCAAAGTACTTAATGGTCATATTAATTGCTCTAGAATACATTCTTTATTCGATATTAATTCGTCGCTTGCATCTATCAGGAATCACACCCTACTTTCGCGGAAAAATCATCGTACCTTGTTCGGCGAGCAAAACCGTATTAATATTAATATCAATTATAGTTGAATGGATATTTTTTCGTCTTTCGTTTGCTTCAAGCGTCAAGTGCTTCGCCTTTCGTCCACCTACGACTAATTTCAAAGTTACGTATATTTAAGGGTTTTGTCCCGTGTATTACTAAATAAATAAATAAAGGTGTCCATAGCAAAGTTGTTAATGAAACGCGAACGAACTTATTACCGGAACCTAATACATTCGAATAGCGTTGGCAAACGTGGTCGCCGTGTCGTGGATCACCGAGGGAGTCCATAAGAAAAGAGATCACGACCGGTAGAGAAGCAGAGGAACGCGAAGGGAGACAAAAATCTTCTCACGATCGTGACAGTTCGACCCTTCGATGGGTAGACAGGCTTCTGTTCGAGCCCTCCAAGCCTTCCCTTTAACCACGATGAGACACAACGTCTCTTTCCTTGTCCATCCGTGTTGTTCCATGCCTTCTCTGCACCAGCTTCGCTCTACGTACGACCATATTCGAGAAGGTAGGACGTTGCTCCCTGAAAGCGGCCAGGTTTCTCAGCCTTTAAGCCTCGTCCACATCCGCCACGGAATTGGCGATGTTCCAAAAATTTCGCGACTCTTCTCTTCTGTCCACTTCCGCGAATCTCTGCGTCTTCTATTTCTCGAATGAGTCTGGTGTACCATTAAGATCACATCGACCGCTAATTATCATGATACTTCTCTTCCCCTAATGCTTTCTACGTTTAACAAGCTTCTGCTCGCAAAGATACAATGGGCGCAGTGTTCTGGTTTGCAAAGATAAAAAAAGATCCTCTGTGAGTGTAGTATCTTCTGGTGGTATCGAGAAAAAGGGTGATAATTAATCAATTTGCTCCCGACCGGCGTGATTCTCCTTTAGCCAGTCAGGCATCCATCTTCGGTGAAATGAGTTCAAATTACACAGACATTAAACAAACGCGCGATCCGGTTCGTGCTCGTGACTGGCAGCCTCACTGCCTGCCCTTTTTCTCCTCTCTCTCGAAAATTAAGAACCTGTTATTTTCACGGTTACGTCTGCGACTTGCATTCCACCCTTTCTACCTTTTGGGTTCATCCTGGGGACAGAGGGAGGAACCGGAATTTAGGAATGGCTTCCTAGTCCATATTTTTTAAGGGAGACGTTGTTGAAACGGAAACACCTTGCGGGTGGGTGAAGATAAAGATACAAAAACTTTCAGATTCGTAGGCTAAAATGGGCAACATTGAGATTCCGTAAGCAAAAAGGAAAGGATTGGGAATTGGAACTGACCAATTTTAGCTTTGTGGCTGTGTGGTATAGTCGTCGGTCCTTTTAACTCTTTGCGGTCGAAGTGTGGGATAATTTTAGTGAAGAGTTTTTACCATTTTTGCCTTAGATTAGGAAAAATGTTGCTTTTTACAGGAACGCAGTAATCCATGTAGTTGGATTACTTTGTGACTTCGTGTAACCTGTAGAAGACTGGCAAATGACGTAGTATAAACGAGTAGATTTGTTCTAAACATTAGTATGTTTACGCGAGCCTTTCAGAAGCCGAACTGATTAACTCCACCTTTTTCTACATATTTGAATTTTATTACTCAGGTATGATAAAAATTATGGTATGGGTACATCATTAACGTTGAACTTTCCACAAATGAATTTCTTTCATGTTAGGTACTTATGAGTTTTTCTTCTGGATGATTCATATGTAAAGTATACCTGATGCAAATTGATTGAAGCTCAAACTACTATAGTGACTAGACTGTGAGTTTTTATGCATGATGAAAATTTTACAAATGCACTTAAAGACATAGAACCTTGATGGAGATTTGTTAACGCATCTATATTTTAATTCGTATAATTTATAAAATATCGATGTTAATTTATAGACGTGACTACTTATTAAATAAGTTTTGTCAACAAAAATAATGTTTCAATTCACCTTTGATCCTAGAACATCGAAATTTATTAAACTATAGTTTCGATTCGTAAATTGTTATGCACGTTGTAGTATTTAATTAAATAGGTTAAAGTAATAATAAAGGAATGAAAATAAAGATGCATCGATGCACGTGTAACTAAATACACGTGAAACACTACACGTGAAATAATTCACGGGTACACGAGTACTTAATATGACACGTATTGAAGTACGTCTACGTGAAACAAGAATCTCTTCTTTCCGGTCCTCCATGGCAAAGAAGCAAAATGGAAAAATGGCTAATTTAAAAAACATATAGTGTTAATCGTGGTTTTTAACGGCGCTGATTGCAACAATGAAGACAAATTTTGAAAAGTTAAAAGGCAATTAAGGCACCATTACCCGAGACCACTATAATAGCTTTCCGGCCATTACATTAAAAATTAAGTATAATTGAAGACCTTTCTGGAAAAGGCGTTCAAAAATTTATAAGACTTTTCTCGATAAATTGTTTTCACTTAATCCTCATAATCCCATAATCAATGTTCGACAAACGCGAGACCTGTGCCAGAACTACTACGACCGTAAGGAATTAACCCTTTCTCGAGACTTTATGTTGCAATCCACGAATTTTTGGGTCTTTTAATGGACGCCAAATGGGGATTAAGTGAGACAGATGCGTTTCACTGATCGCGAAAGGGTTAATCTCGCCCTAACGATCGCCGCTTTCTCCGGCTTTCTTCCATTTCCACTATAATAGTTAGTTCTGATCTACTTTGCACTGGTCCTAGGAATAATTACGAGGCATGAACGGCGTCGATCACCGGTACACCGAATGGCCACAGAGAGAAAGAGAACTGGTTTCGTTATCGTGGTCTGTTGTGTCCCTGACCAGAATACCAGGGCTGGCAGGCCGGGCGACAAATTTTCTTCGCTATCTTCGCAAGAGGATCTTGTCACGCGCGCATACGTTAGCCGGCCTCACCTTTAGGCCGCGTTCGCGACCCCACGTTGTCTGACGGGCGTGAAACTAGACCTGAATTTGCCGATGCTAATTAGGTCCGAGAAACTAGTCCGTGATCGTTTCTCGCGTTGCTCACGAGCCTCGGCGCAGCGTGCATCTTGCCCGCCGATAGTACCAAACTATCATTGCTGCATAAAGTTCGAAACTAGGAGTATCAGTTGCACTCGCACCACAGACGAGGTACAGGACAGATCTATCTTAAGTCTTACGGGACTTCGTCTGACACGGTTTGAAATATCAATAACTTAAAAAATTAGAGCTTTCGGAAGAATATCTATTTCGTTTTATTAGCTGACAAAGAATGTAAACACTTCTGAAGTATCTTAATGTACAACATTGTAAAAGCAAACGCAGAAGTTGCACATTTTAGTCTGTTGAAAAGGTAGAAATGAAAATAGTAAAATAGTAATGTGACAGACAAATACATTGGATAATTGGTCTATTCTGTACCTGGTCTGTGTTTGTACAATTTCACCGAGCAAAGATAAAGGGGGGCAGTAGTGAGAGTGGAAATGAAAAATTCTAGCAGAACAAAAAATTTCCTTAGAACTTTGTCGAGAAACGATGGGAAAGTTGTCACAAATGGATCGAAATCACCATAATCATATTGTGCATCATCTTCGTTCTCTTCATTTTAACTTCGTCTAGCTTTGACAATGTTATTATATATAGGATTTTAAAATACTGAACACAAACTAAACCCTTATCACAACTAGTGCGTGAAGAAAATCTAACTATAAGCACATGGTGAGTCTAGTTACTGGGCCAGGCTATATCTCTGTTCCTATTGAAGATAGAAAAAAATGGTAGAGGACAATTTTGTATTGTTCAACAAGCTCTATCATCTTGTACCGCAATTTTTTCGAGATTGCCACGGTGCAGTTGCAATGTGCAATTGCACTTGTCTTTTAAATGGGACTCTACAATTACTTTTATGTATCTCGATTCTTCGATATTAAGATATAATATCGAAAAAAGTGAATACTTTTCAAGACATTCGACTATTTATTAATATTTACAGCGAACGTTTAAATGTTCCACTGTCAACATTTTAGTAAATCTACTTCCCGTTGCTAGAGTTTTGAATAATAAAGAGGCCATCGAGAGCAAAGGGTTAAGTAATCGATGGAGAAACAAAATGAAGCACCTTAACTAAACCCACATATCCTAGGGACTCCATATAGAAGCATACAAATATACCGATGCCTCAGGTGGAACCTTCTCCGTCTTCTCTACGTTTATTTACTCGAATGAACGCACTGGAAGTTTCACTTTGCCCAGTTAAGCTATATCTCGATAAATTTCCCCTGTTATTCGATTCTCCGTTCTCGAGGTTGTACTCGAAGGTCGGATTTCACAAAAGCATCGCGGCCAGAAAGACCCACGCGACGACCTTCGCTCCTCCGCAATCAATTCCGTGTCTTTATTAAAGGCGCGCGATTCGCGGCATTACGCGACAGCAGGAAGTAAATGCGAGGCGTAGCCAAGGCAACAATGTTGCCTCGATTATTACACTTGGTTAATAACTTTGGGTGAATTATGCGTTTGCGGTAACATCATTATATTACTTTCTTTTTTTTTTTTTTTTTTGGTTGAACTTGTTCATCGAAACATGAAGTTGGAGTACTATGGCAGAGCCAAATTTTTAGACACTTTTGGAATTCAATTTGACAGAATTCAAATATCCTGATATAAGTACATCTCGAATCGTTAGTAACAATAGAGAATCGAATAGAGATTGCAATCGGTTCCTCTTGAATCGTGAACGGCGAAATTTGACGAAGCGAAAAGGGAAAATAAAATGAAATAAAAGCATTTGTATATAATACTATAAATAGCTTTGAACACTTTTGAATTATTTTTCTGGAATTCTCGTTTCAAAGCATATTTTACTTCGAATGTACTGTGATTTATAAAAATAGCAAGTGGTTGAAATACAAAGTTTAGAGAGATGAGCATAGTGATATTAACCACTTGCGTTGGAATAACATATTACATACGTCTATTAGTAATTATTAATCTACCAAAAACCGTGAAATTTCAAAAACTAATAAAAAGTGAATTGAGAATCGTCACGAGTACGTTTTACGCATTAACTCTAAAAATTGGCTCGACATTTTTTTAAAAATAATTTCAAGTATCAAATCGTTGCAACTTGCTAAAGATGGGTTTATCCATATCTACTCGCTAAATAATTGCCAGCGCAAGTTGTTAAAGACGAAGAATACGACAATGATTCGATCGACGATGAATTTTTGGATTAGTCAACACTGGAAGAAGCAGCTGTTCATTCAAGAAAATTTCTTCGATCGCATCGAGTTGCAAGAATGAGGAACAGATGAAAGTTAAAGATCCAACATGATACAAATTCATATTGTAAAATGAAAACAACCAATGCCTATAACCAGATTAGATACAACGAAAGAACACAACTTGTTTGAAGATCGAAAACGGTACAAATTCATCTTGAAACGTGGTCCACTTTTGAAGATGAACACAGTCAACGTTCGAGGCTGAATTCTTAAGATCTCGAGATCTTATGATATAGTCTATTCCTCTTATATTGCAGTTGGCTTCTTTTCGGTTACAGTAGGTCTTTTAGATGAGTTAGATCGAAGTATAAAGATACGAGATACGCCGTCGAGATTACGCTTGCGATCTTCAATGGCCTTGGATGTCCTTGCGCTACGGGGCAACGAACTTCTCTCAAAAGTGGCTTTCATCCTGCGCGATAAAAAACGGGGAATTCCATTTGTAGAAATGCTGAAACTGGCCCTGAGATCTCTTTAATGCCACCACGTACGAAGTAATCTCTGCCGCGACATTCTTCTCCGAATTCGAGGATGTTTAAAGCTACCGCAAGGTTTTGCAAGGTCCACATAAGTAAATCGGATGCTTTCGGAAGTCGAAATTATTTAGCGCTCGGGCAATAAAATCGGTTGAAGTTCCTTAGAAGAATCGTTGGGGGGTGAAGAGGCTTTTTCTCCGATGTATAGAAGGGTTTCGACAGCATCTTTACACGCTGTTTTTTCACTTTACGCCGCCCTTTGGCCGCCGTCGGGTATAATGATAAGGCCACACACGAGAGCCAGGTATAGAATAGATTCAGCGTAGGATAAAGGACTCGGAATCGACGCTCCAAGTGTTGAAAGTGAGAACGAGGGGAAACATTCGGTAGAACACACCTTACACGAACCTGTTCAGCGAAGAATCCCAGCCGCGCATAGTCCAACGATCATCAAACAAACTGCATCTCGACCACGCTACACGCGCAGTTGCAAGACTCGATGCATTTTCAGCGCAACAGAGAATCGCTTCTGCATTCATTCGGTAGCGGAAGAAGTTCGCCGCGGATTTGTACGAGAAAATTGAAACGCACTAAAGTTCCTTCGAATGCAGTTTAACGATATAAAAGTGGACAAAATCTTTTAACCCTACTTCGACGATTTCGAAACTTTACAATAGCTCACAGTTTACTTTTCTCATTAAACCCTTTGCACTCGAGGACTCCGATACGAAACCATTTTTAATTGTTTACCAACTCGAGAAATCCGCTACGGACCCATTACTATTTACGTGTAAAAGTCCACAAAGGCTGCGGTGCTTTAGAAATAGATTTTATACGCTCAATGTGCGAGAAAAGATAAAAGAAACAAGTTTTAGGAACAAATAAACCGCGTCTCATATTAGGAATCCAGTTTTTCAGTCTCTAATTTGCATAATTTTATTGCAAAGAAACTGATTTTTTTTAAATGTATTTTCCTCTAAGTTTTAAAAGAGTACACATGCTAGTTTCAATAGAAGTGTCCTTAGTCGAAAGTTACGACTTTTAAATAAAATGGGTCTCACCCATATTAGGTAACTTTACCCTAACGACAAAAATAGATAGATATTGCTTTTCCAAGGGATTACAGGTGGATTCTGTTTCTTTACATATTTACAGTTTTTACTACTTACTAATACCTCCTAATAGTAGCTTAATCTACCCTATAACTCTCTTATATAAAACTGTACAATGCATAAACTATACGATATAAAAATATAAAAATATAAACTATATATAATCCATAACATAAATCATAAATTATAAAAAATATATATATATATATATGTCTACTTCTACAATCTTACATACACCCATTCCAATGCCTAACACCATTGCTTCGAACTCTCTTTGACTCCGTACCATATCCTCTCTTCTAACGAAAAAAGTAAAAGGGCAGAATTTGTGCAGCAACTGTCTGCATGCTTATTCCGAGGCCTGATACCTGAACGGAATACATCAGATAGATCACGGAATCGGGCACCAGGTTTCCGTGATCCACGTCCCACAGATTTCTCCGTGTTCCGCAGATCTATGCAAATCGAACACGAAGCTACGACAGCCGTGTTATACTTATTAGCAAGGTTTGTAGCACCTGGATCCCGCTCACGGATTCTCGGAAAAGATATCACGCGACCACGCCGTGTACTTCTATTCCGATTCTCGTTTGGCGTGCAACGAAACGCTTTCATACGTGAAAAAACTACAGATCGTGACTGTAACTACTACGATCCGTAAGTACGGGCCTTTTAAAAGGGTTTCATCAAACGTCACGAGAGGAGGAGATACCGACAAATTGCATCGTAATTAAATTTTTCCACGTTCCTTCTTCTTCTGCACTCGCGTTTCGGCGAATTCCTCTGCGCAATCGTGTATTTTCTTTTCATCTACCGCTAAAGGAGATACTTTCGATGATTAGCGCCTTGCTTGTACATCTCGTGTTTTGCTACATCGTGTTCTTTGAAAGTCGAACGAAACTTGAAAAATCGGGTAGGCGAGAGTGGCTTGGTTTTGCAGTTTGCTTTGTAGTACGATTATTCGATAGCTTCGATCATTCCGAGTGATTTGAGTTACAAGTAGGTAAAAGTGGAGCAAAGCGAAACACGGTGAAGCGAAGTGAAATGCATATCGTACTGTGAATGTTACCAGTAACATTGTTAGAGGATATTCTATTAGCCGGCGGAAAAAATTCCTGCGGATTCGTGTTACGATGTTATTATTATTATTAACAACGGACCACATCACTGGAGGTTATAGATTAACGGCGGCAACCGAATATACTACTAGACATAACACGGTTGGCAAAATACTACACCAGACAAAAGCGAAAACACTGAAATTACACGCAAAGAACGTACCGTACTATAAATACACACCACAGCCAACAATAGAAAATGAAAATTACAAAATATATTTGGATAGAACGTTATACACAGACCGGAGACAACACTCCAAGATAAGAAACAGAAAATCACTTATCTCGTAGACATCGCTGTCCCAAACGATACAAACATAGCAGCAAAATACAAAGAAAAAATTGAGGAATACCAAAATTAAAAAATTGAAGTACAACGCATATTGCAACAGAAAAAAAGTTATCGTAATATCATTCATAATTTGAGTTACGGGAATCACACCGCATACATTTTCCAACCATTTAACTGAATTGATCTTGCCACAGATCACACGCGAAAAAATTCAAAAAGCCGTAATACTTCAAGCATGCAATAAAGTTCGCGAGTTTCTAGATCGTAACGAGCAATAGACACCCTGAATACACTTGGCACGTAGCCCGTTTATTTGAGACATCCCAGTACAGATCAGACTATTGGAGAAAAGAAGAAAATAGTAATAATAATATCGCCATACTCTGCGCGAAATTAGAATGAAATAGAAAGAGGAAGAATCAAAGCTTTATGCTTAATAATTCTTCGTAAAATTCTAAAATATCGGGGGCCCAGTACCGAGAACTAAAACAAAAGGGAACATTCTTAGGACTGTGAAATTTCTTATAGACAATCGTGAAATCTTGTGGGCCGCACACACAGGTAGAGGGCGGATGCATCCCTTATCCGAGAGCCGTTTTCTACCGTATAATTTACGTAGGCTCGCATAGGTGTGCTTAAAACTCAATTTACCGATATCAGATTTTCGCACGGAGCAGCGCAGCGTGGCGACTGGTGTGTGAAGGCCAGGAAATGGCCGTACGAGAAATCGTGCGAGAAACACGAGTTCTCTCTTCTGTTCAATAGAGATCTTCCGCGATCTTCGAGAACGGTTATTACGAAACGTCAGGTAGACATGGGTTTTTGCGAAATTAATGGCAACGAGATCATACGGTGAAGTCTAACACTCGGAGAGCTAGAACCATTAATACGGAACACGCTTATGGTTAATACTAGAAAGACGGGTGAAAAGGACTCGCTATTATTAAATTGCGGAAAATTGTTTCTGTTAAGAGCGAGTGCAATAGCTTGAAACTGTTTGATTTTTAATTTCGTTCCTCTTTCGTTATAACGCTTAAAAATTAAAAAGAATTCTCAATGCGTGGCTGAAGGAAATTTTTATTAACCCTTTCGCTGCGAAGGCGAAAAAAAATAAAGGGCAATGATTTGTTAAAAATATACGTACAACTTTTTTACAACTAACAGTTGCTGGTGTTTCTATTATCATTCGTGTATATTGTTTCATAATTGTTCATAGTATTCGAATATTTATACTCATACCATTTCCATATTAGTAAAAATTGTCCTCATCTACGCATTTGGAAAGTTGTCAATTTTTTAAGTGCCGTTGCGAAAGCGTTAATATGAAAACAGTGCGAGTATAGATATTCGGATATTCAGTACCAATAATTATAGCGTAATATATACGAATGATAAAGAATATAGTATTAAATTATATAAAAGATATACATTTCTTTTGACACATTTTGAATAGTGTGTTATATGTAAACTCGTTTACTTAATGCTTTTCTATGTTGTACCATTTTTCACACTAAGGAATTCCTCGTATCGTTAATAAATAAATAAATACATACGTAAACTTTTAGCAAACGGTGGCCCATTTTTTTTAGAACGTATATATTATGTATACATAAATATTGTATAAATAAAATATATTGAAAACATAATTTCACGAATATCCACGTATGTCTATTAAAGTACGCGAAACTTATTCTTATAATTATAGTTGTACTTTGTTATACCTTCTGCAACATTTGCGATGTTCCATAATTTGTTTACAATAAATAAAATAATATCTTCCACTCTTTTAAAAGCACTTTTATTCGTGCACTCAATAATCCCCCTTTTGTGGAAATCTATTTTACTCGCGGTTTAACATTTTACGAATTATCGCAGCATTTTTATCGTACTAAGATGCGTCCTAAATGGTATGAATACTTAAAATTTGGAATATGTAAGTAGACTTTCATGGCTGACCGTAAAGAAGATTCCGAGACGAGGAACTATGTTCTGTTAGCGGAACTCACGTTCCTGAGACCTGTTCGATTGTTCGCTGCGATATTTTCGCATCGAGCCAAGGAACATCTAAACCATCCACCCTTACGCAGTCCTAGCAATAAAACAAATCCCCTTATACGCTTGTAAGTTCGC
Organism: Eucera pruinosa; assembly: GCA_028830335.1. Taxonomy (NCBI): domain Eukaryota; kingdom Metazoa; phylum Arthropoda; class Insecta; order Hymenoptera; family Apidae; genus Eucera; species Eucera pruinosa. The sequence continues at coordinate 9,251,978 of JAMYCR010000015.1, read as the reverse complement.
ACGGTTCCGGGATGTCGTATATGGCAATCGAATAGGTTATTCCGTGAATCTCGGATACAAGGTTCGAAGGTGGAGAAGCGAGGGGGGGAAGACACGAAGCCGCGATGACTTGAAGAGATGCTGGTAAACGATATATCGCGTTGTTCGACTCGCGTTCCTCGCGTCCGCTGTCTCATAATTCCCTTGCATCGTGCACGTTCGCAATTCTCTAAGCCTGTACGGATACTTCTATAAACTTGAATGCTTCACTGTCTCGTAAACATCATTTCACTGTCTCCGATACGTTACAAAATTTCTAAACTAGACAGGAGGAGGGTTCCGATGCATAGACGGAGTATTTTAATTTCACGGGAAAGTTAAACTATTATGTGACAAGCTACACACAGAGAGAGAGAGAGAGAGAGACATAGAGGACAGGCAAAAGAGCCACGTCCAGATCTCTATAGTTTATCCCCGGTGCTATTCAATTCCCGTAACATGCACGCGTTGCTATGCATTCTGAAAGGAGAAACTGAACACACGGATACAAGTTAGAGATTCGTTGGTATCGCGCACGAGAGTACGCTCGTGAGGATCCTGGAGTAGTCGTTATCAGGATGCCCAGGTTGCTGCTGTTACTCTGTTCCTCACCCAGTACTCTCCCCATTCACCTGAATATCTCACAACCATCTACATAGATACGTGATCTAACGTTAAAGAGGAAGGGACAGAGAGAACACTGCATACCCGCTACCGGCCAAAAGTTGGGAATTAATTTATAAGTTGCATTCCCTTATTAACCCTTTCGCTACGGCACTCTAACGTCAAAAAGCATTTCAGTGGAAATATGGGGGATGGTTTCTATTATTACAGAAGCAGTACGAGTATAAGTATTTGCATATTTCGCATAATTAGTTATGGTAGAGCAAGTATAAATACTGTAAGTATAAATATATAGTATAAATATAAATTTATATAAATACAAATATATAGTATAAATATAAATTTATATAAATATAAATTATAGTATAAATATAAATTTATATAAATACAAATATATAGTATAAATATAAATTTATATAAATACAAATATATAGTATAAATATAAATTTATATAAATATAAATTATAGTATAAATATAAATTTATATAAATATAAATTATAGTATAAATATAAATTTATATAAATATAAATTATAGTATAAATATAAATTTTAGAATAAATATATAACTATAAATATATTATAAATATATTATAAATTACAATAGAAATAACGTTGTGTTACGGAAAACAAATACGTGTATATATTTAGCAAACTATTGCCTAATTTTTGGGGGCGTATATACATATATTGTACGTCCTTCGTAGCGAAAGGGTTAATTAAAAAATAATATTGCAAGTATCGGTAACAATTTCCTTTGCATTCACCATTTTTTGAGTGCAGAGTTTTCTAACCTAACGCACTTCTAAATTTCTCGTTTTGGTAGCTTTTGTGTTGCTTGAAATGCGTAGCGATTCCAAGCTCTTGGCTAGTAGTATGAACAGTGTTTAAGTCATCCATTAGCACCAAAAAGTTTCGAAGCACTACGACTCTCAAAGAATAGGCTGATAAGAAAATAAGTAGAATGTTCATTTGTAGGTTGTTTTAGATAATACGTTATTACAGAAAGGAACTACGGTACAATGAATTTAATTGTAGCATTAATCGTGTGTATTATTTGCTGTTAATCCTCTATAACCGTAAATTTGCATACTTTTAAGAACAAGAATTACAAATGGTTACAGGTCCTCAGATTGTACATGAAAAGTAACAATTGATAATATAATAACTACAATGAATAGACTGCTTCGTATCAGTATAATGATATAGCAAGTAAATAATTAAAAATTTACTAAAGCATAGCAATATGATTACGTCACTTGTAAATCACATAGAGAATTCACCTGAATCACTCGTGTTAAATATATAAAATATGTGAATTAATATATATTCATTTGAATGTCTAAAAAATCATTTGAATAAAAATGCGAACAAAAGGGGTGCACATAATAAATGACAATTCATCTGCAAACTTCTAAGGATTTTGAAATTAGGTTACATTCGATCCATAAGCCGAAGAATAATTTAAGCGTTGGGGAGTTAAAAATATAAGCATTAATTACGTATACGTAATGCCACAATAAAATTTGTACCCCATTTGTTTCAAGCTTCGCGCCAATGGCCTTATTCTAGAATCTTTTGCTGGTCGCGTGCTTAACACCGCTGCAGGATATTAAAAAAAAAGATGCGAGGTTGGATGGTAATTAACTTCCAATATTAGTGAACGAATATTCGCCTGAGTTCGTTAACGAACTTCAAGCTGAAATGGCCCCTAAACCACAGATGCTAATAGCACGCGAACTTCACGGATAGCCGCTTGTTGAAGTACTAACCCGTGCTTCGCGTACCTTAACTTCGCTAATGCGAGAAGTTCATTCGCCGACCTCCGTTCGTAGTTAAAAGCAAGTACCAATAAAGAAAGGAATTTACAGTGGAGAGGTTTTCGGTGGCAATCAAAACTTCGAGCTTTCACGCGAACGATCAAAAAGGGGGCAATCAACCCTTACAGGCAATGGGGTGTTCGCATCTCTGTTCCAACACACACACAAAGAGAGAGAGAGAGAGAACGAGAGAAAGAGAACGAGAGGGAGAGAGAGAACGAGAGAGAGAGAGAGAGAGAGGCACACACACACGATGCGTAACGTAGGTTCTCCAAGTTCGCGCAGGTGAGATTATCTAAATTTAAATCACGCGAAGCAGACCAGCGTGGAGAAGCATTGTTCGAGGCTGTGTTGCTCGAGAGGACGCGCCGCCAGTTTTTCGAGTGCTCGTGTGGGACACGCGGTGGATGTTGAAGAGGGAAACGAGGAGCGGGGATGAGAGAATGTAGAGAGAGAGAAAGGGTGAATAGGAGAGAAGGTCGAAGACAAGCCGGACGAGGCACCCACACGAGGGTCGCACACATCGCGAGCACAAAAGGGCCCCCACGATGCAGGTGCAGCTCTGTGGATCGGTGCATTCATTGGGCTTTTGCGACCCTCTCTTCGTCGTCAAAAGGCGCGCGACGCTCGCTGCGATTGGGTGAAAACGAATGACACCTTAAGCACCCGGAACGACCGCAGCCTTTTCGAACAAGGGACGTGATTTTCTCGGATTATGCGAGAATAAAGGCGGAAAGCGCGACAAGAGGATATAAACTTCGCGGTGTTCTCGGGAAACGCGCGAACGCGTGTAACATCGCTGGGGAATATTATTAATTGTTACTGCGGATGCCCGAGAATCGGTAAATTCTAGGTTTTATCATTTTAAGGTGGCAAAGGTAAGGAGACATTTGGGAAAACTTTACATTTTGAACGTTTATCAAACTATTTGGGTTAACGATGGGATTTAATAACAGCTATTGGTAGAAGTTCGTTTTGTCTGACTGTGATTGCGCTATTCTCCTTACTTCTCACGTTTACACTTCTTCGATTCGCACTGAAATGATGAACGAATATTATTGTTTGTATGAACATTATGAAAATTTCAAATACATTGAATATTATGAAGAAATATTTAGAAATATAATACCAAATAAAATCTAATCTTTATTATTGTTTTTCCTCAATTTTTAATTATTCTTTCATATAATACTTCACTTTCTTCATTTCATTCATACATTTATATATGAACTAGGATATATAAACAAAAAATGTGTAAAAAATGGAGCTGCCTCCTTGTTACTTAAACTCCCCTAAGGAAAACAGGATGAGATCGAATCGAATGGAATTTCGAATACCGCGGCGGGGTTAATAAACTTTTGTCCTTCCGGCTCGAACCACGGTCGCTCTAGGATTAATCCTAAATTTGATAGAGGTAGAGCAGCGCGATTCTATCAGGCGAAGCACCCACTCGGATGCCAGGAAATGTCAGGCACAGAAATCTACGTGGGAGTCGAAGCAAGCAATTGCCTTGGCCGCTGCAGGTGCAGCTGCGCCACGAAGGCGTTCTTACCCTCGATACTTGTTAACGTTTGTTTGTAAATGCATCTCGCAATGCAAACTCCGGCGATCCTATTTGCAGCCGTCTCGTTAAGGATTGAACAATCGAATATAAACGAGGAAGACGTGGCAGAGATGTTTGCGATGCAACGGACGCGCTTGCACCGGTAATAAGACAAATCGGCTCCTATTATTTGCATAATCATGATAACTGCGTAATGACCGTATCAGCACCAGACATAGGTCCCATAAATGTTGCCGGGAACGTTCCCTATGATTAATGCCCGGCTAAAGTAGCGTTTATTAAATACAATCTAGGAGAAAGAGGCAATTGCACCTCAATGCGGCGCTTTCCGATGAATTTATCCGGGCACAGAGAGGAGGAAACTTTAAATTCCGTGGAAGATGATTCCCCGGAGCAAGAGGAGAGTATTTGTCGAGAGTATATGAAACAGGGTAAATAGCCCGAGGCTGGAACAGCCTGGTTTCAAGCTTCGTACGATCGATGCGAGGATTCTTAACCCTTTGCGCTCCTAAGATGGATTCTCACTCGACATTTTTAACTCTGAATTTATATGGCGTTGTAGTGTATAATTATAATCAGGGGTGAGTTTGAATTTTTTCCATCGTAAATTATATCGTTATTATATATTCTATATATTGTTATATTCTATTATTCTATATATTCTATATATTATTATATTCTATTATTCTATATGTTCTATATATTATTATATTCTATTATTCTATATGTTCTCTATATTATTATATTCTATTATTCTATATATTCTATATATTCTATATATTATTATATTTTATTCTAATTATTCTATCTCTATATTACATTCTACACATTCTTATTATTTATTATATAATTATATATTCCGCAACTCGAGTTTTTCCGTTTTGCAAAATTTTAGTTGGAATAACAGAGCATGTAAAAAAATATTTCTTCAATTCGTGATGATCAATTAAAGAGTTCAAGTAACAAGGTTAACCCTTGTCAAGCTTAAAAACTTCTTTATTCGTGACATTCACAGCTTCGTAATTTAACTGGATCCAATCCTTTCATATACGTATCGCCATCAGCCGATTATTCTTACAAACAATTGCAAGTCCCAAAGCGATCGTAATAAGCGGATTCCACGGTACGTAAAAAAAAAAATTCGCAGTCTATAAATCACGTAGCAAGTTGAAACCGTCCCATCGAACAGAGCGCTTCTGCATTGCACTGTTCCGCCCCGAAAGGGTTAAAATGCACCCTTACTAGGTGCATGCGATGCACCATTAAATCGTCCGCGACGACGTTTAAGAATCGGAGAAACGGCCCGACACGCGAATCGACGGGGCGGTGTACGAAAATGGGGTTAATACCCCGGGCGCACGAAACGGCCGGCCGAAATAATTGGTGAAGACCTATTAGCGATTTGGTTCATCGCGATGCGGCGAATACGGCTACGTGTAAGTGAGCCTTGCTAATTTCGCTGGTACTGTTCGCTAATTCGGTCGAGCCGGACACGTCGCGACGGGGTTTCGTGACGGGACTCCGAAACGACGACAACGACACAACCTCGAATCTTCTTCTGGTGTGCGGAGGAGCTTTGACCTGCTTCTATCAGGTTTATGAACTGCGTTGGTCGCGGCTAATCGGATTTCGAGCGCGCTGGCCAGCTTTTGTACAGTTTCTTCCCAGAGATTTCTCTGTGAGCTTGATTTTTAACGACTGAACCAGCAGTACGTTATTAAAAATTTGCTGAAGGAAATATAGATAGGATATTCGCGGTGCGGTACCTTTTTAGCGTGCTCGTTAAGGCTTAGGTTAATTCTGTGGCAATTAAGCTTGATATAGATCAGCCATTTTTTTGACGCACGATCGTACATATACTTTGTTTCATTTTTCTTGGAATATTTAACCCTTTGAATACTGTTGGCGCTTATAGGCGCTCATTTCACATATCTGGAAACTAATGGTTAGCAACAATAGACTCTCAGCAAATGCTATCAGAATTATTGCAAAGTTGCTTGCTCTTATTAAACATAAACGAGTTTTGACTCAAAATGTGTTGACGATTTCGGTATAATTATTTAACCCTTTGCAGACGAGTGTCTTCAAATAACTGCCCAAACCTTTTCGATTTTTTGGATAAATGTCGATTTTGAAAACAAGAAATTTGAATTAATGGCACCAATAAGCACTTTTGATAATACGTATGCGAAAATTCGTTAAGTGTTATTAAATTCTATCCGTAATGAACTCATAATTGAGTGGAAATTTGTTAAGCGTTACGTTTTTCTCGTCCGCAAAGGGTTGAAAAATGCATATTGACGAAAAATTTCCTTGATCACAGCATCGGACGTCGGTAGCCAAAGGGTTAATAAATTGTAGATATTTTCATTGAACGGAAATAATGTCACGATTAGCGTCGCTTTTCAATAATAATAATAATTGTAAATAATGAAGACGGATATACTAGCAGATATGTTTCTTTTTCTCATCGTAAATGAGCATTGTGTTGAGAGGACATAATTACAAAATTGCAGGAAGAGCTGTAGAAGATTCCACAATTGGCTTATGAAATAGCATTCATAAGTTGGAAGAAACGATTCGATATATTCGTGCAGAAGGATCAAATTTTGAAGGCGATAAATTGTAAATAACATTAACCACTTGAATAAACGATACACCGTGGCTCAAATTAAAACATGAACACTTATATTTTTGTGTAGTTATTACAACGCAATATTTTGCACAAACTAAATATTACATTGTATTGTATTGAAACATGTTGGATCCTGTTCTGGTCCTCAGGCCAAAATATACAAAACTTGCGTGGCAGTGAACGTGTTACGAATATTATTATTCAACATTGAGTTCGTAAACGATAAATCTATTTAATTGGTGCTCACATTAACCCCTTGCCCAACAGAATATTTCAGTAGCTATACTTATTAACGAAAGCTAGTACTTTAACACTGTGCCAGATACGAAACACTAAAATATTATAAAACACAAAATTCCAAAGAAAATTGAAGGTGGTAAATTAAACTTTACTATTGATATCGCGATTATTTTTCATTCGTTTTGTCTATAATTCGCTATAATCTCTTCTGTCTGTAATCTCGTGGTTCTAATTCGCATACGATACCGTATCATTTATACATGATAAACGTTGCTGCGAACTTTCCGAGCAACCGAATAGAATAAGGCGAAGCAAAAAGTGGGTCAATTGGAGCACGGCCGATGGCGCGGGATTACCTGTTGCTTCTCGAAGCCGGAAAGCTTGCCCCGTTGCGCGGAGACGTGATTATAGAAAAAAGCGGGACGCGGGTGAAAATGCAAAAATAATGGCCGGGCGACCCTCGATGTTGTTGGAACGTAAAAAGCTGGGACATAGTCGGCCGGGTTCGGTCGATCGGTCTGTCCGACAAAGCGGGACAAAAGGACGAGGCAGAGAAACCGTGATATCCTGGCGCCAGTCGCGGCTCCAGTTCTCTTCTCTTCGCACGAACAAAACGAATATGGGGAGAGGTTGCAGTGGTCGATGCAGTGGATATACAAGATCCTGTTGGCAGGAATATGGGCCAGGCGAAGCGACGAATTCATGAAAAGGATGTATCGAGGCAGCGGACCGCGTCCAATCGAGGACGACGTCCAAGCTTGTTCCTTCACGTACGTTTTTGCGGAACGAATGCTGGATCGGTGAAGTATCGCGAACCGAAATGTCCAGATGGAAGAGGATATCGTTATTGCTCGGTAATGGAAGCCTAGAACCTTTTTGTACGAGAGAATGCGATGGTTTGGAAATGGAGAAGGCGAGGGGATGAGGATACTAAATAGAAAGAAGGTTCTTGGTCGTGAGACAGTGGAAGAAGGGTAGAAATAATTGAAAATGCGAATAACTTTGGGTTACGGTTAGAAGGTAATGTTGATAGTTTAATTGCAAACGGAATATAGGTAATTATTGTTAAACTGTGGATATTTGTGCAAATTCATACTTTTATGAGTAAAGATAAAGAAATGGAATTTAAATAGGGAGTTGATTCACAATTTAACTTTGAGTTACTGTTGCAAAGTGAAGCTAATAATTAAATTATAAAGGGAATATAGGTAATTATTGTTAAACTGTGGATATTTGTGCAAATTCACACTTTTATGAGTAAAGATAAAGAAATGGGATTTAAATAGGGGGTTGATTCAGAATTTAACTTTGAGTTACTGTTGCAAAGTGAAGCTAATAATTAAATTATAAAGGGAATATAGGTAATTATTGTTAAACTGTGGATATTTGTGCAAATTCACACTTTTATGAGTAAAGATAAAGAAATGGGATTTAAATAGGGGGTTGATTCAGAATTTAACTTTGAGTTACTGTTGCAAAGTGAAGCTAATAATTAAATTATAAAGGGAATATAGGTAATTATTATTAAATTGTGGATATTTGTGCAAATTCATACGGGTTATTCCACGCCAAATCGATCACTTTTTTCCCTCGATGTCTGGGAATTTGTTCAAATTGAAATATGTTATATTTAATTTGTTATAAACAAATATATCGCACCATGGTAGATTACTCAGTCAATATCCGAAGAGAAATATTAATTTCTCAGCTGCTAGACGTCCGATTTCAATGCCCCTTGGCACAAATTAAAGTAGAAGGTCCTAAAAATATTATCCTACAATCTTTTGCAACTTGCCCTTGCAGTTCATTTGTTATAAACAAATATATATCGCGTCATTGTAGATTACTCAGTCAGTATGCGAAGAGAAATATTAATTTCTCAGCTCCTAGACATCCGATTTCAATGCCCCTTGGCACAAATTAAAGTGGAAGGTCTTAAAAATATTATCAATTAGTCTTAAGTCTATATTATCAATTAGTCTTAAGTCTATTCTATCAATTAATCTTATTATCTTAGATTTCAATGCCCCCATAGCAATATTTCTAAATCTTCGATATTTCTAAACACTTGCGCCCATAATTAATTGGACACTTAACAAATCTAGAGTAAAGAAAAAAATTATGTTACGATTAAATAACAAAACTGCGATTCGGTAATTATTCTCTTCAGGAAGAGCATTAAATAACGTCGTAGTTTCAAAATGCTACAGGAAATCCAATTTACCGAACATTTTATTAAAAGCTAACAAGTGTCCGGTGATTTATATACATACATGAATATATATATTACTTTAACATTCGCGCCAATTATTTATTGCTTTAAGAAACTCAAATTTACAAGTTTCGTATATTATCATCGAGATTAGTATATACACGACTAGCTAAAAGGGTTAAATTGTACCGTGCTGTTAAAATTCCAAAAAATATTCTCGCCTGATTTATTAACGGAAGCGTAGAGCGCAATTGCAGGTTTCGAGGGACGCATTTTTTGGAATACGGGATATAGTAAGCGATAGGAGAGACTTGGGACGGTGATTAAATGGAATGACTGGACAGCAATTAGACTCGTCGGCCGATCATCATTGAAGCGTACTGTAGGACGGCGTTCCTCGCATGCACCGCATTGCGCGATAACAATCTAATTGATATTTACGGCTGCCCCAGTACATCCAGGTATTTTTAGGCTGGCGCTAAGTCAGCGTCATGTAAAATCAAAGGGTAGCAACGACCTCCAGTATTAATGGAGAACCGGAAGAATCCATAAAAAAAAAAAGGAAACGAATATTGAGAAAGAACCATTAACCCTTTGCGGACGAGTGTCGGCAGATAGCCGACTAATCATTTTTTGGCTTTCCGAAACCACGTCGACTTGTAAAGCGCAGGACTTAATGCAATGAATACTTAATGTAATAATAAACGTTTGAAATCGTTGGAAATGAAATGGTTTCGAACTTAAAAGCGTGAAAACTCAAAGTCGTGGAATTCAAAACTTAAAGTACTCTCGCAAGTATCATTAATTCTCGTCCGCAAAGGGTTAATCCCTTAACCAGCAAATTACTCCTAAATTTTCCGGTCAAGAGTGACGTATTTTATAAATTAAATCATAAATATATAAAAACGTTTATTAATGATAGATATCGATCTAAATTCCTTGTTTTAATAATAAAAATTCTTGGGTAGCTATTTGCCAACATATTAACTCTTGTGTGATCAAGCAAAATATTGACGACTACTTAAAGATTTACCATAAAATTTGTATAAATATAGTGATACGTTCTTGAGAACATTTCGCGATTTTCTTTACAAAGTATGAATAAAGATTCATATCAGATGCATCATATACATATTTTTTTTTCAATCGTCTGTCATTTTTATTTCTTTGGTAGAAACAAGTATATTTTTGGTTCCGGTAGTTTTAGCGTTAATACCAATCATTCGTTGCATAAATTTCTATTTTGGAAATGTAAGTCGATGTAAAAGATCGAATGAATATCCAGGGTGTCTCACGTAAAGGCAACCACCTAATTGTTTTCCAAGTTATGTATCTCTATAAAAGGAACTTGCCTTGAATTCAAAAAATTCTTGATGAATCATGTATCTATTGATATTACTTAAAATAGGATAGACTATTTTTTATGTCATCGTATTTAAACGAAATTGAAACAGATGGCTTATTTTAAGCAAGACATTCTGTATAATAGTACATAATAATCATTTATTTAATGGGTAAATCCCTTTTCGTGTCCAATAAATTTAATATACAAAAAAAACTAAGAAAGCATGGTCGTGGTTAATACACTGATTACGTTACGCCTGTGTTCGGTAGCTGACCAAAAAAAAGGAATTAATATTTTTACAGTCTTCGTTAACATTTACAACGACTCGATTTGCAAACTTTTGAGTGTCGTGTGGCTCCCACGAAGTAATAATATTCGATGCCTAGAGGTAGAATATTTTTGTACTATAAATAAATTAATAAAGGAACGTACAGAAATTGGCATTCAAGTATCCGGTTGCTCACACGATAATTAATATCGATTACCCCTTTCCGATTAAAGAATTCACCGTGCAAAACTTGTAACGCATGCATTAAAATATCAAATATGTATATGGCACGAGGAAATTATGGTCGCGTACGTTTGCTCGCAATTATAAATATCCACTGTGTCCAACTCGGCTTTCGATTGCAGATTAAAGGATATTAAGAACAGGTTACAGTGTAATCTTTTTTATGGGAGGGGGTAGAAAATTTTATATCATTCCAAAGATGGTATCTTTCGATAGGCTCGGACGATTAATTTGATTATCGAGCAGATACATAAGTCTAACTGTCATCATTTCTTAATGTATTCACGGCACGGTGTCCAATAAGCTCAAATTATCGATAATTAAAGAGCAATCGTGGAAGCAGCTGGCCAACACCAGTGGCCTGGCCCGAGATTTATGCAAATTCTTCGCCGAGATCGACGCGATCCTTTAAACCTGTTCCGTGAGAAACGTGTCTCGCTTTCAAAAAGTGGCCCGACAGTATCTGTTCGCGACCATCCGGAGAACTTTTTCAAAAGCGACGTCACTAATTAATCCACGACTACTTTTTTTCTTTCCCTTCCGTCCTGCCGGGTAGCTCGTGTCGAAGAAGAAACCAGGCCGAACATCCGCTCGACCGTTTCTTTTTCCCCCCCTGACAGATCGCAGAAAACGTTAGATCGCGTGATCGGCAGTTCGACTCGCTTTTAAAGCCATTCTTGGCCATTTAAAAACAAATTGATTTGGTAATCGAAGCGGCCTTCCTTCTCCTTTTCATTAATAAAACTATGGAACGCTTCGTTTAGGTTTTTTTCTTTTTTAGGGGTGGAAGAAACTTCGATGAGATACGATAATTACAATAATGATATACGAAAGGGATAGTTAACATGTTGGCTACCGTGACGCGAAAAAATAAATCCCGCCCCGGAGTTTACTTTTAGTATTTTTGTAAGAAACTGCGGATTTTTAGTTATAGGCGATTGAAATTTGCCAAATAAATTTGCTGAATTTAATAGGATAGAATATTTTTGGATTGCGGATTTTTATTCATTTATGGAAATTTTATATTTACAAGGAAGCACATTTTACGCACAATGTGCGAAAAACTATGCAAAATATCCAAAGTAATGCCATACGATTTAATGTTTAGAAAGTGAAGTGGATTGTTATTCGAGTCTCATTTTTTTAATTATGCTTGTAACTATAGGAATTTGCATACGAATTCGCGAGTCTAATAATATTATTCACACGTGCACAATGTGGGAAATCGAGTTTTCCAATGTGTCACAGTGAAACCGGTGCGTCATACATATGCGACGCTGATAGCGAACGCGTTAAACCCTTGCTTTATGATAATGAGTCACACCCGTGCTATTAATTGTTTATTTGATAAACAGGATAACCCGTTAATGTACAGGTATTAATGTTAGGTAAATAGGAGGTTGTACGGAGGAGCAAAAATAGTTACAGCTAACTTACGGTGTTAATTCAATCAATGGAGATTCTATTTTTCACTGTACAAATTGGAATTTCGATTAACTCGATTTTTAGCTTTAGTCAAGAATTTTGTTTAGGTCATTCTCTTCAAAATCAATCATTTTTCTATCCCGATATTAGGGATTTTGTTCAAATTGAAATATATTACAATTTATGTAAAATTAGGAGCAGTTTAAGTCATCATTTTGCTGATGACGAAATCGTTTACAAAATACAGAGCTTTGAACTCTGCAATTTTTGTCTATTTTTAAGAAACCGCGTTGCATTTCAGAATTATTATCTCAAAAACTATTTGTCGAATTGAGTCACACTTTCTTAGTTTTAATAATTGAAATTCGACGTATTTAAATGAATTTTGTTTACATCGAAAGATTAATGTCGAACTGTTAAAAATTGCGAACAGATTCTGTTACTCTGTTCTATTATATACGTACAACGCAACAACGTGACGCTGATGAATAGTTTACACAACACGCGTTGGCAGTAAAAAAAATTGTATGGGATTTAAGAGGTTAATAAATGCTACTATGTCACTGACACTGCGAGGAAATGTAACCAAGACCAAGTTCATTTCGAGCGCTATTCCGAATAGGGGCCCAAAAGTTTAGAAAGCGCCCTGCTGAGTAAGTAAAAAGGTCACTCATTTATGGGTGACGGAACCCCTGTGGAAACTTAGGCGTCACCCAGTTGGGGGTGACGGAGCGCCTGTGGAAACTTAGGGGAGTCACTCAGGTATGAGTGACGAGGCCTTTGAAGAAATTAAGCCTCACCCATCTACGAAAGGCCGAGGCCTCCGAAGAAACTTAGGCGTCACACCTAAAATTTGATGCGGTATTTCTAGATCAGGGACCAGCGAATTACGACCCGTGGCACAAATCTGCTATTTGTTTTCATATGGCCAATAAATCGACAATAATTTATCCAAAAGAGAGCAATTGTATTCGTCTCACTCGTAAATAGCGTTTGGCCTGCAAAGTTTAAAAGTATCTAATAGTTTTGCTTTTGCAAAGTAAGTTTGTCGACTACTGTTTTGGATCAATTGAAATCACGAATTCCAGAACAGCACAAATCCACGTTGTGATATTATAAGAGTTACGGATACAATTCTTTATATTTCACAACCAATTCAGAGACCTTTAAGACAAGACAAAATTTAATCTCGAACGATATTTCTATCGCCGTTCACACGAATTAAAGAAAATGTTCACCTGAAAATGTTGGTTGGTGGATTTGTGCCATATTGGAATCCACGATTTTAATAATTGTTCTGGTTGATATTAGATATTTTTGAAGATCTTTGGAGCAGACTTTTTTCATGAACATATCATAAGAATCGGATATTAAATGAAAGAGTATCTAATAGTGATATCAATGAAACAATAAACTCCAAATCAGAATAAATCCAATAATTAACAGTTTAAAAATTAAGCCATGTACTCCAAACCAGAACAAGTCGAACAATTAACATTTTACCAATTAAGCCACGGTCCCCAAAATAGAATAACCCCAACAATTAACATTTTTCCAATTAAGCCATTTACCAAAGACAACACAAGTCCAATAATTAACATGTTTCGAACTCCGCCGTGAACTCCAAAACAATGCAAGTCTAGTAATCATCATTTGAAACAAGCTCGTTTTATATCTTTTTTAAGTGCCTCGATCACTTCAAGCACTCAAAACTCTAACAACACGTGTTCGAAACCCGCTGCAGGCAAGTGAAGGCACAGTGCATTGTGCACGAAGAGCACGCATCTTTCTTTATAAAAGCCATTAACTTCGCGTTTTATACGATAGACGATATATCAGCCGGTTGACAGCAAAAAGCTTAATGAAATATATCCCGATAATACGTAGACGCCATGAAGATGTTACTACTAGGTGTCACTGACCGTACGCTGGCCATATCCGCCTCGAATCGTCTACAGTCTAGACGATAAGGTCATGGAAGAGGACACGTACGGAATTTTCGCGCAGCGACATCTTCAGGTCCGTTCGGGGAAGATTCAGCGTGTTCTTTATATATAGTAGACAAGGCGGTCCTTTATTGAGATGTCATCGGGTTAACGCAAAACGAGAGTAATGCGATTGGGCCAGCTCGGTGGTCCTGGCCCGGCAAAAAGTTGCCCCGAAGTAGCAGCTCCCTTCTTCGTACAACTGTTATAAATAAGGCCCCGCTTATAGGCTCTGTTCGATAGCGGAGTACAGGTATGTAAACGCCGCCGCGGCTACCACGAAAGGGACGGCGTGGTACTTTTGAATTAATTATTTGATGCTACCCGTATGAATAATTCAGGCCAGACTCTGAGATGAATCTAGTCCGACCGGAGGGGGTTAGCAAGCGGAAAATGGGATTGCCTTCTCTGATTTATCGCGACCCGACGAAAGGAAAAGCTCAGAACTCTTCAGGATGGCAATCGAGCTCGTGGGAAAGTGAAAATTTTATCATCCCAGATATAGGGATGCGTTCCTTCGAAGTTTAAAGAACGCGTAACTATTAGGTGTGCCAATAAGTAATCCATTACAGTGGAATTCAATTATTTGGGAGTTGAAATTGTTGATAAGAATAATTTGGCTGATCACATTACGTGCAGGATATAAAATTGTCATTGTTGAAGTTAATTTATTAGGAATACTTATTACATTGGTATACAGGTTAAGGGGTACATTAGTTTTGTTTCGAAAGGATAAAGAAATCTCTTCAGAGCAAGACTCATGTGTTCATGCATGTATTTTATAATAATTCTTACCATTTACTTAGGTAAAAGATAAAGGAAATACTTCGATTAACCTTCTGTAACATCATGTGACTTATTAGTTATCACCCATAAAGCTACTCTTTAAATCTACTTTATAATTATTCTATAGTTATGTTATATCGATATATTAATAAATCACCAGCAAATGATTCACTTGCAACAATTACTATTTCCTAATTTGCAGATAATAAGTAAAGGAACAATTTTCTTTCAATTAAATAAAACTCGTCTTACAAAGGGTTAAAAGTGAGTTTTGCAGAAAAGGTCCATTTGGTACGAATTTTCTACAAATTTTTATCGTTTGTCCTCGAGTATAATTATCACAATTATCGATATCAATAATCGAAGTTTGATTATAATACACGGATTATTTTTAACCAATTTTATACAGATTTGAGTATAACAATAATCGATCGATAATGTTATCCATGATTACAGTAACCGGCTTCCACTGTATTTTTTAACCCTTTACCTTACAATAACGAATTACATTAATAGTAGAAATTATGCTCTGGTAGCGATAAAAATATATTGTATTTTTTAATAAATTTCAATCCTAAATCTACATGTAATTTCAATTGGTAAGTTTGAGTACTGTAAGCATAAATTACGTACAATGTTTCAGTGTTTTGCATTCATCGCACTATTAAAGTAATAAATAGCTAACGTTACCGCGAATATTCTTCGCAACAATTCGTATGGCAAGGGGTTAATGGATCGACGAATTTATCTCGTCAAACCATCAAATTTTCTTTCAAACGCGAATCCATAGGTTGTCCGAAGTATTTATTTTTGGATGATTGCGAATAATGGAAAGTTAGGAGTGCGAGAAAGTGAGGAGAACGTAATCGGTCGCGATCGTAATCGGGTTTCCCGATTAGAGTGCTCGGGGTGGAATAAAAGCAAAACGTAGGATAATCGATCTGTTACATGAGTCAGTTCCTGCGACGAACCGAGCGTGTCCATAGCACATTAATTACTATTGCGATAGCTGGGGTTAGAGATCTTTCTTTCATTAGGCCCGACTCGAAGCAAGCCGGCCACGCCTCGCCATCAATTACTCATTCGAAACACTCTGATTCGTGCTTTTTGCCAAACGCACCCGATCAGCGAGAAACAAACAAAACACGCGCCTACGTGCTACCAAAATACAAAGTGCAACGAACTGCAATCGCGAGCCGGCGCAAATTAATTACCAGACCGCGGATATTTATAAGCTTGAAGTAACAGGATCTAAATTGGGGTGTTGTTTCACATTCTGATCGAGAGTATCATAATTTCCGCTATACTTCGGGTATATTGTATAGTTTGGCAGATTATGTGCGTTCTGCACTTTCTTGCGCCTTTCAATTTTCGATAAATGCGTTAAAATGTAAAATATACTTAATGTTATACTTAATGCATAAAAACGTAGCCTACGAAAGAAACATTGCAACTGCTGAAATGGCTAAAATGACCCATCTGTAATTTTTTATAAGAAATTGTGTAAACTTACAGCAGTGCGTTTTTTTAAGATTTTCAGAAGAATGTTTATCTCGGAAATTGTTTGTCTCATCGAGTTTATTCTTTTCCATTTTAATCTAGAAGGGCCAACCTACTCTAACACGAAATTAAGAATACAATATTAAAAATAAAATAAAGGAAAATTTAGAAGAGGTCAAACTATAAAATTAAGATATCACATTTATTCTATTGGGTTGAACGAAAAATTGTTACGATTTCATTTTGTTATATTCAACTGCATTTAGCTTTTATAGAAATTAATTTCCATTAGCATGTATTATTTTCCGACTACCATTGCAATTACTATAATTATTTCATAGAAAATGCACGAACGTTCAGTCCAATACGTACAGTAGTGTTAAAGCATGATAATTAGCCTTTTAAAACTTCCTCGAACTTAATCTGTAATTTATTTAATTTGCCAGTAAATTTAATTCGCAAAATCATTTCTATAGTGAAACGCACGAACTTTCCATTTGACTCGATACTTACACTTTTACTGAAATATAATAATTATCCCCTTAAAACTTCCGCGAACTCAATCTGTAATTTGTTTGGTTTATCTGCGAATTCCTACGTAATCATTACGAATTTAATTCGCGTTATCGCAAACACGCACGCTCCCAAGTACTTCGGCAAATATCCGAACGAGAAGGTTACAAAATTATTTCTGTAAGAAACGCACGAATCTTGCGTTCAACCCAACACTTATAATTTTGTTCAAGTATAATAATTATCCCTTTAAAACTTCCGTGAACTCAATCTGTAATTTGTTTGATTTATCTGCAAATTCCTGCGTAATAATTGCGAATTTAATTCACGTCATCGCAGACATACTTTCCAGAGTACTTCAGCAAATATTCGAACAAAAATGTTACAGTATTATTTCTGCAAGAAAGGCATGAACTATGCGTTCAACCCAATACAATTTTGTTAAAATATAATAATTGGACTGCGGGTCTTTATGCAAATTCAAATCTTTACAATTAAAACTGGAAGGATGGTATCGAAATGAACATTAATTTTACCATCTGAATATTATAACGAGTTGCTTAGTTTTAATATTTAGTGCATTTTTACATGTTACGTGTATTATGCTTCTTTTTGCTGCTTCAGAATGCTCATAAATGCATAAACATCTTCACTTTAATAATAATTATACCTTTAAAATTTCTGCGAACTTAATCTGTAAATTATTTGATTTATCTGTAAATTCTTGCGAAATCATTGCGAATTTAATCCACGTTATCGCGAACACACGCTTCGGCAAATATCTGAACGGGAATGTTACAAAATTGTTTCTGTAGGAAACACGCAAACTTTGCGTTCAACTTAACACTTACTATTTTATTAAAGTATAATAGTAGCAAACTTTATTAGATTCTTTACGGATTACAACGATTCCCCTTCCACTTTTCCGCCTTTACTATCTTTGTTTTTACGGCTAAACAATATTACTCAACTTGTTAAAGTACGATAATTATCCCTTTAAAACTTCCGCGAACATAATCCGTAATTTGTTTGATTTATCTGCAAATTCCTGCGTAATCATTGCGAATTTAATTCACGTTATCGCAAACACACATGTTTCAGGGTACTTCGGCAAATATCTGAACAAGTACAACGGCTCGTATATACCGCCGGGTTGGCGGGAATGGGGTGGCCTCATAATGAATTCACGGTACTACAACTACAGCGTGAACATGAACGGGAAGAAGATAAAGCACGGCTTCGAGTACAGCAAGGACTATTACCCGGACCTGATAGCGAACGACAGCGTGGCTTTTCTCCGCCAGAGCAAACACAATTTCGCCCGGAAACCGGTGATGCTGGTCGCAAGCTTCCCGGCGCCTCATGGACCGGAGGATTCGGCACCGCAATTCTCGCATCTCTTCTTCAACGTCACCACTCACCAGTAAGTGCGACATACAAACTTTGTCATTTTTATTTGCCTTCGTTATCGAACGGATCCGGGTCGGTTCGTTAGTTCCTTTGGAAATTTTGCGTCTGCCAATTGCACGAATACTCTGTGTGTGTCTCTCTTTTCTTTCAATTAACACTTGGCTTCTTTGTTTTTGCTGGTGGATTCTAAGGACCAAGGATATTAACCCTTAACTACTATAGTAAATTTGTGAGACCACTTTTAGTCTTTCGAATGCGAAGTAATTTTGAGAGATCGGCTTATTTCTGGATTAAGTTTCACGAGTGACGTGTACACGTTATCTTCAACATTACTATCGTCATCTTATTAATTATTACAGAGTTTCCGAATACATATTTTTGGTGAACATTTTGTACCGATCAATCATTGTTTTAGAAATTGCGGCTTTGGCACTGAAAGGGTTAAAAGGACATATAAATGGTGATAATGAAATAGGGTGTTTAATACATTTGCTATTGTTCAATCGAGCTTCAATCTCTTCAATATTAACACATTAAGTATTGTACGAACATTTTGGGCATTCCATTAAACTACACGCAAAATGTATGTGTACAAATTTGTGCGTTCCTTTAAATTTAACATTTTACATTCCAGGAATTAATTAATAGGCTTTTTATTCTCGATAATAATGGTTCCTAAATTTTTTGAACCCGGTATCCACTTTTGAAAATGGTAATTTTTCGCGATCCTATCAATTTTCTATACGCGTAAAAATCTTCCAATAAACATATTAATTGCTCACGTTTCGATATAAAATCATCTCATGTGATCCATCAGTAGATTGCAATCCATAGTTTGAGAACCATTGCTCTACATTGTTAACAATAATTAAACCAACAAACAACAATGATTACGTAAGTTTCTAACGTCTATACGTAGTAGTTAAGGGTTAAATCTGTTAAGGAATTTATTGCCGCCGCGATACGTTAGAATTTCATTTTGCTAAGGGTAAAATGGGTTCCTTCCTTTCGAAATGTGTCTGCAGGCAATGGGATGTATTATTATTTACATACCCCTTTGCTCGCTTTCCGCGAAGATCGCAATTTAGCTTTCCCTTGGTAAGACTCTATCACCCGAACTCCAGAGATCTACGATAACGATAATCCTTGCGACGCAATAAATCGTGCAATCTGTAGGGAGTTGCAGTTTTCTGCATAGAGATCTCAATAGCCACGCCAATGCCCTGGTGCTCGCGTAATCCGATAAGGATTATAGATAAGATACGCTCGTTGGATTATTGGGATAACTGGTGCAAAGTTTCACAGTGCGAACAGAATTTCTCAATAAGAAGTTATTAACCCTTTACGAGGTTCAAAATACCGTAACTGGGAAAGAAAAAATTGTAAATGAACTGTTAGTAGCTCCTTGTAAAGGTGAAATCTTGTTCTTCTATTCAATTATAAAAAGAATCTCCAACAAAATTTATTATACTCCGTGCAGTCGTTTGAATTTGGACTTTTTTTGGGTAAAATAACCAGTTTTAGTTTTCCACCCGAAGTATAAACGCATCTTCTGGAAAATTCTATTTATAGACACTTAAAAGAAGCCGAATAATAGGCTTCCGGTAGATAAAGTGTTAAGTTCAAGTAAGTATCTGATCTTATTAAAAATAAACGCTGAATTAAATAGGAAAAGATGGATCATTCATTGCTGCACTTAATAATTCGGTAACAAAGCTACGCTTTTAAATAACGAGCATCTTAATGACGCAATTACTTTAACAGCACGATTTACCTGCAGTATCTTTAACCGTTAGAATATCTATACTATCTCGCAAAGGAATCTGAATTCATTTATAATATTCCAACAACTCAGCATAATTCGCTCGATTATTCGTATTTTCTTTTCCCACGATCGATTTCCTCGTAGACGAATTAATATCGCCAGTATCGAAATAAAAATAAAGTTTACCGCAATGAAGTGTTAATCCTTTTCATTCCAAACCAATTTTAATAATATAATATAACAGCAACTCCGATACGCTTTTCTCACTCTTGTGAGAACTTAATGTGTTACCTGAAATTTCTCTTTATCACGAAGAAATAGAAATTGAATTGGCGAAAATGAAATTAAAGAAATTTGAACCTAAACTTTTGTTCAAATTTACGCGTGTCTCCACAGCAGATACAACAGAGTACAAACGGTTAAGTTTTACCGGTAAATAAAATGTTAAGCTGTCGATTTCTCAGAAATCTCGCAAATATCCAAAACGATTGAAACGAAAAACGATATTCCATTTGAACACCGTTCACTCTCGATTACCGCGCCTGTCCCTGCAATTGCTGCAGCCCGACGCGTTTCATTTTCATTCACGATGACACGAGTAACGTTGCAACGGTACCGTATAGACATCCGCGCTACACACGTGCTTCCTCTGACAATATGAGTTTTCTATGAACCTTGCTCGCGCCATTCCGACGTCCGGTGTCCAAGTTTTCTCAAGCTGTTGGCCATTCAGACGTCCGTCGTTCTAGCGTATATCCACACGGTGCAACAACGGCAGACGTTAAAAAAAAAAAGAAGAAGAAAAGAAAAGAAAAAGAAAAAAGAACGCGCACACAGGGTGAATTCGCGAATAGGTCTGTGGACGATTTAACACAGCGTGTAGAGAAGGAGAGAGAGAGAGAGAGAGAGAGAGAACCGAAGGTGGATGTAAAAAAACACGAAGGCACTCTAGACTAGACAACCGGATAGATAACTGCAGCCACGGTGTCATCGTCGCGTGATGGAGTGCCCTAGACGGGGTGTAGTGTGTGCTGCGATGAAAAGCACTAAAAACGTGCACCCCTCTTGGTAGTCTCGTCTCGCCCCTCTGGACAACGCCCGTTATTGTACCTCCACGATGCAGGTATTATATTCACCTGTCTCTATTCTGCGAGAAAAAAAAACATATACTCCGTCCTCTATCGCGTTCTTCTACCAGCTTTCGGCTCTTCTCATTTCTCTCGCTCGTTGCGTTAGCCGAACGCACCTGTGAGTTGTACACACGGATTCATTGTCAGACAACGACGACGACGACGACGACGACGACGACGAGGAGGAGCGTGACGTTTTCGCGAGGGATCTTTTGTGAACGGGGAACTACAGATTGCCTTATTGTAAAGTGGAGTATTTTTGTCAGATCGGTGTTCCCGGTCGGGATCGATTCTAAAAGGGATCTTCTGCCTTCTATTACGATTCTCGTATCGAGCGACGGCGTTGCATTGGTAAACGTGTAACATTTTCTTATTCATCGATCTGGTTTCTTTTGTCAGACAGGGATTGTCTCCGTGTGCAAGAACAAGTGTATCTTCATGGTAGAAATACTTGCGGGATCGACTATTATAGTCCGCGAAGAAAATACGAAGCTCGTAAAGCGCTGTTCTCGTCGCATTCCTCGTCCACTTTTTGTCTCCTTTATGCGGCGCAGCTCGTTACTTCGTGCGCTTAGATATCTCTTCTTGTCACTAGGGAAAAAGAGCATCGGCTGCAGGCGACGGATTCACGAGCGGATTTCTAGCTATTACAAGCACAATTGGAATCGCCCCGATGCTTGATATTTTATTAGCTACAGTAATACCACGAGTTACGTCTTCTCAACTTACGTCTATATGGTTTGTAACAGTCACGTCGTGGCTTGATTCGAAAACATTCATTAGCTTCGTATCCGCGTGCGTAATTTTGGCAAAATATTGGACATATATTAACGCAACGCTGTTTATATACATACATTTATTGTTAGTAACAAAAATTAAAAAAACAAAGTAACTATTTGCGAATTCTTGCACACTCTTTAGTTTCTCAAATAAATAAATTAGAATTGAAGATGGTATATTGATGAGCTATCTTTTAATGCTATTTTTCAATTCTAAGCTATGTGTCTCAAAACAAAAGTAAGTATGTATGTTTTGCCACCTGATACAGACTTAAAATCTATTACTTTCATATGTATTATACACGACGTCATGTAATTGAAGATAGAATACTAGTTGCATAGTGATTTTGAGTAAAAGGAGAAATTAAAAATCTATTGGATGGTGGTAAAAATTCTTACCAATTTATGCGATAGGATTGAAACGATTTAAAATTCCTTCAAATGGAATTTTATCTAGGAATGTAAAAGATACACAAAAGCTTTTAATAATACAGTGACAAAATTATTAGACCATGACTCTTATTTATAATATATTTTAAACTTGAAGTTACACAAGTGAAGAATAATTAATATTAAGACATTATTATATAGGAACAAAATATTCTTGAAAGCAACGTTGATTTGAATTATTAGGTATACCAATAAATAACCCAATCTTTTAATTAAACTCAACATTCATTTTCATCAAAAATGTAATCATTGTCGTTGCACAACAAATAATACTTGCTTTATAATTTAAAGCTCGATTTCTTGATAAAATAATTTCATCTACCCTTTCGAAAATAATGGATTGCTAATTGGTACATCTAATATTATTCAATATTTTTATGCGTTGTGATCTGATGCTTTTGCACGCCACTGTATTATCATAGCTACAATAATTTTGCAAAATGCTATAAACATTCAATTCGAATATATTTCTCCTAAGCAAACCGCACGAACTTTTTCTGACACCTAACATTTCACGAACATTACACAGCGAATTATAATTAAACGCGATTGATAATATAGACCGGCGTGTAAAGGAGTTACGGGGGCGAAGTTAGTCGTTTAATTCTATAACCGAGCTTTTAATTCTACGCTCGTACATCACGCCATTCTCTTGTCGCGTCGTTCAAAAGCCAATCGAGAGAAGCAGTGAATGAGAGTAAGAGAGAGAAAGAGAGAGAGAGGGATGAAATTAAATTAATGCATACGTGCCACAGCACGCGCAATTACGTGTTTTTACGATGCTTTTAACTTCGAGCTTGCCCTTAAGCAACCGCCGACCAAACCGAGTTTCACTTGCTGCGCGAATTAATATTTTTTTTCCAATCCACGAAGAGGATTCCAGCGACAAGCGGCACGAAATCGGCTTTACGACTCCGGTAATTTCCCTTCGCCTGAGCTTCTTTCTTTTCTACCCTTCCAGCGAGCCGCGCATTGCGGCTTGGCAATCCTAAAATCCACGACGGTAATGCTCAAATACGAAATTTCTCTTATTTTTACTAATTTTACGTTAAACTCGCCCATGATAATATTTAAGGGTTAAGAGGACCAAATGGAAATTTTAACCACCCTAATATCAAGCACGTTCGTGCCGTTTTAACCCATTTGCGTCACTGCTATATGCATCTTAAATACGAGGGTGTGTTAATGATACTAAAGAATTGCAAACTTTAATGTCCCCTATGGATTTGCAAAAATCTTTTACGAACCTAAAACTCAAAGCATCCGCTTCAGTTGAACAGAAATTAGATAGGATTTTTTACAAAACCTGGAAATGGTACGAATTTTTATAGTTACCTAATATTATAGTAAAAGCAATGATGTTAGCCAAACTACCCTTCTCTGATAGATTCTCTTGTTTCGATTTATTTTACTGTAGAAACGAAACAGCTTGCGCAGACTTCTCGTATTTTGTTATCTGTTTTATGCAAAATCTGATAAGCAATCGCGTCGGTGGAACACACAGGGGGTTGTCTATCGATCGAGGCACGATTGAAATCGAGAGCAGATTTCCAACCATGTCGGGGAAAAAGGCGAAATGCAATTTACTCGACGAGAAAACCAGTACCGTTCCCTGTCACCGTCAAACAGAACCAAGAAAATCGGGTCTCTAGGTCTGATTAAATCAGAAAAATTCGCAAAAGAATCGCGGAATTGAAACTTAATGGACAACGCGTCAAACAACTGGGGTGGAATGCGAAAAGTACATGACAAAAGGGTGCTTAAAATGTTAGTCGGTTTCTTATGAATAAATATTGAATTTAAAATTCCTTTCAACTGAATCTTGCAAAAGGGCAGCGAATTAATACTAAAACTACACAAACTACTATATAACCGAATACAAAGATTAGAATGCGAAAGTTTAGAAATGTAAAAATTTGGAATTCCAAAGCGTCCACCACTTTTGAAACAATAAAACAGAGAATGATAATGTAGCAAGAAAAACCATTGGTCTAACAGAATTAGTTTTATACGAAAATTGTTTCTAATATTCTTGTAAAGAAACGCAAATGAACTCATTAAGGTGACTATAAAAATTCGATGCGGTGGAAGTGTTAGGTTTAAAAACGCCAGCTTGACGAATTAAAGTATCAGTACACATTTTCGCAGCCATTGTATTTAATTGTATGATTTGGAGAAGTAAGGATAACATGGCAGGCGACTAACAAAGGAAACGTCAATGACCCGAAGAGAAAGCAGCTTTAATCAGAACATCTATCCATTCGAGGCGAATCAATCTTCCAAAGTTCTCCCGTGCCAACGAGGTCAAGATAAACGAAACGCGCCGCATGACGTGTGCACTTTTCGACGAGCTGACCTAACGAATGCAATCTAAATCCAGAGCTAACAAGAGCAAAGCACCTTAGACGACCTTTTTACGAAACCTCCTATCGAAAAGAAAGAAAGAAAGAAAGGCACCCTAATTTCGAGATTCCAGTCGAAAGAAGCTTAACTGAACCCACTGTCGACCCACCCATTTCGATGATCAATCGAGGACCGAGAAAAGAATTCCGATAGAATCATTCTACGTTAAATCGAATCTTTCTTCTCGAAAAATTTAACTTTCTACAGTAAGATTAACAAGGGAACGACTTGATTCGGTAACAAATAGTTTGTGAAACGGAAATTCGTAAGTGCAGCACGTTCTTATATAAAAATAGGCAAAAGTGAAGCGAATTTATCACAATACCATAAATGTACACATATAAATAAGTGAAGTTTAAGATAAAAGATTTCAGAAGTTATTTCATTGTACCAAAAACAAAATGTATAGAAATGCAATGAATTTATTTTCAACTGTGAACCTGAATGACGTAACAATCTAAGCTTTATATATTTTTTAAACGAACTGTATTTTAGTAAAATGGTGACTTAAAACTATCCCTAATTTTACTTGCAGCATGTTATATTTTAATATGAATAAAATCCCTGTAACGATTTTAGAGAAATGATCGATGTGACGTAAAAGGATGCAACAGAAAAAACCTCAAAAAATTCTAAGCTTTGTATTTCTTAAACAAATTGGAAATCTGTCAAATGATAACTTAAACTTTCCTTAATTTCACATATACTACGTTATATTTTACTCTGAAACAAATCCCTAAAATTAATTTCATAAATTGATTGATATAACGTGAAATGAACGAATAAACAGAGACTAAAAAATTCCAAGGCCTGCAGTTTTTCAACAAGTTCGAAGTCAACAAAATAATGACTTAAACTACCCTTAATTCAACACGTATTACATTACATTTTATTTTGAACAACATCCCAGAAACCAACTTGAAGAAACGATCTATGCAACTAGACAAAGATTGAAAAATTCTAGGACCTCTATTTTTTCAATAAATTAAAAACCAGCGAAATACTTATTTAAATTCCCCTTAATTTCACTTGAAATACGTTACAAATCATTGTGACCAAAATTCCTTGCACTGGCATCGAAGAACGATTGATTTGATGTGCGACGATCGAATGGACGTACGGCAAAAGCTTGATCAATGAAAGAACGCACGATCAACTAGTGGTTTGGGTATTCCACGTGGTCCATGACGTTCGCAACCCATTAATACGGCCAATCTACTCTAATCTGGTCGCGACGCTCGTGTTATGATGGGAGTAGAATGGGAGCAGAGTTTATCAGGGATTTAGGTTGTATTAAGTGCGCTGTGTTTCGCCCCAGGCTCTATTTTAATTCCACCGAAACGCGGCCAGGCCCGTTAATATTACCACCGATCAGATAATCGGAATTTATCGTCCAAGTAATTAGCCGCAGATATTTATGCGCCAATTACCAGTTGGGGGACGCTTTTGCCTCTCTCTTCTTCAAGTAAGAAGAAAGAAGCATTCAGTAAAGTCGCATACGAATGTCCTCGCATCGAGCATCTCAAGTACAATTATTTCTCTTACAGATTTTCAGCTAATAATCGATGAGCCTCGTTTATCGATGAGATACGAAATATGGCAATGATGCTGTATCACGTTGTAATTGACATTTGTTACTTTAAACGATGTCGTTTCGAATAATAATTGACGCCTGCTAATTATTATCGTCTTTGTATTTCTGCAGATTCCTTTTATACAAGATATGGATTTTTGTGCGGACGAATTTGTTATCTTTCGAAACTCCATTTTCAAGCGTTTGCAAAATTTGTGGGTATTTTTCCATACGCCCATTGCCTTTCCTTATGGAACTTGCGTAACCTTCGTGTCATATTGTATAAGTACAGTACTAATGAGATTCATTCCGTAAATTAATGAATTATCGTATTGACGAAATCTTTAGCTAGTGCGGGATTTTATTCAGCTCAACCTGTTTAAAGTTTAACTCGTATCATTAACGCCTTGCTATTTTTTTTTAATGACGAAAACCGGACAATGTGGAAACGCTCGAAGATATCGAAACATTATAGCGGTAGTAAAAAAAAGGAAGCGATAGTAGACAAGTTAACTCGTCATCCCTAATTAAGGGATTAACCCTTTGGCTTATAACAACGAGCTACACTCGTGGTTTAGCCTATGAACCAATTAAAATAAAAACATGCTGTATTTTGTAATAAATTTTAATTCCTTTTATTTCAATTTGTAAGATTGTGAAATCGAGGATTACTTGGCAAGAATTACGTATAATATTTTAGTGTTTTGCATTCGATATAGTGTTACAATAACAAATAGTCAACATTTCAATGGATAATCATTGAAAAATTCGTAAGCCAAGGGGTTAAAAATGGCCAATTTCGGGATTATGTTATTCTTCAACTGATTCAATTACTTTTAGTAGAAATAGTACGCAATCTGGACCGTTGCTCGTTTACTCTCGCAATATCCGTTCTCCTAGCTCGTCGAGAAGCTCGAGTCTCGAGCTAGACCAAATTCCTAGCGCAAAATCCGCTACCTGTAACGCGAGAATTACAACACTGACCCACGATTCACTGTAATTTAAGCGAGACATTACGCTATCTGCCAGCCAATCGCAAGGGTTGAACGTACGACCTGCGCTTTTCCAACTTAATCCTACCTCCTCTTGTCTTCCTCTCGTTCCTCTAATTCAAAATGACAACCTCGTACGGCAACGACTGTCCGTGCAAACCGGTGACGACTTCGACACGCGAATAGATCTGCGTAGATCTAGAGATTAGAGCCGATTGGTGGTGGAATTGATTAACGAGGCGTGGGTAAACACGAGGCGACGCGTATCAATTCGATCGTAGAGAGTGCAGAGACACGAGAAGAGGTTGCAACGAGTTGCTCGACTGTGTCGAGATTCGAAACGTATAAAGGAGAAAACGGAAGAATCGAACGGACATAGATAGATGGGTCCGATAGGATGGCGTCTTAGATCGTTAATAGTTGGCCGGCGTGAAATATGTCGATCGAAACGCGATGGCTGGTGGATAGAGTACAGCTGGGTTATTTGTACGAGTCAATTCGTGGCGGGTGCATTTGCAACGTCTCGACAATCGATCCGTTGTGATCCTTCGCGTGCTTCGTTACCGGCGTCAGATTATTTTCTATTGCTCGTACGTAGTTAAAAAGGATAAAAGAGAAAGTCGATGGGAGGCTATTACACGGCAAAGAGTACTTATTTTTCTTCGCTCTCCACGTGGCCTCCTTTTCTGCTCCTGCGGTACTCGGGGATGCTTGACAGCCACTTGGAGTCTCTCAAATATCGATTACCTCCGATACACCCAATATCCTTGCGTCCGTCCACTTTGCAGGCGAATATCTTTGCAAACCTTGTCTCGCTATATCTCTGAAGATGAAAAAAAGGGGGGATACTTTATGGAAGGCTGCGGAAAAACATTAAAACGAGTCTTTGGTATTGCCTCGTTGAAGTGTCGGACCGTTCATAACCCTGTGATTGCTATTTCGAATAATGAAAGATGAAATACACAAAGATCGTTGTTAATATTCTTGGCGAGTTATGTTTTTGGAAGAAGTAAGAAAGGAAACACATCGATATCGATTCTGGAAGTGAAACGCCGTAATGAATTGAATATTGTTGTAACAGGATGACTATTCATACTCTATTGTAGCGTATTCAAATAACAAGCATTGCATGGGCTATTCAGTAGTTCAGGCAGTGAAAGCGACGATTCGTAAAACACTGGACTATTGGTGGGTCGTTTGTATACGGTTGATATCGCGCCCACTTTCCCTATTATCCTCCTCTTTTGAAAGTTACACAGGTTTCTCGACTGTGGATATTTCTCTGTGAAGCCTTAACCAACCGTAATTAAATTAGAAAAAATACAGCGATTCGATAACTCGAAGATATAGAGACTTAAATATTAGAAAATTCAGATTCGAAGATTAAAATACTCGAAAACAAAAGTTTCAAATATTTAAACATTCAAGGGTTTGAAAAGTCAAAGATTCAAAAATTCTAGGATTGAGTTAATTTAGGATCGAAGGTCTCGGATTCTAAGCTTCAAAGTTTCGAGAATTCAAAGATATAAAGATTCAAAGATTAAAAGTTTGAAGGTTTAAAGATTCCACGATCCAATGGTTCAAAGGTTTAAAAGTTCAAGGATTCAAAGATTCCAGAACTCAAAGACTCAAAGATTCAATCGTTCGAAGATTTGAAGAAGCAGAGCTTCACAGATTCAAAGATTCAATGCTTCGAATATTTGAAGAAGCAGAGCTTCACAGATCCAAAGATTCAATGCTTCGAATATTTGAAGAAGCAGAGCCTCACAGATCCAAAGATTCACAACTTTAGGGGTTCTAAGGACTGAAGATTCGCAAGTTCAAAGCCCAAAGATTTAAATATTCGATGATTTAAAAGTACAAAAGCTACCCCTCTGATATTCTTACTGCATTTACACTTTATTAATAAAGGAAGCAATTAAACCCTTAAGTGCTTTGTTGGATTCCGGGAGAATTGACAACGCGTAGAAGATAACTCTTGGATGCTTTATTGATACGGCTACTGCACTCGACTAGTGAATACGGAAATCTGACAGTTCTATGATTTTGCGGGCTTTTAAGTACTGTTTTTGGGGGCGATTAATGGTAAGGACAATGATCGAGGAGGAGGGTAACTAAGGAAAGGTACGGAGTACAGGATGACTAGGAAAGGTACGGAGTACAGGATGACTAGGAACTGAGATTAGGATATTTGTCAGATGCATTTGGTTTAGGATGAGTCTATGGTGTTTACAGTGCGAGTAGTTGTGTTGGTCATCCAACAGCTTAACCCTTTGCGGACGGGACAATATAATATTAATCTAATTTTCGTTGAATTATTAACCTTTCGAGAAAGGGATTTAATAAATTCTTGCCTAATTATTAACAGCAGCGTCTTTGAATAATGTTAAGTTAAATTTGCTGCTATAAAAATTGATATTATGTCCGAGAAACCAAAAACTTGGGCGTCTATTTGCGACACTCGTCCGCAAAGGGTTAATCCGTACGTCGTACGAGCAAAACGAAACATGCCTAAAATATTTAATCCGTGCTTTACACGGGTTAAACAAACGTTAAGAAAACAAATAAAATATCCGGGAGACAATTACATTTCCCCGTGTCATTATGTCATTTATCACATTTAGAAGCGATTTCCTTTGCGAAAAAAGATAGATGTATTTATTACCGCTTCCCGTAATTTTAATATGCATCTATAGGAGCCGATTAATGGGCTACTTTCCAAGAAAAGATAAAAGAAACTAAGAAACCGCAGCGACTCGGAAGATGGTGAATTTGTGTTCACAGTTGCACGGGTCTATAATTACCCCTGGAAAGCGCTCGATTAGCGTTTCAGTTTGCGGAACGGCAGTACTTTTCGAATGGAATGCGTATCCCTGGGGATGCACGCGCGGAGACAAACAGGCGCGGGGAATTCAGGGATGCGGGATAGCCGAGGGCGACGGGAAGGTGGTGCGGGGGCACGTGTCTGGGTGCAAATATAATCGTCGAGTGTCTCGCGGGAAAGTTAAGTGGCTGTGGCGAGCCGGTGCACGCAGAATAGGCCGCAATTAAGAAGTCCAGACGAAATATACACGAACATAAACCGGAGGAGTGGGGGGGGGGGGGTTTGAACGGGGTGGTGGCTAAGGCGACGGTATTCTTCATTCGGAGGGGCACATTGCGCACTTTATTTTAAATTCGCATAAAGCGGTGGCCTTCGCTTTACGGTTCGTGCAAACCAAAAGGAAATTAATACGGAAATTAACGTAAAACTCTTTTTAAGATCCGAGCTATTGCTAGATTCTGCATCGACGTTTCAAGCCCCTCCCCGTTTTTCATCGTGGGAATTCTAGAGCATCGTTGTTCGAGGATTTGCAGTGATTTCCTTCGGTGGATTTCTTTAAATTTCGGCGGGGAAAAAGACATTCCTATAGGAAGAATTAGTGGCGGCGATGGATGGTTGAATTCAACGTTAACTCGAAGGAAAAGTATTGGTATCGCGGTAATAATTGTCTCGTTCGTTTTTTCACGAAAAATGCGGCAACGTCTTGCCGGAAGCGAAACGAGATTCTTGAGGATTCTTTAGACATTTATAGCGCACGCGAAGCGCTCGTTTTCATGCATCGTCGACATGCTTCATTCCCTGAAATCTCAATTCCATTTCACGGGAATCAATTTGGAATTTGGAGAGGTGGAATTCCATTAAGCGTTCCTCTATTTTTAATAACTCGCGGATGGACGTATAACAATTTGTAGTCCGCAGCAGATGTGCATCGGGACCGGAACGCGTTTTCTGAACGTTGTAGCAGAAAATAATTAAATAGTTTATATATATTATATACTACGAAACAATGACAGGTTCAAAAGAGAGAGAAATACAGTGACTCATGAAATTGATCGAATGTTTTCATCTATTACATTTGTTGTTTAATTAAAATGCAATGGTTGACTGGAAAACTTTGCAGATGTATTTAAAGTGCGATTTGAGTTTTTACATTTATCCCATTTATTATTATTATTATTATTAATTGTTGATTAGACATTTGCCTATAATAATTTGCCAAGTTCGCTACAAGTATATGGATGAGTAACCATTAACAATACTGATCTATCGATTGCCTTGAGGACTTAATATTTAACCCTTAATCCAATCAGTAACATTATTCTCTTCTTTAGTATAAAAAACGCACCTTAAGACTAGTGGTAATATCAATCGCCAAACTTTGTTTCGGTCTGCACGTTTTATATACCAACTGTAAAACAATTTTATATTCCACTGCTATCTGTAAATTTCGTCTCAACTTTTACTATTCGCGTCTATTAATCCGACATCAAATTCTATTACCATTTTCTACCCATCGAATATATAAAATGAACCAGATTTGAAAACTCTCGAGTGCAAAAGGTTAACGTTTCGCATTAGGCCAAATCAATAAGCGTTTTGGTACTATATTTTTACCAATACACCACTGGTAATGAGTATGCGTGGGTTGGACAGGATTGTTACGACATATCAAACTTTCTTACTGTATTCACGGTTCTCTGTGAAATTCCGAACGACTGGACCGGTAAACCTGTTCTTCGATGCCGTACGAAGGTCCGCCAATAAGACAAAGATCCCGCACGTTCGAGGCGAGCGCTCCTGAAGGACGTGGAGGAAGGTGAAGGGCCAATTACCCATAATTTCGTGTCTCGCGTAATTGGTGGAGAACTAGATGGAAAGAGGAAGAGAAAAGAGAAGAGGATATGGTGTCTCGAGGGTCCACCGTGTTCCACCTTCTCGTTGCATCGAACACGCCTCGTTGGATACTCGAGATTAATTCAATTTCACCTAGCCGGCTCGAATTCCGGGCAACTACGCGTGTACCCATGAATCCTAGTTACTAGAGCCAACTAGATCCACTTAATCTATTAACAGAGATTCTCCCAGAACTCTGCTCGAATCCAACAATTAAGAGATGCAAACACTTTGATAGATTCGCCGTTGCATAATCGAGAAGGTTGAAGCGATCGTGACAGAAATAACTCTTGTCGATTTTTGTGGTTTTGCCAGAAGAGTAAAAGAATACTCGAATACTCTAAGATCTTCAATTTTTCCTTAACGCTAAATTCGCTGACACTGATCGTATCATGTTAAGCGGATAATATTATATTAATCCTTTGAAGCACAGCGGTGTGGAAAATGTCCCACTTTTTTTAGACCCAACTTGCACGGTGGAACATTTTTAAACCCATTTACAAATTTTAAAATTATAAAGAAAAATCTAGTGCATCAAAGGGTTAAACAGATTCTCAGATGTTCGGATATTATAAAAATTAAGCTGACTGTGCAGAATGGCATCTTTTCAATCGTAGTATGAAAGCATGAACAAAATACCTAATAATACTGCGAATGCAATAGTGACATTTGCTTTACCTTTGAAATTTTCTGTGTAGTATTCAGATGCTAAGTGCTGCGATGTTATCAATTTAACAATAGAACAGCGGGAGTCGGATTCTTGTACGTATGACGAACATAGATTAGCCAGATAATTCTATTTATAAGTTTTTGCATCGTTTTGGCCATGAAAATCGACGAAAGAAAATGTATATACTTCATATGCAATGGTAACCCATCAGAGCAATGCAAAGATACTGCATATGCAGTAGCCTTTCGCAAAGTATTAACGTGTTGAAATCATCAAACCAGATTTGCCCAACAATATTTCATCAACTCCAGTGTTCAAGTATAATGATACTAATCGACAGCAATACTATATCATCCGTCAAACAAGATGTTTATTCGTTCTTTAATTTCACATTTTTTCCTTGTTGTAAAGGAAAAAGAGAAAAGAAATAAATTGTCAGGCAAATCTGGAGTCGATGAAATACCGTCGAGCAAATCTGTTTCGATGATTTCAATTAGACCCTAAATTTTTGGATCAGTGTATCCTAACCATTTCCGAATAATAGCCCGTAACATTACAAATGTTCTTCGTTAATGTTTCAGTACCCCAGCTTACGATTACGCGCCCAATCCCGACAAGCAGTGGATCCTCCAAGTGACTCAAAAAATGCAGCCGATTCACAAACAATTCACGGACCTGCTGATGACCAAGAGGCTGCAAACGTTGCAGAGCGTGGATGATGCAGTGGACAGGGTACGGATGATTCACGGTCCCGCTTAGCAACGTTTCCGCAGACACGTATTAATTGAACCTCTTGCCACGGACGTGTCAAGAGAGTTTCGCCGGAGTCGTGTATTTTTATCCCTGTCCGGTTGTTAACAGATCTACCAGGAACTGAAAGACCTGGGGGAGCTGGACAACACGTACATCATCTACACGTCCGACCACGGCTACCATCTAGGACAGTTTGGTCTGATCAAAGGGAAGAGTTTCCCCTTCGAATTCGACGTGAGGGTACCGTTTCTCATCAGGGGACCTGGCATCGAACCTGGCACCATGTAAGCAACTAAACTTATTATTATTTTCATTCCGCGTAGCCGGGCCACACTGCGATTTCTTGGATCCCTCGTGCTGGGAAGTATATCTTCGTAGGATGTGGTTACAAGTAGGACAAATAAACGAGCCATCATGAGTGGAGCATAAAGAGGAGGCGTGAAGTTGTAAATCACGGCAGTCAGATGTAGACTGGTGGCTACATTTGGATAAATTGATTCGCCAGTAGAGGAAGATTTATAGCGGGACGCGTGATGTATGTGTGTGTGTGTGTGTGTGTGGGATCGTTTAGGCTTTTTGAACCTCTTCCCGTCTCGTTTTGCTTCGCGCCAATTGCACTCTTCAACATCCGATCATCCTTCTTTTCGCAACAATGTAGCATACGGTTAAACCACAGGGTTATTGCCAGAACGTGGCATTGGAATGGTCGTCTCGTAAATTGGCCTTTGAAAGTGGCGAGCAACAAAGAGGCGAGCAGTGCGCAATAATTTTGGAGCTTTGGATGAGTTTTGGCGATTGCGTGTCGTGGTAAAATGGGCCGATTACTGCTCGCCGTTCGGTGGATTGCTTTAACGGGCAAAAGTGAATCTTTCGATACGCATTTTTAAGCAAACGGGAGTAAAGAAGAAAGGCTAAGGCTTTATGTTGAGGTTGCATATAGAATTTTCAATTGGAGAGCTTTTCACCGTTGCTATTCATTGATCTACAAGGTGTCTCACCTAAACAGGCTACCTAATTCTTTTCTATATTATACGTGGTTATAGATAAAAAGATATTAGGAATTTTAAAAGACCTGCAAAATGACTCGGAAACAATGAATTTATTCCACTTAGGTTAAATTTGTAGAAGTATTTGTATCACCACGAATTTAAAAACTAATTCAGTGGCCTGTTTTAAGTGGGACATCCTGTATATTAGTAGAATGAGAAATTTTTATGCATTTAGGGGAAATTTAAATACCTATGCAAAGAGTACGAAGTGAATATAATGTGTAAGGATATAGGAAATTAGTTTTAAATTCGATTTCTTTAACCCCTTGCAATATCAATATTTGAACCGAGAATGTAAATTAATTTCATTGATAAACACTTGGGTTAAATAATTTTGGGAAAGTTTCTTCCCAGTTTTGTAACATAATCATTGATATCGAAGCTCCAAAGTTAATGCAGCGAACGTTTATTTCCGCGAAGGGTTAATTATAAGAATCAGAATTTGCATAAATATCTGCAATCTATTGGCAAAAGTTTCACATTTGGAGGGTTACTAAGAAAACGGATATAATATGCAAAATTGCAGAAAATTAGTTCTAAGTACCATATATTTAACTATCAAAATACTAATTTGCATAGACACCCACAGTGTGTTGGCAAAAGTATCACATTTGGGAGATAGATTGCTAAAGAAACGAATAAAATATGCAAGAACATAGAAAACTAGTTCTAAGTTACATGTCTTTAATTATAAAAAACAAATTTGCATACGTATCTACAGACTATTAGCAAAAGTCTCACATTCGACTGGTAGACTACTAAAGGACTGAATATAATTTGCAAAA
Source organism: Eucera pruinosa (assembly GCA_028830335.1). Classification (NCBI taxonomy): domain Eukaryota; kingdom Metazoa; phylum Arthropoda; class Insecta; order Hymenoptera; family Apidae; genus Eucera; species Eucera pruinosa. Next base: position 9,216,326 of record JAMYCR010000015.1, on the reverse strand, counting down.
ATATAGAAAATAGATTTCAGTTCCGTTTCTTTAATTATAAAAATATCAAGCTGCATAAATATTCGCAGTATATTTATTGACAAAAGTCTCCTATTTAATTAATGAGCCACTAAAGACACGAGTGCAACATATAAAGATAAAGAAAACTAGTTCTAAATTGCATTACTTTACTTATAGAAATATGAATTTGCATATATGTTACATCCGCAGGTTATTAGCCAAAGTCCCACATTTGATTGATGAACTACTATAAAAAATGAATGTAATATGCAAAACTATAGAACATTAGTTCTAAGTTGCATTTCATCCATTATAAAAATATGAATCTGCATAAATATTCGCAGTCTATTAGCAGAAGTCTGATACTTAATTGATGGATTACCAAAAAAAAATGGATATAATGTGCAAAAATATAGAAAATTAGTTTTTAATTCTACATCATTAATTACAAAGATACGAATCTGCATAAATATTCGCAGTCTATTCGCAGAAGTTTCACATTTTATCGATGGACTACCACAAAAAATGAATACGATATGCAAAACTATAACAAAATTAGTTCTAAGTTGCCTCTCTTCCATTATAAAAAATACGAATCTCCATAAATATTCCCAGTCTATTAGCAGAAGTCTCATATTTAATTGATGGACTGCTAGAGAAATGAATATACTTAACGCGCAAAAAAAACTGTAAAAAATTAAGTCTAAGTTTCGATCTTTTAATTATCAAAATATTCCGCTTTAACACACGTATATTCGTCCCGTTTGGACGAACATTTCCTGAACAAGTCCCAAGAATTCCACAAGAGGGTGTGTAGTATACTGTTCACGGAATATATACTATTTTTTTCGAACAACCCACGATCCTTCCGGCTCGAAAACACGCGGCGTGGTTGGCGTTTATTAAATCCAGAAGGGATTGCACGCGGAAGCTCGTTCCACGGTGTGGCATTAATCTAACGACGATGTTTATAACAGACCCGGCTGTGCTTCAATTTATACGCGAATCGCCGGGAGTTCGGGTTCACACGGCAGTTTGGCAACGCGAAACGGTGGGTTGTCAGTTAGCGGGACATGTTTTTTCCTCGCTTTCTCCCTGCAGAGTTCACGCGGATAATTTATCGTTTTCGAGACCTCAACCGTAATTCCAGAAGACCCGACAACAGCCACTTACGCCAGTGCTCTATTTATCGCGGGCGAGACACATACTGACACGAGGATTTAAACAGTATGAATGGCGTCGTCCTACAGACTAAAGTGAAGCTCCGGTGAAAAAAGTGGAAAACAGGGGTGGATTTGTAAAATTTCTTTAACAACAGTCCAAGCAAAAGACCGTCAATTATTGGAGAAAATATTATACATTCCGTAAAGACTATATATTCTTGCGTTTCGGGAGTTAAGAATACTTGTGTTCGCTTTCAATTCGATGGTTCCTTTGTCAGAGAATAATAAAAGGATTTCTATTGGTGAAGTTCCTACTGCTAAGTGAAAGATTGTAGATTACTTGAAAAATATTATTGTTACATGTTAACAATGGATTGATCTATATCCATTATCCGCATATGAAGATTAATAATGGATGGATCTGCATCCATTATCCATAAATTCATATTAACAAAATCCATATGTACAATATATTCATAGATGATAAGGCAGAAGATATAAGTTTGTTAGCTATTTTATTTAATGAAATTGGACGTCTTTAATTAATCATAAAGTCAAAGATAGGATTTAAGTGGGAGAAGTGCAATCTTCGTAATCCGCAAGAAAACTAATAAAGTTTTATTACTGCTAATCCGTAAAGACTATGTTTCCTTGTGACTCGCTAATTTCTTGGTGGAATTATAATACAGGAATTTCTGTAAATAAAAGTAAAAGTAATAGGATGCATAAATACCACACTCCGAAGTTTCCGTCGCTAAGCAGAAAATTGCAAATTGCGCAAAAAACATTACACCGTATTGCAAGAAACTATATCTTATCATAAGTTATGAATTTCTTCCCCGGATACAGAAGATTAATTCAATTTTGCAGGTCTTGTAAAATTCATAGGTCTCGTAAATTTATCTTGCCGCGTAAAAAGATGAACAATTTGATGCTTCAAAGTTTTTATGCCTCTGACCAGACTTAAATGTCAGGGGATAAAATTGTTCGACTGAAAAGAGTAAATATTATAACTGATGGATCCTCTGGAGACCGTCATTACGACTTTTTATCAGTTGTTTGCTCATGCAACGTTATGACTGATCTCGAGTGGAGTCAGCTGGTCTGGAACAAGTTCCAAACGATCCTCAGCACGGAAACATGTTTGAAATTCGTCGTAGCACGCTTCCATAAAAAGTCTCACTAATGATTGGATAAATAAAAGGGTGAAATATTACAATCAACCGTGCGATAATTCCTCTAAACTCTGTCTAAACATTCTGAGTTGCGGATTATCGAAAAATCGAACGTCCATAACGCGATGAGACGAGATGAAAGGGAGGGAATATCAGAATATTCGCTGCGACCGGTGCTGGTATTTACCCTTGGGGGGTGAAATGTAATATTGGATTACAATAAAGCATCTATATGACGTTGCAGAGTAGACGACATAGTTTTGAACATCGACTTGGCGCCGACGTTCCTGGACATCGCCGGCGTCGAGACGCCACCGCAGATGGACGGTCGTTCTTTCAAGAAACTTTTCCAAAAGTGAGTACACTGCCAATTTTTCGCCGTACGCATCCGAATTCCTCATTAGACAAAAATGACCGGACATAAATACATACAACCGAGGAAACAATGCTCCGAAGATTTTACGTAACCCTTTGCGGTCGTTATATTTTTGGCTAAAGTTTCTCATTTGTTCAAACATATCTTCGCTTACGCGCCGGAAGACGTTGGCTTAATTAATCGTTGCGATACTTATTAGACTGAGCGTTGTTATGCATTTATAGGAAAATTAGATAAGGGAAAGGATATGTAAGAATGTATAAAATATTATTAGTAGAGTACAAAAGATTGTAGTTTGGTGGCAGCTTTCACTTCTTTGATTTTGTTAACAAAGATATGGATTTGTATAAACATCCGCAGTCTACTTATTATACGTATGAATTACGAAACATAATCAGTAGTTTCTGATGTAAAAATCAGTATATTCATATGTGAGGTATTTCATTTTGTGTATTATTTATTCGAATTGATTAAAACGGTACGAATCTTCGTGGTTATCCAATATTAAATGTTGGTAAAAATTGATAAACTAAAGTGATGTAATACTAGAACCCATTGGTACTTTTTCATAAAAATTGTATAAATTTATACCATTGCATTTCCCGCAAATTTTCCGTGATTTTCTATGAAGAGAATCAATAGAAATTGATTTAACAAATGAAATCAAATTTATCTGCATTGAATTATATGGTTCTTGAAGTATCTATAGTTTGAATATCTTTAGTACAAATAAGTACACCTTAACTATTGTTAACCCTTTGCGGACGACGAATAGTAAAACTTAAAAAGAGTATTTTGACTTTGATTTCCAAGCCTTTAAATTTCTAAGCTTTTGAATTCCAGGTTAACGAATTCTCGAAACTTTCAAGCGTTTATCAACGATATTAATTTAAACTTTCCGCTTTAACAGTGAACGTACACGTCCACGAAACCAGAAAAGTGGCGATTATTTGCAGACACTCGTCCGCAAAGGGTTAAACGATTTGGCATTTTTTATCAAAATCATCAGAATCCACCATAGCTTACAATGTATTAATTCTATTTATTTAAAGAGCAGTTTTTTTCCTCCTCCCGCGGCAAAAATGATAAAAACGCTTAGCCAAAAATATTCTATGCTTCAACCGCATAGAGTTAAGACCATAAGAACGGCATTTTTCAAAAGAGGATCGCATGCGTTACAGTAAACATGGAAGGAGATCGAAGTTCAAGTGGCCGGATACGTTCCTGATTGAATCTTCCGGTCGTCGAGAGACTCCGGAATCGATCGCAGAATCGAAGGCAAGGGAAGCCAGGAAGCAAAACCAAACGTTGGTCAAACAGCATTCGAACGCCACACCGGAAGAGGAAGAGGATAACGCTGCAGACGTGGAGGCAGAACACGAGTCGGAGCATCGATTTTTGGAGAACGATACGGGCAGCGATCAAGACATCTCCGAGGACGAAGATTTCGAAGATTCGATCATCGATGAAACGAGTAAGATTTTATTACTTTTTACGGGGGGGATTATTAAACCATTCGTGCACTTTACGTAGCCTTTTCCTATTTGGGACAACGCAGTTTCCAGGGAGGCGTAACACTTTGCGCTGACCTTTTCTTGGCAATAAAATTGCTCCTCGCTGAGAGCTGCAATCTGCCACTACGATCCGATCCCTCAATAAATAAATTACTTTGAGCGCAGATTTATACGGAATTGACCATGGAACGGCGATTTGAATCTCCGAGGATTCGATATTGAGAACGAAATTGAATGAACCATTTCCTATTACTAGACTCCCCGGAGTTTTGTACATTTATAGGAAATTTAGATGGGCAAAAAGGCGCGCGATACATTCGATATACAATCGAATACACAATATTCGGAGTAAAGTAAAAATTATTGCATTTTGAGGATGAAAAAATTCCATTTAAGCCAGTAACGATCGTCGAAATTTAATTCAATATAATCCAATCGTATTCTTTTTGTTTTAGAAGTATTTTATAAATTCGAAAGAAAAGAATTAAGGGAAAGTTTGACAAAACTGCCACAATTTCTACAAGTGTCTTCGCGTTTGCTTTATGATAGAAGTATCTTACTGTCTTAAATTGTTTATGTTTGTAATAATAAATTAAAATGTTTGTTTGCATATAGAAAACATTTCTTTGCTATGAATAAAATACCAGTCCGCGTAAAATCTATAGAATTAAGAGCCTCGTCGAACAACCCCGTTTTATCTAACTTTGCCTTACACACGTTAATTAGAATTTCATAACATTTCTCTCAAAACTAAAAAATATTTTGCAAAAGTAAAAGACCCTAATTGAATCGAAAATGACCCGAACACTAATTTTGTTATTTCATTTCCCTTTTTCTACCTCTATTCTTTTAAGACTAATGTTTCTAAATTTGTGAATAAAAATATAAATTTGCGCAAAGATCCGCAGTCTATTCATTACTGTTTGCTCGCGTCCCGCGGAGACTTTGGTCGACTTAATTATCTGCCGATTAAGATCAATATCCTCCGATGCTTTATAAGCTGCAGCTTCTTGGAACCCCCAAGCGTAAAGTTTTAATTAGTTTCAACAGCCGCTACATTTCGCAACAAGACAACGTCTAAGAAACTTCTTCTTCTGGTCCCGGCATTCAATGAGCGTAATTGAAGCTCACGGTTAACTTAAATGAATTCTTATTCGGCTAACCCGGATTATCGCGCTAAAAAGGGGCCGAATCCCTCGGGGATGCGAGCATAAATCTTGTGTCGGGGTTTCTCTGGTCGGGATTTACGCAACGACCAACCAACCTCTAATCCCTTTTTATTGCTTCGCGTACGGGTTACCTTCATAAAATCTCTCCTTGTCGCTTTCCTTGCCGTGTAAAATGGGCTTTTCAGTTATAACTATAAAGCAGAGAGAGAGAGAGAGAGAGTTCCAGAAGGTAAATATTCAGAACACGAGCCAAATAGCCGCGAATAAAGGCGTAAAACGATGATCCTTTACAGACTCTGATCCACACCTGGATAACGGGGTTCATCCCGTTCATTCACCTTTCGCCACGAAGCACGAAAGGTTGGCCATCGAGTGTTCCCATCCGGAAGCCCAAACCAATTGTATTCCGGGTCAAAAATGGCGGTGCGAGAGGGATGGTCATCGCTGGAGAAGGCACAAGTGCAAATACGCGGCGCCTCCGCCAAGAATTTCTAAAAAGTGCGCCTGTTTCACGCCGAACGGAGTGGTTTACACTAGATTGGAGTCCAGCGATTACGATGGACATCGATACGGCTTTGGGAGAGACAGAAAACCCGCGGATGTGGCCTCGGATATGGCTAGATACTTCGCCAGACGAGGTACGTTGCAAACAGCGATCATTGATCTTAAAGATTCTGGTTCAGTTTTTAACACATCGAGTACCAATCTAATTTTCATACTCTTTACGTTTACGCTGCGTGGTGTAACAGTGTAAAAAGAACTAATGAGCTGTCATAGATTTAGTAATAACTGCTTACGGGAGGAAAACATTGGATTGAAGCTTATTCTTTATCCAACTTCACAAATTAAATTACAAATTGCGAATGAAAGGAGAAAAGACGATGAAAAGTTGGAAAACTTTGCAGGGAATTATATAAATAAAACGCGGAATGATTTTGGAACCACAATTCAAGCTACTGTAATAATCTTACGAACTTTAATTTAAAAAAGAAAAAGATGTTTTTGTACATTTCGCACTGATTCGTCTAGTCATGACTGCGTTGGTCATCAATGACTGACGCGGTCTGAACGGAAAGTTTAATGTAACTTACTAATGACTGACACAGCACTTAACGTGTTAACTAGCACTTTTGATCATTGGTACTTACTGTGAGTCACAAAACCATTGACTCAGGGTAATAAAGAGAAGTGAAATATGAGAATAATAATAGAAGTTTCAGTATTGTTTGGAGTTCGACATTAATTCAAAGTTCCATATATTCAATTCAAAATAGATAGTAGTTCAAAGACTTGGATATTAATTCAAAGTCTGTCATAAAAATTTAATTCAATTCAAGTTAGAATTAAAAGCTCATTTGTGGGTAAATATTATTCAAGGAAGCATACAAGATAGGGATTACAAAGATAAAGTTAACTCTTTCAATATTGTTTTATTGGAAAAATCCAATAAGTAAATTTTTCAGTGAAGTAATGAGAGATTCAACGTTATTTTCTTTTCTATTTTCCTCTATGCCAATAATTTTTTGATTCACTGTATATATTCTTGGCTGGCTGTTATTAGCCCATCAGAATTATTTTGTTCTTTTTCAAGAATTTTTCATCCTTGTATACTAATAGCCGAGGCGTCGGAGGTACCGCTATTTTAGATAACGTTCGCAATAAATAATATTATTAAATATTATATGAATATTGTTTGCTTACAATTTCTATCCTTATTTTCATGTCATATATAACAACGTACGATTTCACTTTAATCAATTTTCATTTAATCTACAATCCGAATTTCAAAAGTTTCCCATCAATTTCCACCGTCCGTACGCCAAGGGTTAATAATATAATCTACCGATTATTAAATCGTATTGGATGCTAAATTGTGATTAATCCCCGAGATCTGAAGCGAAACACACGGATCCCATTAATCACGCCAGGATTAAACAGTCAAAGAAGAGTTATTACGTTCGGCGCGATACGAGAGATACTTTTTATCCTCTGCAATCTTTTCCTCGCTCTTTAAAATTATCTGATCCAGCTAAAAGATTAATGGGAAATTCGACGCTGAAATCTATAATAATTCCCAGCCAGTGAAACTATCATCGTTCACGATTTTTCTCAGGTAAACGAGACGTGTCAGCCGGTGAAGATGCTGGCCAAGATATTGACGAGAAGGATGATGACTATAATGACGGTGACCGGGATCGCCGTGCTATCGACGAAGAGGACGACGAGGACTTTTTCCAGGAACTGAACAGCCTGGCAGGTGACGTGAAGAGGGAGTACGTGAACTTGATCTCCAGGTGAAGTTTAGAAAGTCCTCGATACTTCGTTGGATAAGCCACGCGGGGTAACTTCACGATGATAAATGTCCTCTCAGGTATAGGTATAACAACCGAACGACCGAAGACGGGGCACTGGAGTTCGATAACTTAAACGAATCGGAATATTCGATCGAGGACTTCGATCCTAGCTTGGATAAGGTGGTGAAAGGTCGACTGAACGTTGAAGACGTGGTGAGAAGGCACAGAAGGATACGGAGAAGCGTACCGAAGAAAGACTCCGTGGAACATGTGACCAAGATTATGGAAAGCATTGAGGAGGAACTGGACGATTTGAAGGTAGTTACAGAAATTCTATACGGTGATTCTCTCTCCGGTGAATTCAAAATTCGTGCTACCGTGTAACATAGATAACATAACATAACGTGACACTGGAACACTAAAACTAAAGCGTCAATTAAAGCGTACTTATTTGTACCAAGGAAATTAAGACGAGGGATGCCTAACGAAACGTACAATATAATGAAAATAAATGTTTATCACAGTGTTTAACACCTTAACCACGGCTATACTCTGAGAAGTGTAAAAAATGTGTAAAGTTAATTTAATTTGAGACACACACTCTCATACAAATATAAAAAAGCATATTACACGCACAAATCTATAATTATTTATATAGTAGAAAAAGTAAGCTCGTCTAAAACCTTAAAATCACTTACGAAACCCATACGTTTTACGAAAGTTTCGCTCCGTCATCTATTGACTATTAACTGTGGCTATAATGGCAAATTTGCCAACACGTATTCGTATAAATTTATATAATTTTTATGAGAAATGAGGAATGCATCATTATGACCACATTGATAGTTCTAATATTAAACGAGAACACTGAGTTTTTTTTATGGGAGCCATGAATCAAATGAGACCGCCGATAAGAACTCAGCTATAGAAACACCCAATGTTCTCGCCCAAATTTTGATGTAACGATGCGGCTTTTAAGTCCAATAACGATAGAATCACCCTGCCGTATGCATATTCAAGTGTACAGCTTGTAATTTCGCGCCTAGGCGACTCAAGCTCGACATTCGGAGAGCAAACGAATGCTACCGCCGAAATGCTCGGTTCTTCCGCAAGGCGGAGTGAATTGTTCGGAAACTGTATACCAAGATCCAAACGAGTGGAGGATTTCCAGGCGAGAAATCGAGCAACAGATCAGGGAAATGCGGATGCAGTTGGAAACTCTGAAGGTAAGTGTCGAAAATAATTACGCGTGTATTATGTGCGTCGAAAATAGACACCTTATCTAAATAGCGGATATCGTGGTATCTTTAGGATATTTTATGCCAATTTCTAGGATATTCGTCGTCATTTAATGACCAAACGACCTCACATTATAAAAGACCCGCAGGATGCAGCTAAAAACGCGGAAGAATCTCAAAAATCGCATCATCATTCGAGAAACCACGTAAATCGGCACCACAAGAAACACGAGCATTCTGCTGCAACTAATCCTACGGTGACAACCACTGCCGTTCCTACTACTGTGAAGCAGACTCAAATGGAAGACAGAACTGCGTCCACGGATTCTACGGAGAGACCTCGATTTAACGTTACGCTCACGGAAAGTACCGAAACGGATACGATCACCACAACGGAGACAACTGTAACCGTTTTATCAACGACTTCCAAACCAAAGAAGGCTCCTCGTCGTCCGAAGATAAAGGAGCCGGTGACTAACAGGACGGAAATCGAGGATGACAAACCGAGGCGCAGAAAGGTTCACCATCATCGAAGGAACAATACTCTATTTACTAACAGCGTGCACGACGAGATACCCACCATAAACGTCAACGAAAGCGAGACTACTGTGACCACGCAAAGCACCACGTCCAGTCAGAGGACTCAGTATCATCAGACTAGGTATGCAACTGTTCCTACCACCACGACAGTGAAAGAGACTACGATCCAGAGGCAGACTTCTAATCGCGTAGGGACCACAAACGACTTCGCCAAAGAAACAACAATGGGAGCCAATACGCAAACGATAATATCGACGGGATCAGAAACGTCTAGTCTCGGTGAAACAACGGAAACACAGAAGACGACTTCCCTTTTTAAAACCACCGAAGCTCGTTCCAGGACTACATTTTTGCCTACGACTGTGGCTACAACTCCTATGACCACGCCGGTTACAGTTACGCCGGCGAGAAGATTCCCGAAAGTTCAAAAGAATAGAACATCGGGGAATCTTGGGCTTTCTAGGATCGACGTCACCATTTTGGAATCTCCGGACAGGAGGAGTCGACATGGTAAGTGATTACATAAACGTTTCTTTGGGCTTCGCTTTAATTATTGGTACAATGACAAGTGGGGGGATCTTATCTTAACCCTTTGAGCGCGAAGCTCTTTAGATCTGGAAACTCTCTGTTAGATTAAATCGATGACACGCGGTTAGCGGTAACGATCGCTATGAGAAATAAATAAAATCTTGTATATTGTTGCCATTATAGTAATTACAGGAACATATACAGTGTATACACTTTCCCCCGTAAGTATTAGGACTCTACATCCGCATCCCTGAGTTAAATTTCCTCGAAAATCCTTTTAGAGTAAGAAACAAGTAGGATAGTGAAGTTGGTTTTTTTTCCAAGAAAATTAAACAAATTTAAACTGCTCCCAAGTTTTTAAAAAATTTTATATGCAACCCAAACTACGATGAATTTGAAGATTGAAGGCTCCTCTTTACAACTACGCCCCAAAAGTTCATATGGAATTTTGGTATACGTTATTCCAATAACTAAAGTGGTGCCTTTCTTTGGATTCTATTCCACAATAGGCGCCTGATTCTGCTTCTCTCACGATAGATATGTTAGATATAGCAAATAATAATCGTCGACTACCACCGATGCTGAACAGCCCACTAGAAGCTCGTCACAAATGCTACTGCGAGCCTGACTCCTATTCCAAAAAAGACGAGAAAGAGATCGCCCGTGAAGAAAGGAGGAGATTAAAAGAGGAACGTTTGAAGAAGAAGGAAAGGAAGCTGAGAAAGAAAGCCAAGCTCGAAAAGGAATGTTTAACGGAGAAAATGAACTGTTTCGAGCACGATAACGACCATTGGCGCACTGCTCCATTATGGAATGCAGGTCCATTCTGTTTCTGCATGAATGCCAACAATAACACGTATTCGTGCATTCGCACCATTAACGCGACACACAATTTCCTTTACTGCGAGTTTACTACCGGTTTGGTCACTTATTACAACTTGAGGATCGGTTAGTATGGGCTCCATAACTGGCATCTCTTAACGGAAAGTGATTTCTCTAATTGGATTCTTTCTCTTTCATTCAGATCCGTTTGAACAGTGGAATAGGCTTTCATCTTTAACGTCTACCGAGAGATCTTATCTTCACGATCAATTGGAGCATTTAAAGGGTTGCAGAGGGACAAGGGATTGCACTGTTGGAAGCGCCAGGGAAGGATTACCGCAACTCCAACAGCACCAGAGGTTCATTTCGAAGAGAAAATACGCTAATTCCTTCGGTATGTAAATAATATTGGGTTATAAAGTAAATTCGTCCCGTTTTGAATAAATGCAGCAATATATTTACATACGGTACTGGCCAAAAATTATATTAATCGCGTTAAACGATATTGATTAATTTGGAATTGAGAATAGGGATTGGAAATTATATGAAACTGTATTCAACGATAGTAGTTTCAATGTGTGTATTGAGTTTCACGTAACCGATTAATTAATTAAATAAATTAAATAAATAACATATAAATAAATAACATTTTCGCATAACTGTCGCAATAGAATCGATCAAAGTTGCAACCCTCTAATCATTTTCAGCAACGTACGATAATAAAACTAACTGTAAGAACAATTAGAATCTTGCCTATTTAATTGGTACACTTTCTGTTTGTAGAAGATACATTCGTACCATCGACGTTACAAATTATTCGCGAAAGCGATCTCAGTAGCCCGTCGAATAAGAGACGAAAAAAATTGCAAAAGTAAGTAAGACTTTGATTCGAGTCTAGGTTGTTATATACATGTAATTATTAATGTTTCTACTGAATAGCGTTTGGAACAGAAGGAGCAGAAGTTGGCAAAGTAGTTCGAGACACCATCAAGACTCGGTGAATTATCGGCGGCACAGACATCAGTACTGATAATCACACCTCGTTTGTTTCACTTTGAACAAATCGTCGAAGGATGCGTGAGAGCATTGCCTTAGATGTATATTAATTTCGCGATGCATTTAATAACGTGTAATTTATTTAGTGATATTTAATTGAGAACGGATACGTGATATTTAATTGACAACGTTCTGATTCCATTAATTAGACCCGCGCTCTGTTCGAGTGCACGTGTACATGAGTACCGTGCTCTTACATCCTTTAACGCGTTATATACTTTTCACAATTGAAGCAAAATTATTGCGACTGATCGTACGCGCGATTCGCGCCCATTGTATCGCGTTCACGCGAATATGTGAATAACAATCGGAAATCACCTAAACGATCTAATCTTTTTTTACTTAATAGCCGATATTTTTTATAATAATTTATTCACTATCGTCTATTTAGGTCTCTTTATACGAGAAACGATACTTGCCTAACGAGATTTAGAGCAATTTTAAAAAAAAATAAAACTCTGATTATCCTTGGATGGAACTAGTACTTCTTCGCGAAGTGAATAATACCAGTAGCTTTCTAGACAATAGACTGTGTGTCTAAGGGGAGGGGGGGAGAAGGATCTGAGGGTTCGTTTATCGCGTATTAAAATTTGCCGATTACGGACTGAAACGCACAACGAAAGAACAAAACACAATAGCAATGTCGTCCTACCAAAAGTCTTTTGCCTTTTCTTGCGAACAATCTCTATACACTGATAATATGAGCCGCTCTCAGGCCAAAGCGATTAATCCCACGTTTTGAATTTTTCAAGATTCTAATATCAAAGCACTTAATTTATACTTAACTTTTTATATTTAACACATTCGAGATCGTAACGTATTCCTACATTTTACATTTGTCAGCTGAATACTAATAACGTAATCCTACGGTTTTTTTTTTAAATATTTAGTTGAATATCGATAATGTAACCCTACGTCGTTTCAAAATCTGTAGCTAAATATCGACAACGTGGTTCTACCATATATTTTTGTTATATTCGTAACGATTTACGTACATTTTACAGTGACTAGGACTTTATCACCTTTTGCAAATGTCTACCATTTCTATTTCTTTGGTACGAATATGTATACTTTAATTGTCGGTAGTTCTAATGTTAAATAGTGGACTCTAGCGGTATTCAATTATAGACTTTTGAAAATTATATACGTCGTTCAGCTAAGCGTCTCGCCTGACAATCGCCGGTCGCGTATGTGTTAAAATAAACTTCCTTAACATTCGGACTTATCACCGCCAAATAAAGGAAATGTTTGTAGCCATGGAATAATAAACATTTTATAAAAATAATAAGAATTATTCCAATGCTACATTATTTTATGTATTTTATATGTTGTTAGACAAAAGCATCACTTGTAATAATATGTTTTACGATGTTTATTTGCGTTTAAATTTTACCGGGAATTTAAAAAAAAAATGTACAGTGAAACCTGCGTATTTCCGGTTTTAAGACTTTTCGCGGATAGTAGCGAACTCAATATACAGAATATTAAAAACTGGAGATATAATTTGAAAGGGAGTGAATTTAAATGAAAAAATAAATCGAAAATGTGGACTGACATTTTTTCGTATGGAGCTTCATTTAAGAAAATAAACCGGTGTTAAGATTGTTGTAAAAATATAGGAATCTTTTGCAAAAATATAGTGATTACAAGCTGTTGCGTTCTGTGTTTTAAATCGTGATAATTGCATTGCGGAGATTTCAATGCCTCAGCAATAATTCCGTGTAAATTTAATGCCTTGCTCCATAAGAAGATTGTATTTTATGATTTTGTTGCTTAGAGTTTATGAAACTGCGCGTATAAAAATCGCGGATATACAGGTTTCACTATATATTACTTTATCCATTCCTCTACTTTGTGTTTTGTGGAGTTAATGAATTTGGTAAATAAGCGGCTCATACATTCTGGAAAGGTTTATTCCGAAGCTGCCATTCGTTTAACTGTTTCCTATTGCCTTCAAGCAGAATAAATTGCCACTTCCACAAAATGACTTACAATCAACCTAGCCAATCGTTAACAGAGACTGTATAAATTTCAATGGAACGAAAAGGAACAACTTTTGGCACCATTTATTCTGCGCAACGTCTTACTAGAAGCAGTATGGAAACATTTGTGATCGCTACGTACACCTAACAGTCTCTTTTCGAAGGAAAAAATTCAATGCTAATGGATGCGTATACTGCTATAATTATTACGCAAGTAAAAAGAAGAATTTACTGAAATATTACGCGAACTTGCCTCGAAATGAGTATTAAAAGACTTTAGACAATATTTGTTCTTTTGCGGCAAATTATACATAGTTTAAATAATAAATACTCCACTATTCGATAGCTAGATAATCGTTTCCATTAGCATTTTATTTTTTTACAAGTATATGTCTGTGTTATGTAATAGATTCTCAGTTAGTGTCCTGAGAATACCTTCAAGATTTTGAAACTAAAGCAATGTATTTAAATCATGTGAAATAAATAAATAAATACTGTCCAAATTCCCATCGATATTCCGCATTCGTTCGAATTAAAACAAATTAAAAAAGTACACGCAAAAAACCAGTATCTAACAGTTATCATGAACAAATTATTTTTTATTTGTATATCATATAATTCTTTTTCTATTTTTATATGTAATTGTTAGACTGCGGATATTTATGCGATATTATGTGGAATAAATTTTCATCTAAATTCCTAATCCTGCAATTGTATTTATAAAGATATGAATTTGCATAAAAATCCGCAGTCTAGTAATTATATCACATTTTTCATACATTTTTCTAACATACAAAATACATACGAAAGTAACATTTTTCATTTTAAGTTAACAAATGTTAAAAATCTATAGTAAGGTCAAGATCCTCATTATCATCGAAAATGTTTTTATCACGTTTAATTTCAATGACTTTTTGCTTCGCAAAATCATTGCTCTTACTATTATCATCGTTACACGTAATATTTTCTACCATTTCCTCTGATATATCATCATCATATTCTTCCTCGTCATCGTAATTAAATCCTTGTTCAGGATCGTTTTCGAAAGAAGAATCGCTATTCATATTTGTGTGCAGACTTTGTGTGCACTCATATATGGTTTCATCATCGTTATTAACATCCACTGACTCAGTATTACTTTCAAAACCAGTATTCTGACTACTAGAAACATTGAAAGCATCAGATTCTAATTCTGAAGCATTGAAAGCATCAGATTCTAATTCTGAAGCATTGAAAGCATCAGATTCTAATTCTGATGCATTGAAACCATCAGATTCTAATTCTGATGCATCCAAATACTTTGCCCATTTGCTTTCAGTTACTTTTGGCTTTGTTTGCTCAGGATAAGCATTTGCGTAATTATCATTCACAGCATTGCCTATATTAAAGGACGCATTCTGCTCAACCTCATGCTCTTTCATAAGGTTTAATTTTTGAACGAAAAGACGACAGTCTTTTCCTGAGCCTTGAAAATATACCTAAAAATTACAATCATCCACTACTATCTTATACGATTGTGGACAAAACTATTGGCACAGCTTAATTGTTACACTATAAACTAAAAAAAAAATGATTTCAAAACCAGACTGGCCCAAGTTCTGTATTGTAAATTTACAATGAAGTGAAAACAAAAATGAAACCTACATAAGACGACATTTGTATTTGAATTAGTTTACCCAATTAAATCTTTTTATGTATTATGTAATATATGTACATTCTTCTGGCTTGGATAAAAATTAAAAAAGAACAATAAGATGATGTATATAACATAATTTTAGCAAAAATAGATTTGGATTAGTCTAGCTCTCAGTTACAGAAATAGAAAAAAGAAAAGGAAATAGAAAAATAGATTCAGAAAATAATAATAAAAATATGTTTTTGTACCATATTAAAGGAAGACAAAATTATTGAAAGAACATACAATAAATAATGGATTATTGTCTTTTTTTAACAATTCTTGATTGTATCTCATTCTTCTGTATTTTACAATAAACCACAATAGATAATAAAGGATGACTTCTAATTCTGTAAAGCTGTTTTAACTTCTTTGGTTGATAGTTTTTTCATTGCATTTTATTTAGGTCTTCAAACAATATTTGGGAAATTGAATAAAAAGAAATTTACCACTATAGGACTAACAAAAATTTTGCAATTTTATTTTGAAAATAGGTATTCAATTATTGTCCTTAAGTAGATATGCTTGATTCCCATTCTACACGTTGCCTTAAGTGTTAAATATTCTCCTTTATCATAATTGATTTCTACACCATGATTGAATGCAAGGTCTGTCCAATTATGGGAACTCAAATACAAACCTCTATTGTTGAAAATGTTGAATCAAACAAGGAATCATTGATTCTGAAGGAACATCTTTATTTCTCTTTATATTAAGATAATCAATCCCCAAGCTTGTAACAACATTTTATGATTTCTATTCACTTTTTAGTGATAAATTTCTGCATACTTAATCTCCCAAATATCTCAAGATATGAGAGAAATAGAATGAACAAACAAACAAATAAAGTAGTTATAACTAAACTACAGATCTGTATAAAACTTCATAATTCTATTAATGGTTTTAAAAGAATAGGGAACTTTGTAGTTTACTTTAAATATTTTGCAAATTTTTGCATATTTTTACGTGTCTTTTGCACAAAAGATTTCGCATAAATATAACAAATTTAAATTAGTTTGTAAGTTATGTTTACGGATACTTTGAATAATTTTTTTCCTAAACCATTTTTTCAGTAATTGTAAAGTGTTTGATACAAGCAATTAAGCTGCTCCAATACTTTCGTTTAGTACTGTGCATCCATCATTTTATTCAATCATGTCACAGCATGAATTTTATCATGTAAAATTGAGGTTCAGGGTAAAATTTTTGGTTATAAACAGAATTCACTTACTTGTTTGAAGCTCTGCTTGAAGTTACATATTTTGCAATTCCATTTCTTCGCTTTCTTAACTATGTGCACCTGTAACAATTCAAATGGAATGAAATTGATTAGAAACAGGAGATCGCAATCGGAATCGGAGGATTCAATAGGTTTAACAGCTACCTGATACGTTTTGCACGAATAGCAGCGTAAAATGTTCATCTGTTGCGACATGGCCTTACACTTTACACAAAACTAATTAAAAATAACACTTTGCGACGTTAAACTTATTGCGCTTCGAAGCACGACACTTTTCAACTTATTTGAAACTTCGATCCGCTTTAATACAGTCTAGCCAATATGGCGATGTGAAATTTTGGCGGGAGACTCAGTCGTAACACCAACTAACTCAGTTTCCGGTACTTCCGGTAAGTTGAATGGTTCCATAGAATCACTGCGTATTAATTTTATAATTTTTGTTGTAATATTGTGTATTAAGTGTGAGAAAAGTGAATGAAAAGGTGTAAAATTAGTTCGACTAGGAATTGAGATAAAAAGTTTCATTGTATAGTTATTGTTATTAAAACAAGAGCGGATTTAAGTTGTTGCTGCACTAAGCTACCATTTTTTTGCCATCGTACAACTAACAATAAGTGTTCGTTTTAGTTGAAATATTACGGTATGTAAGAAATAGGATCATAAATACTTGTTTAATTCATAATTAACGAAACCTAAAATGAAATTTTCCCCAATCTACGATTATTAATGATTACATTTTGACTTAAATCATAAATTGCAATTAACGATTACATTTTATTATTACTTTAGTCGTCAATTGCGACTGAAACTACCGATTAAAGATTGAATATTATAATCGTCAATTGAGTAATTGACCAGCGATTAACCACATACTGAAATTTCTTTTCTAGTGAAATTAAAATCTGACGTGAATATTATTCAAACCTGATTAGAAGGAAAAAGTAATTTCTAGTAGACTTATAGTTACATACAAATTTTATTTGTATTCCATTAAAGATTTAGTAATTGATAATTGAACTAATTTTTTTCTTTTTTATTCAACGATTAACAATTTCATCGATCGATTAAATCAGTCGCCAATTTTTCGACGATTAATTTTCTTAATCGGAAGCGTTAATCAATCGATCAGATTAAAAATTGTATTATATTAAGGCCCAACTCTGGCCTACAACTTACTTAATCTGACAAACTGAATAGAATATAATCAAGGAGATTCAGTAGAAATTAATAATTACATTTTATTACAATACTTATATACACATCTTACAAAAACATTCATCAAACGCAATTTGATAACTAATGCATAAATATAAAATATTTAGTCAATTTCTATTTTACATTTGGGTAAAGCCTGTGAAAGTTCTTTTTTAATGCCATTAGGATCTGTAATGGCTGGTAATCCTTGAACTTTTAATGTTCTTAAATTTCTGAAACATTAAATGTTAATAATTAATGTTAATATCAGACATAAGTTTTTTTCAATTTTAACATGTTTATTGCATACTTCAATGCTTTTAAGTTGCGTAGACCATCTTCATCAACTCTTATACACTTTATAATTTCCAGATCAGTTAATGAATCTTTAAGTATTGATAAAAGTCTCATAGCATTATTTTCAATGTATCTACACTCTTTAAGCCTCACTTCTTTTATGTGGTTGCATCCCTCTAAATTAATAATTATCACAAATAATTCTGTCCAGATTAAGTTTATTTTGTATGGTTAAAGTAACTGTTATACTCACTAAAATGTGGAAATCCCACATCGCATATTCCAGCATTAACTGCATGAACAGTTTCAATATTAAATCCTCTACCGTATTGTATTACATCATAATTTGTTACAATCTCAGACACACCTTTCCATTTTATGTGTGCCCCATTTTTTAAAAGCCACATTCCACAGGCAAGATCAGGACCAGCCTTTTTTATATGTTCTTCATCAACACTGAAAAATTACTCTTCTTATATTATTGTGCAAGTTCAATTTTATATGACAAGAGTTATACAATATTTCTTTATTGTGTTACTCACTTATTAAATATTACAGTGAGCCAGTAAAAAAAGGGCCTGCTTTGATTTCTTGTGTTTTGATAAATAGCAGATGATATTCTATTTAAAGTCTGAAATTATAATAACTTTGTTACAAACAAACCAACACAGTCTTTCTTAATTACATTCTTCAATTACATAGAGTGCCATTGTTGTTTGATTATTGAAAGATACAGTTTATTATTGAAATTTCGAGATTATACAATTTACTTATTATGGTACAGTAGACTAACAAATGATTGCACTCGAGTGTGCAATGTTTAGTAAACGTTTAACACTGCGCATTCTATAATTCGCGAGTGTCGTACATCTTCCGGCTAACAAACTAATAAGTTGTAAATTGCCCGAGAGATGGCATAAAAGTTATCAATGGGTAATAAAAAATTGTATAAAAAATACAACATTAGCATGAACGAGATACAACATAGATTTACCGCTCTATGAATTTAGAGACTCATTTACCATTTTTGTGTCAATCTCTATGTTATCGATTTAATATAGAATAAGATTACAGCATTAATAGTGGCTGGAATTAAAACTAAATTTAATTTTGATATCCCAAATACGTCCGCTATTATGTCACAGACGAGGTACAGAATAGTCTAATCATCTTACGGGACTTTGTGTCCCACATTCTGAAATTCCTACCATGAAAAGAATTCCCCTGCTTTTTACGCAACCTACGATTTAGAGCGGTGGGCACAGTAACTATGATCGATTAGATCATCCGAAATATTCGTGAATTTAGAAAAGATTTATGATAAGAAATTGCGCGGTATAAATTTTGAATTTCCAACAAGTTTCGCGATTGAGAGCTGACGCGTCTCCCCACTCTCGGAGATTGGCTGGCGCATGAGCCGAATGGAGCTGAGAGAGGCCGATATCATCAGTTGAGCCTGGAGCGCTATCAAGGGAAGATGGGTTATAAATTTAACGCGTGGTACGTAATTTTCGCCCATTCATGCGTTTCGCCGGGATTTTAAGCGTCCTTCTTGTATATACTTTGATTAGTATTTCTTCCTTGATGCGTATTTTAATTAACATACATTCTTTTCCTCTTGCTAATTGAAGCTTGAATAGAATCTCCCATTTCTCATTTGTTTGCTTCTATCTAAAACGAAGTTAGTTAATAGTTGCGTGGATACCATTTGCTTCTCTAATACATTTATTTTAAATTATGATTTCTATTTTCTATGTTCCAGATGCATACGCCTACTCGAGAAACGGTCTGTTTGCTGCAGATTTGGTAATATTACGTGGTTCTAACGTTGGTAGACGTAATAATACGTCGTTAATACTATTGTTAGTGGGTAACATTCCATATTTAATTCGTCTTTCAAAATTTTTCATTTACTTGTACTTCGTTTGAAACTACCAAGTCAAAATGGGAGGGATAGAATCGTTTCTTTGATTTACTTTTAAAATAAAATTCTCGACAAATCGGTAATTTGTACTAGAGTCATTAAATCGTAGCAAAACTTATTAAGTCGAACGAACCTTGTTTGCAACTATCGATCGAACGTGGGAGGGATATAATTATTGTTTCTATGGTTTAGTGTTAAAGTTGAATTCTCGTCAAATCGGAAATTTGCAGTAGAGTAATCGGATCGCGATACCACGTGTTAAAGTAAACGAAAAATCGTCTATATTTTGCTGTATTTCGTTCTCGTCTTAACTAATAACATTGTCCAGAAAAAACTTTGGCTGGCAACGTGTACTGACCGAACTTGTAAACAAAAAACATGCCGCGACCTCATGCGACTCGAGTATGTTTACGTTCCGAACTTCATCGCACCGCTGTCTTCCGAGAATTCGTGACTCGCGACCGGCACAACATGAGAATTTCTATAACGACTTTCCATTCTATAACTTTCGCGTATTTGCTCCTAACTTTTATTATGTCTTTGGTATCCTTGTATTACATACTTACACATAATATAATATTCTTGTATTATACATGTATAAGAATAGAAGATACTGTATGTAAGAATATGATACAAGAATATTTCTATAACATTTATAGTATAATTTATGCTTATTTGCTAGCAGTTTCTACTATGTCTTAAATATTTTTGCATTATATTCTTATATATAATACACTATTCTTGTATTATATATAGGAATATAATATAAAGATATATGGACATGCATATCTCTTGATAACGTAAAGATATATCGCATAGAGTTGGTGAATTCTTCGTAACAAATGCTCGATGATAAGAGAAGAATAATAACAGAATATGGTGTTTTATTTCGTACCTACCCATCCCTTCCTGCTAATTAAGTTATTCTTTCAGAATTTGTGACCGCGCGCAATGCGGTTGTAGAGTCAGTGCTTGTTTCAGTATAAAACTAGTTTGATTTTTTAAAGAGCACAGCTGCTCTAAGTAGATTTAACTATACTTAATCATTTTTCGCGCAAGTAGAGACAGTGTTTGCCCGCCAAATATTACTCACACACGTAACGTAGTCTTCTATTTTTCCATTTTTTTTATTTTTTAATATTTATACTCGAGATTAGAGTCACTCTTCGGCTGTTGGCAGATGATCTCGCTGGGCCTCTAAAGCTCACAATGTAAGTATCTTCGTATCTTACTTTAATTTTTCCTAATTCAAACATATAGTAGAAGATATTCAAAATTCTTTTTGTTCAAGTACGAAGTAGAATCATTTAAAGATTTCAAGTTTATCAAGCTTTCGAGTTTCTTAATCCAAAAATTAGAGAAAACTTATAGAATAAATTATAATCCTCTCTGTTTCTTTTCTCTGTTACAGATCTTCCACAGATCCTCTTGTCCTTGGGACTACAGGACATGGCATCACAGCTTCACGACTTCACGACATCACTTTTCATGGCGTTGACTTCAAGGCTTCACGACTCCACGATTCCACGGCTTCGCTTGATGATGATGTCAACAGGTTTCCATCCGCCTGGCTGCAGCAGATGACGGCGTAGTCATCTAATGGTGAGTCGCATGCATTTTGAATCCCTCTGGTCACTCAATCATGCCGAGGGCGAAAGGTCCGAATCGGCACGGGTGACTGGTTGTATCCGTAGATTTTTCATAAACGAGTACAGTGACCACGGGTATACGATCGTATACCCGCGTATCATTTTTATTTCTTGTGTGTGTTGTATTTATTAGATGAGGCTAGGTCTTCTTGCGCCGCGTGATTTTAAATATTTTCATACGCTAATGACAGAATTCGAGTCAATAGTAGAGTCACGTAGTACGAATTTCTTTTTAAATATTGATACACTTAAAAGTAGAGTCAATAGAAATTCCAAAAAGGTATGTATTAAAGTAGAATGCTCGTATGTTTGAGCACGTAATAATTTGCAGTTTGTAGTTATATTTGTAGATGTATTCATTGCACAATAATAATGAGAAAATGTATGATATTTACTACATGAATATATGCAGGTATACACGTAATATTTTATTACAGTTCCTTACTTGAATCGTAATTATTAAAAGAGTTGAGCAATATATTGCTTCGCGGTTCCTAGTAGCTTCAATTCAATTTAAGATACAGAGACATAGTAGATTTTTCTTTTCTCGTACAAAAACGATGCTGAATATAATGCGCAAGAAGACATTTCGCGATGGGTAGATTTTTGAATCGAAGTCGCAAACTTTAACGCAATGTTATGTTAAAATTAATAGGCTTTGATAAGGGAGTTACCCAAGGGATTGCACGTAAAGTTTCAATTTAGAGTCCCTTGTTCGCGTTTAATATTCTTAACTATAATTTAGAGTCACTTGTTCGCGTTTATTATTCTCAGTCTCACGTATTTAAATTCACGTTGCATCAGAGTTTTCTTGCTTTCTTGTTTTGCAAATAACGTAGTTTCTTTTCAATGTAATGAGTAGAATCTCTTTGCTTTAAAATCAAAGAAAAAGTAGAGTCACAGTCCGCTTAGTCGATTACGTATGTTACACAACTTTTTTAGCTAGGATTTTCAGCGTCTCTTCGTGCCGTTTTGCTGGGATCCCGCTCACGTGCTCAGGTGCTACTTGAGCGGGTGAAAGGCACGTGGCACGATGCTTTTTTTCCTTTTTTTTGATATTTGATATTTAATATTTGTGTGGCGGCTGATTGTGGGTAGCGTATCGTGCGCGACGTATTCTCCACATTGTGTGTGTGTGTGTGTGGTTAGGTTGTGGAATTGCGTCGTTTTTTCGTACGTAACTTTCTTGATTAACTTCTCCCCTCAATTTATTCTCTAATATGTTGGTACCAAAAACAAAACGTTTCAAATCGTTACAAATACAGGTAACAAATTTCCTGTATCGTGCTTGCCAAATGCCTCAAGTATCGTTTACACGTTTCCTATTGAATTGCATACTTGATAAATGCCAGAAATATACATAGTCTAAACGTTTGCTATTCACGTATATTTCGTTGACAAATCTTCGAAGTATATTTCAAATACCACGTAGAATGCGCTTTAAATCGCGCACTCGCAATGGTCGCTACCCACGTTAGCCGATTTCAGGATTTTTTTTACTTTAGAGTGTGTATGAGATGTATGTTGAACTCGGGTGTTGGAGGCGTCCCGGGACGTTACTCCCTAGTGTAGGCTTTTGCACCCGGGTGGTATGTGTGTGATCCGCTGGGTGGGGGGTGGGGTGTATGCCTGTGTTTGTGTGCCTGTTTGCCATTTTTTAAATATAGCGTTAAGTAGGTAGGTAGCATACTTTCTGGAATGTTTGTTAATTGTAAGTAGGTAGGGCCGGGCAGGTTGACACATGGTCTCGGGGTAGGCGTGAGTTTCATATTTAATGGGGAGTGCGCGTGTCAACCTGTTTCAGGGAATCTGTTTTGATGATCGACGGCAAAGCTAGTCCGATTCGGAAAATTTTCCGTTCTCTTCCGGCTTTGCCAATGTCCATCTTCGAATCCGGCGATCTGAAATCGTCACGCGGACGCGGTCGTGTATTAATTTCGAAACGAACGAACTCGAGGTTCGGCCCGTTTGCACGATTAAGGAGATGCAATCTTGCACTCCTTGGTCGTCGATGCGCCTTCAGTCTTTCGCGTTACACATTTTCATTTCATCTTTATAAGTTACTGTTTGGTTCCGAGAGTAGATGAACCTCGAGCTTAGATTTAAGTTTCATCAAGGGGCACAGCGCCCGAAGAAAAGAAGAGGCCCGACAAATTGTCACGAAGAGGGCAGCAACGAATGGCTGTTCATTTTTTTAGTTTACCAAAGAATGGATGGTCATTACTCTTGTTACTTTGCCACTGTTCTCGTTATTAGATTTGCATGTCGTAGTATTTTCAGCTTCCACATCTGGGCACCGTGTACTTTTCTACGTAGCGTTGCGAGAACGTACGCACGGGTTGACGTAGCGTTGCGAATCAATGAAATCGCGAGGTGATTTTAGAGTTGCGAATGAAAACGTCACGGATTTGCATTAACGTTGCGAAGAAAAGAGATCGCGAGTTTGATCTTATATTTTCGAATGGCGAATTACGGGTTTGCATTAGCGTTGCGAACATATGATTATCGCGATTGATTTAGCGTTGCTGCGTATGCAATATTGTGCGTATTCTTAGCATTCCTTAATATCGCGTTCCACAGCTTGGTTAAGATTAGCATCGTAGTATCTGATAGCGTTGCGATAATATTGGTCGCGTGTTCGAAGCATCGCTTAATCGATTAATCAGAACAGTTTCCGTTATACGAAAGTAATAGCTTCCATTGAATGAATTAAAAAGTTAATTTGCATCGCGCGTGTTTAGCTTTGCAGTTAGCGTTGCGCTACCAAATGATCGCGTTTTGTACCTAGCGTTGCGTATATGAGAAAAATGCCCATGATGTTCCACTGAGAGTGTGGAATCCATTCAGTCATCGATGGACTATGGACAACTCAACGGCAGCTGTGCATTGCGCACGCTGCACTTGCGCTATTAGAGTTGCGCTTTGAAAAACGAATAGGTGCATAGATTAGTATTTATTATTTGTTAGCGTTGCGTTACAGAGTCAACAATGAAGCGTCCAGGACTGAACGCTTGCGCGAATTTGCCTTTTTCTTTCCCCTTTGATTAATGTTACATTGGGTAAAGTAGCTTTTGCAATAGAATGAAGCACCTTTCGCGATTTGCTTGTTGACTTTGTTATTTGGCAAGTAGATTGAGTAAAGTAGCGTTGCGAAGAAGAAGAATGTTCCACTCACGGGTTGATCGGTTTTACGAGTGGATGATTATGATTTCTGGGTGGCCCTTCTGACCACTCGATTCATTTTCATTTTCATTTAGCGCTCTTCGCGACTGCTTTTTCATTTTCTTGTAGCGCTATTCGAGGCTGCTAATTTCATTTTCTTCTAGCGCTCCTCGGGGCTGTTTTTTTCATTTTCTTGTAGCGCTCTTCGGGGCTGCTTTTATTTTGTGTTATTTTGTTGTTTTGTTGTTCATCGAGCATTTGTTACAGAAAAATATCGCTACAAAACATTTCCGTACTATCGAAGAATATATTGCATTTACGGTATAAAGTTACCCTAATTTTTGCACGCATCTCATGCATACTAAAGGGTACAAACCCGTAAATAAATACGAAATGAAATGATACGCGAAAACGCGTTTAAAG
Organism: Eucera pruinosa; assembly: GCA_028830335.1. Classification (NCBI taxonomy): domain Eukaryota; kingdom Metazoa; phylum Arthropoda; class Insecta; order Hymenoptera; family Apidae; genus Eucera; species Eucera pruinosa. Next base: position 9,190,905 of record JAMYCR010000015.1, on the reverse strand, counting down.
TAGTTCACATAATTTAGAGGAGAGAAGTCGAGTAACGATTCGCGGAGCAAACGTGTAGCGATTCAGAATTCGGAATACACGTAACGGTTAAAGTATAATACGGAGTAATGCAAGTAGAGTGGAATTGCGCACAGTTTATTTAAAGTTTCAATTAAAATACGGTGAGCACTTTTCGAGTCCATAAGCTGTGCTACATAATAAGCTCGTATTATTTCCTCGTATAGTAGTAGAGACACGTGTCATAACGTGTTAGAATTGGCTTGCGAAAATTTAAGCTAAGGTTCTGGATGCATTTTACTTTTAGCTATAAGTTTATCGCGATTCTCTATACGTCCCTCTTGCCGTACGTTTTGCGAAACGGTCGAATGGCGAACGCTGTGCAAAGGTTCGTCAAAAGGATCGTATAAAATGTTTGTTAAAAATTTGATTAAAAGGAGGGTGGATGGGATCGTGGCTAGGGTGGGTCCCTATTTCGCAACCCGTCACCAAGTTTCAAGAATTTTGGATTCGTAGTTTCCTCAAAAAAAATTCCTGCGTCTCCCATGTTCTTCGTTCCGTAACTACGCTTGCGATCTTGTGAAAAATCGAGAATGAATGATTTTGGAGATAGAAAAAAATGTGCCCTTTAATTTGCTTTTCGTTTCACTTCGATATCTCAACTCTTTCGCGAGATATGGCCGTTTAAAGTTTACCCTTACGGTTGGCGCGCGCGGAGTTATGAATGACGCTTGACCTACTTAAATTCCTGGAAATGCGTACGCTTCCTAGTAACCATAGTAAAAGTTACCTGCGAGTGTTGAGGTAGGTTAGTTCGGGGGGCCGAGAATCGCGAAAAAACGTACTCGTGTCTATAAATGATGATATCTCGACAACCGAAAGTCCAATTTAGGTGAACCAAAAAAGGGTTTAAAGGGGAAGATTCACCGACTTTGGTGGTGCAGGGATTTTGAAAACGTTCATGCAGCTTCAAAATGGCGGCGAGTTAAACGTTGAGAAATTTTAATAGATGTTTTGCGGTTGGTTAGGAATGAGTAAAATGTACGATTCTCTTTCGACAATCATATTTTTCCAAGAAAAAACAGGATTTAGATGAAACAAAAAGGATTTTAAAGAGAAAACTTCCCTATTTTTCATACGCTAAGGCAAATGCAAGATTTATAATAACTATGAGTATTACAGAGGGCGTATGAAATACTAGGATTTTTTCAAAGTTGGTATTTCAGAGCATGTGGGAAACTTTCTCTTTAAAATCTTTTTTGTTTCATTTAAATTCTACTTTTTATTGGAAAAATATGATTATCGAAAGAGAAGCGCACGTTTTACTCGTTCCTGACCAACCCCAAAACATCTATTAAAACGTTTCAAACTTTAACTCGCCGCCATTTTGAAGCTGCATGAACGTTTTCAAAATCCCTGCACCACCATAATCGGTGAACGTTCCCCTTTAAACCACTTTTTGGTTCACATCAATTCGACTTTAGGTTGCCGAGATATCGTCGTCTGAAGAGAAGAGCAGTTTTAAAGAAGGGCGCTAGTTTGCGCTCTTAGAAATTTGTTCTAACGATGAATACAATACGTTATACATTTCGCGTAAATAAGAGACACATTTGCTGTAGCACGGTGTTAGTTTTCGATATAGAGATACATTATACTGGTGAAATGATTAACTTATGCTTTGCACATTTACGTGGCATTACGCGTACAGGCATCGAAATGTAATTTTTTAATGATTAACGATTAGAAAGATGATTAGATCTCGAGAGCTAATCGCGAGGGTGCAACGATGTAGGTTTTGCAACGTTATTTTTCTATAACAAACGCTCGACGAACAACGCGCACTATAAACGCGAGGCCGCCACGAAGGGCGCTAATAGAAATATAATAAAAGAGCAGACCCAAAGAGTGCTAAACGAATTGAGCAGCCAGAAGGGCCACTAAAAATACCAACCATCCACTCGTAAATCCGATGAACGCGTGAGTGAAATATTGTTTGTTTCACGCAACGCTAATATACTACGTTTACTAATCAAAGAAGCGTGCCCCTTATTTTGACTACTCGCCGATCGGAATCGGACGTGCAGAAGCCGAGATATGACTACTTTTCCGCAACGTGTAAACACGCTGTCGCTAGACGCCATGAAATGCTCTCCATGGTCCGCACAGGAAAGCTTATATAAAGAATGTAAAAAAAGGAAAGAATCGCTGATAACATCCGAACCGGAAGTGCTACTGTGATGAAACCAAGTGCGTCTTGCAGGGGGAAGCGGCCCTTTATTCTGACACGCGATTGATCGAAATCTGACACCTAGAAGTCGGTACCTAGCACTTTGAAACGCGGACGCACACTGGCAAGGAACGATCAGGTCGCTCTGCATAGTCCGCGCTCGACGGTATATAAGAAATCCTTTTTTATTCAGCTTGATTTTCTCACCAGTAGAGCCGTTAGCAATGACGCCGCCTATACCCACAGTAACAATCTTGTTGCCCTCGAAGAGGCCGACTTCAGTTTTGGGACTCGGTTCTTCTGTTCACGTGCGTATACGGACACTGCAATTTTCGCAGCAGTAGCCGTCGCCGTCGACTCGCCGATGACGGTGACAAAAGTATCGTCTTCTCGTGTTTAGGCGGTGGTTATCTCATTTTTATAATATCTCGTCTTCGTCGTTTAACTTTGCAGAGAACGACATAAAGGCGCGTGAAAATAAGTAAGGAGTAACGCGTAGGAATCAATGATAGAAGTGCAATACATATGAAGACATGCTTGTCTGCAAGTTACTTTAAATCTAGCTATTATATATCGCGGCGCGTATATCGGAGACAGTTATTTATCGTATTGTTTATTGAGAAATTCTATCGTTTTAGAAACGCTGCTGTTTTCGTATATCAAGGGGCCTGGTAGCACCCTAATGATTTCGTATAAGAATATATAAGGATAGTCTATTCTATGTTTTGTCAGTGTCACTACATTACATCTCAATACGTGAACACTATGTTACAAATAACAGCACGACATATTTACAATAAATACAAATGTACGGCAATATACAAGATGTTTAGCACGCTCTTTACTAACGCAGTCGCAAGACTGTAACGTGGCGGTACCACACTCGCAAGTCATAGCGACTGAAACGGAAAGAAACGTATAAAAGAGCAGTGACATAAAAATCAAGTTGGTTCTACAAACACTTAGCAATGTTTCGGGAACGCGTATGCGTATTCGCCTACAGATATAGCTGCTGTGTATTGCCACGTCGTAAGATGCACGTACAATAAACATCTCTTTCCGCAAAATATGTTAAAAACATGTAGAAATATTACGCGTGATATTTTACACGTACGACAAACTGAGTCACACGAGCACGAAACTAACAAAGCTGCAACGTAGATCAAATTTGTAACAGTCTAAATCATACGATACACAGTTCTCTAATCGATATTAATACAATATTAGAGTAGAAATGCACAGCCTGCAAAATATTAACACAGTCAAAGATACGTGTAACATGCATTTGGAAATCGAAGTCGATCACTCTTGGAAACTGGTAGCTGTAAGATGTAATCTAAGATCGAAGCATGTAAACGAAAGTTTAAGGTAAAATATAAACTAAAATATAAAGGTTACACGTTAATGCGTAGTTCTTAGCTTGGTATCGTTTTCGAAAGACGTTTCATTCTTTGGAAAACGATACCAATTACCAGGTCTCACCACGAGGAGGTGACTACGCGCCGAGACCCACCGAAAGCCATTCTACGCCCTTAAAGTTTCTCGAAGAAACTTTAAGAGAACATAGAATGGATTTCGGTTCACAAAACTGTACAACGATGCTTAACCCTACTGTTGTATTCTGTTTCTAAGATACGCTTTTCTAACTTGGAGCCGACGTACGAATGATAAGAGACTCTACTGGCACTTTGTTACAAAGTTAGTGTCTTGCAAAGAGGAATATAACGCGCGAAACTAAGCTCTACTTTACTGTACGCAACGCAAAGCAAATAGATAAAATCGCGAGCAAAGCAAACACGCACACCCATGCGCAACAAAACCCTATACTCGCGCGCTCTATCATACGACTCGCACTCACCCGAATCGAAAGCGAAATTCGAACACGACTTACACGAGTCTACGAAATCGCTTTCGAGACCGAGATGAAGTTGCGCTGCTCCGCGGAGGAAATAGCGGCCTAATAGTCGGATCGCAAGAAACTAAACGTTGAGGGCAGTAGCGGACCACTGATGCCGTCTGAACGGAAGACGTATCCCCTGCGACAAACAGAAGGCCATACTGCGTACCCGCGGTAAAGATGCTTACGATCCAGCCTACAGGGCCTTGGTCCCCTATCGGGCACTTTCGATAGGGGCTGCAAATTCTCGCATTGCAAACGCCGCTCCAACTCGTCTCGAAAGCGATCTCAAAGACTCGAGGCGCGAACGAAATTTGATCGCGATTCGGAATGAGATTGAAATCGTATGACAGAACGACTTACCAAGCATAGAGTTCGATCGTGTATGACTACCCTCGAACAGCGCGCCTGTTTGAGAGCGAGTGCGTGGAGAATGGATATCGTGTACTGTAAAGAAAAGTTAAGGCTTTTTGGCTCCAAGTTAGGTAGCCGTCGTAGAACAAAATACATGCACAGTAATCGAGGTACACGTTACTTTGACTAGATGTAAGTATCGATACGCTTTTCCAACTTACAGCCATATTACGAACAGCAAATATAAAAATCGCGAGCAAAGTAAAAACAATTCACTATCTTTCGAAAGAACCAACGAGCTTCGCGACGCTCTCCCATGCGCAACAAAACTCTACACTCGCGCGCTCTATCACGCGATTCGCACTCACGTCGAATCGTAAGCGAAATTCGAACGCGACTTACACGAGTCAAAGAAAACGCTTTCGAGATCGAGGTGAAGTTGCGATGCTTTGCGGAGGATCTAGCACAGGCTAATAGTCGGATCGCAAGTGCCCCAAACCCTAATGGCAGGAATAAAGTACAGAGCCAGCATTACCTAGAAACTACTGCAGCTGCAACATAGGGTTACCAAACCCTTACGTTCCAGCCTACAGGCCCTGACCCCCTATCGAGTACCTGCGACAGGGGTTGCATAATCCTCGCATCGCAAACGCCACCGCACCTCGACTCGAAAGAGATTTCAACGACTTCGAGGCGCGAACGAACGTCGCGTACGATTCGGAATGAGATTGAGATCGTATAACAGAACGACTTACCAAGCATACAGTTGGATTGTCCATGACTACCCTCGAACAGCGCGCTTGTTTGAGAGCGAGTGCGTGCGAGGATCTCGAAGGGATCGAGCGATTGCAAATTGATAAACGCGAGCAAGAATGGGATGATGGATATTATGTACTGTAAAAGGGAAGTTGAGGCTTTTTGGCTGCAAGTTGGACAGCGATCGTTGTACAAAATTTACATTGACTAAATATAAGTAGCTTATATGTACTTAAAATTAGACGCACGCCTCCCACGATGAATCTTCTTTCGATGACTTCCCGTTGAAGATTATTCTTAAAGTATTTCTTAAAGCTACTGAATATTCGCGTGAAAAATAATTTGTTTCTCGAAGAAACTTCAAGAGAACATGGAATGAATTTCGGTTCGCAAAACTGTACAACGATGCTTAACCCTACCGATGTATTCTGTTTCTAAGATACGCTCTTCCAACTTAGAGCCATATTACGAAAAGCAAGAGACTCTACTGACACTTTGTTAAAACGTTCGTGTCTCGCAAAGAGGAATTTAATACGGCAAACTAAACTCTACTTTACTCTGTACGCAACGCTAATTCTTTGAACATTCGCCCGGAAGTGGGCGATGAAAAGCAAATATAAAAATCGCGAGCAAAGCAAACACAATTTACTATCTCTCGAAAGAACCAACGAGTCACGAAACGCACTTGCATGCGCAACAAAACTCTATACTCGAGCGCTCTGTCATGCGATTCGCACTCACCCGAATCGAAAGCGAAATTCGAACGCGACTTACACGAGTCAAAGAAATCGCTTTCGAGACCGAGGTGAAGTTGCGTTGCTTTGCAGAGGATCCAGCACAGCCTAATAGTCGGATCGCAAGAATCTCTCTACATCGAGGGCAGTACATAATGACCACTGATGACGTCTAACAGAAAGTTAACATTACGTTAACCCCAGCACCAAACAGAAGGCCGCACTGCGTACCCGAGACAAAGATGCGTACGATCCAGCCTACAGGGCCTTGCATCCCTATCGAATTGCTTCGATAGGGGCTGCAGATCCTCGCATCGCAAACACCACTGCACCTTGACTCGAAAGCGATTTCAACGATTCGAGGCGCGAACGAACGTCGATTGCGATTAGGAATGAGATTGAGATCGTATGACAGAACGACTTACCAAGCATACAATTCGATTGTCCATGACTACCCTCGAACAGCGCGGCTGTTTGAGAGCGAGTGCGTGGCGAGAATCTCGAAGGGATCGAGCGATTGCAAATTGATTAACGCGAGCAAGAATGGGATGAAAGATATTATGTACTTTGAAAGAGAAGTTAAGAGAAGTTAAGGCTTTTTGGCTCTAAGTTGTCAAGCGACCCTAGAACAAAATTCATGCACAGTAATCGAGGTACAAAATACTCTGACTAAATGTACGTAGCTTATTCTAACTTAGAATTAGACGCACGCATCCCGCGATGAATCTTCTTTCGCTGATTTCTTGTTAAAATTCTTCTTAAAATTCTTGAATCTTCGTGACGAAGTTACGCTGTTAAAGTGAAATTAGTAGTCCACGCAATAAATTAATAAAAGACAAAAGTAATTAATAGAATAGAATGTAGGTACAAGAAACGAGAAATAAAGTAAAATGTTAGCAGAATAAAATGTAAGCAGAGTAACATTTAAACAGAATGAAATATATAAATTATTAGAAGACAAACGTAATTAATAGAACAGAATGTTGATACAACGAAACAGAAACAAAGTAAAATGATTGCAGAATAAAATATGAGAAGAATAACATAAATAAAATGAAAAATAGATAGAATAACGTAATAAGAGTTAGTGGGTAGCACCTGCAATACAATCATACGTGCATAGATATATGTGTATCAAACGTAATGGGTTAAAATTAATCTTGAGTCTAAGAGAAATTAGTAGTAGGTGGGTGGTGGGTGGTGGGTGGTGGCTGGTGGGTGGTGGGCGGTGGGTGGGGGGTTATCCCCAGTGGTCATCTCTGGTCATCATCTAGCTAAAAAGTGAATCTGTGATATACAGATTCGATCCGACCCCTTCGGGAGCACCTGCAACAATAAGAGTGCGCGTCGCCCTTCCGCTGCTTATATAGGCGAGGAGATGTCACGTGACTCCCCTTCTTCGGATCACGCGTGAGAAGAGACCTTTCTCAATTTTTCACTAGTTTTCTAGTACAAAATGATAAGATTTATTAATTTTTATATCTATATTATACGTTTGCGCTCTGAGGAATTTATTGTAACAATAAATACAATACGTTAAATATTTCGTTACGTAACAGCGTAATATTAAAATAATTTAAAGAGTATACGAGATACACCATGAGATTGATTTGTTAATGCTTCTTAATTCGCCGATATTGTAAATGGTCGAACGTATATATAAAACTGTATATCCAACCATATTTAAATTGTTACGGATATTATAGTTTTAATTCTTATCACTTGTAGCGCTGCACATTTATTTCATGCTTAACCGTTAACATTGGACGTGACACGAAAATGGTAATGGGCTCATGAGCTCCAAAACCGTGTGTCAAACAAAAGCATTGGATGAGTGGTCTATCCTGTTCTTAGTCAATGATGATAGGTCTATCCTGTACCTCGTCTGCGGTCTTTATCAGCACAGACGAATGTATTATGGGAATCTGTTTCACCGACAAGGTCGTTTTCTTTACCAACTCGGATGAAGCCTTCGAACGTAGTTGCTAATCTTACCACTCTAAGTCGCAAGAGACAAACTGCATTTTTGTCGGTCACGCTACTCTACGTCCTTCGTTGTTTCTGGATCTCATAATTGTATGTGCCGCCGGTTTGAAGAGTCAAAACAAACCTGTGTGATTACGTACAGTAGTGATTGCGTTTGGCTGAAAAAATACAAAATAGCAACGACATGAGTCGAAGGAAAAGGGCGAAGGTTTGTTTTGTTATTCTACCCTGCCGTGTTTAATAATACTAGTTGATAAGTATATTTTCATAAACGGTATCTTTGTAATATACGGGTAAAAGTTGATTGTTTTCAATTTTGAATTGGATGCTTACATTTGCATATTTTTAGGTACATCGTCATAATGTAATGCAAGCTGTGACGCGAAGCAATTTGTACTTGTTTATATTGAATGCCTTTAAAGACGTGTTTTAAATACGTGGATTAGGTTATGTTTTGGTTAGAAGCATTATTTGTTGTTTATCGTATTTCGCTAACAATCATACTTTTTCTTTCTGTAATTTTGATCGAATGTTTCATGTGCGAATTAAAATAAACGCATTTTGTGCAACTTTTAATTCATAAACAAAACTTCTAACTTTTAACCTACATGTCAAAGTAGATTTCTGTATTTTCAATAAAATTTTAATCAAAGTAGCCATTGTATTTTTAATAAAGTTTTAATCAAAATAGATTCCTGTATCTTCTGTAAAATTTTGGTCCATGTAGATTTCCATATTTTCAATCAACTTTTAGTCAAAGCAAATGTTTATATCTTCATTGAAGTTGTAAACAAAGTAGATTTTTGTATCTTCAATAAAGTTTTACTTAAAATAGATTTCTGCAATTTCAATAAAGTTTCACTTTAAATAGATTTCTGTATCTTCAATAATGTTTTTAATATTTCCATACCTTTAATATAGTTTTAGTAAAAGTAGATTTTTATATCTTCATTGAAGTGTTACACAATGTAGATTTTTGTATCTTCATTAAAATTTTGGTTAAAGATGATTTTTATATTTTCAATAAAATTTCAGCCAAAATAGCTTTATATCTTCAATGAAGTTTTAGTCAAAATAGATTTTTGTATCTTTAATAAAGTTTTAGTCAAAGTAGATTTCTGCACCTTCAATAAAGTTGTGGTCACAGTAGATTTCCATAATTTCAATAAAGTCTTAGTCAAACACGATATTTGTATCTTCGATAAAGTTTTGGTCAAAGTAGATTTCCACATCTTCAATAAAGTTTTTGGCAAAGTAGACTTCTGTATCTTCAATAAAATATTAGTCACAGTAGATTTCCTTCTCTTTAACAAAGTTTTAATTACAACTTTTATATTTACATATTGTCTCATAATATCCAGTTTTGAGATGTGCAACGTTTATATATAGGTGGAGTACAGAGAAATGGAAGAAAAGTACATTCAATTGGAAGATGAAAATGCTTCAGACACATCGGAGAAATCTAAACCTGGTCTCGTGACTCCTGAAAAAAAAGTTGTACCCGAAGTAAAGAAGGATTCTGAGGCCAGTATAACTCAATCTGTTCCCACATCTTCAGCTCCCAAGATCGAAGTAAAGGAAGAAGATGATCAAGACAGCGATCACGAAGATCCTCACGGTAAACACTAGGGATGTACGGAATTCCAATCGGGATGGGAATTTTTTCGGGATCCGGGACTCGAAAATATCGGCGATTACCGACATTTTAAGGATTCTCGATACTTCCAAGAAATTCGAAATTTCGAAGGCCATTTCGATACTCGTTTTCTTTTTTTCTGTATCGTTTTTAAGTCGCATCAGCTACTTCGATTATTAGCTATTCTTGGTTGTTCTATTATACTATTTTGGTCAGCAATTTGGTCTTCTTTAGGAACGCAATAAAGTTGTTATCCTAATCTTGTTGAATACTTTCATGATTTTTCGAAATGACGGAAAATCGAGAAATATAAAATCGGGACGAGATGAGAATTTTTTTCCCGAATATTTTCGGAATCCCGCACACCCCTAGTAAACAGATTTTTCAATACAATATCATTTTATTTCTTCAACGGAATTTAACTGTATGTAAATTGTGATTGTATTTGATTTGTAGTAAAAGAATTGCTTAATGGATTGGAAGGGGCAGCATTTCAAAGTCGTCTTCCATTCGATAAATTAACATCTACGGAAGCAGCTTGTTTCCCAGATGTTTCTGGTGGTCCACCACAGACTCAGAAAGTTTTCCTTCATATTAGAAATAGACTTGTATGATAGTTATCTACACATTATTCCTAATAAAACTACCAAGTTTCATTCGGTTTTATTAACGCATATGTTTTTATTTTAGTTGCAATTGTGGCTCGAAAATCCTAAGCAACAGTTGATAGTTGAAAACGCCTTACCGGCAATAGAACCACCTTATAACAGCGATACGGTATTGGCGCGACGAATACACGCATTTTTAGAGAGACACGGTTTCATTAATTTCGGAGTATTTAAGCGTCTTAAGGTGAGATTAATTGTTCTAATTGAACGATTAATTATTCTAATGTTAGCCCTTTGCACTTTAGAGCCCAATATTGAGTCGCGTTAAATTTTTAATGGGCCGCGAAATGATAGTTGCTTGAAGCTGCCATTGAATATTATGTTGTATTATTTTATTTAAATATGACTAACTATTTGAGTACATTTTAATTAGGTATTTAAATTCCATAACTATTTTAATAAATTTCGTATTCAAATAAACTGAAACTATTTTAGTAATTTTAATATTTTTTAAGCAGATTCTATTAAAAATTCTCTTCTAGAGAAAAAAAATCTAATCCTCTTCTGTTTAAAAATTTTCTTCTATTTAATATAATTAGTCTTCCATTTTTCCATGATTAAATATAAAGTTAGAGTGTTTGTTGCAAACCCAGCTGTTGCTGTAGGGTTTCCAAAACTGGTCTACAATTTTTGTATTGTATAGTTATTGATTTAGAGTCACCTCTCGAGTACGTAGGGCTATGTCTGTATGCAACGTATCAAAAATATAAATTGCTGATTTTTTATTTTAGCCATTACCTACTAAAAAACTAGGTAAAGTAATCGTAATTGGAGCCGGCATTGCTGGTTTAGCCGCAGCACAGCAAATGCAACAGTTTGGCTTAGAAGTTATCGTTCTTGAAGCACGGGTAATTACTTCTCCAAACTTCCAATTATACGTATTTATTAGGTATATAAATTAATTTAGAGTCTTTACGTTTAACTCTGAAACGGTACACTGTTTTTTTTCTGATTTCGTGTGATTATCACTCACTTTGAATGCGTAGAAAAATCTATAAAAATTCACTGAAATATTTTGAAGTATGTATTGCAAGCTTATAAAATTCAAATGTTCAAAAAAAGTTGAAGAAAATTTTTATTTGCCTTTACTTTGCAGTATGCAGTAACGATTCGAAATCGCTATTTTTCTATTTTTCAAGTGACGAATTTGCTTCGTAAATGTGACAATTTTTAATACTAAACCTATGTTTGATTTTTTCTAACTAAATATTAAATTTTATAAGATCCTGGAAGCTGAGAATTAATTTGTACACTTAATAAAGCACAAAAAAAGTAGTTTTCTTACGTATTCATATTCAATATTATAGGATCGGGTGGGCGGTCGAATCGCAACGTTTCGCAAATCTTCGTACATCGCCGATCTCGGTGCTATGGTAGTTACGGGGTTGGGCGGGAATCCCGTAACAACGCTCAGTAAACAAATTAATATGGAGCTGCACAAAATCCGACAAAAGTGTCCTCTGTACGAAAGCGACGGCCAAACGGTTAATATCGATAAACCAAATGTTGTAACAATTAAATGTTTGCAAAAATCATTCGTGAAGTTTTAATACTTTTGCCATCGGATAGGTCCCGAAAGATAAAGACGAAATGGTAGAGAGAGAATTTAACCGGTTGCTGGAAGCAACATCGTATCTTTCGCACCAATTAGATTTTAATTACGTGGGTAGTGCTGGATCGGGACAAGGTGGTAATACGCGACCGGTTTCGTTGGGTCAAGCTCTGGAATGGGTGATACGTCTGCAAGAGCAAGGCGTCAAACAGCGTCAAGTATCCCATTTACGCTCCGTGTTATCTCTCCAAGGTCGCCTTATCACTAATCAGCACAGGGTTAGTATCTTAATTACTTCTGCCTGAAATGTTTATAATAATGCCTATTCATAATTACGCTCCTTGTGTCGCAGATGATTGCAATCATGGATCGTTTGGTCGAGCTGAATAAACAGTATAAAGAAATGACCGAAAGTAAATTGCAAACACGCGACATAACACAGGAGTTTGTATTGCGTTCCAAATTACGCGATCTTCACAATGCGTGCAAGGTATGACTGCTATCTGTGCTTAGTCGATTAAAGAACAACGTGTTTCGACTCAGACTTTTATTTGCAATTTTTTTTAACTAATTTGCATGTCTGAGTTCCGTTTTAACAACAACACTCCAGAAAAATGTTGAGTAATAATGAAAAATGTTGCTTTTATATTGATAAGATATATAATAATAAAATAGAGTGGAATAATAAAATTATTTAACATAATTATTAATTTTTTTCGTAAATAATTTCAAAAAACAGCAAATGAAATCTTAATGGGTTTATTTTTTAAGGATCAATGCGTCGTGCTAATACAGCGTTTCATTTGCAATTTTTTTAGACTTTGTAAAATTGTAGAATTATAGAGGAAGAAGAAATAGCGACGGTAAAATTGCCGCGCGAATTCTTCCAATGCTCTTTAATAATTAGAATATTATGCACTAAATAACGGCCCCAATACTAGAAGTATCAACGATTAAGGAGTCTTTTTACGATTTTTACTTTAATACATTTTATGAGTAGACCGCGGATCCTTATGCAAATCCGTAATGCAATAATTTTTACTTTATTTTGAATATCGTGTATCTCATAAACGCATACAAATCCGCAGTCCACTTATGCAGGCACATTTAATTAATTTTATGAGAAATTTTGATCACCTTGGTAATTCTAGCGTTAAATAATGATCTTTAAACGATTAAGTAGACGCTATATTTATGTGTGCGTAGGAGTGGGATCAACTCTCCGAGCAACAGAAAGAAATCGAAGCAAAGTTGCAAGAGTTGGAGGCTTCTCCTCCCAGGTAAATTCCTCACATTTCTCGTCGTGTTTGTACATTATAAATTACACTTTTATTAACAGGAAAAGTTCTTGTTCTTGTTATGTTCACAGTGACGTGTACCTCTCTTCGAAGGATCGACAAATACTCGATTGGCATTTCGCGAATTTGGAATTCGCCAACGCGACGTCGCTGTCGAATTTAAGCCTGAAACATTGGGACCAGGACGACGACTTCGAGTTCACCGGCAGTCATCTAACAGGTGAGTCTCTCCAATATTACATAAAATACATACGCATGCTTCGCTGTATTAACCCTTTCGTTGCGGTGGATGTTAATCGGATCATACGGAGAGCTCGCCAAAATACTGAATTGTATTGCATTAAATTAAATTCGATTTATATTCTTCTTCCAATTTCTCTCCGTTCCAAACAGTTCCAAGTGTTTTAGCACGTTCACAGTCTCGTGGATTTTATTAAGAAATATGTGTAATAAAGCTCACTAAAACTTAATTACTGGCTGCTGTCCTATAATTGAAGAAAGCAATCATGATAGAGGAATTACGATTCACTGTATTTAAACATGAAAAGCCGAGTTTTTAAACTGAGCGTGTTTTATTCCTTTGCTAAGAGTTCGAATTTATTTATCTGTTTTACGGGTGAATATACGATCATTATATGTGACACATTGCTACGCATGATAATAATTAAAATAAATGAAAGACGCCTCAGAGGAGGATATTATTATGTACAGAATTATAAATTCGCATCAGTTAGAATTCTAATTGTCCTTTTAATCCAGAAGGACATAAAGTAGAAACGTAAGCAATTTAAATTACGAATTCTGCAACGAGGATCGGTGGAATCAAATTTGGAACAATGGGTACGATCTTGAATTTCTGGCAGGGACATTGAAATTTATCAAAGCCATAATGGCATTACGTAGGAGGTAGAGATCATGGACCCTTCTAAATTCCAGAGAACGTATATCGGCGTAACGCATTATCGGATCGTAATCACGATTAAATCTTGCCATCGATCGGCCGCAAAACGCAAAAAATTATATTCAATCCTTTCTAATCGTAAAAAAAATTGACAAATGGCAGCTACTATGCTACATTTCTGGACATTGAACGTGTTAACACGCCAGTAGTGTGTTTCTGATAGCCAAAGTTAACGAGCAAGAGATACTGATAACGCGTTACGCGCCAATTTTCTACCGATAGCAACGAAAGGGTTACATCAGCTGTTGCTCATTTTCACTGCCACGCGAATTTAGTTAAACGGTTGGCTAGATTTAGCGCAGTTATTATGGAACACGTTGCTCATTGAGACGCGTTAAACACGCGAAAACATTCTAATTTGGTGCGGCGTGCGTGATTCGTCGGGTATACCGGTGCAGCGTAACGCGTATACGGCATTATATCGACGTTCTCGAGAAATTGCTTAACCAGCCAGTAGATGGTATAGATAACGGGTGAATTATTCACGGGTTGCATCTCCTTTACAGGCGTCGGATAGTCTCTCGTAGTGAGCGTCCGTGCGGTTGACTTTATCAACCTTATTGAAAGTCGATAGCATGAGATTCCGTGTAGATAGTACGCTATATCCCTTAACCGATCGGTTACCAGAGTTCTCATTATGTGAAATTATACTATGATCATAGCGTGTTCGTTGTGCTCGAGCCTACTAATGCGTTAACAAAAACGAAAGCGGCGAGAAATATGACTATAGATAATCAAGCGGTTTCGTATTTTACAACGCGCGCGCACCTTTCATTCTCAACTCTCAACAAGAGAATTAACAGTTTACCTTGCTATTTCCCTAATCATTTATTCCAAGTATTTACATTAAACAGCTCAGCTTCCCCCGGAAATAATTGGCATTCTGATACTGGTCTGAATCACCGCCGTACTTGAAATAGTTAAAAGCTTCTGGGCGTAACCATCGCGGCTTATACTACTGATAACGAATTTAGAATCGCTATACGTTTGAACTCTTTGATTGCTATGGACGTGTGTGTATATGTGTGTTTGAGGATTACACAATCGCAAACGAAAATTAGTAGTGTTTGATATCAACACGAAGACAAAAGTGGTAATTTAACCCTTTAACATGGGAGCAGTTTCTTGCCCCTCTTATTGTACTTCTAGCAGACTTTTGTATTTTAAAAAAGTCGACGCATTATTCCAGCGATTCTTAATCTTTACGAAGCCGTGGACCACTTTTGATCATAGGAACATTCAAACGATGCGGATTTCTTTTAAAGTTAATCGGGTCGCTAAAATCGGTAGATAAAGGTCCCTTACATACACATTTTTATTCGAATTTACATTCGAGTTTAAAAGTAGCTTGCAGACCAATGACAAATCATACCTGTTTACATTTTTTTCATGGATCTTATTACGAATTTTAAAGAATTTTACGGAACCATTATAATAAGAACCACTGCATTATCCTAATAAGTTAATTTAATATGCTGTAGCTTCAGACATAAAGATCGATGTCGCGTCGCCATAATCGCAACTGGATGGTTCTTCTGTCTTAAATAATTATCGATTAGTTCTCATACAAAGAAATTAGGATCCATACGGTGTACGGAGCTCGTCTTCTGAGAGTTAATTAATTATAATAGTGCATTAAGTGGTAATTTAATTAATAAAGATAAATAGTAACTCAATTGCACGATGTACAATTAATCGGTAGCTGATTAAAGAACGCCGAATAAAAAAGTATTCCGTCCATAGCGAGGGTTTAAACCTGGAGTCAAAGGGTATCAAATCTAAATAAAGATTCGTTTCAATTGCATCGTACACTTTTTCCAATCGTCTATTACTTTTCTTTCTCCGGTACAAATAAGAAGATTTTAGTCACTGGTAGTTCTAGTGTTGTAGAACGTGTACGTAAAAGCATTCGTGATTGACTGTATATCGCGGTACGAAGCTCACGACAATCGTAATGACATCCCCCCTGTTCGTGAACGCGTTCTCAGAGTCTTCTCAGAACCTTAATGACGTTACTTGTAATTCCGGCGACACGATTCACACCCGGAAGCCCCGTCAATCGTGTGCGAAGCACGGATCTCGCACGAAGTATCGCGTGGTCCTCGGTAAACAAACGGTAAACGTAACGTTAATAGATACCCGAGTTAGACGTTGCTGGATGTTGCGTATCAGTGGACCGTAACGCAGGGGAATAACGTGGTCGCGTGTGTCGCTACCGCGAAGCACACTCGACTGACAGTGAACGAACGAACCGGTTGAGTCGGTCTCGAGTTCCAATATTGCTCCGACCACGCAGTCGAGTGCATCGCGCGAGAGAAGAGCGAACTCGAGCGAGAGAGTGCTCCTTCCTTCGACTCCTCGGCCTGAAACAAGAGACGAGAAAGATGCTGCGCGCCCCCGTTCTTATGGGGCCGTGGTACGCGGCCATGGTGGTCAATTCGAAATTAAAGCGATGCCCACAGTCCATGACTGACGTGCATCGATGATCATGACGGTCTGCCCGCAGGTTCTTCCCGGCGATTAATGAGATGTAAACAATTTAACGCTAAATTAAGCACAACAATAGGCTCTCTGGTGAATCCCCAGTCAAAAGTTGGGGCCCAACGACGGGATCCTCGATGTAATCGGTTCTCCTTCAAGCCTCAAACTCTTCGCGGTCCTCCACTCCGCTTTACGGACCATCGGTTCCTTCTCCGTTTCAAACGAATGCCCCGGCTATAGGGTTAATAGCCACTGACCGAAAAGCGTTTAGCTTGAAATATTCTTTGAGATACTTTTTCGCCTTTGAATGTCGCCGACTACCGCTTCTATTTTTTTCTCCGACTCTGCATGGACGTCGCATCCAGTTAGCTTGTCGTTTCACGTATGTGTGTATTAGGTTATCATGTAAGTCCGTGCCGGAATACGTTCATACCATATTTCGCAATATTTTTGAAACATTTAAGGATTAAAAGTGAAAGACTCTTAACGTAGAAGATAAAGTTCCATGCTCCAGCCATAACTGTAAAACTAATTAGAGAAATGTAAACATAGTAGCTTGAAAACTTAGATGAAAGATTGGCGCTTCTGAATTTTTTAAAAATCTCTTCGGATGCCAACAAATTTGAAAGAATTCTCAGATATTCCACTGACTAAAGTTTTCCCCATTTTTTCCATAACTTTTCATGCGATAAAATAAAAGGTATCGAACTTAAACTATAAATCATGTTCCGGTCTAAAAGTACCCTAACGGGCTAAAGCCTGACAGAAATGGTTTTCTTCGAAAGATCTATCGATTAATAGATCATAAATTCAATTTACGTTAGAAGTATTTTTGGCAGTGCCTTTCTAGTATAATATTCGATACAAACATACAGTATGAGCTAATAGATTTAGATTCGCGTCGAATATCCCAGCAAAAATCTCGTGGTATGCTTCTCGTGGATACCGAGAAGTTGTTTTTCCTCCGAGGTGAAGTTTAACAAATCCGGCGTGTGTTTTTTATGGGAACACGCGGAGAATTCATTCTTCCAAGTACAACGTTTTCGTCTGGACGCAATCTGGTCGACTGGGAAACACATTTGGTAGTAAAATTCCGAAATGTACAACCGGAGCCATGGTCATCAGCGTCGCGACGGTCTCCTGTTCCACGAGGATCGCTCGTATAATAGAGAGTTATCGAGCTTTGTTTGCGAGCGTGGACTGGTCGCGTCGTCAGTGTTTTCGGTCGTTCGTTGTCAGTCTCTCCATTGGTAGGACGGAAACGTAGGCAGTTGAATATTATGCGTGTATATACGTACACGTAGTTTTGTCGAGATGGAGTGGTGGATACGGCCCCGTGAAGGGGACCAGGGATGGGCCATTTACGACGTATCGAAGTCTTCTATACCGTTCGTTGACTCCGATCGTCGCATTCCACGCCATCCCTGTGTCGCTACCAAAATTATATTGTCGTAAAGTTGACTTCACACGCACCTCGCCGATCTCTCGCTCGACAATCTTATGGCAGGGTTACAGAACCTTGCTTCCATGCGTTCATTCATGAATGTTTTAGGGAGAAACTTCCTCCTTTTCCTCTGTTCTCTCTTTCTCTCTCTCGCGTGTCTGTCTCGCGTAAATCTCGACGTTGATCGAATTAATCTTGTAGATACTATATACACCACTTTAGTGGTTTTTCGCTAGCTTAACTTTTAAAACGACGATTCCTGAATCGGTGCGTGACAGCGTTTAAAGGGGTGGCGATTTTTTTTTCTGGAGCGTCATGATTATTATTTTCAATTGACTATTTTTACGAGACTCAAGTAAGGTGTAAAGAAAATGGAAACAAGATATTGAAAATAAGGTATAAATTATTGTATGTTCAGGGCGAAACAAACCTCCACTTGCGTTCTATCTTTTCAATTTTATCGATACAAATATGATATTGTGTAAAAATTCGCAGTGTAGTGATATAACACTGATTCCTTATAAACTTTTAATGTGTTTTTTTTACCTTATTAAATTTATCTTATCTTATGTAGAGAGGAATATGGAGGAGGCAGGTCACAAATGATTTAATTAGCAACTATTGTTATTCGAGTATATCCTTTTAGCGATGTGAAAATGTCTTCCTATATTTCCATTCGCATTTGTTTTCTTACAGTGTTATAATTTATTCAGTTGTCGTCTTATATCAAGATAGAAACACATTTCCGTCACATCACGCGATATCACGCGCAATCACGTTACATTTTCACGTATGAAAATACGCGTAATGACGTGAAAAGTGTGGCGTGATTATAACTTGTTTCTCAATAGATTTTTGTTACCAAGGGAAATGCGTAGGATCACGTTTTACGACTTTCACGTGCGATATTCATATGCTATCATGTTATGCGACGTAAAAGTATCTTACCTTAAATGCAAACACGACTAAAGGCATGGATGGAAACCTTCGAACATCGTTCACAGCTTCGTCGTAGCTGAGCGCTTAAAAATTCAATCGAGTTTTCGTTCACCGCGATTCAAAGCGACTCGATTGACCGAAGACCTTGGCGAAGATAAATTTCTGCCAGTATATCGAAGGAAAGCGTTACGATTCGGTAACGTGTGGCAAAAGTATCGAGCATCTTTGCCTCGTATCTTTAACGTCGCCTCTAGGGTAGTATATTTACGATCAACGCAAGAATCCGGAGTATCTAGGCTCGAGTTATTCGAGTCGGTCTGTGAGAGATCGAAATCGGAGGACGGAGTTAAGGATCGGCGTTGGTCGCGACGACCTGCGACCAGGTCCCAGAGGCGCGTTTCGTATTTCCCATAATAACGTGTTCCGCTTAGGCTGTTTGAGAAATTTACGAACCGAGGGAATGCCATGGAATATAGGAGAAACCAAATGGCGCGCGGCTTAATGAGCTTTCGCTTTCGATCTCCGATCGATTTCGATGTCGAGATGTTACCGAAGCCTCGGAAATAAACGGGACGGGTCGCCGCGATCCGATGCTCATTTGCCGAAACAAGCTCCCCACCGAAAAAAGTGTAAAATAGAATGGTGTCGAAACGCGGTCCTGGCAGTGTTCTCCGGGTCGAACCGGTGGACCAGACAGCGGAGAGGAGAAACTCCTCGCGGTGTTTCCTCGACAGGACGAAAACGTAGGCAGCTTAACATTAGTTGAGCCGAGAGCTGGATGGCAGAGGGGGCCCTGAGTGGTAATTTACGAGGTATCGAAGACCTTGTACACTCCTACCCGCCAACGAGCCGGCCTCGCCCCGCGGAATCCAGTCTTGGCCTTAACGCACCGATACCTTTCCCATGACCACTTTCGGCCTATCCGTGCACACACGATGTACACACGTACGCGCCAGGTACTGGCCTCTCTTCATGTTTGTGCCTTTACCATTTACAGTGCTCCTCGTGTCGACGACGCGGTAGGGTACCTTGTCGATATAGTCTATCTGGGTCTGTGCTCCGTTCCTCTGCTCCGTGATCCGCGTGATTTCTCTTCTTAACGTCACCTATCGCCCGTGAAGTGTCAACGAGGCGATTTCTTAGCGCCGGCTTTGTCTCTCACTCTTTCTCTTTGCTTCCTTTACCCCCTCGAACAAATGGTTCCTCGACACGCGTTCAGGATTAAGTCCTTTTTTCCGCGCTTCTTCCTACCTTTGGATCCTTTTTATCTGCTATTACGGGCTCGTTCGGATGATACGGTTTCTTTTGAGCGATTCGGTAATTTTGGTGAATTTGTAGGATGCATTCGCATCGGTTATTGTATTTTCGTCATACTTGCGAGTCTCGAGTACGTGAATACTACCTTCGGTTATTATCAATTGGATACAATTACCGAATCGGGAGGAACCGAAAGCAGCGTTCACACAGGTCCATATCTTCAGTGAAAATTTAATCTTCTAAAATATGTGGCTACTAAATTTGTTGTTATGCTGACTATTCTGCAGTTTTATCTTTATAAAAGATGCCTCGTTTAAAATAAGGCAGCTAGACGTCTTCTGTATTACGTATTAAGCAATAATTGAGAATTTTGTCGAAATTTATCGTGGAGAAAAAGTTACTTGCGATGTATTCGCCTTTTGATATCATTTAAATTATATCTCATCAATTCTTGTATCTTATAGCAATTAAAAATGGTAACTTTTCACGTAAAGTTTCTCGAGGAAAAATTGCGTAAAAGAATTCACTTTTGGAAAAGTTGAAACCTCTTAATAATTATGTAATTATCGTGCAAAATACGTAGTACCTTTGAATGGTACTCAAATATCGTTAGGAACTTAATACATACCTATATAAATATGCTATTTGAATACTGGTATGATTTTGTTATTACGGGTTGCATAATACGGTTGTCGTTCCTGTCATTGACAAAATCGAATGTCAGGAATGATCGATCTGACAATTTTACCGTGTACACGTATATATGTACGTACAAAATGTACGTGGTATTACGCAAGATGCTAATACAATTGATTCAGTAAATAACCGATTTGCCGTAGCGTGAATATAATAGCTTGTACTTACACAGCGCAGTGAATCGGTTAATTCATGTTTGAGAGCTCGGAACATGTGACGAAAATGCAGAAAGGTGTGAACGATGCATTCAGCTATTACAGCTTGTTCACACGATACTGTTTTTTGACCGATTCGGTCATTTTGCCGAATTGATAATGGCCGAAGGTAGCATTCACGTCGCTTCTGCATTTTTCATCATGCATCATTCATGTTTTTGAATTGCTAACGCCTGGAACTCTCAAAGCCCCGAATTTTCAAACCTTCCAATTTTCGAT
Organism: Eucera pruinosa; assembly: GCA_028830335.1. Lineage (NCBI taxonomy): Eukaryota > Metazoa > Arthropoda > Insecta > Hymenoptera > Apidae > Eucera > Eucera pruinosa. The sequence continues at coordinate 9,169,588 of JAMYCR010000015.1, read as the reverse complement.
GCTTTAAATTCCCAACGCTTTGAGTTTCCAATGTTTAGAATTCTTAATGCTTTGATTTTCCAAAGTTTAGAATTCTTAATGCTTTGAATTGTCAAAGTTTGGAATTTCCAATGCTTTGAATTCTCAAGGCTTGGAATTCCCAATGCTTTAAATTCTCGAAGCTTAGAATTTCCAAGCTTTCTAATTCTTGATGCTTTGAACTCTCAGAGCTTAGACTTCCCATTGCTTTAAATACTCGAAGCTTAGAATCCCTAATGCCTTGAACTTCCAAAATTTAAAATTTCCAATACTTTCATTCCCATTACTTTCATTCAATGCTTTGAATTTCCAAGCTTTCTAATTCTTGATGCTTTGAACCCTCAAAGCTTAGACTTCCCATTACTTTAAATACTCGAAGCTTAGAATCCCTAATGCCTTGAACTTCCAAAATTTAAAATTTCCAATACTTTCATTCCCATTACTTTCATTCAATGCTTTGAATTTCCAAGCTTTCTAATTCTTGATGCTTTGAACCCTCAAAGCTTAGACTTCCCATTACTTTAAATACTCGAAGCTTAGAATCTCTAATGCCTTGAACTTCCAAAGTTTAAAATTTCCAATACTTTGAATTTCCATCACACGTTCAGCTCTCAAACGTATAAACACCGTCACATTCGATAAAATAACCGAATCGATAAAAAAACCCGCATCGTATGAACAAGTCTTTTTATACCTACTCTCTCTTCCATCTTCTTTGCACTATTTTATCATCGAACATCAGTCGAATCTTTCTCGAATATTGTCTCCTGTTCTCCTATTGCTCGATTTCTTTCTCTGACTTCCCCTGTCGGTTGATTTACATATTGGAAGGTCGCCCCGATCAAACTAATGGGTTCGATTAGAGGCCCGTAGGACGATAAGTCGAGTCAGTCGGAGCATTACGTGTCAGTTTGAAATGTACCAACGCTCGAAGCGTAATTAGGTCGTCTATGAGGCATTAGATCATGATATACTTGAACGAGGAATAGAGACGGTGGCCTCCAGAGGTTCCGAAGATTGACCGATAATGTAGCCTATAAACCGTTGATTAATAACGCCACGCGGAAAATGCTTCGGCTTGTAATTGAATCGTACCACAGACGCTTTGCTAACGAGAAAGTCGTGTACAGCTGCTGGTCCCGCTTCAATTACCTCCATATCCATTTTATTTATCGAGCTGACTTTATTCCTCGCCAAAATGTTCCAAACGTCCGCGTTGTTGAAAGGTGCAAAGCGTTAAGTGGCGTGCAATGATTATCTTCCTTTTCGTGGCACGTGGGTTAATCAACTTCCAAGCTCCGTCAACGGGGTTGATTTATATGTAGAAGCCGGTGGATGCATTCGCGGCGATAACAAAGCTATGCGCGAGTACTCGCGCGCGGAATGACGCGTTTAAATTTCCTACGCGGAGAGTGGATTTCCTTGACGCCGCGTTGGGGAGTTAAGTCCCCGGATAGATGTACTGCTACTCGCGAGTAACTTAAGGGTCATGAAGTTGTCGTGCCGACGAATTATTTCCCCGTGCACTTTGTGTAACCCGTGTTGTCAATCTGTCATCGGTTATTCCTTGAGATACGATTGCTAGAAACCGTTGTATGTATGCATTCATACACACCGCCGAACCGTGTATCAGATATCTCGCTATCGTGTCATTCGCAGCCGCCATATTTCCCGTTTTTTGTCGCATTTGCTTCTAAATTAGCCAACGCGACTCGTCCGTCATTCTTGTGGTTCGTGTAAGAAGATTATTACCGGACTGTGGACTTTCATGCAAATGCATTTCTTTGTAAATAGAGAATTAAAGAAGTGGAAGTTAAGCGGAGGGTATTTTTATCCTCTTATCGTAAGCGTTAAAACGTCTTCTCTAATTTGACTATTTCATAGAGTTTATAAGTAATATTGTTCGTATTAGAATTGGTTGATTATTGTGAGAAGAAGATTATTGGTAGACTGTGGATTTTTATGCAAATGCATTTCTCTGTAAACAGAAAAATAAAGAAGTGGAATCTCATTATAAGCATTAAAATATCTTCTCTAATTTGACTATTTCGTATATTTTATAATTATACTAATATTGTTTCTATGAGAATGACGAGTTAACTCGTCTAATTGATTACGAATGTTTTGAACATAGTACTTCACATTCTCACAAATTCCTTATTTTCTAAAGCATTTTTATAAACTCGTTAACCTACATTTATATTCGCAGCAATTAAAATTCCTCTGAACAATATTAATTCCTCTCAATTAATTTTGATTTGTACGTATTAAAGAGATTCTGACTTGAAAAATTACCCAAATAATCGGCGAAAAATCAGCATATGGAATTAGATAGAAAAAGGCAACGTTTATTGATTGGACATTATTAGACCTCATGTTTCGATAATGTTAGACGTTGCCTGGGACTTATTGCACTGCTTGTAAAATTTCATTAATCGCTGCAAATCGAATACAAAATTATTAGCAAGAATCTATTTCGGAGAAAGATGCAAACTTTCTGAAAAAGGGAATTGTGAAACTACTTGATGGTCACGGAATATTAAAGAACAAATACTACGTACAAAATTAAACTACACGTAAAATTATACTACGTGCAAAATTATGCTGCATTCAAAGTTATTCGAGAAAATGAATATTGTACACGTCTTGCTGTTAAGTGTTCGTCAAATATTGTTACTAACTTTCCGAACATCCTAACAGAAAAAAGTGCAGAATACACGTAATGTGCAAAAAATCTGTAGAATATTCAAATTACAGTCGACATAATAATGTTTAAAGGGTGAAACTAGCTTCCATTCCTTTATATCTGTTTACAAAGAGAATGAATTTGCATAAAGATCCGCAGCAGTCTATTCACAAGCCTCCAAGTCTTATGACTCCAGTCTATTCATAAGATTTCTCAGAAATCTTGACGCGCGAAGTATAAAAAAATCTTGGGACTTATGGGACCGGAAGGGCCGTATAGCTATAGACGTAAAACTCTTTCTGGGCAATCTTGACGTGAAGTGTAAAAAATCTTGGGACCTGCTGGACGGGTAGGCAAAAGGATATATTAGTTACACTTTCCATTATAATGGACAATTTGTAACGGAATGTGTTCGATTATCACACGTTCCGAGGGACACCTTGACAAATTAAAGTAGCGGAACGCGAACACCCTCGGAGCATCATCAGGTACACTTGGCGCACCCTCGTGACACCCCAGGGTGCAAGAGAAAACGCATTTTCGAGTTTGCGTGTTCTATGGAACGTGGAATTTTTTTTTTCCCCCCTCACCGAGTGTAACGCACTCTGTTTGCAGTGTCGTTTCCAGTTCCCATTTATTCCCCTGTTTTAATTAGACTCGTTTCCAGGATCTTAATTAGAAGTTCTAACGAAGGGTCGGTGGTTGCCTTACTTACGCTTATTGACCAGGGAACTCGCGCCACGAGGGGTGTAACGGTGGACTTAAGTTATCCGGATAATTCGAGTGTCAGGGACGGGGCTTCCGTGGAAGGTACGAAATTGGGAAGCTGCAAAGTCGAATTGGCAGTCGAACGATATCGTATACCGCCGGAGTCGGTTTCCAGGCTTTGTAGCTACGCTACGTAATCGCTGATATAAATTCCAAGTGCGCAAGTTCTCACGCGAACGTTATTGGCGAAGACGCGTGGTGCACTTGGGGTTTCTGCTTAACACGTTATGCAATGCGTTATTCTAGCGCGATTTTGCTGAAAAGGGTTGCGTTAGCTAATGTAGCTAAATTTGTAGGGGGTCAATTCCGTGCTTTTAAGGCAAAATGACGTAAGTCAGATTTTTATGTTTCATCCTGTAAATATTATTATATGTATTTGTAATGTTTAGCGTTTCTTTTCGGATTACAAAAATTCTGCTTCCATCTCCTTCCTTATACATATGTACATATCATTATACATAATGTATCTTTTACATGACTTGCCTGACATCTCATAATTCTTGTAAATTATGCAAAGAACAAAGAACAGTATATATATGTATGAAGTCTGAAATCCAATAACAGTATATATGTATATACAAAAATAAGAAACTAAAGAACAATATACTGTACACTAACTAACAAGATAGCATACTATTAATTCTTTGGGATACAGCTTCAGTGCCAATGTTTTATGTACTATACCTAACATATAAATTGACCTGTTAGTCGAGGCGGTCATCGATCAAAAACGTTTTCCTTGTATGCAGTTACAAATTCAAAAGGACAAACTACTTTGCTTTCTTTAAAACAAATAATACATACTTATCTTTCGATATTTTACATATTTTTGCGTATCGTATGCACGCCAATTTTTTCCTACATATTTAAATAAACCTCCGCGCTTTAATAATGAGTCTCCCAGCTCGTGTTGCATTTCTTCTTGTTAACATTCGACGCACCCGTACGTCGACGTGTAATATTCGAGATTTCCGTAAAATAATTGGAATTGCTGGATTTTGTAAGGGAAGTTGCGAATGTAAAGGGGTACACGCCGAATATGTTAATAAGCTTACGCCCCACCATACGCGGCGAGGACGCCGCTACATTTTTCAAATTAATGCCCCCGTAATCTTGGCTGACAATCGTTTCAAAAGGGGATTACGTGACGGGGTGACCGAGAATGATTAAACGGGCCCCGGCTTCGTGACGGAGAGAAGAATGACGGTGACCATTATATGTTAATGCCCGGCCACACGCCATACGACGATTACGCGGCCTTTCAGCATCCTTCGCGGTGCATTTGCGCCGGCTAAAAACTAGTATCCTCACCGAGAGTTTTCGCGGAGTATTTATCTTTTCACTTAACGGCGATGATGTCTGTTTTCGCCCTATACTGCCTCCTTCTACCATTGATACCTACTATCTTTTCAACCCCGGCGATTAGCGTAATTGATTAAGCAATCATTGCTTTGCGATAATTGAAGTCGAAACGAGCATTAGACCATCGACTAAGCACAGGATAGACCATCCATTTATAGGGGATATCATAAATTTCAAAGTGAAATTCGGATTGTGTAAAAAAGCAGAGGTTTTTTACACCCTCTTTGCGATTATATTTAAACAGGTCGTAAAAATTGATAAAGTTAACCCTTTATCCATGTATTTAACTTTGTTAGTTTTACCTCATTAGCATGTCATTATATGATTCCCATTTTTTCCCTTTCTCGGTTATGTTGACACCAGTTACTTATACAATGCGTGTTCATTCCTGATTTCTAGGTTAAAATGAAATCTTTCACTTAATTATACGTTTGGTCATATTGCGAAAGTAAATTAAATTCGGGTTATTGAAGATTAAATGATAGAAGTGCAATACAGATGAAGATATATGTACTTCTGTACACGTTATTATAATATATTGGCAATATAAAGCATCTAAATATTTATTTTTGTCCCATTCTCGTCTTAATAAAAATTGCTTCTTATCTGTAGTTTCAGTTTTGAGTTCTAAGATCTCGTAGTGAAAGGGTTAATGAAATATTTACAGTAGTTTATGAAACTGATCAAATACTGGTCTATTTTTTTTTGAGGATCATTTAGTATTAAGTTATGGTGATAAACGTTTGTTACTTTGTACCAATCTCAGCTTCGATGAAACACTTAGTGATTGATGAAATTGATCAAATATTTTAATGACTTTTTTTAAAGACTATTCATTATTATTAAGTTACGATGAAAAATGTTTGTTACTTTGTACCAATCTCAGCTTCAGTAAAATTGATCAAAGATACTTCCACTCATTACATTTCTCATTTAATCAAAATGTAATCGCTAACGATTAAACTTTGGACACGTACTTAGTATGCAAATTGAATTCTTATATTAACTTTGTCGGGCATCCAATTACTCTCATTTGTAAACAAATCTCGTAGCAATGTTATCATTTGATCAGTTTCACGAATCACTGTATTTAAACAGCGCAGGTATAAAGGTTAAACGTTTTGCATATTTCAAAATTCGAAATAAAACGTACAGTAGTTTGTAAATTCATAGTTATGCAAGGTAATTAATAGAGTACGGATTTTTATACAAATTCATATTTTTAAAAGAACTCGGGATTCCGAATATTTTCGAGATCCCCACACCTCTATTAATTATATTAGGTTGTTGCATATGAAGTCACCGATTTTATGCAGCCCAAAATGCTCTATTCATTAATCAATTGAAAAGTGAATTTCCAATTACCGTAAAATGGTTAAAAAACATTGATGGATATCAGATTCAAGTAAAACTGTTAGTTTATCATTGTCAATCGTTTCTTTCAGGCAATTATAATATACATTTTCAAGGTTTATACGTTCAGTATCAAATTTTTCAAACTAACATTCACAAATTATATCTGTTCATGCACAAATGATATTAATAATAAAAGAATTTCCACTGTATTATAGCATAACCCCTTGCACTACGATTATTCTATTACTTACAATGTATGCTGGCATTAGTTAATCACTGCTTTCATATTTTATTACGTATTTACATATTATTCGAATATTATGGACAATTTTTATTTAACAACTTCCAATATTATGATACAAAACTAAAATCGGGGTTCAAATTAAATTTGACCGTCAATAGTAACCATTTCTATCGAATCTACACCACAATTCATGGTACGAGTGCGACTCGTTACTATAGTGCAAGGGGTTAACTTTAATCTTAAAGAGCATTTTAAGAAGGCTATTCCAATTTTACTTGTATGCATAGTTCATTTTATTTCGTTACTAAGCTATTCCTTTTTAAAACAATTAACGATCTATCAATATTGGTAAATTTAATAAGCTTCAAGCTTTATATTTGCGCAGAATAAATGACATTTAATGTTACTTTTAATTAATTAATGACTACGAAACATTGAACTACATAAAGTCAGCCGTTTTGTATGCAACAGCCTAATGGTAAGGAGTTCGAAGGGGGTAGCGAAGGAAAACACGCGAGATCAGTGGAAATAATTAAGAGTTAAAAATTTGGAGCAACCCACGGAGACTGATTTAGCAGATGGTAAGAATCGTCGCCTTGGAGGCAGCACCTGGTGACCAGCCGCTTTCAATCTGCCACCCTATGCTGCTCGTAAAACTTAGCTTGGTCGCTCTAACGACGGTCATTAAAGCGGCGATAGAAAAGTTTGGGACGTGCATCGTTGGCGATAATTAACGATCGACCGGAGTGTATCCTCGTGAACGTGAAACATTATCCGCTGAAAAACCGATGTTTATCTCGATGATGAATTCGAAGTACCAAAGGCCTTGAAAGGGCTATTAAACCGGAAGCCACAGGCATAGGGTGCACACTCTTAATATCGTTAATGGCGGCCAAATTTGCCGGGGGAATTACTCTCTTAAACGATAAATTCGCAACAACTGGCACAGCATCCAAATTTATTACGGAAGAAATTACAACGTTCATTAATCTTACGCTCGTTCCGTGGATCCTTTCGGTAGCGATTTAACAGTTTTCAGCCGCGTATCGACACGGTTCCTCTGTGGGCTCTATTTGTGTATTTCGAACAGTGCCCGGTTAACTGTCGCACTTTCTGCCCGCTTAAAGCTACGTAAAGAGCAGCAAAGCGGCGTGAAATAAATGTATTGGATAGCTTGGAAAGTTTGTGGCGTTCCTAATAAATAGATGATTGGGGATCTTTATGCAATTAAAGGAACAGAACGCGAGTAGAGATTTGTTCCACCCTCTACGTATTTTAAAGTGCACTTTACTTTGTATATTTTTATGTACCATGTGGGTTTTGCTCTTTTTTGCGCGTCAAAGTTAAATGCATAAAAATGCGCAGTCTACTCGTAACAAATATTCTCCACTCTCTGGTTTGCAACGAGTACCGAGAGGCGAGTAAAATTGAGAAGATAAGAACCGACAATTCTTAGAACACTTACAGTCAGTCGCAAAAGTCTACGTACACTTTGTTATTTTAAATATTTACAAAGAGTCAGGAATTTTGATCACTTTACGAATATTAGTTTATTCATTCATTAAAGTTGGATGCACTGTTAAAAAGTGGTCATGCTTTTGCTATTTTTGCTACTTACATTAAAGTACACAGAACTTGTTGTTATAAGTATATTTCTATTTTGTTATATCTTTCGATACATTTGTGACGTCCTACAATTTGTTTAGTATAAATAAAATAACATCTTCTACAACGTTAAAAGTATTTTTATCGATGTATTGTAATGACTCCCTTTATGAAAGATCTCTTCGAGATGTTTCTCATTTACAATTTTATATAGTACGAATTTTCACGTAATTTTTGCTCTTTTAAAATACAGTGACTTAAAATAAAATTCAGATACTTACAGTACTGCTCACAATTATTGAAACGACTTCAAAACTTGTTGGAAAATCCAGAAGCTTGGTAATTCAGATACTTAGAAATATAAAAGCTTCGGAATCCAAACGCTTGAAAAGTCAAACGCTTGAAAATCCAAAAGTTGGCAAATTCTAATGCTTAGAATTCTAAAGTCCTGGAAATGCAAACGCTTATCAATTACTTCTTAATCGTGAAAATGTAAATATATCTGAGTTTCTCTTTGAATCACTGTATGTCCTAAAGCACGTAAATGTTTAAAATTTAGATTTTCGCATTTAGACTTTCGTGACTGACTGTACCTCCCCGGATAATTGACGTTCCGATGCCGATTCCGCGACAGTTATCCGAGCATTACTGTACTTGCTGATGCTAAACAGAGGAAGAGGGAATCCGATCCGTAGAGGCGTTCATGTTTTATTTAACAGTTTCTCGAAAACGACCGCGAAACCTGGAAACACCTCTTCCTCGATTCCTCGTACATTGAATTTTCTTCGGTCCCATGCTACTGACGTATAACGATAAATTTCCACGGTTAATGTCACACGGCTGCCACGAGGCAGCTTGTTCCACGTGAAACTCTATCTGTCGATAGGTTAACTGCTGGCCGTTGCATCGCATTCGCAGCGAACCGTTTTCGCGTAGCTAAACCGTGCTGCGTTTCCTTGCTCGTACGATTCGATTCTTATTAGGTGCGATCCTTGCGGATTCGCTCTCACCAAACCGCGAACGCCAACTAACACAATACTGTGAACTGTCTCCGGTTAAATAGACCGGAGACTATTTTATGTTTCACGGTTCGCTTTGCGCTGATTTTTTCTCCAGATAGGCAAACTTTAATCTCGCGGTTTCTATGCGCGAGCTTCTGATAATTTGATGATTCCGGCTAGATAAAGCCGTGACGGAAATGCTCGGAGGAACGAGTAAACCGTCTCCGACAAACGTAAAGTTTCACAACTTCCTCTCAAACCTAGAACATTTTGCGCACGCGAAAAAAAGAAGCGAAGGTTGGATGAAAAAAAGATGAGGCAACTGACTCGTCTATAAACGCGTACCTGTTATCTACAATGTGGTATTTACGATCTTTCCCAGCCTTCGTTATCTCGTATTCTTTTTTTGCCCCTTTGCGCGTCGTAATCCGTGGCGAAAAAAAATTCTATATACCAATTGTATCGTTAATCCAATTACTTCGAAGATGCGCACTTTATTAGGTTGAGCAATAAATTCGTTCGTCTCCCGGTGATGGTACTTTTTGAGCAACATTACGATCGAAGAATGGCGGATCTTATTAACCCCTTGATAACCATCTCCGTATCTCGGGTGGACTTTAAACTTTTCGCATGTGCTCGCGGTAATATGGAATACGGGCATATGTAGTCGATTTTTTGTATCCTTCTTCTATTTGCATAAATAACGATATTCATTTACGACGCAAAAATTGGAACCCAGCACATAACTTTTAATTTTCTCGAGCAAATTAGTTGTTTTTTGTTCGAACAGCAAAGTTTCTGAACTTGTAGCTTCGATCGTCGAGAGGTTAATAGGCTGCTGATGTTTATGCATTTATGGGAAACTTAATTGTGGAAAAAAGTACAGGACGGATATATTATGCAAAAATATGTAAAATATTTAAAGTAAAGCGTAAGTTAGAATAAATGGGGGTGGAACAGCCCCTAATTTAGATCTCATTTCTTTATAAAGGGCATTATATACCAGGTAGTTCTTTTTTTCTTTTAAACTCTGTGTAATAGATGTAAACTATTTTTTTTATCGGCTACAATTCGGTCGTTCAAGGTGAAAATACTTCTTACGTGTATTTAGCTAATTTCCTACTCACCCGTGTATCTTTAAACTATAATAGACACGAGGAAATATTTGGAATAAAGATTCAATAGTTATTTTATGCAATTTACGATTGCATTGTCAAAACAGTATAATTTTTGTATTCAGATAAAAAATTCTTCACTCTTGCTTCTAAGTAGTATTTAAATTTTTCCTACCATGAAAAACTAAGCTAATAATAAATAATAAATAGTTTACAACATCTCTTAAGGTCCCCAACAATTTCACAAACTTTAAAAGAAGTCAAAGTTTTTAGGTTACCTAAAAATGTTCCTTGTTAGTGTCAGTTGTATAAATATGAATTCGCATAAAGAACCACAGTCTAGTAATCGTGTTTAACACTATCTTACCCCCTGGCTATGCAATGGCGAGTGTTAGCGATAAAGGTTTCGCTTAAATGCGACAAATACATCCTGTATTTGTACCTTTGTTAATTGTAATTTTATGTTGAATTTAATTACCGAACTGTAAGATTGAGGTCTGTTAAATATAACTTAGGTGTAATATTTAAGTATTTTGCATGCAACGCAACACAGTGCAAAAGCAGTCGATTGCTACGTGAAATTTTCTAGCGAGGAAGAAATTAATGTGGTAAAATATTCATGAAACGCGAACGAACTTATTACTCAACCTAATCATTTAGTTTCGTTTATTAGTGGTTAAGATTTCCGTCGGTATACTTGCTAAAACGAAAACACGAGCCAGTCGAGCAATTGTAGACCGTTGCTGATAAATCGTCCTTTGGGACCAGGTCCTGATCGCTTTGTCGCGTCGTCTACGTTTACGGGAATGGCGATCGAGTAACGTCAACGCCTTTTGCACTTGGCCTGATCTCTTTTTTCTTTTTCTTCAATTTTCTCTGCCGTTCGCAGGCTCCCGTCTTCGTTTCCTCGCGAGATTTTCGATTGGAACTCGTCCAAAGTGCTCCTCAACCCTCTAAGAGATCGATTCGATCAGTATCTTTTGCTTAGTCATGAATATTGAAGGAAAGATAGAACAGTTACTACACGAGACCAATAGGAATTATACACCGACTCGTGAAAGTATTCCTCTATTTTATCGCTTGCTGACAAGAGTTAAGAAACAAAGTAATCGTTTAGCAGTTTCTGCATATTCTTTATCTTCCGAGATACATAGCTTGGAATTATTCGAACGACTTCAAAAGCTAACAATTATTTGCACTAATTCAAAGTCTTAAAGATTCAAACTCTTGGAAATCCAATAGCTTGGGCATGCAAAAGATTGAAGATTCAAACGAATGGAAATCCAAAATCTTCGAAATTCGAACGTTTAGAAATCCAGAAGCTTGAAACTCGCTAATAATTTAATCTTAAGATATTTAAAACTGCAATCAATTAACAACAAAACAGCTATTAACAGTGTTAATTATTCTAATAAAACGTAATCTGTACTAAAAGTTACACAGAAGATTTACTTACCTTTTATAATAAAATATCTATCGTTTGAATAATTATGAGCCACTCTGTACATATTTTAAAATTAAAGTCGGGTGTCTATATAATGTTTATCATATTTTCGAAAGAAAATAATAACAGCAAACTTGACATCCAAACTTTCAAAATTGATGTAAATAGGAAGTTTTTATGGCAACTGAAGACGGTCGCTACTCGAGTATCGGTAAACCGAGGGTTAACAGTGAGATCGAGTGTAGAGGCAGGCCATAAAACCAAAAATCCATCATACTTAGTTTCAACTGCCCTGCTCGAATTCTAACAACGCCCTTTTAGAATGACCGTTTCATTAACACCTCTGCGCAGGTATTTAAGACCAGAAATTTACATGTCCGTTGATTTTACTGTTCCAAGACTCTTTTAACTACTCTGTAAACATCTCAATATTTTCTCCCCTCGCTGCCCTAATCTCTACAAGATAGACAGAAACGAGTTTTTAACGAGTCTCCTAGAAAGCGTCGAACGAGTTTCCTCGGATAACACCGACTCGTTAAATCGTTTAAATCATCGTAATTCCTTTGTTACACGGTACCACATAGGGGAAGATAGAGCCGACTTCTCGACGTAAATTCCTGTGTACGCGACTCCGCACGGCTTTAGAATTCCACGTGGATGCAATTGGGTGCAACCGAGTGCATTAGGTCGCAACTAAGTGCAGTGGAGTGCAAGTAGGTGGCAACTGGTCGCAATAGGATGCATCTGGAACAGAGAGAGAGAGAGGGAGAGAGAGTGAGAAGGTGCCGGTGTTAGTCGTGTTTCTATTTCGCGAGTTGCACAGTTTTGCGCGTGTGTCGTGTGCTCGTACGGAACGGATTCTTATTACCCACGATCTCCGGCTTGTTCCCACACTGAAATTGTGTGCGCAAATAGTCCGGCCGTAAACTATCCAGCGGCAACAGAGTACCCTGATCGCTTTGTCGCGTCGCGTAGGTTTACGGGAACGGGGATCGAGTAACTTCAACACCTCCTCCCCCATTTTTTCCCTCTATCTTATTCTTCAATTTTCAGCTCTCTCTCTCTCTCTCTCTCTCTCTCTCTCTCTCTCTCTCTCTTTTCTCACCCTTTCGAATCTCATCCACGTCTTGCTCCGGCTGCTTCTCACCGGGTAGGGTCTCGAGAGGAGGCCACGGCTACGACAATGTTGGAGAGAAAACAGGGATGAGAGGATGAAAGGGAGAGAAAAGGAGAGTGGAGATCGGCTGAGATGTAACTGGAGAGCACATTACCTGGTATTAAGTCACCGAGATAACTACCTGTGTGGGAGGTTCCGCGCACCAGACCTCGTGTAAAATACGACGACGCGACCGCCGCGCGTTGCTTGCTCTTCGTTTTACGAAATATCCCGATTTTTTTTTTCGCCAGTGTCAACGAGCTCCAGGAAGCGCGTACGCCCGGCTGAAACACAGCGAACCGCCGCGAGGAAATATACCACCGGTGTCCTTTTCCGATTTATATGAAGCATGATGCACCGATCAGCCTCTCGAACCGTGTAACGCGTATTTCTTCGCGTTAGCATTTTTTCCCATTTTTTTAGCCTCTTTCTCTTTTTTTGCTTGGAACTTTACCACGTGCAATCTCTCTCTCTCTCTCTCTCTCTCTTGCTCTGTCTCTCGTGAGAGAGTCGAGTTGAGCTGGTTGTGGTAATGTTGCGATTTGCTACATCAAAATCGCGCACGCGGTTCTTCTATGGGATAAAACGCATGACGAGGCGTGAAAACGCGATTCACGGTGCCTGGTTAGCTTCCACGCGTAATATCCTTTTCCATTCGAGTCGAAGTCATCGTTGAAGTCACTAGTGGTTCCGTACAGCGATCCCTATTTTTGTATCCGAGAGTTTTTGCCTGCCGCGTTCCTTATAATTGCGACACTTGTGAAATCTCGAGTTAACCCTCCGTGTTAACGAATTTTCCTCAGTCGATTCGCTTTGCCGTTTGATACCTTAACACGTTCACTGTACAGGCAGCTAGCATAGTCGCCATTTGTAATTTGTACGCTCGACAAAGCAACAAAATGCTCACCATAAAACTGCTTCTCATTTGCTGTACAATTTATCGTAGCTACATTTCTACATGCTTTACATGATAGCGGTCAATAATTAATTTTAACGAGCTTTGTTTTTGTTACATTTATTTAGTACGGATGAAATATAATAAAATTCATTTGATACTGATTGTGCGTCACATATGATGCAAGGAACTGTGAACGTGTCAATATTATTTATACGTGAAGAGATATATATAGCTTGTGAATGAACAGTTCATTAATGTGGACAATTTTGTATTGGAAATTACAGAAGTGCTCGACATTTGATGAACAAAAAATTTTACTTGTATCTGATACCTATGAATAGACTCAAGATTTTATGCTGATCCGTATCTTTATAAATAAGTTCGAAGAAGTAGAACCTAAATTGGGGGTTGCTTCACCTTCCAAGTATTATAATTTTTACTATACTTTGATTATTTTATATAATTTTGCAGGCTGTATGCATTCTGGACATCTTCACATTTTTAAATTTCCAATAAATGTATAAAAATCCACAGTCTATGTATTAATGTGTACAAGACACTTTACAGAACTTGGAAGTGCACTTTGCGATTAATTAGAGGCTATAAAATCAGCCACTTTACATTCAACGACTTAACCCCTTGCTCTACAAATTTTTCAGTTAACAAAAGCTATTACCTGCTCTAACACTGTATCAGATAGGAAATATTAAAATATTGTACAATATTTTCATTTGCTACAGTAATTATAAACATTCCAAAGAAAATTAAAGGGGGTAAATTTGATTTTGTTTTAAATATGGCAAGTATTCGTTCTGCCTGCATGGTCTGTAATTTATATCACGAGTGTAACTCGTGGTTTTAAGATAAGGGGTTAACAAAATATCCACGGAAGGTTCAAATCTCTGGAGCTAAGAATCCTGCTAATATATCCTCGTCAATTCTCCAATCGAATTTCATGGGATTCGGTGTTCCCCGCGTTCTTTCAACACAATGCAAAACTCTCGTGCCTGCTGGCTGCTCGTTAGGAATCACACAAGTTACAGGAAACACGTCGAGGCGTGTACACCTCTGTGTACTGGAATTTGCACGTTTATTGTCGCATTAATAATTCATGGATGTTGCGCAATTTTTAATCAGCTGCCGTCTGCCATTGATTGATGCTGCCCTCGCGCCCCCATGGGGCTCGAATTTACATACAGAACGAAAAGGAAAAGTATTGACACGTGATACGTTCCTACCAAACAAGCAGCAAAGTCCAATCGCACGTCATAATGGCGCCGTTTTCTTTCTCCCTCTCTCGTACGGTTCATTCTTCCCCGAACCATTCCTCGCCTCTTTCTTCTTCTCACTGTTTCTCGCTCGCCTTTCTCCCTTTCATTCTTCCCGGTGTCTCTCTTCCGTTTGCCGTTCGATCTCCCTTGCACCGACACGAAGGGATCCCACAAAGAAGCTAACAAATCGGCCGCGGTGCAGGTGAGGCTTTTTATTAAAAAATTTTTATTGCACCCCGCGCTGCAAAGCATACGTCGTCGTCGTTTGGGGCTCCGCTCGAAAAACCTGTTTGCTCTGCCGCCACCATCACCACCACCATCGCTTCCTTTCACGAGATATTGCTTTACAATACTATATTATATTGCGCGGTACGTCGAATTTCGCCTGTTTGGATTTAACGAGAGACTCGCCCGAGGATCCCTCGTGGCCCTCGTATTCCATTGCAAACGCGTAAACCTTGTACCGAGGTTCGACACAGGAAACAAACAACGGGGCAGAGCGGCCGGTGGCTCATTTTTATTCGAAGAATTTAGAAAATCAACTAAGATCGCCCGTTGGAAATACGTAGTTTCCTTGCGAGTCGATGCATAGTTGCATACGATGCTGTCATTGTTCAAAGCAATTATGATGTGCAGTGACTTAAAGTAAAACTTGGATACTTATGTTTAAACGTTTCGAGAAGCGATTGATGAGCGTTTGAATTTCCAAGACTTTGGAACACTAAACATTCGAGTTATCAAGCTTTTATATTTCTAAACTTGGATTTCTAAGCTTGGATTATTTCGTGTTTGATCTTCTTCTATGTGCTATCAGTTGCTACTTAAAGCATAAAAATGTAAGTGTCCAAATTTTAGTTTTAACTATTGTATTTGCGAATTTCGCTGTTTCAAGAACATCATCACTAGACTGCGGATCTCTATGCAAATTTATTCTTTTATCAACGGAAATAAAGAAATGGAAGCTAAATACAAATCGGTTTTGTCAAATATAGTAATAATTATTGCATATATACATACAGCGATTGAAAGAAGTATCCATACTCTGTGGATTCTTCACTTTTGTTGCAAACGTCTTTTTCAAAGTAACATTAAGTTAAAATCCATTTATTGCGTAATAATTTCCAAGGATCTGGTTCTCAATCCAAACGTATCCAAGTATGAATCACTTAATTTTCAAATTGCATATGAAAAAAATGTTTTCTATAGAAATCAGAAGTTTGCAATATATGAGTACCTTTTCCGATTACTCTATATACACACAAATGATGTGCGTTTTAGTCTAGATATTTTGCCTAGTTTTGCTCACCGCGTTTATTTTGTATTTCTTTGCGCACCTAAATTTCCTATAATTACTTAAACGTTCGCAATCTAGTCATTTGCCGTTGTCGTTGTCGTTGTTCTTCATTGTAGCGTATCACTATATTTTTTATTTTTTTTTGCTGGGCTGCATTTCGCGCATCTCTGCGTTAAACTCTGATTATATTCGGACGATGATATTGGACGATCGTATATATCGTATAATGGGGCCACTCCGATCCGCCTTGAGTTTAACAGTCTTCCCGTTTACGATGTTACGCGATCTTTCACCCGATTTCTTCACCGGCTTATCTCTTTTGTGAATAATTAATTCTTCCGTCAGCGTCTCCGATTTGGTGTATTAATCTACGTGAATTCGGTTAAGTTCGACGGCGATTCTGGGGTGGTATGTTTCGGAGAGGATGCGGTTAACCATCACGTTAATAATTTAATTCTTCCGGATACTTGGATACGCGTTTCTGACAATGAGTATCTTATTCTTTTTAATGTCTTGCTTAATCTGCGATGGGCTGGAAAAAAGCGTAGTATAAACGAGCTGAATTATTCCAAGAATTTATATATTCGTACGTAAGAAATATCTGATATAAATTCATTCTCAAAGCTAGACTACTATAATGGTTTTCTGTTCTTCTAAGACAAAGAAAAAAGATGAAAACGTGTCTAATTTCTAAAATAAAGTGTTTCACAAGATTTTCAATTGTACTGATTACGAATAGGAGATAAAATTTTGAAAATTTAAATGGTAATTAAATGGTGGTTTTCCGTTCCTCTGACGCAAAGAAGAAGAATGAAAATGTGTCTTATTTCGATAATATAGTGTTTGACAAGGTTTTCAATTGTACTGATTACGAATAGGAAATAAAACTTTGAAAATTGAAGTGGTAATTAAATGGTTGCTTTTCGGTCTTCTACAGTTTAAATTTTGGCGGATTTATTTTTGCATTTGATAATGCATCGCTATTATTAATACTTAACAAATTTTATTCGCTGTTAGGTTCGGTGGTAATTCGGAGAATACATATGTGGTGAACTCTCACGTTACAAATAACGTTACTATTTTTATTCTACGAATATTTGAGTATTCTGTGTATCTGAGTATTCTGAGTATTCGTATTCTGTTTGATCTCTTGTTTAACTTTTCCACGCTCGTCGTTGCATGTATGCAACATTGTGTTTTATCTCAATAGAATCAGATAATATGTGTCCGCTTCTATTCAAGCAAAACTGGTTTGAGATTTGAATTTTAGAAGAACACAGCTTCTTTAGTAAAACAGAAGAAGCTGCATCTTGTTTATTTTAAAATGTATTATATATAAATGTGTTCTATTAACCAAAATAATTTGGCCCTGAAATAGTTAATAGCAATATTGTATTTCATTTTAGCAAAATTAAATAATCCCTGTCTATTTATATTTAAGCAAACTCGGTTTAAAATTTGCGCGTTAGAATAGTTGCTTATGTAATAAAACAGAAAAAGTTGCATCCTATTTATTTTACATTTCCAGTTTAATTTTAAACGTGTCAAGCGTTGAGTATAGACGTTACACGTTTCTTCGTGAGCGAACAGAATTTCCTCTTGAAAGGTTTAATTAAAATAAATTGCCGGATATTTTCGTGTATTCGACGGCACATCGCAATTGCCGATATCCAACAAATTCTATCAGTATAGTAGCTTGCTTTTTGGCATTG
Organism: Eucera pruinosa; assembly: GCA_028830335.1. Classification (NCBI taxonomy): domain Eukaryota; kingdom Metazoa; phylum Arthropoda; class Insecta; order Hymenoptera; family Apidae; genus Eucera; species Eucera pruinosa. The sequence continues at coordinate 9,151,658 of JAMYCR010000015.1, read as the reverse complement.
CAAGCACAAAGTACAAGGTTCGTAGGTGTAGACGCGTCACCATTAATCTTGCAAACTGCCCCTCTACATTGTCCACCCTGGCCGCGGATCACGGCGCAAAAACGCCACGGAATTCTAGCAGGGGATTGGCAACTTTTTTCCAATATCCGTGGACCGAGCCCGAATGACCGTTAAAGCAAATGCTAGGTCCTTAAGTTGCCATACCATGTGGTATAACCGGCCAACGCATGTAGAGACAAGCTTTATGGCTCTATAAATTGTTGTGTTTCGGCCCTCTATTGTATATCTTTATTGACCACGCGGCCGTACCAGTTAACCGGAATGCCATTAATAACGGAAATGGATATTCGATTAGCTGCATACGGAATAAAAACTCGACGAGGAATTCCATCGGTAAAAAGCTGCTGGAACTATTTAATAACGAAAGCGTGAGCGGAGCGATTCTACGGTGAAAATTTACCGTGACTAGATACGAGACTGGCAAAAAGGCCGGGATTCATTGAATGCCTTGCTCCTTGACTAAACGAATTACTCGACCGTGCTACCGTCTTCCACCTATTCCACGATCCCCGCGAAACCGATGAGCAATCCAAAAGCACAGAAGACATTTCAACGAAAGACAGCGAAAGTCGCACACCGTTGAGCTAACGGTAATCAATGAAAATCTAAGGGAAGCTTTAGGAATTCGGCATTTTGAAAGTTTGGAACGTTGGGAAGTCGAAGCTGTGAGCAATCAAAGCGTTGGAAATTCTAAAGTTTGGGAATTCAAAGTATTGGGAATTCTAAGCTTTGTGAATTCAAAGTATTGATTGAAAGTAATGGGAATGAAAGTATTGAAAATTCTAAGCTCTGGGAATTCAAAGTATTAGGAATTCTAAGCTTTGAGAATTCAAAGCATTGAAAATTGGAAGCTTTGAAAATTTAACGCATTGGGAATTCTAAGCCTTGGGAATTCACAGCATTGAAAATTGGAAGCTTTGGAAATTTAACGCATTGAGAATTCAAAGCATTGAAAATTGGAAGCTTTGGAATTTGAATGTATTGGGAATTCACAGCATTGAAAATTGGAAGCTTTGCAAATTTAACGCATTGGGAATTCTAATCTTTGGGAATTCAAAGTATCGAAAATTCTAAGCTCTGGTAATTCAAAATATTAGGAATTCTAAGCTTTGAGAATTCAAAGCATTGAGAATTGGAAGCTTTAGAAATTCAACGCATTCGGAATTCACAGCATTGAAAATTGGAAGCTTTAAAAATTTAACGCATTGGAAATTCTAAGCCTTGGGAATTCACAGCATTGAAAATTGGAAGCTTTGGAAATTTAACGCATTGAGAATTCTAAGGTTTGAAAATTCAAAGCATTGAAAATTGGAAGCTTTGGAATTTGAATGTATTGTGAATTCGACGCATTGAGAAGTTGAATCGTTAAAAAATTCCAAATATTGGGAATTCGAAGCATCGCGTATTCCAAACTTTGAGAATTAAAAGCGATTGGAAATTCTAAACTTTAGGAATTCAAATCATTGAAAATTCTAAGCTTTGAGAATTCAAAGCACTGGGAATTCCAAACTTTGAGAATTCAAAGCACTAGGAATTCCAAGCTTTGAGAATTCGAAGCACTGGGAATTCTAAGCTTTGAGAATTCAAAATGCAGAAATAATGTAAACGCTGCTTTAATCATTATCGATGCGGCAAAATTATCCAAGCAGTAAAAAAACTGTTTACATTGAAAGTATTGGAAATTCGGCGCTTTGAAAATTCCAAGCGTTGGCAATTCGAATCCTTTAAAAAATTATCGCCTGAACAAGCTGTAATACTATCTTACGGATTGCATTATTAACGATAAGCAAGTTAACTTTTTTCACTTTTGTCCCTCGCCCAGTCGTTTACCTGAAGAAACCGCGTGCCCTTTCGATCCTCGTCGATAAAAGATAACGTAAGCGTTCATAAAATGTCGTCACCGAAACTTCTCTACCTTAACTCAGCCCATCTCTAACCTATCCCTTAAGATCGGTCCGTCGATGTGTACTAGATTCCCACAAATCTAGAAGCAATCGGTGCCCAAAATCACCTTGCATTGCCCAAGAACATTCTGCATCCGACCGCATCCCCATACCTTCCTAACCATACACAGGTATCCTTATTGGGTTCAGGGAAATCCTCACTCGGGTACCGAAATCATGTGCTACAACCTACCCATCGAGGGTACCCAGAATTTCGGCTACAGTGCAATCAAGGAAATCGTTGCGTGTTGAACGGTTACAAGAATTGGGGGCGGACAGGGTTGAGTGCCATTGCGCGGATTATTTGTACGCAATCTGTAAGCGATGCCACAGGGACAAAGAAGAGAAGGAGGAGGAGGAGGAGGAGGAGGAGGAGGATAGAAACAATTTCCTGGCTGGCGTTTTGTTGCGTGGCTCGCGTAAGTTCAAAAGGGAAAAAGGAGTAAAGGAGGCAGTGTATATGGGGAAAGGTTGGAGGAAGGGTAGCCGAGGGAGGAACCGAACACCACGAGAACTTGGTGCCTGTACGAGTGAAGGGAACCGTTCCTTTCTTTCTCCCGCTTGTTGCGGACGGTACATTTGTCCCTTTCTGTGTTACGTTCGCACAAAGCTGCAGGCAGGTTCTCAGAAGCTACCGGTGCTGGAGGAATCCGCGTGGAGCTGGATTATACTGCCAAAGGGTATATTTATCGGGCGAGAATGTATGCAGAAGCGCGGACATCGGCACAAAGAGGCCGCCCCTGCGGATTTAGCCTTGACGCAACTCGCAGAGTGGACTCACGGATTCGTTGCTGCGGTGGCTGCACTCTACAGACCATCCCTGGGTAATGGATTGCCCAACTTTCCTCTTCTTACGGTTACGTTTCTTCTTCCGAGCCCAAAGGGGCCCCTCCCTCGCTCTCTGCTACTCGCGTGCGTGCGTGCCCTCCGTCCACGACTATGAATCGTTTTTATTGATACGTTTTATTGAACCACTTCATCAGACCGGCGCGACCCTCCCTCTATTCCTTCGCGTCTCGCGTTGATTCTACCGTGCACGGGAAATCGGCAAAAATCGGACGCTATGGGTAAAATGTCATATCGATGGAAGAATAAAATTGCGAATGGAATTCTTTATTAACGCTTTACGAACGAGGTACGGAATGACCTATAATCCAATGGATTTTTCTGTCGCACGGTTTCGCGATCTTGAGACCCCATTTCCACTTTCATTTTTACCTTTTAGACTGTATAAAGTCTATAGCTTTACTTCTGCGTTTACATTTTGCACCTTAAATTACTTTAAAGGTATTTGCATTTCTTTTCAAGTTACGAAAAGAAAGATGTTCTTTATAAAATTCTGATTTTTTTTAGACATCGGTATTTCAGACAATGTGGCACGAAATCCCATAAGATGATGTTTGATGGTTTATTCTGTACCTCGTCTGTGATCACTTTGAGTACCAAACGCATTTCGAATGTGTTTCATGCGATTTCTCTGATGGTTAACCGTGTATAAATATTTGAAATATTGATCGTATTCTAAATGCTAAATCATATGAGTTAGTGTTTTTCTTTGGATTTTCTTCGCTCTTTTGGAAAATTAAATAGTCGTGGACATCGTCGGACAGTTATACTACCTTCTTAAGTTAAAATCTCACCTCTCACGATTTTTATTCTTCAAGTTGAAGTTCAGAAAGTTTTCTAAATTTTAAGTAAAGTTAGAAAGTCCTAACTACTTTGTAGAGATCTAAGAACAATACAATTCATTTGTTCTAACTGCGTGTCAAATGATATTACTAATTTAGAACATCCTATGTGTCATTTACTAATTGAATTAAATCTTGATTACTTCAAATAACTTATTGTCTTGTTCGTTACAGAAAGAAATACTTGAAACAAAAGTTGCACGGTATCAAGAGATACACATAGTCCCCTAATCAGTTTTTCGTTACTTTGCCCTTTTATCGAGTCTTTTCTTTTCTGTAACAAACAATGCACAAGTTATTCGAGTGCATCAAGTTGTGTATGCGTGTTTCGTAGCAAATGGGTTAATAGAACGTCTCGATTTTACTCAGCTACAACCCAGTATTGTCCGAGTTTCCCCAATGCATCTGCATCTCCGGAGTACGCGAATGCACTCGAGTAAACATCGTATGATCAACGCGAATCTGGTTTAGCATCAGACTTGGCGGAGAATCCGAATAAAGCGATCGAAGTTAGAACTCGAGTTGCTCGCTTAACGGAAGGCGCAATGATTATGAGATCTCTGTTTATGGGCGAAGGTTTCCCTTCTGCGCTTCCATCTATTATTTTCACACCAACCCGATGATTTTGCCGGTGTATTCTGCTCGTAAAACGTGCCGTGGTGCAAAATTGTTTCTTTCATCCCCGGGTAATTGCTTGCTTCGATACACACTCCCGATGCGTATCTGCCTTGTCGAGATATTCTTTTTACCGTACGAAATATTCAAGTTTCGAATGGCTAAGCACCATCCACTGTCATTTCCCCGGCGTGTTGGCAAGTTTGCTCATCCTGCTTGTTACGAAATTTACAGGATTCGAAGGGACAGTTTGTCGCAGGCCGATTGTAAGCCGTTCCGGTAGGACTTAACGTTCGCGTAAAGCGTGATTGGTGGCGTATAAAATTCTCGTTTGGACCGGGCGATTATCGGCCGTCCCTCTGCGGGGACGTTTTTAGCGACTCGATCAATTACCACGGATGCCTGCTGAATTTACGCATTCATTTAGATTTCTGGAATATCCAGCCCGTAAAGTAGTCAGCCAGATAGAGTCCTCGCGTTCGCCGCGTAACGCGGTAATGAGCTACATGTATCTTTATGGGCCAAGTTTTTATCAGCCAGGCCTATTATTTGCACGTGGGCATACTTGTTCTCCCTTCAACGATGCCTTTCATTCGCTTTCCCCTTTTCGTTCGCGGGTAATTCTTCTAATTTTCGCTCGCCAACTCGGCCGACCTTTGACCCTATGTAATTTATTTATTTATTTCTTCAACCGACCAGTGGCACTTTATTATATATATACTATTAGGTTGTAGACTATTACAGACGGGTTAATAAAACGCCTGCTGTAACTTTAAGAGTAGGTTGCTGAATTGCGATCGCCAGCCGAGTCGCAGTTTTATTTCGTTATTCGATTCGATAGTACGAAAAATGATCAAGCTAATATTGGAATTACGCAGTTTTGACTGATCCATTTATATCGCGAGATCTTCCGTTTCTGATTTTTTTGAACCCGTTAAAACAATGAATTTTGCAGAAGAAGAATCTTTAGTTGAAACTAAGGATGGGTGGATAATTCAGATTATTTAATTATCCGGATAATCCGAGTATTCAAAGATTCGAAATGGTAACAAAATAAAATCGGGATAGTTGAAGGTATTCGAATAATTTGAATGATTTGAATAATATATAGAGTAAAAAGCAATCAAAATACGAAGAACTTCAGCACAAGCATTTTATCAGTTTAGATAGCGAAGTATATAAATTATCTTCGCTGATTAGTTTAACATAAGCTATAACGTAACCATTAACTATAACTACAATAATATACCGAATATAAGTCATCTCAGAAACGACTACTTCAGGGTATTCGAAAGTCCTGAAACACGTTGCAACGTACTTTGCAAATGAAGTGCGTTAAAGCGTAGTGTGTAAGTTATGGGCCACCTTAACCTTTCGCTGGTAACCTTTGACTGCTCGGAAACTTGGTATCTTCGACCATATTCACTGTCGAAGATAAGCATCAGAAAAACCTGCCCACCAAGTTCAAAGTAAAATCTGCCTATCGCTTTAATGGAGTACCAAAACTTGTGAACGAGTAACGTTCGCCTTTGCAAAACTTGTGTGGTCGTCGACCTCTTCGCCATAGACTCTTACGGGGGATTCCCGTGCACCATGCCTGAAAAAGAGAGAAAAACATACAAGGGAGGGGGGGGGGGGGGGGGGAGATGGTGTCTTTAACCCAAGCGGAATAGTGGTGCTTTGACGCGAGTTTCGTTCGCGGTTTCGGCCGACGTCTAGTTGGTAAGCCAGGCTAATGGATTGCCCAACTTTTTCTCTGTCCTCTTATTCAACCGTACTCTCATTCAACCATTCGCTGGCCGTTTGGGGGCTGGCCTCACGCCCTTTGTTCGTCTTCGAGTGGCAGGAAATATGAGGGGCATCAAAGGGGTAATCGATGGTGCAACGATAAGACGGGAGAAGGTATCTTAGGGGTACCTCGATAATGGATCGATCCTCGTGTTTCTCTCTCCGATGGGACGAATTTGTCGCGCGAGGCGGCTTTTGGTCCGCGAATTTATTCGCGTTCGCGAGTATCGCCGCGGTTCACAGTTTCGATGGCCGACGTGGTCCATCGGAGAGTCGACCAGTCCGGGTAATGGATTGCCCAGCTTTCTTCCACTCTCGGCGTCCTTCTTCTTCTTCGGGAGAGAGAGTTTGGGAGAGCGCGTGGAAGTTGGGAGCGTCCGGCGTGTTTTTATTAGAATTCGGCATCGGGTAGGGAAACCGCCTCCTATACCGTCGATAAGATAAGACAATCTTTCGATTAATTAGCACCCCGTTATAGTACAGCTTCCTGCTTTTAATTAAAGAAGTGTTCGCGGCGAGTCGCGAGATAGGCGGAATTTATTACGACGCGTCTCGTAATAAATTTCACTTACCTCGACGAGAGGCCTTCTTCTTTCTCCTCGTCTCTCTCCCTCTCTCTCTCTTTCTCTCTTACTCTACTCTAACACGTGATTGTTATACATGCGTGCATTTTATATCACCTCCCTTTCACGTGTCGCTTGCCCTGCGCGTTTTACGCGTTGCGAATCAAATTCTTGGACAGCATTGCAAAACGACGAATGTGCCGGAGTGCTAGTTCCGAGAAAGGCAAGGTGCCATGCTTGTCAACTACGTATTAACCATCGATTCCAGGCTCGTCGGCTAATTTTAACCGCATTGTTCGCAGAACCATAAAGTTCACAGCTTAAAGACGAAAGCTTCTCTCCCTTCGGCCGTTCGATTCGACGTTGTTCTCGTTTCTCGGTATTTCGCGAAGAAGGGAACGGTAGAGGTAAAGCGAGAACGAAGGAAAAATTGCGCAAAGAGAGATTCGGAAAAGGGGTCACAGGGATCTCAAGAGAGCTAAGAAGATTACGCGTCGAAGCGTATCGGTCGTTTTCGCTTTAACAGTCAACCCTTTTAGCAGTCAAACCGAATGTACCCCTCAGCTCGGTTCCGATTTAGAGCCTTGGCGAGAAGGCCGGGGCTTACAGCGATATCCACTCGCGTTGATCCTCGTTTTCCGAAGCCGGCCATTGTTGAGCAGGAATGAGAGCGTAGGTGTGTCAAGGGATATCTCGTAGCCGATGGGGATGGCTCGCGGAACGGTTATGTTCTTCCGGAGAGTGGGATCCCTTTTTTTCTATGGACTGGTCGAAACCTAATTTCTAATAGATTCGTGAAACTCGAACCTGAAACTATGCGGGACTTCGAGAACGTTGAATTTCTCGAAACTTGAACGTTTCGGAAAATTTCTCTCGCTTGGAAGGAGTATTTAGTTGTGGCAGAGATGGAGATACCGATAAATTCGTTTTAGAAAATGGTATTATTTATTGGATCTAATTAAGTGGAACTTTTCTTTCTTTTGTTTCGTAAGAAATATTATTTACTTTTGGTCAGGCATTGAAATCGTAACGAATTATATATTGAATGTAATTAAATGAAACTTAAACTTAATCATATGTGTGAAAATATTGTGGTGTTAACATAGGTATGCGGCTTCAAAAATCGCTGTATTAATGTATCAATTAATATTGGGTGTAAATCCGTAACGCGATACGCAATTGTTTTCGACATAATTGATCTCTAAAATCCAAATCTATAATAATGTGTACATACAACGGTGGACAAAATTATAAGACACAATCGAAAATTTCTTGATTCGTGGTTTAATTTTATACTTACATTAAAAAGCATCACGCGTAAGAGTAAAGTAAAACCGATTATTGTTAACCAATACCTTCTTAAATTACACAAATATCTACTTTAAATCAATATAGTACAATTTCACTTGGACAAAATTACAAGACACTGTCTTTGCTAATTAAAGAAATATGCATCACGTTTTCCTAATCTTAATAATATTAGTAGATCCCCTTTATCTCGCACTACTTCAATCATTCGCTTTCGTAAACTTCTTTTTTTTAATACAAGTTTACTTCAAGTCTGACCAAGCACACGCAACTTACGACGTTTCCTATAAACGAGTGCTCTATCCTGTTGTTAGTCAACGATATTACTCACGCTTACCCTACATACGATGTCGCTGGTAGAAGTAACAGAACCGCGGAACGAAGTCTCTGTACGTATATACTGTACGCTGGTTGTTTCGTTGCGAAGGTACGTTCGTTTCAAGGCGACGAGGATCGAAGTGTTTTAGTATTCCGTGGTCGTTCCCCGTAGGATTTATGGGGTAAGAAGAACATGCGGGTCAAGAGGACCACGCATATTAACCGGCGCACTATAAATTCGTTTGGCCCGCGTATATTTCGTGCCTACCTGCGGAGGCCACTTTTGGGTGAAACACGACAGCAGCCTCTCTAACCAATCGAAGGGGCCCCGTCAAGTACGACGATATTTTTAGCCTCACCTATCTACCGGCCCTGTGAACGCCGCGAGATTTATGCGTGTGTATCGTCGTAGCATTTATCAGCTTTCGTATACGTACACGCGCGCGTGTACTTACACACGGGCAATTACCTAGACGCTAATGCCTCCGGAATAAAATGCGCGCCGTACGAGATTACTGACGATTTTTCACGCCACGTTCGATAATTTATTGGCCCGTTCAAGAGGACCGAGTCCTCCAGCGTTTCCTCTCTCTTTCTATATTTGTCCAACGGAATTTCACGGTGTTGTTAATCGAGCATTCGTGAAGCTACTACCAAAAATCTTCGGTGTTCCCCTCCCAAAGGTTATCATAATTCCGTGCACGGTTGTGCGTTCGAAAAAATGCTGCGTTCTTAGTCAGAGTGGATGAGTCAGTCAGGCTATATTGGCCAGGAAGGGAAGTTCTCGATCGGTTTCAATGTCAGGGGAACGAATTTCCCCGTCGGTTCGGTTGAATTTACTGCGACACCGGCGATCCGCGTACAAATCTGCCGTCCCTCGTTCGCAATACGTTCCCGTCGACTCGAAAAATCTTCGCGGCTCGCATCGAAATGGATGGCGCGTGTACCAAGCCGAGGCGAGGCTCGCGGAATCGAGAAACACGCGCGAGTAACCTTCGCGGAGCTCCGCGTGTTCCTCTGGATAACCGTTGAAGCAGTGCGAGGAAAGGACCTCGAGAAAGAGAGCAGATCGCGAAACACCACTGAAAGTGGATCGACCAGCTTCATATACGTTATCGTCCATTAAGTATTTGATCACTTGCATTGGATCGATGCATATGAAATGTTGTTTTTTTCGAAGCAAACGTGTTAAATATAAGTGAATTCTTTGAAACGCTATAGGATATATTATACATGATTCTATACACTTTTCTTTAACGATCACACTTAGTTTTATTATTATATATTTTTAAGATTTACTAATTTCAAGATTGTCTGCTGATCGTCCCTCTGATTCACTGTTCAGTGAAAAATTGTGATTCTTACATTTCGCGAACCAATGTTGAACTACTCTATTTACGTAATCTTTTCGAATAGTAGTTTTAATAGCTTTCATGGTAGTTTTAGCAAATTTGGACTTTCGTAAAGAAACACTTAAATATTTCGCTTATTCATAATATCAAACACTGAAGTTTTTACAATTTTGTTATAATACACGCATATTTACATTGCACATGATTTATTCCTCTTTAATGTGGTTCATCCTAATTAATAAATTTACAAAATTGAGAGGTTAGTATACACCCAGTAATCTCAAACTTCGGAATAGCGACATTTCATATGCATCATCTTAATAACAGCAATTAAAGTGGTAGACTCAAGTAAAACGTTAAAATAGAAGTGATTTTTGGAAATTATTTTATTACCCACTTATGCTAGCGTTAGCTGATCGCTATTTTTACATTATGTCACGAACAAATCATTTGAATATTATACACAATTTTTACTTAATAACAAATTTCTGTTTATATTTTGTTCCTTTAATTCTGCTTAAAAAATTATAAATTTTCATGAAGATTCAACCTTTCTTACAAACTGTAGTGCAGATACTTAACCCGTTGCCCTACGATAACGAGGTACACTTTCGTTACGAATTGTTACGCGGAATCAACAAAGGCGCATAGGATTGCGAATGAAATTTAATTTGAGCCTCAATTTTAGCTTCGCGTTATAAGATTGAAAGTTGTCTACCCGTTGTCTCATAATAACGGGTCTCACCCGTGACGAATTTATGATCTAAATACAATGAAATGGCACCGCATTTGCAATTGAGTTTAATGCCAACTTTAATTGCTGCTTCGATATACAAGATTGAAGATTATTAAACGCGAATCTATAATTATAGCGTTTCGGTGTTTCGTATTTCACTCGATGTAATAACGAAATAACGAACAGCTAATCCAACTATTTATAGCCAATAAGAAAACTATAATGCAAGGGAACGAATAAATATTGCCTGCAATATCCAAATGATTTCTACCTACTAATTACTAGCGTATAGGTAAGCAATAAAATAATCATAGAGCAAAGGATTAACCCTTTGCGGATGGAACCGAATTTTCGCCTAATTATTAACTCCTTACGAATAAGAGTTAAAGAGCGAAACTAATCTGATGGCAGAAAATAAAAGCAATTTCCAAGTTTTTTTTTGTTATAATTGAAAGCTTTATCTATTTATTAAATTGCTTCTTCTAAAAATTTCGTATAAAAATATTAATGCAAACTACAAGACAGTATTTTCTATTGCACGTACGGATTTAAAAAAGTATTAGTTTATTATAAAATGGTAGGTGTCTGAAAGAATCAATATTTATTTTAACATCACATGGGAGCCAATTATTCGATGCAAAAATTCCATAGGCGCAACTGAAGAGAATAGTATTAGGAACCACCAAACAAAAGTTTAAGTAAATTGGGTGAAAATTGACTGAGTTACTAAGTCGTGTTCAGTTTACAAACTATGGTTTTGAGAAAAACGCGTTTCAAGTTTTGCCAAAAATTTGTCAAATTATCTATAAAATAACATTGGAGTTTTTTAACTTACTACAGGACATCCACTCACATATTCATATGGGGTCATTCTTAAAACCTCAAACATTAAAGTGAAGGTAAAAAGAAATATTTCAATTCCTTCCCTCCTTAAGAAATTCTGGTGTAATTATTAGCTAAAGTGTCTATAATTAGTATATTGATGATATGGACTGCAACTTTTTTGCTTAAATATTGATATACCAGAACATTAGAAACGATTGAGCGGCTATTTGTTAACACCGTCCACAAATCGTTAAAAAATCAGGATATCCACCTCTTTTATTTATTTATTATTATTATTTACGCACGAAATCCCTTTGGTTCACAATAACACCAGAGAGATCAGTAGGCGAGAAGGATTTCGTATAAACAGCGTTTAAAGGAATGAAAAGATAAGAAAAAATCCACGGAGTCTCTCTATTATTCTCAGCCATTATTAATGCTGTTCATACAATTGCATTGACCGTATAGAGTTCGATGAAATTCCAACTCAAAAAGTATATGTGTCCTGACCGATTTCAATTTGAAGTGCTGTAGTATATCTAAGCGTGTAACATTGCCATTTAGTATTTAAAGAGCTCTTAAAGGACGAGAAAAGACTCGAAACCGATGGAGCGCCAGAGTTTGCGGGACTCGATGCAAAGCTGCCACGTGGAATCTGCTCTGCTCGTGAAAGGAAAAGCAGAGATAGCCGGATTTACCAGCGGCTGGCCGATTATGTCGATATCAAATACCACGAATTGCACTCAGCGGAGTCGCACATTCGTGGTTACGTTGGAGGCGGCATCGTCGCCTGCATCGGTCTATTAAATTCTCCGAGTAAAATCGTATTGTCTTTCCAGTCGACCCGCCGCGCCGTTACGATGCGCTCAGAAGCACTTCATTACCATATAATTTCCAGTTCCCTCGCGGATTACCGAGCAAAGGGATCGAGCGTACAGTACGCTAAAGCTAGCTGTACACCTAGGCCGTGTCTCCATCCAGGCCACATATGCTCGCCTTGTCGTTCCCTCTTTGCCTTCTCCCTTATTCTATTCTCCTCCTCCGTTGTGGCTCCTCTCTTCCTTCATCTCCTTCAGCCGGTAACTCGGAGCACGTCTAATGTATTCAGAGGCCTCGCAGTCTCGAGACATCGCTCGGGGCATTAGAACGAGACTTAGGTCGCGAGGATTGTCTTTTGTAGACAAGCGGCGCGGAGTTAACTTTGTTTATAACCTGGCTGTGTACTAGAGAAAATATCGTACCGATGTATGGGGATGCAGACACCGAAGAGAAGGGATTGTCTCTTTCTCTCTCTCTCTCTCCCTCTCTCTCTGTGATCTGGCATTTCGATGCAACAACGTTGCATCGCCGATGGGCGGGATCCTTAAGATGGGTGACATCGAATCCAGGGTTGGGGGTTTCTCTCTCGAGTAATTGAGACGATGTCTGTTGCATTGTACGGCCCGCGTGTGCACAAGTCTCTTGCAAGCAAGTAACAGTCATGCGTTTATTCTCCTTTGAAATATGTACATACACGGTGTGATTGAAAAGTTTCGGGGAGTTTCGGTGGTGTAAATATGGACTACTACTTGTTGTTAGATATCGCGGGTTTGAACTTGTATTAACCCTTAACTACTGCACCTATCAAATCTTACGTAACATTCAGTAATTGAGCATTATACTATAATTGAAAAGTATCCAGAGTGACAAGCGTCGTAAATCGTGATTAAAGGAAGATAGAGATGAATAAGTAATTAGTAGCGGTCTCATAGACCGACAATAGTAGTTAAGGGTTAAAAGTGTTTCACGTGCACGGACTTCGATACGCGTCATGTTAAGTACACGCGTGGTCTTGAATTATTTCACGTATATTTGCATAAATGAATGCCTATTTAATTACACGTACATTTATCACGTATTTTTATCTTATTTCGTGTCGCTTTTAAAATATTTATTAATTTATAGGCGTGGCCAATCGATGAAAAAATTTTGTTAACAAAAAACGACATTTTAATTCGTCTTTGAACTTTGAATCTGAAAATTTATGAAACTATAATCTCTATCCGTAAATTGATATCAATATTCTAATACTAGTTATCGAAATAAAATAATATTGAACAAATTAATACCAGGATGCCATTAATGTACGTGAAATAATAAGAATTCGTTAAGTTCCACCCTCAAAGGGTTAATAAATGGATCAAATATAGTTAAATATTATTTTGTTCCATCCATGAAACCCTATACTTTAACTATTTACAGAGCCATGTAACTTTCAAGTTACAAATCACATACTTATATTAGGTGTACCAGTAAGTAATCCACTATTTTTTTTTTAATAACTATGCTTCGAATTTAAAATATGCTACCTATATATAAGAACAGGTTAATCAATATATTTTAATATCAATTTTATTGTGTTAAAAATAAAAGCTGTATTTAACAAAAGAAGTGGATTGATTGATACACCAAATATTTTTTTAAAACTACCTGCTTTTATTATTGCGCAGTTTTCAAAAACAAAAACATCTCTCACCTTGTTAAATCTTTTTTTAAAATTTAAATTTCATCGTCTCTAGCTCCCAGGGACCTTCCCCTATGCCATCCATTAAACAATTTATGACAAAAGTTCCCGAACTTTCCGATCACACCCTGTATTATATAAATTCGAATTCGTGTGCCGCGGAGATCATCCGTACCTTGAGTCATGGATGATTGATCGAGGACCACGGGACAATGGGATATTTCGTACTCCCACATGATTAACGTTTCGTAGCGCGACAGTCGCGCGTTACAAAAGAGTACCCGGTTCTCCTCTGTCCCGTTGTCAAGACTTTGATTTAATTACTCGCGTTGGTGAAACTTCTTAACAGGTCGCAGCTGCTCTCGACCACCATCGTGCGTCGAACGTGATACGCACAAGGTAGTCGTGTTTTTAATTGCTTGCCCGGTGTTTATTTATCATCTAGCACGGTGGTTATTAAAAATTGCCCGGTGCGCCCGGTTACGGATCGATTAGAGGTATCGGGAGTCGGGCTTGGGCGAAAACATGCCACCTACCCGGTCGCAGATAAGGATCTTCAAATTGAACGCAACAACTATAACCATCGAAGCGCAAATATTTATTTGCACGGGCAGTTTGATTTATCGCGGTGACAACAAATTGGCTCGGCACCGGTTCTCTCCGTGCTATGAATATGATCGCGTTGCATACGAGCTGATTTTCGTAATCTACCCCTTTGGCAGCGGCCAACGCGAGTCCTCGTTACCATAACTTTTTGACTGACAGCTGGCTTCCCTTGTCGCCAGTCGTAAGTCTTTCGAAACATTTTTTTAAACACGGGTTATAGAGTTGGATATTCTATTAGGTTGTAATATACACATATTCTCGTCTCTTCTTTGTCCATTGTTTGTAAGATCGTTCATAAATTCAACACTAGGTTTACCGAATAATTCAGTCGTTCACAGACCGAAGTGATTAAGTCTTATTACTTTTCGAGTTTCAGATAATTACTTGATCTTAAATATTATTGGTACTATTTCTTACATTTATCGGTCAAGCTATAAATTTCTATCCAAGAGAAAGTTTGTCTTTTTGATCAAACAAATTCGTGAACCCATTTAAAAATAGTAGATTACTTATCGGTACACCTAGTACATCATATGTACAACGTTTGTAAAGTTACTAGTATATTAATCTACGCACCGCAATACTAACATTACATCACAAAAGCAAATGACAAGACTTATTGTTCAACCTAATAATAACATCTAGTTTCTATGCAAACGATTCAAAATTAACTTCTTCGCTGACAATGTCAATATCTTTAAACATAATTTACACAGATCCTTGTCTTATTTATCACGTATCTTATTCTCTGTATTTCTCTTTATTTAAGCGTGCTCGTGGTTTCCGTGCTTTCGTTTGTTCAAAAAGCGTGTTTTTACCCGTGAAATAAAATAAAATCGAAATCAATGATTATTCCTTGTGGTAATCGCAAAAAAAAAGTCGTCGCGTATAGTTGACTACGGGTACACTTATCACGGATCGATATGGTAATGCTCCAGAAAGAGTTATAAATCAGCGGATAACCTGTATAAAGTCGGATAAGTATCTGGTAATTGAATTAAGAAAATAAATATTTGCCCGAGTGAGCGGGATTGATTTATTACGAGAACACAAGGAATTGTAGCGAGGCCCAGTGCTTGGCCGAGCTTACGGTTTAACACGTATAACTTGCGGCGTGTAAACGAGAGGATTGACGCAAGACCGGTCATTTTCGTAATCTACCCTTTGGCACGCTGCTCGTGACTACAATTTTGTGACTGTGAAACGAACGATCCTTTCGCAGCGCCGTGATATTTTGCTTCGCTCGTTCTACACGGAATCCGTGGTAGAATTCGCAAACTCGGTGGCAGACAGTAAAATTCAAAAGGGTTCTCGACTTGCGCATGACTGTGGTGGGCAATTAAGTGGAAAAGTGAAGAAACACACGAGGCACACGGTATTGATTCAGGAGTGCCTTGGCGTCTTATCGACTACTCGATTATCCAATTAACCGGTTGGCAAATGCACGAGCACGGTATTGATTGAACGCTGGTAATGATCGATTAATAGAATTTATCTTATAGTCACGGTAGTATTGTGGTTCACGTGTCACGAAAGCAATGCAGCACAGTAGTTAACTGGAGAAATATTAGGTTGCTGTATAAAATGGCGTTTTTTTTTTGTCGAAGTGGAAAGGTTAAGCGAAGAGTTAGGGGAAATAAGAGGGAACGTCGCAAAACGACTTATTTATGTATTGGTTATTAACGATACGTTTACGGATACCGATAGTGTAATTTGACGGATTTCTTGAACAAAGGTGTATTAAACATAAATGGTAGAAGTTAAAAAAATTGGAGACGAGGTGAAATATATTACGATGATATGTATTTATATCATTGCATCAGTTTCAATGTTCATAGTTTCAATAGCTTTCGTGTTATTTTGACCAAATTTGGATTTTCGTAAAGAATCGCTTCAATATTTCGCTTATTCATAATGTCAAACACTGAAGTGTTTACAATTTTATTATAATACACATGTATTTATATTACAGTTAATTCCTTTATTTATGTAATTCATTTGAATTATCGATTCTACAAAATTAAAAGAATGGTATCCATTCGTTGATCTGAAACTTCGGAAAAATGCCATTTCACATGCACCGAACTAATGTTTATGAATGAGTGTTTCATAAATTTATTCATCTTGCAATTGTAACGAGATTAAGCAAGCAGTTCCAAGTACGAGCCAACCTTTTGATGAATATGTGATACAAGTGAAATGGGCAGGCACTGAATTGCAAGGTACAATAAATATAGTAGAAGATGAAAGATATTACAGAACTATAAATAGAAGTTCTGAATGAAGACAAGGATCCATAAAGAACGACCATATTTTTTTGTTCAAGTTATCTGCAGAGAAGCACAATCTCCGTAGTTGTATTAAATTATTATAAACACTTCGAAATTATCGTTTCTCTAAAGTTTGAACGGCTACATTAAAAATGAAACTCGTTTTCTATTACAATAAGTATTCCGATATTTTTAGTAACGCGTAATCGAGGATTTTATAAGTTCTATAAATTACTTCAAATTTTGAAAGTATATTCGGTAACAAAATTAAAGGATCGCCAAATTTTGTTATCAATTTCTTATTACGTATTATTAACACTAGATTTACGGACATTAATAGTGTAATTTTACACGTTTCCTAAAATATAAGTGTATTATACATAAATACACGTAGTTGAAAAGTTGAAGGGAAGCCGAATGAATTTTGATATGTATTCATATTATTGCATCAATCAAAGTCAACATCAATCGCTAAAAACTAATACTTGCGATTTTTGTAACTTTAAGGATAAAATTCAAAATTCGTCGAATTGACGCATTACGTAAACCTAGTATTAAAAACGTACTAAAAATTCTCATATTAAAAGAGATTTCATGTTAACAGTAATTGCATGTCCATTCATTCATTCCATTAAATTTAATCAGTTTGAAAATTCCTAAAGAATCCGAGGTCAATTTCCCTCCGATTTACAGCGCAAGGGTTAATAAGAATTGTTCCTTGTCTACTATCCAGTTTTAATTTCCAACTCTATATTACCGCAATGAAAGGGGTTAAACTTCTACTTCGAAAAGCGCACCTCCTTAACACAGCCGCGTTGCTTAAGAATGAACGTACACGCAAAGTGCATTAAGAATATCGTCATATTACATTATCTTTATGAATGACAATCGGTAACCGAGAACAATAGGATAAAACCCGTTTCATACAAGTTCAGCATCGAGGTAGCAAATCGTCTTACGACAGGTCTAATTACTAATCGCGTTTAGCATTGTGTTGCCACGATCCGCTGGCGTGCAGAGATCCAAGAATGCAGATTTGTTCATCGAAAAGCAAATAGCCTGCGTTTCGCCACGCCCACGCATCGAGATCGCCTCGTTGTAGCCGATAAAACGGCGCGTCGAGCGTGGAAAGAAGTCCGCCTGCGTGAATGAGCCAACCACCGCAACTCTCGTGACCTGTGATTTTCGTGATCTAGCCCAGGGCACGGAACGTGTTCGTGACTACAATTTTGTGACTGTGATCTCTCCTCTCTCGTCGTGGACCTGCAAGGATTTAACCGGGGTCGATTCCACGGTTGAAAAGTACACATCGTCGACCGTGGACACGATGTACTACATAATAGATAATTCATAAGTATTTCCTATACAAGTATGCGCCAGCGCGCGGCGGTTTGCCGAAGACCACGGATTAAGTGGGAGGATGAGATCGAAGCTGGTCCTCGTCGAATGGAACGTGTGATGGTGATCGTACACACGAGTACTATGAACGATCACGTGTAGCATGCGATCTACTATACGAGTTTCATGTCCTGTGCGTGCATTATATACGTAATATACAAGGTGTCCCAGATTTATTCCGCGGAACTTAATCGATACGTTCTGTGAATGTAAATAAGCGAGAAATGTTACACAAACGTAGGCTTAAACCATTTTCCATCATTTCGCAACTAATGTCTGATTTGTATCACCAAACGTGGATTAACTCTTTAGGGACGGCGCGGTTTTCTGCTCTTCTCCCTTCGAATAGAAAAGATTTTTATATTTCAACAATTTTACCCCATTCTACTAACTACTTTAGATTTATATACTTAGATTGGTCGAAATGAAATGTCGCGATTGAAACCTGAAAACAAATAGATTCATCGTACTGCCATTATTTTATTTAATCAGTTGCACAGCGTGCGACATTTTTTACAATATGGCTCTATTTCAATGCCTTGAGAGCTTATTAATGCTATCTGTTAAAAACGTGAGTAACTTCAGAATTAATAAGAGTCTACATTACTTTCTCACCAATTCAATGCTTTTATCATAACCTTATAAGGAAGCTTCAAATCGCCTATGGTTGTATAATATTTCTTTTCGTATTTAAAGCTGTGGACTGCAAAATATAGCGATAAAGTTTTGAAGAAAAAGACTGGAACACCCTGTAGTTGTGAGACCGATAGGCGAGATATTATTACGAGAAAAGTCGTGTGGCATTTGTCGAGTCCGTGTAATTGAAGGGTTGGACTTTGTGTATTTATGTCCCTATAGGAATATATTCAGTATATCTGTCGGTATTTTTGCCTTTGGCCTTCGTGACGTTGTTGCGTGCCTTCTTTAAATACTCAGCAGCTTGGAAACGAGCTTCCGAATGATGCACCGGAGTAAGTAGTTTTGTTGACGGTTCTAGGGAAAGATTACATATACTGGCAATTTTTAAACGCGATAATAGAGAGGATATCGCGGAGACATTATTATTTCTTTGGTTTACATTGTGGCATATTTATGCATTTATGGTTTGAGGATTTGAGGTTGCGAAAAATCGCGGAATGCACGCAATATGTAAACGTACATGAAGTACACCAAGTAAGGCAAATATACACTACCAGTCAAAAGTTTGTTATCGCTGTGCATTTTTAGGAATATGGAAATTGCAAAGAGAAGGGTGTTAGAAGTAATGTTGTATTAGAAACATCGCCAGACAAGCATTTGCGATGAGAAAAGAAGTTGTTAGTAATGGTTACAATATTATTTTTTAAGTAATAAAAAGATTCGTAAGTGGATTAATGTTGGTTCGAATTATTAGTATTATTATTCTAAGGAATAAATTACATTCAATGCAAATTAAAAATCCATAAAATTGATTCTCGATTGAATTTGAAAAGCTAAATTAAGTTACGAAATTAATTCAAATTCATAAAGCTTATTCTGAATCCAATTTAGAGGTATACATTAAATCACAATGTACAGTATATTCTTCATACTCTAACCGATGAAATCGCCTTTAAAATATCCAAAAATTCCAGAAGCGGTCGAATTTTTCGAAAATGGAAGCGATAGTTTCTTTTATTTCTTTGACGGGCGATTAGGCCACTTTCATAATCACCGGGCGCGAGTAATCGTCGAAGTTAATAGTACATCCTAGGCACGAGACGCGTTAGTATTGGTTTTCCAATGATATTAATGATATTACAGAAGTCAAAGGTCGAACGCTCCTCCAATTATCCTGTAATCGACTTTGCCGCTCGTAGTCGGTTACGACAGCCGTTCGTTGAATTTCGATTCGCTCTGGCCAGAGAACCGCAGAAGCTTCTCTTTCCTCTTTCCAGCGCTCTTATATTTTTAACTTTCGCCTTTTTGTCTCCTTTTTCTTGCCGCTGGAAAATTGTGCCCTCTACACGCGTTGCGTGCAAGATAATTGGCCCCTTTTCAAGTCCCGCACCCCTTCGCCTTACAAGACGTCCTCTTTTCTCCCGATCGTGACGAGTTCGACACAAAAGTGCTAGACTTTGTTCGATCTCCGTCTGCCATCGCTGGGAATAATTTTGCTCATGAACGGAGCGAAATTATCCTTGGTCTCGAAGCGAGTCGTGTTTTTAGATCAGAAAAGGGATCATCTTCCATCCCTTTCTCGCCGACTCGTTACAACTATAACAGCGATACGCTGCTAAGCGATGTCCTATATCGCTTTTAAGACGTTTTAATGAGCCGTTAGCTTGTTTTCCCCCCTTCGGAATCCTGTTTTCAATTCGAGACAAAAAATAGCCCGCGGTCTCGGCTAATTTACCACAATCACATCTACTCCCCCCTTTTTCTTCTCTCTTTCGTTAATTGATTTTTGAATTTTCCTCGTGCCAGTCCGTTCGTGGATTTCTAGCACGCATATATACCATAGTGGATGGGATACATATAGCAATAAGTATGCATTGGCGATCGGTGTACTCCACTATTTGCGCTCGATGTAATGGAGCAAAGGAGGGAAGAAGAAGGGGCAACGTTCAATCGAGACATTCCGATCCGCATTTCCTTATTGCTGTGTTCGATCGACGAATAGATCTGTCCGGTCATTATGATAATAATTTTCCGGTTGGCCAGCTGTGTGTACGCGATACAACAGAGACGTTTCTTTAAATATCATGGATATATCTTTCATACCGCTCCCGTTTTTCCCATCCCGATCCGCGAGTACAGTTTTTTCCCTTTATTTTCTAACTCGGTTACAAGTGTCAGCTCGTGCAAACGGCATTCGACCGCAAACCTGTAATTATTTCGATGGTCTGCTATCGACAAGTTCGAAAGTATGATATTTGACATCCAGTCGTCGAACTCATTCCTTCAAAACTACACTTTTTTCTCGTGTTTTATCCTCCTTTTTTTTGTAAGATACTCGAGTCGCGTTCTCATTCCTTGATCGGTTAATAGTTGTTACATCTTATTTCTAGCAGTTATTATAACTGGCTTCTCGGAGCCAGTCTCTGTGCATAGTAAATTGTCTGCTTCGAAGCAGCATTTGCTTTGCAATCCTCCTCTTTAGATCATTTATATTGGTCAGCTACTTTTCTCAAGTTTTTCACTGCCACGCTTTAGAGCATGAAATCATTTCTTCCGATGCATTGATAAGGGGAGGTTTTATCGATACAGAAATAGTGCAAGTCCAGATAATTAAATACTTCGTATAATTAATTACAGTGTAATAAACATAAATGATAACAGAGGTAGTGTTGTACGATAAGAGAAAGTGCGACTGTATTTTAACAGATGATTGCGCAATTTTTAAAGGCATATTTCTATGCCTTTCATGGTGAGAGGGTTAACAAATCGTGCAATGCACAATATTTCTTACGTCACTATCTATAACGCGTTTTTGTTGCAAATATAATGATGCTTTGGAAAGTTACGAACTTCTAATAAAATAAGCTATTGCTTCTAAACGATTGATAATTCGTAAAACGAGTTAACTCGTAGTTCTCTGTTAAATGATTAAGGATTGGAAGATTATTAACCCTTTCGCTACCAACACCTCGGAACTGAAAACTAAAAGCGTAGGTAAAAGTAGCATTTGTTAATATGAAAATAATATAGATACAAATACTTAGATACTCTACCTAAATTATTGTACCTTAATATTATACGAATGATATTAGAAATTGTATCCTGTAACAGGAAAAATATAAGTAAATTTTTAACAACTGTCAGATCAATTCTTCAAGGCGTATATATACGTTTATGGTAGCGAAAGGGTTAATCTAATAATGCAATGTAATAGAATACCACCCTAATTAATGTTCCCATCGCTAGTATCTATAGCGTGGATTTTTATACATTAATGGACGATTTCGTTGCGCCAAGAAGAACAAAATTCGCATAATAGGTAAAAACATAAATAATTTACGAAGTAACGAAGATTTTAAAATACTTCTGGGACTGAAAGGTTCGGATAATTATAAATCTGCATAAAGATCCGCAGTCTGTTACCAACCAAGTAGTCAATGCGACGTAAACCATATAAAAAAAGAATAATTTACATTACTAGCATTTTGTATTATAATATAAATTCATACGAACTTTTGCAAGCACCTAACATTACTGGCGACCAGGTCGTTGAATTCTTTCTGCCAAACCAACCCTTTCTCTCCATCTCTTTTGCTCCCCCTTTCTGTCTTCGTCTAAATTGTAACACGTACAAGCCGCGAAATCGTCAGACAGCTCAATAAAGGTAACCGCTCGAAAATGTTGGCCGTGTAGCAGGGCGAGGTGCGCGCAACAGTTGCTTATAAATCCGATAGCCGTGCTCTGTTAATCGCTGCTCCAGCTCTCGTTTCGCCGGCTCAACATTATCGGAATCCTCGCGCGCCGGCAAGCGAGCGGCAAGAGTGCGCGCCGTTTGGTCCCGCCGTAAATCATAATTATCATCGTGTACGCTTTTATTCGAATGGAAATTCATTAGGCTCGCTCGGTGCATTGTAAACAACGCGACGCGAGGTGAGGTAGGGAGAGAAAAGGGGAGTGCAGAGAGAAAGAATGAGAGAGAGAGAGAGAGAGGAGAGACGGTGGATAAGATAGAGAGTCTAGCGAAGGCAAAGAGGTGGAAGAGGGGCGGAAGGGTAATTTACAAGGAGAGCTGGAGCCTCTCGAGCGGATCGTGAGTTCGAGGCACGGAAAGGTGAGTTCGGCCGACGGGCGTGCGGTATCGATATTACCAATAATTGTCGGCCTGAAAGGTTATCTCAAGAAAGCGTGCATAGCAAACTCCCAACCGACCTGGCCGATAACTTATGAAGGCCCCTCGCGTCCTTTGCCTCCTCCTCAACCCTTTACCACCCCCTCTTTCGGATCCTTTTGCGTGCGAGCAGAAGAGAGGGCAAAAGTCTCGGTTACTCATTTTATTTCGTGGTCTAGGGTAAAAGAAAGCTTAAGCAGATATTGTTGGTGTAAAGTGGGACTTTTCTAACTTTGTTGGGGAATTTTTTTGCGAGCAAACTATTGTTCTTTTTGCAGTTAAATTGGTTAGGTATAGGGATATCCAAAATAGAGTATAGGAAAACCTACGTTCACTTTTTTTCTGTCCCTTTCTGCTTTACCCTTTTCTAATCTGTTTTTTTATTTCTATTATCTTCGTTCGTTCTCGTTTTCAATTTTTATTTTTTTCACCTCTATTTTACTAACAAACATTGCGTTTGACAGATATTCTCATTCAACATCTTAAACGTACTTTTGGATAACCCTTTACATTTGTACATATTTCAACGACGTTTAAAAATTTCTTTTCGGATAACGAAGGTTAAAATTGGTGGCACCGCATAGTCTCAAACATTACGGTGTCTACGATTTTGTTCATTCTAGTTGTCCAAGATGAAAAATCGTAAAAGATTTTCAATAGTTATGGATCGGTAGCTGAATAAAGAACGCGAAGTGAAAATGTATTCCGCCCACAGCAAGTGTTTAACCCTTTCGCAGTTTAATTTTATTAATATTATTAGGGCGTATAGTCGGATAATGTCTCGCGGTAAGCAACAATGGCGATGAAACAGCTGCCGCTATGTTCGACTAAAGTTGTGAACCAACGCAAAATATCAATGGGTGGCTATGATCACTGGTAGCATCAAAAGGGTTAATAGCGCCAGGCCTCGAAAATTTGAAACTGGCCGCGTTCGTATCGATATCAATGCATGCTGTCGGACGCACACTTTGCTATGGCCGGTAATATGATTGCATTGGGGACGCGTAACTGACATTTTCCCTTGGAACGATGTACAACCACGAGTACACGGCAAATGAAATTCAGCCGTTGAAAGGTGGCACGTACTCGGTGGCCGAGGGAAAGAGAAAAGTGGGACGACCGGGCGGCGCGCACACAAGGGGGAAGTCGTCTTTTGCTTGGAAAGCTTGCGTGGTCGCCTAATAACGATTATTATCGGAGGAGCGAGCGAACGAGCCGTGGTGGCTCTGAAAGGCCGTCGATCTTCGAGTCCGTCGGTGGCTTCGTTTTCGCGTGTTTTCAGCGCGCACCTTTCAGCTACGCGAGCGAGACCAACTCTCCCGTCCCCCTTTTAAACGCGCCGCGTTCTCGACGTCATGCCGGGCACGGTGTCACGCCGCTGAAACGCCGGATGAACACCGATATGAAGTGAATAGGACGCGCGTGGGACATTCTTCTCCGTGCTCTCTTGCCGCCTCTTCTTCCTCCGTTCGCGGCCAATCTCTTTTTCTTAAACGTTTGGAATTTCAAACGGTGGGAGACCCCCTTGATTACGGTACAATTTGCATCGTGCTACGTTTGATACACGCGAGTCGTTTAGAAGCGATACACGGGGCGGCGAGATGTGGGAACGTTGAAAGATCTCTTATTTCGTGCTTAGCTGATCTCTTTTTCGTAACCCCTTTTAAAGCTTTACTTATTTATTTCAACGTATCGGTGAATACCCAATTTACAAAAAGAATGTGTTAATAATAATAGTAATAGTAATGTGATCGAATTGGATTAAAAGTGCCAAGATGAAGCTCGGTGGAAAAACTTATAATGTTCAATTTTAAGTGGATCGATGTATCGCGCAAAGAAATCAAGATTTTTTGCGTAGGCATTGGCTCATCGAAGAAATTAAAGCACTAGATACTTGAAGAAATTTGTAATGCAATTGACATAAATCTCTATTCGCCTCGTTTGTATAAAATCATGGTAAATGCAAATGTATACAATTTATATGAGAAATTGCAAGCAGGTCATTTTGATAGTTCTAGTGTTAAATTCTAGTTGTTAAATGTTTGTTCTAGCGTTAAAACTTGTTTCTTCTTCAAATCTCACCAAACAACATAAGTTTGCTTCGGTCCTTTTCGTTCAGGTTCAACTTCTTCGGTTCCGCTAAAAGGATTAAGCGTTTGGAATCTCAAACGGAGGCTCTTCGATTGTGGCACTCAATTAACGTCTCGCGATAATTGATAAACGCTTCGTGTAGCACAGGCACAAGGTGGCAAAGCGTGGAAAGATTGCGAAAGACGCGACAGAAGGGGTCGCGCCTCGTTCCCTCAATCAGAGATGCGATAGAAACGCTAACAGGCTGTTACACGCGTAATTCGTACATCATTTCGTCGATGTTGTTCGTGTAATTTGCGAAAGAAATGATAAGTATAGCGTGTGCGTGGTGTTGGTCGTCAGTGAAAGGAAACGCAGGGAACACATCGGATCCTTGCGTCCTTCACCTGCGACCTCGTGCGAGCCGCCAACATCCTGCCTAGCTTCAGGATACTCTCGTGTACGCGAACTACTCCAATAAACCAATTCCATCCCTCTGTGAAAATTGAATTCCACGAGCATTCGATCTCCTCCCATTGTACGCTCGTTCGCGTTGCAACTACTTCAGAGCATTGCGATATTCTCTTCTCAACAATGCTCGGACCCGACAAGCCTGACAAACGTCTTCATGAATCTCGAATCTCGACGACAGGTTAGTTGCCGCGTGGGGGAAAGTAGAGAAAGGTTAAAGGATTAACAGTAACTCACAATTACGATGCCAATAGTCAATGACGGAGTCCGTCCATCACCGAGACGTTAATGCCTGCTGGAATATGAATACGCGTGGGCACACGATGTATTAATTATCCTTCCGACAATTACTGTGATTGCTGAAGTATAGACGCGATCTTCTTGCATCCTTCGAAAGCGGAAGTGCATCCAGCACCACCGGTTTCCCATAGCTATCCCATGAATTCTCTCGCGCAGTTCCGAGCATCTCGCGCGAGTACACCGAGATCGTTTCCCGTAAAATATAACGGGACCAAGGTGGACAGCATTGTGGAGCGCGGAGCAAAAACGGTGATACCCGTCACGCGTATTAAGAGCTCTAAAGATGCGGATCTAGTCACGATCCTCTACACGCTGTTAAAGTTACACCGCGGCTTAACGCGTATACTCACGCTTACAGCCGAATGTACTCCTTCGCTCCTTACCGTTGCCTTACCGTGAAATATCGAAGTCGCTTTGGTAAATGTTTATTTGTTGCTCGTAATAATATCGCGCTTATTATTCACGACGGTGAAGCGATTGCTCTGTGCGCTGTTGGCCGCGAACAAATTTCTCTCGTAGGCTCCTCGGGGAGGAGAGAGAGAGAGAGGAACGCGCGAGTATCCGGCGCGCGGGTAAACGATATCCGTGTCCCACCTTTCGGAATGCCATAAACAAGAATTCACTCGATAATGTATTTGAAAGCTCGTACGTTTATTTCAAGCCCTCGACGATCTCTTTTTTTTCTTCGTTGCAAGGAGGAAGAAGGGGGTGGGGGTGGTTGGTGGTGGTGGTTACGACGCGTCTCTCTTTTTCTCTTCGAGAGGATTGTATAACCGTGAAGGGAAAAAATGTATGCGCAAATATATTTCGACGGTCGTGGCTCGCCTTTATACGCTGCTCGCCTGCCACGCTGGATATGAATTTTCGTGCAGCATCGTTGTGCACGTGTATTCCCACCATCGGGCGCCCATATTCTCCCCGGGTTCGCGGACAGTGGTGCTCACTTTTGGTTCCTCCTTCCCTTTTCGTTGTCATTGCCACGGAGCAACTTACAGAAGCGATACTTCGCTCTTTTTTTTATTGGCAACGAATTTTTATGCGCGTGCGCGAAAATTGGCCGATGAAAATCTTATATTTTTATTTATTTATTTATTTAGGGGATGAACCCTTTGGTACGTGAAAGAATAGAAAAATTATAGGTGGTAGAGAATAAAAGAGAGAACAAAAAAATAAGAAATATAAAGGCAAGAATGCGACATAGTCGCAATTTGAAGGATAATATCGATTGTACAAAAATATCCATTCTCGTGTGTAGAACGTTTGCATTCATAATCATTCGATTCAAGCGATTACATTGACCATAATTGATACGATGTTATTTGGCACGCAATAAAGGAGCATGACGAAGTTTCTTATTTGCTACATATAACGGAAACAATCTTCCTTCTATTTACCACAGTTTGCAAACCCAATTTTTTTAATTACGTCATCGTAGTTATGGGAATAGACATGTACAAATCTATGTTTGGTAGCGAGATGCAAGAATCTATTGTTGTATCGATTCGATTTGGTCAGAATGAGAGATACAATACGGAGATCAAATTTTTCTTGATTCAACCAGTCGACTGCGGTGCAATATTCGCGAAACGTGTAATAAAACATGCTTACGTGCAGAATTATTGTAAATAAATTAAGTTGTAGCGTTGAAGCTTGAAATAAGCAAACGTTGTTACATTGTTGTTAAAATGGAGCTTCAAATATTGTTACTGCAATATGCGTTGCATTATAGAAAATTTGCCGGTTGTATATATACGCCTTTTGTAGTGAAATGGTTAATATGAGTGATTTAGGGCACATTCTGCTCTCGATATGTCGAAACAAACGAGCGCAGCAGCTTAGCGTAGATTGCGGACCGCAAAGTGTTAATCCTTTGGCTTGTGACCACAATCGTGTCACATCCGTGGCGTAGATTATACTTTCAATGCAATAAGACGCGTACAGTAGCTTTGAAAAGTATCAGGTGTACGCAAAAATTTTAGTCTTGACTTAACTACTTCATTTCCTCCGAACCAATTTCATTCTGTCTCTACGAAGTACGAAACTCATTCGGAGAGTCGCATAAAATGAGGGAAAATATTTGGTAGATTAATTTGTAATGCTCATATTATACATAAATAGAAGAAAATTGAAAATAAAGAGTAAAACTTTTGCGCACACTTAATATTTATACACCACTGCATTTAGTTTTCTATTTAGGTACTGATTAAGTAGGTCCCACTAAATTAAATTTCTTATCGTTCAATGGTAGCTTTATGCGACTATAGAAATGTCATTAACCGGATTAAAGTATGGAACACCCGATTAAAAGATATAGTAGCTACTATAAAAATACTGGATTTAGTTTGGATAAGGATTGGCGTAGTTTAATTTCACTATATACAATTGTATATTCACTATATTAAACAATTAGGCCCAATTATATTAAACTTTCTATGATTAGATAGTGTTTTTTACGCGACTTTGCAAATTCATGGCTTTGCAATTGAAATATATAATCGTATCTAATAAAAAGTGACCTCATTGAAAAACTACAGTTTATTTCCGTGGCATCAAATTTTTATACAGTCGCATAAGAGTTCTATTAATTATAGGAAACCTAACACAATTGAGTCTATATTAATTAGTACTTAAATATTAAAATAAATGCAGCGATGTAAAGATACTTTTTGTAGCCACTATAATTGAACATGCAACTTTTGTCAAGTTTTAACCCGTTGCCTTAATAATTTTTCCACTGCTGCGTATATTGGTATGAGGTACCGACTATGTCAGATACCAAATTTTGAAGTGTTCGATGCAATTTGTATTGGATAATCCTTAATCCAATAGCTCAATAATGCATCTAGAGTTAAAATTAATATTCATTACAAATACAACGTGACTGCATCGTATTTATTCCATAGTATGCGCTACGAGTAGATACTTCTCACTATAAGGCAATGGGGTTAATAAATAGTCTATTTCTACTAATACGAACCACAGGAATTACATTTTGGTGCAATCCTCTTGCATCCATCTTCGATAAGCTGCAATGCAATTTAATTTCAATTCAATTTAAGCACCGTATCTGTATCAAACGTTAATCCGATCCAATTAAACCTCAAATGTCTGTCAAATCGAGTTAAATCGAGTGGAAGGCTATTTTAGAAGACACAGGTACGTTCGAAAAGTATAATCTACTTACGAATTAGGTTCTGCGAGTGTTCGGGATCGCGTAAACTTTCTTGAACTTCCTTACCTTTTTCTTGCGAGTCGAAATGGTAACACGTTGGACGAGTTGGAAGCAGCTGTTCGCTTGGACTTTCGCATCAAGCCTGCTTATCTCCGAGAAATCCAGGAAGACAGGTTGCAGGATTTGTTTGCACGTTGCGTTGTTAGGCCCGTGCCGAGGTCGGCCTTTCCACGTTCCTTCGCTATCGCGTTGAATTACCGTTCAACATTTTTATTCGCACGCTAAGTGTATTCCCGGATAACCCTTAGCGACTGATTTAGGCGGTTCCAACGCGGTTTCCTATTAGATATCCCTCCCCTCCACGGGGGGGCAGTAACTAAGTCTGTAATTGCAGACTTCGGAAAGTGCGTTCTCACGCCTCTTGCTCAAACGATTCCCTCGGAGGATCCTTGAAAAGCCCACGAATCTGCGAAGCTCGAAGTCTCAGCAAATACAGAGTGTATCTTGGAGTTTTCTCACCAAATCGTAAGAAGAAATTTTCAAACATTGCATACTTGAATCTCTCGATTTTTACACGCGGGGAATTTTAAAGCAAAAGTTTTTAATCGACAGAAACGATGGCAGACTTTGTATGGAAAATTTGTTACAAAGAATTAAATATACGTTAGGTGTACAAATTAAGTTTGAGCCTTCAGAATTTTGCAAGATTTAGTATTGATACACAAAAGATCAATGTATGATCATTCCATGCCAAATCGATCACTTTTTCCTTATTCAAATCGAAATATGTTGTAATGTATGCGAAATTTAGGGGTGGGATATCATTTTGCCGATAACTAAATAGTTTACAAATTACAGGCCTTTCGATGATTTCAAATTTCAGAGATTTTTACGAAAACTCTTCTGCGCCCATCACTAGAGGAACATACGAAATAGAACTTTCTCAAAAGCACTCGCGTCAACTACCTCGTCCATACATTATACCGCCTTTAACCTTCCTTCCAATATCCCAACGTCTAAGACAAGGCCTGCTAGGTAGCCTTACTGATGAGTCCACTAGCAGGCCCAGGACGAAACGCAACATCCTTCCTATTTCCTATTCTATCCCCTCTCCACAGCTCCACACTACTTTCACGAACCACGTTTCCTTTTTATGTTATCTATTAAAATGATTAACATCGTTTAGTACCTAAAGAAACATTGGTATATATGAATCTTCAATCAAAACATGTTTAATTATATTAACCGAGATTGCTATTACAAATAGAACACGAATGTTATCAATACTTTTATAAACATGATCTTGATCCTTTATTATCCGAAAATTCCCATATCGAAACATTTATGTCCCCCGAATAATTCGTGCAAATCGAGGCTCCGCAGTAGTATATCGCATTCGAGTATGACTCGCGGATTATAAGTAAGAAGGGGTTAAGATCGGAGAAATTGCGAGTCACTGGCCACAGGAGGAGAGGTAACGCGAGAGTCGTAAGGAAGACCTTGATTCTCGGGTTCGAGAGTACGGAGTGCGGCGTGAATCGTTGACATTCGCATAATACACATTTCGTTTGCGTAATTAACGCGCTGATGTATAGTTACACGCGCCGGTGAACGGAAACTCATTCATAATCCGACCACTCGCCACTCTACGATTACTCATAAGCGAGATACGTATCTCGATCTTTTCAAAAGAAGAATAAGAAGAAGAAGAAGCATATCGGGGACCGGGTTGCTTTTTGGCCTTACGACGCGACGCGACGCGATGCGACGTAAAATGTTACACCACACGCGTGTGCGACACGGTGGGTTCCCCGGGTTTCCGCTATTCCCTTACACGACGCGACGTTTCTCGTTCTTCCTGTCTTATCACGGGTTTGGTCAGAACGGGTATAAAGAATTCCAAGGATGGAGTTGGTAAATAATTCAGAATCGTGGCTGGTCTATCCGTCTGGATAGAATTGCAATTACCTACACGTGTACATGGATATGGATGGTGTTGGCCGGCTGTATAAAAATGTTAAGGACAAGCGGAAGCAGTTTTCCTCTTGTATGCCGATGCGACGACCAAACACGCATCGCAACGTGGCAGAAGAATAATTTACGACCGGTTATATCTCCGTGAGCTCGTGTTCGCAAGGGTGCACGTCGACTCGCCGGATAATTAATCGAAATCGAGCAGCCACGGGATCCGCTAATAACATCGTCGCGGCAACGTGTGTAATCCGTAGAGGTGTGCGGGATCCCGAAAATCCCCGAAACTCGACGCCTGCAACGGCATTCGCCGAGAAGTTTTATTTTTATTTCCATTTAATTCGCTCATCTTTATTGAACGTATACACCTACAATACGTACACGACTGTGAACATTGACGGTTTAACCCTTTGACTGCGGTGCGATGTTTGCATGATTGGATAATAAAAATTGCTCACGTAGTTCACACGTGCAAAGTAATTATTTGTGAATAAATTAATGCACAGTTTAATATAATAAAATGTTACATCGCTGTTAACTTGACTATCCAAATTTTGTTACAAAATTAAAAGCTAGGGAATTAATCATTTGCGGACGGAAGAAAATAATATTAATCGAAATAATATTTTCGTTGAATTATTGACCGTCTGAGGATGGGATTTAGTAAACTTCTGTCTAATTATTAACAGCAACGTCTAACAATGATATTAAGTTGAATTTCTCGCTTTAAAAATTGATATACGCCCAGAAGAAAACAAAATACTTGGACGACTATTTGCGACACTCGTTCGCAAAGGGTTATTCGACAAAATCTATGAGATGTATATATACGCCTTTCGTAGTGAAAGGGTTAAGCATGTTACGTTATATTCGAATAATGGAGGTTCGGATATGGGAGGCTTTACTGTAAATCAAAAGTGATTCGACGCATAGTGAGCGGTGGTAAATTTAACAGACAATAAGTTTGAACGGTAGATAAATCATGCAGATTCAGGAAGGATATGGGACGTACCGGACAGGTTTCAAGATCCTGTCTCGATCCCGAAAAAAACATTCCCATTCCCTTTCTAAACCCGATCCTCTGCACGCCTGTATTAATACCGTGGAAGAGTGAAGGATTTTCACGAAATCGTGGTGATTCGTTCGTCCCATCCACGGACATCGATTATCCTCATTAGAGACAGCGCACGACTGAATAATTCAATGTTCGGTTTGTGAGAAACTCGGACTCGAGGAGAGAGGGGTCCTGTAAGAGAATGCGACTTATTAGTGGGTTCGAGTAAATCTGGCATACTTGCACTGACAAGCCCCGGACGTTCCGTAACACGGCAGCATACGATGGCATGCACCTCGAACAGTTTTTTACTTTGAAAAGGCTAACGTAAAACAGTGAGACCTGCAGGCTAGAATGCGAACGTTTGCACGGGACGGAGAAAGACAATGTTGGCGAGAATTACGTAAAGAAAGGAAGGGTGAGAAGTGCGGTCACGAAGAGAGATGAAACATTTAACGGGGAGAAGGATGAGAAAGAGGTGGAGGGAGGAGGTGGAGGACGGTGAAAAAAAGGAAAGGAAGAAAGAAAAGGGCAGGCAGTGCGAGGGTGGGAAGAGGCGAAGGAACGAGCGAGAGGGCAAGAAGTAGATTGAGGTTGATAGGAAAGAAAATCGCACTCGCACGGCGTCGTTAGCTTGTTAAGTTGCACGCAACACCTTCGGCTCAAATACCGGATACATCGGCCTCTTCTTTCCATTCTTCGTGTTACCGTGTGCATACGGTATCTTCGTTTCACAGCGTGTTGCTGCTAATCTTGCTTCTTTCTCATCTTTCATTCACTTAACCGTTCGAGTGGCGGGGATCATCGGAAAAATCTTGACGAAAAGTGCGAACGAACGCGATGCAGACCCTTTTATTTTATTTCGTAAAACGTTGAGCGAGGCGACGGCAGTTCGTTTGCTTAAATAAAGGCAAACTTAGTTATCTATATAAGGGACGAGTAGATCGCGGGAATTTATGCAGCTTGGATGTTTAATTGAATTTGTTTAACGTGTACGTGAACAAAAAAGAATAGTATACGGTACAGAAATAAGTACGAGAGAAATGAGAGGATATAAAATTGTATAAAATACATAAGATAAATAAAATATAAATGCAGTAAATATGCAATATATATGCAAACTTTATGCAGGGTGGATTTAGTAAATACACACTTGTGTGAGGATTAGAAAATTCGTACAATTGTATTTAATGAATGCAATTAACGTTGCGTGCAATGTGTAATACATCAAAACGCGTTTAATATTACGCACAATAATTATTTTACACCTATCGTATTTTGTATCATAAGAAACAATATGTAAAACACTTTTTTGTGAGTAGTGTAAATCGTTTAATGTTGCAATGAGAAATGTATACAAATTGTATTATTATAGCACTTGACAAATTTACTGCAAAACGTGTCGTTGAAACATTTGTTCCGTCTTCAACATTGTTGAATAAAATTACATTAGAAGGAATTTTAGTTCGCTTACAAATCCAGGCGAACTTTTTCTACCATTTAACAGCAACATGTGAATTGCTTTGATTATTGTATATATTTTTGCATACTACGTGCATTATACAATGTTTTGCAAGCTTAAATTTCCCCTAAACGCGTACAAATTCTCAGTCTACTCGTTACCGCGTTGAGGAACATCCAACGCTATCTTCTTCGCGATTCGCCAAGAGCCAACATTCCCGATCTCTTCTATTCGAGAAACTCGAGCAAAAGCGTTCTGGTCCAGATACTACGACCTCACTCGGGGCAATCTTGCGTGGCCATTTCTTTTGCAACCATCTGTATCGCGTTTTTCGAATCTTCCACTCTTTCCCGATCTGCATCGAATTTCTTTCGCGAACAGAAACTCGGTGAGTTGGGATTTTTTTCTAAGAATGGGTCTGACTGTGGAATACTTTTTCGCGATATTGCCCGGAAGACAAGCATAGGAAAGAAACGTTGGAAAGGGAGAAGAGAACCAGCGTAGAAAGGCACACAGGGGGCACTGAATTATTCCTTTACATGGGGAATATCGACGTTGGAACGACTACGCGTTACAAGCGAAAGAAATGCAAGTCAGGGAATTGCATTATGCACGTATCGTCGCTGAGCCGGATTGATTCGTTTCTTCGTGTTATTAAGAAGTTCCTCTGTACCTTTGAAATATGCACCGCTATCCTGCTGTATTATTCACCGACGCTATACGTGATTCTTTGCTAGCTGCGTTCGATTCCTGCCGCTACTTTTCCACCCGAATCGAAAACAATAACGGGCATATGAAAGTGGGAGAGATTGAAACGGTGGAAGGCTGGTGGCGTCGGTGCACTACTTCTTCCGTGAATTATGGTGTTGATTCAGCAAACTGGAGATGCCGTGTTGGTAGCGAAATTTAATTTCAACTCCCGACTTTAGCTTTGATTCATAAGTACCACCCTTGGCGAAAAGTTTTCGGTCAAACACGGGGATATGGAAGTAACTAAAAATATTAAAGCTTTCGAGACGCGAAATGCTGCTGCGCAAATAGGAAATATGTTGGGAAAATTAACTAAATGTAATATGAGATATTAAGCGAGAATAGAGGAAGAATAAAAGTCTTCGGGTATTTTTTAACTTTAAGCGATTTTATTCTTTATGTGCACTGTTCTATAATTGGCCTGGGGAAAAAGCAATTTTCTTAACTGCTATCCGAGATAAAGCAATGCTCTATTGACGATCTAGCGATCTATCAGTTACTATAGACGGAATTAAATGATTCGTACGTGATATCATTTCACGTATGCCAAACCAGGGAATGTGCAACCTTTCACTTTTCGAATAAAGATATGGAATAAAGTAGAAGAGAGAGAGGAGATACGGTAAAAATGATTTCATAATTAAATTCAAAGCTGAAACAAAGATTTACACAGCAAGAGAAAACTTGAATCTGATCTTTATTCGACACTTACACGTATCAAATATCGCAATAAACTTTATCCGTCTCCGAGACGATCCATAATAATAGTTACGCAATCCTGAACGTCTCCGGTAGAAACGGGTCAAAACAGGGATTAAGCTAAAGACGAGCCACCGTTATCTCGATACCAATCCAACGATCCTCTTCCGCGTATATATAATAATACCCACTAAACGCGACTCGAATTTCACAATCGACGGACCAGTTAAATTAATTACGTCTCACTTGATTGCGTCCGATTCAACCAAAATCGGGGCCGTTAAAAAAAAAGAAAGGAAAAGCCCCCCACGGAAATGACGAAAAATGGCGTGGCGCGACCGCGTGCATTAACCCTTGAGTGGTCTGGTTTAATTACTATCGCGGCTTATGCGCCTGTAAACCGGCCTTAAAGGACGATAGCCGGATTCGACCCGACTCCACACAGGCCCGACACAACTGGACTTTCCGTGGCACCAAGAGGACAACGTTCGCGAGCAGGACGAAAACTCGAGGGCACAGAAGACAGAGAGCCCACGTTTCTTGTCATAGCCCGTTGGAAGACGGGCGCTAACCGTCCCCACCATGAATCCCATGGTGCCCGGAGGAGCAGCCGAGCATCGAGGCATGCGAGCATGCAACCCAGACGAATACCTACCTACTCGTGAAGCAGAGTGTTCCTCCTCTGTCCGGATGCTACCGGGCTCCGCGGGATCGGCTCGATCGGTATTCGACGTTCTAGCTCGATGACATATATGGCGTAAAGCTAAGGGGAGGAAGACGGGGGATAAGAGGAGGGAAGAGAAGCGAAAGAAAGATCGGAGGAACGATAAGTTAATAGATAAAGCATCGGTGTTCGAAAACGTTGCGGCGGCTCTCGGGCGTTTTCGGAGCGCGGGGAATGCGCCGCAGATAGTTGGAGGCTCGAACGCTTAATTGCTAATTGAAAATTCTTCGTGGCGCGGAGATACGCGGCGGACGGTCATCTAAAATATACGGCGCATAAGTAGCCGTAATGAGTTGTAATTTTTGCCAAACGACCACGAGGTGCCTCCCCCGGAGAGACACAGTAGACACCGAGTCTGCGATTCTTTCCGTTTAACGGAATGCGACCGCCATTAAGCGGCCTGAAAATGTTATCCGTAATAATTGTTACAGTTTAATCACTCGCACCCCCTCCGCGTTTGTTTTTAATGCCTCTTCTGTTTACTCTTCCACCGTTGTAAATTACCTCGTGATTTCTTTCTTTCGCGAAGATTGGAGATTCGTCCAGCCGCGGATCATTGGCGAAATTTTTCCCCTTTTTGTCTATGGGTGCTTGTTAATAAAACCTAATAGGGAATTTATAGGTAACGTAAAAGAGAAAATTAGCTTCGAGAAATAATAAAATTATTGTAAGAAGAAATTCCATTTACACGTTGCGAAAATCTCGCAGTATCAAAGTAATCATACGTGGACGTAGAAGTATTAGAAAATATTAGGTAAAGTATCGTTTTATTTTTAAGTGGATTTATTTTCCTCGCTGTTTTTCTTTTTAATAGTAAACGATTATTTTCATTCCTTTTTGTATTTATGTAATTTTCCCATATGTTTTTTTTTTATTTGTTTCGCACCTCAAAAATTTTAGCGTTCTTAGTTTCGCATTTTCGTGTTCGACTAAAAACTTAGAAAAGGAACATGAAATTTCTTAAACTTCATACCACTTTCTCTTTCATTTCTTTCATTCATTTTATGTTTTGCATATGCGTGCTCGTTGTCATTCTTCTTTTCTCCAAATTAACAAAACGATAAATAAACAACTAATATTCGTGACAAGAGTGGCTCGTGATTACACGACAAATGGTTAATCGCAATTTTTCCCAAATAAAGCTGAAAGCGAGACGTTTGTGCAAATTTGGCCAAGCGGCACAATGACAAAATTTGCATAATTTTTTGGTCAGCGGACGCTTACATATGAGTTTCGCCTGGAGAATTTCGATTACTCGCAGCTGCACCCATTTGCTTCACCGGCAGATGTTTCTACAGTGTGTCCCTCGAGTCGCGTGTCTAACGAGTTCCATTTCCTACTATTTCTCGGAGCAATGGGTGCCACTGGCACCCTTTTGTCTTTGAGAGGGTGTCGGCTGTGGCGAACGCATTTCACTTCGACCGGAGAACACGTTTTAACCCTTTGTGGGTCAATTTAGATTCTCGGTTTCCCGCGCGGGGCGATTTATGGAACTGTGGGACAGATATATTGCCGATCATAAATTCGGGACCACTCCTTGGTCCACCGAAAAAGCGGGCTGTTTTATGGCTTTTTACGAGCCGGACGTTCTAAACAGCCCCATCAGGGAACGTGAAGTATCGCTTATTTCATTAGGACCTCTGATTTATTCTAATTGAAGTAATTAATTCAGTTTGACCCCTCGGCTCGACAAAAATCCGTTCCCACTTTTTCACTTCTTCTTTTCTCGGCTATTCCAGAATATCTTTTTCTTCTCGCCGCTTGTCCCAATTGTTCCGTCCAACGTCGATTTTAAATCAGTCTTGAATTAGCATTTTACCCCTATACTTAGATTATTACGTGTTGCGGTTAGTTTTGGGGGCTCGTTATAGAAATCTACCAGCGTCGCCTCGAATGTTGGCGCGTCGTTTCACAGTTTGGGAATGTTTAGATATAATTGGACACGTGTATTCTGCATTCGTAGATAAAGCCATGGTTTTTATTTCGATTCAAATGGAAAAACACGATAAAAAGTATTTTTAGTATTTGTTACTTTGATTCGAATAAAACAGCTGCTAAAGCTTATCAATTATTCATCTCAGAAACTTATGCCGAGTCTATTTTATCAGTTAAAACATGTAGCTACTAATTTCGACGATAAAAAGTGTCTCGACGAATAGATTACACCAAAGGACGAATATTTCTTTTATCGTGGAATTCGTCTATTCATATTCAATATCAAATAAAGTTTCATAAAAAGGAGTATCGTTGATTAAATGAATAAAATTGCTACCAAATATTTTCCAATATTTCATTCTTCACATATGATTACTTTAACGTGTTGTAGCATTCATACTACGAGATTCTCGCATCGCGAAAATAGAATTTCTTTTCACAATAATTCTATTACTTCCCGAACTTCTATTACTTCTATTGCTTTTCACTCTTAGAGATATTTTAAACAACAAATTTTGCTCCGTGCTACTTAATAAAATTCTCTATCAGCTTTTATAGTTACACAATAGCACTTTGCACGTCACAATAACATTAGCATTTTTACCTAATTTTATATTACTGCGTTTGGCGGAAAACTTTTTCCTATTATAAAACGTCTTCCCGGAATTTTTCTATTCTTCCAATACCGATTTAATACCGGAAAATAACGTTCCAAATTATTTACGCATCTGAAATCAAAAACGTATATTTAGAGTTTCGCGAGTGATTGGAAATAATCGGCGCAACACTAATATTTGACAAAGAACCGCGTCGCGTAATTTCCACTGATTAATTTAAAACGCGGATGCGGCGAAGAAACGGTGCTCATTACCAGCCGGTGCGCTGATAAGCGTGCTTAACGATTGCAGTGGTAATGCGGTCTAAAAAGAATGTTCAACCCCGTTGCACCGTTCGCCGGCTTTAACCAGCGATGAGGCGTGTCAACGGGGTCCCATGGTATTATTATGAGCGAAGTCTCAGCGACCAGCTTGCAGCCGCTTGGAGCAACGGAGAGAAAAGTAAAAAGGACGGCGAAGGATAAAGAAGGATTTCGAAATTCTGACACGCCCCGCGACTCGTCGAAGAAGAGTTGCGCTTGCAAAGAGTTGATTAAAGTCACCGGTCCCCTGCAACTTGTATTTTCGACCTCTCGAACCCCGTAGAGGTTGGATCCGATTCAATGTTCCGCGAAAGTGCTTTGTAATCGATCGAGAGACGTTCCGTGGTATACGTTTTCTTCCGGTTGTGTCAGTCGACGCGGACAGGCAGATCCACCTCCTCCGATTCGGTGTATAATAATGTTTGCCCGAGACTCCCTTTGCCGATAGGATTCCGTTAATAAATCGAATTATCGAACATTTATCTTGCTTCGTTAAAAGTCGATTCAGTTGCCGCGTGCATGTCGTCATGGAATTTTATTTCCTTTTATTTTTACTTCTACTGTTTTTAAGCTCGGGTTTATTTAACAGCCAACAGTTTGCCAGTAAAGTGTTAAAAGAAAGGAAGTAATTAGTGTACAGCAGGGATGAACGATTCTGAATCGATTTTCGATGTCCTTGAATCGATTATTGGATCTTCGATTTTGAAACGAATCGATCGTCGATTCGAAGTGGCTATAGATAAATATACAAATCTAATTTAAAAAATTGTATGCAGTATCTCATTCTGAGATACTATTGGTATCTCTATAGTGTTACTAATGTTATACATTTAGTATTGAGTTATTTTTTTGTTATTGAAGAACTTGATTTTGTAAAGCGACTCTATAGTTCCGTAACATTTTAAAGCGCTGCATTTTATGTTCGATTTACAAGATTTACAAAACCTGTCGTTAGTTGCGATACGTTGGGTTATAATCTTTGGCTGTAGAACAATTGTTTAGCGTGTAGAATCGAAGCCGCGGTGCGTGTAGGAGTCGTGTTATGCGAAACGAGGGAACTCGAGTCGAGAAAAGATGCTTTAGCCGGTTCTGATGGTTCGATGATCCATCCTTTGGAGCACGAAAGGGAATCTTCCAATGGAATCGCTCGCAGCGGACCGTTTTCTCGGAATAACCTTCTTTGTTCTCCGGGTTGAACTTTCCTGTGTGCAACTTTCTACCTTTCCTTCTGACTCGGTTAACACTGTTCAAATACACACGATTACTTTCCTTTTTTTTTTCTCTCTGTCTCTCTCTCTCTTCTTCCCCTGGCTTGCTCCAGTAAAAATTCCACCCGTTACATCTGCTTTCTGCTCCTCCGGCTGTTACTTTCGAAGTCGGAGCCGGTTGTAAGGGCCGTAATTAATACTACCTGGACGATCGTTGCGACGTAGCCGGATTAACGTCGGCATTTCTACCTCGGCCATTTGAAAGTTCCCTTACAAAGGCTGAAAATGATTTCTGCGAGTTATTATGATGTTACCCGTTGCGCAGCGACGATGTATATGCAAGAGGGGTATTGCGGTGTAACCGACTGTTACCCGGTCGCATAATCAGCAAGCCGCAGCGGGTACACGACGCCGCGGCCGCCAGCGCGGCGGATAGTGCACGTGTGAAATATACATTCGCTCCGCGAGACAATGCGAGCCGGACACTAAATTCTCAATCGCGATAACTAAACTACGCGGCAACAGTCGCGTACACGCAATCGTACACGCGAATATAAAGTTCACGTGCCGATGTCCCTTGTGTAATTGAAGATACGGTTCGTCCAGTGTTCCGCTTCTCCGGTCCAATTGAACGGTTAGATGCAAAAATTGGGACGGCCTGAATTTTGGCAAAAGTTTTGGACAGCCTTAGATTTGGCAATAGTTCGGTTGCTCTCAATCTTGGCAACAATTGGACGGCTTCAATATTGGCAAAAATTTTGGACAGCCTCGAGTTTGGCAGAAATTATATTTTGATCTGAATTTTGGCGAAAATTGGACGGTCTAAATTTTGGCAAAAGTTAATACGAAAGATAATAACGGAATATTGTGAAAACCGTTTCCATTAAATAGAGCACAAAAATGTAACTCCAATTACGTAACATAAGCTGTACATTTGGGCCCAAACATTTTTTGTCGTACTCGTCAAAGGGTTAAAGAGAACGACATAAATATTGACGAACAAAAATATACTTTTTCAGATAGACAAACGTTGGCATCAACTTTTCCATCAATTCTCTTTATTTGAATCCTTGTGCATACTTTTTCTTGCAACTCCAAATGCTAACACGCTAGTCTAGTTGGAAGCAGATGGCTCCCTTAGACTTCCGTATCAAATTACTAATCCCTGATAAAATCCAGGAACACACGTTGCACGATTCCGTTGAGAGATTCGTTAGATCGTCGCAAAAGGGGCTGACTAAAAGTTCGACGAATGTTCGCGAAATTTCGCAAAATTGGCGAACGAAAGGATGCGTTCCGAAGAGGGGAGCACACGTTGCATGTCTACGTTTAGAGGATCGTGTCTGTTGGGCTGCGGAACGCGTGTCCGGGCTCTCTAATCGGGTGCCCCGTTTTACAAAAGACCGCACGAATCTTCCATTTGCTACGGCAAAAAGGGGCAACGGCTATCTCTCGGATGCATCGATGCACGGGGGGCGATTTCGACTAACGATGCCTTCCGCTCATTGGTCTTAATCTGAGCCACGAATCACAATCGGCCTGCTCTTCCTAACATGGCCTCGGCCACGACGAAGGAGCAGAAGTCTCGCGTGTGCCGTTGCCGGCAGATAGTGCAAACAGAAATTCCGTTATACTGCATAAAGCATCGGGCCATTCTAAGACGGGGGAGGGAAGAAGGTTGGTTGGCAGGCATGCGAGCTGCATTCTCCCGGCTGCTTAACTCGCTTGCTAGCGAGCGAGTTAGCGAGCTGCTAAACGAACGAGCCGGCGAAAGAAATATTCGAAGAATAAGCAAGCTCTCTCCGTCCTCCTTCCTCCCTTTCTTTCTCATCCCTCCCCAACCAGTCCTCCTCTATTCGTATTTTATCGTCCCTAATTCATTGTTTTCTACGCCACGATCTTTTAGCTTTATGCTTCGCCATTATGGTTTATTCTCTCCGCCGCGAGCTCCTCTCCACAAGCGGGCAACCGCGGATATCCTTACGCGCTCGTTTTCTCCTGTTCGCATCCCCCTCGTTTCGCGTTGCGTTTGTTGGTTTTTTCCTAAAGCCGCACTTCTAACGCACAGGCTTTACGACTATTGCGTCCCTCCTCGTTTTTCCCTTTTTCGCAAGCGTTCGGCTTCAACCTTCGCCTTTTTGTCGTACTCCAATCGTATTCCTTGTCCAGGGGATGATGGCCCTGGGTCCTTTTACGCGGATGTTGCAATTGTTTCGAGTTTAGGTAGGCGCGTTCTTCTTCCGACGTCTAATTTAGAGATTTTTTAGAGAGCAACTCTTGCTTGAAAAGATTCACCTTTTAGGTATCTTAGCTTGTTTGATTTACGCGAGTGGATTCGTGGGGTAGATTCTTACTCTATTCGAAAACTGCTCGTTTCTATGCATGCTTCGTGTTTAGGGAAAATATATGTCTACGTTTTCGAACGAAATGATTATATTCTTTGTTAAAGAATATAAGTGACATTTATTTTAACTAAATTCTCACTTTTTTACTGCAAGGTTAATTTCTTTGGTCTTAAAATATTACGCACTGAATATTATTGTATTAGGTTGATGCATGAATAATGTTGGAAAATTGAGGACAAAGTCGAAGACATGTTTCACGGCTTCGCGCGTATCGTTTCTTGAATTTGTATCGTGTTTTTCTCCTTTTGGTAGTATAAGGGCATTAAGCATCGAAAATATTTCTTCAATAACGTTTTAAAGCTGCTAATCAACTAATTTTTACCAATAGTGACTTGAAATAAGCGTTGACCTGTCAACTTTCACAACTCTAGAGTTTTGCTTTATTTGGGGTAATGTTAGAAATGATTTTTGACACTTGAGAGCCTTTCCACATCGTTCGGATTTCGCCGTCAAAAAATGGTTGAAAATGAATATTGCGATCCATCTTCTTTTAAATAAAAACAACGAAAGCATGTACAAGATATTTCATTTATTTCCATTACATTTCTTCTAATTCCTTTCATATATATAACTACATGTGAACGATAAAAATAGCCATAAAATAAAATTCGAAAACCAACATTATTCACGAATCAATCCAATATTTTAAAGATAAAGCGATTCTTTACTCAGCTTCCATTTCCATAATTTTCTTAACAAAACTGTTCCTTATAATTTGCTCGTTACTT
This sequence comes from Eucera pruinosa, assembly GCA_028830335.1. Taxonomy (NCBI): domain Eukaryota; kingdom Metazoa; phylum Arthropoda; class Insecta; order Hymenoptera; family Apidae; genus Eucera; species Eucera pruinosa. Next base: position 9,109,010 of record JAMYCR010000015.1, on the reverse strand, counting down.
TCTTACCCTATCAAATTTGCCCACGCTTCAACCTTTGTACAAAAATTTCTCTTCGAAGCAGCGTGAACGTCGATTCCTTTCATCTTTAGTATTGATTCTCAAATTCGAAAACTAATATTCGAAATGGCTATCGCTCGCAAACCGAATCGAATTCCATATATCCGAAGGATGCATCGAAGTCTCGATTCTAATCAAAGGCGGTATTTGCCGGCGAGCAACCGATACACACAGGCGTAACAGCGTCTAAAAAGCGGCGGTCACGTTTTTTGCGTTCGCAGCGGCTTGAATATTCAACGAAATGTCAATCGCACCCTTTTCGCCTTTGCTCCACCCTCCGCCGTGCATGTTCTTAATCGTGTTCCTTCTTGCCGCAGTTTTTACCGCGATATCGAAGTCGGCCAGAGATCGATCTGAAACACGATCGAAGCCCGGGTCCGTCTAAATGGTAGCGCATAGTAGTTTGAATTCACTCGCATAATTCTCGCGATTCTTTAGCGCGCACGGTAGTCGCAACAGGTTGCGCGATATCGTCGGGATTTTTCCACGCCCCGTGAAATTATAGCTCGTCTGATCCGGCTGGAAGCTTTCAGCGTGGAAACGAGCTGCGCTTTGCGAGAGTACTGCTTTGCCCGTGATATGTTGTTAAGGGCTTGTTAATTACAAAAGTGGCAGAACAGGATCAGCGGACGGTGGAAAGGGGTGACGAGGAGGAGAAGAGGATTTGCTGTGTTCGTGCGACGATAGGCCTTGGCGAAGAAAGAGAGAGAGAGAGAGAGAGAGAGAGAGAGAGAGCTATTTTCCCCCGTGACTAAACCCATAAACGCTTAATAATTCCCCGATAAGATAAGTAATTGAATCGAGTAAATACATTCTAACGATCTGACAGCAGATATACGATCATTCCGGGTCAAATATATACCGGGGAATTTGCAATTCATATTTTAGTAGTTGTCTCGCGCCAATGCTAAGCACCCGTGACGTTCCTTCGATCTTTCGATCTTGAATTTTTTCTTGGGTAACAAAGGCGTTTGCAGTTGTGCACCGTTGCCATTTCGCGTGGATTTCAATTTTCTCGTAATATATATATATATATAAACTGTTATTTACCCATGTTTCGAAAGTTTCGAAGTATTAAGTAGTCTATAAAACTGTGTTCGTTACCTCTGTATACGTGCATATTATATTTCTCTAACTTGTAATGGTTATCAAAGGGTAATCATTACCCGTTGATAAATAGATGAATTATAAAAATGGCGCGAAGTTTCGACTTTCGACGATTCGATATATTTTAAGTCTCAAAGGGGTTTCGAATATATCCCATCCATAATTTTGAGTTTCGAAAAGTTCCAAGGTTTCGAGGTTTCAATGTTCTAAAGTGTTTCATCTATATTTTTACACGTTTCGACGTTTTTTCGCACCACGTTGTACTTTGTGCCGAGTTAATTCTCATAGGACAGATCCGCAAGGAAATGATGAAACTTTCTCACACGCACCTGCAATCACGCTTCTTCTTACCCCCAGCACTATTTTCTTCATCTTCGCGTGGCAATTATCAGGGCGTAATGAGAATTGCGAATGGGGGACATTAAGCGAAACCGCAAAGCGTAGAGGGTGTGTGGGACTCGGACGTTCGCGCCTTCCATAATTCGCGTAATCGCGATTGCGCTGCGTGACATATATTCGCGTTATTCATAATATCGGCTTTGCGTCATATTTGTTGCGCATCGATGCAATTGCCGGGCCGTTTCTCGGCCCCTCGATTACACGCTGATTACTCGCAATCATAGACACCCGTAGCGCTACTCCTAGATGCGGTTGCATATCAATGTGAATTACATTCCGCGCGGCTGAAATTTCATCGATCGAGTCGTTGGCATTTCGACCAATCTATCGATTCCCCATGTTCATTCTTCTGTTATCGAATCACGGATTGCTCTCCTCTGATCTTTCGGTCGGTAGAAAATTGAAAATTCTAAAAAGCACGAGATAATGCGTAGGAGGATTTCTTTCTAAGCGTGTAATTTAATTTTCATTGCTGCGCGAAATTTGATCTTATACACTGCTGATATTTTTTAGTGATTAATCCTTTGCTTTACATGGTTTTCATTACTTTACTTACGCTTCCGTTTATAAGTATTAAAACATTTGTCAGGCGCATACATAAAATGCGATAGTTGATCTAGATTATATAATTCGAACTAGTTTTTAATTAATGCATTAACAGTGCATAAGGGTTAACATTATGTGCATTGTGTCAATCGAAATGTTGGTTAATGATTGTCAAACATTAATAAAGAAGTTTTTTAACCCTTTGTGGACGAGGAATAATAATACTTAAGGGATTATTTTGGTTTTGAACTCCAAGCTTTCAAATTCTAAGCCACCAAATTTCTATAACTTCAAAGCGTTTATCAACAATATTAATTTAAATTTGTTGTAGTAAAAATTAACGTGCGTCCAGAAAACTAAAAAATGATTAGGCGGCTATTTGCCGGCACTCGTTCGCAAAGGGTTAAAGACTATAGATGGAAAATTTCAGACGTAGTCTTTATCGAATTGGTTCCAGTGTGTCTGACTATTGTAGTCTGTTTCTCCTTATTCTTCCAATTTTGCTCCGTATTCTTGCGATATTGGTCGCAGCGTGTTTGATTAGTGTAGTCTGTTTCTTCTCATTCTTCTTTACTCCCTATTCTTGCGATATTGGTCGCAGCGTGTCTGATTAGTGCAGTCTGTTTCTCCTCATTCTTCTTTACTCCCTATTCTTGTGATATTGGTCGCAGCGTGTCTGATTAGTGCAGTCTATTTCTCCTTATTCTTCTTCACTCGTATTCTTGCGATACTGGTCGCATTGTTTCTGATTAGTGTAGTCTGTTTCCCCTTTCTTTCCTAATTTCGCTTCATTCGTACTCCTGACTACTTAAATATTAATCTTTTATTATTAGTGTTCTTTTAACTTTTTATTACCTATATTATTTTAGCAGTTTCTTCAATGATATTCGCTAGACTGCGTATTTTCATGCGATTTCCTATTTTTGCAAGCCGAATTAAAAGGATAGGACTACAATCTACTTCTCCCACTAAATATTATAACGTGTGCTTCACTTTAGATACTTTGCATATTTTTACTCTTTGCGTGCAAAATGTAGTGTTTTGAAAATTACAATTTCCTATAAACGCATAAAAATCTGCAGTCTAATAATCAATAATCCAATTTAAGCGAATTGAAATGGTATTACATTGGTGCATATGAAGTATCGTCCGCTAAAGTAAAACTTTCGACACGAGTACGTTTTTTTAAAATATTATACACTTAATTCAAATCTTATTACATTGCATGTATAGAAATCATGAATTTTGAAATTATAATAATTATTGTAGTAAAATTGGAATATGTTTAACAATGTTTAACGATTAATTTAATTTAATTTATTAACGGGCAAAAACCCTTTTCGTTTTGATTTATTATTCAATAAGATATTATCAATCCTGAGTTTCACGAATCAACATTCAACTACTGTAATATTTATATAATTTCAATATTACTCTATATACAGTTACTAGCATTAATATTCCGTCACCATTTGCAACGAAATTCGCCAACCACAAATGTTCAGATTTTAATGAAATTTTGCATGCTTATAAAGCATAAACTGTACGTGGATCATTTTTTTTTTTTTTAAATTCAACCTTACTTAGGTGTTTTTTGCAATATGGTAATAGAGCACTAAAAGCTGAACTCTTTTTATGCAAACAGTTTTGCTCTATCACGCACCGTTACACAGAGATCCATTTAAGATACAATTAACGATGCCACGAAATTAACGACACAGAAACGATATTTCACCAGCGCCGACGTAGCACAATTGGCTTAAGAACAGTTACGAGAGGATACGAACATTTCCGTGACTCGCGTTGTACCCGTAAACAGTTTTAGTCCCATATCGATTCTTTCTAATCGAGACTATGGCAAACTCGAAGAGGAAACTTGGAGATTAAGACGGTTACAGGGCGCTGAAACTTGCTAGCAGCTAGTTTAATTCGATTACGATGATCGGGTCGAGGGCCGAAACTTCCTGTTTTATGTAAATACTTGCAGCACAGTATGCAAATCAAATTTCGTGGATAGCGGGTATTCGTTCCAATCGAATGGAAATCGTTGCCTCATAAAATAGTAATCGTAGAGAAGAAACGGTGTTGCCGCGTATTGTGCTTGAAAGATAGGAATTACAGCGAGGAATCGATTATCCTATTGAAAGGACCTCTCGGGTGTTTGTCGAGTTCCGGTTCGCTTTTGTAACGAGATTGAAGACAGTAGAAGGAACGTTGTGTTCTCTCTCTCTCTCTGTACGGTCTTTTACCAAACTATCTGATTTCTATTACAATGAGGCGGGCATTACTTATTCCGTTGATGTAACGGTAACGAAACGTGATGACAATGTAAACAGACGTGACTCGATTAGCATAAAGTGTTGTGTTTCCTAGTGAATTTCTGTCTCCGTTCAACCGCCGGAAGTTTACTTTTACACATCAAAGACATTGTGTTCTTCCGCGACGAGAGCAAATATTCAGCGATTCTCTTTTGGATGCAAATCCCGTCAATTAACCATTTGCGCTGGCGCTGATTCACAAATACGCGTGACAAAATCGTTTCCAGTAATTCTCAGCGAGCTTAGTTTGCTTTTAATTAAATATGCTGGGTGGGGAACAAAGAGTTCGTAATTTTTAGAGTGTACAGCGGAGAGAGCCAAATAAAATAGCAAAATATTAATTAGCGTGGGCTGAAAAATTATTAGATTGCTGCATGCGATGTAGGTTAATGTTCTTTAATTAATAATTAATTAAAAAAGGCACTTCTGATTTCTCTAAAATGTTTCGCACGCACTGGTGAATATCAGATTCAAGTCAAATTTTTAGTTCGTCGTTGTCGATCATTTCTTTTTGGAGATTACAAGCAGAGTTGGGTTTTTATTCGAATCGTTTCGAATAAATATGTATCTAAAATAATTGTCCAGATAAAGTCTGTTCACTTAGATATTTTATGCACAAATTAGTTATTATTCGTAACAGATTGTTCTTTATTTATTCGAGTAAATCATTCGAATGAATAATAATGATTTAGTCGAATAATTTTCTATTAATTATTCGAATAAATCTTCCTAAAAACAACACATTTTTTAATTCAACATTTGAACACAAATTAATTGTAAAAATTAATATGATGAGATTTCAAGAAGAAAGTTTGAAGAAATGGTTCACGTTTTTACTTTATCCATCTCTGGAATATAATATAATATGATGTAAATAATTTCTTATTCGAATAATTCCCTATTCAGATAATTTTTTATTCGAATAGATATTTATTCTACGATAGCATAAGAAATGTTATTCGATATTTTATCCGTGATCCGATTTCCTAATAAAATTTTGCCCATCTCTGCTTTCCAACAGCAATCTTAAATAAAAGTATCGCATGCGTTATTCTAATTTTTGGAATAATTGAAAATGAACGCGCAGAGCACCTACGTTCCAGTTCAGGGACGAATAACTCTCGACTAAATGATCGCAACGCAATTGTTTAACTATCGATTAAGGGAAGTGGGATAAGAAGAATAATAAAAAATAGAAGGTGTGTTAAAAACATAAAAATAGAGCATTTTATTGTTCAGTCACAGATGTTTATTCTAATAATATCTTTCACGTCGAGAGTAGTTTGCAGAGGAAATGTATTAAAACACAGTAGAGTCGCTTGCGAGGAAAGCTAAAGGAGTGTGTTTCACGTTTGTACATTGTGTTTCAATTATTTATAGCGCTTTACTTTACTTTCCTTGCGTGACACTGTTTTTTTGAATCCGACCGTCGCTACCTTGTAACTCGCTCTTGGAGCGTTTTAGCTCATAGATTTTGCATTGCAAGGAAAAAGAATGAGACCAAAAAAAAAAATAGAAAAAAAAGAGAACAAGAGAATAGGAAAAAATCGACCGTCGAATTCAGGCACCTGCGTGGCACGCGATTTCCTTTAATCGACTTCCGCTTATCGGCCGAGCCACGCGAAGTTCAACGTGTTTCCGGGCGAAATAAATAAGATATAGAGTTGCACGCGTTAATACTTTACAAGAGAAAGAGAAGACAAAAAAAACAGAAGATCGTCACGCGCTCGTATCACGGAGAAACGCAAGCTGCCACGTATAGCTGCAGGCGAACGGTTCGCCTAAGTACAATTAAATACACAATTGGATTACATTTAGAGAAGGATATCACTGTGTCAGCTTGGCGAATCACCAGGCGAATGCCGTTGCGAACTCGAACAACGCGGATCTACGAAACTCGATCCCCTCGTAAATCCAAAAGTAACTCTCTCTCGTTCGATCGATTCTAAATCGTTTCGCGATGGGTAATTTACACGCGTGAAACTCGCCTTCGAACCGTTCATAATATGTCTCGCGATCGACGTCTCGTTTCCGGCGAAGTTCGAGCGCATTCTATTCAGACGATAATATCTATCCGTGGACTTTTCTAATATTCGATATGGCGCGCTGTGTATTAAAGGTAAATTCACAATGGCACACACCGCGAGCTCTCCACTCTGCGGAGAGTACACACGATATGGTGCGCGAATAATATCTCTCGTCCGACGAGATCTTTCACGCACTGTTAACCCTAAATTAACCGTGAGCTTGATTAACCGGGGGAGGGGGGAGGGGGCGCAGTGTTGGAACACGCAGAAGACGGGAACGGCAAACGTATTTACAACGACTTTAAGCTATCTAGCAAACTCACTGACTCGCTGCAATGTACAGACACCGGGCTAAGTCTCGTATATCCCCTAATAATCACCAAGGGAAGCACCTTAAATATTATAATCACTCTCTCTCTCTCTCTCTCTCTCTCTCTACATTATGTCACCTATTTACAATCACACGCTATGTTTCTCTCGCGATAATCTGTAGGTCACACCGTGTTCAGCTTCTCTTTTTTTAAACAATTTATACATATAGTAATCCTTCAAGTATGTACACTCTTATCACCACGTATTGCACCGTAGGAAACCGCGCAGTAATTTCTTTCGTTTTCATTGAATTTCCACTCGCGCGCACTTCCACCGTCCACAAGAAATAACAGCCCGCTTATGCACGCGATACACGAAGCACAGAGAGTTCATATGTGCACGGAGACTGTACGCGAGCCGTTCGACGTCCTGTTGTTGTGTTGCCGTCGGACCGGCGGCGGTTGCCTCGTTCTTTGCGTGGTCCTTTGATTATTCGGCACATCGGGCAACGCGAATCGCAGCTTCTCCCAGAACAGCTTGTCTCCCCATTGCAAGTACGTGTTGGTCTTCAAGTATAGCCTGATGTCTGGGTCGAGGTCCCGTTGATGAACGTCGCCCACGAGGACCAGAATCAGCCTGCGTCTTCTGTCGCGTAACACCTGATGGTGCGCCGATTTGAAATCGAAACGGCACCATTCCGATTTAATGAAATTCTCCGACAACACCATGATGGTTCTCCTCGAAGATTCCACCGCTTGGACTATGGTGTCGGCTATGAAGCTTCCGACAGGAAAGTCCCGGTAATGCAGGCAGAGTTTGTAAGAAGGGTTGCCCATTTCTAAAACGGGCGCCAATTCCTCGGCGACGAACGCTTCGTCCTTGGAACTGTAGCTGACGAACGCGTCGAACAGTTTGTCCCGATCGTCCCTGTCGACCTCGTGGTTTCGATAGAATATCCGCACGCCGAAGCGCGAGTGGAACCACACGCGGAGCTCTTGGCGGAACACGAACGCCAGCATGCAGAGTAGAACCACTAGAAGAGAGCCGACTAGTGTGGCGACCAGCAACGGAAGATAATCCTGTAGCACCTGTTTCTCGATGATGGTCTTGGTGTAGTTGCGGTGCACGTCGTTGTCGATGCTGGCCGCGCCGGTGCACACGCTGTCGTTGCTCATCTCGCGGTCGCTGCTAGCCACAGAGAAACCGAACTCGTTATCCGCGAACACCTCGTCACCGAAGGCCTCGAACTCCGTCACGTTGTACACGCAGCGCAACGCGGACGCGTCGGTCACGCGAACGTTCGGTTCTCGCATCCACTCGCGGTAATTCTGCAGATAGTCGCACTCACAGGACCACGGATTACCGGCTAAACTGATCTCGATTGATCCGGGCAACGTCCACACCGCTAACATCGTCAGCCGATTATTTTCCAGCCGCAAAACGCGCAAAGATCGCAGAGAGGAGAAGGTGTCGTTTCCAATGGAGAAGATTCGATTTCGTTGCAAGTATAGAAGCTTCAATGCGTCGAGGCCTTCGAATTCGTGCCCTCGAAGCTCTCGAATCTTGTTGTCCTGCAGGTGAAGGTCCTCCAAGTCTCGCAGGCCATTAAACGATCGATTCTGCACGATCTCGATGTTGGAGGAATTGAGGAACAGCACTCTGAGCTTCTTGCGGCCGATGAAAGCGTGACTGGACACCGCGCGCAGGTCGTTCCCGTCCAAATAAAGCCTGGTTGCGTCCATTGGAATTTGTTCGGGTAACTTGTTCACGTGGCCGCCGTTGGAACAATCCACCACGTTCGCCGACCACGATTGATCGTGGTAACACGTGCAGTTTAGGGGGCACGTCATCTCGCAGTCGCATGCGTCGAAATCGCAACAGTGGCACAGCGCGAAGCAATGAGTGTCGTATTTGCAGAGGAACTGCGAGTGAGAAGCTTCCACCAATGGAACGAACGCGTGCTCGCGATCGTACAAAAGTTTACAGTAGATGCTTTCCAAGTCCATCACTCGAGGCTGCACTCTGCTCTGATTTTGCCTGTTGACGCGTTGCAACCATTCCATGGTGCAGTCGCAGAGATATTGATTCTCGCCGATATAAAACTCCGGCAAAGATTTCTCCGGTGGCACGGCGCTGATACGCAGCGCGTAGGGTTCCAAGTTGCGTATCTGGTTGCCTTTAAGCTCGACTGTCGTCAGGTTTGGCTTCTTGAAGAAGGAATAGCTCTGCACCTTGGAGATCTGGTTGTCGTTTAGATAAAGCCTCTCCACGCTCATCGGTATCGCGTTTCCGGTGATCTCGGTCAGCTTGTTTTCGCTCGCGTCGAAGGTGCTCAACTGTAGCTGGCTCTCGATCTCGAAATAGTTGCCCAGCTCTCGTATCTCGTTCGAGTGGATGTCGAGCCACTGCAATCCGGTCGGAATCATCGCGTAGTCGAACCATCGAAGCTTATTGTCGCTGACGTTCAACCAGACGAGATTCGGCAGATTGGTGAAGAGACCGGCGATATCGGTGAGTTGATTGCCGTCCAATCGAATAGCTTGCAGATTCAAGTTCTCGTCGAAGGTGCCCGGTTCGATGTACTGTATCCGATTCATCGCGAGATTTAATATCTTCAGCTCCTTGATACGATCGAAGACGCCCTTGGTGAGGTTGCCGATATGATTTTCGGTTAATCGAAGCCCGTAAAGTTGAGCCACGTGGTCGAACGTGCCGGTCGGTATCTCCGAAATGAGATTCTCGCCGAGGTCGAGGGTTCGCAGAAGGGGAGTGGCTTTCAGCGCGTCCGGGACCGATTTCAGCTGGTTACGGTTCAGGTGGAACTCTTGCAACGAGGAAGCGTTTCTTAAAGAACTCGGATGTATGGTGTGGAGTCGATTATTATCCAACGACAGCAAATTCAACACGTAAAGTCCGCTAAGCGTGGTCGCGTCGATAACGGTTAGCAAATTATCGCTGAGCAACAAGGTGTGAAGATTGTAGAGAGCCGAGAACGTGTTCTCCGGCAGGCTCTCGAGTAGATTCTCCTGTAGCCGAAGAATCTGCAAGCTGTATAGATCGCGGAACACCGTGGGATCTAACCGAGCGATCCGATTGTTCGATAAATCGAGCACCACTAAACGTACCAAACCACTGAAGGTAGCCGCGTTCACCCACTCGGCGGTCAACTCGTTATGCGACAGATCGAGCACTAACAACTGCGTCAGGTCACTGAACAAACCGGGCGGGAGCACATTCAACGTGTTATTCCTAAGATGGATCTCCTGAATGTTTCTCGCGTCGCTGAAAAGTTCGGGTGGCAAGCTGGCGAGCCGATTGTCCGCGAGCCTCAAGATGGCCAACGAGGAGAGGCCTTCGAACGCGCGGTCCGCCATGAAGCTGATGGCGTTGCATCGTAGATCCAAGCTGTGTAGCCTTGTTAAACCGGAGAACGCAGCGGTTGGCAACGATTCGATGCTATTGTTGCTCAAATCCAATTCCTTCAAGTTGGATAGACATTTGGCGGCACCGTTGAAGCGAAAACTTGTCACTTCGCGCAACCGATTCCTCGTCAAGTTGAGAATCTCTAGATTGACCAACGGGCAGAGGGCACCCTCCGGGATGCTCCACATGTTGTTTTCCCCGAGATCCAATTTCTCCAGTTGCCTGAGCTCGTCCGTGAACGCACCAGCGGACACATCCAATGCCATCGCCGACCAGTCGGTGTTGTGCGTCCTCACGGTCAGGTTACGCAACTCTTTCAACCCTTTGAACGCGTCATCCGACAGGTTGCCGATCTTGCAGTACTCGATCACGAGCTCTCGCAACTCCACCAACGGTCTAAAGCTGCCCGCGCTTAGTGAACTCTGATAAAACAACGCGTCGCTGCATTCCAGCCGCAAGCGAACCGTATGTTGCGGTTGTATCACGCTGAAATTCGTGTTCTCCAGCTCGCTGTTGATCGTTCGTAAACGACAGACCAGAGAGACGTCGTCTTCGGTGTCGCCGGTCGCGACCCACTTGCACTCGTCCGGCGCTTTGTAACGAAGCGCCTTGCTGAGAGACGCGCCGAGGACACCGAATATCGTGCCCAGTAATATGGCGAAGAACGCAGGACTTCCCCGCATCTTTCCGCCCGTTCTTCGTCTCAATCTTCCATCAAATCTCCACAACAGGGTATCCCACAGCGACCTATCTGTCGCGGAACCGGCTGCGATCCATTTAAGTCACGGATCCAACGATCTCTACCTAGCATCATCCATATCACTTTTATTCGCCCCTCTCTTTATCGCAGACTCGCATAATACAGTCGCTATAATCGCTTCGTACTATTAATTTCGCGATCCTTTCGGTCCGATATATATTTTCGTACCCAATATCGAAATTTACCGCCGGCAACGCTTAAGAGTTAGAACTTTTTATAATCCTGGAGATTTCATCGTCGAGTATTATATCCTGACGCGTGATCGAACTGGACACACTGTGTATTCGCGCGCGAGTTCACCGACCTCTCCGGATTATCGATACTCCCGAACACGGATGAGAAAAATCCTCAGACAACGTAAATGTGACGGGCGTTAATACACGTATACGAGGGTCCGGTAAGACCCACGGTTCTCCGAGGACTGGTTGGCAAGTTGTAAGGCCCGAACTGGCACCGCTACCCTCGCCCCTCCGCCCACCCTTTCCCGTTCTCTTCTCCCTCCTTCCTTTCCCCGCCATCCTTCCTTCCCCCACCTTTACACCTTCTCTCCTCGTCGTGGTCGTCGTAGCCGGGGCCCGACGTTCTGGCAAGCCTATAAAAACAAGACAGGTACACTCTCTGGACCCTTACAGTGGCTCCTCAGCATCTGCAGCCTCCATCCACCGAGCTAGTCGTTTCCTCGTCCCACTCTATGCGACTCTGCTCCACTCCGTCCTTGTTCTACACGTTTCACAGCCTCCTTATGCCCTCCTCATCTCGTGTCCCCCCCCCCCCTCTCTCCGTTTTCCTCTCTCGCTCTTCCTTTTACCCTTTTCTCTCTATCGCCCGGCCGTATTGCCGTTCGATTCGTCCGTGAAACCTTGCCTCACCGTCATCTGTTCTCACATCGTTTCTACGATTCTGTCACGAAGAATGAAACCTCGAAAAAGAATGTTTGCTCAATGCCTTTGTGCGAATCCCGTTCCCATTCGCATTCCAGTTGTCGCGAGTCCCCGGCTAGTATTTTGCAACTAGCCGTTCCTCGTCTCTTTTGCTTTTATCTCTCTCTCTCTCTCTTAGCACCTCTTTCTTCGTCCCCGTCGATTTATAATCTACGCGAGTGCTGGCGTGTGTATCCCCCGATGTGTTACACCGAGGGGAGACATTGTTCTTTTGTGAAGGATCAACGGATTTTCGCGGAATTGAAAATCCCCCAACGGTCTGTTGTCGCGAGGTAATGCGCGGAGAGTAGGAAGCCTCGGTGCGAGTTGTATCTGTTTGGATTGCTTCCGGAAGATCACGCAAAGTCAACAATGCAAAGGCTAAAGAAGGGAAGAGAAGAGGAGGAGAATACAAAGAAGAAAAGGGTGCAAAAGCGCGTGTCAGGTTGAATAGGGTGCGTGTGGCTGTTTTTTGTAAAAGTAGCAAGTGAAATACTTTCCTTTCACAGGCGTTTTCCGCTGCGTCATTATTAGCTTTATGGTCTGTTTGGGATTCGCGCATTCCGGGTCCCCCATTCAGTGTAAAACGATCGGACGCATTGTGTCAGGAATCGTGTGTTAGGGACACGTCAAGTGGTTCCCCACGGAGAAAGAGAAGTCCGCCTCCTTTCAGAAAACAGTGCTCGGTAGCTTCCATCTCCCGTCGTTGAAAAGTGATTTGTTACCTTTACCTGGGCCCCAAAGTAGGGGCCCCGCATTGGCAGCCTGCCCTCTCGAATACGTCGTCGTTCCGCTGCTTGATTTACTCATCGAAATTCAAATAGGAGGATACATCATTTTCATCGGCCCAATAAAAGTATCATTAGTAAAATGAATCCTTCGGGCCGACCTCCGTTCTTCGTTTCACTTCCAAAGTACACTCCTCTCGTACCTCTTTTATCCTTCATCCTGCTGCTCGCTAGGGTGAAAAAAAGGACTATGAAGTGAACGTCTGAAGTACCACGCGTAGTACACTACTGGTCAAAAGTTTGAAATCGTTATGCGTTCTAAGAATTTCAGCTGACTAAAGCGAAAGAAGTGTGTTTTAGTAGGTCGGTGCACGTGAAGTGACGTTTACCGTGAAGTTTGAGATCAATGGATGAATACTATGTTGTTAATGTTGTAAAATTGTTAATTTGACTGAACCACGTTAGAGAAGAAATTAGCTGTAATGTAGATATGCGTGCATAGTAATAAAATTGTGGAAACTTCTGTGTTTGACATTATGAATAATCGGAGTATTTAAACAGTTCTTTATGGAGTTCCAAATTTAACAAATATACCATGGAAGTTGTTGAAACTAGTACTCAAAGAAGATTACATAGAAAGAGGGATAATTTAATATTAATTTGCTAAATTTAAGATCAATAATTTTTCACTCCATAGAATGTTAAAGGGAAGATCGGTTAATCGTGAAATCGGTGATTTTTGTAATTATATAATAATGAAACTGATTAATGTAACCATGTAAAAATTATTTAGCACAAACATATGGTGTAGCGTCTTAAAATGTTCACTCTTCAAAAATCAGCATTTCATATACACCAACCTAATACTTAAGAGATGAAACCAATCAGTATTTAAATTCTATTTCTTCATTTTTGTTTACAAAAAAGCTCGTCGGTCTACTAATTATAATATATTATAATACTAATAATACTAAGAGAGATTTAGGAAATAAAGCAGCTAATATTTAATTTGAGAATCTCACTCCATAAATAAACAAGTAATATTCGTTGCAAGTGTGATTCGTGATTATACGTCAAGTGGTTAATTGCAAATATTCCTAAATAAAGCTTTGAGCAAACGAAAACATTTCGACAAATTTGGCCGTTTCAGTGGCAAAGATTGTAACAGTATTAGTTAAGGGTTAGAAACGATTTAGAAACTTTTGGCTGGTAGTGTATAGCTGGAAATGTTCTCGGGTGAGAATGAATATGGATTCTTGTAGGGATGGAATAGTAATTACGGAGAGGGATCGGGAAGTAGCTACGAAATAACGGACAGTACTCATTGTCATTAATAGCGGCGGAGAAAATGAATCGTACGGTGGTGATCTCGCGGCCGGTGTATTTTATCGTCCGGCTTCATTGATCCTTATTACAAGATCTTTACCAAGGCCGCGGGCTTAAATCGGTATAATATTTCACCTTTCCGCAGCGGTCTCCCGCCGTAATATCGTCGATGGGCTGCTGCGTTTTAGTCACCGGGTATCCGGTGTTTCGCGAATTAATCCGCTATCACACGTTCCACCGGCGAAAGTGTGAATCTGGCGCCTCCGATTCTCATTTACATAGGAATCCCTCTGTGTTTTCTAAGAAAAAGTCACTCGTTTCTACGAGATCGACGACTACCTGCTCTCTCTCTCTCTCAACACGATCCCAAAAGCATCAAAATATTACTGCCCTCGTAAATCATTGTTTATTAGGGTAGATTCACCGATGAACGAACATTTAACGAAATCGTTG